>OZ014512.1:1631855-3071753 GCA_963966075.1 Aphodius sticticus | reverse complement strand
TTATTATTTATTATTTATTATTTATTATTTATTATTTATTATTTATTATTTATTATTTATTATTTATTATTTATTATTTATTATTTATTATTTATTATTTATTATTTATTATTTATTATTTATTATTTATTATTTATTATTTATTATTTATTATTTATTATTTATTATTTATTATTTATTATTTATTATTTATTATTTATTATTTATTATTTATTATTTATTATTTATTATTTATTATTTATTATTTATTATTTATTATTTATTATTTATTATTTATTATTTATTATTTTATTATTTATTATTTATTATTTATTATTTATTATTTATTATTTATTATTTATTATTTATTATTTATTATTTATTATTTATTATTTATTATTTATTATTTATTATTTATTATTTATTATTTATTATTTATTATTTATTATTTATTATTTATTATTTATTATTTATTATTTATTATTTATTATTTATTATTTATTATTTATTATTTATTATTTATTATTATTATTTATTATTTATTATTTATTATTTATTATTTATTATTTATTATTTATTATTTATTATTTATTATTTATTATTTATTATTTATTATTTATTATTTATTATTTATTATTTATTATTTATTATTTATTATTTATTATTTATTATTTATTATTTATTATTTATTATTTATTATTTATTATTTATTATTTATTATTTATTATTTATTATTTATTATTTATTATTTATTATTTATTATTTATTATTTATTATTTATTATTTATTATTTATTATTTATTATTTATTATTTATTATTTATTATTTATTATTTATTATTTATTATTTATTATTTATTATTTATTATTTATTATTTATTATTTATTATTTATTATTTATTATTTATTATTTATTATTTATTATTTATTATTTATTATTTATTATTTATTATTTATTATTTATTATTTATTATTTATTATTTATTATTTATTATTTATTATTTATTATTTATTATTTATTATTTATTATTTATTATTTATTATTTATTATTTATTATTTTATTATTTATTATTTATTATTTATTATTTATTATTTATTATTTATTATTTATTATTTATTATTTATTATTTATTATTTATTATTTATTATTTATTATTTATTATTTATTATTTATTATTTATTATTTATTATTTATTATTTATTATTTATTATTTATTATTTATTATTTATTATTTATTATTTATTATTTATTATTTATTATTTATTATTTATTATTTATTATTTATTATTTATTATTTATTATTTATTATTTATTATTTATTATTTATTATTTATTATTTATTATTTATTATTTATTATTTATTATTTATTATTTATTATTTATTATTTATTATTTATTATTTATTATTTATTATTTATTATTTATTATTTATTATTTATTATTTATTATTTATTATTTATTATTTATTATTTATTATTTATTATTTATTATTTATTATTTATTATTTATTATTTATTATTTATTATTTATTATTTATTATTTATTATTTATTATTTATTATTTATTATTTATTATTTATTATTTATTATTTATTATTTATTATTTATTATTTATTATTTATTATTTATTATTTATTATTTATTATTTATTATTTATTATTTATTATTTATTATTTATTATTTATTATTTATTATTTATTATTTATTATTTATTATTTATTATTTATTATTTATTATTTATTATTTATTATTTATTATTTATTATTTATTATTTATTATTTATTATTTATTATTTATTATTTATTATTTATTATTTATTATTTATTATTTATTATTTATTATTTATTATTTATTATTTATTATTTATTATTTATTATTTATTATTTATTATTTATTATTTATTATTTATTATTTATTATTTATTATTTATTATTTATTATTTATTATTTATTATTTATTATTTATTATTTATTATTTATTATTTATTATTTATTATTTATTATTTATTATTTATTATTTATTATTTATTATTTATTATTTATTATTTATTATTTATTATTTATTATTTATTATTTATTATTTATTATTTATTATTTATTATTTATTATTTATTATTTATTATTTATTATTTATTATTTATTATTTATTATTTATTATTTATTATTTATTATTTATTATTTATTATTTATTATTTATTATTTATTATTTATTATTTATTATTTATTATTTATTATTTATTATTTATTATTTATTATTTATTATTTATTATTTATTATTTATTATTTATTATTTATTATTTATTATTTATTATTTATTATTTATTATTTATTATTTATTATTTATTATTTATTATTTATTATTTATTATTTATTATTTATTATTTATTATTTATTATTTATTATTTATTATTTATTATTTATTATTTATTATTTATTATTTATTATTTATTATTTATTATTTATTATTTATTATTTATTATTTATTATTTATTATTTATTATTTATTATTTATTATTTATTATTTATTATTTATTATTTATTATTTATTATTTATTATTTATTATTTATTATTTATTATTTATTATTTATTATTTATTATTTATTATTTATTATTTATTATTTATTATTTATTATTTATTATTTATTATTTATTATTTATTATTTATTATTTATTATTTATTATTTATTATTTATTATTTATTATTTATTATTTATTATTTATTATTTATTATTTATTATTTATTATTTATTATTTATTATTTATTATTTATTATTTATTATTTATTATTTATTATTTATTATTTATTATTTATTATTTATTATTTATTATTTATTATTTATTATTTATTATTTATTATTTATTATTTATTATTTATTATTTATTATTTATTATTTATTATTTATTATTTATTATTTATTATTTATTATTTATTATTTATTATTTATTATTTATTATTTATTATTTATTATTTATTATTTATTATTTATTATTTATTATTTATTATTTATTATTTATTATTTATTATTTATTATTTATTATTTATTATTTATTATTTATTATTTATTATTTATTATTTATTATTTATTATTTATTATTTATTATTTATTATTTATTATTTATTATTTATTATTTATTATTTATTATTTATTATTTATTATTTATTATTTATTATTTATTATTTATTATTTATTATTTATTATTTATTATTTATTATTTATTATTTATTATTTATTATTTATTATTTATTATTTATTATTTATTATTTATTATTTATTATTTATTATTTATTATTTATTATTTATTATTTATTATTTATTATTTATTATTTATTATTTATTATTTATTATTTATTATTTATTATTTATTATTTATTATTTATTATTTATTATTTATTATTTATTATTTATTATTTATTATTTATTATTTATTATTTATTATTTATTATTTATTATTTATTATTTATTATTTATTATTTATTATTTATTATTTATTATTTATTATTTATTATTTATTATTTATTATTTATTATTTATTATTTATTATTTATTATTTATTATTTATTATTTATTATTTATTATTTATTATTTATTATTTATTATTATTATTTATTATTTATTATTTATTATTTATTATTTATTATTTATTATTTATTATTTATTATTTATTATTTATTATTTATTATTTATTATTTATTATTTATTATTTATTATTTATTATTTATTATTTATTATTTATTATTTATTATTTATTATTTATTATTTATTATTTATTATTTATTATTTATTATTTATTATTTATTATTTATTATTTATTATTTATTATTTATTATTTATTATTTATTATTTATTATTTATTATTTATTATTTATTATTTATTATTTATTATTTATTATTTATTATTTATTATTTATTATTTATTATTTATTATTTATTATTTATTATTTATTATTTATTATTTATTATTTATTATTTATTATTTATTATTTATTATTTATTATTTATTATTTATTATTTATTATTTATTATTTATTATTTATTATTTATTATTTATTATTTATTATTTATTATTTATTATTTATTATTTATTATTTATTATTTATTATTTATTATTTATTATTTATTATTTATTATTTATTATTTATTATTTATTATTTATTATTTATTATTTATTATTTATTATTTATTATTTATTATTTATTATTTATTATTTATTATTTATTATTTATTATTTATTATTTATTATTTATTATTTATTATTTATTATTTATTATTTATTATTTATTATTTATTATTTATTATTTATTATTATTATTTATTATTTATTATTTATTATTTATTATTTATTATTTATTATTTATTATTTATTATTTATTATTTATTATTTATTATTTATTATTTATTATTTATTATTTATTATTTATTATTTATTATTTATTATTTATTATTTATTATTTATTATTTATTATTTATTATTTATTATTTATTATTATTATTTATTATTTATTATTTATTATTTATTATTTATTATTTATTATTTATTATTTATTATTTATTATTTATTATTTATTATTTATTATTTATTATTTATTATTTATTATTTATTATTTATTATTTATTATTTATTATTTATTATTTATTATTTATTATTTATTATTTATTATTTATTATTTATTATTTATTATTTATTATTTATTATTTATTATTTATTATTTATTATTTATTATTTATTATTTATTATTTATTATTTATTATTTATTATTTATTATTTATTATTTATTATTTATTATTTATTATTTATTATTTATTATTTATTATTTATTATTTATTATTTATTATTTATTATTTATTATTTATTATTTATTATTTATTATTTATTATTTATTATTTATTATTTATTATTTATTATTTATTATTTATTATTTATTATTTATTATTTATTATTTATTATTTATTATTTATTATTTATTATTTATTATTTATTATTTATTATTTATTATTTATTATTTATTATTTATTATTTATTATTTATTATTTATTATTTATTATTTATTATTTATTATTTATTATTTATTATTTATTATTTATTATTTATTATTTATTATTTATTATTTATTATTTATTATTTATTATTTATTATTTATTATTTATTATTTATTATTTATTATTTATTATTTATTATTTATTATTTATTATTTATTATTTATTATTTATTATTTATTATTTATTATTTATTATTTATTATTTATTATTTATTATTTATTATTTATTATTTATTATTTATTATTTATTATTTATTATTTATTATTTATTATTTATTATTTATTATTTATTATTTATTATTTATTATTTATTATTTATTATTTATTATTTATTATTTATTATTTATTATTTATTATTTATTATTTATTATTTATTATTTATTATTTATTATTTATTATTTATTATTTATTATTTATTATTTATTATTTATTATTTATTATTTATTATTTATTATTTATTATTTATTATTTATTATTTATTATTTATTATTTATTATTTATTATTTATTATTTATTATTTATTATTTATTATTTATTATTTATTATTTATTATTTATTATTTATTATTTATTATTTATTATTTATTATTTATTATTTATTATTTATTATTTATTATTTATTATTTATTATTTATTATTTATTATTTATTATTTATTATTTATTATTTATTATTTATTATTTATTATTTATTATTTATTATTTATTATTTATTATTTATTATTTATTATTTATTATTTATTATTTATTATTTATTATTTATTATTTATTATTTATTATTTATTATTTATTATTTATTATTTATTATTTATTATTTATTATTTATTATTTATTATTTATTATTTATTATTTATTATTTATTATTTATTATTTATTATTTATTATTTATTATTTATTATTTATTATTTATTATTTATTATTTATTATTTATTATTTATTATTTATTATTTATTATTTATTATTTATTATTTATTATTTATTATTTATTATTTATTATTTATTATTTATTATTTATTATTTATTATTTATTATTTATTATTTATTATTTATTATTTATTATTTATTATTTATTATTTATTATTTATTATTTATTATTTATTATTTATTATTTATTATTTATTATTTATTATTTATTATTTATTATTTATTATTTATTATTTATTATTTATTATTTATTATTTATTATTTATTATTTATTATTTATTATTTATTATTTATTATTTATTATTTATTATTTATTATTTATTATTTATTATTTATTATTTATTATTTATTATTTATTATTTATTATTTATTATTTATTATTTATTATTTATTATTTATTATTTATTATTTATTATTTATTATTTATTATTTATTATTTATTTATTTATTATTTATTATTTATTATTTATTATTTATTATTTATTATTTATTATTTATTATTTATTATTTATTATTTATTATTTATTATTTATTATTTATTATTTATTATTTATTATTTATTATTTATTATTTATTATTTATTATTTATTATTTATTATTTATTATTTATTATTTATTATTTATTATTTATTATTTATTATTTATTATTTATTATTTATTATTTATTATTTATTATTTATTATTTATTATTTATTATTTATTATTTATTATTTATTATTTATTATTTATTATTTATTATTTATTATTTATTATTTATTATTTATATTTATTATTTATTATTTATTATTTATTATTTATTATTTATTATTTATTATTTATTATTTATTATTTATTATTTATTATTTATTATTTATTATTTATTATTTATTATTTATTATTTATTATTTATTATTTATTATTTATTATTTATTATTTATTATTTATTATTTATTATTTATTATTTATTATTTATTATTTATTATTTATTATTTATTATTATTTATTATATTTATTATTTATTATTTATTATTTATTATTTATTATTTATTATTTATTATTTATTATTTATTATTTATTATTATTATTTATTATTTATTATTTATTATTTATTATTTATTATTTATTATTTATTATTTATTATTTATTATTATTTATTATTTATTATTTATTATTTATTATTTATTATTTATTATTTATTATTTATTATTTATTATTTATTATTTATTATTTATTATTTATTATTTATTATTTATTATTTATTATTTATTATTTATTATTTATTATTTATTATTTATTATTTATTATTTATTATTTATTATTTATTATTTATTATTTATTATTTATTATTTATTATTTATTATTTATTATTTATTATTTATTATTTATTATTTATTATTTATTATTTATTATTTATTATTTATTATTTATTATTTATTATTTATTATTTATTATTTATTATTTATTATTTATTATTTATTATTTATTATTTATTATTTATTATTTATTATTTATTATTTATTATTTATTATTTATTATTTATTATTTATTATTTATTATTTATTATTTATTATTTATTATTTATTATTTATTATTTATTATTTATTATTTATTATTTATTATTTATTATTTATTATTTATTATTTATTATTTATTATTTATTATTTATTATTTATTTATTATTTATTTATGATTTATTTATTATTTATTTATTATTTATTTATGATTTATTTATTATTTATTTATGATTTATTTATTATTTATTTATTATTTATTTATGATTTATTTATTATTTATTTATTATTTATTTATTTTTTATTTATTATTTATTTATGATTTATTTATTATTTATTTATTATTTATTTATTTTTTATTTATTATTCATTTATTATTTATTTATTATTTATTTATTATTTATTTATTATTTATTTATTATTTATTTATTATTTATTTATTATTTATTTATTATTTATTTATTATTTATTTATTATTTATTTATTATTTATTTATTATTTATTATTTATTTATTATTTATTTATTATTTTATTATTATTTATTTATTATTTATTTATTAGTTCATAATCAAATTCTATTGTAAATAAATTGTTTTCACTTTCTACTTTTTTCTTGTTTACTACATTACCGCGGTCACAAAACTTCAAAACAAATATCTCTAAAACAAATGCCGATCGAAAAATTAAGTTCTTTTGCATTTTTGATTTAGTATTTGATGCTGATAGGCGATAGCATTTCATTTTTCGCCTCGAGTTAAGTATCGGCCTTCTTTTGCAATTTTGATTTAGTATATGATGCTGATAGCATTTCATTTTTCGCCTCGAGTTATGGATCAGCCTGTATAATACACATTACGTAGGTACACATCTGTACTAAATACTGACACATTTTTATTTCAGGTCTTGTTGGGAATAAATTACATTTATATAAACTTCATGTTGAGAATATTGGTAATGAAAAGCTACACTCAATACATGGAATTTGCAGCCTTTGCCTGAATTTACATAACACGGGCGATTTTATAAATCGCTTTCGACAAAAAAAAAAACACACCGCCCTATCAACTCTTTGTTTCATTGTGCTATACAATACACAAATAAGACGGATGGCCTTGCGAGTACTTGCGACCATCCGTTCGCATATAACCATTTTTTGCTTTGATGGTATTCAATATGCTAAACAGAGCTAGCCGGACTATTCCTACAGCGCTGAGAAAGATACATTACACCTACATATCAAACAGCGGTGGCGCCATCTATTCGAAAAGCGGTGAACTACCGGAATTCCCACTCTTCGTTCAAACAACGCAATCCGCATAAAAATCATAGCATTTTCTGCTTCCTGATAATTTCCAAACGAAGGTGATTTTATGGAGATTTTATTGCATACATAGGTAGGTGATTTTTGTGTGCATGGCTAAAAATCAATGATTTATAAATCTAAAAATAAAATCGTAAGTTACTGACCTTTGTTCAATAATGACTGATTTTCAAAAAGTATTTCCTTTTCAATTATTGTTATGATAAGTTTTCCCCAATAGCTACATTCAATTCAAACCGTTTGAGCATAGAAAATCTCAAATTTAAAAGCAACTTTTGAAGAACAACTGGAAGTACGCAAACGCCATTTAGGGTACGTTCTAAAGCATTGTTTCACCGGACCCTTAAAGAAGCCCCTACATGCAGTGCCAACGTCTCGCCAACGTTGGTGATTTGACGCGCTGCGCGTAGTGCGCGCATTAACTGCGCCAACATTGGCCAACGTTGGTATTGGGCACAAGGTATTTCTGTGTATCGTAGAAGGCTCGTAGCTTCCCGTGGAGAATTAAAAATGAACAGTGAAGACGATATCATTGCTGTTGCCGCAGCTCCCATTATTTTAAGCTGTGCATTGTTGCTTAGAATTAAAAAAAGGAACCCTCGAAAGAGGACACTGTTTAATAAGGTTGTTAAACATTAAACATGTTTTTCAGTCATTATTTATACAGTACGTTCGAAAATATTAAATGCATTAAGGAATACAAATATACAGCAATACAGGAAACAAAATTATTTAGTTTTTTATATTTGCCACGTGACATTAAAAAAATCTCCCTTTTTATTTTCTTTATGTTTCATGCAACAAATGCGGAATAAGATGGGATAAGATCTGATACACTGAGTGGTCTATATTTTTATGCAGGACCCTGTTAATTTGTGTCGTTTCTTTATATAAATATTTCATTTCAGTCAAATCGATGAATTCATAATTTTGATTGAAAATATTATTTATATAATAAAACTGAAATTATTTATAATAAGATACAAAGAAAAATTGAGAACCCTTACATACACGGAGTTTTAATTACGTGTATGCATATTATGTAGGTATATTTATTATCAACCCAATATTTTTAGATATACTTTTTGATATTTTTCTGATAATCAAAAAAAAGAAAAGCATCCAGTATAGTTTTTAAACTTTGTTGAATACATTAAATATATTTGACGGTATTGTCAAAATGTTAGCGTTTGACACTATCTACTGTCATTAGAATCATATCTGACATATAATCTGACATATCCTGGCTACTAGTTTCAATGCAGTACGACCGATCTCAATGAAATAGAATTTGCTAATGCAGCTAAACTATTGATTGTACCAAAAAATGTCATAGTCATAAATTATTCAGAATTTCGTCACCTTTAATTTATTATTTAACTATTTCGACGAAATTCCACAAATGGCGGCTTATTTGCAAAATCTTTCAAAAATGCTAAGACTAAAACTCCAGTTCCTTTGGACCCTTTGCAACAGAAAGCTTTTCAGCTCTAAGTTTGGTTATGAAACTTCTAAATATGAAGTTTCGTCCCGATACCTTTAGTAGTTTCTCCGGAATCGTCGCCACAAAAGACGGGTACACACACACACACAAACATTTTTTGTACCTTGGTCAAAAATGTTCAGGGAACCCAAAAAGACATATTTCCGCTAAAATCTCAAAAAAATCTTTTGGCACGATTACAATACTTTACATACTACGTATGATAAAGTAAAAATAAACAAACGTATCTATGTCGTGGGTCACCCGTTATAACGACTTCAATAGTGTCTTCAGAATATTATTTTATTGCTTGTTAATTTATTGTAACTGTAAGGTTAATATAATGCTTATAACAACTATAATTATTGTAAATAAATTTACAAAATATTAGAAAAAGTTTTCATGTTTTTACATTTGGGCAATCAGGCATTTGGGCAAATAATAAATCATCATTGTCCTTAAAGTACCTGCACACATAAATAATGCAGTATATATGATAAAACATAGATAGATAACTAAACTTTTCATCGGTAGTACGTACAATGCTAAAACAGAATGAAATAAAGCGGACAAGGTCGACATATTGGCGATGTGCATTGGCACAATTGGGTCTCGCTACGCGAAGCACTGCGATGGCCAATGATGGCCCACATTGGCACTGCGTGTGGGAGCACCTTTACATGTCACCCAGAACACAATCACAGTATGCTTGATATAAAAGTATAGTTTTTAACGAGCACATACATATTTAAGGATATAAATCACGACCATGAAGTTTATACACGAGCCGTAGGCGAGTGTATAAATAAACAAGCGATTTATACCCGTTATGTGAAGGTCAAGACGACGTTTTATCTAAGACTCATAAATTCTAGTTTCTTTGAGAGAAGTCATTATTCAAAAGCACTGTCATGGTTATAAAAACCTACTGTCAGCATAATATTTGGCGTATATCAGATACGGATTAAATAGTCAAAGATACATATACAGGGTCTCCCACGACGACCTGCCATTAGAAGTATATGGAGAACCAAATGAAAGGCGAGTTTGAAAATTTGTGGACTTATATTGTTGGACACGGTCGTCTTAACTAAAATATTTTTAGTTTTCGGTTACTTCCGGTTACACCGGAAATGATGTCAACTTTCGTATTTCAAATTGTATTGTATTTTATCGAATTTTTGAAATCTTCATTAAGTTTTAGATCAATTTTATGTTACATTCCCTATACCTAGACTTACCATACGTCCCGGTTTGACCGGGACAGTCCCGGTTTGACATAACGGTCCCGGCGTCCCGGCCGGTTTGGTTTTATACCCCGGTTAAAATTCTTAACAGGCTTTTATATCAGTAACAAATCACTCAGCTCAAAAGATCGATCGGTACCTGTCGCCATCTAAGAACAATTATTGTCAGACTGGTGAACCAGGCATTAGTTTTGATAAATGGTAAAAGACAGACTTCTTTTTACATTGAAACCAACAATTGGTACAATATTAGAAATGTAAAAAGGCCTTCAGCCATATTTTCTTTAGTCAAGAAAAATGCCCTCATGTTATAAATATTTTCTTTGAGACCGATACCAATTGATTGTAAAACAAATTATCATCATTAACAGTTAACAGAGCGTTAAATGGTGACAAACCGATTAATTATTGCAACAATATTGAGTATCTACCGCCAAAGATACACATTATTGTGAGGCCTGAAAATGTTTTATAACTTTTTCGAAAATTGCTGCATGACGTTATTCCATACGTCAATCTATCTCGATTAGTTAGTCAGTCTTTCACGTTCTGGTGCGAACAATTCCTAAATCACAATAATTTGCATTGAATATCTATGGAAGGTTTAAAATATATTACGAGGAAAAGCTGCGAAAGAAATTTACCCATAAACTGGGTGGCAGTCAACTCCTAAATTTATTTATTACTTATGTGGGTTTTGCGGTACAAATATATCTTTCTACAGAAAAACTTGTACAAAAGCTGATGAAATCATTTCTCTTCTGTTAAATTGTAGGTAATTAATTAGGGATTTTCCTTTTAAATGCTGCTCGGTGATCAAAGCCCCCACATGACGATATTATGTACGGCACCCAGTGGGGGGAATTGATGTTTTGGTTGGCTGGGTTAACAAAACTTATTAAAAAAGTACCCCTAAATAACGATATTGTACTTACGTTGTGTGGCTGCAAGTGAAGAATTTAAACAAATGCGAATATTTATTAAATAAATAAGTAGCGTACATTTTGTAGGTATAAAGGTTTCAGTGTTTTGAAATTTTTTAATCTTATGTATTATCTTAAGTTATTTTCTTCTGAACTTCTTTAGACTTGCACTTTGGAGTATTGTAGCGCATATTGGTAGTGAGTTGGCACGCATGTTTACAATAGCCACGATTGTGAAAGTACTATATCATCGACTAAAAAACGCAAACACAGCCCAGTTTGAATATTTGTACAAATAGAAAGCAATTCATTTACTTCTTTAGATTAAACCGTACGTCAAATGTAATAAATACGAAATAACAACAGACATGTTTATAGTAGCGCCATCTACATCTAGTGATTTTTTTATTTCGTAGCGTTGGAGAGAAATTCGCTACAGTTCGCTATTTGAATTGAGACGGGACCCCTGTACACTCAAGCGATAATACGAGTGGTTCAATATAATTAATCTTCTTTCTGCCTTTTCTGTCACAAAAAGTACACATAATTTTGATTGCATTTTTGTAGATCACATTTGAAAACATTTGGGTGACGAAGACTTCTGGTTTGGCATCTATAAAAACAAAAGAGAAATGATATGTGACAAAATCAGTGTTATCAAGTCTTATTTTTGGACAGTAATATTTTGTTGTTTTATTTTAAAATTACGTTTTTTTTTTTGTATTTAAAGTTACGTTTGATTGTTGGTAATTTTGGTATATCTTATGTTCGGATTATACATGGAGATGAAATATATTTAAAAAAACATCTGGGAAGCAATGAAATGTAAACAAAAAACTTAAAGACAACAGAAAAACCACCGCAGAGAGCGGGTGGGGTTGTTGGTAAGTGCGAGTGCACGCTGTGGTGGCTTTGTTGTTATTTTCAAGTCCTTGTTTTGTTTTATTTTTAAACGTAATTCTTGTCCCGGTTTGAAATTTTAAAATTATGGTAAGCCTACCTATACCTAACATGTGTCATTTTTGAGATATTAATTTTTTTCATTAAAAAATTACAGCTGGACGGATACTTTCAATTACTTATAAATTATCGCCTGTGACCGTTGGAAAAATGTTGTCCGGCAAAATTGTTGTGAAGATAACATATTATCGACATATCGTTAACATTCTTCTAAAAGTTATACATGGTGTTCAAATAAGATCAAAGTTGAATTTGATTAAAGTACTAAAGGTCGATTTTTTCAAATGACAACCCTAACAACTCAATTTCTCAATTCTATGGAAAATTTTAGATCAACTTTGTGTACAATGTCCTATACCTAAAATGTACTTGTACCTCTCGAAATCGATTTTTAAACATCACAGTAGAAATTGCAGATACATATTGCCAAATCTAGATTGCGTTTGAAAACAACTGAACAATTTGGAATAAATAGAACTTTAAGTACGTAGGCTTTCACGGCCAGAATCATTTAGAAAATAAACTGCTTCCGGGTTATGCCGTGTGTCAAGATTTGTTAATGCTGACGTTTCGCGAGCCATGTTGCTCGCTTCTTCAAAGCTAATGGATACTGAGCATTCACCATAGATTAAAGATATAAATTTAGCTTTGAAGAAGCGAGCAACATGGCTCGCGAAACGTCAGCATTAACAAATCTTGACACACGGCATAACCCGGAAGCAGTTTATTTTCTAATTTATTGAAATAAAATCATAACTACTACTATGTGTTTACATTTCTATGTCACTCAGTATATTTTACACTGAATAACATTTGCTTTGAAAAAATAACTTTGCGATGAAAAAGTGGGGCACATGTACATTGCACATAGCATGCCGTGCGATAAAAATCAATACTTACTAACACTTTTTTCATAATCATATTTAATATATAATTAGTGTAATCGGACTTCATCGCATTCACCGCATTTCAGTTGACTTTCAGCCTTTAACAATGATAACGAGTTTGAGGAGCCTTCAGTATTTCCAAAGAATAGGTCTTGTCCTCGGTTTACTACCAATGTATTCGCTAAAAAGAAAAAAATTGTTGTACGAATTCTTCTTTAAGACTTTTGGCGTACTAAACATCCTTTGGATATGCTATCCAAACATCAAATTTCTTGCCACGGTTGTGACTCTAAGTGGTAAGATACAAAGCAATGGTGGAAATTATATTACTGAGCTGCTTGTTGCGGCCTTATCAAGTGTGATGACGGGCGTTGGTTTGATAGCATTTGTTTGTAAGATGCATTTTTGTAATCGTTCAAGTTTTGTTGCGTTTTTGTCAGTACTGCATGAAACTGAACTCATTTTAAACAATAAAAAGCTCCCATTGGTCATGAAGTTTTACTGGGAACTTGTGGCAACTTTACTATTGATTTTTGCTCATGAGTATAAGGTGATAACTAATGCGAATGAGTTTCGCGCTTCTATGGTAGTCGACTATCAGATATGGGTTTCTTTGTTATACATAATGTCTGTAATCAATGTCGTTTACATAAAATATTACTTATTGCAAGAACAACTGAAACGTATCTCTACTATGAAGATATTTCAAGAAGAACGAAGAAAATCACAATTTTTATCACCAATTTTGTACAGGGAAATACAGAAAATAAGAACATTATCTAACGTTTATTGCAAGTTACATGAAACAGTAGGACTATTCAGTGATTTATTTGGAGCGCAGTTGACTATTCTGATCGTTATTAGTGCTTTGGAATGTTTCATATGCATCAGCTTTGTAATGCTGCATAACATTTATAGGGAAGCCTTAACTACATTCCTGATCAAATTTCTATTAAGAATAGTAAGTTTCTCCTTGATATAAATTTCTTATATTAGAATATTTTTTTCCAGTTTATGTTTGTTGCACTAATAAGAGGAGCATCAAATACCGGTAAATTAAGCAAGGAAACACTTCAACTATTTTTTACTGTAGCTGAAAATTTTGTCCATCAACGAAATAGGAACTTGAATAAAAAATTGCGACATATTCCTAGAACATTACGAAGATTTCAACCGAAATTTATAGCAACTGGATTGCCGTCATTTTCATACAGGACCGTGTACCTTTTCGCTAATTATGTCATGTATATCTTCATCACAAACGTGCAACGTGTGTATTTCATTGAGCTAGAATTATTTAGAAGACAACACACAACGGTTACAAATACATTATTGTCAAATAGTACATTATAGAGAATTATAAAACAAACAGTAAAATAAAGACAAATTCAGAATTTCTGTCGGTATTCGTGCAATCTACTTGTAGTTCCTCAGCGACCAAAAGATTGTGTATACAGGGTTGTGCAAAAGTATGGATCCATGACAATAGTTCTAAAACGGAAAGAATGATTTTAATGAACTTTGTACATAAATATAACCGCATAATGTGCGTATGAAGTGGATACTTTCGTATCCACTGTACTTCCTGTCTAACCGGAAGCGTCACCAACTTCTAGTAATGACTTTATTGACCTAACGTGGACCTAACTATAGTAACAGGTACAAAAACAATCAATATGGGTCAAAAGGTGCAGAGGCGTAATGCCTGATATCTACTCCGAGCCGGTGTACATAAAATAATCACTAATTCTAAATGGTAGGCATAACAAATACCATAAGCTAAAATAACTACACTTCTATACATATGTTGGCAAGGATCTGCATCTTTAACGATTTGCTTGCTGACTCAATAAAATGCTTCTGCAATCTGCAATACCTTCCGAATGTTACGATACTACGCTTCTTCCAACTGTCTGGTACGTTGTTGTAAATCCTGACCACGCAATAGGGGCTTCTACTTCTGACCCAAAACGCTAGACAGCATGCGAAGAAGACTTGCCACTGCTGTCAAATCTGGTAACATAATATTGCTGAAAATCCCCAGAAAACACGCAATCCATGTAAAATTACCAATTTCGACTTTAATTATGGATTAAGATCATATATTCGAATTGTCAGCTGGATAGTGAACATCCCCTGTCATTTTTGAATCTTTTTTCTTCAAGTTTCACTGATTAACGTTTAATTAGAGTGCTTTTTTCCTTTAATTTTCTTGCACATTTATCTTCTTTTCAGGTTTTGCAAGAAATATTGGTTTTTATTGTTAATACAGATAATTCTGGAATTTCTGTCATTTATCATTGTTCAAGAGCGGGAGCTTTAAATTTGGTTTGTTGCTGACGGTTAATTTATATATTTATATATTGATTTGTCTTTTGGTAAGGTTACCGTTTTTCCTTGGTATTCTCTTTTTATATATATACTGGTTTGGAGTTTTTGTAGACATTATTTGGACTGGTGTCCACCAGCCCAAATATGTCCGCTCACGGCGGTGGTGGCTTCTTGCCCCCCGTTAGTGAAGATATGGATGTGTCCTCTCAGGACAATATTTTAAATTTATTTTATTCCCTTCCCAATTTTGGTAATTTTTCTACTGACAGCCTAACTACTTTTTCTGCTTCCATTTCTCTTAAAATTATCCAGAAGATTAAAAATGCTGTTGAAGTAGGCCATTATCAAATTAATTCAAAAGATAAATATATACTTACACCTGATATTTTGTTAACTTCTGAAAAAATCTTAAATTTACGTGGTTGCCCAACTATATCTAACCCTTACAATATGAATAATTTCCGTTTTTCTTCAAATGATTTTGCCCCCTTTGCCATTTTCGTCGAGGCTCTAGATAAAAACTTGAGTGGGTTAAATGACATGCAAGTAGGTAAACTTTTTTTTAGATTCTAATATTCCTGGTGTAACTAGTATTGAAAAAAGAGGTAGAAATAGACTTGCTGTTGAATTTGATTCGTTTTTAAATGCCAATAAATTTCTTGATTCTGATATTGACAAAGTTAATAAGTGGAGAACATTTATTCCTGCACACCTTGTTTCATGTAAGGCTATTGTTCGTGATATTCATCCTGGGGTTTCAGAAGATTTAATATGCAGCAATCTAAAATGTGATGATAATAGGGAAATTTTATCTGTACGACGTTTGAAAAGAAGGGTTCTTTCCACCGACTCTAGTAAATTTGAGTTTATAAATACCTCTTCTGTTGTCGTTACTTTTCGGGGTAGAAATGCTCCAAAAGTTGTTCGACTTTTTTTTAATATTAGATATACAGAAATTTATATATCTCCTGTTACACAATGCAACAACTGTTGCCGTTATGGCCATGTCAATAAAAATTGTAAAAGTAAACCAAGATGCCCCGCCTGCTCGTGTGAACATATGCTTGCAGAATGCCCAAATCGTGCCTCCCCCTCTTGTATTTTTTGTAAAGAAAATCATTTGTCTAATGAATCTGGAACCCCTTATTCCAACAGATGTTGCCAGGAACAAAAAAGAATTAAATTATATATGGCCACCTACAATGTTTCTATTCATGAAACCCTCCAAGCTGTTTCACTACCTCCATTAAAAAATAATACGACCTTGCGATTAGGTGATGATGTTGAATTTACCACCTTACGTAAACATGACACCGCTTATGATAATATCCCTCCTACCCTGTCAGACTTCAACAAGATTGCTGCAGAAAAGAAACATTTTACATTTACAAAATCCATTCATAATAAGCATAATATTCCAGTCAAGAGAAGGAGAAATAACAAAACCCCTTCAGAATTACTTTTCTATAATGATGGTCGACTTCCGGAAAGTTATATCAAAAGGATATG
Source organism: Aphodius sticticus (assembly GCA_963966075.1). Lineage (NCBI taxonomy): Eukaryota > Metazoa > Arthropoda > Insecta > Coleoptera > Scarabaeidae > Aphodius > Aphodius sticticus. Next base: position 3,053,664 of record OZ014512.1, on the reverse strand, counting down.
CCCAACAAATGATGGTAGTCCTTTTTCTTCTCCCTGTCAATCACCTTCAACTTCACCTTCTTCCCCCATGACTGTCCAGCTCGTGACTGCGGATATACACCCTGCCCCAAAAAATTTAAAAATAAAAAAAAACATCTCAACCCATCACTTACAAACAGATATCTCCTTCTACATCCCTATCTCTCCCTACTAATACCAATTCTTAACTTTATGGAAAATTCAACAAAAATTTTATTATGGAACTCCAGAAGTTTAAGTAAAAATAAATCCAGTTTGTTTTATTTTTTATCAGAAATTCCCCATGACATTGTCGTCTTATGCGAAACCTGGCAAAAACAAGATTATTTGATTTCCACTCCAGGCTATATCTGCAAAAACATATGCAGACATGATGGATATGGTGGTTTATCTATTTTAGTTAAACGTTCCCTTAATGTAGAATGGATTGATACAATCGATGACAGACAATTCCATTTTATTATTTTCAAGTCTTGTGGAGTAACCTTTATTGCGGGATATATTCCTCCCAATGTCGATTTTGGATATGCGCAGTGGACATCTCTTTTACAAAATGTGACTAGCCCGTTTGTTATTCTGGGTGACTTCAACGCCAATCATCATTATTTTGGAAGTGCGACCATCAACAACAGGGGAAGAGCAATTTACCACCTGATAGAGGATTTCGATCTTTTCCTGGCCAATGATGGTAAACCGACTACCTTAGCTCTTGGCCGAGGTCTTGCTAATGTACTAGACTTAGTAATCTGTTCTGGTATTCTGAGTGACATGATTAACTGTAGCACATGTGATGACACGCTAGGCAGTGATCACTTTCCCATTTCTACCATCTTTAATATTCCCAGAAAACTAAATAAACGTACTTCATCTGGGTCAAGCACTTATAACTTTAAAAAGGCTGATTGGGATCTTTTTAGTTAAGATTTATCCAATCGCCTCTCTGCTGGTTCCATCACTCAATATGAAGTTTTTTTGAGCAACACACCATTTCCACATCTGTTCCTAGAAGACGGCGCCGTAAACCAGGAGAATACACCTGCCCTTGGTGGGATGAGGAGTGCACTGAAATGATCAGACTTAGAAGATTTCATATAGATACGTATCTGCAAAATTCAAACCGTCTTTCGTTCCTTGATGCTAAAAAAAGCATTGCTAGTACCAAGAAATTTTTACTTAAAAAGAAGACGGAATCTTTTAGGAAATTCTGTGAAAATTTAAGCCGGGATTCTTCATTGTCAAATATTTGGAAGACCCTTGGCCACCAACACCTCGTGGATGTCTGAATTCATGTGCCGTCTAAGTCCTGATTATGTCCAGTCTTTTTCTGAAAAGGAACATATTACTTTTGAAGCAGAACATGATGAGATTGCAGGTCACTTTACATTCACAGAAGTTCGTTACGCCCTGGACTCTCCTAAAAATACTGCACCGGGCTCTGATGGAATTCCTTTTGTTGCGTTGAAAAACCTTCCCCTGGAAGGTGTGTCTTTTTTAACTAATCTTTTTAACACTATTTTATGTGGAGGCGATGTACCACCTGAATGGTTAGAAGTTTCTATTGTTCCTATTCCAAAACAGGGAAAAGATCAAGCGTCTGCTGAAGGGTACAGACCAATTTCCTTGCTCAACTGTACAAGGAAGATATTAGAAAAACTGGTATTATTTAGACTGGATTGGTATATAGAAAGACATGACTTATTGGACACAAGTCAATTTGGGTTCAGGCGGGGCTCTAGTGTTCATCAGTGTTTGTTTTCTTTATTAGGGCATATACAGGCAGCTTTTGTTAAGGGCAGAGTTCTTGTGGCTGTATTTGCTGATATTGCATCAGCTTATGATAGTGTTTTAATCCCTGCATTAATAGAAATCCTCAAAAACAAAAAAGTTCCATTCTGTCTTATTCATATTATTTTTCAACTTTTCATTAAAAAGGTTATTAGGCTTAGAAATGATGTATGTAATGTTGGTAGTAGACTGTCTTTTAGGGGTCTTTCCCAGGGAAGTGCGCTAAGTCCAATTTTATTTAATATTTATATATCCGGTCTAAATTCAATTGTCGAAGATTTTGGTGTTAAAGTGTTATGTTATGCTGATGATATTGTGTTTCCTTCAGAAGCTCAGACTGTTGTTGCAGCTGTTGAGTGTCTTAATACAACTTTGGCTAATGTTTCTAAATTCTTCGCATTCCGCGGTCTTTCTCTATCTCCAGAGAAAACCAAAGCTGTTATTTTCTCTCGTAGGAACTGTCAGGAACCTTGTCCACAGCTTTTTTACGAAAATTCTCCTATTCTGTTCGCCCCTTCAATTAAATATCTGGGTGTTTACTTAAATTCTAAACTTTCTTGGAATGACCATATCAATAATATTTGTAGATCAACTTTTAAAGCGCTTAACGTAATTAAATCTTTGTCTTCTCCTAGAAGGGGTTGCTGTCCAAACATTATTTCTATTTTATATAAGGCTTTGATCCGGTCTAGATTAGAGTATAGCTCTTGGCTTTTAACATCTATAACTAAGAGGAATCAAGCAAAATTGAACTCAATTCAGTTCCAAGCTATTAGACTTGTTCTCAGCGCTTTGCGTTCTTCTCCTACTAATGCTCTTTTAGTTGAATCTGCTGAAATGCCTTTACCACTTCGTTATTCTTTCTTAGCAACAAAATTCATTATGAAAATGCACTCCATTCGACCTAATCCCATTTCGACACTTTTTCTTCAATTACACTCTCTGTACGATGCAAAGCGCCGACCTACCTCCTGTATCTGGCCGATTGTGTCTTACTTCCGCGATCTTGGCCAAACAATTAATTCCATTACGAGAGTGAAAAAAAGGGATTTGTACTCGCATGCTTATAGATTACGTTTTTTAAGCCTGAAACAGTTTTGCAGTTGCCTGATCTGAGAAAGTGCTCCGCATCTATTGCTAACATTTTACATTTTGAATCCTCTTTTCAAATTAGTGCTTGTAATCGTTGGCCTGGGTTTGTATTCTTTTTTACAGACGGGTCAGTGAGACATGATTTATGTGTGGCTTCTTTTGGTGTCTATGCGCCGGAGATAAAGCTAGAGTTTAGGGGTCGTTTCAGGGATGATGCCTCAATTTTTGTTGTTGAACTTTTTGCCATTTGGTGGGCATTAAAATTTGCTGTTGACAATCAGATCAATAAATTGGTGGTATTCTCCGATTCACTTAGTGCTGTCTCTGCTATTCATCACAGTCCGCTTGGTAGTTTCAGGACTCATTATTTGATAAGTAAGATTTCCGAAATTATGTGGAGACACGAAAGTTTGGGTGGTCGCATGGCGGTGTGCTGGATTCCACGTCATACTGGAATTCATGGCAATGAGAGAGCGGACTTCTTGGCAGGAGATTCAGAAAATTCCAGTTTATTTATCACTAAGAAAGACGTTTCAGAATGCTTTCGAGGTTTGCGTAACGATTTGTTGAGGATCTGGCAGGAGGAGTGGGACTCCACTTCTTCTCGTAAAGGTAAACATTCTTTTCTGATTAAGCCTAAGATCAATCTGTTGTCTTGGTTTAAAAACTGTGCCTTTATACCAAAATTTTTTATTACTGTTATATCTCGTCTAAGACTTGGACATGGGCTCTTTCCAGAGCATATGTTTCGAATTGGTCTGTCAAATTCTCCGTCTTGTAGTTGTGGTATTTTTGGTAGTCTAAATCATATATTTTTTGCTTGCTCAAATTATGATAATGTTAGGTTAGGTTTCTTCAGAGAACTTGCTTCCTTGGGTTTATTTCCGCCTTTCAATATCTCCTATTTGTTGGCTTTAGAAAATCCTAAAATTTACAGTCTTTTATTCTATTTTCTTTTGAAAAGTGATGTAAGTATTTGATTAGGAACTTTTATCTTTCTTTACATATAACCTCATAAAACTATTTGCGATTGGTGATTGGTGAGATAAAGGCTACCACTGCCCAAACACCATAGTTTGTTTTTAAGAAGAAGAAGAAGACTTTAATTATGAAGTGTTCTGTACCTACGTGTCCCAACTCAAGGAAGCTTGCCGCGGGTGTACCTGTTTTTATGCAAGAATACTAGATTCTTACAAGATCGCTCAGTCCCTATCTTCCAATGTTAACAGCGCTATGACGTCACAAGCGTTCATTGTCAAATTGTCGGGACACACGAAACAATGATCGGACGATTTCGCCGAAACGGCGTACCGCGTTGCCTACCCAGATTTGTTTAAACTGTCACCATTGACACGTAAAAACGCGGGGATTTCAAACAGTCCAACAGTGGTGCAATAATCAATGTTGTGGTTATGTTTGTTTGAAACGTCAAAAGCAGACACACTTGACACGTAAAAGTGCGGGAATTTCAAACAGACCAATCGAAGCGCGATAATTCACGTTGTGATTGTCATTATCTGAAACGTCAAAAGCAGACCTTGAAAAATCACATTTGACATTTGAAATGTTTGTATTGCGATAACCCAGCGATGATGACGTGACGTGATGCGTTCATTGTCAAAAACCTAAAAACATCGATTGAGCAATCCTTGTCTATATTAAGTAAATTGAATTGGAACATTTTAAATCACCATTTCACCTGCCAAAAAGTCCATTCTTAATTGCTTATGGAAAAAAATGGAGATGGCATTTCAGTCGCGCGGAGCGCGACTGTCGCCCTACATGGACCATTCTACGTTGCGTGAGTTTTCGAAATCGACGAAAAACGGCCTCTCGGGCGTTTTTGCTTCAAAATTTTCCAAAACGCGAGCGATTTTGGTGAAAGGACCTCAACATTTCAGTAGCTGTTTATTTCGCGTCGTCATGGCTGCGAGCTAGAAACGTCAAAAACGCAACCATCATAACCTCATCATAACATAACCTATTCACATTGCAGTGGGTATCTAGTAGATAATAGGCGATTTCGCGTGGAACGGTTCGGTTGCGGTTCGACTACCGATTTGAACCAACCATTTTCACATGGCGATTGATGACGTAACGGTTGCAGTTGGTTCGATTCGGTCCGTCAAAATCTTGAACCTGCCTGGCAAGACGGTTTGAAATATCGGTTCGTTTGGGTTGTCATTTTTAGGTTATAAGTTTGAAAATGCTGGTAAAATGGATACGTATGTCGTTGTCGGAATGCGCGGTAGACCACTGCGTATGTCATTACTGTCATATTTAACAGTAAGTGGGGCACCTAACCTATGAATCGAACCGGATCATTTTCCGTCGAGCGGTTACTGATGTTTCAAAAATGATGACGATTTAGAACCGTTCTGTCAACCACATCCAACCGACAACCGGAACCAAATCGAACCGTTTAGCCACGCGAAATCGCGTTAAACACACCTCGCTACGCTCGTCGTGCCCAAAACAACTCGTGCGCCAATTTTTGTCTTATAAAACTTGTATTATAATATACTATATCCGCACTAGACCTATAATAATTCATCATCCTGTTGACGATGACATTATTAAAATTTAGTTCTCCAATTGCTTTCACCGATTTTTTTCATATAACCTAACTAAACACTGTTAAATATTTCACATCAATGTTGACATCTCCGTCATATGTTCGTTGACAAAATATATGCCACTTTGACAGCAATTCTGGTGTGACGTAGATGCGCAGAACGAAACGATTTTGGTACGCCGGCGCCGATGGGCGTAATATCTGTTTCAATCATTCTTGGGATATATAGTTAAACTTCCTAATGCCATAAACAAGGGCTGTGCGCCTCTCTCGCCAAATCCCGCCACGATTTTAATGGATTCACTAATAGATTATGGCGCCCAGGGACCCTATTCTCGTCATCTTTTTGAAGCGAAAGTGAGTCTTTTCGAATGGTTAGGTGAGAGTGGGGATATCGGCGGTTACCATGTGTTTGGAACGTATGGGCGTGGCGCGTGCGTTATTATTCTTAGCAACAAGCAAACTTGCCATAGATACGTTCGTATGGGCGTGGCGCGTGAGTTATTGTTGTTAGCGACAAGCCAATTTGCTCATAGATACGTTCCAGAGGGAAACCACTGATATCCCCACTCCTTCCACCTAACCATTCGAAAAGACTCACTTTCGCTTCAAAAAGATGACGAGAATAGGCTCCCTGATCACTCAATTATGTTCCCTGTATCCGAATTCATCTTACCGGTAGCAGTCAGTAGGTACATCCTCTGGCTTAAACGATGAATATATAGCTGAATATAGTCACCATACTCATCCCAGTAAAACTCACATTTTTAATCAAATGGCTGGTATAAATATTATACAGGAGTGGGCGGAGTGGGACATTTTACTTCCTTGTGGAACCTCTCTATCTAGAGGCCAATGGAATTATTACAGTATTATATACCGGTTGGAATAAAAAAATAGAAAATATTGACGGTATCATAGAAAATATCATCAGTATCAAATAAACCACTAGTTGAGGAAGAAGAAGAACTAGTCGAGATATGGTAAACTCAAACAACAGTTACTACATCGAGATGGAAAACACATTAAGAAGCGAAACAGTGAAATCGAAAATATTGTAAGAAAAAAATATCTAGCATTGAGATTGGGGCGTGAACATGACGCGGAAACAATTCACCAAGTTGTAAATCCATAACTAACTCTTTAAAAGCCATTTCAGCCAACACATTCAATTTACTGAATAAAAACATGAAAAACGAAGAAGAAGTAATTAAATAAGAAAAAGAAGAAGAAAAATAAATTAAAACAGAAGTTTCCAAGGTAGAAAAGCATGGACATCAAGAATCCCACCAGAACTTAGAGAATTATATGTAATCGACGTAGAAGGACGATTAGAAAGAGCTTTGTAGTACAATACAATGACGCCAACAATAAATGGACATTAGGTTCCAAATCCATCGAATTTTCAGGAGATAAAATCATTATCATTGGCTATAACCCGAAAGATTTTCATTCATACGATACGGTGAAATGATAAATTTAACGACTGTACGTAATTTTATTGAGGATATTCAAAATAGGCAAATTGTTTAAATACAAATTAAAATTATATATATATATATATATATATATAAAGGAAAGCTGGTTAATCGACGGTGAGATATAAAGGAGAAAGGTAATTGTCGGGCAATTCCAAAAAAGAAGGTACTGATGAGGACTAATAGTCCAAAACACGTGTCTACGGTTGCTTCTTCGATCTTCGTATGACGGAATTACCCGTATGCCAATTCCGTATGCGGAATTGTTTATATATATATATATATATTGGGACGACATCAACGAATTGGTACATCGATTAAGGTTATTGACCGCTTCGCCAACTGCTAGGAAGAATTCTCATAATACCGAGATTGCTTCCATTATCGAAGAATTGAGAGAAGTTCAAGTATTTTTTTAGCATGGGTGTAGATAAAAGTTGAAGATCACGTAGATCTACCACTACTACTAATCCACAAGGTGTGCGAGCACCCTAACTAAAGATGGCAGTTATGATGTTCAAAGTCGTAGGTTGAGCAACATCGGAATACCGACAAATGATCATAAACAACATGCCGATACTAAAATTATATCAATTTTACGAAGAATAAATTGTATACGCTCATGCAACAAAAAACAATTCCGGGTAAACTAAATACTTTGGATGCCAGTAGGCGAGGTCATATTAGCACCGAAAGTAATTCTATTAAAGATGAAATTACAACAGCAAAACCTGTACTCAGAATTAATTGAAGACATTGATGCTAAAAACATCTCGGATAAGTTGAATACTCTGGGATACTGATATTCGAGGTCATATTAGTGTTGGAATTACTTCTATTAAAGCTAATATTAACAGCAGAATCTAGCATTGTATCGAATAAGCCTCAAATTCATATACTAGAAGTAAACCGGAGATCCATTTGGAGGGAAATACAACGAAACCTACAACAAATAAAAGATAATGAAACGGTACTTACAATGTTTTCCGCTGATGTTAGAAAACATCAGCTCTCGAGTAGGTATACATTAAAAGGCAGTTATCAGCTATCTCCACACCGTAAACATGAGCATCAAATTTCGCAAGGCAAGGAAACTTGTAAGTAACATAAACCTGCACGCAATAAGTTTCATAGACGACGAACCATTCTACACGGTATAGATGATCTTTGGCAGTAAGGCCAGTAAGCGACGACTGTAGAGTATCCGTACAGCTGTTTGGCATTTGCTGTTGGTTGCCCCTGACGCCAGCATATGACCAGGGTATTGCGAGAGCATCGCTGTCTGCGAATGGGTGAGCGTCGCCTCCTCCACTATGTCGTGGTGCGCTTGGCTGCTGTCGAGCATCAACCGGCCTATCTGGTCTAGAAAATACAACTGCGGATTGAAGCACATGCCCAAGAGCTTCGTAGGGTTGCCACGACAGCGACGGTTCCAGAACACAAGGCAGCATTCTTCAGGAGGTCTTTCTCCTATCTCGCTGCCTTTATTGTAAACAACACCATCAGCACCATCGGCTTCCGTAGCCGAGAATCCACCATCGAACCTTTGAAGAAGGCGCGTCAATCAGCGCGATTATGTGTGAAGATATTTTTTGAATATTTCTTAGATTTTCTCTTTTTATACCGTATACTTCCTGTTCCCTTTTTATTTCGTTTGGTAGTACTTTATATCACTTCGGTGTTGTACTTACCCTTTGTACTTTTCATACAATAAAGCTCTTTTATTTATTTATTCATGTATATTAATATTTTATTTGCGTAATTAATAAGAAATAATGATTATTAAAACCATTAGAATGGATTTAATAAATTAAATTTGAAATTAAGTTATTAACTGACCAAACTGTATTATTGTGATACTCTTAAATCCAGGGTTAATAATATATTGTTTTCTGCTTTTATTTTATATGCAGAATAAGGGAGATAAATAATAATAAAGCCAAATAAAACAAACACTACATAGAACAAAAGTTTATATTTGTTTACTTGAAATCAACCAGACGTACAATAATGGTCTTTATACTGTAATAAAAAAAGAACCAAGGAAATACCATTCAACTATTCACAAACAACATTTAATTCTCTTGGTTTACCGAAAAGAATACGAAATTAAATTTACGGCCACACAACTGATGTTATCCATTGAATATAGGCTGACACTCTGGTGTACACTGCTGGAACTAATCCACAGTTCTTTCCGAAAGAAGTTACTCCAACAATTCTGTGGCTCAATGGCCAGTCACTTTCGAGTCGTTGGAGTGGCCCACCACTGTCACCCTAAAAATAATAAATAAGTAAATATATGTCCTAAAAAGTCGAAAGCCATTGTTAATATTTTGATTTAACATACAGGATGGTCAGAAAACTGGAAAATGTTAAATTAGCCGAAGAGTAAACTATCAGGTATCAGTTTTTTCGGAATTAGATCAAACATGTTATAGGTAAAAGTTAGTTTGTATTAATTTTATGCTCAAATGTTAAATTTGAATGTTCTATTTCAAATTTTACATCTCGGACCAGTGAAAAGACATTACATAAAGGTGAACAAAAAATTTAGAGACCACAATTATGATTGATCAGTTGACAGTAGTAACAGCGTATCCAAGCAATTTGGTGATAGAAGCTGATTGAAAGTATGTTGACTTTAGAGCAAAGGGTTTATTTAGTTCTTAGTTATGGCATAGGTGAGGTATCGTACCGCCGTGCTATTGAAGTGTTTAACAGAAAATACCCTGACACCCTGAGGTATACGTTTCTGTCAATTGAGTTCGTGAATTGGTTAAAAAATTTCATGCAACAGGAGACGTAAAAAATATCAAGGAAAAAAAGCGAAATGGCGAACGTGATGCAGGAGCTATGTTAGCTATTGATTCCGTGAACACTTGCCCAAAAAAGTCGTTGAGGCAAAGATCTCGAGACTTGAACATCAGTAACAGCCACCTGCAAAGGATCGTTTCAAATCAAAGATTTCTTCCTTATAAACCAGTACTAATACACACTTTAGTAGAAGGAGATGATGCTCGTCGATTAGAATTTTGCCTATTAATGGGAGAACGAATTATGGTCGATAGATTTTTCTACAGAAAAATTATTTTCTCTTACGAAGCGACGTTTGCCACAAATGGAGTTGTTAGTTCACAGAATTTCAGATATTGGTCTCAGGAAAATCCAAATTTCCGTATTACAACCAATTCTCAAAAATATAAAAAAGTGAATGTTTGGTGTGGGATTTATTACAAGAAAATAATTGGACCATACTTGTTTGACGGTACTCTAATCTAAAACACTTATTTTGATATGTTGGAAAATTTTTTGCTACCTACTTTGGACGAAATTAACTTACAGCTCAGGTGTTCACTACACTATCAACACGACGGCTGTCCTGCTCATTGCGCATATCAAGTCAGGGATTGGTTGAACAGACATTTTCCAAATAAGTGGATTGGACGATTCGGCCCTATAGGATGGCCACCACGTTCACCTGATTTAACGCCGCTTGATTTTTTTCTGTGGGGTTATTTAAAATAGAAGGTGTATGCGAATAATTTTCATGTAAATGTAGACATTGTAAAATTAAAAATTAGGGTAGGAACAATTGATTTGGTATATCGGGAGTTTAGAAGAAGATTGGAAAAATGTGTAGCTGTTGGAGGAGAACATGTGAAGTAATGCTTTGTTAAATTACTTTGTTAAAAATAAATCAAATATAAAACTTAGAATACAACATTGAAATTTGATATCTGGGCATAAATTTAAATATAAAACATCTTTTACCTATAACATTTTTGTTCTAATTCCGAAAAACCGATAGCGGCCAATTTAACATTTTCGTATTTTCTAACCATCCTGTATGTTAAATCAAAATATTAACAATGGCTTTCGACTTTTGAGGACATCCAAAACTCTTTATAAAGAATGACTTTCTCTAGAGAAATTACAAATTACGTCCATTATAGGTCCATCAGGGGACAACTGTATATATGTATGTATATAAATGGTGTCTCAATAAGAACGCAAGATTTGAATTTTTAATTCGTTCATCGTTCATCCATGGCATTTTCTCTGTATCCGAAAATCAAATGCCCAGAAAATGATCAAATGGAAAGAACCTTACCTGGCAAGTGTCCATAACTTTCTCTAAATTTCCAGCACACATTTGGAGTTCTTGGTCAACACCTCTCAGCAATCTTCTGTCTGGTTTATAAGTCGCCTGGCAAGTTTTAACCGGTAGATCGTTCAACTGAACTTCCTGCAAGGCACTATGTATTCCTCCACCATAATAAGTCGCACCCCAACCAGTTGCTGTCAGATTATTGGTTTCCAACTCAAGACTTGTTTGGAGACATGCTGCCCTAACATGCCTCGTGAAATATGCTGGTTTATCTAATTTTAACAGAGCTATGTCGTGATAATGAGAATCAGTTGAGTAATCTGGGTGGGCAATAGTTTGGGCAACTTTATAGTTTTGTGGTTGGGCGTCATCATCATTAGAACCAATGTCCAAATCTCCAAGTCGAACATCTGTGACGTCCCCACTAAAAAATAAGACATACTTAGGCCCGCTACTATGACCTGCTGTCATCTCCTTGGCAATTATAATGTCATCTCAAAAATTCGCTCCTACCAACGAAGTTATCCTGTCTCTAACGTGGTATGAACATTTAAGGTATGATCAATTTTTGGACGAATTTACGACCGCTACTGCGCAGGTGATATATAAACAACCAACAATGCATTTGTCAAACATAGGGGTTATGTCACTTACAATTTAAAGAAAATAACAGACAAATGTACTTGTATAAAAAGAAAACGTTCAAGCATTTGCATTATGTACGCAGAAACAAGCATAAATAAGCAATTTTATTTTGTCCTAGTTATGTTTATGTTATTATTCAACTATGCAGCGCCGCCCAGCGGATAAAACGTAACGAAGATTTTTAACAGACAAATGTACTTGTATAAAAAGAAAACTTTCAAGCATTTGCATTATGTACGCAGAAATAAGCATAAATAAGCAAAAATTGGTTTGGTCCTAGTTATGTCGACGTTATTGTTCTTCAACCATGCAGCGCCGCCCAGCGGATATTAACGTAACGAAGATTTTCGCAGATTTTCATCCCCACTCCACATGAGTATGGACATACCCATAGTCCACACGGTCTGCTTACTTCGCGTCTCAAATTCGTTCATTTCTGCGCATGTCGTCACTGCGAGAAGGATGTTGACACGGACACCTAGGCAACCAAATACATCCGTAAGTTTTTGAATTTTGTAGGTAATTTAGGTTAACAAGTTAACAACTTAAATTGTCAAAAAGGCTTGAACGTCACAACAACATATTAGCTACCATGGCAACGAACACAACTTCTCGCAATGACGTCAGCGCATAAATGTCATTACAACCGTGACAACAACCACTCAGACAGACATGAAATTAACGCCATATTAACGGTACTTCCGCTTCCTTCTCGCACTGACGTCACTTGGAGGCGGGGCCGATGCGCGTCGGCAGACCGTATTGGACCGTGGACATACCTCTAGTCTCTTAAGCCTCGTTTACATCCACGTAACTTAACTTAACGTACGAAAACTTAAATATTACAGATAGTTGAACTCCACTGTTTTGTGTTATGTGTTCGTTTACATTCACTTAACGTAGAAAAACTTAACGTAACGTACGGATTTGTTTACTCAACTTCAACTTCACAGAATTCGTGCACTAAGTGCACCAATCACAAGCTCTCAATTTTGACAATTTGGATGATGGTGACAGAGGGTGACAGTAACATAACCTAAAAATTAACACGTGCAACTTGAACTTTGTTATCTTGTGTTGTTTTGCAATATTTTTAGCTCGATTAACGGATTATTAACACGGACGATGGAACGTTGATCCAACTTCCATGTACTATGCACGCCAAAAAAAAGTCATACACCTTGTAGCTTTGTAAATGGTTCTTTTATAACCTATACGCTGTCATTCTGACATTAGTCATAGGGATGAAACATGCACCAGCTGTCAAGTTGACAAGCCAGACTTACATGATGTCAAACTTAGCTGTACGACTTTTATTTGGCGCGGATAGTACATAAACATATTTGTATAATAAAAGCGATAGATTTAATATGGATAATATGGAGCGGAGGTGGCCTAGTGGATAAGACGAATGCCTTCCACTATGAAGCCCAGGCAGGGTTCAATCCCAGGTTAGGCAGGGATTTTAAAAATACTCCGTCTCCACGACCGCCGCACAGACAAGCCAACAGGCTTTGTGCTCATGGCAACATCCCAAAAAAAATATTGTGTCACTGTCAAATGCGCATGTCAAGCACCCCAACGTAAGTGAATGTAAATGGAACGGATCTAAATTTCGTACGTTAAGTATAATTTTTCGTACGTTAAGTTAAGTTAAGTGGATGTAAACGATACTTAAGGGGCTTATTTACCATTGGCAGTTGAGAGGATAACAGAAACCGCGAAAAAAAGTTGTTAAAGTATAAAATCTGCTGGTGATTTGCTGTCGGTAGTACAGTAAGTGAGTAAACAATATTTTTATTGTAATTTTTGTAATTTTTGTGCTAAGTTCGGTAATAATACTACGATAAAAAAAAACAGTAATATTTCAAAAAATTTTCAGTATGCAATGGATAAACAAATGTTTATGGAAGATATACCAAAGTGTTTTTCCCATACATGGTGATTAGATCTAGAATTAATCATGTAGATAGGCAATCTTATTTTGAATTTGTTAAAAGATTTTTTATCAAAGCAAAGTGCTAGCTGAAATTAATCAAGTAATAGAACCTCAGTCAGAGGTAAGTTCAATGTAGCTCCCTTGCAAGGCATTTTACCGTATTGAGCAGCATGTGAATTTTGTTGTACACTATTGACTATGCAACTGTTGGTTGCATAGATTAGGATCAGTTCTAAATACGTACGATTCTAGTAACCACGGAGTAAGAAGGGAGGAGTTCGCAGATACCGTACATATGATTTGAAATCTGACCCAAATGACTACATGATAAGTACGGGAGAAAAACGGCCAAGTTTGTGGACATGCGCAGTGCGCACGTATTGCTATCTCTTTTCTCTCATTCATAAATTGACTTGACCCATGTGATGCAGATGTGAGTTGAGTAGCGACGATTGTGCCGTTAAACTTGTACGTATGCATTATCAATACGCGCGCTGGGTACCCACGCGCGCTGCCTGCGAGAACCCGGGTCCGGACGAAAGAGAGAGATGGATAGCTCCCAAGTAGAAAAATGCTTATAACTCAAAAACGAAAAGAGCACAAAACTTCTGATTTGCGGCACAAAACAGCACAAAACTAGCACAATACTTTAGCATCGAAAAAAGTTTGATTTTATTTCGAATTTGGAAGTTAGGTCAGGCATGTCCACAGCCCCCTTCAGAAAAATGCTTATAACTCGGAAACGAAAGAAGCACAAAACTTCTAGCTTGCGGCACAAAACACCACAAAACTTTGACATAAAATTTTTTTGAAATTTCAAATGTGGGGGGCTGAGGACATGGACACCAGCTTTACTTAATCCCTTGGCATCTAAACCGGATGATAACAGAGAGTTGGTAGAAGCGGGCCTCGAGTGTTATTTTAAAACTTATTAACTTACTATTGTCTCGAAAACAAGCAATGCGCAGCTGTTAGGACGTATTCTTCACTGATCAAGCTACCTCCACATCCCCATTCGATGTTGCTACTATTTCCACCATAACCTAAAATTGCCTATAAAACATTTAACCCGTAAAAATTTTATGGGAATTGTTACTACATGTGTTTGCACACACGTGAAGCATAACTCACCATATGGCGGTAAGTTTTTGCTGAAGCATCAACTCCACCTACAGCAGCTAATTCATCCATTTTTCTAAAGATTCGTAGATACTCATTACACTCTTAAACAGTGGAGAATGTTAAAAGATACAATACCAAAATACAACACCCTATAGAAACTTACTTTGGTTTATTATATTATCGGCCTGTAGCTTGGCTGGGCCTTGGGCTATACCTTGGGCTGTACCTTGGGCTGTACCTTGGGTTGGAGCTTGTGTAGGGCCTTGAGGTATGTCTTGGGCTGGACCTTGAGCTGGCTCTTGGTCTGAACCTTGAGCTTTGTCTTGGGTTAGGGCTAAAGCTGAATCTTGATCTGGGCGAGGGTAGTTGTCTTGGGTTGATCCTAAGGCTGGGTGTTGGTCTAGGCCAGGGTAGTGTTGTTGGCAACAAATGATAGGAAAGAAGTATGACTCGTAATATCCACAGAGAGCTGGTTCTTGATGATACCTCCACTCCCGCTGTGCTGATTGGCACATGCTGATGTGCTGACATGTTCCAATTTGACCATTGCTTAAGTAGCACCAATCGCCAATGCCTATTGTTAAATGACAACATAATGAATGACTTGGCAATACTCAAGCATTTGTGATGTCACAACATGTGTTGATTTGATGACTATGATATATTGGGACCATTCGGCGGAAAAGAGTTTAGACAGAGTTTAGTGGTGGCAAGTTCTGTTCGCCACTAAATTAAATAAATCATAAAACAAAATCTGTGCTGAGTTGCTGTTAAGTACATGTCATGAATGTTTTTATTGCACGTGTATTGCCTTGTAATGTAGTTAAGTTTAAATCAACAGAGTGCGTTTGGTTTGGCAAATTTTTCATTTTAGCTTAATAATTTTAGCTTTTAAGTCAAATAAATGCGTGTTTGAATAGTCGCAAAAATATATTTATTTGCTACAAAGAATGTTTATTTGAGTGAAATATCATTTATTTGGAGTAAAGTAATATAGATTTGAGTCAAAGCATAGTGTATTATAATACAAGTTTTATAAGACCAAAATGGGCGCGCGAACTATTTTTCCAAATGTAACGAGTGCAAGCATAGAATAGTGCAAGTCAATAGCGATTGAGATGTCAGCGTTATTTGTCACTTGACATCAATCTAACCAATCTTGGAAAACTAAAAGTTACTAAAAGTCAGCGATTTAGTGTTTTCATAACGACACTGAAAGCGGGTTCGTAATTCGTTATAAGTTTATAACGAACGCAAGGTAGAAAAATATTATTTGTAGCAAATAAATATATTCTTGCCTCTCATCAAACAAATATTTATTTGAGAATAGAGAAAAACTTCTATCTGTGTAATTATGTATGAGAATAAGAATCAAAGCGCACATTGCTTAGTTATAGTTGTCAAACGAGCGTGACGGGCGTGACCCGTTATTGCGGAATGACCCATTGTTACCTTTATATGTCTTTGACTTACTTAAGCAAATTTTTTCCAGTGTGTATGATGACCACGAAAACAAATTAAAAAATTGTAATATCAAGTTTGATGAAAAATAAAAAAAATACAATCTGTTGTTTCTTCGGTTATAAATTGTTTATCACTTTGAGATTTTTTTTACCCTTGAGTGAATTCATAGCTCCTATCAAAGCAAAGCAGTAAAATGACAAGTAAGTCGAATATGTATATTACCATGGCAACGCTTATGACCGCGCGGGCGTTAAGAATCGGTAATGCCCTCGCGGACATAAAGTAGCTGTTTTCGCTCCGGTATCTAAGATGTAAAATGTCACTTTATGATCATGTAGGACATAAAAAATATAATGTTAAGACTGTAGGTTAGAGTAAATACCTCATATATAACAAGAATCAACAGATGTTATACAGTATCAGTTTTCCACAGTTAAATGTAAAATGTCATAAAATCAAAAGTTATTTTAAAATTAATTTAATGACTGTTATCAATTTTAACATTTTATATAAATTATAATATGTTATCTTTTGTTTGCTTCATTGTTTGATCTTATGTTAACATTATTATTAACAACAATTTACATTAATTAATAATAAAGCTTTTTCATTGGAGAAAAAACAATTTTCAGCTATTTCTTACAAAATAAGTTCTGAATTGCTGCTATTTTTATATAAGTAATTTCATTTTATAATTTTTTAAATTCTGCTTTAATATTTCAAGCCCTAGCTACTTATTTACGAAACAAATATGTATGTACTTACTTGTAGTTGCTACCAAATTCAACGAAATTAGCAATACTATCAAAGAACTAATGATCTCACACTTGAAATTCATTCTTCACAATATTATAGGTGTATTTTACACCGGCCAAACTAGTTGAATGTCTTCGGTGATATGACAATGGGTAGCCGTGTTTGTTGATTTTATTATATCCCAAAAAGAAGAAAACTTGAAATTAAACCAGTTACGAATTATTGCTAACGAACTGGAGAAGGAACTTAAGAATGAAGGCTACCCTGGAGGCCGTAAAAACACCATTTATTTCGACAAAAATACGCAAATATATTTTTATTGATTAACACAATAACACAAACTACTTTTATTTGAACTATTTTCTGGTGTCCACAGCAGTTTATTCTAGTTTTAAGCATATACATAGCGTTAGATTCTGGCGACTTTGAAGTTTTGTAAGGTACACTAGAAGTAAGATAATATACTGAACATAAGTTGTGTCATGCTGAACAAATAATGAATTATT
Source organism: Aphodius sticticus (assembly GCA_963966075.1). Lineage (NCBI taxonomy): Eukaryota > Metazoa > Arthropoda > Insecta > Coleoptera > Scarabaeidae > Aphodius > Aphodius sticticus. Next base: position 3,036,173 of record OZ014512.1, on the reverse strand, counting down.
ACGTCAACAAGTAACATTACATATCATTATTTAATTGGCATAATTAGTAAGGAGTATGATTATTAAAACCACTGAGAATGGGTTTAATAAACTAAATTTCAACTTAAGTTGTTACCTGACCGAAGTGTATTGTTGTGATACTTTTAAATCCAAGGTTGTTAATAATATGTGGATTTTCGTTTTTATTTTGTATGCTAAATAGTGGAGATAAATGAGAACAAAGCCAAATAAAACAAACTCTGCATAGAATATGAATTTATATTTGTTTACCTATATAAAATCAGTCAGGCAATAAAATCAGTCAGTCAAAATAATGGTTTAACAGTTTTAATTTTCTTGGCTTACCAAAAACAAAACAAAATAAAGTTTTACTGCCAGAAAACTGACGAAATCCATAGAATACAGAACGCCAGGTTTCCTGGATTACGCAGAACATCCTGGATTCAGCCCTACATTTTTCGCGTCCTGCGTAAGACCTCCGCAGGAAGCTTAATGTCCTGCAATCAGTGGCGGCCCGTGATCTAGAATAAAAGGGGTTGCAAGTGTTGCAACTTTCAGGTACAAGAAGCAACATTCATTTTGTTCCTGACAAGAAGTTAAATATTTAATATTCTAAGAAGTTGCACTGCATATTTCATCAATTTTGAGCAAAACGGTTTACTTGAAGATGCGTTTAGGACTGGGTCTAAAAGTTATTATACCCATCTTCTTTTGTAAACAATAATCGTTGTATTGTATTGTGTATTGTATTTATTTGCATAATAAACATCCATGACGTATGAATTCTAAAATTATCCAGTTTTAGAAGAAAACAAAAAGTCATCAAAATATTTGTTGGCATTAATATGAAAAATTCAAAATTTGACCCGATCAAAAATTTCTTTTGTCGTGACTATTCTTGAAACATTTTACAAAAACGTAAATTTAAGACGGAAGAGAAAGTTATTATCTGATAAGAGTTTAAATTTCATTTATTATTGGTGTCAATACGCACACTTTGACCACTTTTAAACCGACAATTTTGGTTATCTACCTATAAGATAAAATTTGAAAACGTTGATCAAGTTTCGGGGTGAAAGAAATCAATTATATTTTAAGCGTTTGTTACTGACTCGATTTGGTAACTTTTCCCATCCCGGGCCACTTGATCCGGAAATTTTAGTTTTTTTTTAATCCCGGGATTACTAAATCTTTACTCCCGAAATCCGCGGATTAGTATATTGTCTGGGATTGGAAGCCCTACTTCACACCCAGCGGTAGTTTCAGAATTTTATCTCAAAAATGGATCACGAAAGTTTTAAACTCGCAAACAATCTGTAGAACCAGAATTTAGTTTTTTTTGCCTAGATTCAGTTTGCTCATTCGCCCCCAAATTTGTTTTAAACATATTTCGTAAACGTTTCACACGAATTCAAAACTCGCAAACAATTTGTAAACGATCTGTTCACAGACGTCATCGTCAGTGAAGTATATTATTAGATACTGAAGCCGGGCCAGTGACCAACCTGAGAGAAGCTGCGAAGCGCGCGCCCCTAGCGGCGGTTATTAGAGAACACAGAATTGAATACAAACTAGAATGTGCAAAGGGCTGCGCGGCTGGATGAGGTATGGGCGCAGCCATGTTGGTGCATTGTTGTGTTTACGGCTACAACTCAGTAGCGGCGCGTTCGTGCCATGGGCGTATCACATGTAGGGGGATAACAAAATTAAAGAAATAAATAGGAAGTGAGGAACTGAGGAAGTCAAACATTATATTATTGTATAACGCATTAAATGTTAGTTGATTGACTTGATTAATTTTGTTTTCATTCGTATTGGAGCAAGTAATGCAACGCATGATGTACCTAAATTAGGACACCGTACTTTCCGATCGGACTGTATAAGTCACCGCTCTTCCAAAACACCACCGATAGCAAAACAACAAAACTCTATCTCTGTTGCGCTCCCCACAATATGTAAACAAAGACAAGCGTCTCTCTCGCACCGGCTACATTAGGTGGGGGTCCACTGTGAATCCACAAAATCGTATGCGCAGTAGGTTCCTACGCGTTCTAGTAGTTATATGATTTCTGTGTTAGAGAAGCATATATATTATATATACGAAGGTTGTGTCTTGTCAAGAATACAATCTACAAGGATTGCTCAATCGATGTTTTTAGGTTTTTGGCAAAGAACGCATTCACGTCATCATCCCTGGGTTACCGCAATACAAACATTTCAAGCTTCAAATGTCAAATGTGTTTTTTCAAGGTCTGCTTTTGACGTTTCAGATAATGACAATCACAACGTGTATTATCGCGCTTTGATTGGTCTGTTTGAAATTCCCGCACTTTTACGTGTCAAGTGTGTCTGCTTTTGACGTTTCAAACAAACATAACCACAACATTGATTATTGCGCCACTGTTGGTCTGTTTGAAATCCCCGCGTTTTTACGTGTCAAGTGTGACAGTTTAAACAAATCAGGTTAGGCAACCCGGTACGCCGACTCGGCGAAATCGTCCGATAATTGTTTCGTGTGTCCCGACAATTTGACAATGAACGCATGTGACGTCATAGCGCTGTTAACATTGAAAGATAGGGATTGAGGAGCAATCCTTGTAAGAATAGTATTCTTGATGTCTTGTGTCATATATTATCACGTGTGTTGTTTTTACTATTGAGATATTGTATTGTTTTGGTACTGATTAATATTATAGTTGTGTATGTGTTTGTTTTATATGCTATCATACAATATGATTTGTCTATTTTTGCATAACACTAACACAACATTTATTTTTTACTTATACTTACCGATTTATCCGATTCCTACTATCGAGGTGTTAAAGGAAAGGAAGGAGTGTAAACAAAACAATATTGTTCTTGTTAAATACTTTTGCATTTATTAAACGAGTATTATTACGGAATAAAACAAAATGTATTTACATATCAAAAACAATATACACAATAAACTTTATATAATATTATATACACACATAAAAAGGTCATTTTTTTAGTTATTTATACTTTCGATAGTATTAATCGTCCACTGGTATCTCATTTGCATGGCCAAAAAATGCGTCTATAGTAGTGCGAGCAGGGCCAGGAGCCACCGCCCCACAACAATTGCACATAACGATTAGAACGTTACAAACTAATAAGGATGTAAAAGTTACAATGTATTGCTTTCGTTTATTCACTTTTTCTTTGAAAAAATATCACTTACACTTTCGGCAGGTTAGTTTGCCCCATCCTAACTTTCATTTGCTTTAGATTAACTATATACACAGACACATTTCGTTCCAAATGATACAGTACAAAAAATGCTAACATATAAACCAAAGGCATTTTTGAGATACAGAAAGAGGTAACGATTTATACAAAAAAAGAAAGAATGGTCAGGAGAGTTACGTAATTCTATATAAAAAATATATTTTTACAAATATCTACATATAAATAAATAAAATTAGAGGGAAAATAATAACACGTAATAATATAAGAAGGGGTCTTTAAGTATCTCAAAAATATAGTTCATTTATCATTACAACAGCATTGTTTTATATAAAGGTATACACGACAATTCTATGGAGCGAGATGATACGTAGTTTTGCGATCAGGAGAGAGAGAGAACTATGATTACACTTTTTTTCCACACAGAGTTACAAGACGGATTGCTATTCTAATGATTCATGGACCTCGCTGCGTACGATATATATTCTTATATGCCGGCCCACTTTCTAAATGTGTTTCCTCCTTAACAAGCACCAAAGATACAGAGAATGTCTTTAAATAAAAAATTATATGGTACGTATATACATCTATTGACTATAATAATAATAATGAGTTTATGTTTTAATATCAGTCAGTCCTACGGTACTTAAGTTAGGGGAACGACTGTCCCACATCACAAATTAAAAGAAATCAGAGAGAAGCAATAAATTCTACAATTTGATTACTCAAACAATTGATAATCGGATAGGTTGACTTTCAATTCATAATATCATTAATCAATTGCTTTGAATAATCGAACGATTAGTCTTATAAAATATTACTGAACTATGTACGTCTGTTATGTAACCATATAAAAAGCTTCTGATATATGTACAGACTTAGTTTTTCCATCTTGGTTTAGTATTGCGGTTAAGTATTTTCGATTCGATCGTTCTCTTTTGCCCGACGAGTACCCGAGTACCCTGTACCTTAGTGTTCCGTTGAGTTTTTCCCTTAAAGATAGGCCCTTTATGATTGCTTATACACAATATAGATATAATTTCTCTTCTTCTGGACAGTTATATCAGAATGTACAAGTCTTTTTTTGTCGAGTAGATTTTTTGTTATCAAAATATTCTTAGAGCCGAGTCTCTTTTAAAAAATAATTTTTTCCTTAAACTAAGAAAACGACTAGTTCTTGATGTTGACACAATATGGCACAAGTAAGTTGCTTCAACCTTAAAGTCACGATTCATGCCTGTGCAACCTGGACCTCCTCGAGCCGCTCTTTCTGCGTTTACGCTTCGCGTCGCGTTGGAAGGCAACGTTTCCGGGATCGTCCGCCAACTGAGGGTACTTCTGCGTGTTGTGTATCGCCACACCTTCGTACCCGTCCACGTACCCGTGCGAAATCAATTCCTCCTTCTCTTCCTCCGTCCAGTCTCCTCGACCCTGGAAACCGGCGGCCACAAGTTGTTTTTCCCGTTCCCAAGCTCTTTCGACTGCGCGCTTGTGCGCGTGCTTCAAAATCCTCGTTCTTTCTTGGTTAGGGTCCGCGCCGTACTTTATTATTACGACAGCGTCGGGATTGTGCAACCTCAGCTCCTTTCCTGGGCCGTGATCTGTGGTTTCGTGAGTCGAGACGTTGAACATCCCACCTAACCGGCGCAACTCTTCGAGGTCATCACGTATCTTGAGGACATTGTCTTTGACAAAGTAGAAGACGTCTTGATCGTGTATGCTGAAGTGGAGATCCAAGAAGAACGAGTTGTTGAAAACGGACGTAACAACGTCTTGCACTACACCGTTAACGTTTTCGACAACACTTACGAGGGCCCGGTCGCTGACGCGTGATATTAGAACACCTTCCCCGAAGACAGCTTTGCGGTATGCCACCCTCGGTAGGAGATTTCTCGTTTTTGCCTCAAACTTCAGAAGTGGTTTCGGCACAAAACCAAGATCAGAAAATTTCTCATTGACCTATAAAGAAAAAAAAATGTTTTTAAGAATTTTTACTTCATTGTTACATAGCACATTTATTTTTAATGCTCAAGCATTTTTTTATTACTGACATTTTGTCAGTATATTTTAAAAACCAGGTATGCAAATAATAGAGAAATACAAATGAATCGGCGAGTTCGAAAACAATACAAGTCCAAAATTGGCCATTTTGAACTGAAACAGCCAAAATGTTCACTATGATTTATTCTATTGAATAGAACTAAAGAGGATGCTTGGGCGAAATAAACAAGTACAGAACAGTGCTTTTTTGCTCCCTCATGCAACGCGTTTCTACTCAGTTTCAACTGATATATCAGACGTAAACGTTCACCAACTTCGTAATTTGCATTAAAATCGTTGTTGAGGTTTGCCGAAGTGAAATCAATATGAATACCAATAACAAAAAGATAGATAATATTAAAAAACTCCTACGTATGAACTGGTGAAAATTTAGAATTTTACTACCACGTGACTTCCGGACTGAATACCACCGTAGAAGAGGAAATTTAATACTATCATGTATATATATATATATAATCATCAAATCAAACTCTATCATATCGCCATATACAGGGTTAGTCAAAATTACCGGAACTCATAAATAATTTTCCAACTGTAAACAATTTCAAAAAAATTTTCAAGTAAAAGTTGTTTTGCTTTAAACAATCTATCGTTTAAATATATTTTTAATATACAGGATGTTCATTTAATTCTGGATATTTGGTAACCTTTCCTTTTTCAAATAGAACATTCTGTATAATTTTACATTTTTTAATTTTGATTAATACTAAGAATCTTTTGCATGATTTTTTTTATAATAAAAAAATTATTCCGGGTTTAAACTTATTGTTAATTCTGGAAATTTGGTAACTGATAGCACACCCTGTATATTTATAATTTTTTTTAATTCTAGGCATAATTGTTCTGTAGAGATGATTTTTTTTATACAATACTATCATTGTTTAGTTATAAGCAATTAATCAAAACTCCTGGACTTCAAATTAAGAATATTTTCCCACATACATACACATTTATTTTAATTTGGCAGCTTGAATATTTAATTTGATTCTATTTCATAGTTTAGTTATTTTTGTTGATTTTTTTAGTTTTTATCTGTTTATGATCGACTAATTGCTGATAACTCAAAGATGATGCATTTGATAAAAAATGATACGATTGACGAATTACTAAGGTGTCCTGGTAATAATAATAATAGGTATAATAATAAAACAACATAATAATAAACATTTTTAATTATCAATTTTAAAATATTACGGGAAATAAGTTTCATGGTAATCCAAGATTTTTTACATTTTCGGTCGCCATATTGATTCCGCCATTTTTAATTTTGAAAATTAAACATTGGATTTGGAGTCTAGGATCTTCAAATATGACAGCAAATAAGTTACATAAGCACCCAACATCTTTTTAAATGTTCTAGTCGAAATATTGAATCCGCCATTTTGAAATTTCCAGAATAAAATGAAAATAGTAGTATATTGAAAATATATTTAGACGATAGCTTGTTTAAAACCAAAAAACTTTTGTGTGAATTTTTCTGAATTACTAAGGTGTCCCGGTAATTTTGACCAACCATGTATAATTCGCCATTTTGAATTTATTTTGAACATCTGCCATGACATTTTTAATTATCAATTTTAAAATATTACGAGAAATAGATTTCATGCAAATCCAAGGTTTTTTACATTTTCGGTCGCCATATTGATTCCGCCATTTTTAATTTTGAAAATTGGACATTGGATTTGGAGTCTAGGATCTTCAAATATGACAGCAAATAAGTTACATAACCACCCAACATCTTTTTAAATTTTCTAGCCGCCATATTGAATCTGCCATTTTTAATTTAAAAAATATGATAACGGGTTTGGAATCAGAAAGCCAAAAACAACGATTTTAAATGCATTAAATAAACAAATATTGTTAAAAATGTACGCTGTTTTCCGTAGAGTTCAAAAACAGTACATGTCCATGATGATTGTTTTAATCATAGCTCTGCTTTAAATGCAAATATAAATAAAATATAAAATACATTTGATTCTCTGTGAACTACTTTATAATTTGTCTGTTGGCACAAAATAGCTAACTGCTATAATTTTCAAGATATTGCACCGACAAAATTATTTTGTTAATTTTCTCAGAACTCACATTTTGGACTTGTACTGTTTTCGAACCGACCGATTCAAATGATTTATGACTTTACACTATTTTTTTGAGAATAATAATTGCTTGCATTTCTTAACGAACCCAGGTTTTTAAAGATTAACTTAAAGATTTACTGAACAATAACTTACTTTTTCTACAATGCATTGCAATCCGGACATGACTCCAAAATCGGGTGCTAACTGTCGTGATGTGACAGTCGCTTGTGGACGATAAACCATCTTGCTGATATATTCGGAACCCATCATCTTCTTGATATCGTAACCAAACAATTTCATCCAGCTGTACAAATCGGTCATGTAATTAATACTCGTTTGGCGATTGATCGGATCGTTATTCTGGAAGCGATATATGAACACATCTGTTGGCGTCGTAAGCTTAGTCGCGAGTTGCTCCCACGCCGGCGTCATCCACTGATCGACGACAGGGTCGTATAACCTCTTATTCAAATAGATCAACTTCGTATTGGGATCATAAACGCCTCCGTGGAAATCGACGGCAAGATAAAAGTTCGGGTTAGTATCCATGAGAATAGACCCGAAAGGCGTCCTCCTCATTTCCTTGATTAAGTTACCGTTGATATCGAACAGCGCTAAAGGAGAGCCGTTTTGATCGGAAGCAACGTAAAATCTCTGCTCTGCCGTTTCTACGGTTATAATAACGTCTCTCTCGTCGTAGAGATACCTGAACGTATGACCGGTCTTCGGGAAGTGAACGTGCGTTACCAGATCTGGCGTGCTCGGGTTCGAGTAGAACAACTGCGTGATGTTTCCGTGTTCGTCGTTCCAAGCAATCAGGCGACCCCTGTCATCGTAATAGTACCAAGTTTGGAACTTATCGCGTTCGTACGCGTGTATCAATTGACCGCGGGAGTTGTAACGGTATTTCTGTTCGCCTCGTCTTATCACAAAGCCTCGGTTGTCGTAGTTGTTGAATTCGACGTCGCCGTATTGCACGACACGGTCTCCGCTGTCGTATCCGAGAGAAATTTTTTCCTTTTCTTTGATTATTCCGTTGATATTTCCGTTCTCGTCGTATACGTACTTCCAGTTGCTCGTGCCCGTCACTTCTAAGACGTGGCCGTCGGCGTTGTAGTTTATTCTGTCCAAACTATTCGCCCTGCCGACGAGCAATTTCTGCATGCTGATTCTGCTACGTTTATCGTATTCTAGTTCCAAACGGTAAACGTCAAAGGATTTGATGTTTATGAGGATGGACTTAATACGGCCGTGTTGGTCATACTCCATGATCGAGATGAATTGCTTGCTGGTGTCTTGCATCACCGAACGATTGAACGTATTCCTGTATATCCTCAAATCGTTAATTCCTTCCAAGCTTCCCAAATTTTGATTGTACTTCAGACGCAGGGCAGGCATCTCTTTTCCGTTGATGTCGACTTCTACACCGGATAACCTCGCGTTGCCGTCATAAGCAAACTTGTAATGCGCGTTGTTCAGATTTGTCTTTCCGGTGAATTTCAGTTTCTCGTCCTTCAATATACCTCCGTGATACTTGAATTCGTCTTTAAGAGCAAAGTTTGGTTCTACTATATCGATGCTCTTCACCAAGTTGGTTGGCTCGTGGTATATGTAATGAATTGAATTTAAGCCTGCCAGAGACGTTTCCAACTTGCCCGAAGAATCGTAGACGTAAGCAACACGTCCGGACTGGTGCGGGTACACTTTGGCTAGTATTTGGCCGTCATCGTTGTAGATTATCTCGTAAGGGTGTCTGTTCATGGGCGAGAAATACTGATATTTGAAGAAGCCAAGGGATGTTTGTAAGGAGAAGGTATGGATGTGCCCCCTTGGTGTTGTTAGGGATTGCAGAGCACCCGCGTCATCGTATTGCAGTAGGTAGTCGGAACCACGTGGGGTAGTTACTTTTAATGGCTGTAAAGAAAAGTCAAATTTAGTAACATAATCAGTGATGTTAAATACCCGGGTGTTTATTATCAAGGGTAAATACCCCGAGTAAATACCCGGGTATTTACCCAAAGTGGGTATTTATAGGGCTATTTATAAACATAATATTGTTATTAAAAAGTAGCAGTAAAAGGAAATATTTAGTTACTAAATAAAGGTTTTTCTTTTATCACAAAATCAAAAGGTATTCTCTTATCACAAAATAAAGGTTATTGTTATAAATATAAAAACATTTTTAAAACAAAGGGTAAAAATATCAGTCTCATCTGACGATATATCAAGAGCAGACATTTCCTTGTCATCATCGTCCATTAAATTGTGTGAATGTTCCATATTTTCTGATTCTGTTATCGAAGAAGATTTAGCAGAAACTTATGATTATATGGTAAGTATAGTTAACATAGTGGCTTTTGTCGTGGTTAATCAATTTCCTATTTTGCTATGAATCCACCTAAATGTACTGATGTTCTTATATAACTCACATATTTTACATTATTTGTAATCAAGATCTACAGAGTGTCCCATTTTCCCCACATAACTTTTACCAGATAGTAAATACCACACTGAGTAAAAAATTTCATATGGACTTATTTGTTTTCTTTATTCCTTAAAAAATTACAGCCGTTTGATATAATTGTAAAATAATTGCAAAACTGTATATTAAATGACTTAACTTATTAAGGAATTGAATAAACCCAATAAGTCGGCATGAAAGAAACTTTATACTCAGAATGACAATTACTTGTAGAGAAAGAAATGAGGAGTTTGGTGCAAGAAGGGGATAAGTTATTGTTCGCAAATTTTTCAGGGGAAGCAAAAGAAAAAAAAGAAAAAATCGGGTTTTTTGTGTTAGTTTTTTGAGCACATGTGGATTTACCAAAAAAATAAGACCTGAGGTATTTTATTAGAAAAATAGGCATACATTTTGAATTATTTATTATTTGGAGCAATAACGGGATGACCCAAAACAACACAAAATACAAACTTCCCAAAAAACACCTGTAGACACTTAGTTGTAATCAGATTAATTTTTATCCCCATCTGTTATTTCTTCTTTATTTAAAAATTTTTTGAAAGCGTTCCTAAATATTTGAAAATTTTACAAAATTGTTGGAATCTTCCAAATTTTTTAAAATTGGAATAATCTACCAAAAATTTTCCAATCTTTATTGATCATTGAATTCATAGTCACCGGAAAACTGCTTTTTTCAAATTTTGAAAACCTTTAAATTTTTTTAAATTTTTCAAAATTTTTGAGTATCTTTCAAATTTTTGAAAATTTTCCAAATCTTGTTATTGATTTAATTATTTTTTTCCAAATTTAAGGAAAATTTTCTAACTTTTACTTTATCATACGTAGTATTATACAGTATTGTAACCGTGCCAAAAAAAAAATTGGCAGAATTTGACAGAAATATGTCCTTTTGGGTCCCCTGAACATTTTTGACCAAGGTACAAAAAGTATGAGCCGCCATTTCTGCCATTTCTTCAAAATAGTTAAATAATAAATTAAAGTAGAGAAAATTTTGTATAATTTATGTCTATGACATTTTTTGTAAAATTAATAGTTTTGCTGGAAGAGCAAACATTAACTTTGAAAGTATGCATAGCAGTTGACCCTGTTGGTCGCTCAGCGCTCTGTGCATTATGTATGTATATACATAATAGTTTAGTAATAAATAGTTTAGTGAAGCGTTAGCAGTTTTTATTCGAACCAACGCTAACGCATCTACACATATTAAACATTCTATTTGATCGAGATAGCTCGTATCTGCATTACAACTAGTTTGCCAAGATTTGACAGATATTTTGATTATATTGACAGTATTGTCAGTATTGACACTGCTGTATAGTATGATAAAGTCATGTGCCTCGCCACATCAGATTTTTCAAGATTTTGTTATTTATGGATTAATCCTCACGTTCTTGCACTAAACGATAGCTTATACATTGTAGAAGCTCGTGGAATGCGTATCTCAATTAAAAAAAAAATGTGACTTATCCCACTCTTGCACCAAGGTCCTCAAATGTCTAAAAAGTTTCATATGTATTTTGTTTTCGTTCATTTGTTATTTAGTTAATGATTAACATTTTGATTTTTCTACTTAAATTTCTTTACTTTTAATTTTGTTATGGGTATTGATTGTGCTATTTCTTAGTTTTAGCATTTTTTGATATCTAGTTTATTGTTTATTTTTCTTTATTTAGTTAATATTTCAAGCAGCTGTAAGTTGGCGTTGAGAAAACAATTGGGTCCATATGAAAAGTTAAATACTCAGAATGACATCTACTATCTAAAAATAATTATTGCGGAAAAAAAGTACATTCCTATCAGAAAAAAAAAACACTTACCAAACTGCTAAACATATCCTTAAAAGCGTAAATCATAGATGATCCGTCGCCATATTTGATCTCGTTCAGTCGTCCAGCGTGGTCAAATCCATAGCTCTCGTTGAGATCACCCCACTTCCAACTCTGCAACCGACTAAACCTATCGTATTCGAGCTCAACCTCGGCAAATATACCATTCCTAGGTCCAAACTTGATCGGTCGCGCCGTCCTATCGTAAGTAACGTTCAACAATTCGATGCGATCGTCCATAAAAACGGACACCGACGCGGACTCCCTATCGTACTCCAACGTCAAAAGATTCTCCCCGTTGATCCTCAACTTCCGGCCGACTTGAGCGATCGCTTTCGGCGCATTCTTCGCCTTTCCACTTTGGATTCTGCGCAAGAAATAGCGCCACTCGAAGCGATTCGCTAAATCGCCGCCAATCTCCGTGCGTTGTTTCGCCGGGACCGGATAACTTTCACCCAGTATCGGATCGATTTCGGTCAGGACGGAGTACGGAACGGTGTCAGTGGTTATCGTGTGGCCCCATGACGATGTCGACTCAACGCTCCCGTCCGCTAGCATGATCGTTCTCTGTTCGGATTCTCCAATTTTGTTGAGAACGACAGAGCCTTTAATTACCATCGAGTCGGGATTTTTCGAGTTTTGCCATACTTTAACCGTCGCGCCCTGCAGGGAGAGATCGAACGATAAACTAATAACTTTTCCGGTCGGCGTTACAGCGGAAGTCAACCGTCCGAATTCGTCGTAGTTGTAAACGTAGCTTCGTCCGCTGCTGTCCAATTTGGTTTTCAGCAGACCGGATTGTCCGTGATAGTCGAAGGTGACGTTGTAATTATCCGGGGTGCTTAATTCGTGGAGCATTCTCAGTCTGGACATTCGTAACCGACACTTCTGGCCTTTGGTGTTTTCTATTGAGTTTACCTGACTCGAGTAATCGCGCAATAAGAAAACTTTGTTCCCGGCCGCGTCTGTTACGGTGCTGAGCTTCCCGTTGCTGGTGTTAACGTTGTAAGTAAAGAGGTAGTTAGTTTCGCCGGTGAGGATGTTTTTCGTGGCGATATGTTGTCCGAATCGGTTAAATATATAGATCTCTTGTGTTTCCGGGGAGAAAAGTTCGTATTCTCTTGAAACTGAAGCGTCGGGGATGCTGGCCATCACCGAGCGAATCCGGTAGTTTGCTTGATCGCCGATATGAACGTTACCGTCAGGGCTTACAGCGACAGCTGAGATCGTATTGAATTTTGAGTTTGACGCCAGGAAATGATCGGCTTCGAAACAATCGCATCCCCTCTCCAAACAATTGCATTTTGACTCAGCGCCGGCGTACGGGGATATCTTTCCGTCAGTTCCGATTACACGTATCCTGTTTATTCTTTGAGAGTCGCTCTCGGCGACATACAGGTCACCAGCAGCGCTAAATCCGATGCTTTGCGGCATTACTAAAGTGGCGTGTGTGGCTAATTCCATGTCGTACCCGGTCGAGGGCGAAGCGCAATGCAGAGGCCTACCAGCGATAACTTTTACCCGCCCGTCAGGAGTCAATTGCAATATCATGTGGTCGTCGATGATATGTAAAGAATTATCCAATGGGTTAATGGCCAATTCCGTCGGCCATCTCAAATGGACTTCTTCAATGTTCAATGTTCCTTCGCAGGGAATCGGTTTCCAGTGCGATTTATGCATGTGATTGCCGATAACTGTCGTTACGATGCCGTCGCGATCGACCATCCGGATATTCGTGCCGTCGGCAAAATACAAAATGTTGTCGTTTGAAACGGCGACGCCCTTAGGGTACGCCAGTTTTGCATCCCGAGCCAAGGCGCCATCTCCGCAATGAGCTTCATCTCCGGGTAAGCACCTCTCGCCAGACCCGACCACCGTTTCCCAGTTCCTCTCTGGTTCACTGTTATCGTTTAGATTCTTCACTTTTATAATTTGATGTGATTCCGGATCGGAAATATACAACACTCCGTCTAATGGACTGAGCGCCATATGGTAACGATATGATACTCTTGTCGCGCTGAAAAAAAGGAATTGAAATTATTAATAAGTTCTCATACTGAAGAGTTGAAGTAAATAATGAACCAAGTGCCAAAAACTTTATTCCGAGATATTTAGAAAATAGTGTGCAGCAACATAAATGTTGCAACATAATGTTTTATAGAAAGCCATCCCTAATTTTTTGTGCATATTTAAACAGATTTACATCACATGTTGGTGTTATTTTATGCCAAGGTCTTGTATGGCAAGAACAATCAAAAGCAAATTCAAAAATTCGTAGGTGTGTTAAGTGCCATAATATTTATTTAGGTATACATATTTTAAGCTAAGTTGATATTTTTTATACTAGAAAGTAAAACTAAATAAAAATAATAAGTTGCTTGACCAAGTATACTTCATACAGAGCGTCCGTTGTTCAAAAAAATATATGGAAACCTCGTTTACTGAAATCCATGCAAAATTTGATAGTTCTGCTCAATTTTATAGTCATTAATTATCTTTAAAAATGCGTTTATTTGTTATCTTGCAAATGTACTGAAAAACTGTTGTTTTTTGTGCTAGTTTTTTGTGCAATATTTCTAATCCAAAGATGTTATATAAAGTTTACATTGAAAATGACTTATTTTAGTAACTTCCTTCAGAAAAAGTAAGGACCAGAAATCAAAATCCGCTCAACGTTTTCCTTTTATTTTTAATAATAATTTTAGAAAAAACAAAAACAAGCTTTATTTTTTTTTTCACTAAGTACTCAAGGTATCACACAGTATTGATACTAACAATATCGTACAATTTCTTTTTATTAAAAATCAAAATAAAATGTACCTCTAAAATAAAAAACAGAAATAACATGAACTTTTTTGTAATAATAAAATTACCAGAACACGCAAATAAATCGACCCCTAAAAAATTTAAAAATAAATTCATACAAAACTTTTTTTGCCTTTAAACAAGCTGTATATAAGAATAGTTTATAGGAATCATTTTTTTAAAATAAAATCCATCATTTTTGAGTTAAAAGCATACAAAATCTATACCAGGTGGTCTTTTTAACTCGAGACTCCTCAATATCTCGAGAAATATACATGGTACGACAAAAGTGTCTTAAATAAACTTGTAGAACGCAAAGGGGGAAATGAGATGGCGATATCAGTTTCATTGCAGATGGCGCTGCAATAGGTGAAAATGAGTTTAACTTCTTTTTTTTTAATGGGAATACCCAACTTTTTTATAAAATTATGATTTTACGCTAAATAAGAACAATCTTTTGTCTGAACATTTTTTTCGTATGATGCATCGATCAAAAGTTATTGACGATGGAAGTTTGTGGTGTCTGCGGTAGTTGCGACCGCTGCCACTGCATGGGATGTGCTCGCCGTCTGGCAGTCAAAGCGATGACTGAGTAGACACTCATGGTACAACGTAGGAAGGTATGTGCATAACGGGGACATGTTTTGGTATCTCGCGCGGTGCCCCGTCATGCGCATAGGGTTTGTTTACGCACGAAAAAAGTGCATCGTACGAAAAAAATTTAGACAAAAGATTCTTCTTATTTAGCGTAAAATCATAATTTGATAAAGAATTTGAGTATTCCCATTTAAAAAAATTACGTTAGCCTCATTTTCACCGATTGCAGCGCCATCCGCAATAAAACTGATATCGTCATCTCATTTCCCCCTTTGAGTCCTACAAGTTTATTTAAGACACTATTGTCGTACCATGCATAGTTCTCGAGATATTTAGGAGTCTCAAGTTAAAAAGACCACCGGTATATCAAAATTTGTCAAAATTACCGGAACGCCTAAATAATTCCCCAACCGTAAATAGTTTCAAAAAATGCTTCAAATAAAAGTTTTTTGGGTTTAAACTAGCTCTTGTTTAATATATTATTCATTTTATTATGGAAGTTTGCAAACCTTTTCTTTTTCTATAGAACATCCTGTATATTTATTTTTTTTAATTCTAAGAGTTTTCTGTAGGAATAATTCTTTTATAAAATACATAATTTAGAAAATAAACTGCTTCCGAGTTATGCCGTGTGTCAAGATTTCAATTTTCAATTAGCTTTGAAGAAGCGAGCAACATGGCTCGCGAAACGTCAGCATTAACAAATCTTGACACACGGCATAACCCGGAAGCAGTTTATTTTCTAAATGATTCTGGCCGTGAAAGCCTACGTAAAATACATAATATTTTAATTATAAGCAACTACTGGCACTGACTAAAGGCACTTAGCGCGCTATTTACGAAAATACACCGAAAGTTAACTCATGCCAGATCGAGCGGTCAAGTTTGTTAGGCATTTCACGACATATTTTTACGTAGCCCGTTATTTACATTAAAGCCAGTGATATCCAGCCCACTTTAATGTAATAAAACCAATTTTTCGATTTTTGGCACTTAGTTCATTATTTACTTCCACTCTCAACTGTATGAAAAGGTTAACTTACTTTAGCTTCACGATCGTTTTGACGTTTCCATCCGTTTGTATTTTCCGCACCAAATTAAAGTCACCGACAAATAATGCACCATCGGGAGCCGCTGCCAAGGCAACTGGAGCCAGGAGACGCTGCTTGTAAGCTTGACCTTCGCAATCAGAGCAATCTAGTGGCCTTTGGTGTCCATCACCCATTGTTGTCAGGATTACTCGTGGTTTGTGTTTCAGATAGATGTTAGAGCCATCACCTTTTTGTAAAATACCTGGAAATAAAAGGTCAAAGATCAATGATTTGGACATTGAGAAAAAATGGCTATTGATAAAATTGCTCTACCTTGAAATTGAAGCCGATTATTGATTAATTTTAGATGTCTGAACCATGGGCGCCCGCAGAGAGGGGCAAGGGGGTGCACCTGCACCCCCCTGGGTTTTGATTTAAAAGGGAAAGATCAACAAGAAAAAAGCATGAAGTACATGCTGATTTACAACTAGTGTTAAAAACATTTAAGGAAAATAAAAATAATAAAATACTAGAACTTAATAATAAACTAATTAATAAACTTCTGAATTTATACATAAAAATGAAAAAAGATGTTCAATTACAAAAAAACAGAAACAAACAAGTGATAACTGATTGTTATGAATTTTTGCAAAACTTGACTGATTGAAATACGTTCGCTATTCGAACGGAGATCATCGCTATTTAGCAAAACTTTGAACGTTGAAGGTCTACTAGGTCTTTTAATTACCTACAATTTGAGGTATGATAGAAATTTATGCAATAACTTTTACACAAGTTATAAACATTTTTCTGTAGCAACTCTTTGAAATACGTTTGTTAGTCGAATGGACATTATCGCCATTTAAAGGTTGTTGTCCATGGGGCAAAACTCCGAGCATCGAAGGGCTACTAGGTCTTTTAATTACCTACAATTTGGGGTATGATAGAAATTTATGCAACAATGTTTGCAAAAGTTATAAATATTTTTCTGTAGCAACTGATTGAAATACGTTTGCTATTTGAATGGAGATTAATCGCCACTTAGGGGTTGTTGTCCATGGGGCAAAACTCCGAGGGTCGAAGGGCTACTAGATCTTTTAATTTATCTTTTAATTACCTACAATTTGGGGTATGATAGAAATTTATGCAATAATGTTTGCAAAAGTTATAAACATTTTTCTGTAGCAACTGATTGAAATACGTTTGCTATTTGAACGGAGATTATCGCCATTTAGGGGTTGTTGTCGATGGGGCAAAACTCCGAGCGTCGAAGGGCTACTAGATCTTTTAACTACCTACAATTTGGGGTATGATAGAAATTTATGCAATAATTTTTACGAAAGTTATAAACATTTTTCTGTAGCAACTGATTGAAATACGTTTGTTATTCGAATGGACATTATCGCCATTTAAAGGTTGTTGTCCATGGGGAAAAACTCCGAGCATCGAAGGGCTACTAGGTCTTTTAATTACCTACAAGTTGGGGTACGATAGAAATTTATGCAACAATTTTTACAAAAGTTATAAACATTTTTCTGTAGCAACTGATTGAAATACAGTTGCTATTAGAACGGAGATTATTGCCATTCAGGGGTTGACGTCGATGGGGCAAAACTCCGAGCGTCGAAGTGCTACTAGATCTTTTAATTACCAACAATTTGGGGTATGATAGAAATTTATGCAACTATTTTTGCAAAAGTTACAAACATTTTTCTTTAGCAACTGATTGAAATAACTACGCTTGCTATTGGACATTATCGCCATTTAGGAGTTGTTGTTCATGGGGCAAAACTCCGTGCGTCGAAAGGCTACACTAGGGCTTTCAAATACCTACAATTTGAGGTATGATAAAAATGTATGCAACAATTTTTGCAAAAGTTATAAATATTCTTTTAGCAACTGTTTGAAATACTTTTGCTATTCGAACAACCATTATCGCCATTTAAGGATCCATGGGGAAAGGCTCCGAACGTCGAAGGGCTCAGTACTCTAGTCGTGTGAGAATTTGTATTCATAAATGTCATTAGTGATGTCAAACGAGAATGCAGTACTAAAGCCGCTTTTGAGAGGAAACTTGGGAGCTTCCTGCATGATACACAGTCGACGACTGACATGTGAATTGGGGTTTTGTTTACTTTCGTGCTTTCTTTGTCTATGATTGTTTTGTTTTTTTTTTCTCTTTATCAATTGTGATATGATAATTTGTTAATTTTGATTAGATACTATAAGAGATTTATTTTTTTCTTATTTGGATTTGTTATACAAAATTAGGATTTATTTTTTATTTGTTATGTTTTGCCATCTGTGTTTTCTGTTTTGTGAATTTCATGTCACCAGTGTAAACTGATTAATGAATTTCAATAAATGATTTTGAATTTGAATATATGAAATAGCGCAAGCACAAAACAGGTTTAAACTTTGATTATCGACGATTGTAGTTGCAAGGTAGAAACGCATTCTTCATATTTACGTACCTTCGTGGAAATTGTATCTGTGATGAATATCGAGATTCCAACCTCCAACTTCCGATATGCTCATGTCGTGGCCGCTTAACTTGGTCGTTTGAACATCCCAAATAATGTCCTTGCAGTCAGTATATTCATAGCCAACCTTTACGATAGCTGTTGTAACACCGTATACTCTCTGTCTGTACACGTTGGTTCTATTCCATGCGTATGTAAATTTAATGATCGGATCCGCTTCGAAAGTCTTCTCAAACAAAATGCCTTCGATGGTAATTCTCAAATGAATCAAGTACAACGAAGTAGGTATCGATTCTGGTGTTAATTGTAACTGAATCGTTGACAGATAACCAGCAGCTCGCGAACTATGATAAACCAAGTTCAATCCAGTTCCGGGAATTTGTAGACTTTCTTGAACCACTTGCGATTCAGCTAGGATGGAGCTTTTATCGGGGCAAGCTCCTTGAAAACCGTGCTTCCAAGTAGCGAGGACAACTGGTTTCATCGTATCGTAGTCGTGTGGTATGCAAGGCGTTATGATGTGCGACAAAGTGCGTTCCTCTCCGGTAACCATAATGATATTATCAATGATTACGACTTCGTTCCACGGAATGAAGACGATATGTGTCTGCTGTCGGAACGGAGAACGTCCAAACTGTAAGGTGACGGCCCCACCTCCATTGACTAGCAAGTCAAACCAACCGTCTTCTCTGGTTAGAGTGAAGCCTTCAAGTGGAGTGCTGGTACTAACTCGGACGCCCATCAAACCTTTGCCCATCTGTGTGGTGACTCTTCCGCGAACGACAGCAGATCGGCTGGTTGTAATTAAAAGACAATTAGTTTAAGGAATGAAAGGTATGTCGCTAAGGCTACAACGGCAATACAGTGCGTACTACGACTACAAACGGCAAACGAATAATACAAAGCAAAATAATATTGACGAACACAATTTGGAATTTCAGTAACGATAGTAAATAAACCAGGCATAAATGTGATCTATTGTTTTGTTTAGTCGAAAATTAATGACAAAAGTAGGAATAGACTGTGAAATAGACAATGTGTGTTTGGGTTTATTTTGGTTTTGTCAGTAATTTTCTAGGAAAACCTACAAAGTAGCAACTGTCTAGTTGCTTTTGTTCTTACCTCGTGTTAAAATGATTCCAAAAAACACTGCGCAGCATGAATAAATAAATTAGACCATTTTAAAAACAACGACTTTCAATCTGGATTTACTGTATGTATGTAGTTAAAGCTATAGTAGGATGTATCAAAAAAACTTTTAATATTTTTCTAAATCATTTTTTTCTACTTTGCATTCACAATGCACACATTGTAACACTGTTTTCAATGTTACAATTAACAAATTGTAACATCGTTATTAGTAACTTCTTTCTAAGATTGGTACACATTGATATCGATTTATATCAAATGCCATATGTCAAACGTACAACACATAACCAAACACTGCCTCTTTTTAATCGCTTGCAATCGCATAAACTGCGAAATATCAACATTCTATACATATTTAAACATGCGTGTTGCTATTAAACGTTAACAGGTATAACAATTCTTTAGTAAGTGCTTATTCTTTGACGTAACTAATCAGTTACCGCCAAACACGTCTATTCTGATTATTATATTTATGAAACCACTATTTTAAAGTTAACTTTTTAGGTTTGGTTTCATGTATCTATCACAGTAGGGTTAAAAGTGTTGCCCAAGCTCCATTATAATCATAGTTGCGACCTTGCTGATTATTTAATATAACTTGTAGGCTAAAGTAGAGTAAAATTATTCACAATTAGATTTTGTCATGATTTTATCCCATCCTTACGAAGTTGACAGTTACTACAGTACTGCCACGTGATACCCGCAAAATACCCTAGATTCTAATTTTGCGCAATATAGTAACTACAATTTCTAAATTTATATAAAATTAATGACGCAAAGTAGAAAAACTAGTATATTACACTCGTTTTATAATACGTATTGGCGCAAACAACTCGTGCGCCAATTTGACGTCTTATAAAACTAGTATAATAATATACTATTAATACAGAACACTCGAATGTAGAACTTTTGATACATCCTATTGGCTACAGCGTGACGTAGAAGCACATAGATAGAGGTTATTGTGGGGAGACACCAAAACAAATAAAAGACGACATATTTGGGAAGACAGATATTGACATGGGGCACAACAAGGCAGCTATTATTACGGTTTTTATAAGAAAAATTAAACATCAATTGACTTTTCCAAGTAAACACCATGTGAGAGAAAACATTATTAGTGACGCTAAAAAAATTAAGAAAAAACATACCTCTCGTTAAACGTTTCCTGTCGGGCGTAGTTTTGAAGACTGCCCTCGTCAATTAAAAACTTCATCCTTTCGAAGAAGGAAGCCGTTATCGCTGGCGGTTGCTTACGCAACAAAATATCCGTTGGTTTTGGAGCAGAGACACAGAGTTGACTCGTTTTACACTCAGTGTTCATGCAGCACTCCGGATCCTCACAATCCACCAAACCATCTAAAGAATAGTAGGGTTAGAAAATTTTCTAGGTTACAATTTAAATAAACTAACCTTTATCATTATCTCGCCCGTCGTTGCAACTTTGTTCCAGTAAAACGCTGCAGTCTCTACCATCCCAGCCACTGTCGCAGTTACAATGCCAAGCCCCCTCCTGGGACATTTTACAGTGGCCATGGTTGGAGCAACTGTTCGGGCAACCCTCCATGGTGCAATGTTTTCCATTCCAGCCTGTTACGCATAAGCAAGTGCCGTTTTTGCACTGACCGTGTTCGTTGCACCTGCTGTCACATTGTCTCAGGTTACAGGATTCACCTGACCAGCCGACGTCACATTGGCATGCATCGGAGACGCAGTGGCCATGCTGTCCGCAATCCAAATCGCATAATTCTGCAAAAGATTCGAGAGTTGGAGGTTATGTTAAAAATTGAGGTTAGCTTCTACAAAATCAATAATATTTTGGCTGTTGGGAATTATTTATATGTGGATTAATAAAAGTTAGTTACAAATACAAACCTTTTGAGCAGTCATCGCCGGACCATCTGGGTTCACATGTGCACGTTTGAGTATCTAAATCAAACGTACCATGACCAGAACAGTCGGGTAAACATTGCAGGGCATCTTTATCCATTTGACTGCAGTCAACGCCTTTCCAACCTTTCTTACAGATGCATGTTCCCTCGAGGCAGTATCCATGGGCGTTGCAAGTTGGGTGTGGACAATCAACTAAGAGGTTAGAAATAACGAACAGTTAACATAGACTCGAAGCTTTGCAGGCAGTCAGTGGTTAGTAATTGATGCACATCACAATTAGTAAATACCTTCTTCGCAGAATTTTCCCTTGTAGCCACGTATGCACGAACACTTTCCATTGGAGCAATGTCCGTGGCCATTGCAGTCAGGGACCTCGCATTCGTCATGTCTCAAGGAACATTCTTTTCCTTTCCATCCTGGATTACACTGGCATTCTCCGTTTATGTATTCGCCTTTTTGGCTACACAACACCGGGCAGACACCTAAAGAAAGAGGATGTGTAACATGCAACCCAAGCTTTGTTATCAGCACATAACATTTAAGTTAGTTAGTTTGACAAAGAGTTAGATTGCATCAAGAAGATTGAATAGATTGACTAAAATGAATTGTCTTAGTTTAAATATGCCAGACGGAGAACATTGCAAAATGCAGAATTTGTTGCAATATAACATCAAAAGGAAACTTACTTTCACTGCAGTCGTCACCACCAAAGCCTGGATTACATTGGCAATGTCCCATGAGGCATTCTCCCTTGCCACTGCACCCATTGGGGCAATTGTGAGTCATGTCGTCGGCAACAGCAGCGATGAAGCTAACCTCTTGTGGGTCTCCGTCATCGTTGTAAAGTGATAGGAACCAGTGACCTTGCTCCATGTAATGAGTAACTTCTTTCTTCACAGAAGACTAGAAGAAAAATGGTTATGTAATTAGTAAATTTCGAAAATTCGAGGTTAGGAATGTTTGAGGTTATAGTATACTTACAAAAGAGGCTCTTGCTGTACGGGCTTTAAAACCACTTAGTACTTCTAGAATGTGATATTGGGTGTGCGTGGGAAGAGCGTTTCGTCTAGCGTAGACACCTATGCTAGCTCCCCTCGGAATGGTGTAGTCAAACTGGACGTACGTGGCCTCAGATTGGTAGAATTGCATATTCCAATATCCATATGGTGGTATTTCCTTCGACAGTTTTTGTCCCAAGGAAATTTGAGCGAAAGTGGTTCCATCTGGAGGAAATGATTTCGCGGGAAATGTTCTGGCACCTGTCAGACAAGTTTAAGGTTATAATTTGGAGAAAGTTGGAGGTTATATCAGAAAATTGGTTAGTGCAGCCAAGCTACATGTTAGAATATCAACAAGTTCTAGAAAGCATATTTGAAATTGACATATTGCTTATTAGTTTAAGTTTTGTTCACATAGGGCCGGTTTTTTCACCTACTGTATTACTTATCTATTGGTTAAAATATCAGGGAGTCTATTCTCGTCATCTTTTGAAGCGAATGCGACGCTTCTCGAATGGTTAGGTGAGAGTGGGGATGTCGGCGGTTGCTCTGTGTTTGGAACGTATGGGCGTGGCGTGCGCGTTATTGTTCTTAGCAACAAGTAAATTTGCTCATAGATACGTTTCGAGGGAAACCGCTGATATCCCCACTCCGTCCACCTAACCATTCGAGAAGTCTCGCATTCGCTTCCAAAAGATGACGAGAATAGACTCCCTGGGGAGATTTAACAGGAGATGTAAATACATGCCATAAAGCAATAATAATTTAAGTAAGCTTTCTGCAACCTCGGTTAGATCATAAAAAATAGAATAAAAGAAGTGTAAATATTAGTTAAAAAGAAATAGGTAGTTAGTGTGGTTTACAAGCAATGAGGATGATGTTTATTCGTTCTTGTGTATGATTTTGTGATTGGTAAGGTTAGGCGTCCCTCTTGATGGCTTTTAGCATTAGTATCATTTTTTCATTGCTTCCGCAGCAAACTGTTCCCTACCTTCCAATATCAAAATTGTAGGAATGGGAGGATTGGTGCTACTGGTCGCGTCACCCGAACATGGGCTCTGAGTTGTCGTCCACTGGGTTTCTGTGGTAGAATCTACAGATTCTGTGGTCGCATTCTGATCTTCAATTGTTTTATTCTCTATCACAGAAGAAGTGTTAATATTGGCAAAATCCTCTATGGATTCTTTCGAAAAAAGCCCGAAATCCTCTTTGTTATTCTCATCGTCCATGCAAGGGCAAGTACACTGACACTCACCACCCCAATACTCGTAAGGCTTCTTCGTCGAAGGCGGAGTTTCTTTCACCACCAAACTTTGAGATTCTAATTTTGTTAGAGCAGCAGGGATAGTTTCGGAATTAAGGTTAACATCCGGTGTTTTGTCAGGACCCGCGGGAAGGGAAACAGAAAGGACGTAGACGTTTTGAGAGGCAAAAGGGTCAGTAGATTCCGGATCGGTCGCAATGGTTACGTTTACCGTTATTTTCTTGGTGGTTTGGTGTTGACTCTTCAACGGTGGTACATCGATATATTTTATTGATTGATGGTTAGTAGTGTTAGTGTGTAAAACAGTCAATAAGTCATGCTTTGAGTTAGTTCTGGAAGACAAATCGACTTTAGTGTTTAGATTTTCAAGTGTTGCCAGATTTAAGTCCGTTAGTTCCTTTGATAAGTCGTTTTTTATATCGTTTTCGGTGAGGACATTCTTTGGTTTTTTAAGTTTTTGAACGACTGGATCGGCATTTAGTTTTATGATCTTGGAATCTTCAGCAAAACCTACTGTTTTATCAACAGTATCTTCACTGCCATGTGTTGATACTTCTACGTTATCTGGAGTCTCAGTTTCAAGTGCGTCGAAATCGTTGGGTGAAGTAATAACAGCTGAATCGTTTTTTGTTTTTATCTCGTTCGTAATGTTTGGATTCAGGGTTGCGTCTTGAGTATCATCTATTGGTATGTCCGCTCTTGATGAATCTCTATGGAAACTTTCCCAAATTTTGACGATGCCTTCATCATTGTAAATGCCATCGTGGTTTTGGTCTGTAGTGACGATTTCGTTGAATATATCTTCAACGCTTGGGATAAGTGTTGTTTCTTCTGCGTCATACGCGAAGGTAGTAGTAGTAGAGTCGTCGTCGATATTTTCGCTTACGTCATCATGCTGTGGGGTTTGATTGACATGCTTACTAAAACCATGCTCTAAACTAGAATTGGTGGTAGAGTTTTGGGTTGAGACAGACACATGCGGTGGGTTATTCACATCTCTACGCCTTCTACTATAAACTGGGTATTTACCTCCTCCGCTTCCAGAATTGGTTGGTGGTCGCGGCTTACTGGATGTCGACAAGTTCGTTTCGGATGTGGTGGTTTTCGGTGGAGATACCTCGTTGTTCTCGTCCACCACAACGGTACATGCCTTGGAGTTCTGATATGACCAGTTTAACATGCTGGATGCTGAAAAACAAAAATAATTAGGGAGGCCGCTACGTAACATACTCCCCTTTAATCCATAAACCCATAATTAAAGTCCTTTGTGTCGAATAAAACTAATTTAACGTAATTGTCCGGACAGCAAAGGGTCAATTTGTTCTGCATAATTTTGAAGATTACCGACCCACAATGGGCAGAGCGTACCGTTTCTTTTTACCGAAGCAGCGTAAGTGTAGGGTAGGTAATATATTATAATCTATATTAGTTTCTGGTGCAGTACAGTATGATGTTTATACAAGAATATGCCGCATTAAATTGGAAATTTAAATGGTGTTAGAGACTTAATGGACGAAATGCAAAGGTAATTCAAATGACAATAATGAAAAGGGAGGAAAAACAAAGTAAAGCTCGACGTAAAGCTCGACATTAGGAAAGGGAAAACATTATAAATAGGATAACAAGAAACAACTAAGAAAACAAAATACAAACAGGATTTACACGTTACAGATAAACAAATATACCAAATGAAAAAAAAATAGGGAAAGGATAAAACGTACTTAATTGACAAAAAGGAAGAAAAGTGTAAACAGGAGAAAAAGTACGACAGGGCGAAATAGTAAAAAAAAGAGCGAAAAAGGAGATATCGGCATAAATGGCGAAAAATACTGTTAAAATATGGAAAAGAATGACGAAAATGGTAAAAGGGACGTAAAAGACCAAAAATAACAAAAGGTAACTAAAAGCGCGTGATACCAGTGCGTCATTTTCGTCGTTTTACTCGACTTGAGCTCTTCAGCTAAAATATTCTCAAGTTAACTGTCACGTCCGGTCACCGGAAGTCGGTATCAACTTTGTTATTTTAAATAGAATGAATACATCATTTTTGATAAGGTTTCCCTATACCTAAATATCTCTGTTTTTGAGTTTTTTTTATTTTACCAATTTTTTGTTGATTTTTGCGGTTACATTTAAAATTGAATATCTCGGTTATTATTGAAACTAGAAGTGTCTTGGTTGGTGGTCCAAAACTAGAAACATAACCAAATAAGACTATGTTTAGTTTATCATGATATCTTATACAGGGTGTTCAAAATTTACCACACAATAATTTAATTTTCAAACGTAAAAAACTCCCTTTTTTTCAAATGGAACACCCTGTATACCGATACGCCATTCGATAGGAAATCTTATTCCCTATCAGTCAATATTACGGTTCCTTGTATCTATCTTTAATCGTTCTTGAGATATTGTCAGTATAAAAGAATGCAAACTCAATACAAAACGATTTACTCTTTATTTATAGAGAAGTAACAACTTTGGAACAGCAGGAAAACAGAAAAATATTGAAAAGGTTTGTTAAAACTAAAATAATATATTTGGGATATCTAACTTAAATTAAAACTTAAATATTTTGTTCGAAATGTTGCCCGTTCTGCTCCAAACATTGTAAAACTCTTCGCTGTACTTCTGTCATCGTCGCTCTTCCAAAATTTTGTTACATTCTCCATGAATGAAGAATAATATCAAAATATCACTATTTGAACAACCGTCAACGTTTTCCATTTCGTAACTAATAACTAATAACCACGTACAACTGTATACACAATTATTACTGATAGATGAACAACAATACAAACAAACAAACATATCTGTCAAATGTAACGATCTATAAAAATTAAGGTAGAAGTGCACTAGCAGCGACCACCATCGGGCGTACACGATAAATCCGGAGCACTGCAAATGTGCCAAAAATGACATAAAAAGTATGAAAATATCTGCATTCAAATCAGTCCCTGCATCTTACCCTATTCGACCAATGCTAAATTATTCCGCGTATGAAAGGAGATGGGTAGAATGTTTTTGTACGCTAAGCGCAGACGCGCTGACTCAATTTGACCGCGACTTTTAAACAACACTGTTGCGGCCTAATTTGCGCATGCGCGTAGAGCTCACGCATGCGCGTAGAGCACGTTGGTATTGTAGAAAGAAATAGAATAGAGTATTTTCCATCTCGTTTTGAGTGCTGAACAACCTCTTTGTTTAGCCGCAATATAAGTATGTATTACATATATTCAAAAACATAAAAACATCGATTCAGCAATCCTTGTAAGAATCTAATATTCTTGGATGAACTAACCATCGTCTTACTTGGTTATGTTTTTAGTTTTGGACCACCAATGATGAAACTTCTAGTTTCAATAATAACCAAGATATTCAATTTTAAAAGTAACCGCGAAAATCACCAAAAAAATTAGTAAAATCAAAAAACTCAAAAATGGTGATATTTAGGTATAGGGAAACGTAATCAAAAATGATGTATTTTGATACGTAGAAAACAAAAATAAAATGAAAATTATATCATTCCATTTAATATAACAAAGTTGATACTGACTTCCGGTGACCGGACGTGACAGTAACTTGGGAATATTTTAGTTGAAGAGCACAGATCGAGTAAATTCTAATTCCAAAAATTCAAGTTTCCCGAAATAGTAGAATATGAGAAACTTCTAATGTACTAGTTCCATGAGATTTGTATTAGTTCCAATGCAATGGCATGTTATTTCAGAAAATATACTTCTAAGCAAATTAGAAAAACTCAATATTTTAAAACAATTTTACCTTTAAGCTTAGTCGAACAGTTAAACCTTTAAGCATCGTACCCAACAATTAAAATTAGCTACGGTATGGGGGCGTGGTAGTAGTTTCTATCGGTTAATTAAAATTCCACAGATTGCTGTGGTCTGGTGGGCGTATTGACGTCGACATTTGTTATTTTTTGGTTTGCTTACCTGCGACATAGGATAGGGCGGCCGTGATGACCACAGAGAGGATGATGAAAACGATGGCCGTGTACTTCCAGCTGCATTTTGAGGCCAGGCCCTTCCTGAAGTGGAACCGGCTCGCCTGCGAAAAGTGGCTGGAGTTCGGCCGGCGCAAATTGTTTCGGACGGGGAGTACTGGAACTGGCGTGCCGTACGGGATTGCGCCTAACCTATCTGGATTCTTTACGTCCTTCGACGGACTACTGCAGGACGAATTAGACTTGTAGTCCATTGAAGAGTTTTTCGGGTGATCTACAAAGAAAAATACATGTGAAAAATACATAGATAGTACATATTAACACAATGGGGTATTCCGGTGTTTTTGAATTTGTCATTTTTTATAAGTATGGGTGCTACTGTTTGCTACTTCACAAGTAAAATATCAAACATTGTTTTAAATTAAGAGAAATCGTTGTTTGAAGGTTGAATTAGGATTGGTCTTTGTGACGTCACAAAGGCCGCTCAAAGTGAGCGACTTGACAACGTTGCTATATCTAGGGTGCACGTAGTAAATTTTTGTCTTCTGTTGTGTCAACGTTTAGAATCGCTCGTTTGTTGACACCTGCTTTGGTTATTGAGGTTATATCAAACACTTGTACAAAATGTATAAACTCCAACGCCGACATTGTTCTGTGCCGGGCTATAACAGCAGTAGAACAGTAACTTCTGATAAGATTTTCTTTACATTGCCGACTAGCGAGATGAGAGATGTTTGGCTTCAAGTTTCAATGATCAAATCGTTGATTGTCAATGAATATAGATAGTCAGCCATGGGTTAGTTGGGGCCTTAACATCCAGAGGGCAGGGTTTTTTGCAAGATTCATTCACAAATTATAGCGTTTTCGACTTATACAGTTCTATGCACGCACTTGGTGCGAACTAGCTGAGGTCGAGCATAAATATATAATAAATATATAAGTCGAAAAGGCTATAATTTGTGAATGAATCTTGCAAAAAACCCTGCCCTCTGGATGTTAAGGCCCCAACTACCCATGGCTGACTATCTATATTCATTGACAATCAACGATCAAATCATATCTCAAAAAAGTTACCTTTATTCGTTATCAAACAACAGGGACGCCAACCGTCGAGAAAATCGAGAAAAGACAATTAAAAATACATATTGATAATTCAGAGATCACGTAAATTCTATGAATATAAAGTGCATGGGTGTTTTTGATAGATTTCTTTGTGTGAATACGAATCTGGACCATATTTTCGAAAAAGTTGAGGTCAAAATGTCAACAATTGTAATTTTGGTAATTGTTATTAATGTAAAGCGGAAGATTCTAGGGCTTGGGGAAAAATAGCGAATACATGATATGAAAAATATTTTCTTCTAGTTTATGAAAACAATGTTTATACAAATTTTAATCATATTGACACTGTGTACATTCCATTTAAAAGTACCTACATGAAAATCGTGTAATACCTTTGCTCTAAGCATCAAGATATTGACAAGTACTTATATTTTTCTAGAAATCATATTTTGCCTTTGATATGTACTTTAAATTTTTTCTTAAGTTTAAGTTTTGGTGTGAGAAGCACTTGAATTTTTAGCTACCCACAACTTAGTGGCATTGTGTGCTATATATAGGCTATTGTACGTTAATAACATAAATATTTATATAGCATAAAGCACATACTGTAGGTACATCATTTAAATGTCAGAGTTTACCTCATTAATGATCTTTGAAGTCATGACTTAAGTATCATGATTTATTTTTTTACTTTGATGAGTTACTACTAAGGTATAATTAAAGCAAAAAGGTTTTCATTGTTGATAGTTTTATTTAAAGGAAATAACGCTAAATATTCACATATCTTCATACAAAATGCTTTGTCAATCTGCAGACTTCTGTAAATGTTTCTGTTAAATAGTTTTGATATGCTCGATGCGACGAAAGACAAACCATACGTCATTAATCAAAACAGTATTTTAGAACCTAACCCGTACTAACGTTCAAATTATCTTTCTCATCTGCATGATCTAAAAGAAAAGTCAACGCTATTGTACGCCGAGAAAAATGAAACCTTTTGTGAAGCATAGATATTCTTTCAACGAATGGGGTATAAGAACTATTGTCTACTACGTTCACAATAGACCTAGTAATTTCTAAACAAGCCGTTACAACTATGACAAATTATGTAATTAAAAAGAGCAATGTGTACAATAAAAGTCATTACCATCGTATTAATTAACTGGGCCTAATAGTCTAAATTTAAACTGATGACTAAACGCGAAGAACTAGAAGTCTGCAATATTTTCAATAAATAAATAAACAAATGATACTATGAAACCGCAATGTATGTAAGTTCGCCAAACACACGATAATGATGATACAATAATTGAATAAGCCTACGAGCATGTGGTTTGACTTTCATATGCTTGCTTATGGTGATAGCTAATCGCAATTAGTGAAATAGGAAATTGACGTTTCCGGTCTCTTCATTGTGCCACACATTTCAATTACAAAACCGAGCACAGCCTTCGCAAATAGATAATTTGACATAGCTGTAGCATTGTCCGGCAGATAAAGATAATATCTTACGCTGTTGGATTTTTTATGGGGAATAAAAATAAAACTTCCAATTAAATTGTTGAGAGGAGATTGTTCAAATAATGGCTTCGAGAAGAAAGGTTCTTTGTCTTTTCAGAGACAATATCTGCCAAGATATTATTTTCAATCATCGCACTGGGTGGGCTTTCGAATATACGAAAGCAAATATGTTTAATAATAGAATTTATAAATAATGTCTTTGGTAGGAAAGCTTCATTCTCTTGAATCGACGATATAAAAACAGTGTGGAGAGAATTACAATGTGTTTGATTGCGATGGGTATTAAGTGCTATTAATAAACAAACAAAGGTGGGCACAAAAGCGTTAATCCGTTAATCGTTAATTAACGAAGTTACATTTTTCGATAACGAATTCACTTTTAAGGTAACTTTCAAAACCATTAACCGACTGACTAGCTTCCGCTACATTCATCATCTGTTAATCCAAGTCCGTTAAATCGGAAATATTATCAATAAATATTTCAAATGGTTGTCTAGGCATTATGTGCAAGTTCGGACTTGGTTTTGTTTACATGTGTGACGTACTACTTTGTGTGACGTGGCGTCCGTATAGAAAGCATGCGCGCGAGTGGTTTTGTTTTTAGTTGTTTCAACTCCAACCCCCTTCAGCACCCTTTACTTCATTCTGTGCAATTCAAACGCGCAATTAAATTCGTCAAGTCCAATGTTTTTTTTTGTTTTACTCTATGAAAGATTTTAAAATTGCCAAGTTACATGTAATTAGGATCAGTTCGATCACTTCTAAATATGTAAGTGCGTGCGTTTTATAGCAACAATCTAGGAGTTTTTGACTAAACCGAAAATTTGGTGACACCACTGTGTATAGACGCGAAACATAACCTATTCCGCATTTCGTTATTTGTTATTGTGAAACTGTGTGTGGAAGAAATGCGTAATCAATTTAATAGCAAAGCATGCAGGTTATGTTTGCTACCAACCGAAAGCAACAATTGTTGCCAAAAAATAAATATCACTGATGTTCAAGCCATGCACAGATGTAAATGGTGTACAAATTGTCATAAAATTGCATGCGATTTTTCAAAACTGCATTGTTGAAAGTGCAGGTTTGAACTGCATAGATATAAAAGTAGCTTTAGTAGTTTTCATCTTTGTATCTCGCAATGTAGTTCTTTTAGTTACCACTGTACCTAGTTTGAAAAGTTTCTAAGGCAATTTTTACATATGCAACCGCAAGAAAGGTCCGCAGTTATTTGGGTTGCATACTCACCGGTAGATCGGCACTCAACATAACCTATATTTTTTTTTATCAAAAGTTAACGATTAACGGTTAACGTTAACTTCCGTTACATTTGTAACAAATTAACGGAATATCGGTTAACGAAGTTAACTTTTTCGTTAACGGATTAATGAAGTTAACTTTCTGATTAACTTTGCCCAGTTTTGTAAACAAATATAGCTACAATTAATCAATGCTAAATAATCTAAATGTACGATTCTTTTTAGCTTTCCACAGTACACGCATTTTTGTGGGATAAATAAGTATCTATTGTGATTATCAATTAATTAATTAACGATTTACTAAATAATAAACATTTAATACAAAGAATTATAAATGTGACCTTTGGTGTCTCTATTAGTTTTATAAAAGTTCCATGAGATCTCTGTGTGTCGTTATAAAAGCCTTATTAGGATGTTGGTTGTCCGATGTAAAATATTAAAAGTTTATTGTTATTTCTACTTATTAATAAGACAATGTTCCACGTAGAAAAAAACCTGACATCGGTTCTCTTTAGCTGTCTTGAAACTTGATGAAGTGTTTCTTTGTGGCGTTCTAAAAATGGTTGTGTTCTAATAATAAAAACGCAATTCAGCTGCAAGTTTTGGCATTTTTGCTTTGCTTATAATTAAAAAATTGCTAGTTTTGGGATAATAGGACTAAAAATGGGGTTGTTTTCAGTTAGACCTTTTTTATTCTTCAATATTTTGCCTATTATTGTTGGCTTCCTCAGGACCTAATAATAGGTTTAAAACACAGCGACATATAGCGGTTACGAACGTTGAAACTAAACTAAAGTTTTTGAGCCCTATCATCCCAAATATCACAAATTTCTTAGTATATAACCAAGGGCAAAAATGTTTTGCCCTCTGGATTTGTTTATAATGTATTCTCCTCTGTGCGAATAACTTTTTTTAAATATTATAAAGTACTTACACTGTTTTCTCTTAGATTTGTTGTTGTTTTCTGAATTCAATCAAAATTGAAATTTGTTAGACTTTTATGAGGAAAATACAGTAAAACAACTCAATAACGCAAAAAAACCTGACGCGACAGGAAATAAGTACGGATTCGTATTCATCGCAAATAAGCCTATCGAAGACGCCTATTCACTTTCCAATCCCACAATCCATGTTCCCCAGTGTTAATATTTTACAATTGTTAACTTCAATTTTTAGAAATTTTTCTTGTGTAGGGCCATTTAATTTACTAAGAAAAATATACCATTTCATTCGAGAAAACAAACTTGTTTTGCTGTAGTACTAAACAAACATAACTTATAAACCAAAACAAAATGCAAAAACTAAGACACACAACAAATTTGATGTAAACAACAAATTAAAGAAGTTATATTAATTATTTCTTACTTGTATGTATAGAATTTTATATACAGCCTGTATACAGTGTGTCCCCGATGGACCTAACTATACCCATAACGGACGAAATTTTTATTTCTCGAAAAAAAGTCATTCTTTATAAAGAGTTTTGGATGTCCTAAAAAGTCGAAAGCCATTGTTAATATTTTGATTTAACGTACAGGATGGTTAGAAAACACGAAAATGTTAAATTGGCCGAAGAGTAAACTATCGGTTTTTCTGAATTAGAACAAAAATGTTATAGGTAAAAGTTGTTTTATATTTAAATTTATGTCCAGATATCAAATTTCAATGTTGTATTCTAAGTTTTATATTTTATTTATTTTTAACAAAGTAATTTAACAAAACATTACTCCACGTGTTCCCCTCCTACAGCTTTACATTTTTTCAATCTTCTTCTAAACTCCCGATATACCAAATCAATGGTTTCTTCATTTATTTCGTCTATTGCTTCCCTAATTTATAATTTTAGAATGTCTACATTATCATGAAAATTATTCGAATTACAGCTTCTGTTTTAAATAACCCCACAGAAAAAAATCAAGCGGCGTTAAATCAGGTAAACGTGGTGGTCACCCCATAGGGCCGAATCGTCCAATCCACTTATTTGGAAAATGTCTGTTCAACCAATCCGCTATGAGCAGGACAACCGTCGTGTTGATAGTGTAGTGAACACCTGAGCTGTAAGTTAATTTCGTCCAAAGTAGGTAGCAAAAAACATATCAAAATAAGTGTTTTGGTTGACAGTACCGTCAAAAAATTATGGTCTAATTATTTTCTTGTAATAAACATTCACACCAAACATTCACTTTTTTATATTTTTGAGAATTGGTTGTAATACGGAAATTTGGATTTTCTTGAGACCAATATCTGCAATTCTGTGAACTAACAACTCCATTTGTGGTAAACGTCGCTTCGTCAGAGAAAATAATTTTTCTGTAGAAAAATCTATCGACCATAATTCGTTCTCCCATTAATAGGCAAAATTCTAATCGACGAGCATCATCTCCTTCTACTAAAGTGTGTATCAGTACTGGTTTATAAGGATGAAATTTTTGATTTAAAAAGATCCTTTGCAGGTGGCTTTTACTGATGTTCAAGTCTCGAGATCTTTGCCTCGACGATTTTTTTGGGCAAGGGTTCACGGACTCAATAGCTAACTTAGCTTTTGCATCATCACCATTTCGCTTTTTTTTTTGCATGAAATTTTTTAACAAATTCACGAACACAATTATTGACAGAAACGTATACCTCAGGGTGCTTTCAGTTAAAAACTTCTGTAGCACGGCGGTACGATACCTCACCTATGCCGTAACAAAGAACTAAATAAACCCTTTGCTCTCAAGTCAACATACTTTCAATCAGCTTCTATCAACAAATTGCTTGGATACGCTGTCAACTGATCAATCATAATTCGGGCATAATAAATTTCTTTGCAATGTGCCGAAATAATAATCATAATCGGTAAACGATTTCAAAAGTTATCGAACATCAAAGTGCTTATAGCAGAATTGCAGACGATATTTATAATTAATTACAGCTTGTTTATGAAATAACGGAGTGAAGAGTGGCCTTCCGCACAGCTAAACACGGGAGACATATTGTAATAACAAGAGAGGGCAGGCATGGCGCTGCACAGGGCACAGCTGTGCAGTTAAATTTTTAAAACGCCCATTTGCGTTGCGCAAAGTTTCAGTTCGGCTTCGGAAAAGCAAACATTTTAATGTA
This sequence comes from Aphodius sticticus, assembly GCA_963966075.1. Classification (NCBI taxonomy): domain Eukaryota; kingdom Metazoa; phylum Arthropoda; class Insecta; order Coleoptera; family Scarabaeidae; genus Aphodius; species Aphodius sticticus. The sequence continues at coordinate 3,001,391 of OZ014512.1, read as the reverse complement.
AATAATCTATTTCGGGGGCTATTTTTAGACACAGTTTCGACCACCATTGATAAGGCTCTGTTTATTTTTCCACCATTCAAGAACAAAGAATCATTGAAAGTGTACTGTTTGCGGTTCTTTATTTACATAATTATAATAATGTTGTCGGTAGTTATGTATCAATATCTTCCAGCGAAATAGAAAACAATAACGCAGATGCTCAGTTTATAGTCCAGGGGTTCTCAACCGGTGGTACGCGAAGGACTTCTAGGTGGTACGCAAAAGGTACCAAACTTAAAATAATATTTATTCAGATGATATTGTTAAATTGTTTGACCCGAAATTATAGCGGTCAAATCAGATAATACCCATTGCCGTACGCAGACGTATTTCAAATGGCACATTGTGTAAAAGGAAGTGTAGTTAAAAAGATAAATCACAGTTAATATTTTGCGCTATAGTTACATGAAATAATGATACAATTAATTTTAATCAAATATTAGTCTTTATCCGATTCGAGGTGGAAGAGAAAATTGCAGAGGAATAATTATTTTGTAAACCTCTGCTCGAAAGAACAACTGGTGAAATATTCAAATTTCTTAATAATTTTATGTTTAACAATTCCATTCCATGAGCGAAATGCACTGGTGTCTGCACTGATGGAGGTCGGGCTTTAACAAAAAAATAATTGCAGTCAATATTCTTAAAAGTCGAGCATTCAGTTCACGAATGTTTTTAATATTATGTCAGGAGATGGGTAGCAACAGAAGTTAGTCTTGTTACATTCCGATGATAGATGGCTCTCGAGAGGTAAAGTTTTGAATCGTCTCTTCGAACTTAAATCAGAAGTTCAAGTTTTTCTCGAAAAGGGTAATTTCGAATTTAAAAAAAATTTCTTTGACGAATTGTTGATGGCCCGGTGGAATTTACAATGACCGTTTTTTTGGATCCAGAGGAAGAATTATTTTAAAGAAACTGGAGATTAAGATATTAGAATTTTAATGCCTTTTTTTCATGATTTATGTGAAATTTATGTAGGTATGGGTTTTCATCAATATTATATTTAAACAACAAACATAAGCCGAAATTAATGATTGCGCCAAATTTGAGCTTGAAACTAATTGACACAGATCATGATATTGAAAAAAAAATTGGTTTAGCAAAACAACCCCAAGGGCTTTTTTTATTTTACTTTTGTATACCAAATGAAATTTTGTTAGGTATATAATTTTTATTGTTTATGGCTTCGATGAGAATAAGTTTTTATCAAGTGAGCTTTTGTTATAAACGTTATTATTTTATTACAAAATAAATAAGTAGGATTATTTCTTTCCCTGTATTAATATGCATTCTTGTATAAAGAGTGGTGGTACGAAGAAATTTGGATATTTTTTAGGTGGTACACGGAACCTAAAAGGTTGAGAACCCCTGGTTTATACTGTTTTTCGTCGACAATTACAACACGCACACTTTATGTATTATTTATATTGGTATTTCTGTGTGGGTTTTACGCGATGAAAGTAAAACGCCTACTCTATACACTATAATAGCTGGAACTGGAATATTTTCGATATCAAATTTTTAAATCACAGGCGTGGGAACGCATCCTCACGGACAAAAGTGAACCACTAAGCGCTTGTTAATACATAAAGATTGTAGCCTGCGTTAGTTCCAGTCACGACTTGCTATTAAAATGCCCCAGCGGACCAAAAATGGTATATCGCCGCATCAGCGTTTGTTCTAAAAAGCGAGCTCGAATTTGTAACACAAATTGGCTTAAACGTCGCTTTGCGAACAAGGGAAATCGTAATTCCGCTATCTAATTTGTTTTTAATTGAACGTATCCCCGAACGATTGCGCCAAATTTGATTTTATTCGGCGGAAAGTTGATGAAAATTCCGCAAAAAATATTAAAATTGTTGCAGTGGCCGTTGCTGAAATTTCAGCCGTCACACATTGGGGTATTTGACCCAAAAAGCTGGCCATAAATCAAATTTCTAAATTGTTACATAGATGCACTTAAGTTGACGCTCTTGGAAACGGTTGCAATTTTGTGTGTTAAGGAAAAATAACTTTTTTGTTATACCTTCTTTAGAACCAAGTACTTATAAACTTTCATTCGACATTGTTTTTATTCAAATTTACCCACTATTTTCTTTATTGCAGGGCCGAGATCATTCGCTATTATAAAAAAAACAGTTTTATGCAGAATTTGAGTGTTTTAGTTTAGTATTTAGCTTAACTAAGCTCTTGAAAGTGGTTCAAATTATAGTACACATATTTGACATTACAACTACTGATATTGACAATTTTATGTTCAATGCAGCTTGTATGTTGTAAATGCCCTTCTGTAGGTACGTATAGTTTTCCGTTTTGGATCATGTATAGCAAACAACCCCGATGACAGACTCTTAAAAATCATCCGAAAAAGAACCTTAAACTTTGTACTTGTATGTAAATTTCTAGGAAATTTGTTGCTTGAAGCGAATCGGCTTTATATTCAGAGCAAGAAAATATATCGAAAGCACCTACTCGCATACACAGTTCTCTGCATTAAAATGGATTATTGTTGAGGAGAGACAATAGTAAGTTTGTGAATAGGAACTGGTTAGGCGTTTTCGATAAATGTGTTTATGCGGAATGCGAATCTGGGTCCAAAACATGCGTATTAGGGTCATACCACTAAAAAAACGACCGTTTCAGCTTGAACGATGATCAGTGATCACATTTCGAAAGTTTTCATGGAAACAATAAGTATAAGTATTAGACAATTTTGAAATAATATTAAAAATAATAGTTTTTATAGTGATAAATATGGTTAAATAGGTTCTTAATTGCCTCTATCACGTCTTAAAAGGAATGCATCGAACGGAAAATAGCATGAATAGGGTATGTACCGTTTCTATACACAATATCGACTGGAGTAAACTTTCATTTTCTTCCTCTACGACGGGTCTTAAAAAATAAAACGCTTTTTATGATTTTCTTACAACATAACAGACCCAAAAATATTATCTCATATAACTCAGAAACGACATGTGAAACGACATTAAATCCGTCTATTATGCGTATTTAAACATGACATGCCATATATATATTTTTGTAAATTTCACACAGTAATAGAAAGAAAATCACAAAAAATATTGATGACAAATCTTGTAGGAGTAATTAATTTACAATAGGTGTACTGCAGTGAAGAGCAATTTTTAATACAGTTTGCTTTATTCCCTATTTTGTACCGTTTTATTGTGTATATTAAGTTGTTAACCTTCAAACACTTAGTATGAAGATTAAAATGCTATACATAAATAAAACAACACATCTAGAGCCCTTATACGTGAAAAAATAGTTCTAATTTGTTTTTAATTGAACGTATCCGCGAACGATTGCGCCAAATTTGATTTTATTCGGCTGGGGTTGATGAAAATTCCGCAAAAAATATTAAAATTGTTGCAGTGGCCGTTGCTGAAATTTCAGCCGTCAGCGCAAATTTATATTTTACACGGTCCGACTTGATTTACGAATGCCGGATATCGAATTTTGGTATTTACTGTTTTGACGGACTCGCATGCTGCCGTACAATTTTCGGTTTATGTTTTCGATTTTTGTAATATGCATAAAAAATGAATAAATAAACCAAATTTCTTTATCCCCTTGCATAGTTAAGTAAACATTTAATAGTAAATATTTACATTTTGAAGTGATAATTCGCGTTTGAACATGCAGATTTTTTTTTCCGAAGAATAAAATAGGTACGCACCTCTTATTATGTACATATCCTTAATAATAAATTAACAAACAACACACACGATCACAGTCAACACCGCAATATCACTAATGGAAACGCTGGTGTTATCACAGAACTAAAATTCGCACTTTACTTCATGTTCACTCCGCAGGACAATTAGTTGCGCAGGGTACTATCGAACGCGCTGGCAACATCCTACCGCGACGGACTCGACTCGACAACTGGCAGAAATCGACTGGAGAGGCAGCACACTCGCCTCTCTACTCTACTCTCTACCTAAAACCCTTATCCCACCACGTCTCCCTCCCTTCTCCCTTGTCTTTTGTGTTTCTTTGTATTGAGTAATGGCAGTGCTACGTGCATGCGATTTTCCTAGGTCCTTTTCTGGGGGAAGGGGTGGCATTTTTATTCATATTTTCCCAAAAAAACTTATTCTACCGTTAAAAATTTGAAAATGTTTCGAAAATCTGCAAATTCTAAATAAATATTAGTTACCTAAGATTGTAGATTTTTGCAAGTATCTTTTAAACTATCAGTTTCTCCGCCAAAATGTAATGTCCTAGTAAATATTATCACCCCTACAAAACAAAAACTTGTTGGAACGAATTTATGCAATTAAAGTAAGTGATTATCTATAAATACAGGGCGACCCACGCCATAGGTTAGGTAGGTACTCCCGTTTATTTTTGTTGGTTATAAAGCTGAGGAATGAAATTTGGGAAAGTGTTAATAGACAAAAAAATGCATTCTTTTGGATACTCTTGAGGTTAATATGACTTCCGGTTTTTCCGGAAATGATGTCATCATTGAAATTTTAAATGGCACCCTATATTCTTTGTGTGATATTTTCAAATCAAGATGACATTCTGAACACAAAAACATATCGATCGTCAATTTTTATCACCAAGGCAACGCAAAAATAACTTTTTTTGTGCATTAATCTAGGTGGCTATGAATTGGTGAAAATAGTCGAAAATTGTCAAATAAACACTAACTACATCGATATTGCCCGACATTGCATTACTGGCGCCCTCTAGCGGGATTTAATTGGTTTTTGGCCAGTGAGTCATTTTTTTTTCACGGGTACCCAATGGCCACACCCTGATTATTCGATAGAAAACATCTTTCCGATTACAAGAATACCAAATACTTGATATTTTATTGAAATTCTTAGAATACAAATGTTGTTAGAATCAATGAAATCGAAAAAAATATTGACCTAATGATCTAAGTCAGCGCACAAGTCAAAGTCACTCAATGGACTACTCGAAGGAAGTACCCTGATTATTCGAGGAAAAACATTTTTCCGACACAATCATAACAAATTCTTGATTTTTGCTGATAATCGTAGCGTGAAAATGACGTTTAACGGTACTTCCTTCGAGTAGTCCATTGAGTGACTTTAGGTCAATATTTTTTTCGATTTCCTTGCTTCTAACAACATTTGTATGCTAAGAGTTTCAATAAAATATCAAGTATTTGGTATCATTGTAATCGGAAAGATGTTTTCTATCGAATAATCAGGGTGTGGCCATTGGGTACCCGTGAAAAAGATGACTCACTAGCCCAGTGTTGCCAGAAAGCGCTGGGTTTTGGCCAGTCACTGCAGTGTTGCCAGATTCTATTCTTCAATGGCGCATGAGCCGTTTAAAAAGTCGCAAGAAAGTAGCGACCTTTGAAAATTTATTGCGGGGGGGGGGGTGTAGGACCCATTTCATAATAAGAAAAATTTTTGAATTTTTTTGTAAATATATTTGCTTATAATACACATTTATTTACATATTCATTGCATTATGATATTAACATATTGCACTGTTCTCACACAACTGAATGATATTCGTCTATTTCTGCGGCATCATCTTCATTTTTCTTTGAAAATATCAAAGAATTATATTTTAGCATTTCTGCGCACGGACTAAAAGTTTTCCAACACATTTTGTTGACAGAAAAATAACCTTTAATTGTTATAATAGAGTTTAATAGTTCTAGCTGCGTTCTCTATGTATTTCGAAGTTTGTTCATAATATTCATTATGGAAAACATGTCTCCACTACCGCTTTTGATGACGGTGTTTACAAAACGACGTACTACCGCAGCATTTTTTAAAGTAATTCCTTTTTTTCCAAAATATATGTAAATCTGATGGCATCTGTTCAAAGATATCCTCCCACTTAACATTTAACATATTACGATATTGGATTTGTATGTATGAATTTTTTTCAGAATTAGCCAAGTGCAGCGGAAGTTCTGAAAATGCCGGCCTTACCTGGTTTAAAATAACACTTGGAGTAAAGTAGTTGATTTTTTTAAAAACTTGTAAGTGTTGCATCCTTTTAATAAGTTCAGCTTTGTTATGAATTTTATGCATTTATTGCGTATTATTTTTGATTCTTCTCTAGGTAAGTCATTCTTTACTTTCAAGTTCAAATTCATAACCTAAATCTGCGTAGTCACTTTCTAAAATATTTTGTTCTAATTGTAACAAGTTAGACAAATTTTCAATGTTGTCTTCAATACGTATTGGAGGTTTCATGACTTCTCGTGTAAATATAACTTATTTTTCTTATTTTTAAACAAATCCGCTAATATTTATGCTCAGTGGCAGCGTTCATTTGTGACGGCTTTTCAAAAAATGTCTGCAGTTATACGTATTGAACTAAAATTTTATCAACTGCCTTAGAACGAGATAACCATCTAGTTTCAGATAGTTGCGTTAATTTACAAAATCTGATTGGATGCCTTACAAGTTTAAACCACGTTACAATAAGCGGGGGTGTTTTGATTGTACCAGTATTTCCACCACACATTATTCAGTGCCACAACCTTCGCGAGCTTAGAGAACCTGCTATGGGAGGGCGCTGTATACACTATTCCAAACCATCGCGTAATATACATATTATGCTGTATGAGGTTACTAGAACTTTTTGCTAAGAGTAACACAAACCCGACAAACGTAGTAAAAATAAAATTCCTAAATGCATCTATATAGCATGAAATTTATAATTATTGTTGGCGCGCATTATCTTTAAAAGTAGCGAAATTCACGACTAATCGCGCTTTCTGGCAACACTGATTATTCTTTCCGATTACAATGATACCAAGTACTTCATATTTTATTGAAACTCTTAGCATATAAATGTTGTTAGAAGCAAGGAAATCGAAAAAAATATTGGCCTAAAGTCACTCAATGGACTACTCAAAGGAGGTACCGTTAAACGTCACTTTCACGCTACGATTATCAGCAAAATATCAAGAATTTGGTATCATTGTGTCGGAAAAATGTTTTTCCTCGAATAATCAGGGTACTTCCTTCGAGTAGTCCACTGAGTGACTTTGACTTTGCGCTGACTTTGATCATTATGTCAATATCTTTTTCGATTTCATTGCTTCTATATAACAACATTTGTACGCTAAGAATTTCAATAAAATATCAAGTATTTGGTATCATTGTAATCGGAAAGATGTTTTCTATCGAATAATCAGGGTGTGGCCATTGGGTACCCGTGAAAAAAAAATGACTCACTGGCCAAAAACCAATTAAATCACGCTAGAGGGCGCTAGTAATGCAATGTCGGGAAAAATCGATTTAGTTAGTGTTTATTTGACAATTTTCGACTATTTTCACCAGTTCCTAGCCACCTAGATTAATACATAAAAAAGTTATTTTTGCGTTGCCGTGGTGATACATATTGACGATCGATTTGTTTTTGTGTTCATCATGTCATCCTGATTGAAAATATCACACAAAGAATATAGGGTGCGATTTAAAATTTCAATGATGACATCATTTCCGGAAAAACCGGAAGTCATATTAACTTCAAGAGTATCCCAAATAACGACATTTTAACACTTTCTTAAATTCTTTCGTCCAACTTTATGAAAAAAAGAAAAGAAGGGAGTACCTATGGCGTGGGTCACCCGGTATGTTGTAACAAGCTATTCCTTCCGTGGACGTTTTTAATAATATCTATGTATAATAAACATTTTTATAGGGGGTGAAAGGGTTGAAATTACAGTTTTTGGCAATTAGTTTTAAAACTATGATTTCCTCGGCAAAAATAGTTTATTGAATCGTCTCAAAAAATCAGAGTTCGTAGAAAATGTGTTGTAAGTTGTAAGTAAGTTGCAAGAAACACAATAAAAACACTTCTTTCGACCCAACCGCACATGTAAAAAAATAATCTTCCTCACTTCTTCAGGATTCTTTTCAAATCCTTCTGCCTCGGGTTGGTATATCGGTGACATTATTCAAAAACAGTTAGCAGTGCAAAAAAAAATGTGTATAATTTTTTATATAGCAAAATATTAGGAACTATACTTTTTTAAATAGGTAGTTATATATTTAAATATGTATCTGCTTTCACGGGTATAATCATTTGGAAATAAGCTGTTTCCGGGTTATGCCGGAATTTATTTTTTAGTTATATTGTTTACTGTAAAATTTATTAGTTTTCGAATTATTCGCCAATATTTAATTTAATTTAATTTTCAATTAATTGGTAGCTCGATGGGGCATGATTTATTGTTTAAAACATCTAAACACAGATACACCAAGAGCAGTCTGTTACTAATTTCTTCGAAAACAAAAGAATAATTTAACTGAACTATACAATTAAACGCCTATATCTTTAAACCGATTAGTTGTGATAAAAATTCAAATAACACCCTGGCATGGTTATCGAGCTTTAATTTAATTAATTAAATTAACAATTATATTGTGACATTCATAAAATGTGGCTACCCCTTTGTGGGTAATCACATCAACGTCTTTGCATCTTCTTATGGGGCTGTAGCGGAGATGGTAGCTTCCCCGAGGGGATAAATACGCTCACGACGGTTAAACAATCGATTTATTTCGTAGTCTTACAAATGTGTGCTTCTTAATAACTACTTCTTAATAACTGATTCTTAATAACTGATTCTTAATAACTGGTTACAATACAAAATAGTTTCATCTTTTATACTGGTTCTCCAAGGTACCGGGCGCTAGCCGACCTTCCTGGTGCCGGCTTATGTTTGTTGTTTTATCGTTGCACATTCCTAGAACAAGGTTCCCAAAACACAAACTAACCTCGCGACTGATTATGTTTTATGCTCTGAATAACCCTATGTGACAATATATACTTTCTCCGAAAACCTGATATTTTCTCCGAAAAACTCTAATTTTTAGAGATAATCACACTGATTATTTACCCCGTCCAGCTTTATACGTTTTTGTTGTAGGGGTGATATGGGCTTTTGAGATATTGTTTATAACTAGAGTGCGGAATTATAAGCATTTATTTTTGGAAAATAAGTGTTTAAAATAAGCACGAAAAATGAGAAAAAAAGCACACAAGAAAGCGTTATAAGAATATGAATACCTTGTATTATTTTTTGTATTTATTAGCACATACACATCATACAAAACATTGGTATAACGGAGCAAATTGATACTTAACAATAGAAATAAACTATACACAATAAGTAATCGCTTTATATTTTATTAAAAAATCTGATGTGGCCAGGCACATGACTTTATCATACTATATATAAAATTATTAGTTTAGCTGCATGAGATTCTAAACGAGATCGAGATCGGCCATGTCTGCATTAAAATAAAACTAGTAGAACTAGACAGATATGTCGATTAAAGCTGCGTTCGGATATTGTACTCCGTTGACACCGGGTACACCGTCCAAATGACAGTTACGTGTTATTGGGTGTAAAAAGTGTTACACAATATCCGAACGCATCTTATATTGACAGAAGTTATTGTCAAAGCATTAGCGTTTGACATTACCTATTGTTATTAGAATAAAAAAATCTGACAAATCCTGGCTACTAGTTTTAATGCAGTACGACCGATCTCGATGAAATAGAATTTGCTCATGCAGGTAAACTATTGATTGTACCAAAAGATGTCATAGTCATAAATTATTCAGAATTTTTTCATCTTTAATTTATTATTTAACTATTTCGACGAAATTCCGGAAATGGCGGCGTATTTGCAAAATCTTTCAAAAATGCTAAGACTAAACCTCCAGTTCCTTTGGACCCTTTTCAACAGAAAGCTTTTAAGCTCTAAGTTTGGTTATGAAACTTCTAAATATGAAGTTTCGTCCAGATACCTTAAGTAATTTCTCCGGAATCGTCGCCACAAAAAACGGGTACTCACATATACACACACACACACAGACATTTTTTTGTACCTTGGTCAAAAATGTTCAGGGGACCCAAAAAGACATATTTCCGCTAAACCCCCGAAATTTTTTTTTGGCACGATTACAATACTTTACATACTGCGTATGATAAAGTAAAAAATGTGTTCGCCTATTATACGCAGGTAGAGATAAATTGAGCACCTCAGAGGTATTCTGTGTTAAGTGCATAGGATTTCAATGTAACTTAACACGGTTTGCTTCTGAGGGAATTAATTGAACTAAGAAGCATGTGGTTTTCCACAGGTTTAACCACGTGATACATTCTTCTTAGTCCAAATTGTATCTATATTTAAACGCAGTTGAAAAAATTGAACAAAGAAAGAATTAAGTTGATATGTATTACTGAAACAATGTATTAATGTAGTACGGCTAAGAAGTGACCGTTGAACTTAAAAATTTTCATTTTAATACTGTGAAATAAAGCGACAAAATATAACAAAATAGGCCTAAAATCAAAAGAATCACCACCAAGAGACAAATCGTAAAATAAATTACCTACTAACTTACTGTTTTCACACACATTCTGCAAAATATTTTATTGTTTAGAATAATTAATTCGGGATTCTTTTATCTATGTGGCAGACAGCCATTTATCCTTAATAGCATTTCAAATATACTAAAAAGTCGAAAAACTGTTGTGTTGTGCGCACGGTTATAGCTGGTATAGCACATTCACAATTCAGTAGTGAGTAGAGGCGTTATTGAGTGATTTTTGCGATTTTTGAGACACAAATGCGCAGACCTACGACATAACCACCTAAAAACGGGTATAAACACCCCAAAATATCCGTAAAAAGTTAAAATAAGCAGGAATATGACAAAATAAGCGCATATCTGCAAAATCCGGGAATGAAAGCAAAATAAGCAAAATAAAAATAGCGCTAAATGCTTTATTTTTTTCTGAATTCGTGGAGATCCTTAAGACCCAGTTCTACCTCTCCTAAAACGCGTTTGCAAATAAAAGCGTTATTTATTGTTCAAAGTTTATGAAATTTTTTATGTAACTTCTTAGATAAATAACGAGTTGGGCTGGATGAAAAAAAAATTTTTTTAAAGATAAAAATCAATTTTACTTCTACATCTTTGGTTTTTTTCAAATATAAAACATTTAGCCCAACTCATGATACAAAAATAGATTTTTTATTTAAGTACAATTTTAATCTAAACATTATAATTGCGATAACAAAGCGTAATTGCCAGAAATGTATGTAAGTTGCCTATATTACGGGCCCGGTGTAGACAGCAGACGTTGGGAGTTTTAAACACCGCCTATAACTACGCCACGCCTACTGCTATTTTTAGATTAGACTGTTCACAAGTTATGAGTGTTATGACCGTAGCGTATATTGAATCGGGAGAACAGAGTTCTCGCATTTCACATTTATACGCACGGTTTACAAATTTAACACACGATAAAAGTCATATACTGTATGATATTATACTTAGTGTAGTTATACCTGCTAGGTGTTAGGTACATTTGTTTAATAATGGGTAGAAGTCGTGGCAAAATACCTAAACATCCGCGTCTGTCCTTTAGACGAATTAGTAAAAGACGACTACGTACCACCTAAGTTAAAATATTGCATAGATAATCTAAAAGAACAATATTGTAATTATTTAATTACAAATGAGACAAAGAGACCAGAACAGAACTCAAATGAACATTTTATTCAAAATGTCGGTTTTATGGACAGGAAGAGACAATTAGCAGTGACGAACTTGGGTCGGCTCTAATGAATATTAGTTCAGCGACTGTATTGGGCAGTATTACAGCGGGAATTGGATATAGCCAATGCCAGAATTTGTTTTCATTCATGAATCTTGCATTCATGGCGCCCAGAACGTTAAAAAAATATAGGTGACAAAATATTTGGGATTTATATAAATGGTTTGGGGAACTTTGGACTATGTGCTATGATTTTACTTTATCATACGTAGTATGTAAAGTATTGTAATCGTGCCAAACAAAATTTTTGAGGTTTTAGCGGAAATGTCTTTTTGGATCCCTTGAACATTTTTGACCCAGGTAAAAAAAAAATTCTGTGTATGTGTGTGTGCTTTTTTTTGTGGCGACGATTCCGGAGAAACTACTAAAGTATCGGGACGAAACTTCATATTTAGAAGTTTCATAACCAAACTTAGAGCCGAAAAGCTTTCTGTTGAAAAGGATCCAAAGAAACTGGAGGTTTAGTCTTATAGCATTTTTGAAAGATTTTGCAAATAAGCCGCCATTTCTGGAAATTTGTCGAAATAGTTAAATAATAAATTAAAGTACAGGAAATTCTGAACAATTTATGACTATGGCATTTTTTGGTAAAATGAATAGTTTAGCTGCATGAGCAAATTCTATTTTATCGAGATCGCTGCATTAAAACTAGTTAGCCAGGATTTGTCAGATATTGTGATTCTAATGACAGTAGGTAGTGTCAAACGCTGATGTTTTGACAATACCTACTGTCAATATAATCAAAATATTCGTCTAGTTCCAGTAGTTTTATTTTAATACAGACATGGCCGATCTCGATCAAATAGAATCTCATGCAGCTAAACTATTAATTTTATATATGGTATGATAAAGTAATGTGCCTGAACGCATCAGATTAATTTTTTTTATTTTTGTCTTCGTGTGTCACTGCCGTGCGTTCGTTCGATATCCAGCATGTTTATAGATGTATTGGGTCCTCATTGCTCGATTTTAATTAATTCCTTTCTAAATTGAAGTCCATAATTCACCGATGAGTTATCATGAGTTAGGTAATACATTTTTGTCAATTTACTATACAGTATGTATGTCACCCTGTTAAAAAGATTAAATATTATAATAGCAAGCGCGCTCTCTCTAACTTAAATCAATATATTTTCTTTTGCCGCCTGGCGGCCGCCAGCCAGCTGTATGCAGTCCGGTATGCATATGCGACTGTGATGAGTGAGAACACTAATAGATTGTAACTTGAGCGAAAGCGAAAGCACCGACGCGCGGCGACAAACTGGCTGAGTACTTCCCCTTCGAATGTACCCGCGTCGACTATGCTCCGCCTTTGCCTGCTTCCTCTAAACCCCCCAACTTCCCCTTATCGTAAAACTGTGGCCTGGTTGACGTTGGTGGGGGCCAGGCAGACCACTCCCAGCAAAAAAAAACATCGCAACGAAATATTTCGTTTGGAAGTTGCGATGTTTTTAAAACGGAGCCTTAAGCTTTTTAAACTGCTTACATTAAAACTGTCCAAGCAAAATGCTTAGAATCCGCACTCTATTTATACGTATATGCAAGAAGTCAGATTGTATCTAGTTTTTGTGTAACGTGATTATTATTAGTAATTGTTTTTTTTTAAACGGTTTGACTTATCAAAAAACATTTATAGCTTTTTTATGGCAAATTTTACGAACAACAATTTAGGTTAGTATCATTTTATCCAAGAAACCGAAAAAAAAAACGACAGTTTCATTTTTTTATTTGTGTTTACAAAGAACGATTAGTTATGCTCGCTTGTGTTTGCACTGCATATCTGACTGGTAGTGTTTTGCGCAATTCATATTTCTTTCCAGATTATTTATTAGCATAAGAATCCGCAGTTTTGCCATATTTTATCGACTTCGTATCTCTGGCATGGTATGTAAATATTGTCAAATATAGGTTGAATCTATCTGTATGTTAAGTACTAAATATAGATAACGTATCTTCCATATCGAAGTAAATATTTTGTCCGGCTTTGATTATGGAAATAAATAAAATGCTTGGGTGATCTTGTCTTTTATACAATTATAGTACAGGTAGTCACTCAATTATACCTACAATGATTGTGCACCACACATGTTCTTAAGTAGCAAAAAAATATGTAGTTTATAACTTAACGATAGCTTATTTTCTCAAGATTAAAAAAATCACTAAGATAAGATCTCAAGACAGTCCAGAACTGATTCAGATTTTATAACAGCCTGGGATGTAAAAGCGTAATTTATCGCGTAAATTACCAAATTAATTACCGTAATTAATGGTAATTTACCGATTTTTAATTACCGTAATTTACGGCTTAACTCTACCGATGTTAATTTACCGTCAATTTAAATTACCGTAGGTAATTTACCGGAACTTATAAATTAATTGCAGAAACCTTCCGTCAGTACTTGCTTGAATGTACATACCCCACCACTCCTAAGCAGTCTACAAGTGCACTGTTGTTTGTGCTTTGCCTGGGAGGTACTTAGGGATGTAAGAACGTAATTTATCGGGTAAATTACTAAATATATTACTGTAATTAATGGTAATTTCCGTATTTTTAATTACTTAATTCAACGGAGCCAATAATGCACATTTTAAATCAGATGCCACCTGATACCTACTATCAAATTCACGATTTAAAGAAGTGTTCTGGTGATCCGGACAAAAAGTGACCATTGTTTGTGAAACCGGGCGTTGTCGTTTTGTGATTTGGTAATAAATTACAGTATTTTATACTATAATTATGCTGTTAGACTGTCCATTTTATAAATTGCTGTTATAAAAAGTATTTTTATTTTAGACCCTGCTTTCATTGTAATAATGAATTATGTACTATGTACTATTAAATCAGGAAAAGCATCAGCGATTGGTGGTTATCTACGATATAATGACTTATAAGGCTGTACTCATTTTTTTACATAACTTACTGTCATCGCTAAATCATCATTTCGAATTACCCGGTAATTTAAGAAAATATAATTTACCAATTGCAATTTTTGATTATGTGGTACTTAAATTTGAAAGTAATATTTTTAATTGCAGTGGTAATTTACTGAAAAAATTAATTACGGAAATTTAACATCCTTAGTCAAATTGCTAGTTATCTACAAAATAATGACTTTTATCTACGACTCACATATAATAAGTTCATTGCATACGTATCTATGACTATAATAATCCCCATCATGATACGCGCCAATGATTATAGTGACACTAGCGTTGTATAATAATGACAGTTCGTTCAAATAATGACTTCATTATTTGAAGAAACTGTCATCATTATACGAATGTACTGTCAAAGTCAGTCTAAACCTACGTGGATGACAGTTATTTGACATTTCGCCCCGCCACCATTGACAAATACATTTAAAAAATTTTATATAAAATGGAATTTATGAGTCGTAGATAAAACGTCGTATTCGACTCGCACACAACTAATATAAATCGCTCGCATGTTTATACGCTCGCCTACGGCTTCATATTTAGAAAGTTTCATGACAAAACTTATAGCTGAAAAGCTTTCTGTTGAAAAGGGTCCAAAGGAACTGGAGGTTTAGTCTTAGCATTTTTGAAAGATTTTGCAAATAAGCCACTATTCTGGAATTTCGTCGAAATAGTTAAATAATAAATTAAAGTAGAGGAAATTCTGAATAATTTATGACTATGACATTTTTTGGTTCAAGTTTAGCTGCATGAGCAAATTCTATTTCATCGAGATCGCTCGTACTGCATTAAAACTACGTTAGCCAGGATTTGTCAGACATTTTGATTCGAATGACAGTAGGTAGTGTCAAACGCAAATGTTTTGACAATACCTACTGTCAATATAAGCTGCGTTCGGATATTGTACACAAGGGTGTAGCCAGAACTTTTAGCAGAGGCGGCAAGGAAAAATACCAAAATTTAAGTAAATAAATATTTCTTATCGCATATCTTTTTGTTTATAAAAATATATGTATGAGGCATGTACATAATATGAAATAAGCTAATAAAACATTACGTAATGTTAAGTTTCCGCTTATTTTCGGCAAACTTCTGCAGGACAGATTCTCTGGAGATGGTAGCCATGTCTTCACCCTTCTGAGAGTACTGAAAGTTCTTTCAATTGTAGCTGTGGTGCACGGTTGAGCAAGAAGAATGTGCAGTGCTTTCTTAATAAATGGAAAGAAGTCTTCTGCCTCTTTCAAAACCTCTACAAGTTGGAGTTCCTTTAGCACTACTTCGTCCATTTCCTTGCCTTGCCACAAATTATACCACACATCAATATCGTTCTGCAAACCAGAGACCATAAAAATTACTGAACTGTTCAGATTTTCTTTTTAATTCTACAACTGTAGTCTTTATTACTTGATAGGGGTGCAGAGAAGTCATTAAAAAGGCTGGTGTATTTTCTGGAGAAAATCTATTATCCAGAGTGATTTTAAAGGAGTCTAGGTAGGGTATAAAACGAAACCAAACTCGAACCTCAACAAAATTAGACTAATCTTAAGTAATATATTTAGCTATATGCAGTTAAACTGCAATAATTACGTGATTACAGTGTTATAGTAACAGTGATAACACTGTAATCACGTAATCATATAACTGAAATACTCTTCTACTTTTAGGACCAGTAATCGTCATCACCCAATCATACAACTATATAACACTGGTTGCCACATAATAAATAATACTTACTAAAATAGTTTCTTATATCCATTGCAAAAGGCACTGCTTTATTACCGCGTTCAGTAACTACACATCACACAGACTCCAGTAATATACAAAGTCAATAGGCTGATATGTGGTTTTGGTTGCCAAACGAATAATATAATGTTATTTGTATTAAAGCAATCTCAAATTTAATCTTCAACTTACTTGTCCGTTGCTTAAACAATTCCTCTATTAATTACCATTAAGTCCGTACTAAACTTAACAATAAATACCTCACCCTGTATTGAGATTTAGATATAGTGGTATTTGAGTTGCATACTCAACGGTAAACTATTAAATTATATTTTATCATAAAATAAGCACAAATAGGATTTACAGTACATGTTATGTGTTTTTGTAAATTTATTATATACCTAATACAATTTTGTGCATTTTTATTTTGAGCGACTCATAAAACACAACTAAAAGTCTCAATACTCGCTCATTAGTCATTATAAATCAATAAACGTAAGATCAAGTAGTCGCAAGATGCTAAGGCGCTTTGCAACCATACGAGTATAACGTAGAAATCATAGTAGGTGCGCGTTGCCTAGCAATGTCAACACTGCAGATTTTTTCTCGAAGCCATTGTAATAAATTTGCTGTGTAGAGTAAACATTTGTATCGGATCTGCGCGGGACAAGAACGGTGAACTATTGTGCGAAATGTTTATAAAAGTGTGTAGAACGCGATTGGTAATGTTTTCGCGTCGCTTTAAGTGCTTTTTTGCGGTATTACGGAGAATATCGACATGTCTGAATGCCGTGTTGTATAAAGGTGAGTTTTTGATTTTGATGTATTTGTATGGGATTATTTATGTGTACAAATCGGTGACTGTTGTTTTTGACGGCTGTAATTAATTAATTTGTGATAACAGCCAGTAACGAATAAATAGAAAGATGGGCATAAAAATAAAATTTCAAAATTGATACATAACCTTGGTAATAACTGCAAGAGCAGCATATAGTGGACAATAATAATTTACTACGAACGATCAGTACCCCCCGTGCCCCCCCCCCCTCCCCCCATCACTGGCTATATACAAATTATACATGAGAAATACAAAACAAATCTATCTTTAGCTATACATCCGTCATCTAAATCATAATTCAACGAATATACACATAAAATACAACTAAAAGTCTCAATACTCGCTCATTATAAATCAATAAACGTAAGGTCCAGTAGGTAGTCGCAAGATGCTAAGGCGCTTTGCAACCATACGAGTATAACGTAGAAATCATAGTAGCCGGTGCGCGTTGCCTGGCAATGTAAATAATACGATTTTTTCTCGATGCCATTTTAACAAATTTGCTGTGTAGAGTAAACGTTTGTATCGGATCTGCACGGGACAAGAACGGTGAACTATCGTGCGAAATGTTTATAAAAGTGTGTACAACGCGATTGGTAATGTTTTCGCGTCGTTTTAAGTGATTTTTTGCGGCATTACGGAGAATATCGACATGTGTGAATGCCGTGTTGTATAAAGGTGAGTTTTGGTTTTGATGTATTTGTATGGATTATTTATGTATATAAATCGGTGACTGTTGTTTTTGACGACTGTAATTAATTAGTTTGTGATAACAGCCAGTAACGAATGAATAAAGAACGATGGGCATAAAAATAAAGTTTCAAAATTGATACATAACCTTGGTAATAACTGCAAGAACAGCATATAGTGGACAATAATAATTTACTACGAACGATCAGTACCCCCAGTGCCCCCCCCCCCCCCCCACTGGCTATATACAAATTATACATGAGAAATACCAAAAAAAAATCTATCTTTAGCTATACATCCGTCATCTAAATCATAATTCAACGAATATTCACATAAAATACAACTAAAAGTCTCAATACTCGCTCATTATAAATCAATAAACGTAAGGTCCAGTAGGTAGTCGCAAGATGCTAAGGCGCTTTGCAACCATACGAGTATAACGTAGAAATCATAGTAGCCGGTGCGCGTTGCCTAGCAATGTAAATAATACGATTTTTTCTCGATGCCATTTTAACAAATTTGCTGTGTAGAGTAAACGTTTGTATCGGATCTGCACGGGACAAGAACGGTGAACTATCGTGCGAAATGTTTATAAAAGTGTGTAGAACGCGATTGGTAATGTTTTCGCGTCGTTTTAAGTGATTTTTTGCGGTATTACGGAGAATATCGACATGTGTGAATGCCGTGTTGAATAAAGGTGAGTTTTTGGTTTTGATGTATTTGTATGGATTATTTATGTGTACAAATCGGTGACTGTTGTTTTTGACGGCTGTAATTATTTACCTTGTGATAACAGCCAGCAACGAATAAATAGAACGATGGGCATAAAAATAAAGTTTCAAAATTGATACATAACCTTGGTAATAACTGCAAGAACAGCATATAGTGGACAATAATAATTTACTACGAACGATCAGATCACATTTTTAATCAATATACCAAACAATCATAAATATATCAAATTCATAACAGGTAATAACTAAATATAGGGTGACTTATTTGAATGAATATCGTAAAATATCAGCTGGAGTACAGCTGCACCGAGAAAATTTTGTTTAAGCGTCACGTTTTTGGTACCTTTACCACGTTTTTTTTTTTTTTAAAAACCGGACGTGTCAGAAAGATCTTGGCGAAAATATTGATGAGAGAAATTGAATGTTCGGAATCATGTAGTAAATTCAGATTTTTTTTTGCAGGACGGTTAGTGCGACATTCCTTCGCAAGCAATATCATGGTATTTTCACCGTCAATCAAATCAATAACCAAAAGTTTTAGATATTCGTTTATATACTAGATTAGCATCAGACTTTTCATTTTGGTACTGATGTGGTCCTGTTCGCAGTACAAAACGGACGGACGACCTTATCCTACACGGATATGCTTCAATCCTGGCATACCTAAGACCGACTTACAACCTCGGCGATTGTGTACTACGAAAGGATACTACGAAGGAGTACTAGCCGTCTTGCCTTCGTTTAGTTGGCAGAACAGGGGAAAACGTCACTAGCTTCGGCTGGTTATCGAATGACCGCCTATGACCTCAAGAGATTTACTCGAAATGAAAAATTCATGGTAACCTAGTATATTAACGAATATCTCTTTTCAAAAAGTCCCCTAGAGATTTTATAGCACAATGGTGCAAATATTATGGTATGCTATGGGACAACATGGGACAACATGGGACGACATGGGACAACATGGGACAACGTGTGATAACCTGGGATATCCTGAGACAACATGGGACAACATGGGACAACATGGAACAATATATGGACAACAGTCCATGGCTAGAAGCAGGGTGATAAGGTAAGATTTCAGAATTCAAAATAAGATTCAAGGTGTTCTTTTGATTCTCATGTCAAATCAACACAGTTTTATTCCTCACCACTTGGATTTCGATAAAATTTTCTACAAGGCCGATTGTCGCTCACCTAATTAATCTAGAGAGGTGGCATAGGTGCCATTCTAAAGCTTCTTCCATGAGCTTTCTCCTGAAATAGAATACAATAGGTTCTGAGGGGAAATTTTGTTTTCTTAATCAAAAATTAAAAGTGTAATTTTGAAATGAAGTAAATATATTTTGTACAAATAGTACAAGAATTTAAAAGTATACGTGATAATGTTTCTTAAAAGAAAAGAATCTGTACGAAATCAAACAAATCGAAAAACATATTAATAATGGTTTTTCTGCTCAATATTTATCAAAATCCTTAAATTTGTCGAAATTTGACAAATTTTGCAAGAACGCTAATATTTAGTTTTAATCACTAGCAATTACTAGCATTAATATTCATATTTTTTATCTGGTGTTACAAATCAAGTTATCAGATTGACGAGTATCGGTTATTTTGGTATTTATCAATTCACTACCGCGGAGAACGACAGCCTTAAAAAGATATTCATCCTTTTTTTATCGAAATTAATAAATCATATACCAAACGATAGAACAGTCCAAGTAGTATACTTCGTTTTAGTATACATCGTTCTGCACCGAAAATTTATCAAGCAGATTTGCCTAAAATTTTATTTAATAAAGAGAGTGTTATCTAATAAGAGCGCCGTACATCTACATGAACAATTGCAAATTACTCCGCCCACCGACATCACAGAACATCGACGTCAGTAAATTCGAAACGCACATAAAATTCTGCATCTGACGTCGGTATTAGCAAGGCACTACCCAGAAGACAACCTACCCTAATGCGTCTGTAAAATGAGAAATTCGTGCGAAATACGTCAAGTGAATAGTATAATAGTTTAGAACTTTTACAAATATTCAGGCCAATTCTGTAACGCTAGCAACTACGTTAACGACTTTCGTTAACCACCTTGTTAACGACTTTAATAAGATTTCGTATTCTATATCGAAAAATTAACCACTTGTTAAGAATAGTGCGTTTAACAACAGTGGTTAACTTTTGATGGTCATGCCGGTCTTCAATGTTGCGTCACGAAATTGTGTTAGCAAATCTCAGATTTGGATTCAGCACCCCCCCCCCCCCCAAATATCTTTTGACATATAGAATGGAAGACATAAAACTACCCCACAACATTCCTGGTAAAAGCTCAATTTGACTGGATTAAATATAAATGTACTTAAATTAATAGTTTCAGAACTGCTTCGGAAACGGTACACCAATTAAGCAATTTTAAGGTGAAGAAGCGGAAATATTCTGTGATATTATTAAGTAATAAAGAACTATTCAATTTGCTGCACATTTTCTGAGACACTTTGTATATTCCAGAATAAACGGCTCAAAATGGTAAATATCGCTTAAGGTGGTGACCTAAGGGTGGTCGCCGAACCTCAAACACACGTCTTGAGTACTTCATGCCGCTTGTGAGCAAACTCTAGAATTTTAGATAATAAGTACATCCTTCAAGGATTACTTTGAGACCCTTTTGAAACGTCCAGGAGCCTTATTCTACAATTATAGCGATTAGCGACAACGCTATACCGTTTCGATTCGACATGACGTCACGGGTATCGATATCGCTAAAATTCGGTGAAAAAAATACCTTACTGTCAGATGTGACAGCAATTCGATTCGTGGTCAGGAGGTTATGTTGTACGTTTGAGGCAGTGAAATGTATATACTACGTATTTACTGGAAAGGACCCGTAATGGTCAATAAGTGAGGCAAATCCATTTGGTATGCAGCTCGCAGTGATGTGGGCTAGCCATCTCTTTGTATTTCATTCAGTACTACGGCCGAATCACACATTTTTATTTGTAATATCCTTTTTCAATTATTAAATTGCAACAAATTCATCAAGTTTAACTTTAGCAGAGACTTCAATCAACTAGATAATAATAGCAGATTTAATAAAAAGTATATTTTATTCATATATTCCGGCTAAATAAAATTTACGGTCTACATATATAGGAACTCTCAAATTATATATTAGTAATTATTACTTAATTTTAAAAATTTTCAATCCAATGACTAAATGCTCTTTGTATTACTGAATTAGGGAAACGTATTCTCATATAAAAAGTAGTCCACATTATGCTGATTATAATATATTTATTGGATAATAACAATTATAAATAAAAAATTATTTTTCACATTTGAAAATTTTGATTTAGTCGAAATGTTGTTATTTAAAACTACAATACTTATTTGCTTAACAATATAAAAAGCAATGTTCTTATGAACAATATAATTCGACGGCGTAGCTGCAATACCACGTATCATCTATAACACTTGGCAAAGCATCAAGTTTCAAACATTTCTTGCTACATCCTTCCAATGCAGGTTTTCGAAAGGCAATATCTCCATTGCGCATGCGCAAGAGAAACAATAAGTGCTTTCTGCACTTATTTTGGTGCTGCTCGAACAAACCTATTATATTACTACATTTTTGACTAAAACGCTGGTCGTTTTTTACTTGTGAAATGAAATTTTTTTGTCTTGGATTATGCTCAGTACTGCAACCATACGCAACACACTGCTGAACCATTATTAGCTGTGCTTGGATATTCTACACTTTTGACACACTGGGTTCACACATTCCGTACACCATGAACGTAAAGTGAGGTTACATGCGCATATCGATATCGAATCAACTTATCGACACCTCCGAAGCTGTCGTTAAATTTAGCGACATGTCGGAATGTCATGACGTCAGTCGATATCGATCATAACGGTAGAATACGGCTATCGATGTCGTTAAGTATTCGATATGACGTATTGCGCTATCGCTAAGTGCTGCAGAATAAGGCTCCTGGTTACAGGGTTACGTTGCAATATATACGCAAACCTTGCAAAAATCACGCATTTTTGGGGTTTTAACCCCGTTTAACTCAAAAATGTGCCGTGATGGAACCCTCTTGCCCATGACAAATATACTACTTACTATATTACCCTTCGAAATAAATGATAACGATTCATGTTAGAAAATCTTGTCACGCAGTGTTATTCAAATACCTAATTTCAATCGCGAATTATACATCACTACTATAAATTTGCCGATATCCTCTGTCTCTGTCTGACATTTCCTTATCACGTTGTATGCGTTGCTAGACGAGCGCTCGAAACCAGTTTTTCTATATTTTGGCGAGTCCGTGCTAACGCATTTGTGAACCACGTTCTGATTTGAAATCATCGCGTATTTACAAACGTCACGTTTCTTCGTGGTTATGTTTCAAAATTTCCCGTGTTTGATGTGATAATTGTGGTGAACTTTATAGCGATTATTATTTAGACTATGTGTGGTGTTCCCTGTGATAATTTTGAAGGCCCTACGCTGAAGTATAAACCAGGAAATTAGCTGGAATTAAGGTAGGATTAATTTTTTTGAACGTTTTCGTTAGCTCTACCTTGTTTGTATTGCATTTCTGATTCATTTCGGTGTTGATTTGTGATGTTATGCGGTTTATTAACGAATACTAATTAACGAATAAAAATTCCTTTAGTATACAGGGGGATATATATACAGGTGGAAATTTGAACAAGCTGCCGTTGTGCCAAACAACCTCCACGAAGGGGTTGTTGGTACAACTAACCTATCCCATAAATCGAACATATTGTTGTTTACGGGATAGGTGAGTTGTACCAATAACCCCTTCGTGGGGGTTGTTTGGCACAACGGCGCGGCAGCTTGTCATATGTGCAGGAAAATACTAGAAAATATTAAAAAGAAAAATACTACACATCGCACAGGGGTTGATACTCACATAATTATTTATTGTTTTGACTGGAATAAATGCCTTAACACCTTTCAAACCACAATCCGAATATTGAAGGGCATTAAGTTGCGGGTCCAACAGCTGATCGACAGAGGCTTGGCTGTTTTTGATAAGTTTAGAGAAATCAGTCGAGAATTGGTCTTTGCGTGGGGATGTCGACGTTTTCGCTAAAGCTACTTTGGAACAAGATAGACTTTGCCGACGTGCGGTCAACATTATATGATCTAACGTCTTGAACGCTGTTTCAATTTATTTTTGCACACGTAAGCAGGCTGTCTAGTGATTTTACAACGTTACCAACATAACATGGTAGCTCTAAAAATTACTGTGATAAATTGTTGACATAACCGTGACATAACCTATGTGGAGTATGTGAGGTATTTATCATATATTCTACGGTTTATGAAGTGATATATGCAAAAACACACGTACTATGAATACACGCACACGTACTATGAATATGTGGAATATTTGAAAGCGTATTGAGATTATGCGCCCATATACATTTATACCTTCTAAAAAACAAACCCCGTACCAATAACTTTGGTCACAGATTACTTACTCTTGGTACGATAGATTATGCACTCATTTCTCAGCCGATAATACACTTATGCCTAGCTACTGAAAAACAAATACATATCGACCCATGCAACGTAACAAGACTATCGTAACTAACAAACTAAATGTAGTTATTATAGTCTTTGTTGCATGGGTCGATATTACATACGTATGTACATCCACAGCATACGGATCTGATGACGTATAAGAAAAACAAAACAGTTAATAAGTTATTCTTTATTTACCAATTTGTAATTCATATATTATTTATAAAAGACAAATAGACAACATAAGCTTTATTAATATTATATTATAATATCAAAATCACAAAAATCCTCGCTATCATGAGACCACACGCATACGGGTCGTAATGCTTGTTCGGTTCTTCGGGGCTAATTGCAATACTATCTGCGGTTTGTTGTGTTAAACGTAATCCTCCATACACTTTGCACTTGAGAAGAAAAACATCTGGAGTCAGTGGTTGACAAGTCGACTATGTCCCATTATACATTTCTCATATAATAATGTTATAGACGTCTTCCAGTAATATTACCAAAAAATTTGATAAAAAATCGGTAATCTTCAGCATACCTCGATAATTTTATTGTCAGTTCATGGAAATTATGAAAATTAGTAATCACATCTCTTGTCTAGAAATCCTCTTCGATCAACAAAATAGTACGTAAGGATTTTGATTCCGCGTAATGTGATTTGAATCCAATTACAAAACCCGTAATGATCTTCTGCATCATACCATACTTGGAGCTTGAATTCTCTGGTAGTAGAATGGATAAAACAGTACTGTTTATATGTATATTCTGCTAACTAACCTAACAATTGAAAAGGAAATTTTAAAAACCAATAGTATACTTGTTTAGGCACAAACCTGATTGATGTCTGACATAATAATAGAATTTTTATGTAATCTCCTAATTTCGATTAGAATACTTCTTTGTGCAGTGTCCCCAAGTTTTCTACATTTTCAGATTATATCGGATTTGTAGGTTAGAACTCTCGAAATCTGTCCCACTAAATATAAATGTGAATTTTAGCGAGTAACAGCATTTTTTGTGGTATATGGTAGATAGAGATAGACCCATTACTATTATCTTCGTCTAATGACGCCTAGTTCTCGAGAACATCGTAGATGGACACACTGTTCAGACTCGAACATGGATGGAAAAATTGGGAAAATACGACGCCGATTTTTTAAAGGTGTGGCTTTATTTCTTTTCATTTATTGGATTTTTTTCAAATTGTACATTGACATAAAGTGGAACTACTGCGGCGCATCGCAAAAATACATAATTGAAATGTTATTCCTGAAATCAGGATATCACCCGTCCTCCAATTATACGTCTATCTTTGAGCAGCAATTGTTTAAAATTGGGCATGGGTATAATAAATATGGAGATGTGGCGCACTAGAATAGTTAATTCAGATTGTTGTGATCTTATAAGATGATATCATTATTCAATAATTACCCCACAGGAGCATTGAACTGTTTGAATAATTGGACCAATAGGGGACCACTAGAGCTAAGCAGAACAGACCTGAAGTTAGGCTGAACCAGCCTCTTAAAGAACTATTACGATCTGAATATCATGAAGAAAACTACTATGTCAATGAATTGTCAAAGCAAGGCAGAACATGCAATAACTAATAGCGTTTATGAATTATAAATATTTATTTTATGGTCAATCAATCTCGTAGATTATACAGCATTACCTAATGTTTTGGACACAAACTCAAAAGTTTATCACTGTTTACACAACTGTTTATTATAATTTTGTAGCCAATAGTATATTTTATCAAGCACATAATGAATTAGCTGCCCGAATGTGCCCCATCTTTTTTATTTTATTTTTTAGTTTTGTCGAACGGGTTTGTCCGTTTGGATCTAATTGACTGTACTTGGCCGTACTTGGTCACGGTAACGTCGAAGAATTGTGGAAGCAATTTACGCAAAAATTAAATTTGTGCAAAGGTCCGCATGTGATAGCTGCTCAGTTAAATCGCGTAAAATGAATTATTCTTATTGTTATTCTTATTCTTCGGAGACTTCGCGTCTTAGTGCATTTCTGAATTGTGAGGTTAGGTTATTCGGATATGTATAACCACAAGTTTCAATTGAAGGGGTTCGTTAATACGACAACTGATTAAATTCTAGTAGTTGTGGTTAAAAGTTTTAAAGGTTTTCTCGTTTATTGGATACTAATTTAATTCTTTAACAATGATCATTAAATTTAACTGTGGTAATTTTTTCACTGTACTTTTAATAAATTTAACTAACCTGTTTTAATAGTCGACGAATTGTAACAAAATTGTATTTGACTATACCATTATTTTCTTACTTGTATAGATATGCATCCTAGGTAAAGCCAGAGGAAGTATTCCCTAAGTTCCTTCTGGCAATTGTTAGGTAACCTCTAAAATAAAAATATAAATTAAATCGAAATACCTATCATACTTATTTAATAGTAAAAACAAAATCAATCACCTTTCATGTAAATGTTCTATTTCATTTACCACTTGTTACCATTTACGATACATATACCATAAACCAAACAATTCTTTTTATTTTAAGGTTAAAGACTTGAAGAGTGTTTAGCAACACGTCCCGGTCGCTATATATCCGCTGAGTTCGCCACTCAACTGGTGGCAAACTATTTAACCACTGGATACGTTACAGAATACCATTTTAAATTTTAACAACGTTGCTAAGAAATTTAACCACTTGGTACGTAACAACTGCGTTACAGAATTGGCCTGATTGTCGCCTTACATACGTCAGATTGTAGGTAATTAGAAAGGCTAGACCAGTTTCAAACGCTCGGAGTTTAATTAGAAAATTTATTAAACGTCAAAGTTTAGCCAAATAAGTTCCCAAATAATCCATAATTCACCTTGGTTGACGTTTGCTTTGCCCTACTAGCTCAGCTCAGTGAAGACAGGAAGGGTTCAAGAAAACTAAATGGGCGCTACGTAATTTTTGATAAAATAAAAGTGTAATTACGAACACGATGGTTAATTGCTTTAGGAGTAGGTCGGAAAATACGAAAAGCAGAATTGCGAACAAATTCGAATTTGACCAAATTTTTATTTAATAAAACAAGAAATTTTGCTATAAAAATATTAACTGTCAAAGACAACAATAAAATATCTGATGTGGCCACCAACATGACTTTATCATACTATACATTAGTGTCAAACTGTGTCAAACGCTGATGTTTTGCAATACTGTCAATATAATCAGAATATCTGGCTAACGAATATCTGGCTAAAATCCTGGCTAACAATTTTTAATGCAGACACAACACCATAAAGTCATCTACGTTTAACAAGTATTTCATTGAACATCAACACAAAACAAAAATAGAAAACATCTCACTTTTACACAACTTGAAAAAAAGAAACTTGCAAACATGGAGTATTCAGAAATGATTGAAATTAAAAAAAAAACACCTTAGGCCGTCTGCACATGGAGCAACCGAAAAGAAACTAGTAAACGAAAAGAAACAGTTGCGATCCAAATCAGTTTACTCGTCTCTGCCTTGATCAGAAAATGTCAAAATATAAGTGTGTTTTATTTCAAATTCAAAAGTTTGAGGTTTGTACCCTTTAATTGTCTCTTTCTCAAAATTTTCTTATGTAGGGCCATAAAAATATTATGCTACAACTAAGACAATTAAAAGGTCTGTCAAATTCATTAAAAAAATATAGGGTTGTCATTTAAAAAATTGTCAATGACGTCATCTGTTAAAAACTCGAAAGAAATCGTCCCACACTTCCAACAAAATTAGTATACAAAAACCCATTACCTGTTAACTACCTAAAAATTGCTAACCTAAGAAAAGTGATGCACTATTTAGGAGGAGAAGATCTTGAATTTTATTACCATATGACTTCTTGGGAAACATCAAATCATGATGAAGACTAATGACAAGTTTAATAACGTTTTTTTTTTTTTATTTTGTTAGTTTTAGTTTTGCTTTTTGTTGTTCTTTTCGTCTTTATGCATTTTTATTTACCATTTGTGCTAAAAGCAAAAATTTTTTCAACAAATAAGGGATTATTATCGATAGGCTGGAAGAACAGAACAAGTGCAGCCGATGTTTTATCTAATTGCTTATTTATTATTGTCTTTTGAACCAAAATTTACTTCCAGGACAACTGCAAATGAAATTTAGTACAACTTTTCTGTGCTTACCAAATTTGTAAAATACACAGCTGTCGAATAATACAGTTATTTTTAATTTTCCACAAACGCCTGATTTGGACTTATTCTGGTCTTTCACTCACCGATTCATTTCGATTTGATCAATGGATAACGCTAAAGGAATTTCGATGATATATTTTCTATTCGGAGACCTATGATCACAGTACTTACTAAGGGTTCCGCTTGGTATGTAGACGTTACCCGACGGGGTCCGCACAAGGCAGGATGGTTCAAAGTCTTGGCCTAGATCGGCAGGCGGGGCACTTGCCAATCTCCCGTTCAGCCTGCTCATTGTGGGGTTACGGGGTGGCACATCTGGAGGACGAGTGGTAGTGCTGTCTAGCAGACAACCTGGAACGAAGAAATAACATATATAACCATGGGCGCCGTTTGAAAATGTTCGAAGGGGGGCCAAATTTTTTTTTAGTATTAATTGGTGACGTAATATTAAGGACTATTACATTAACTGTTTTGCAGCATTTTCGTCTTGTGTTATTTTGCATACACTCTGAAAAATCTCTATCGCTTTAAGGTAGTGAAATGTCTTTGTTCACATTTTTGTGTGTTAATAGCCATCCATGGTGGTGATCCCTGTATGCTCGACAACACTTACTTCTTATATATTGATATTCATTGAATTTCAAGTCATTTTGCCGTCTTTCTATCGTTTATTAATGTGGGATTAATATTTTTAGTTAATAATTGTGATTAATAATATAATTATTTCTGAATCATTGAACTCTTATTCTAGAATTTAAGATTTTGTATGAGTTTCAACCAATATTGTAGCCATTTTATTACTTTTTAATACGCTATGAGAAATTGTTGTTAATTTCCTATAATAATTTCTAGCTCGTGGTCATCGAGCATCTGATTCAATATCTTAATAACAAATTGATAAACAATAAAAAGGCAACAATATTATTTTAAAATTTATCCCGTTAACGAGAAATAATGACTAAATGTAGAGAAACGTAAATTAATTTGAAAATTCTGTGTTAAGGATAATCGACGACGAAATAAGATTTTTTGATTTTACTACTATACTTGATCACTTGTAAGGCGACAATGTTAGGTCAACTACTTTTGAACTTTTAAACGGACACATGTACGGAAATGTATTGTGTCAACGCTGGAGAGCGTCAGAAAATGGTACCAATATTACAAACAGCATAGAGAATCTATTGTAATGTATCATAGGATGGCCCTTTTAATACCAAATAACTTTTGTCTGAAATTTTTATTATTTAACGTTTTTATAACTCTCTTTTCGTTAGCAGAAGTTTTGTAATTTTGGTACCAATTTTGGCCAATAATGGGTTATCTTTAAGGCCTTTTAAATTATTTTATTTTAAAATATTCTATGATACTTCATATAACCTACTTTACTAAAGCAATTTCTAAAGTTCGTACAATATTCCGGCTCTATGCAGTTCCTAAACGGCGTCTATCTGGACATAAGTTCGTTATCAAAAGTTGGTCTATACTATCAAAAGTTGAATATTATACCTTATCTATATATTCTACGCTTATTAGTTTAACACCCAGTGTAATTAAGATAAATTGCTCAGCAGAGCCAAAAATTCCGAAGTAATGGAATCTAATAAGTACGATCAAATAAAAGTGCATACAACAATACTTATTTTGGACTACCGCGCAAAATTTAGATGCCGTATCTTGTGGCTCTTTCGCGACTGTTACAAGAGGGCAATATCGCAATATCTAATAAAACTGACATTGGTGACAATAGCCGATAATAATCGGAATAGTCATCATTTATCTAGTAATTTTTTTTTTCATCCTTCGCTATACGAGAATGTCATTTTTGCATCTTTGTGGGGATACGAAAGATGCTAATTGCCCGCTAGGCGTTTAGTCAATAACTTTCAAGCCTAACCGCGAAAATATTTTAAACACAGGCCAGACGGCGATCGACCTGTCTATCCAATAAATACATAGCTTTCAATTCGGTTTGACATTTGCGAGATCGATCTGATCAAAAAGATCAACCTGATCTATGATCAAAAGATCCATCTCATATGATAATAACCGATTTATCGGTCTTCAATTGTGATCAAAGGTCGATCACAAATTTCTCGCCCACCCCTATCTTTTTCGTTTTTCGCGTAGCGGTAGTTGGGTTCGGGGTGGTAAGCGCCCCCCTGCCCATATGTAACGGCGCCCCTGTATATAACGTACGGTCGGGCTCCGGTCTACCTACGAAGGTTCGCATCGGTCCGTATTAGGGACAAGGGGCCCGGGAACGCCCTATACCTACCGGGCCGGGTAGACATCATTAAAATGCGTGCGTATAACCGGAACAAGTTTTTATCTTTCGTCCCTGGTACTCGAGTGGCGATTTTTTCTCTTGGAGCCACGAGGGTTCGCGCTCGTTCAACTCGAGTGCGTCTTTTTTGGAGGTTTCGAGTGTTTTCGACCGTAATGATCGGTTTAAAACGTACACTTCACGACAAGGGAAGTTTGCGTTTAGTACGCCAAATCATTATTAGTACAGCCAGCATTTTTCGTATCTATTAAAAAATAACACCATTGAATATTGGGTATTGCCTTTATTATGTACAAAAATAGGAAGGGTAGACCTCATGGTAAAACGTTGCTCTACTGAACTGGGTTGTTTTCGTTCGCCACGGTTTTTGGAAAGTATGGCTGCGGTTGAACACCTCTGGTTATCGTTATAATAGCACAGTAAGTGAGAGTTTGGGCCTAGGTGCAGCATGGAAATCCCCACCCAAACCTCCTGGCAATATCACGGTAATATTATTTTTGAGTTGAATAAAAATTGACAGTTTAGTACTTAGGTGCCAAAACTAGAAATGTTAATAGTATATTACATTACAAGAGCTGTAACTAGCATATTACTTACGAGTGGGAAGTTAACATACGAGCCGCGAAGCGGCAAGTTTTGTTATTTTCCACGAGTACGTAATATGCGTTACAGCTTGAGTATTGTACATAATTTTACCTACGACCGACAATTTCAATAAATTGTATCAAAAATGACGTGTTGGAAAAATATTAAATAATAAATAAAATTTACATTGAGCCAATAAAACCGAAAATTCGTCAAACTTAGAACCCACTGTAACATACCCGATATTGATTAAACCTTTTTCATATAAGTAAAAAATTCTTATAATTACAGGTTCAAAATAACACATTATACAAATGTAATCTTTTTTGGTTTGGAAGATAATAGCAAAAAAACGTAAATTTAAATTTTAAATTTTATCGTCGGACTAATTAAAATGTTGTTTCTTACTGATCAGTACTATAACCGTGACTATACCATAGATAACTGTCATAATCTGCTTAATACTAGTGTTACCAACAGAAACCCTAGAAACTATAAAGCACCCACAGATAAAATCAACAAATTATTAACTCTTTTCTACTTTGCGTTCGTTATAAACTCATCTCGAAACCGCTTTCGGTGTCGTTATGAAAATACTAGACCACTAGCTTTTTAGTAAATTTTAGTTTTCCTAGATTGGTTGTTATATTATTGCCAAATGTCAAATAATGCTGACGTCTCAATTGCTATTGGCTCGCCTCAATCGTATTTGTCAGTTTTACCACAACTACCAACTATTGAAGATAAAGCTGTTCTAGTTTGTAAGATGACAACAGCAATTTTCAAAATTTATGTAAAACTAATGTCGGAAAGTAGAAAATATAGTATATTACACTAATTTTATAAGACGTATAAAACTTGTATTATAATATACTATAAAACACGTTTTAATTGTTTAAAACACAACACTTCTTTTTAAACATGTTTAAAACATTATTTTAAAACAAGGTATTTTAAACATGGTAAACTTAACCATATCTGGGTGGTCAATAATTGTGACCATGTCTACAGCTGTAAATATCACTGCTGCTATAGATATTCACTGAAATATTTAGGATGCTTGATTATTGAAAGGTATCATTATGAAAAAATAAATTGTTAGCTAAAGAATTAACTTAATTGTGTGAGAAAATGAAAATTTTTAAGGAATGTTGTTATATACGGTGTTTTCAATGAAAATATTTTCAATTTCCAGTTCTGAAAAATAAAGTGATACTTTTTGCAAATAGTTAATAAGATTGGCTTGAATGGCCAGCCCCTGTCCTGTTTCTAAAATTGTTACTCTCTACTGATAGAGATAGTATAGAAAGGAGACGCTATGACGATGTTTTTCTTATACTCAAACGGCGTCAGTAGGTGTGGCTTATGGGACTATACGAGGGTCGGTCTGCACAGGCCAGGACTAATTATAATTGTTTCTGTAGTATTGCAGACAGTGCAACATGGCACATATTAACTATTATTGTTTAACTAAAGAAAGCAAAAATATGTAATAAACACAAAAATACTCTGGATTAAGGTTATAACAAATAATGTAAAATAAATTTGAAGTGTAACATAAATATGAATATGAACAAAATAAGTATTATACATTTAATCTACTGGCCATTAAACAAAACCATTTTATTATTTTGATGTCGAATGCTGGCGGATTCATTTATTTTTGCTTTTCTGATGTAACACATTCGAATATGTGTGTACCTATTTATAATACTTTTAATTAATTATATTGTGTGACTATCCCACACATCTTGATCGACAGTATGTTTTACTAAACTAGAATAGTTATTTATGTACCAAGGGCATTAAACGGATGTTTATGCCCCGAGGGTGACAGTTTAAAAAGCTCGAGTCCCGATCGCGAGGGCTTATTAGCCCTTGCGCTTTTTAAGTCGGCCGAGCGTATAAACAGCAAGTAATGCCCGTGGTACATACAAAATTTTATGTCCTACAATGGTTTTGTTCCTCCGTTTGAATGATATTAATAAATATTTTGACGTAATAAAGTGACATGCGTATCTACGGAGTTGAATTACAATACAAACAATTCGGAGTTGAGTGATAATGCAGACAGTTAATTGTCAAACAGAATAACTTTAATCGCCAATAAATGACATTGACGATTTAAAATTTACAATTTGAATGTCAAATATTTGATGTATCTGCCATATAAACCATGGCAACGCTCAATGCTTGCGCGGGCGTTAAGAATCCTTAATGCCCTCGCGGGCATAAAGTAGCTGTTTTTGACCGGTATCTAAGATGTCACTTTATGATCATGTACATAATATATATATATATATATATATATATATATATATATATATATATATATATAATATATATTATGTAGGACATAATATATATTTAATAATATATTTGATGCGATTTGGTGATGTTCTGTCTATACATATATCCGTAAAATGCTTCGAACAAACAAACTGTACTTTGTCGGCTTCCAGTTACATCGGTCTACAAACTGTATCCATAAATTCCTACTGGGCAAGAATCTTTGAAACCCTACATTTCATTGTTAAATGAACCAAAAATTATGTCAAATTTTATTGACATATTTTATTGAATTTATTGAAAAACGGGCCTGTTCATTATCATTTGACTGACATCTAACGTCACTTACCGATGAAACGTAATTTCCGCTGGTTTATTGCATCCAGGACGCTTTCTGCTGCGACAGCTTCTTACATCGCATACTGTCATGCTAATTAGTTATAAAACAATACTTATAGTGCACTAGAAACCCTTAAACCTATATAATGTATCGGCTTGTCAGTTTGACGTAAAGGGAATAACCGATGGTATGATTTGACAAAAAGTGATCCCAATTTTAAGCTCATATGACTGAACTCTTTTATACTATCTCGATGCTTTCTACTACTGTCTGTTACTTTCTTCCTAATTTGGTTCCCTAGACTTCAAACTGCATTTCCGGACAAGAATTCAAATTCCTTATGATTATCAAATGCCTTATAATTATTTAACCCTATTTTTTTAACACCCTGTGTGTTTACAAATATTAGGAGAGTTATGGCCGGTAACCTCGCCAAACCTTTCATACTCTGGGTACGTTGTCAGTGAGAACTACCCTTTAAAGCTGGGTCGACATGTGACACTTCCAAATTCATCGTAAAACGGGTACGGCAAAATTAGCACAACGGCGGATGACTCACTGTGAAGCCCGTCGAACAAGCGGAAGGATCAACAAAACGGTCACGTACCAAGTCTTCGGAAACCGATTTTCAAGCCGACCGCGGCGCGACGTATTAAAATGCAACTGTCGTCATTTGGCCGGGTGTGACACGGTCTTTTTCCGAACGACAAAATCCGTGCGTGGCGCGTGGGTGGCGCATTTGCATATAAAGCGCATATCGATGGTCATCCGATTCGAATCAATCCGCTCTTTTTCAATCTGGCAACCGTTAATAACGTGTAGGTTTTTGTGTGCCGCTCACAGTCGCATCGAGTGACAGCCAACTTGTGTTTAATAGAAAAAAAAAGAGTATTATTAACTTGATGGTAGATTGAACGTTTAATTCCGCACAAGCTGTGTTTGTACAACACAAATTCATCACTAAAAGCCTATGTGTTTGAATTATGTATATTGTAATATTGATAGTTTATCCTTTTAATAAAAAACAGAAGATTTTTTAAATTTTATCAAAAAACTACAGCCTCTCTTGGATTTGCAGCTATCGGATCTACAGCTCCGTATTGCCATATCACTGCCGTAACGCAGCGACGCTGTAACGCAGCGTTTCATAATCTTTTTACCCTTGCAGAACCGTTAAAATGAAACCCCGCGAAACAAAAAAAAATCTGATGTGGCCAGGCACATGACTTTATCATACATATATAAAATTAATAGTTTAGCTGCATGAGATTCTATTTGATCGAGATCGGCCATGTCTGCATTAAAATACAACTACTAGAACTAGACAGATATTTTGATTATATTGACAGTAGGTATTGTCAAAACACAGCGTTTGACAGTACCTACTGTCATTAGAATCAAAATATCTGACAAATCCTGGCTAACTAGTTTTAATGCAGTACGACCGATCTCGATGAAATAGAATTTGCTCATGCAGCTAAACTATTAATTTTACCAAAAAATGTCATAGTCATAAATTGTTCAGAATTTCCTCTACTTTAATTTATTATTTAGCTATTTCGCCGAAATTCCAGAAATAGCGGCTTATTTGCAAAATCTTTCAAAAATGCTAAGACTAAACCTGTAGTTCCTTTGGACCCTTTTCAACAGAAAGTTTTTCAGATCTAAGTTTGGTTATGAAACTTCTAAATACGAAGTTTCGTCCCGATACCTTTAGTAGTTTCTCCGGAAACGTCGCCACAAAAACGTACCTTTGTCAAAAATGTTCAGGTGACCCAAAAATACATATTTCCGCTAAAATTATGATAAAGTAAAAACAATAAAATGTACTATAATGTGACACCGAGTAAAAAGTTTTACACACAGGAGAAAATATACGTAGTTCAAACTGTGACAATTACATTACTGTAAAATTACAGTGCGTTTCCTGTAATATTGCAAAAATATCCTGTAAAATTACCATGATAATGCTGTAGTTTCACAGGAATATGTATGTGGAATCTGTAAACATTTTAACATACAGCAATATAGCTAATATCAAATAGCCAGCGATGTTACATTAGAACAAACGCAAATAACTCCAAATTGTTCTTTTACAGCATTTTGTTGTAGTTTATTTATCATTTTGTGCTACTTTGCAGATATTACTGTCTGTGTATAAACTAGTTTTTCTACTCCTATTGATGAATGCATTCATTATCATGGCAATTTATGATAAGTAATACTAACCATTCCCCACACATATGACAAACATTTCATTCCAGGTTCCTCATACCCCGCGAGCCGTGAGAAATATTTCATTTCTCACGGCAATATTTCATTTTTCACTGCCGTAGAACCAATCATAGCGCGGATTTTCATTTCCATCGTGTTTAGAGAGACTGCTTAGCGACGTTGTCATGGCGTTGACAACGTTGCTAAACGACGAGCGCTACAAACAATTTTAATCTGTCAGATATTTTAACGAAATACACATACAGTGTACAGTAATTACTGTAATTCGTTAATCATAATTATAAAAAAATGGATTCTGATAGCGAACAAGAGGAAATGTGTACTCCACCTGATGTAATACAAGCCGCGCAAATCCGCACATTAAATTTATTGCCCGAAAAATCGAGGACAAAATATGAAAAAACAAAGCGTTTATGGATTGGTGAATCAGAAAAAATGTAAGCTCATTTTTGATAGCCTATTTTGGTGAGCTTGCCGACAAATTTAAGTCGTCCAAAAAAGTGTTATAATGTGACTTATTTAATACATCAATACGCACAAGGGATAATAATTATCTGTCATTTTGTAGGTTAGATACCTTGTTATCTTTTCTTCACTGTCAATATTTGACACTTCAAAAAAAATGTGTAATACCGACATAGTGTCATACATAAACCGAATACCGCCGCGTCACCGCCGCCCCAATACGCACTAAATTAATTTTAAAAAAATAGTGTATAGTCGTAGAAAAAGTATAGTATTCCATTCGCAAGTAATGGCAATTACTCACTCGAACGTTTTGCAGCACTCGCCTACGGCTCGTGCTGCAAACTTCGTTCTCGTGAGTAATTGCTTACATTACTTGCTCATAGAATAATATACTATTGTTTATTTTTTCAATTTCTTCAAAAGCTTCAAGTTACTAAAGGAAGTCTAAGAAGATACATATCAAACAATGCAAAAACGAAGAATACAAACAGTACATTTTACATTAATTAAATAAATTCATTGATAAGTTTAAAAAAATATCAGTACTAAAAACAGCATGAATACAAAAATTAAGTTTTTTGACATTTATTCTGAATAAAAAGAAGTCATTGAGAAGAAACTAATATTCCTTAAGAAGTTAGAACCGTTTAAAAGCGGTTTTGTTAAAATTCCATATGACGGTAACTATTTTAAAGCATTGAAAAAATAAATAAATCCGCATGAAACATTTTACTCAAAATGATATTTACGTTCTGAGAAAAAGAGTATCGAAATAAACACCCAAGTAGAAGATATTTGTACATCCTAATTTCATCTATAACAGAATGTCTATATTCTTTCTGAAAGTTGGTTAAATACGAAAAAACTTGGTCTAACATTTATTATTTATAGCTCGATGCAACCATTAATTTCCGTAAAAACACAAAATTGTAAGTAAAAAATGTGAAATAAATTTTAATTATATTGCGTTGCCAGCTTGTATTATTACTTACTTCTGTTTAATTTAATTACTTTTTTTTAATTAAATGCCGTCACAAAATTTTGAATTACAGTTTAGTTTCCTGGTCACTCTTTCGGAAACAAAGCTTTTTTTATTATAAGTTTGATGT
This sequence comes from Aphodius sticticus, assembly GCA_963966075.1. Taxonomy (NCBI): domain Eukaryota; kingdom Metazoa; phylum Arthropoda; class Insecta; order Coleoptera; family Scarabaeidae; genus Aphodius; species Aphodius sticticus. The sequence goes on along the minus strand of OZ014512.1, from coordinate 2,963,766 downwards.
GATTATACATATAAATGTTCGCCTAGAATTGTAAATTACTCCGTATATTTATTGATTTCCTATGTGTGGTGCCGACACAATTTCACTATTACTGAAGCTCAAAGCTTGTCTGACGATAGATTAGTGATCTTATCTGGAATGTAAGATCATATTAAAATCCACAGCCCGCAATTCTGCTTTTCTCTGAAAGTCAAGTTTCCATTATGAGCTGTAGATTCAAATTATATACGTTCATTTTGAGATAAATTTGGAAAAAAGGAAAAGATGGATACATATAATTGTAGATTTTGACCAGTAATTCTGCCAGGAGTTGTTTTCCATAGAGTATTTTATTTTTATGTACCAAATAATTGTAAGTAATCTTGTCACTTGAAGTCAATAAACAATGTGCACATGAACAGGTGATGGCCACTGCTATTTTTACTATTTCTCGTGGAGCCGCGGTTGAGAAACGGTACTCTAACCAATTGAACTACCGGAGCCTGTAACGTTTGGGACGACGGAGCGACAATCCAAAACTCTTGCTTCAAATTCGTCACGCGTTTAGTTTTTATTTTAAGCTACCAATAATCAATAAAATCTTTAAATACTTAATCCTTTTGTATTTTATTCGTAGTTGAAACAGAACTTTGAACGTACAGTCAGAAAATACAGAATTTTGTTAGTTATTCAGTAATTTAGTCAAGTTATCTTTTTGTATTTAATTAGTAGTCAAAAAAAGTGATATTTTATGCCAAAAGCTCTCATCTAATAATAATAATAATAATAATAATAATAATAATAATCTGTGAGATTATCTTATTCTCATTTACATTTTCATATTTAAGTTAAGCTTAAAGATCAATCATTTGCGTTTGTAAAACCGGAAATAAATAAGTGATTACTACATACGACATATTGATCCTTACTAAACACTCAGAACTTACTTTTTTTTGTATAAATATTTCTACTATTTGTTAGTTGTGACAAAGGTAATATTTTAATAAACTAAATGATTTTAATCATATCAATCCTGACCCGACATAAACCGCCTCTATTTGCGTTTGTATCGAAGCAATTAAAAACTATATTATTTATAATTGAACTTCTCCATGTTGAGATGTTGATTGATTTCTTTGATTTATCGTCGCGGTATCGCGTCTATATTTGGTGCGTTCGACCGAATAGAAAGATAAACATTCTGTTCTCTATTTGTGGAGTTATAAATGACCCATCCAGTTGAATTAATACGTCTACTGATTTAATTATCTTTGTTTCTAACGCACTGCTCCGTCGTGACCTCCTCTTACATGGGAGAACCATTGCATTATATACGCTACGCTGCTTAGAAACATCTGAAGTATTTTGCTTTAATAGGAAGCAACCTTGGTTCAGGTTCGCATTTATTAAATCAGTAAAAAAATTGAATGTGCATTACTGCAGAGCTATATAGTTGCTTCTATAGAAAATGTTGTCCAATGTTACTTTTCATAAAAATCGAATTAGCAGTTAGTAAAACACATATTATCGACTGTACAGGGTTGTCGATGTTACTATTAGACAGTGGTGTAAAACAGACAAACCGTTAGCCATCGCTTAAATATGATATTAAAATAAAATAAAATTATGTAAAAGAAATTATCACTACATTTGTAAAACCTTTCGAATCGTGGAAGTTCACAAGGAACGTCAGTCTCTTTACACTTTAGTTATTAAGCAGCAAAACAATCATTCATATAATTCTCATTAACACGTATGTTGAAAGATAACATAGATGGCGAAGAAATGAGTATTCGAAAGTTTTCTTTACCGGGAGTATAAATCTGAAATGCAAAGTTACACTTTTTCGTTGCAATTTTTATTTTAAATGATGAAAACCTGAGATCTGATCTGGAATCAAGTTAAAATCTGACATTTTTGCCCTAAAGCAAAAATTGCAACCCAGGCGTTGCACAGGGTGTCATTCTCAATTTTTGGACAACATTTGGAAAATTTCAATATTTGTCCCCAAGTTTTTGGACAACAGATATTCTTTAGTCTAGTTTTTTATGCTCTTCTTTACACAATTTTTGGTACCCCTGGAATTCATCAGACAATTTTCTCTTTTTTACACCATCTAATGTGCATGTTTTAGCTTTTTACTTTATCATACGCAGTATGTAAAGTATTGTAATCGTGCCAAAAAATTTTTTGAGATTTTAGCGGAAATATGTCTTTTTGGGTCCCCTGAACACTTTTGACCAAGGTACAAAAAATGTCTGTGTGTGTGTGTGTGTATGTGTGTGTATGTGTGTGTGTGTGTGTGTACCCGTTTTTGTGGCGACGATTCCGGAGAAACTACTAAAGGTATCGGGACAAAACTTCATATTTAGAAGTTTCATAACCAAACTTAGAGCTGAAAAGCTTTCTGTTGAAAAGGGTCCAAAGGAACTGGTGGTTTACTCTTAGCATTTTTCGAAGATTTTGTAAATGAGCCGCTATTTGTGTAATGTCTTCAAAATAGTTAAATAATAAATTAAAGGAGAGGAAATTTTCTATAATTTATGTATATGACATTTTTTGGTAGAATTTATAGTTTAGCTGCATGAGCAAATTCTATTTCATCGAGATCGGTCGTACTGCTTTAAAACTAGTAGCCAGGATATGTCAGATTTTTTGATTCTAATGACAGTAGCTAGTGTCAAACGCTAATGTTTTGAAAATACTACTGTCAATATAGGCCGCGTTCGGATATTGAACACCGTTACACTTTTTACACCCACTAACACGTAAGTGTCATTTGGACGGTATACCCGGTGTCAACGGAGTGCAACATCCGAACGTAGCTTTAATCGAGATATCTGTCTAGTTCTACTAGTTTTATTTTAATGCAGACATAGCCGATCTCGATCAAATAGAATCTCATGCAGCTAAACTATTAATTTTATATATAGTATGATAAAGTCATGTGCCTGGCCACATCAGATTTTTATATTACATTTTAGTTTTCTCTGTTTTATATCAGTTCTGAGTTTTTATTGATACGATCTTGTTTAGAATTAGTATTTATAACTGTTAAATTAAATTCTGTCTGATAGTTATTCTTCTGTACGTGTGAATTGTACAGTAACAAAAGTAATAATAAAAAGAAATCATATCAACTGACGTGGAATACCTTGTAAATCATTTAGTTATAATTTTGAAGACCAGAAATATCAATAAGCATAATTTGGCCTGTAAAACGATTTATTTTCTTTTGGTAAGAGAATAGGGCTTATTATTCCCTTTAAAATAATTTGTCTAGAGAGATGATATAGATATAGGATTTGTAAACCTTTAAAAGTCTTTGTTGTGACATTCGAAAACCGGGTTTTAAATTAAAATAAAAGTTTTAGATGCCAGTTTACAATTAAAATTATATGTAAAAATAGTGAGGTATTTGATTAAAAATTGCCATTTTGTCTTTGAATAAGTAGAATAATGTAGAATTTTCAAATTCATAAAAATTTATAGCCGATTGAAATTAACTAAGAACACTAAAATACATGTGAAGCAATGTAAAAACGTAAAACAATACTAGTTCTGTTAAATAATAAATTATAATGTAAATATGTAAATTATAAAACAAAAGGAATAAACACATGAGAATGTAAATTTAATTCCAAGTAACCTTTATATCGATTTATTGCTTGTTTTTTAATTCCTTAAGATGTTAGAGTCGTTTAAAATACGGTTTTGTTAATATTTTAAACGACTGGAACTTTCCCAAAAATTGAAAAATAAACTTAAACTTCATAAGAACATTTACCTAAGTTTCAGACATTTATTATATAAAACCTGGTTTTATGAAATGGTATTTTGACGTTCATTTCTATTTATGATATTAAGTTCCATCACTCAAATTTAAAATCCCTTGTTTACATTGCTCTTGATAATATCATTATGATGATCTCTTTCAACAAAACGACCACCCTGTTATGTTTTGTGTTGTATGATGTATGAAATAAGGTATGCGTAACATTAGCATTAAAAATACGTACTTAGTTACGGAGCAGTTTTCTTACAGTGCCTTAGAAAACTTGGTGGGGTATTATTCGTGAGCTTTTGTACAGGGTTGTTTTCGTTCAATTTATCCTTGAAAGGGCCAAAGTGCATTAGAAAAACATGCGAGTTTATTCATATTTTTCTAAGGGCTTACCGGACGGAAACGGGAGGGATTCCGCCAATTTTTGTTTGCGTAGGATCGCTTTGAGGGGTAAGGAATACCACCACTGTGCACGTAAAATGCAGACGGAGAGGAAATAAATATTTATAGACACGTTAGAGATAGTCTAATTTATTTATTGTACTTTGTCAAGTTTTAGTTCTCCAGTTGATGTATCGTTGGTGGTAGTAAAATTTGATACTTATCAAACAATGGTGTAATTTTTAAGAAAGAATATAGCCATAGTTATCTGGTTAAGTGGCCACGAAGATAAGACTTACAAAGAGCAGATCTGGTGTTGAAATCAGAGGACTTGACATGCAATGTGCGCTTGGTAAGATCCTCAAACACTCACAACCGAGTAAAAAAAAGAACTATAATCTAAGAGGCCCTTTCAAGATATTCTCGGTAGCTACTGTACCGTATGGTGGCTCTTTGAATAACAGATTATTCACAGATAAAAGATTCCTTTCTGTGTGGCGGTAATTTAATCTTTTCCTTTGGAGGTGCTCGTTTTCTTTCAGAAACCGAGCCTGCCTTCCTTAAGTATATTTAAAAAATAATGAACGTCCCCCTGAAGACTTGCTATTGATACGATATGTATTTAAAACGACAAAAAAACACGTTTAGCTTTCATAACTGACGAACCGAAGCCATGTTTTATTTTTTTTTGAGGAGATCTCAAATGTAATTAGTAGAGTTGGGCATAGTCGGTTTATATAGGTTTGTCAAGTTGTATGAGGGTTAGTTAGGTTCGACGAAGAATTATATGAATTTATAATCGGTTAAGTTGTCATTCGATTAGATGATATGTTTCTATATTTTATGGCTACCTATAGTTCTAATAACTGGTTTGCAGTTTGTCCAACTTTGTATTTTTATAGCTCCCCATCATGTGCAACCCTTTCTTTGTTTAACTACGTGCAACGTTTTCAAGGTTCCCCTAATCAATCCAAAAAACTTCCGAAGACAAAGTACACAACATTTTTGTATATTTTAGAACCAATCGTTTAGATCTAGTGTGAAGATTCCAACACACCCAATGTTAATTAATAGTACCCTAATTACAAGAATATTGGATTCTTACAAGGATTGCTCAATCCCTATCTTCCAATGTTACCAGCGGCATGACGTCACGCGCGTTCATTGTCAAATTGTCGGGACACCCGAAACACTGATCGGACGATTCCGCCGAGATGGCCTATCGGGTTGCCTACCCAGATTTGTTTAAACTGTCACTCTTGACACGTAAAAACGCGGGGATTTTAAACAGACCAACAGTAGCGCAATAATCAATGTTGTGGTTATGTTTGTTTGAAACGTGAAACGTATACACACTTGACACGTAAAAACGCGGGGATTTCAAACTGACCAATCGTAGCGCAATAATATACGTTGTGATTGTCAATATCTGAAACGTCAAAAGCAGACATGGAAACAACACATTTGACGTTTGAAGTTTGAAATGTTTGTATTGCTGTAACCCAGGGATGATGAATGCGTGCATTGTCAAAACCACGGTGTAAAAACCATGTAAAAACCCTAAAAACGGCAATTGAGCAATCCTTGTAGATTAAGTATTCTTGCCCTAATTACACACCTTTCGCACTTTCATGTTCTACACAAATATACCAAGAAACAAATTATCTAAATGAAATTGTCTTCAATTTCGTAGTACTATAGTCTATTCACTTTTAGAATAAAGCATTGGATAAGATAGGGCTATAATTTGCGGCTTGTGATTGGCTGAAAGTTGAACCAAATTTACACCAGCCAACGCGCGCCAAAAATGAATTTATGTAGGTAAAGAAGAATGTATTGCACTTGAATTTTGAAACGTCATGTCATTTGCGTCAGATTTTCGTTGTATTCGGAATATATTGCAGTCTTTCGAATTTATTTTCAACAATCAATCGATTCAAATCAAACTCAGTTCTTTTTGGAAGTCCACACAATATTAATATTGTAACAGGTAATCTTAATATTGATAATAATATCTTAATATTAATATCTTAATAATATTTGTTGTTGATGTTTTACGATGATATTTAATAGTGCTAATATGGATGACAGAATGCAGACTGGTTCATCAAAAAATCCGCAAGGAAAGCCCATTCCAGGTGGACAAAGGCTGATGGCCCACAATGCACATGTCGAGTACAGTCGTGAACCTGAAAATTCGAAGTCAGATTCTGCAGCTGCTAATAGCCATACTAATACCATTCTCGTCCACGTAACAATTACATTATGTAAACAAACATGAAAAGTGCAAATATACAAGCTTCTATAACCTTTCATGCTTCTACGCATCCAACAAATTTATAGGTTATACTTATTTTATCCAACTTTAGGTTATAACTTATAACCATGTATATCAGAAAATCTACGCAGATACTCGTACGCACAACTACATTAATAGTGAAACTAATTGCTGTTTGACAAACGGCAATTAATGTCACTATTAATGTAGTTGTGTTTAACAAACGGCGTTTGTCAAACATCTTTTAACTATCATCCGAAATTAATTTGCAAACATTTCACACCATTGTCGTGACATAACCTTTCAATTTGCCGTTATTGACAGCATATTGCTCCAGTGTAAATCGGGCTCAGTTTGCACCCCCCACTACTATGTTCTAATCGTGAATAGGGTATAGACGCTACCCAATACGTGATAGTACATAGCGCGCCCGTTTCCTGGTTTAGGAATGTGAATATTCTAAAAAGAAATAAAAAAATACAGATGTCTTATAACCAACATGACATTTGACATGACAGATTATATTAATCATTATTGGTAGAATATCTCTTTTTTATCCGTCTCTTAAACTTACCTTTTCAATATTTTAGTAATTGTTTCTTTATCATGTACCCACATTCTTCTTCGTTAATATAGTGTATAATTTAATTACCTAAGCTTAGTATTTGGAATAATCGATGAATGAGTGGGCAACATTTTGTTACGAATTTTTCTCGTTTTTTTCCCCGTAGATACCTTAGCGAAAACGTTACACGTCAAAAAACGTGTGAAAATCTTTCGGAAGAAAGTCCTGGGGCATTTATATCAAACGTTTAAAGGAGCTTAAATCTCATTCCAATTCTAATATTTTTAAGCATCGTTTATTTACGGGTCATTAACATTGATTACACTAATGTTAAATTACTACATAATTGTAAAAAGGGTTTTCGGATGGATCTACTTGAACAGTACGAAATCCATAAACACCTTTCCAACCCGCAATGCACATTAATTAACGATCAAAAAGAATTTTGTTGTAAACCCCTGTTTACCTTTATTTAGTTTCTCTAGTATTCTCTTCTCTCTGACTCATATCATTGTTAATTGTTAGTGGTACATATTGTTGATTTTCGGTTAAGTTTAAAGTTGTGGCTCTTATTGTTCACTTAAACATTTGTATGAGCTTTGCTTAAAATATTTTCTTGGCTTTGAATTTAGATTTGAATTTGTATTTCCTGTTTTGGGGATTTTGCGCAGTCATGTTTTCATACTTCGAACCGAGGTCACGTGACCCCGACATTTCCTCCATTACATACTCTGTCAGTCGCTGTTGTTGTTGCGAGTGTTTATTTCAGCACAGATCATTATTTGTATTTTTCCAACACAAGGAGACTCTGATAACCCGTCTTCGCGTTTCTCTGAGCTTCTTGCATTTACTGTGAATACCGAACGTAAGTTTATCCTCAAGTTTTTGCCTTATAATGCGGATTGAAACTCGACATTGTTTTTAGTTTTTTGGTCTTGATTTACACCAATTTGTGTCGTCACTTCTCACCGATGAAGCCCTTCCGTTTACTCTATGCCTATGTCTTAGGATTATGAGTGACTGTAAGTTTTTACTTTTTTTTTAATGTTTTTCGCTCATTACGTTTGCTCTACCAATTAGATTTCGCCGACGATGCTATAACTAGAGAAACCGGTCCGAAGTATATAATACAAAACAATTATTGCAATAAAGAGGCTTTTCTTTTTCCAATCTTAACAATTGCTTGCAATATGGACTTCTCTCTAACCTAACCTAATTTATATCAAAGATGCTTCATCTTCTACCTTCTGGTGCTTTTGTTCTGTTGCTTTGATCTGTTGCTATGTTATGCTAGCTTTGCTTGTTCTTCTGCTTTGCTTTTCGGTTTTACTTTTCTGCTTAGATCTGTTACTTTGCCCTGCTACTTTGCTTTGCTCTGGTGATATGTTGTCCTGCTTTGCTCTGTCGTTTTGCTGGATTGCTATGCTTTATTTACTCGCTACGTTGCAGTTTCGCTTTGGCCCGCTGCCTTGCCTTTCATCTGCTGCTTTGCTTTGTAGGTTTGCTCCGCCGCTTTATACTTCTGCTTTGCTCTGGTGCTTATTTGCACTTATAATTTACTTGTCTTTGCTGATTTCCTTTGTTGGGTTGTCTTGCGGATTACCTCTGCCCATATGGATTAGTGTCCCGCCGTAGATTGTTACAAATTTGATCACTAGCGCTTGAGTAGGAATCTTGATAGTTTGCGCATTTGAAATCGGTATCGGCAAAATCGGTAAAGCTAATCTGCGCTCTGTAATACCCTAAACTGCTTTGTGTAGCACATATGGTGTAACACCCTAAGTTAACAAGTTTTTTTAGTAAATGTATATTCTGTTTAAAGCATGCGGATATTTTTGTTATAAAATATATTCGCTAATCTAGCTTCATAAAACCTCTCTTGTTGGAAAAAGTTGGAAAAAGTGGAGCCCGGGGGCAAGTTGACGTTTATACTTTAACGACATTAGAATTTAATTTAAAAAAACCGAGGAATAAGTTGGTTTTTAATGAAAAAAACTGCATAATAAACAACACGTCTCCGCGTCTCCTTCCGCCCCCCGCTCCACTCCGGTTGAGTCGAAAACTTGAAGAAGTTTGTTTTAAAACTTCGGCTACAATAGTAATTTCATTAGGTCCGCGAAGAGGGGATGGTTCGGGATGGGTGGGTGGATGGAGAATGTTGAGGGACGGGGAAGAGTAGAGGCGGTGGCGTATGCAGTTCTCAATTAAAACAACAATAGAATTTTCCCGAGAGCGAAGAAAGGAGCTCCGGTGAATATTTTAACAGTGTAGACCTGTGCCTTTGAATTATAAGGCAGTGGAGATGAATAGGTGAACCGGTTTAATTGGAATTCGGCTCCTTTATCGTCGCCCAACCCCACTTTTTCTTTGACTTCAATTCCACGCCCGAAGAAAAGCGAAAAAATTCGGACCGAAGCCGGGATGAATACTGGATCGGTTCACAGGTACGAATTCTACCCAGGGAAACTCATTTGCGCGATTTTTTCTTAGGCGCGCGTTTAATTATACCGGGAAGAGAGCGGCAATACAGATCGGGGTATATAATTAAAGGAAATGAATAAATTAAGCGCCGACGAGTGCGTATAGACCCGATATTTTTTTCTAATTGGAAATAGCTGCTGTCTTCTAAATTTTCGGTCACTGACAGCTAGGGCTACCGCGTAAAAATTAAACTTTTTACGGGTTTGGATTACGAAACGACCGAGTTAAAATTATAGACTTCTTGCCAGAGCAAGTCTTCTCTGAATAGGAGAAAAGATGATGCTGACACAAGATGCTTAATTCTTAGAACTTGCATCACAACTTTGACGATCGACTGGTTATCTTTAAGTGGGCTTAAATGAAGTCCTTAATGTAAGTCGGATCTAAATTTTATACAGTGTGCCCCCCGATGGACCTAACTACATATAACTACATAATATAATGAATGTAATTTTTACTTTCTCGAGAAAAGGTCATTCTTTTTATTAAAGAGTTTTGGCTGTCCTACAAAGTCGAAAGCCATTGTTAATATTTTGATTTAACATACATTATGGTAAGAAAACACGAAAATGTTAAATTGGCCGAAGAGTAAACTATCGGTTTTTCGGAATTAGATCAAAAATGTTATAGGTAAAAGTTGTTCTATATTTAAATTTATGCCCACATATCACATTTCAATGGTGTATTCTAAGTTTTATAATTTATTTATTTTTAACAAAGTAATTTAACAAAACATTACTCCACATGTTCCCCTCCTACAGCTACACATTTTTCCAATCTTTTTCTAAATTCCCGATATACCAAATCAATTGTTTCGTCATTTATTTCGTCTACTGCTTCCCTAATTTTAAATTTTAGAATGTCTACCTTATCATGAAAATTATTCGCATACACCTTCTGTTTTAAATAACCCCACAGAAAAAATCAAGCGGCGTTAAGTCAGGTGAACGTGGTGGCCGTCCTATAGGGCCGAATCGTCCAATCCACTTATTTGGAAAATGTCTGTAGGTAGCAAAAAATTTTCCAACATATCAACAAAAGGCCGTAAAGGCCGTAAAAGACCGAAAAGAAACTGTAGTAGCGTGGATACCAGGAGACTGCGCGACTAGGCTACGTGCATGTATATAAATTTTCCAACATATCAAAATAAGTGTTTTAGATTAGAGTACCGTCAAACAAGTATGGTCCAATTATTTTCTTGTAATAAATCCCACACCAAACATTCACTTTTTTATATTTTTGAGAATTACTTGTAATACGGAAATTTGAATTTTCTTGAGACCAATATCTGCAATTCTGTGAACTAACAACTCCATTTGTGGTAAACGTCGCTTCGTCAGAGAAAATTTTTCTGTAGAAAAATCTATCGATCATAACTCGTTCTCCCATTAATAGGCAAAGTTCTAATCGACGAGCATCATCTCCTTCTACTAAAGTGTGTATTAGTACTGGTTTATAAGGATGAAATCTTTGATTTTAAAAGATCCTTTGCAGGTGGCTTTTACTGATGTTCAAGTCTCGAGATCTTTGCCGCAACGACTTCTTTGGGCAAGTGTTCACGGAATCAATAGCTAACATAGCTCCTGCATCATCTTCGACATTTCGCTTTTTTTTTCTTGATATTTTTCACGTCTCCTGTTGCATGAAATTTTTTAACCAATTCACGAACACAATTGACAGAATCGTATACCTCAGGGTATTTTCTGTTAAAAACTTCAATAGCACGGCGGTACGATACCTCACCTATGTCGTAACAAAGAACTAAATAAACCCTTTGTCAACATACTTTCAATCAGCTTCTATCAACAAATTGCTTGGATACGCTGTTACTACTGTCAACTGATCAATCATAATTTTGGTCTCTAATTTTTCTGTTCACTTTTATGTAATGTCTTTTCACTGGTCCGAGATGTAAAATTTGGAATAGAACATTCAAGTTTGATCTTTGAGCATAAAATTAATTCAAACTAATTTTTACCTATAACATTTTTTATCTAATTCCGAAAAACCGATAGTTTACTCTTCGGCCAATTTCGTGTTTTCTAACCATCCTGTATGTTAAATCAAAATATTAACAATGGCTTTCGACTTTTTAGGACAAACTCTTTATAAAGAATGGCTTTTTCCCGAGAAATTAAAAATTACTTCTATTATAGGTATAGTTAGGACACACTGTATTATTTATATAGGCTGGGCAACTTTCTTCCCAAAAATATTTTAAAAATATTTTTTTCGGATCGTAAATGTCGTACTGAGTAAAAAGTTTCATATGGACTTTTTTTGTTTTGAAATATTAACAAAACCAGATTTTAAACGGCTGTAATTTCGTAAGGAGATGAAAAACAACAAGTCGATATAAAACTTTCTCCTGAGAATTAAATTTACGTTGTAAACAAAGTTTTATATGAGTTTATTTGTTTCTTTATTTGTTTATTCCTTTTAGTTTTATTATTTTTAATTGTTCTAGAAAACAAGTAAACTGCTTTTATTTTACTACTATGCATTTGTTTTTTGTTGTTATAATGGTAAACGTTTACGCATTGTTTCAAGTGTATTAATTTTCCTATATTTCAAACGGCTGTGCCCTTTGTAAAGTTTGAAAAAGAGGCCTATATAAAATGTGTTACTGAGAATGAAATTTACAGCCAAAAAGAAAAATTGCGGAAAGGATAGTAATGTATGAAATGAATAATATATACAATAGTCTCCTGATTCAAAGACTAACTGGCAATTTTTAATTAAATCATTTTGTATCAGAACATATTAGGTACAATTCTAAGCTGGTCTTTTTTTTAACTATAAAAAACGTTTTTAAAACCGGTTTAAAGAAAAAGCGACAAACCCTTGTGCGTACTTGTTTGTTTGATTGTTGTTGATGATTGCTTTTCATAACTATCGATCATTGCTTTTTGCATATGAGTGCTTTCTAGTGCAAAGATATGGATAAATTGATCATTACGCTTGGTGGTGAGGGATGAGTAAATGCTCATCAATTACTCGATTAACAAATGGCTAACTCTGTTTCCTAGGTACAATGACCCAATAAGAATACACGAATAGAAAAGATTTATTTTGATTTCAGTAAATTATATATTAGGTAGATATTAGGTAAGATCTAAGTATTTAATGTGAGTAAAAAATCTGTTGTACGGCAAGGGCAAATCTTTATCTTACTCTCGGTAACTGAAAATAATGAGAAATGCAAGAAATTGTTAGACTGTCTCGTTGTCTTTATTTCGAGAAGTACCCAGTGGGAAAACCAAAATTAACTACGAAAATCGTTTTTTTTCCTCTGGTATCTAATATCACGTAACAACTTAGAATTGACAATAAAATATCATTTCAATCAAGAGGGCCAAAAATGAGACAAATATATCCTGTTTAATTTGTAAATTAGAAATACTACACCATATCCACTACGGAAACATGTTTATTGTGTTGAGGAATTCAGATTATGTCTGACCGGAAATCTCCATTAGAAGAAATCTGTATTTACCCCAGAAATCCCTAATACCGACAACACGGTGTCAAATTACCACTCCACGTGACAGGAAGCGTGATTGGTAGCTACCGTAACATTATATCTTGTAGTACATGCCCCAGAGTGTCTCGGAGCGATATCGTCCACAAGGAAACGTAATATTCAACCAGAAGAAGGATGTTATTTTATTGTGAATCGGGCACGATCCCCCCTGTGGATCTGCATTAAAATATTGTACCGCATTAACACTCCAGTGGACAACTTTGGGACAGATGTTTCGAGTGCTCCTGCATTCTTTTTGTACTTGATTCGGCTCCTTTTGAGTCAAGTAGTACGAAAATGCGATTATTCAGGCTGCACCGGTGCTTCGTTACGGCCTCAGGTAGCTACTCAACAATGCCCTTTGGCTCTGTTATTTTTCCTTTTACACCAAAGCTATGCGCTGAGCACCCATTGTCAGCGAAAGGCCTAAGAACCTTAATCTACCGTACATTTTTATAAATGCAGAGGATTAGACTCGTTCCCATTCCACATTTGTGCAATGTACAAATTTTATGAATGTCGAAATAAATCACAGGAATGAAACCCCTGGCCGACTTAATGGTAATCCCGAATTTTATATAAGGGTTTGGTAAAAGTTTCATCTTGAATTAGCTTTTGGGCGTCAACGTTTATTAATTCTACTGGCAGACAGATAATAACGTATACGGGTGAAAGTAGATGTGGAACTGTCGGAGGAAAATGGTTATTTTATGCAAGTGTTTGTCTAGGCAAATAGCTGTTTAGTCTTCATTTATATTTTAAACATTTTGAGGAAAACGGAGAATGCCTTATTACGTGAAAGGGTACATTTCACGTACAGATCTTTACAGGGCAAGGGTGGGTAATTATCATCGAAGGCTTATTAGAGAAGCCATCGAAATTTACAAACATCCTGACAACATCGCGAGGACGGTACTGACATTAGTAGGGTCTGGAAATCGATCCTAACGCGGTCAGGTGAAAAAAAAACACATGGAGCGGTAGCTCCAGATGTGCGCAGTGAGGTGTAAATTCAGGTATATAAGGGAGACTTTCTTGGTAGGTCTTCAGTATTCAATTAGCTTTGAAGAAGCGAGCAACATGGTTCGCGAAACGTCAGCATTAACAAATCTTGACACACGGCATAACCCGGAAGCAGTTTATTTTATTATTATAACGACAATAATAATATATCATTTGACGAGCATATAATTGGGCATTTGACTGTATTAAAAATATGGCTTGTGTTATAGTCATCCTAATAGATTACAGTTTAAGAAAACTATTTGTTATTACTTTTCAAAAAAAATATGCTTTATTTCCATTAAAAACCAAAATTCAAATGGAATTTTATTCACGTGCTATCACGTGATTGAAAACGCTCTGTAACTGGCTCAGTCTCCAGTGACGTCATTCGTTAGTACGCTTATGCTTCTCCCGTTTGAATTTACTACGTCAATTTACAAACAATAGAAAACAACTTTGTTAAAGCGCTTTGATGGTGGGATTCTTCTTTAAACAATCCTAATTTTTACGCTCCGGAACTAAGCAACGTGTAAAAAGTGCCATGTAAGCATAACTTTGTGGGTTAAGTTAGCCCTAACCTTAAGCTGTCAAATCAGATAATACCTGGTTCGAAAACACGATAGATAACTTATTCTAGTCAGTTTTACTTATGTCGAAGTAATCTTCACAACGAGCCAACCACTTTCTTCGCAGCTTCAAATCTTGCGGAACAGCTACAAATAGTTTATCCGGAGTTTTTATTGACGTATTTCTGCATTGTGGATTTATACACCATTTATAACCCATTTTTATGTAGAAATTGTGAAAACAACACATCATACAACACAATTACCAAACGGCGATGATACCGATGCTCACAGATCATATGGGCCGATTTGATATAGTATCGTGTAACGTCACAAGAATCACGTGATCTACGTACAACAGAAAGTATCGTTTTGGCGGAACTTTTTGTGATTCAATTTTTAACGGTGATTTTTATGAAATATTGAGGAAATAATTACGAAACTGATAAACAAAAAAAAACAAAAAAAAAATGAAAAATGAGGAATATACACTAAAAGAAAAATCTACTATAGCGAAATAATGGAAAATGGTTTAAGAACAATTTTTACTTCAACTTAAATATTTTGATCCAAAAGAGGAAAAAATTTAATAGTATATTGTGTACCAAGCCGAGAAAGTGGTTCTTTTCCGGGCCGAGAGGAGTTGCACAGGCGAGCATAGCGAGCCTGGGCACTTCTTGAGGCCCGGAAAACCACTTTCTGGGCATGGTGCATACATAATTTTATATCCTACACAACAATATCGTAATAAAATCACCCGTTTCTAAAGACTAATCACTGACATATTGGCTTTTGACAAATAAAAAAACCGTTGACGTGTTAATCGCAAACGTCAAACCGAATCGAAAGCTGTTGAAAGCTTTTGATTGGACAGACCATTCGGTCGCCACCAATAGGGACAACTATTTTCGCGGCTAGCGCTGAAAAGTGTTCATTACAGGCCTGGCTGGACTCTTTCGTGTCTCCATAGAGACGGGAAAATGATATTTTTGCATCGTGTAGGATTAAAAATAATGTTCTTTAAAAGCAAAAGATCTGCGTTCCCAACCCAACCCAACTCAAGATAGTACCTATACTACAATTATGGTATTGCATATTTTTGATATATACATAAGATATCTTAAGCAATTTTTTAATTTTTACTACTTTTTTTATTTTAATAACTCCCTGCTTCTGTCCCTCTTTGTCGCTATTCCCTATTCATTTCTCCCCATATTCTTAACATGTTCATATTGCTGCAATAATTCTTATCACCGTCATGCCTTACATCTAAAATGTCCATTTTGATTTGTATTTCGAATTAAGGTGTTATTTGTTATGGCTTCTGGAAAAATCATACATAAAAGCAAAGGGACAGAGGACCTAACATAGATAACAATTAAGCTATAGTTAAGACTTCCGCTCTCATACATTCGCCACGATTTGAATATACGAGTAATGTAACAAAATCATCATGACCCGAGAGCAGCGTGGTATAATGATATTGAATTCGCAGTGCCGTGGCTACGAGAGAAACAAATTTAGCGGCGAAGTTTCAACCCCTTTTGGCCTCGACCCGTCCCTTAATTGGAAAGTGAAATTCATTTGCCGCAAAAAACCGTCGCACGGGACCTTAAGCGGGGCAAAAAGCCCTAATATCTGTCGCTAATTTTATTAGCTGAGCAGCAAAAAGAAGAAATCCGTTATGCAAATAGAGGTTCGCTAATTAAAAACGTAATTAACACCCCGCTTTACGACACACGATGATGCCTTCACTCCCTTAAAAGTATATTTATTACAGATTGCAAATCGGGTAGATTTTAATATATGTATTAGATGCGACGGATAATCGGGATAATCCCTGCTTTAAACGACATTTGAACGATTTTCAGGAAAACTTCAAGTATTTGGTATCATCATTACAATCGGAAAAATGTTTTCTGTCGAATAATCGCGGTCTACCAATGGGAGAGAACCGCGAAAAAATTACTTCTTGGCCCAAAACGAGTTAGTATGTTGTAGTAGTGCTTATTTGATAATTTTCGACTACTTTAACCAGTTCATAGTGAATTTATAACCATATAAGTGATTATTTCGTTGCCTTGCTGATAAAAATGGACAAAAGATATGGTTTTGTATTGAGAATGTCATAGTGATTCAAAATATCTCAATAATATTATAGGGTGCCGCTTAATATTTCAAAGATGACCTTATTTCGGGAAAAAAGCGGTCATACTTACCTTAGGAACATTCCAAAAACCATAACTTTTTGGCCTATTTATACTGCTCTAAATTTCGTTCGTCTAACGTCACAAATAAAAAAGGCGTACCTATGGCGTTGGTCACCCAGTCTATCGTCATTAGATAATAATATGCACACAGTTATTATAAGCGTGTGTAGTGAGATCCAATGTAGAAATTTGTGTGTGCCGCTTCATTTGAACTGAATACTACTATTACACTACTGTTCTACACGTAATAAATTAAATTGGTTGCATAACCTAATGTAAGTTTGATACTTGTTTGTGTAAAGCGGCAGAAATGTAGTAACATGGGCATGCCCTACTTCGACTATAATAATTTATAATGACCCTTTATGTTGGCGTACCGTCAGCGGCGCGTTATGCCATCATGGGGCCCTGGGCAATTTTCAATTTGGGGGCCCCCATATACAATGCTGAATTAAGAAGAATTACTTTTTTATACAAAAATAATATAACGGGTGATCTAAACTGACAAAGGACAGTTTGAATTCCGCGCCACAGTTTTGAACGTATTTAGTGTTACTAAGATGGTATGCGTCCAGGATACAGGTTATGAGCGCTGTCAGATACCATAGTGGACTCGTTAGTAAGGGTTACGTTCCTCTGCAACAATATTTTATCTGTTCGAAATTTAATTCCTTATGAATACTATATTTATTTTATTTGATTTAAGATATGAGAGATGATGATGAGATGAGGATTTTATTCATTTGAAAATTTATTTTTAAGTTTTAAAATATTCTGTCTTGCTAACGTTTTATTCATGTCAAATGTCTTTACCAAGACTAACTAAATTTCTAAAACCTTAACTGTTTCAATTTAATATACCTAATTATAATCAGAGAATGAATCCCTATACAAGAAAGAATACCTATGCCACTGAACAAAAATAACAGCTGTCATTTGCAACTATTACCAACACCACAATTATTCAATGTGGCGGGAAATTCAACGTGTCCTTTGTCATTTTAGATCTAATAACTAATAATACAGATATAACATTTCGGACCAATTAACAAAAATCATAAATATTAGTGACCTTTTTGCAACAACATTGAATATAAGTACCTACATAATTATTTAAACTAAAGTAACAAAAGATTATTCTTAAGAATTACAAAATAACTAATAACTAGCTTAACAATTTAAAAATCAAAATTCGTAGCAAGTAAAATATATTATCTTAATAAATAAAGGGTATTATTAACAAACAAATATATTTTTAATATTTAAAAAACTGCGATAGTTTAATCTTAAATACGCTATCCTCAGTATATACATATGTCCTCTGAATATGTACCTATTAAATTTGTGGTGCAGTTTTATAGTTTTTTTGAGATGTTAGTTTTAATAAAATGTAATTTCCTATTTCTTTTTCTAACATTACCTAAGATTCCGATTCCATATCATCAAAAAAAAGAAATACAATTTATTCCGAATGCCTTCTGCTATATCAGTTTAACAAGAAGAAACGTAAGTCTCAATATCAGGTCCTCAAAGTTTAGAAGAAAGTAGCCAAATAAAAGGTTTGGGAAAAGACCTAAGTTAGAAACTTTAATGACTTTTGAATATACAGGGTTATGTATTTGTAAGAAACAGATCAAATTCCATTTTTCACAGCATCCTGTATATTTTCCTGTTTTTTTTTTACTCTTTTGAATTAAAAATTGAATAGTGAAAACCGCAAGTCCCTGAGGTCAGTGTTGTAAATGTAGCAAGACGATTAAATGTTAAAAGAACGCAATTAAACAATGTTAAATGGATTTTTCCTTGTCAATAGCTCGTCGTTTTTGCAAATGACTTAATTTATAAATACGAAATACTTTTAAATATCAAGTGTGTTCCATTTCTTAGCATTTAAAATTTGTAACTTAAGCAATTTCCTAAAACTTTTATTGGAATCTATTTCTTGTCAATTTTTTAGAAAGAAATATATTGAGTGGTTACGTTTCTTTTTATAGACACTGTGTAATAATAAGGACTTTGAAAGAGACTTACAGCATTTTGCAGAATTTTTATTTTACAGACTCTTTTGGCGCATTCATCTTTACAGAATAGAATTCCAGAACAAAAGGAAAAGTGTCGACTGAAAATCTTCGAAGAGTTCCTACAGTTTTTCTCTTCTAACTTAGTCAAGGGTTTCTCATTAGTCTCGTAGAGTATTACATATATTTTCTTTTATTGCAAAAAAAACATGAGTTTAACTGCTAATACTCCCTCCACTCTCTTTGGGGCCCCATAGGCAAGACTACTCAAAAGTTCAATTTCATATTCTTACTACGGTAGTTTATTAATTACCTAATTAATTTATAGTTTATAAAAGATTGATTTTGGTCCCCAACCGGCAGGAGTGCAAATATTAAATTCACTATTCTTGAGACGGTAATAAATTAGTTAAAGATTAGTTGGAGCCTCGCTGAGAGGAACCGCTTGCAACGTTAATGATGACTGGCATGGTATGGTAGTCTACTACGGAAATAAGTTTCCAAAATACTGCATTGGGGGCCCCCCTGTTATTGGGGGCCCTGGGAAAGTGCCCATTTTGCCCATGGGATAACGCGCCACTGCGTACCGTTGATTCTACAATTCGCTGCCAGGTGCATGTTTTGCAATATGCCGAGAGAGGGAGCGTAGAAAGCATGATGTCTACTGAAATTAAATGTATCTATGCAAAAAGAAATCGACGGCTGACCATTAGTGTCAGGCGAGCCAAAACTGTGGACCGGGTTCGCAAAACTTTCCTACAAAGCCCAAATTAAGAATAATAATTAAGAAGTAATATGTCATGCCTCGCAAGGAAGTAGCGAGGTACAGAGAACATCTGTACTCAATCTAAAAAAAAAGTCCACTGTTTCACTATACACAATGTAGGTACCTCAATATCCTAAATTATAAGTGAGTGGATAGGAGTTTATTACATTTACAGATTTATTTTTAAATTCTACACACAGAAATGTGATCTCTCGAACGAAGAGAGAATTACTGGCTGAAGTAGAAGGTAGGTTCGTATATACGCGAGAGATTATTGACTTCAACCAAGAAATTTTATTTCTTGGAATAATTACTAGATTTAAGAAAGTGGTTACTCTGGTGAAGTAAGTAAACAGTCTTCAATGAAGTGTATATTTTTATTCCCGGTAAATATTTTTAGCTACTTAATGTAAGAATTTTAAATATTTGGCACAAATACGTTTTCTATTGCTAATTAACAAGATAGGTATGTTATATTTACTTACTCGTTCTAAACTGTTGCGTGCGTTACATCAAACTATTCCGTGTTGAAACGTTTATTGTACACTATAAATCACAATACACATCCCCAATAAATCACAAGGCACATCCCCTACGACTTCGTTGTTTTCGTACTAGGTTAGGATCCGTGGCGCCAGCAGCACGCGCGGGCGCGGCGAGCCTTGACAAAATCACGGTGCGCATATTTATTCCAGAGAAAAGGATTACTTGAAAGAAGTGAGAATCACTTCAGTTAAATAATTGGTGGGTTTTTATTCAGTAAACAATACTTACTTATATTAAATGTCTTACATTTTCTTGGATCAAGTAACTACGCACTTGGATGGATTTACTATTACTTCGTTTGAGAAATTAACATTTTTGGGACGAAAAAATCAATTACTGCTTTCAATACAATATTGGTTCTTATAGAGAAAGAATTTATTTGTTGACAGCATTTATCTGAGAAATTATTTTACTTATATTGAGTATGTGGCATTTCTTGTATATACCTAACTTTCTACATCCAAGTAAATATGCATTTGAATCTAGTAAATAAATTCAAGAAATTATGTTTTCTCGTTCCAAATAATACTGAAGTACCCCAAAAGTAATTTACTAATACGCACCACGAAATAAAATCTTACAATATACCTACATCAAAGCAAAACAGCGTCCATAATACAAAAGATTCCTCGAATGTATTATTTCTGTTCTTTTTTCAACTTTTGGGAACAATAATTACATATTTCCAGAACAATATATTGTACGCAGCTTCGGTAAAGCATCTGGCGAGTTTCCACCATTATTAATTATCCAAATTACAACCAAGACAATGGCCGGAAGAACGTACAGCCGATGTTTTTCGAGTCCCTTTCATAACCACGCATCATCGAACACAAAATTAACCATCGGCGAGGGAAATACGAAGAGGAACGTACACCATATGCTTCGAAACTTTTTAAAAACTCTCGTCTGCCGCGAAGGTCCCTTAATCTCGTACAGAATTTATTGGTACTTAAGCTTAGACTGTCTACAGGGGTGGTATCGGCTTTTTTACGCCGTTGTCGGTTCGCCCCGGCCGTGTTTTGTTTCGTTCCGAATGTCGCCCAGGCTAATCAAGATCGTGAAACGCCCTAGAAGTCGATGTACCACCAAATCAGGGCCGTCCTACGCCGTTTATTTAGTTTTATGAGTGCACCGAATAACCGTATTATCGCTTGTCATCCGGGCTTCAAGATCAATTTAGACGATAAAATAAAAATAACCCGGCCCACGCTGATGGTGCATTAGCCTGCTCTAAATTCGGATAAGGGGACGCGAGTTGTGTTGTTTTAAAGCGCCATATAACCTAACTATCATCGCCACAGCAACACAAACAACCGAAATAATATATTCTGTATCGTAAGGTTAGTGATTACATAATTGCCTACTAAAACAGTTATGTCAGTGGTGTATGTGGATAATAATATACAGGATGTCACTGAAATAAGCGCTAACCTTAAAGGTGCATATGTACCAGGTCGTCGGTCAATTGTCAGTGCTTCAAAGACACTCGTAAAAATTGGAAAAGCAAACTGTGGTACTCTTTTGAAGATTCTAGGGCACAAAACCGTACAAATTGAGTTACGCATGTCTTTGGACTTGTCTATATTTTTTGCACCTTCCTAACATAATTTTGAGTGCAAAATCCGACAGAATGATATAGAATTCATTATTTGAAAACCATAGTGATATGCAAAGTGCGACATGTTCTTG
The DNA here is from genome assembly GCA_963966075.1 of Aphodius sticticus. NCBI lineage: Eukaryota > Metazoa > Arthropoda > Insecta > Coleoptera > Scarabaeidae > Aphodius > Aphodius sticticus. The sequence continues at coordinate 2,941,972 of OZ014512.1, read as the reverse complement.
ATCATTCTATTGCAAACTGCGACATTCCATGTTAACAAAATTAATACAGAAAAGAAATATGTTGAAATGGTAATATTGCCGATGTTTGTTCACAAATTAAAGAAAGGGATTTGGAAACACGTGGCGTTGATAAACCCACAAAATTATTTGAAATATTAAAGTTTGTGTGAGTATTTCTTATAATAATAATCAGTAAAGTATGGCATAATTCTTATGATATCACCAAACTCAGTTTCAGACCTTCAATTGTTTTCAACTTATGGCATAATACATTGGTGGACCATGGATTTTGTGAATGTATAATAGAATAGTTGTTTTCATAGATTTTTATTGCGTTGGTTTAGGGAAAATCATTACGTCAAAATGACAAACAATTTTAATTGAATTTATTATGGATGCACTGAATATAATACCTATAAATCTTTTACATAAAGTCTTAAAAAATCCTTAAAAAAAGCAAACTAGCAAAAGCTCACGTCAAGCATCTTTAAACCCCGGATTCGTACGCAGCGTAAAGAAATCAATCGAAAAAAAAAACACGTGATTACAAAATTAAAAAATCTCCCTGTATTATCAATATTTGCTAATATTAATTACATTTTTTTCTATTTTTACTATTGCCATATTGCTAGATTTCTGATCCCATACAATTTGTACAGTGTCTAAGACAATGTTATTAAAGGATTTTATCAAAATAAAAGAGGAAAAGGAGTAGCTATTTCAAAATATGTTCACGAATTTCATCTGTCAAAAACAGATGAAATCGGTAATTGAATTTTGTATAAAAATATATTGTAATCAAAGAAAATAAATTTGTTATAATATCAAGCAGTTTCAAATTGAATTAATTAATTCCATACTTTTCCCACAAATTACATAATTTATAACATTTTTATTATCATTGCTTGTATTTGCTTTAGTTTAATTAAATGCATAAAATTATATCTATGCTTTAAAAGACATCACATGCCTATTTTTAGATTTACTAAGTTCGACAATTTTGTAAACTCAAGTTCAAACTGAGACATATACAATATATGCCTTAATATTTCTTAAATATTGTTTTTGTATGTTAAGATAAATTTAACCAATTCAGAGTTGCTAATATAAAATAAACTCCTCTATTAAACTACGGAAAAATTAATTAAAAATCATTGAATATATTTGTCCAGGAAATTTTTACGGTTTTCACGAAATTCATTTCAAAGGACGTGGCATTTTGCATACACACCCCTCAGATGAAATCCGCCAAAAGTATCGACATCACGCTTTGGGGTACCAACTTTTGGGTCCCGAAACGGATTTAGCGTAAATAAATCTATACAAAATACTCTACATTTACAAAATTCCTGTTTATAATGAGTTATCCATTAGTTACCAACAATTTACGATTTTCAATTGTTAAAATATCTAAATTTGCATATGAAAGGCTAAGAAATTTGAACATTGAAAAAATAAACTAAATTGCAGAGAGAAACTAGCCCGAGCAATTAGACTATACTTAAAACCCTTTAAACTATACTTAAAAATGTTGGAATTACCAATTACACTTTTTTTAAAGATTTCTTGCAAAATCATTATAAAAAGTCCATCTATTTAATAATTGCGTAGATGTTCCGTGTGTATATGTTACCGGCAAAACCCGTTTTCAGGCAGAACCAGTTTAACCTAGGTTAAACTAGTTCTGCCGAAGCGAGTTAGGTCGAACTTGTTTATCCTAGGCCAAACTAGTTTAAACTGGTTTTTAAACGTATACTTTAGGTCAAACAGGTATGGACTAGGCCAAACTGATTTCGATTAACGGCATTGAAATGTACTATTATACCGGGTGATCCACGCTGTTATTTTTGGAACCAGATTATGTTAAACGAGTTTGGCCTAGGAAAAACTAGTTCGACCTAACGCGCTTTGGCAGAACTAGTTTAACCTAGGTTAAACTGGATCTGCCTGAAAACAGATTTTGCCGGTAATATATTAAAATATATAGGTATATGTACATATAAATATAAATATTTAAATATAAGCAAGTTGTAGGTATAAATTCAATATTTATTTTCTGATTTTTTTAATTAAACATTTTTTGAGGTTTTGTTTTTATCTTTTACAAAATGAAATAATAAATATTTTAGTGTTTTCTACCTTAGTTTTTTAATTATAGTTGAACGAGTACATACTGGGACAAGGACAAACTGCAGTTTATACACAAACCATAGGCAAGTGTATAAACATGCGAGTGATAACACAATGAATGAATTTGACAGTCGTAGATAAAAAATAATTAATCAGCACTATTATATCAAAGGTATAAAACGAAAATAAAATTTCGGGGATCCCAGAAAATGCCGTGATTTTACAAACTTGCAATCCCAATTTCCAGTAGTATCCAAGCCAATATTGGTCGAATAACTATAGCATATTTGAAAGTTTAGTGAAATAATATTTAGGGTACATACGTAATATAATAGTTGACAGATGCTTATTTTGAGCATGCTCAAGCATTGATGTGATTACTACTCGATTTGAGGATATACACATCGACTGCACTTTAATCTTGCTATTTAATAATTAACATCAAAATAATTTCAATTTGGAATAAAATCATGATTTAGTTCTAAAGTACTTTTAAGTCTTTTCTTTAATGTTTATATTCAACACGTGGTATGGTGTGTTCGCTTGTCTACTAACTAGGTTTTGTATGTGTTGTTAATGTTGGCATGTATGCGTACGTTCTCGTTGAAACATATTTAGGAGAAATGTGCTATCAGTGGCATTACTGTCTTAGTACAGTGACTAATTTCAACAGAATGAAATAATACTGCAAATTTATCGTCGTGGGTGTGTTTTTATAAAAATATTGATTTAATTTGTCATTTTTGTATAATGTTTTCGCTATTGATATTTACATATTGTGTGGTCTTTTTAGGTATACATATATTGTTTGCAAAGTCTGATCGCAGACTGTAAAATCAATAAATTGGTTGTAAATTGCTTATGAAAAAAGTATCAACTTTCAGAGTAGATCAAATAGTACTGACTCACATGTATATATTTCAAGTAATTATTACATTTACTATTTGAGGATATTATGTACATACTTAATAAAACGCATACAAAATATTTTTCCAGTGTGTTATGCGATAAAGAAATTATGTAGAAAAAGACTGTTGGTTATGACTAAGAAATGACGATAATATTTTGCTAAATCATAAGTTTTTACAGTAGTCAAACCGATTTCACACAATGTAATTACAAAACTATATATTAATTTTGAACATAACGGTAACAAAAGTGTTTGTGTTTAAGTTTTTGGGCAGGGTTATCTCCTTCTGTCCATTTGTCCGTCGCTTTGCATATTTCTTCCATGGTAACCCTACAAGTTAGTGTATGTATGTGTATGTGTACCTATGTATTTTGTGGTGACATCAATTACGCCCATTTTAGTGATTTTATCGTTTGTTATATATTTTCTATAAATAATATTATGGTCTAAATATAATGGATTTAGTTTCTTTCAATGTTCTGTTGTCTTTTCACGTGATTGCCAGTATAATTCTTTATATTCTATTTTGGTATTAATTATAACCTTACTTTTATTTATATGTCCGCACTTATTTGTGCCGTGTGAAATATTTTCGCTTTGTTAATATTGAATAATGAATTTATCTTTATCATGTATTTAAGGCTCCAGCAATAATAATGTTTACAGTCGATAATGTTTACAAATGTATGCCAACTGAACCCATTATCCTAGAAACCTCAAAATGGTCTTATACTAAACCTTAATCTTTGCACTTTTACATGAATTCCTGACAGTTTTTCACAATTATTTTTGAAGCAGTTTGAGCGATTCTCTAAGTTGTGTGCCTCCACAAGAAAGAAAACAAACAACGTAATAACCTGACATGATACGCAAGGTCGGATATTAGATTTGATATAAACATGTGTATATGTAACATGATAATACACAATCGACGAAATCTAAGATTTTTTTTAAATTTCAGAGATTTTTTCATGTTTCCATACTTTGCGCGCTGATGCCTGTATATTTATAAGTATTTGATATTCAACTGTTTGCTTTCTTATCCAGTCTATTATTGAATGAAATTATCTGTCCAAGATACGTGTAATCTTAAACATATTCCATATTGACCTTTCCCAATACAATTTGTTTCTTCCGCATTTGTGATTATTTTGTTCAGTGGCGGCTCGTTTGCGCAACCCCTAAAAATTACAAAGAAATAAACAGTTTAATTTTACGTGCATTGGCGACGTGCATTACTGCATTGCAGGTTGTAGACAGTTGATACTTGACACTCGTACGCTGTGGAGTTTGGTTGCCAGTGAAGCGCTTATTACACGAAATTAAAAACAAAGAATGAATTCAGTGCAGAGTTTATTAGCTCAACCATTTAGCAGTCTAAATTGCATCGATAAGAGCGAAATAAAAAGGCTTGGGACGCCTACCCCTAATTTAGTGATAAAACAATGCGTGTCGACCAATTCTCGGTCATTTACAAGGACATTTAATGTTGATGTTTACAGCAAAAATGAGTGGATTTGTGGGTGTGACGTGAAAAATGCCTTTTTTATTTTCCTTGTCTATTGTTTGGAGCCGATGGCCGGTGGACAAAAACAGGTATTGCAGATTTAAATCATTTAAGTCCATACGAAACTTTTTACACAGTATGAACATTTACTATATGAAAAAAAAAAGTTCTGCGGGAAAGAAAGTGGGACACCGTGTGTAGTACTAAACAATAACAGGGATTTAAGATCCATGGGACGTAGCAGCCAAAGATAATTAAAATTAGAGTAATTACGAATAAGAATGTACGAATGTGCACAAATGTACAAAGGTATGTTTCTATGAAACATAATATATATGATAGACAGATATGTTATATAAAACTGGTAGGTACCTGAAAGTTGCAACCCCCTTTTTTCTAGATCACGAGCGGCTACTGATTTGGTTTTCTGGTGTGTCATTTGCATTCCAGCGGTGGCAAACCTATTACCAGTATTTTGAACATTTATTGTAGGACACACAACACAATGACATATTTTCTGGGTGTTTCGGCAGTTATAGTTACTCCAAAAAATAAAATTTAAGATGTATAACTTTGCAAACATCATTTTTTTTAAATTTCTTTTGTTAATGAAAAGTTAAAAACAGTATTTTTGGATATTTGTTTTCAGGAACGCAAACCGAAACGATAAACGGTCAAATTGAAGGATCCGACGTCGCGTGGGGTTTTCACCGAAAGGAGCATTTTTAATTTAATATGCCATATTTCTGCGTTAATTATTAATATTTATCAATCAACTGTATATAAGGGTATTTGATTATTATTGGAAAACCATCTTAGTGTGTTTATTCTTTCACTCTACATTGTAAATGCATTATTATTCGTAATTATTTCCTCAATATTTCATAAAAATCAGCGTTAAAAATTGAATCAGTTTTTGTGATTGTCCCGCCAAAACGATACTTTCTGTTGTGTGACGTCACCCGATAGTAGATGTCAAATCGGCCCATATGGTCTGTCAGCATCGGCATCGTCGCCGTTTGGTAATTGTGTTGTATGATGTGTTGTTTTCACAATTTCTACATAAAAATCGGTTATAATTGGCGTATAAATCCACAATGCAGAAATACGTCAATAAAAACTCCGGATAAACTATTTGTAGCTGTTCCGCAAGATTTGAAACTGCGAAGAAACTGTTTTTTGTTGTGAAGATTACTTCGACATAAGTAAAACTGACTTGAATAAGTTATCTATCGTATTTTCGGACCAGGTATTAATTATCTGACAGCTTAAGGTTAGGGCTAACCTAACCTACAAAGTTATGCTTACATGGCGCTTTAGTGCTATTAAATTCAAACGGGAGAAGCATAAGAGCGCGTTCGGATAATCGGGTAGGGTACGGTGAGAGTGACGCGTTGCATAATAGGCGGACTAACGTCATACGGCGTTTATCTGCATATAAGAGAGAGACTGCCAATCCAGGTTATCTGTGAGCATTGTTCTCCCCATACCCTACCCTGACAAACCGAACGCGCTCTAACCGTACTAACGAATGACGTCACTGGAGACTGAGCCAATTACAGAGCGTTGTCAATCGCGTGATAGGACGTGAACAGCATTCAATTTTAATTTTGGTTTTTAACAGAAATAAGGCATATTTTTTTGAAAAGTAATAACAAATAGTTTTCTTAAACTGTAATCTATTAGGATGACTATAATACAAGCCATATTTTTAATACAGTCAAATACCCTAAGTAACTATTAACAACCTACTTATCAACAGTATCGGAAAATAAAACAAATTTCTGTAATAAAGTACCAAACCATGTACATACACGCAGTGTGTCATTTTTTCCAGCAAATTTTATTATTTAGTTACTTGCTTTCCTTACTGCTCTTTTCTATTTTGAATTAGATCATAACAAATTTCTGCCAGAATGTCGGACATTGATCTCATATTCGTCACTGTTTTGGATATGGTGCCCCTCAACTTAATCATACTATTACCCCCATTTCCGTTAAAATAACGCTCAAGAGGTTAGATATCATAAATCTTTAAGAACGGTATCTTTTATAACTGTGTTTGTCATCTTACAAACCGGCACGTATCTATACCTGGTCACATAAATACTTGTGTTTAGGGTGTTATTACAGCAAACAAACTATGTTTTTTGTTGGCAAAAAAACTAATGTTTATTGCTGTTACACAGCTGTTTGCGGCGAGCCACCCACGGAGTGTTCTTTTTACTGTAACTTCAGATTGGGTTTCACGGTAAAGAATAGGTATGCTTCTCCATAAAAAGAAGTACGAAATTAGTTCTGGTCTTGTAATGAATGGAAATACTAAAGGCTAGTTGAGTACAATAGTTGAGCTAGTTTATTGTACCCATACCTTATTATGAAAGCTATAGGTATACCAAACAGTAACAAAACAGTAACATAAACAAAACAGATCAAAACAGTTATAACAGTAACAATTACCGTAATTGCAGATGGCAACGTCTATTATTGGTCAGCAAACATTAACACCCATTCACGTGTCATAAGCCAATGCGAGCACTCCGCATTTGCATACGATTTGCATAATCAAAGCAGTATGCACTATGTAATTGCAGAGGATCGTGCTGATGTACAGGTAATTCCAAATTTTACCCAAAGCTTCTACTCGGGGTTCCCATTAGATACAGCAAAAGAATATGTGCACGTGACTACTTTCGGTTGCAAAAGTATTGAGCCCGGTGTTTGAAGGCTAGTAACTCTGAAACAGCTGAACAAAAAAAAAATGAAATAAAGGCGTTATACTCCTGAATCATTTCTACATAACATTTGTGACTATTAAAATTTTCTGCCCGTCGGTTTAGGCACGAGCGCGAGAGAAGTAAAAAAAGATACCCGATTTTTGCGGTATTAAAATAATTCTAGACTTTCCGATTTTTCTTTCTCTTAAACTACTTATCAAAAAAATTTGAATTTTTGTTCAGGTTACAGTTTGAATCTCTTCTATAGATTGGTGTTTTTATTGTCTTGATTTCTTATGTAATAAAGTCTGTAAGTGAGATTTTTATGGACACGGATATCTCAGAAACGAACGATAGCAGGACAACCCAGTTAGCACGTAAACAATCCTTATTTATTGTGATACTCATCCATTGATGTATAATAACATAAAAGTTATTTGGGAATTTTAAATAGGGAAAATAATGTGATCGATCTGGTGCGCAGGATGGATGGTTCCTCTCGGGGAAAGGAGATAAAGCGCGCGAAAGGATGTGACGCTTCGCGCGACGATTTCGAACGATCATTTCTCATGACCGTTCAATATTTTTGTCATTTTCTCGTTCGGTTTTATTTTTGAAAATAGCATAAGTGATTTTTTTTTGTAATTTCTGGAATTGTATACATATTCTGCTTTGTGATTTATTATTATTTCACAACATTATTTCTGCCAAAACTCAGTTGAGGTTTCATTTGCGACAAGTATTTGTTCAACTTTGAACGAATTGTGCAGTTTCAGAAGAACCACCAACATAGGAACAATATTGCGGCAACTTGTCTATCATTATCTGTACTGTTGTCGTGGTAGTCTAATAAGTCGTAGTCATCATCATCATCATCATCATCATCATCATCATCACCATCATCATCATCATCTTCATGCAAGTTGATTATAATTGTTTCTACAATTGATCAAAATATGATCAATATCAATGTATTGGTTTTAATTTTCAAAACCAAAAATTGTTTTGCAAAATTGCAACACAATTTTGCTTGAGACAGTGTTTTGTTACATAAATTTAACATTTTTTTAATTTCAAATGTATTGTAGCTTTTGCAATGGGCTACAGGTAACCACAATAATTTTACTTAATTGCTTCCGATTTATATAATTCCGATAAAATCTAATAGAAGTACCTTCTCTTAATGGCGATTTTTTGACAGATACAGTTATTTGAGAAAGGAATTTCTGACATTGATAAGTAATTGTTTTACTTCCTTGGAATAATACTTCGGCATTCTTGTGCAATACTTGCAAAACACGTACGCACGCAACGCAGGTACTCAAGATACTTTTTTCAATGAATATTTATGTATTTATGTTATCTTGATTTTACGCAAAATCATACTATTCGCGCCTGAGAAAAAATATTTGGTTTTGTTATTTTATTTGTTTATGCTACCTGGTAATATTTGATTGCTGATGATTCAAAATGCGTTAAAAACAAAAAAAAAAAATGCTTACAGCTCTTCGTACACTTGCAACCTATTCTTTCATTAAACAAAGGGTTCACCATTACTAACCTTCAACTTCAATGCTGGTTACATCAATAAGTATGTACGATCTTTGTTTTAATTCTCGGGACCTCAAATCTCGAGCCGATGACGACTGCGTTGAACGACGTGACGTACTTGCGCGCTGTACCAAAATTATATCGAATATTTTTGTCGCTTTATAAAATTAATGAACATCTAAAATGTGTGTTTCTATTTCAATAGTCTCATTAAACAAAATTTTGCGATTGGTTTCGTACCTGTCTCGTTATCGTGCTAATACTCGTTGCCGTGATATCCGCTTCCATGAAAATCTTGTTTATAGCGTTTATTGAAAAGAAAATTAGGAAAATACAAAATCCAATCTGTAGACAAGATCTTGAGTTATACTCTGTGTAAATTTAAATTTTTTTGGGCAAGTGGTTTAGCAGAAAAAAATTTGGAAAGACGAGCGTTTGTTAAAAAGTGCTAATATCGGGTACATTTTTACACTTCTCTCGCGCTTCTGTCCAAACCTAGGGGCAGAAAATTTTAATAGTCAATCATTTTATGTAGAAATGATTCAGGAGTATAACACACTGTATTTCATTTTTTTTTTGTTCAGTCGTTGCAGAGTTACGAACCTCCAAACACAGGGCTCAATACTTTTGCAACCGATAGATACGTTCACCTACTCATTTTGGAAAACTGGAAAACTAATATCCGTCAACGTCTCATATCATCATTAATCTCAATTGAAAGTTATCTTACCCCTATTTATTTAAAACTTGACAAAAAGGTAACTGGAGCGCGTCTCTGTGTGTGTTCTTTGTCATTTGAAAGACGGAGTTTGATCATTAACCTGACGTCTGCTGTGAGTTTGGCGTGGGCATTGCAAGAAGGGCTTACCTGCGTCATTGTGCGCACCGTGCGGCAATGTAACTGTCAACTATTCTTTGGCAACCCGTTTCTAGTCTCATCCAGTTCACTACCATTAGTTTCGCAAATTTTAAACTTTCTGAACTTTGTACGCTGCAAGTGGTTGAGTTGACGCAAGATAAATTGCAGCTCAGTTCATTATGCGGAAAATTATTTTATTATTTGGGGTACACATGAAATCAAGATCATGTTTGCTAAAAGCGATACTAAATCTCATTCCTATATTCTAGGATAAGTAGGCATTAAACTTAGAAAAGTAATAGCTATTGTTTAGATACCCTTAAAAGCATAGTTTTTATTGAATTTTTAAAATTTAAATGAAACAAATTATTTTACCCATTTTTATAAGTAGCTAACAGCTAGCGAATGAATTAAAAGTGTATTTTCTTTTTTCAAGGAATTTAATGTACCAATCTATAAACGTTGCAGATATACAACATTGCACGTTATGATATATAATAATTATAGATACTACTGTTGTATACGAAACATTTTAAAACAATTATTTTTCTTATCACAGTACAAGTTTAGCCCACATGTTTCTCCTAATTGACCCAACCATACATCTTTCAGAGTTGCATGTTGAGATGGTCCACCCTTCTTCTTTATCATCATTTCTTCTAGGCTGATTAAAGAGGGATCCTCTTTTTACACTGATCGATTGTCTAACTCGACACAGGCATATTGCAACTTCTCTAAGAATGTCAAAAAAGTCATTTTGTATCAAGAGAGGACTTTGAAGTGGCTATTCCGATGTAATATGCCTACCTTTGCTAATGTCATATCTAGCAAATGGTAAAATATTCGACTATATCATTTTTTACTCCTCGTGAATATTTTATGTCGAGCTATGATGGCAAGCAAAAGAACGACACTCATGGGTTTCTCAAGTTCGTTAAGCCTGTTTCTATTACCAGATTATTCTGGAGATTGTGCATTATTGTTGTTAAAATGTAGAAATTGTCGTATTTTCTCAAATCGACTAAGGCCCGGTATTTTCACCTATCTACAAAATCCTAAAGAGTTCGGACACTGACAAATTTGTGGCAAATTTTAGTCCGTTAAATGAGATGTGTCGGTCTTCTTATTTAATAGGCTAATATAGCGCAACAACACTGACAGATCTGTCACATAACTATTGAGGGCTTTATTGGTAAGTGAAAATACCAGCACTTCGTGTCATAGTTTTTATTATCATATCCACTCCGATGGTACTATTCTAGTAACAACTAGTGTTTCAGTAAGACATGAAAGGACAACGGACATGAAAATTAAAATTCCTGTATATGGTTTCAATAGGGTATTTGACTGTATTAAAAATATGGCATGTATTATAGCCATCCTAATAGATTACAGTTTAAGAAAACTATTTGTTATTACTTTTCAAAAAAGAATGCTTTATTTCTATGAAAAACCAAAATTAAAATTGAATTTTATTCACGTCCTATCACGTGATTGAAAACGCTCTGTAATTGGGTCAGTCTCCAGTGATGTCATTCGTTAGTCCGCCTTAGAGCGCGTTCGGTTTGTCAGGGTATGGTATGGGGAGAGCAATGCTCAGATAACTTGGGTCGGCTGTCTCTCTCTTATATGCAGATAAACGCCGTATGACGTTAGTCCGCCTATTATGCAGCGCGTCACTCTCACCTTAAACCCTCTCCCCTTCTACTACCGGGTTATCCGAACGCGCTTTTATGCTTCTCCCGTTTGAATTTAATAGCACGAAAGCGTCATGTAAGCATAACTTTGTAGGTTAGGATAGCCCTAACCTTCAGCTGTCAGATCAGATAATACCTTTCGAAAATACGATAGATCACTTATTCTAGTCAGTTTTACTTATGTCGAAGTAATCTTCACAACAGAAAACACTTGTATTGGCGGCTATTTATTTCATTTGGATTTCTACGAGCCAACCACTTTCTTCGCAGTTTCAAATCTTGCGGAACAGCTACAAATAGTTTATCCGGAGTTTTTCTTGACGTATCTCTGCATTGTGGATTTATACACCATTTATAACCCATTTTTATGTAGAAATTGTGAAAACAACACATCATACAACACAATTACCAAACGGCGACGATGCCGATGCTGACAGACCATATGGGCCGATTTGACATCTTGACATCACATCATCTTGACATCTTGACATCACTAACCGGTGACGTCACACAACAGAAAGTATCGTTTTGGCGGGACTTTTTGTGATTCAATTTTTAACGCTGATTTTTATGAAATATTGAGGAAACAATTACAAAAAATAATGCATTTACAATGTAGAGTGAAGGAATAAACACATTAAGATGGTTTTCCAAAAATAGTCAAATACCCTATTCTGTCGCTGTAATATGCAATGGTTTAGAAACACCAGTTTGTTACACATATACATTTTCTTCAATATCACTTTTATCTGAAGACTGTCAGTAAATAAATATTTTAAACATTCATGGGGCGTGGACAAATTATAAAGTTATCCATTCATTATTAAGTTATCCATTTCTGTGAAAAGTTAAATCTAAATGATTTTCTTTACTCTTCGCTTTGTCACGTTTACATTTTCTTTGGCCTTTTGGCTGGTACTGGCAGAAACTACATTATCATAGTTATCCTCACTATCAGTATTTGCATCTTCTGCATTAGCTTGTTCTTGAAATGATGGCGGATAATTGTCAGAATGAAGTAAGTTATCAATTCAAGTGGGTCCATGATGAAAAATTAGTAGATAAATAGAAAAGCATCTTGAAACTTTGCAGGTTTATTTAACTGCTACAAGCATGTTACGGGTTACGTCATCATCAGTGTAAGTAAACTAAAAAGCAGAAGAAAACAAAGACAACCAATGTCACAAGTAAAAATCTTTAAGGAAACTTACAGTCAAAATTCTAGTATGAAAACTTCCTTAAATATTCCTTACTTGTGACATTGGTTCTCATTATTTTCTTTTGCTTTTTCCCTATCCCTATCCCTATCCCTACTATATACTAAAAGTCTAACACAGTCCGCGCAAGAAGTTTACGAAAATCGGCGAATCGGGGGAAGGGTCTGCTCCTCGGAGAAGCGAAAATCGGTGCCGCAGGCGCCGATTTTCCGCCTAAAATTTGATTCTACAGCGCTTAGGCCTTCGATTTCGTCCATTTTCGGCCCAGTTTTCGTTATTTTTTAACTCGATTCGGGTAAATTTATGGATTATGCTTTAGGAGTGTACAGGTCAGCGCGTCGCCATGGCAACCTATCGAGGTTGCTAGGCAACGGCCGCGCGCTTCGCGACGCGGTCACCAGACGGCGGCACATCATCATGTCGCTGTTGGGATTACGCTACGAAGCAATAGATGGCGCCCCGTAACCGCTTCGAACGGTTTTTTTTTCGGGCTTTTTGTTTACCTCTTAACGCTTCGGCGATCTACCTAGGTCGACCAGCAGGCCTATTAGGCCTGCACATTCTCCTAGTCCCTACTATATACTAAAAGTCTAACACAGTCCGCGGAAGAAGTTTACGAAAATCGGCGAATCGGGGGAAGGGTCTGCTCCTCGGAGAAGCGAAAATCGGCGCCGCAGGCGCCGATTTTCCGCCTAAAATTGGATTGTACAGCGCTTAGGCTTTCGATTTCGTCCAATTTCCGGCCAGTTCTCGTTATTTTTTACCTCGATTCGGGTAAATTTATGGATTATGCTTTAGGAGTGTACAGGTCAGCGCGTCGCCATGGCAACCGATCGTGGTTGCTAGGCAACGGCCGCGCGCTTCGCGACGCGGTCACCAGACGGCGGCACATCATCATGTCGCTGTTGGCATCACGCTACGAAGCAATAGATGGCGCCCCGTAACCGCTTCGAACGTACGAGATAATCACGTCGCGCGTGTAGCAGCATCCGGGCTTTTTGTTTTCCTCTTAACGCTTCGGCGATCTACCTAGGTCGACCAGCAGGCCTATTAGGCCTGCACATTCTCCTAGTAGTTTACTAACACTGATGATGGCGTAAGCCGAATCTGGTTTGTAGTAATTAAATAGACCTGCAAACTTTCAAGGAGCTTTGAATTTAATCTAATAAGGTATTGGTGTCAGAGGGTCGTCATGATCACTAAGATTACTAATTTCACTCAAATCATGACCAAATATTCTCTTTGTTTTGTACGTAAGGATTTCTTAGGTACCATATTTTATCCTTAAAATTTAGATAAAACTATATGTAATTATAGAAAATACTATTGATATCTTTCGTAGCAGATATTTACACATTTAGCTACTATAAAAATAAACAAATTCTGTACTGAACGCATAATGTTGTAGAACTACAGGAAACAAATTTCGTAACACATCTTTATATCACAAATTTATCTTTTATTATTTGTCAAATACATAAAACAAATTCTGCACTGAACGCATAATGTTGTAGAACTACAACAAACAAATTTTGTAACGCAACATCTTTATATTACAACTTTACCTATTATTAAATGTCATACTATTCTACTAACTTTAAATCAACCCCTACAATTTTATTTCATCATTATATTTTACAAATAATAACAAGAGCCATGTTTATAAGGGGAAAATAAATATGTTGCAGTTCATCAACCATATGCATTTATGTGTTAAAGCAGTGGTATGAAGCCTTATGCAGAGAAAATTAAGGAACACTGTACAAACCTGGAGGAGAATTGGTTTTTTCTAATACATGTTAAAAACTGGCGAGCTTAGTAGATAAGAAACCTACAAATAGGTACCTAATGTTTAAAGATACCGTACACATTGGTCAGCAAGCTTAAAAGTAATTCTATAGTTGGTAGGAATACCAGTAGCTCTTATTTCTAACTACGATTTCCTCACAACTTTACCTGGATACCATGTAAATAGTAAACGGTAGCTAGCAAAAGTGAAAGCTGAGGTTTGCTGAGGAATGAACAAATATTACTTGTCAAGTTAACAATGAGGCCTTGCATGTGGCCTCCGATAACACAGCAATCGCAATGTGGACGCAACATCTTCTTTTGCGTTAGCTATTGAGGCAAGTGACGTTTGGATGTAACGGTCCAGAGTTATAAATTTAACTGACAGGAAGACACCGCACAGGAAATTGCCGTTATATTGATCACTCACAGGCTAAAGGGAACACATTTCTGGAAAGGCTTGACTTGATTTCACACTTCACATTGTGTACGGGACGTTATAATTTTTTGCTTGCATAGATTTTTTTCTAGGTTCTAGGCGAAACTGTCAACGGTGAATGTAAAATAATATATTAAGTCGCAGCTCAACGGGTTCAACTTTCTTTTCCCTTTATTAGTCATGTAAGGAATTTAGTCTTGGTTTAGTCTTCTGTGTAGTTTTTTTATCGATGCTGCAAAGCTTGAATTTCTTTCGTGGAACAAAAAGAAGAGAATGTATTATGCATGTCAAAGGAATAAAAATGAAATATGCGACTAGATTTGTGGCTTGGATTTGGACCAGGAACCTCCGCGGTCTCGGTAGCTCAACTGCGTAAGCGCCCGACCCGAAATTATATGTATGTCTTTTTCCACAAATTAATCTCACCTGGAATAATTATAATTTGTTTCCTAATTTGAAATGAATGAAATTTTGAGGAGTGCTCACAGAGAAAATGGCATTCTTTGAGATATTGTTGATGTTAGTATGGCATCATCATTGAAGTTTATATGGCATTCTCTATATTATTGGTGTGATATATTCAATCAGGATGACATTCAGAACACAAAAACGATCGTCATTGTTTATTGCCAAGGTAACAAAAAACAGCTTTTCTTTTTATTAATCTAGGTGGCCACAAATTCGTGAAAATAAGCGAAAATTGTTGAATAAACACCGACTTAATCGATTTTGGCTGATATTGTATTACTGGCGCTTTCTAGCGTGATTTCATTTGTTTTAGGCCAATGAATTATTTTTTCCCGTGTACTGTAATGCTTTAGTGCTAATGGGCAAAAAACTGCCACTTTTTCTTCCGGTTGTCCGGAGATGACGTCATGAAATTTTAAATGGCACCTTGTGAGTGATATTTTCAATCAGAATGATATTCTGACCACAGAAACACGTCAATTTTTTATCACCAAGGCAACGACAAAATAACTTCAAATTCGGTTGTTAGCATTTATCCATTTTTCACTTCATTGAATTTGGTCATTAACCCAATACTTTTTACTTTATCATACGTAGTATGTAAAGTGCTGTAATAGTGCCAAAAAAAGTTTTGAGATTTTGGCGGAAATATGTATTTTTGGGTCCCCTGAACATTTTTGACCAAGGTACAAAAAATGTCTGTGTGTGTATGGATGTGTGTGTCTACCCGTTTTTTGTGGCGACTATTCCGGAGAAACTACTACGGGACGAAACTTCATATTTAGAAGTTTCATGACCAAACTTAGAGGTGAAAAGCTTTCTGTTGAAAAGGGTCCAAAGGAACTGGAGCTTTAGTCAGAGATTTTGCAAATAAGCCGCCATTTCTGTAATTTCGTCGAAATAGTTAAATAATAAATTAAAGTAGGGGAAATTCTGAATAATTTATGATTATGACATTTTTTTGTACAATCAATAGTTTAGCTGCATGAGCAAATTATATTTCATCGAGATCTGTCGTACTGCATTAAAACTAGTAACCAGGATTTGTCAGATATTTTGATTCTAATGACAGTAGGTAGTGTCAAACGCTAATGTTTTGACAATACCTACTGTCAATATAAGCTGCGTTGGGATATTGTACACCGTTACACTTTTTACACCCAACAACACGTAAGTGTCATTTGGACGGTGTACCCGGTGTCAACGGAGTACAATATCCGAATGCAACTTTAATCGACATATCTGTCTAGTTCTACTAGTTTTATTTTAATGCAGACATGGCCGATCTCGATCAAACAGAATCTCATGCAGCTAAACTATTTTCTATAGTATGATAAAGTTATGTGC
This sequence comes from Aphodius sticticus, assembly GCA_963966075.1. Lineage (NCBI taxonomy): Eukaryota > Metazoa > Arthropoda > Insecta > Coleoptera > Scarabaeidae > Aphodius > Aphodius sticticus. The sequence continues at coordinate 2,925,342 of OZ014512.1, read as the reverse complement.
CTGGTCACATCAGATATTTTTCTATTTCCCTGCTACGACTTTCAGGAAAATATCAAGTATTTGGTGTCATTGTCATCGGAGAAATGTTATCATCAATTAATCTGGGTGTACCCATAAATGACCCTGGAAGAAAATAATTGGCCAAAAAAAAATTAAATCACGCTAGAAGGTGCCAGTAATATAATATCGGCTAATATCGATTTAATTACTTTTTACTTGACAACTGTAGACAATTTTCACAATTTTCACCGTTTATATTCTCCTAGATTATTAAACAAAACAGTTATTTTTCGTTGCCATGGTGATAAAAATTGATAATCGGTTTTTTGTTCAGAATGTCATCCTGATTGAAATTATGACAGAAATAATACAGTGTACCATTTAAAATTTCAATGATGACGTCATTTCCGGAAAAATCGGAAGTCATTCTAACCCCAAGAGTATTACAAAGTATTTTTTATTTTTTGTACGAATCTGCAAATCAAAAGTCTCCATCGCGTCACATTTCTCAGATTTCTCGCATTCATCTCGGTGAACCTCGAATATCATTTGAAATCGTTTAATTTTTGGATGGTATCAAAATTGCGACAAGTCGACTTAAAGACTGTTTTAAAACAGTGTACCAGTGTCCATAATGATATTAAATAATTTAAAGATTCCACAGTACAGAATATTTTAGGATAATTAAAAATACAATTAAACTAATAACTTCAAAAGAGTCTCGGAGCATGCGGAGAGAATTTACTAATGCATAGACCTGTAATGGTATAATACCTGCATATAGATAATTCATAGCATTTAATTAAGCCGCATGCTTTGTGGTAACAAAACATAATTATTCCTTTGGATTAAAATTTTATTACACCAGTCGTCATCTACAAAACGATGACACGTGATGCTACGAAAATCGATATGTTTAATCCGTACCAACCAACAACCCTGGCAGCTGTGTTCTGCGAACCTCAGTTCAAAATAAATCGTATATGTAAACATCCCTCCATTAGCGCAACATATACGTTCTCAGAATTTACAAAAGGCATGGTGTCATTGGAAGACAAAGTCCTCCTTTGTCGGTTTTAATTTCATCCCAGAGACACTACCTGCTCAGCGGTCGTCTTAAAATATTTACCTCCCTTTCAGCTACAAATCTTTTGTTTGTTTACAGCATTTAGGGGTGTGGAGGTGTCCCGCACCACGTGAACTGTCACAGATGCCAGCGGGTGTTGTACATTACGACCAGACCTAACATCAATTATGGAAATTTCGTGGCGCAATTCAAAATATTCAATTAATAAATTATGAAGGTTGAGGGTTTAAAAATTGAAATATGCCCCACTTAGGCTTAAGTAAACCTCGAAGCATGGGCGCCGTTTGAAATTGTTCCAGGGAGGGCAAATTTTTTTTGTAGTGTTATATGGTGACGTAATATTAAGGACTATGCTTAACTGTTTTGCAGCATTTTCGTTTTGTACTATTTTGCATACACTCTGAAAAATCTCTATCGCTTTGAGGTTGTGAAATGTTTTTGTTCACGTTTTTGTGTGTTAATAGCCATCCTTGGTCGTGATCCCTGTATGCTCGACAACATTTACTTATTATATATTGATATTCATTGAATTTCAAGTCATTTTGTCAATTTGTCTTTCTATCGTTTATTAGTGTGGGATTAATATTTTTAAATAATAATTGTTTGTAAATGTATTTTGTTTGTGAATCATTGACTCTTATTCTAGAATTTAAGAATTTGTATGTTTTTCAACCAATATTGTAGCCTTTTTATTACTTTTTTTTTTATTACTGTAGAGAAAAGTGGATTAATTTGAAAATTCTGTGTTAAGGATAATCGACGTCGAAATAATATTTTTTTTATATTACTAGTATACCTGAACACTTGTAAGGCGACAATGTTAGGTCAACTACTAACGTTTGAACGAACTCATGTACGGAAATGTATTGTGTCAACGCTGGAGAGAGTCAGAAAATGGTACCAATATTACAAACAGCATAGAGAATCTATTGTCATGTATCATACGATGGCCCTTTTAATACCAAATAATGTTTGAAATTTTTTATTATTTAACGCTTTTGAAACTCCCTTTTCATTAACCGAAGTTTTGTAATTTTAGTACCCATTTTGGCCAATAATGGGTTATCTTTAAATCTTTTTAAATTATTTGATTTTAAATAAGTTATTCTATGATACTTCATACAACCTGCTTTACTAAAGCAATTCCTAAACTTGGTACAATATTCCGACTCTCTGCAGTTACTAAACGGTGTCTATCTGGACATGAGTTAGTTACCAAAAGTTGGTCTACTATCAAAAGTTGACTATTATACCTTATCTATATATTCTACGCTTATTAGTTTAACACCCAGTGTAATTAAGATAAACTGCTCAGCAGTGCCAAAAATTGCGAAGTAATGGAATCTAATAAGTACGATCAAATAAAAGTGCATACAACAATACTTATTTTGAACTACAGCGCTTAATTTAGATTCCGTATCTTGTCATCTTGTGGTTCTTTCGCAACTGTTACGAGAGCGCAATATCGCAATATCTAATAAAACTGACATTGGAGGACAATAGCCGATAATAATCGGAATAGTTATCATTTACCTAGTATTTTTTTTTCATCCTTCACTATACGAAAATGTCATTTTTGCATCTTTGTGGGGACACAAAAGATGCTAATTGCCCGCTAGGCGTTTAGTTAATAACTTTCAAGCCTAGCCGCGAAAATATTTTACACACGGGCCGCGCGGCGACCGACCTGTCTGTCAGCTTTAAATTCGGTTTGACATTTTCGAGATCGATCTGATCAAAAAGATTCAACCTGATCTATGATCAAAAGATTCATCTGATATGATAATAACCGATTTATCGATCAGATCTATTTATCGGTCTTCAATTGTGATCAAAGATCGATCACAAATTTCTCGTCCACCCCTATTTTTTTCGTTTTTCGCGTATCGGTAGTTGGGTTCGAAATCCAGGGGGGGCAAGCGCTCCCCCCTGCCGATATGTAACGGCGCCTCTGCCTAGAAAGGGATAGATAACAGATGGTTGTGATCCTCTTGTGATCGTTTTCTCACATTTAGGAGCAAAGATCGAACCACCCAAGAAGAGAATGTTTTTTTTCGGGTCGCCGGAGTTTAGATCCACTCAATCCACTCGAAGTGTGGATCTGACACGTACCGACCACAGAGTAGGTAAAAAAACGTTGAGTTACTACGTTGGGAATATTAAGATTATCCGAAAGATGCAAAAGAAATGCCCGTTGCGTTATTTAATTTAATGCACCGATAGACAATTGCTCGAGCGGTGGAAATGAACTCAATTCCGTTGACGACAGAAATTAATATCGGCTTCCGCATCTTACAATTTATCGGCTCATTAAAGAGTGCTTTTAAGGAGTTTTAATTGGACGCCCATGAGCCGAGGGAGCAATTATTTCAGTTAATTTTTGGTCAAATAGAACAACCGCTGCTACCGGTAAGACATTATGCCTTTATCGGAAGTCGGTTAACTTTATGGTACTCTGAATAAATTGTAATTACGTATAAAACCTTTTAAACTAAGTTGGCTTTTGGCGCTTGTTATCGAACATGGTTTTTCGCTGTTGTTTATTTTAATTTCTAATTTTTCTTAATAATTCTGAATACTTCTTCCGTCAAATTAGTAAAGAAATTCCTGTTATTATAGTTCGGAATAACACAGTGATAAATCTCTAGCATAATTATTTTATGGATTCCAGACTCTATTGGGAGTGTCAAGTTGCACAATGATGAACATGTCTGGATTTAACATAAACCACATTTAACCCTTTTTGCACTTTTAGAAGTGTCTCTATTATATTATTAGGAACCTGTCGTAATTCAGACTGACACAGGACAAGAGCTTCAAGGAAACTGTTTGCGAAACGAAACACATCCATACGTAACCTTAACAATTGTAATAAATCTCCAGAAACACTTTTATAACACCCACCCCCAACGGCAGTTAAGATGGCGAGCAATATAACGGTTAACCACAAAACAATAGGGGCATAGCATTCGCAACCTTTTTGAGAAACTTCTTTGTCTGTGGAGGCCAAATAAAAAAAAATCGAAATTGTGAAAAGGCTATACATAAAATATCAAAAAACATATAGTGCAGGCAAATTAACTGATTATAAGCCAAAACCAGTATTAATTGTAGACAGGAGTTTTATCATTGGAAATGGTAAAGGGGCTCATAGTGAACGTAAAAAAAGTAAATGCAGGTCATGGGGTGGCATAGTGTTTATTTGGGAGGGTTGAAAGCGGGTGCAAAGTATATTAATGCGTTTTCCGGCGAAACTTGACGTTTTATCCAAAAAACGTCCTATACTAAGTTGTAGTTCATAAAAAAATCTACAACATTCATATGGGTCACTTTTTACTATGACCTCAAAATTTCCGAGAAAAATGCGAATGCCAATGCCAAAACGAATTTTCTGTTTTTTATTTTTCGTTGTGGCCACAATAATTCAATCTTAATCAAACTTTGTGAAAGAGTGCATCTTTATACCTTAAATTAGCATACATTTTTTAATTACACAAAAAACAAGAAGTTTTTGAGATATTTAGTTTTTCCGTCAAAATCAGACTTTTTTTAAAAAGAAATTCTGTGGTGAAAAATCATCGTACAGAGTTCTTCTTCGACTTATTTTTCTTGTTTTTACATGTACTTATTGACACAATAATAAAAATAATAGTCCCTATTTAACAACATGCTCAAAAATTGAAAAAGCTCAAAAACGACTTTTGCAATAGTGAATTTTTCAGTAATTGTTCATTATTTGTTTAAATTTTTAAGAAAATTGCAATACTGGTTACGACATTCAATTGTACGGAAAAAAATACAAAGGAAACTGTCTCTCATTTCTACACTAATGCTATAACCATTAAATTAGAATAATAAATCTTCAGACAAGTAAGCAAAATAGTCAGTTTTTGTCTTAGAATCAATAAGTATCCAATACAAAAGTTGTAGGTCAAGAAAAAATATACAACTTTTGTAGAGGTTACTATATAACATAACCTCAAAACTTCGAAAGATTGGCTTTTTTAGAATTTTAATTTTAATTTAGTTTTGATTAAACTTGTGAAAGTAAATTATTTGTCTTAAAAAATCACAAACTGTTTATGAAAAAATCTACTAAAGTAGATTTAGTACTAAAGTAGACTACTGTATTGATGTGACAACATCAATACAGTAGAAACAGTACTCTAATAATTGATAATAATAAATTACAAAAGTTAATATTGTAACACGCCCCTAATACCAGTGCGCTCCGCAATAGCGCTTTCGAGGTCGCCACCATGGCGCCATGACCAGCGAGGGCGTAGGAGCCCCCTTCCACTACGTGTCGACACACTACCTGGACCGAGCAGCATAAAGGACGGTACGCAACCCTGGCAAATGAGTTCGCTCACCGGCCTGGAGGAAACTATTAACTTGGCGCATCTCGTAGGGCCTTGGTGACAACGTGGAATCCAGACGGTGAGACAGGCATCGCCAGTATACGACACGCTGCACCTACAGCGACTTGCATTTTCGAATATCTCTTTCCGAACGACCCCACCCCGTCAATATATATTTACAGATTTACAAATAAAAAATGAAAAATATTTATTTTTCATTTTTTATTTGATTTTTATAGATTGGCATAGTTATTTAACTGTGATAATCTTTGCCTTATTCGCAATTTTTCTCGGAAGTTTTGAGGTTATGCTATATAGTAACCTCTACAAAGTTTGTAGATGTTTTCTTGACCTACAACTTTTGTATTGGATACTTTTTGATTCAAAGACAAAAACTGTTATTTTGCTTACTTATCTGAAGATTTCTTGTCATAATTTAATGGTTATAGCATTAGTGTAGAAATGAGAGCCAGTTTCCTTTGTATTTTTTTCCGTACAATTTAATGTCGTAATCAGTATTGCAATTTTCTTAAAAATTTAAGCAAATAATGAACAATTACTGTAAAATTCAGTGTTGCAAAAGTCGTTTTCGAGTTTTTTCAATTTTTGAGCATGTTGTTAAATAGGAACTATTGTTTTTATTATTATATGAATAAGGACATGTAAAAACAACAACAATGAGTCCCAGAAGAACTCTGTACGATGATTTTTCACCACAGATTTTTTTTTTTAAAAAGTCTGATTTTGACGGAAAAAACTAAATATCTCAAAAACTTCTTGTTTTTTGTGTAATAAAAAAATGTATGCTTATTTAAGGTATAAAAAAGCACGGTTTCACAAAATTTGATTAAAATTGAATTATTGTTGCGACAACTAAAAATTAAAAACAGATAATTTGTTTTGGCATTGGCATTCGTATTTTTCTCGGAAATTTAGAGGTCATACTAAAAAGTGACCCATATGAATGTTGTAGATTATTTGATGACCTACAACTTAGTATAGGACGTTTTTGGATAAAACATTACGTTTCGCCGGAAAGCGCAATAATATACTTTGCACCCGCTTTCAACCCCCTGAAATAAACATTATACCACCCCACGACCTGCATTTATTTTTTCTACGTTCACTATGAGCCCCTTTACCATTTCCAATGATAAAACTCCTGTCTACAATTAATACCCACTCTCAACTTAATTTGCCTGCACTAATAATCCAAATAAACCTTTCAACTGAAGTAAAATAAAGCTAATAAAGATAATTGAGATAATTAGAGCCCAAGGGGCTCAAAATCGAGAATAAGTGGAATTATATAATATAACAAAAAACATAGTTTTACTTTTGAGTCTTGATATCAGACCATTTTTTTATATTTTAAAGTACTTAATTTGGCAAAAATATACCAACAATGAACGAAATCTAAAAAATGATAACTATTTGTGGTATGCTTTATCCGTAGACTCTGAATCTGGTGGCAGAAATTTTGACATGAGCCTAGTTTTTGGGAAAAACAGTGCTCAAAAACTGCAAAAAATCCATAAATGAAATTTTTGCCTCAACAACTAGACGCCATTTCCGCTCTAGATGTCCAAATATCGGTGGATTTCCAATTATTTAATTTGCCAAAAAGACAATAGTCGAAGACAAAATAATACACATGCTAACAACAAAAAATATCGAACAAATGACCACCGTTTTTTTCCCCGTAGAATCTGAATCTTATTAACGATACCTTTAACAGTTTAGCATAGGAATAACGGGGATTTATTTCTTTAGTAGAAATTTGTAAGACTTTTTTATTAGCCAGATACAGTAACAGAGATATAGGTAAAACTACGAGAGCTGAAGGTGAGTCATCGCCTAAAAACGTAAGAACAGACACATGAAAAAGCACTCTGTTTCTTTCTAACGCACGGGAATGGTCTGTAACGTATCAGCAAAATAACAGCTGGAATCGATGACTCACCTTCAGCTCTCGTAGTTTTACCTATACAACCAGAACGGTAATAACAAGATAGACGTATAATTGGACGTATTATTTCAGGAATAACATTTCAATTATGTATTTTTGCGATTTGCCGCACTTTACGTCAATGTACAATTTGAAGAAAATCCAATAAATGAAAAGAAATAAAGCCACACCTTTGAAGATTCGGCGTCGTATTTTCCAAATTTTTCCATCCATGTTTAAGTCTGGACAGTGTGTCCATCTACGATGTTTTCGAAAACTAGACGTCATTAGACGAAGATAGTAATGGGTCTATCTCTATCTACCATATACCACAAAAAAAGTCTGTAACTCGCTAAAATTCACATTTATATTTTACTGGACAGATTTCGAGAGCTCTAACCTACAAATCAGATATAATCTGAAAATAAAGAAAACACCGCACAAAGCAGTATTCCAATCGAAATTAGGAGATTACATAAAAATTCTACTATTATATCAGACATCAATCAGGTTTGTACTATTAGTATTATTTTATTAAAAACACCATGTCAATTGTTCGGTTAGCTAGCAGAATATACATAAAAACAGTGCTGTTTTATCCATTCTACTACCAGAGTATTCAAGCTTCAAGTATGGTATGATGCAGAAGCTCATTACAGGTTTTGTAATTGTATTCAAATTACATTACGGAGAATCAAAATCCTGACGTACTATTTTGTTGATCGAAGAGGATTTCTAGACAAGAGATGTGATTACTAAGTTTCATAATTTCCATGAACTGACAATAAATCACCGAGGTATGCTGAAGATTACCGATTTTTTATCAAATTTCTTGGTAATATTACTCGAAGACGTCTATAATATTACTATATGATTATTATATATGTTATATAATGAGACAATAGTCGACTTGTCAACCACTGACTCCAGATGTTTTTCTCTCAAGTGCAAAGTGTATGGAGAATTTATATTTAAGACAACAAACCGAAGATTCTATTGAAATTACCCCCGAAGAACCAAACAAGCATTACGACCCATATCCGTAACTGATGATAGCGAGAATCATCATTTTTGTGATTTTATGTTGACATTATAATATAATTTTAATAAAGCTATATAATATTATAAAGCTTATGATATCTAATTGTCTTTTATAAATAATATATAAATTACAAATTGGTAAATAAAGAATGAGTTATGAAGTTTTTTGTTTTTCTTATACGTCGTCAGATCCCTCTGCTGTTGATGTACACCGAAAGAAAATAAGATTTTAACATGCTTGCAGCCATCGTACACCAAACGTAGGTCGGAGATTGTCGGTCGTCGTAAATCTACCTGCTAGTCATAAAACCGAAGGGTCACCTCTGTTTCATTTCATTTTAAGTTTTCTGTATATACATCGATCGATGGCTTGAATATGAGTTTCGTATTTATATAATATATTTTCGATATTCGGAACGAGCGAAATTGCCGCTCGTAGCTAAAGCTGGTTTCGTAAAGCTTGATTCGTTAATATTTTTGTTTCGATATGCAATTGCAATATTATTTCATATATACTAAAATACATAGTGACGTTAGTTATAATTGTAAAAATTTGAATTATGCAAATATTAAAATACTTCATTATCATGGCTACGTCGGTGTATACCTAAAGTCAAACCGATTACTACATCGGATATCCGCTGTCAATAATCTTTAAAGGAAGGTAATTTCAGATAGGAATGTCCTGTAAGTGAAAAAAAATGTAACTCATTTTTCTCGGGTTCTACTTCGTCGCAGACCGAGATTATATACTTATATCTCAAAGTGCTTTATATTTATTTAATTTAAGTTATGGTAAGTAATTGAAAAATAGCAACTCCGTAAACTACAAAAAAATCACTTAGATGAATATTATATATTTTATTTATGCATATAATTATGTATACAACAAAAATAACATAAATATAACATGAGAATAGTATAGATAAAAATAATAGATAGATATATAACAGTAAAATAGACTGTATTCCACATATATTTACTTAAGTGTTTAAAATATATTATATACGGAATATTCACAATTAGTATGTCCCACATTTTTTCCCGCAAAAAAATATTTTAAGAAACTAAATGTCATTCAGAGTAAAACTTTTCATATGGACCTAATGTTTTTTCAAATCCTTAAAAAGTTACAACAGACTTGAAATATTAGCAAAATAAATTTTTATCTAAAATATAATTTCCGGGGTAATGCTGATTTTGTAATTTAACCGAGTTTGTATTACCAATTGTTATGCAGCAACGGATAACTTTGAATACAACCATTTTATGTTTTTTTAAGGTTTCTAAGGAACCCTTTTGAGGTTTCTAGAATTTTGGAGCAGACGGTATAAATTCTTTTATCAATACAAAAATCAAATTTGCGATGAATTGACTGCACGTCTTTTCCACAAAAATCAAAGCTGAATACTTGGAAAATCAAATATAAATCATACAAACAATCCTTACGATATTCACAATCCACTCACAAAATATGTTATCAATTTCTTATAATTTTGAGTTAATGTTTTCTCGTACATTTTATTACAGAAATTTATAAATGTATTATATGAAGACAATTAAGCGATACATATATCAAAATCAGTAAGAAAAGAGGGAATGGCCATTAAAAAGCTATCGATGACGTCATAAGTAAAAACAATTGAAGGTTGGACATTGAATTTAATATAGCTATGTATATTTTGATAATTCCAAATTGACAAGTTGGAGGCTTTTTAAAATAGCAATCCATTCCAGAGATTTTGTCGTTTCCATACCTTACATAATAAATAATATATTCAATTGATTAATTAATATTAAGGTAAATAACAATTTAATGATAATAAAATAATCAACAAAACCAATAGCACGCAAACATTTTAACAAAACAGTACACTGTGATATTTAAAATACACGTATTCATGCCCTATGCACTAGAATAATAATTTTAATCATAAAATACAATACAAAAGCAAACTTACCGATATATTTAAATCATTCGCGATTTCTCCTTTGCTTCTGCCAAGTTCCCAAAGCGTGACAATTCGTGAACGATCTTCAACAGACAGGTAGGGCATTGTAACTCTTCGAAATTGTGTGTCGATGGCACGAAGTCACAACGTTATGTGATACATATTTTCAATATTTGCCTAATTTGCCTATTCCAGCAAAAAAAGTCAATTAAGGAAGAAGAGGCGACCCAAAGTGTAATAAAAATATCTGCCTTTGTGGTTGATTGTGGTAGGTCGGCCGCAATACAAAATATTATACAAGGAACTTGTGGACTTGAAACTTTTGCAATACGGCGAAACGATTGAGTAACATAAATATAAGTAGATTGAAATTTAAATAATTTCAATTTTATAATTTTTTCAAAGTTATCAACATATCCTTCTGATGTGATATCATTTATATTGGATTGTAAATCCTGCCCTTACATATCACACATAAAAGAAAATTGCGTATGGATGCTATTATAGAACGTCAAAATATAATTTTAATAAACACAAAAATAACAACATTTTTATAATTAAACTAAAATGCCGAACAACACTAGTATCAGTTCTAAAGGGCAAAAACTAAATGCAAAAATTTAGATATTTTTTAAAAATTATTTACGCCGGTTATAATGATCGGTTTTGTGTTTTAGACATACGCCGGCTGGCGGCGCCCTGATGATCAAGGACTTCAAAATGTGCTTTACACAATATTCACCAAATTTGCAGATACGACCTTTAGAACTATAACGGCAGTATACCGACTGAAATTGTCGGTATACCTACTTACAATAAGAATTAATTTACTGTGTATTTTAAAATACATTAAATATTACAATGCACTTTTGTCAGGTTCGGATATCGGAAACATATATAAACAGACGAAATTCGATTTCATTCCATACATATAGAAAAATAAAACGAAACGAAAAAAAAGTGACCCTTTGGTTTTATGACTTTAGCAGGTAGGTATCCGACGACCGACGACCGACAATCTCCGACCTACGTTTGGTGTACTCTAGCTGCAAGCATGTTAAAATCTTATTTTCTTTCGGTGTACATAGGTATGTGTAATATGTATACTTGTGCGTTTTTCATTAGCTAGGCATCAGCTGAGAAATGAGTGCATAAACTATCGTACTAAGAGAAAGTAATCTGTGCCCAAACGTATTGGTACGGGTTTTGAAATAGATCACACGTATTTCTTCACACACACAATGCTACGTACATATTTTAGGTATAAATGGGCACATAACGTTACACTTTCAAATATTTCACATATTCATAGTACGTGTGTTTTTGCAGATATCACTTCATAAACCGTAGAGTTACCATGTTATGTTGGTAAGCATTGTAAAGAATCACTATACAGCGGATAGCCTGATTACGTGTGGAAAAATAAATTGAAACAGCCTTAAAGACGTTAGACCATATAATGTTGACCTCACGTCGGCAAAGTCTATCTTGTTCCACAGCAGCTTTATCGAAAACGTCGACATCCCCACGCAGACCAATTCTCGAATGATTTTCCAAACTCATCAAAAACAGCCGAGCTGCTGTCGATCAGCTGTTGGACTCCCCTCTTAATGTCAAATGAAGGAAAAACAGTGGCATGGGCCTTGTTAAGAAAACCTGTGCTAATCTAGTTCTTTCACAGAGTTGTGACAATATTTTTCTCCTTATAAAAATAATGTTAATGATTTGAGCTTTCATTTCAGCTTACTTAGGAAATTCTATCATTATATCGAACTTTTTTAGCCAGACCGCATTTGTTGATTTTTTAATAAAAAGGGTGGATTCTACTTAATTATTTTTTAAGATTTGGGACCTTAGATTTGATCGGAACCCATATTGTGTTTGGGTTATTTAGATGACTTTGTGACTTGATCTTTTTTATTACACGATTTATTCGGAAGCGAAAATCAAAGAAAAATCGCACCAATTCGCATTTCCGGTAATACAGGAGGGAGGGCTGCCAGGCCTGCTGCGATGATGTGACAGTTGATGAAAGCGCGTCCAAAATCAGTGCCAAACGCACACTCAGAACGCCGGTGACATCTGGGTCCCGGTGCGAGCGTCACGACAACAGTCAAATAATAACAGGTCCGCCCTCCCCCCCGCGAGTTCGTGCCCAATTTTGATCGGAGAGGGATTGTTTCATTATTCAGGGCCTGCTTCCGGCCTCCGAAGCGAGCGCGCGCCCCGCCATTGTTCACTTCATTCATCTTGATCAGTTTCCAATCTGGCGTCATCGGCTTGCATCTTACAATGCGCCTCGCCGCCTTCGATTTATATTCGGGCCTTACCAACTATGGGGGCGTCGTCTGGGTGCCCAGCTGGGACCCGAAAAAGTCGCCCTTTTTGCTCTCATCTTATTAAATTCGCCTACCATTCATTGGTTGAGATGAAGCATCTTGTGTCCTATAATGTTATATTGCCGGTTAGTGTATTTTATAAGGATTATGTATCCAGCATCAGGTGTTCATCGATGATCGAATTTGGAGCTCGTTTTTTTTATATAATTTGCTTTCACTTTGGGGCGAAAACTCTCCCATACTTGCGAGTATTCCAAGTTTTAAAATGGATTATACACCTTTAAATAAGGAAACGAGGAAGCCATATCTTCGATTGAAAATCACAAACGATTATTGACTCTTTGTAAGTTTATAATAAAGGTAAAAATCTGATGTGGCCAGGCTCATGACTATATTATACTATATATAAAATTACTAGTAAATGAGATTTTATTTGATCGAGGACGGTCGTATCTGAATTAAAATAAACCTAGTTAACCAGGATTCGACAGATATTTTGATACGATAAAAAGTGGTCGGATTCCTTATTTTTGTTTTATTTTAGCAATCGTGTCCAAGTGGGCACTTCTTCAGGCGCTATAGGAAATGAGATATAAATTACCAATTGACAAACAAATCAAACTTTAAAAAACACAATTGTAAAAGCTTACATTTTGTCAGGAGTGGGCCGTGGAGAATATAAAACAACATACAAAGGTCACAAGCAAACATATATGAGACTGCAGAACAGATTGTTTTTTTAAAGATATTTTGATACAATTGACAGTAGGTAATGTCAAAACATCATCGTTTGACACTACCTACTGTCATTAGACTGAAAATATTTGTCAAATCCTGGCTAACTAAGTTTTATATTAGTACAGACACGACCGATCTCGATTAAATACAATTTGCTCATGCAGCTAATTGTAAATGTATTTTGATACGTAGAACCCAAAAATAAAATGAAAATTATATCATTCCATTTAAAATAACAAAGTTGATACCGACTTCAGGTGACCGGACGTGACCGTTAACTTGGGAATATTTTAGCTTAAGAGCACAGATCGAGTAAATTCTAATTCCAAAATTTCAAGTTTCCCGAAATAGTAGAATATGAGACACTTCTAATGTACTAGTTCCGTGAGACACCCTGTATATGCGGTTATATATCGTCTAGGATATCCCTCTTACGACGAGACACCTAAATAGGCCAACCAAATGTAAGCAGTTGCATATTTTTTTCCATACGATTGACAAAAAAAATAGACCTGATAGAAATCCGTTTCAGAGAAAATCATTCATTTTAAGCCCTATTTTTTAGGGCATATTTTTGCATATTTTGCCATTAAATGCTTAAAATGCTTATTTTAACATAAAAGCATATTTTACTACATATTTGCCAGCTTTTTTGCTTTTTGCAGTAATAAGGCCTGCAGGTCGCGTAGATCTGTTGACCGCCGAAATCGGTAGCCATAGCACAGAATAGAATACAACCAGAATATCTACTGCACATTTGATAAATGTTGACCAGATTGGTTGACCTCGCGCCATGTTCTCGTGTAGATGTATCAGGGCCGGCTTAAGGAACACGTTCACTACTTCGCATCAAGGGGCATTTAAATTAGAGCGAACAGAAGCGAACGAACGAATACGTTCGCTTAAGCTCGCATAATTTACATGGAGAACCAAACGGGAACGAACGAGTTCGTTCGTGTTCGTGGATGTTCCAACGCCTGTCGGTAAATCAGCGAATCATCAAAGGAAATCGGTGCTCAATGTGGACAGTGTAAGTTAGAAGCGAGCGAATTCACTACGAATATTTGACATTTATTTGCCAAACCGATTTTTTGACATTATTAGTTACTATTACGCTTGTAATTTAGTGTAATTGCTTTCTTAAAAGTTGTATCTTCTTTCGAAATGCCAGGTCCAATCAAATTTAATAAAAATTCTAAATCTTCCATAGACATTCTACAGAAATTTGTAACTTGGCCCAAATTGTCCCTCGTTAAATCTATTAACAAAGCTTCACCACCCGTTTTGTTCCTTTTCTTTAACAAATTGGAACACCACACTCTCTTCTTTCTTTTTTTTTTCGGAAAGTCCAGCAATAACTATAAAACTAGCGGCGCCAATTAAAATATCCTCATCCGTAGACATCGCGAACGAATGGATGGATCATCGACGATCGCGAAAGTTCGCTCTAATTTAAACGCTCCTGCTTGTAGAGAAGTAACGAACGAGCAAATACCTGCGAATTCGTTCCTTCGTTCGTTTGCTTCTGTTCGTTCTAATTTAAATGCGCCTTCATATGTATCGGATTTATTTTTGTAATACAGTAAACTTTCCGTTCCGTACGATGCGGACAGGTGGACGCACGTACCTTAGAAACAACGTAAAATCTGATAATATATGATGCAAACTAGTGACCTTATTTAGCTTTAAAAAATACTGCGAATTGCTAATGGGTGAGTATGGCTCTACCGGTTTTAGACTAAAGCACAATTGAACAAGTGCGGCATTAGACAGACTGACTGAAACAGAATGATTCTTTCTTGCGGTAAAATTAAAATTTGAAATCTCTAAATTGAGGTAATCGTCGGTAGATTTAGAGAGGACGTTTTCCATGTACAAAGGTAGATTTAGAGAGGACGTTTTCCATGTACGAAGGTGTACTAAGGTCAAACCGGCAAAATTTTTTATTTCAAAACTTGCATCATATGTTTATTATTTACTGCAATAAAAATTTAAATTAAATCTGTATTTTTACTATATCATACGCAGTATGTAAAGTATTGTAATCGTGCCAAAGAAAAATTTTGAGTTTTTAGCGGAAATATGTCTTTTTGGGTCCCCTGAACATTTTTGACCAAGGTACAAAAAAATGTCTGTCTGTGTGTGTGTGTGTGTGTGTACCCGTTTTTGTGGCGACGATTCCGGAGAAACTACTAAAGGTATCGGGACGAAACTTCATATTTATAAGTTTCATAACCAAACTTAGAGCTGAAAAGCTTTCTGTTGAAAAGGGTCCAAAGGAACTGGTGGTTTAGTCTTAGCATTTTTGAAAGATTTTGCAAATGAGCCGCTATTTGTGTAATGTCGCCAAAATAGTTAAATAATAAACTAAAGGAGAGGAAATTTTCTGTAATTTATGTATATGACATTTTTTGGTAGAATTTATAGTTTAGCTGCATGAGCAAATTTTATTTCATCGAGATCGGTCGTACTGCATTAAAACTAGTAGCCAGGATATGTCAGATTTTATGATTCTAATGACAGTAGCTAGTGTCAAACGCTAATGTTTTGAAAATACTACTGTCAATATAGGCTGCGTTCGGATATTGAACACCGTTACACTTTTTACACCCAATAACACGTAAGTGTCATTTGGACGGTGTACCCGGTGTCAACGGAGTACAATATCCGAACGCAGCTTTAATCGAGATATCTGTCTAGTTCTACTAGTTTTATTTTAATGCAGACATAGCCGATCTCGATCAAATAAAATCTCATACAGCTAAACTATTAATTTTATATATAGTATGATAAAGTCATGTGCCTGGACACATCAGATTTTTTGACATGTATTTACTCATTCTTTAGGGCATATTTTCAGTTTTTACAGCATATTTTCATATTTATAGGGCATATTATAAGCGCTTAAAACAGGTTTTTTAGAGCATATTTTTGGTTGCCCTACACCTAAAGCTTCATCTATCGGGATTCTTCACATTATTTTCAAAACAAACACTTTCTTAAATCAAAGCACTCGTTTTCTCAAATCAAATATTTAGGTTATTTTATATGAAAGAAATATTCTTATTACAAGTATGTGTTGTCATAAAACAAACAAATTCTGTTAAGAATGTCATTTCCTTAACATTAGACAGCCATTTTTGTGTGTGGGTGTGTGTGTGGTACAAAACATTGAAATTTTACTGCCTTCTAGTGTTTAAAACTAACTCAATTTAGTTCGTGGGAAGAAGTCCACCAATTGCCGGAAATAAGATTTACATAGACTGAATTTCGTCTGAGGCATGCTTAATGGTTCCCATAGAATGTTCTGTTACATAATGGCATATTTACCAAGCGCACCAGTGCCTGTCGACACACGAATGATGTACCTACGCTGTCGCTATATCCACTGGTAAAGCATTCATCAAACTAATATAAAAAAGCTGTTCTTCCTGCATCAAATTTCAATCGGACAACGTCTGGTACATCATCGGACGGTCTAATTGATAATATAGCAAGACGAGCAGCCCACCCGCGGTAACGAACAATGATACAAAGCCTGTAAGCCTTTCGACTATGCAGAGGCTAATCGTTTTACTTAGATAATCGATTAGTTTCGCCTTCGCGCATTAGGACGCCTCTTGGCCGCCGAACCAGCGGGTCATATTGTTAATCAACCTTGGAAAAGATTACCATAGCCAGGCTTACAAGTTACAGGTCGATAATTCTGGGTAGGCATTCATGATGTATTTACTGAACTCTTCTGACTGTAGGTGTTTGAGATGATAACCTATTCAGGTTGCAAAACTTAAAAGTAGGTTTATCGTCACATGTTTGCACAAACACATGTCTACATAATATTGTCTAATTGACCAGTCAAATTAGGCATTCATTTGGGAAAAAATCCAGCCAGCTGGATTGTTGTATACTTTTATTACTAATAACGTGCAAAAACTGACCAAACTTAGAGCTGAAAAGCTTCTTTGTTCAAAAGGGTCCAAGCCTTTTTCAAGGATTTTGCAAATAAGCCGCCATTTCTGGAATTTCGTCGAAATATTTAATAATAAATCAAAGTAGAGGAAATTTTGAATAATTTATGACTATGACATTTTTTGGTAAAATTAGTAGTTTAGCTGCATGAGCAAATTCTATTTCATCGAGATCGCTCATACTGCATTAAAACTAGTTAGCTAGGATTTGCAAGATATTTTGATTCTAATGACAGTAAGTAGTGTCAAACGCTGATGTTTTGACAATACCGGTTGTCAATATAACCAAAATATCTGTCTAGTTCTAGTAGTTTTATTTTAATGCAGACATGGCCGATCTCGATCAAATATAATCTCATGCAGCTAAACTATTAATTTTATATATAGTATGATAAAGTCATGCGCCTGGCCAAATCAGATTTATTTTTGTGGCGACGATACCGGAGAAACTATTAGGTATCGAGACGAAACTTCATGTTTAGAAGTTTCATGACTAAACTTAAAGCTGAAAGAAGTTTTGTTCAAAGGGGTCCAAACTCCAAAGGAACTGGAGGTTTACTCTTTTCAACAATTTTGTAAATGGGCCGCCATTTCTGTAATGTCGTCAAAATAGTTAAATAGGAAATGAAAGTAGAGGTAATTTTGTGTAATTTATGTCTACGGCATTTTTTGGTAAAATTAATAGTTTAGCTGCATGGTGAAATTGTATTTTATCGAAATTGGTCGTCTCTTCATTAAAACTAATTAGCCAGGATTTGACAGATATTTTGATTCTATTGACAGTACTGTTAATGTATCAGCGTTCGACACAGTTTGACTATCATACTATATATAAAATTAATAGTTTAGCTGCATGAGATTCTATTTGATCGTGATCGGTCGTGTCTGCATTAAAATAAAACTAGTTAGCCAGGATTTGACGGATATTTTGATTCTATTGACAGTAGGTATTGTGAAACCATCAGCGTTGGACACTACCTACTGTCGTTCTGTCACAGAAGTTGTTGAGGTTCATCTTTTCGATGAACCTCGGTCTAAATAGTGGAAGTAATATTTTCAATACTAGTGAAATATTTGGAACCATCTTGTTTGAAACCAACCTGAAAGTCGTGACTGAAGTTATTAACATATTAGGCCATCTCTGTTACATTAATCGAAAAGTATATTTGTTGTCTTCAATGATTTGAAAAGTATGACTTGGGTAACGACTAGCCAAAAGAATAAAAACCTTTGTTTATTTGCAACGTTTCGATAACATTATATCATCTCCATTAGGCAATTTACTAAAATTACAAAGCGTGACATAAGGGAACGATATTCTGTGAAACTAATTGACAAAAAAATATATTTTAAATTATATAACCTAACATAAAATGTTGTTGTTGGAGACCCAGACCAAAACCAAAACAACAGGAAACTAATTCATGCAACTAAACAAGCACAGTGCATTTACAAAAGCATTAGATTTGGGAGGAAATTAATGCCATACAAGCCATTTAAATGAGGTTTTTTTTTAAACAAAAAGCTGACGTTGGCATTAGTATAAATTGTGAACCAGTACATGTAATTCTAGTAATTGTCCTATTTGTACATGTGCATTTAGAGTAATGATTTTATTAGTATTTCCAATCAACACAATATTTCTATAATATAATAATAAGATATCATAAATCAGTAATAAAAGAATTGCTGGTCTTCATCACGTTTCGTTTTACCCGGAAAGAAACTTGGTAAGTACTGATGGATATATTATCCCGAGTGCCTCATTCCCCCAGGTTGGATCCCCTGGGAGCCGTCGAGATAGCACTTAATGATATCATCGCTCTCTACGTGGAGATTTTCACTATTTAAAATTTCACATTTTTAGCGGATCCGTGGGGGGAAGCAGTAATTTTAATATTATGACAGTTTCCCCTCTACCCCCAGTGATGTATAGTTCGCGAGGGTGGTCCCAGGGGTCGTCGGCGCAAAAAAATGATAATTTTCGCAGAGTGACACGCCGACCCTTAGGCTTTCACCGCGGCCTACCGAAAACCCGTAAATTCGATTTTTTTTCACGCTAAAAATATATTTTTGAATGTTGGCGTTGTTGGGTGAGATGGAGCGGGGTCCGGATATGAATCGGCACGATATCCGAAAACTACTGCGACCGATGTCAGAAAAAAGGTTTATAGGTCATAAAATGAAATGGAAGGGATGAGGTATCGATGGTGGCAATCTTGCTTTCGACGCTTGAAGATAAAAAAATCGGCGGCAATTTGGTGTTATTAGCTATTTGAGGATAGTTTGCAAGAACAATAAAGCCGAGATTAGATGTCCGGTTTCAACTCGTCAAGTCGGTTTTAAAGGGTATCATAAAATAACTTGACTTGGGTTTACTTGACTTTCTTATTGTAGCAAGATGGTTATTTTCTTTGTCTTCTGTTGTTAATGATTTCTTAATCACAGGACTAATTTTGTTACGCGATTATTTCCGATTGTTAATCGTCCAGAAATTAACACCAAGTAAATGACGTTATCCTGTCTCTGCGGTGCAATTTTAGTCTACATACTGGACATTTCATAAGGTTTATTACCTTATGAAGAGAACGAAATTGGAAAATTTTAACAAAAATGATAAAAAGACGAATAGCCCGCAATTCAGTTTATTACGGCATTTTTTTGCAAATTTAGTAATTTTCTTCCTGTACGTCGCTTTTATTCAAGTTTACTTCTATCGACTGTACTAAGTTTGGTGGGGAGTATTTAAACGCTAATTTCAGTCCTTTATTCTTAATTTCATAAGTCAATTGCTATTCATTTGCCGACGTTTCGCACAATTTTCTTTGGCTTTTTCAAGGCTCGAATCAAAACGACTATAGAAATAGGGTCATAACTTTTACATCTTTGCTCTACAAAACACATCAGGTTCGAATGTTTTCCTCACGAATAGCTTAACCATTAATACAGTTTTCGGATACAGTGGAAAATAAAACAATCAACGACACAACTCTCCAAACGGCGTATCACCAGAGAACAACGTACGAACAACGTACGTCCTTACCGTCATGTTACTTCTTTTCGGCATTTTTGTAATTATTGTCGTTTAGGTACATCAATTTCCATTTTCGCCTTTCTTTTGCCAATAATTTGTTCTTTTTGTGGGTCAATTTGTCCTTTACGCCGTGTTTATTAATTTCTGTATGTTTCGTCCTTTACTCCCTAGTTTGCGTCCATTTCATCCTCCACGCCCTCCCTTTTCTATTTTTTTGCAGTTTTTGTCATTTTTTAAGTATTGTAAACTAGCAGCGGCGCATAAAGCGCCTACAAACTCCTAAGCCTTTACATGAGCTCTTGGCGGCAGCATTACAAGGACCTTTAACTATCCTGCAAACTGGCAAAACTAGGCTTTTGTCAAAAGGACAAAGAAATTAAAGCAATACAAGACGATGCGTACATTTCGCCTGTGTGCTGGATAAATCCACCTTCTGATATGTGGTGGCAATCCAAAACTATGCCCTAGCCCTTGAACATAATGGTTAGGCGGAAGTATCGACTCAATACTTGTTGGCAGTCAAAAAAGTAATATCTGGGAAAAGGGCCATGAGCCAATGGTAATAGCAGTCAGACTTCTTTCGACGGTTCGCACTTTATTGTAAGTACTTCACCAGGAAAATCTCTACAAAATCATTAGTTATAGCTAAGCACCACTAAAAGTTATCAACTACTTGTAAGTTATAATGAAACAGCGAAGGAATCGAACATGAGGCGTTTTCTTCACACCGGCTATAGTACCCCTGTTCAATTGCTAATATTTTAACATCATCAAAGTCGAATTTGTGATTATTGTATAAAGCATGCGCAGCCAGTGCACACGTGTCACGTTTTATTCTGATATCGCTGTTATGCTTGGAGCAGCTTGGAGTAGAGCTCGCGGTACACGGGTACCCGGACGGTCCGTGTACCCGGGTTTCGTACGCGTACGCCAACTGCGTCCGGGCGCGGTTTGACGTACCCGAATAACGGACGCGTCCGTTGACTGCGACCGGTCGTGGTCGCCCGTGGTTACGGACCGTCCGTCCGGGTGAGCGCGTTCACGTACCGAGCATCATAGGACGGGTTGGCTTTGCTTATTGTTATCGAGATGTTAGTTGCTCATTATTACGTTGCCTGGGTTACCAGTTTTATTGCTACAGTTCTGTCAGTTTGCTTTAAAAATGAAGCGAAGCTGGTTGTGGAACGACGCTGATATAAAAAGGCGACGAAGCCGTTTGTAATTTGTGCGATGGTGACACCCAACTGGCTTGTGCGGGTGGAAGTACGGGATCGTTGGCAAGACATATACAAAATGTTCATAGAATTGAACCACCTATATGTACATATATCGTTTTGGGCAAATTTTTATTACTACGCTTATATTAACTTCACTAATTGTTTGTTTGTTTGTTACGTTCAAATCTCAATATTTCACCTACTTCCAATCGAGTCAAAATTTTGTATGTGGGCAGATTTTCGGTGACAATGCATGAACAAAAAAATGGAAAATTTATTTAATTTCAAAATTTGAAAAATGTGCCCATTCGAGTTGAAATGTAGTATGTGAACTGATTATCGGTGACAATGCATGAATCCATAAAAGTAATTTGGAAAATTTTCCAAAATTTCAAAAAATTTTCGAAATTTGGATAGTTTGTCCAGTAGAGTTGAAATTTACTATGTTGGCGATTTCCGGCCACTATGCATGGACCAATCAAAAAAATAAAATTTTTCCATTTTGAAAAATTCCAAAATTTGGAGAATGTGTCCAATCGAGTTGAAATTTTGCATGTGGACTGATTATCGGTTCTAATGCATGAATCAATAAATGAAATTCGGAAACTTTTCCAAAATTTCGAAAAATCTTCAAAATTTGGAATTATCCAAATTAACTCGATTGGACACATTAGTGTCCAATCGAGTTAAAATTTAACATGTGGACAGATTTCCGGTGACAATTAATGAATCAATAAAAAAATTGGAAAAAAATTTAAAATTTGGAAACTTTGACCCATGGAGTTGAAATTTTGCATGTTGACAGATTTCCGATAGCAATGCATAAATAAATAATTGCATTTTTTTTTAAATGATTGATTTTTGTATATAGCGTAGTATTAAAAAAAGTGTTTTTTACATACATTTATTGTATCTCAATAATATATGGCCATTTGGCAGCAACAACATGAACGCGATGGCCATTGGTTGCTGAGTTCACGCGCTTAACGAGGCTGAACGCACCCATTGCCTGTTTTACCAATGCATTGTTGATTACATAACACCCGCCCGTTTGTGAATACCCGTCCGTTCGGTCCGGCCGCATCCGTTCACCGTTCGGGCGCCCGAATTCCGTACCGTACGAAGTTCGGACGCCCGGTTCCGTGTAGTTTGCCGACCGGGCTAATTTATACGTACCGTCCGAAGTTCGGTCGCCCGGGTACCCGTGTAGTCCGAAACCCGTGTTTCATCCCGACCACTAGCTTGGAGGCGTTTACAAAGCCACTGCTTTGTCTGGCCCACGTAATGACCAGGGCAATCCAAACATCCAACGTCATATACTACTGAGTTTTTGAGTCCTGAAGGGGTTTTTGATTTGAGTTTTGAATAGAGTATGCTGGCCACGAACGGTTGGTAGCAACCCAACTTTACTGTTTCACTTTTAAAGATAGTTTTTATATTGTCGGTTAAACCTTCAATGTGAGGAAACCGGAAATATCTTATTGATGAATTTTCGATGAGTGAGTCCTCAGCAGGCCGATTGGCCGAACTGTGAATGTTGTTAATGAATATGTCCAAAAGTCTTTTTTTTAGTTTAGATTTAACTGAAGTTTCGAATGATGACAAATTTTGGTTATTCTATCTTTCATGCATTTTATAACACTGACCTCCTGACCGAACGTATGGGAGCTTTGGAAATTTAAGTAGCGTCCAGAGAATGTGGGTTTGGTATACCATCAAATGATATTGTATTGTCAAGATTTCTGATCACCTTGGTGTCTAGAAAGGGAACAAAGTTGTCGGATTCTAGCTCCAGCGTAAATTGTAAACGTGGGTGGTAGCTGTTGAACGTGGAGAGCAAATTCTCTTCCATGCCTGAACGGTACGCGGGTAAAAGGTCGTCAACATACTAGACGATAAATGGAAGTTGAAAAGGGAGTTTCGGGACGACTTTGTGTAAGAGGTCATCCAGGACTATCTGAGCCAATATTGGCGAGAGAGGCGAACCCATGGGTGAGCCGAATAGCTGCTTGTAAAGACCCTGCTCATATGAGAAGTAGCAGTTTTGGTAAATGAATTTTTAAGGTTTTTTGAGATCACCTCTACTAAAAGAACCTCTCTCTCCAACGTCAACCCAATATCTGTCCGAAGCGTCCACGATCATCTCCAAGGGAAGATTGGTGAATAGGTTAACTACGTCCAAGCTAACCAAGACAAAACCATGGGGAATTTTAAAGTTGTTAAATTGTTCAACAAATGTAAACACACTGGCAATGTTGTACTGAGTTCTCTCGCCCAACGGGCGTTTCCTCGTATTTAAGAGTGTTAATTGTAAATGTTAAGTGTTAATTTTATCAATTGTTGTTGTAACTTAATTGAAATTGTTATCCAACACACCGGCTCCCTTTTGACTGACAACCAATACAATGGTGTCAACAAGTTGTGAGGTTATGTCACCGGTTCCCATGAAAAAACGCCTCATGTTCGATTCCTTCGCTGTTTCATTATTATAACTTGTAAGTAGTTGATAACTTTCAGTGGTGGTTAGCTATAACTAATGATTTTGTAGCGATTTTCCTGATGAAGTACTTACAATAAAGTGCAAAACGTCAAAAGAAGTCTGACTGTTATTACCACTGGCTCATGACCCTTTTCCCAGATATTACTAGAACATAATTACCAAAGGTGGTACGTTGCGCTGCACCGGCGGCACGGCCTCAACCGCGTCAACATAAATATTGCATATCCGACGCGACTCGGTGACATCGTTCCATATTACCATAATAAAAGTTTCGCGTGCGGTGGAGCATCGCTGACCCTTGGGCCGTCCGATGTTGCGCATGCGCAGCTCATGTTCGCGTGTGGGACACGTTTCCGCAATATATTTCTCGTGTTATCGGTCCTCCTTATCTATCCCCAGTGCTGGACGTCTATCTTTGCGCTCGCCCTTCCGGGGAAAGAGACAGTCCCGGCCGCGAAGGGTCGCGCGCGTCGGATCGGCCGTTGCGTGCCGATTTTCGACAGCCCTGCACTAACGACAGCATCCTTCCGGTCCGTTCACCCCAGCACAGGCTGTAAATCAAACCGCGTAGGGCACACGACCGCAGCCGTAGTTATATCGGCGGTTTTGATAAAGGGCCGAATAGGAGTGCACCTCTAAGGTAATTTGTGGCGCTGACGCACGAATTTCTGCCGCGTGGACAATGGCTAAATTATGCTGAGGACTTACTTAGAAGGCAGGGTGATTTTTCTTTAAATTATACGGAGTTCCGATAGGAATTACGGTCGTTTCTCTACGATATGGGGTGGAGTAACCAGAGCGTGTTCTTTTTTCTCGCAGCAATAGTTATTCCTCCAAGCATTTCCACTAAACAACGAAATATAACTAACATTTATACAACATTTTGTTGTAACTTTGTTACAAGTAATGTTATATAACAAGTAATATAACCTTGGGCGTATCCAGCTTAAATTGGAAGGGGGCAGTTGTCTAAAATTAACTTGCTGTATGGGAGAAGAGTGCCCATTAGGGTGGTTAAAAAATGCATTGCAAAATTTTTTGTGATGATAGAAAGCAACGATCCCCTCAAATCGTTTCCAAATCCAATAAAAGTGACACGTATTTTTTTATTGAAATTTTGATTTTTAACCGTGCTTGTCGAGGCCTTAAATTTGCATGGGAAAATGAAGAAGACATTTTTTGGTATTTTTCAAATAATTGTTCGGGGTTTGGGAAAGCTTTATTAAAACTTAGATTGCTTAAGGACTTGTAGAGGAAGATATTTGACCTCTTATACATATGAATTTGACGCCCCCAACCCATCCACATAGTGCCCTGAAAACTACGCTGAAATGAAAAAAATTACATTCTTCAGATAATTGTTCCTTCTAATCATTTCAGTCTCTTATTTTCTCCTAGAAATTATTACTATAAGTCTAGCGGAATGTTTGTTAACATTTGTCAGTTAATTTACATTTGTTTAAAGAAATTCTATTGGTTTAAATAATTTTTTAATTTAATTTTTCTCTAAAATCAGTCTGAAATTTTGTTTTCTGGGTTCGAACGGTCAATTTATTATCTTACAGTGATATTATTCATTAAAAAATTCTTCCTATTGTTTAAACAATCAATTATTATTCATTTTCTGAACTTTTTCTAATTTGCTAGAAAAGTCAGTTTTTTTTGTGAAATTAACTAACAAAACCTAAAAGTTTCATGTTCGAGATATCTAACAAACCAATTATCTATATTATCTAATAAACTCACATTTGATTAAACAAATTCCATTTGTTTAAACAATTTTTGTTTGCAATTCACTTAATTGTTTTTACATCGGTCTCGCCAACTGTTATTCTCAAGTGGCAGCATTTATATTTTGGGATGATTTCCATTGTTTAAATAATAAAATATTATTCTTTTTCATTTATCATTTATTCGAAAAAATCGAAATGATTTGAAATCATTCTTTTTCATTTATCATTTATTCGAAAAAATCGAAATGATTTGAAATCCTTTTTTTTTCGGGAAATTGGGGAGTTACATTTCTTTTTAAAATATTAAATTTCCTAAAGTCTACAAATTTTATTAATCACATTTCTTCCTCAATTTCTTATTCTGATTTCCTACCACTGTGTGTCTCTAATTTGATGAAATATTGAAAACGAATATTATTTTATTACTCAAACATTGGAAATCATCCCAAAATATAAATGATGACACTTCAGAATAACAGTTGCCCAGACCACTCTAAAAATAATAATTCTAGGCGAATTGCAAAAAAAATGTTTAAAGAAATGGCATTTTTTTAAAACAAATCTGTGTGTCT
Organism: Aphodius sticticus; assembly: GCA_963966075.1. Classification (NCBI taxonomy): domain Eukaryota; kingdom Metazoa; phylum Arthropoda; class Insecta; order Coleoptera; family Scarabaeidae; genus Aphodius; species Aphodius sticticus. Next base: position 2,898,852 of record OZ014512.1, on the reverse strand, counting down.
GTATTAACAGTCAGTGTTTTTCAACGCCACATACGATATTTATTACCTAAAATTACCGTTGAAACGGTAAAAAATGAGTTTTTGGCGAATAAATTTTAAAATATTGGGAATTGTGATGGGGTTGTATTTAGAAACAATGTTTATTTTCTAATTCTGCAACGTTTCACCTAAAAAAATTTATGGGTTCCAATTTGAAATAAGAACAATAACACGCTTTGAAATTTGACATGTTTGACACTAGATTTTGGTCACCCTGTATAATTTGGATCAATGACACTTGGTTAACGAGACTACTAGATCTAACTTAATAAGCACGTCCCAAAATTTTATTAACGAGGTGCAATTTGTGGTTTTTATTGATTTTTAAAGCCAACGATGCAAAATCAATATTCTTTGGTTTTTATTTTTTTGCGCTGCAGTCATTAAACCGATGTCAATAAAATTTTGATGGTGTGTAGGCAACCATAAAAGTCTTCCAAATGTGTAAAAGATATATAGCATGCAATTAAAAAAATATATTACCATGGCGTTGCACATTTTTGGGACAACCTGTATAATCAAAAATAATTTCTTGAAATGTACCTTGAAGTACAAGGTAAGCCAGTAAAATGTCAAACTCTTAGCTTAATTAGTAGCTGAGCTACAGAAGATGGGAGCTGAGTTGCAGGACCCTGTATAACATTCCAATTTGTTACAAGTTTGTTACAATTTTTGTAATATTGTTACAACGTTTAAATTACAAGTTGGCAACATTTTTTGTAATATTTCAATAATATTTAAATGACAGGCAACATTTTTACTTTTGTGTACTCCCGCATTACGCAGGGCGTATGATGTATGTCGATTACTGTCCAAAATGACAGTAATGACGTGCGCAGTGGTCAAATACACATTCCGACAACGAGAAATGTATCCGTTGCGGGTTATTGAAGATAGAACTTAAGCTATCATTAAACCGAGAACAACACTGACAACACTGATTTCAGTTAGAGTATTTATACCGAAAAGTGATGTGAATTGTGATGAGCACATACCAGCGCCATCTAATAGCCGCTAGGCGTACTAACTGATGCATTTATGTGGATAAACTGTTCTCAATGAAATGTTGTATTGATGTGAAAGTATGTTGTGTTAATGTAGATAAAATGTTGTCAATAAAACATTGGGTTGCGAATGTTTCAACAATGTCGTAATAACGTAACAAAAATATGTTACAAAAATTACTTTCATACAATGTTACAGAATGTTGTCGCAATATAACAGGTTTAGCGGGTTGTAGTTCATTTCGATCTAGTCATTCTTTAAGAGCGTGTAGAAGAAACTGCACTTCTCAAATTGACATGAAGAAAAACATGCTCAATTTATCAAAAAGTGCGATTTACTTAGACATAAAAATGATTAGCGATAATTTGCATATAATGTAAGATTATGATTATTTGTGCGGTTGGTCAGTGTCCAAATTTGAACATTAATTATACCGTAGTAAACTTTTGGCGTGTTTTGATGGGGCTGACCCACAAAGGCTGGGCTCTATATAAACATAATTAATCAAAATTTAACGGTTACAGTGCTCGTTGACGTAGATCAATATGACTGAACTAATTCAATAATATACATATTCTTATACCAGATTTCAATACGTTATTGTGTAATGTGTATACAGTGTAACCCCCAATGACCTAATTATACCTACAATGGACGTAATTTTTTATTTCTCGAGCAAATATCATTCTATATAAAGGGTCCTGGATGTTCTACAAAGTCTAAAGCCATTGTTAATATTTATATTTAACATACAGGGTGGTTGGAAAACACGAAAATCTTACATTTGCTTAAAAGTAAACGATCGGGTTTTCGGAATTAGATAAAAATGTTATAGGAAAAAGTTATTTTGAATTAATTTTATGCTCAGATTTCAAACTTGTATGTTCCTATTTAGATTTCAGAACTCGGACCAGTAAAAAGAAAACATTACATACAAGTGAACAAAAAAATCTAGAAGCCACAATTATGATTGATCAGTTGACAGGAGTAACAGCGTATCCAAGCACTTTCTTGATAAAAACTGAAGGTATGTTGACTTTAGAACAAAGGGTTTATTTACTTGTTTGTTGCGGCATAGGTGATGTATCGTACCGCCGCGCCGTGCTTTTGAAGTTTTAACAGAAAATACCCTGAGGTAAACGTTCGTTTCTGTAACAAAAGGCAACAGGAGACGTAAAATGTATCATGAACAAAAAAGATTGTCAAAATATGTAGCTGTAGGAGGGCAATATGTGGAGTACTACATATAGAGGCATAAAATTAAATATGAGACAACTTTTCCCTACTCTTGAGCCAACGTTTTCTCATTTGTTAAAAACTCTGTATGTTGAATCAAAATTTTATCTATGGCTCCCGACTTTATCGGACATACAAAAATTTTTCTAGAGAACGACTTTCTCGAGGAATTAAAAATTGCGACCATTATACCGGGTGATCCACGGGATAGGTACTCCCGTTTATTTTGTTTGTTTATAAAGCTGGACGAATGAAATTTGTTAAAAGTTTCATAGACAAAAAATGCCATTGTTTCGGATACTCTTGAGGTTAACATGACTTCCGGTTTTTCCGGAAATGACGTCATCATTGACATTTTAAATGGCACCCTATATCCTTTGTGTGATATTTTCAATCAGGATGACATTCTGAACACAAAAACATATCGATCGTCAATTTTTATCACCAAGGCAAGGCAGCGCAAAAATAATTTTTTTGTGTATTACTCTAGGTGGCTATGAATAACAAAAATAATCGAAAATTGTCAAATAAACACGAACTAAATCGATTTTGGCCGACATTGCATTACTGGCGCCCTCTAGCGTAATTTAATTGGTTTTTGCCCTGTGAGTCATTTTTTTCACGGGTACCCAATGGCCACACCGAGATTATTCGATAGAAAACATCTTTCCGATTACAATGATACCAAATACTTGATATTTTGTTGAAATTCGTAGTGTACAAATGTTGTTAGAAGCAAGGAAATCGAAAAAAATATTGACCTAATGATCAAAGTCAGCGTAAGTCAAAGTCACTCAATGGACTACTCGAAGGAAGTACCCTGATTACTCGAGGAATTTTTCCGACACAATGATATCAAATTCTTGATATTTTGCTGTTTAAGGGTACTTCCTTCGAGTAGTCCATTGAGTAACTTCAACTTGTACGTTGACTTTGATCATTAGGTCAATATTGTTTTTGGATTTCCTTGCTTCTAACAACCTTTGCACGCTACGAATTTCAACAAAATATCAAGCATTTTTTATCATTGTAATCGGAAAGATGTTTCCTTTCGCATAATCAGGGTGTGGCCATTGGGTACCCGTGAAAAAAATTTTCACTGACCAAAAACCAATTAAACAACGTTAGAGGGTGCCAGTAATCCAATGTTGGTCAAAATCGATTTAGTTAGTGTTCATTTGACAATTTTCGACTATTCTAACCAATTCAGAGCCACCTAGATTAATACACAAAAAAGTTATTTTTGCGTTGCCTTGGTAATAAAAATTTACGATCGGTATGTTTTTGTGTTCAGCATGTCATCCTGATTGAAAATTTCACACAAAGAATATGGGCTGCCATTTAAAATTTCACTGATGACGTCATTTCCGGAACAACCGGAAGTCATATTAACCTCAAGAGTATCCCAAAGAATGGCATTTTTTGTCTATTAACACTTTCCCAAATTTCATTCGTCCAGCTTTATAAACAAAAAAAAATAAACTGTACTACCTATGGCGTGGGTCACCCGGTATAAAATGGTGATTTTTTAGAGTCAGCTTATAACTGCGGTATGTACATTTATTGCGGTAAAATAAAACAAAAGCTCTTGTTTGTATGTATTTTAAACATTAATAAATTAAACTTATTCACAATTTGATTCGATTATTCTCGCAAATTTCACAGGAATGAAGTATGAATATAAAAACTAAAGAGGGTCATGCAGAAAAAATATAAAAGTTTTACTTATATAAATAAGAACCATTCTATTTTGCATTAATAAACAATATCGTAATATAATATCGTTCAAACTAAAAATATCTATTTTTAGTAGAGCAAATATGCAACAATTGAAAACAATTCAGACCCGAAAAAAGTGCAGCAAAAATAAACCGATCACAAAGTATAATCTGCAAAACAACTCTAGTGTAAATATAAAAATATATATATATATGCGAGTATAAAAACAAACATGTGCAAATACATAAAATTAAAACTAAAATAAATTGTTTATTGATTACAACGGTTCTGTACGTATGTATGTGTTCAGTATTTTTATCTCACTTATTGTCTATGATCTCTATGATATCCAAGTGACCAATAACTACCTAAAACCACCAATAAACAAACCCAAGGGAACAACGACTGTTTTCCAACAATACACATCGGTCAGTGCCCGATAGCCTACCATCATGGGCGCCGTTTGAAAATGTTCCAGGGGGGGGCAAATTTTTTTTTTTGTATTAAATGGTGACGTAATATTAAGGACTATGCCATTAACTGTTTTGCAGCATTTTCGTCTTGTGTTATTTTGCATACACTCTGAAAAATCTCTATCGCTTTAAGGTAGTGAAATGTTTTTTTCTACTCCTATTGATGAATGCATTCATTATCATGGCAATTTATGATAAGTAATACTAACCATTCCCCACACACATGACAAACATTTCATTCCTGGTTCCTCATACCCCGCGAGCCGTGAGAAATATTTCATTTCTCACGGCAATATTTCATTTCTCACGGCTGTAGAACCAATCATAGCGCGGATTTTCATTTCCATCGTGTTTAGAGATACTGCTTAGCGACGTTGACAACGTCGCTAAACGACGAGCGCTATACAAACAATTTTAATCTGTCAGATATTTTAACGAAATACACTACCACATACCACCACATACGTACAGTGTACAGTAATTACTGTAATTCGTTAGTCATAATTATAAAAATAATGTATTCTGAATGTGCACTCCACCTGATGTAATACAAGCCGCGCAAATCCGCACATTAAATTTATTGCACGAAAAATCGAGGACAAAATACGAAAAAACCTACAAAGCGTTTATGAGTTGGCGAATCAGAAAAAATGTAAGCTCATTTTCGGAAAATGTTTTGATAGCCTATTTTGGTGAGCTTGCCGACAAATTTAAGTCGCCCAAAAAGTGTAATAATGTGACTTATTTAATACATCAATACGCACCAACAAGGGATAATAATTATCTGTCATTTTGCAGGTTAGATACCTTGTTATCTTTTCTTCGCTGTCAATATTTGACACTTTTAGAAAAAAAATCTGTAATACCGACATAATGTCATACATCAGAATACCTATACGTACCACCGCGCCACCGCCGCGCCGTCCCAATACGGACTAAATTAATTTAAAAGAAAATTTGTATAGTCGTAGAAAAAGTATAGTATTCGCAAGTAATGGCAATTACTCACTCGAACATTTTGCAGCACTCGCCTACGGCTCGTGCTGCAAACTTCGTTCTCGTGAGTAATTGCTTACATTACTTGCTCATAGAATAATATACTATTGTTTCTGAATCATTGAACTCTTATTCTCAAATCAGGAGTTAAAGTGGAGGAAGAAAAGATTTTGTATAATTTTCAACCAATATTGTAGCCTTTTGTATTACCTTTTAATACGTTAGGAGAAATTGTTGTTAATTTCCTATAATAATTTCTAGCTCGTGGTCATCGAGAATCTGATACAATATCTTAATAACAATTTGATAAACAATAAAAAGGCAACAATATTATTTTCAAATTTACCCCGTTAACGAGAAATAATGACTAAATGTAGAGAAAAGTGGATTAATTTCAAAATTCTGTGTTAAGGATAATCGACGACGAAATAATATTTTTTTATTTTACTATTATACTTGAACACTTTTAAGGCGACAATGTAAGGTCAACTAAGTACTAACTTTTGAACGAACTCATGTACGGAAATGTATTGTGTCAACGCTGGAGAGAGTCATAAAATGGTACCAATATTACAAACAGCCTAGAGAATCTATTGTCATGGATGGCCCTTTTAATACCAAATAACTTTTGTCTGAATTTTTTTTATTATTTAACGTTTTTGAAACTCCCTTTTCATTAACCGAAGTTTTGTAATTTTAGTACCAATTTTGGCCAATATTGGATTATCTATAAATCTTTTTAAATTATTTGATTGTATGATACTTTATGCAACCTACTTTACTAAAGCAATTTCTAAAGTTGGTACAATATTCCGGCTCTCTGCAGTTCCTAAACGGTTGCTATCTGGAGTTCGTTATCAAAATTTGGTCTACTACCAAAAGTTGACTATTATACCTTATCTATATATTCTACGTTTATTAGTTTAACACCTAGTGTATTTAAGATAAACTGCTCAGCAGTGCCAAAAATTGCGAAGTAATGGAAACTAATAAGTACGATAAAATAAAAGTGCATACAACAATACTTATTTTGGACTGCAGCGCAAAATTTAGATACCGTATCTTGTCATGTTGTGGCTCTTTCGCGACTGTTACGAGAGGGCAATATCGCAATATCTAATAAAACTGACATTGGTGACAATAGCCGATAATAATCGGAATAGTCATCATTTATCTAGTAATTTTTTTTTCATCCTTCACTATACGAAAATGTCATTTTTGTATCTTGGTAGGGACACGAAAGATGCTAATTGCCCGGTAGGCGTTTAGTTAATAACTTTCAAGCCTAGCCGCGAAAATATTTTACATACAGGCCGAGCGGCGACTGACCTGTCTGTTAAATAAATACATAGCTTTCAATTCGGTTTGATATGCGAGATCCATCTGATCAAAAAGTTCAACCTGATCTATGATCAAAAGATCCATCTGATATGATAATAACCGATTTATCGATCAGATCTATTTATCGGTCTTCAATTGTGATCAACGATCGTGATCAACAAATTTCTCGCCCACTCCTATCTTTTTCGGTTTTCGCGTAGCGGTAGTTGGGTTCGAAATCCAGGGTGCCCCCCCCCCCTGCCCATATGTAACGGCGCCCATGCCTACCATTATAGAAAAGGGTTACGAGAAAGGATTGTAAAAGTATCAATCAATTCTTGACCTACATGATGACTTTAACGTCTTTACCTGCTCCAATATAAGAAATCCCGTTGACAATTTTACAATACCACAAGGAAGTTTCACGCCAAAAGTTGACATTGCTTAGCAGGATTAGCGGCCGTTCCGTCACTGCCTGTCACTGAAGCAGAAATAGAGTCGATGGACAACCCTTTCTGCAATGTCGTTTTCTTTGTGCGGATCTGACGTCTTGGTGAATTGAAGGACGAACAAAGAAATTAGAACATTTCGACATATAGCGAAACTGGGACTAAGGCGCTCCTTTTTGTCGATATGTTTCGTGGAAGAGTGATCAATTTACGATAAACCGTTAGTCCTAAAGGTTTACGCAACAATTTTCACTAACGATGGGGTGTAGCTTGTAGCTTTTGCAACTTTTGTCTAGTATATTCACGCTGTGTAGTGTTCTAGGGCTTCCTATGTCATACAGGAAACAATAATTGATGGTAGAAATTGTCAGTCGTTACGTAAAGGATTTCACAAAGGAATAATTATTCTAAGAATTTGTGAACAGTGCCATTCATTGTAAGAAAATTACCTGGTGAGATGTTACCTTGTTTGTGAAGTGCAACACGTTGTTTGAATATTTCCGGATTTGCTCGCAAATTCTGGTCACTTATTAGTGACTCAGACTAGTGACTCATTTGAATATTGTACGTATAACAAAGAAACAAGCACACAAAGAAGAAGTGATTCAGGAAGCATTTGTCAAATCTTGCCGATAAATTATTGTTTAAATATATTTGTGACGAACCGTTACTTATCTATCATAAAGGATTACGTAACATTTTTCATAGTCGGTGGGGTGTACCCTTTTGAACTTTTGTCTGTCAGATTCATGCTGTGTATTCTTCTAGGGCATTGGTCACACTTTAGCATCATACAGGATGAACAACACAGTCGTAGTGTCAGTCGTTACGTAAAATTTCACTTAAGACTAACGATGTTTTTATCAATGTTACTAAAGATTTTGTCAAGCCTTTGGAGAAGTGTGATAACCAGCCGTTTAAGGGCAGAACGAGATGTGCCTATTTTCGTTACATTTAGTCACTATCTGTTTGTTACTTTAATCATCTGAAGACTCATTTTTAAGTAAAACCTGAAAATCCTAAAATGATTTTCAGATACATACTCTGATCTATTATCATCTACTCCTCGACGTTTTAAATAATTATGGTGCTAGGGAAAATACTTTAGGTTTGAGGTAGGTAACCACTATACCAAAAAAGGTGGTTTTAAAACAGTTAATTTATGTTATATGACAATTAAAGGGAAAAAATCAATAACGAATCAACCAGATATTGAGGACATTACGTGTTCCATGTTGAGGTGAAAACAGCAAATTATCGGATTAAGCCAAGCAATAGAACTACAAATGATTGCTTTTTTGGCATAAAGACTAGCAGGAATTCCACTAGCAAATATTCCCACATTGATACCTATTCGAAAATGCCATTTTTGAAATTTTTATAAACAATTATCAACATAAAATCGCGTCTTTTTTACTTTTTTTCTTGTAAAAGGAAAACTATGGAAGCAATCTTAATGGTGCAACGGGATGAACCGTAGAGAATTAAATTACGAAGAGAATGACAGGTCAAATGATCCGATCGGATAATTAGAACCGCAGAAAAGCTGGAAACACCAGAAAATTTTGCTTTTCTTTTTAAAAAATTCATAACTCCGCCATATCAACAGTTGAAACTTTGCACAGTGGTAGCTATCCACATGTACTTTAAGTGTGCAAAACCTGGATTCGGTCGGATTAATAGTTTTCGCACAATCCTCATTTGAATTCTTTTGGCAATATTTTTGCGGAGAGCTGGCTGCGTTTGAGGTCGTCCGATTGCAATTTAAAAAAGGATTTGGAAACTAGACGTGAACAGCAACAAAACGTCTATTCTGATTTTTCGATAAGACCCGTTTAAGTGTGTAATAAACTACTGAGAACATGAACCAAAACGCCCGCGCCCGCTATAGTGATCGGTCATGGGGAAACCATTGAGGGGAAACGCGCGCTGCGCGCGCTTGTATTACTATAGGTACGTGCTTCCCCGCGTCGACCGCCTACCCCCACTACTCGACCGATTTTGAGCGCGCGGTAGTTTTCGGTCATGTTTGCAAGCCTTTTTCACCTATTTCGCAACATTTTAAAGCAAAATCAGAACAGACGTTTTGTAGCACAATACTTCTACTTTCGAATTACGTAAAATTAAAATTGAACCACCTCCGACGGGGGTAGCATTTTTAACTTTAATGGAACGGAAAGTTTTAGGTTATATTCAAATTCGTGCAAAAACTAATCATCGACAAACGCCTGGGTTGTCCACATTCAAAGTACCCATCAATCGCTACTTTCACGCGAAAAGCCTCCGCTACAACTTTGAAGATGGCGGAGTTATGAATTAAAAAAAAAACGCAAATTTTTCCGGTTTTTCCGAATTTCCTCCGTTAATACTAATCCAATCGAGCCCGTGCAGGGTTGATTTGTTCGTCTTTTCATTCTCTACAATTCGTCTGTTGAAAGCATCCAGATTGCTCCATCGCATCGGTTCAGTTTTTACAAGCTAAAAACGAAAAAAAAAACACGATTTTTTGAGGTTCCTTTCGTTATAACAAATTAAGAAATGATATTTGCGAGTAGGAAACACATCACAATACATCTAGATTCAGACTACTGGGGCACCAACAGTTGCGTGTCCACGTTTATAAGCGACGCTTAAAATTTTGATCCGATTGGATATAAAATATATTTTGCTAAATAGAAACGTTAGATATTTGAGCGCTTGTAGTTTGAGAACAACTAGGGTAGATGCATCTAAGAGTACGCATGTAACTGTCCAGCGGCCGTAGAAAAATAAAATCAATAAATAAACATTTTATTTTCTACTTGTGAGACAAATTATAATATATACTAACTAAAACCAAAACGTTTACTTTTTACAACAATAACAAAATCTACAAACTCCAATAATCTGCAATGATACACATGCGTACTCTTAGGTACATCTGTTTCTAAGAGTACGCAATCAAGTTTCTAAGAGTACGCATACATACCATTGCAAAAAGTACTTAGAAAACCTAACCCAACACTCTTAATAATAATAACAACATAACAATTCGACAGCTCTTTAGCAAGTCTCCTAAAAGTGGAGTTTCACTGAACACAATTTTCGCACGTAATATCGCTTTGTTTTAAACTATGTGAGCAATCTTCATGCCACCACTGCTTGCACGTTACACACTGTATCCAGTCACATGTTTTTGTAGATGAGCTGTATTTGTCTTTGCATCCTGGGCATATGGCATCATAATCCTTTTTTTTGCCGAAATGCGTCTTTTTATGGATTTTATCTGTTTTGCTTGACAAAACACTGCGCTTAACCTTTGGTGTTTTCTCTTGTAAGCTCTGCTCGAGTTCGTCTTTATAAGTGGTAGAGGACAGTATTTCTGACTTTTTTCCGTGTGCCCTTCTGATTTGCGCGCACTTAATTTTTGGCACAGGAACAATCATTTGTGGGGTTATTTTAGTTTTCTCACTAGTACAGCTCTCATGGGCAGCTGGAAATACTGGTCGAAATCTTCCAAGCGATGTCGGAATAGTTCCTGCCTTTAGTCTCTTCCTTAGGGAACACTTATTGACGCCCAACGAAGCAGCTACCGCTCTCTTCTTTTCGCCTTTTTCTATTCGTTCACGAGCACGTTGCAACATATCTTCAGAAAATTTTAATGATCTATTTCTTTTTCTTGCGTATTTACCCATTTCTAAAAAAATATTAGTGTCTATGTTATTTACGGAAAATGAGTTACGCTTGCATTAAAAATTGTACCAAAGAGTACGCGCGTACTCTTTAGCTGCGTACTCTTAGACAAACAGTATAATTTTGCTCGCAATTCGTTACAGTAAACTGTGGCAACTCTAGGCGTTTGTGCGCACATGCAATTTTGAACAAGATATAACAAAGATTGTGATAACGCAATCGTCTTATTAAACTAAAATGCCAGTTTTGCTTAACAGCTTACTGTATCCACATGTAAAGTTATAGTAAATTAAGAAACAAATTATATATTTACCTCAGACCACTCAGTTTTGAAAAGCTGACCAACCGCTATCACATATAAACATAACCAACTGCAAGACATCTGGAAATCATACCGCTCCAAATGTGCTGTGTTACCAAGTTTACTATTTAGCGCTTGCGTACTCTTAGAGACCGCGTACTCTTAGATGCACCTACCTTATATTAAAAAAAAGTAGAAATAGCTTTTTTTTGAAGAATTTTAAAAGGATTAATTTTATACAGAAGCTAAAATTGCGTGTACGTGTACGTTAGGGGTAGCTAGCTTTACTAATTATGTCATATGTGGAATCGTATTTTTTATTAAAATAAACAAGTTAGAACTGCTAAATGCATTTAGTCAAGCTTGAATCTTGTTGAGAAACTACGTACTGTGCCCTGGAGATTTTGATTTTTCCAGTACTTTCATAGTTATTCCAGTGCAGAAGCTACTTTCACAAAATAATAAATTATTATTAAATTACAGATTTTGAAATGTTTGTGGATTGAGGTTTTAACTAAACACGTTAATGTTACTACATACTTTTGGGCTTAATGTACAAAAATGTACGTTCAACTGCAATTTAACAAACGAAATTCCATTTTTGGGCAATATGGACCCAATTTCCAGTAGGATCTAAAGCTCTTTTTGAGCAGTCTTCCACCAGTGACGGCAGGCGAAATAAAATAAAGAAATTTCATCAAACAACTAATAAACACCAAGAATGGTCCGGCAAATTGTAGAAAATTAAAAATTAAAAGAGTTTGCAGTGTAAAGAATTTGCATGGTTTTCTTTGAGTATTAGATCAATGGTCAGTACGTCCAAACTTCTGAAAAAAAGTAAAAAAAAAACTTATTTTCTACAGCGATAGCTAATCACAAAGTTTTTGCTGATTTTATAGTTATGCGGAAGATAAAAAGGTTTTTAAAAAATTATGTTAAATTAACTTAAAAATTAAAAACGATTTTATTATTGAAAATATTTATTTATGTACCCAAGCCTGCCAGCCAGTATTCTCACGACTTAGTTATTTCTAACGATATTTTTTAAATGTGATTCCATTTATACTTTTTATAACAATTTAGAATTGAATCGATTTAGCATAAGCTGATTTCACCATTCCTTTGTCTTCGAAATAAATATATTTTAGGCGCGTCTTGATCAACTCGTGAGTCTATTAGACAACACCTGAAAATTTTAATGGGCAAATCACCTCAAGAAGAGCCACCATATAAGCAGGTCACGTAGAAATGAGACTTGTCACATTTCTCGGTAACAATTGACTCACGTTTTAGCATTCGGAAACAAAAACAAGCGACGATCGATCGACGATATAAGACAACCGACGTCTTCAATGGGACACGTACTGCCTATTGTGCGTTCACGGCCCTTGAGTCCACGTGCAATTAAAAATATTATTATTCATTCGTAGGCAGTGTAGAAATAATTGCTCAGCGAGCACAGGGCATTGTTAATATTCACAGAGCGGGCGAACTGTTGAGGCGAGTTTTGCCATTTTCCGCTTTCGCAGCTTTTTTAATTCAATAAACCGTTCGAATTAACTTTATTCGTGACGAGGCCACGCGCGAAATCCGGTTAAATTAAATATGCGCTTATGATGGCAGAACTCGTGACAAACATTGTACAAATCCCGGCGAACGTGGTATTATTAAATTTTGAAGATGCGATTACAGCAAAAGGCAATTTAGGCTTTCTTGGAATTCGCCGAAATCTGGTGCGTAATTTCGCGTGGAGAAAGGGCAAACCAGCAATTAGGGCGGCGTGAGAGAATGAAACAAAGTCAGGTTATGGGTATCGGTATAAGCAGAACATATGGTCGGTTCTGTTTGTTGCCCTTGTTTTAATTCGTAAATATAGAGGCCTTTTCAACTTTAACCAATAATTTCGGTTTTCATTGATGTAACCGTTGCACTCTTAAAAAGAAAGTCCATTTCTTTATTGAGGTTATTGATGAGAATTCGTAAGAACCAAAGTCTATTTTTTGCTCAGTTTTCGGACTTGTATTAAAAAAAGTCAGAAACAATGTTTGTTGGAGTACTTGATGCCCTGCTGGAGTTGAAAAACAACAAAACTAACGAGATCAGGGAGTCTATTCTCGTCATCTTTTTGAAGCGAATGCAAGACTTCTCGAATGGTTAGGTTGACGGAGTGCGGATATCAGCGGTTTCCCTCTGGAACGTATCTATGAGCAAATTTACTTGTCGCTAAGTACAATAACGCACGCGCCACTCCCATACGAACCCGTATCTATGAGCAAGTTTGCTCATCGCGAAGAACAATAACGCACGCGCCACGCCCATACGTTCCAAACACAGGGCAACCGCCGATATCCCCACTCTCACCTAACCATTCGAGAAGTTTAGCATTCGCTTCAACAAGATGACGAGAATAGACTCCTAGCAGAGCGACCAACCAAGACATATCGAGACCGCAAAGAATAAGGCCTGAGAGGGGATATGACAGAATACTACTAGAAATGAGGAGATCAGATAGAAATAAATTATGACAGAAGAGAAGAAGTGGCAGGAGAAATGGAAAGAGAGGCATATGGAAAGATAGGCATAAAGAAGTCGAGAAAATTTGTCAGAAAAAGAAGGCCAATGTAAGTAATTCCATGTTTTGGAATTATGGAAATGCAAAATTATATTTTCATTTAACTGTCAATTTGTAATTAAGAAAATAAATTGCTTCCGGGTTATGCCGTGTGTCAAGATTCGTAAATGCTGACGTTTCGCGAACCATGTTGCTCGCTTCTTCAGAGCTAACTGAAGAAGCAACTGAAAAATTACAGATAGCTGCAAACAAAAAAAAATCAACCTTTGGACAAAGAAATGACGCATCAAACTAAATGAAGGAAAATCGACACATGTAAACTACACCAATAAGAGAGTTAACTATATTCCAGTAACAATTAATGGGAACGATATTCCATACGCGGATACAGCGGCATCACACTGGATGCCAAGCTTAGATGGAAAGTACATGTCAAGAAAAAGCGGGACGAACTCGACCTAAAATTCCGCAAAATGTATTGGCTCATGGGACGGAGGTCAGCCCTGGCAGTGCAAAATAAGCCCCTACTATACAAGCAATTATTAAAGCCAGTATGGGTGTATGGAAAACACTTATGGCGTTGCACTAAGCAGTCCAATATCAACCTCATTCAGAGGTTCCAAAATAAATTTCTAAGGGCCATTGTTAGTGCACCATGGTATATCGAAAACACCAATCTTCATCGGGACCTTCGCATGGAGATGGTAACTAGCGAAATGTCAAAATTTGCTAAGAAGCACGAGGATCGTCTACTCCACCACGAAAACATTGAAACCATCCAGCTGCTAGACAACAGTGCGCTAGTGCGTCGGCTGAAAAGAACTAAACCATTCGAACTAGTGCGGGAGTGATTAAAACCAGAGCACCCGTAGTGTATTCACAGTGATAGTATAAGTGAAAACAACCGCCGTCTATTTGAATGGTAAAATCTGTCAGACTAAAACAACTTGGGCCAATGGGCAAAATTGTAGAAATACTCATTATTTTATCAGTTTAGGTTAAGTGAAAATATCTTGTTAGTCATTGACTAGGTTATATGCCACAAACACTCTGAGTTTGAATTAAAAAAAAAAAACAACAAAAAAAAAGGAGCTACCTGATTACTACAGTAGAAGCGAGCAGAGCAAATGCTGACGTTTCGCGACGTTAGCATTTACGAATCTTGACATACGGCATAACCCGTAATCAATTTATTTTCTAGATGATTCTGGCTGTGAAAGCCCCGAAGTGGAATAGCTATTATTTTTGAGTATTTTGCAAAGTTTTTCTTCCGATATATAGCACAAATGATTTTTTGATTTGATTTTTGTAACAGTTCATCGGGAGAGGTTGTGATTTTTTATCACAGTTCCTCGGGCCAGGAGTGCTTTTCAGAGACATATACCACGTAAGTGTCTTATTTAAGAGTGTAGATATCTCTTTCACCAACGTCTAACCATGTCATATCATCAGAAGCGTACAGGCGTCTATAACATGAAGATTATAGTTATCAAAATTTTTCAGTCTTTTTAACTTGAGTCTCCGAAATATTTCGGGAAATATGCATGGTACGACAAAAGTGTCTTAAATAAACTTGTAAGGCTCAAAGGGGGGAAATGAGATGACGATATCAGTTTCATTGTAGATGGCGCTGCAATCGGTAAAAATTAGGCTAAGTTAATTTTTTTAAATGGGAATACCCAAATTTTTTATCAAATTATGATTTTACGCTAAATAAGAATCTTTCTTTTTTTTGTACGATGCATTTTTTTCGTGCGTAAACAAACCCTATGCGCATGACGGGGCAATGCGCGAGATACCAAAACGTGTTCCCGTTATGCACATACCTTCCTACGTTGTACCATGAGTGTCTACTCAGGCGTCGCTTTGACTGCCAGACGGCGAGCGCATCCCATGCAGTGGCAGCGGTCGTAACTACCGCAGACGCCACAAACTTCCATAGTCAATAACTTTTAATAGATGCATCGTACGAAAAAAATGTTCAGCCTAAAAATTGTTCTTATTTACCATAAAATCATAATTTTATAAAAAAGTTGGGATTCGCATTTAAAGAAATGAAATTAACCTAATTTACACCGATTGTAGCGCCATCTGCAATGAAACTGATACCGCCATCTCATTTCCCCCTTTGAGTCCTATAAGTTTATTTCAGACACTTTTGTCCTACCAAGTATATTTATCGCGATATTTAGCAGTCTCAAGTTAAAACGACCACCCGGTATACTCGTAAAAATGTGTGCTACAATATTTCACATGATTATATGGTACATTCGGGTGCCTAGCTCATTAATCCGATAATTGGTCATACAGCCGACATAAAACCTTTTTTATATCATATTTATGAGCTATAATTTTCCAATAATTATTCTTTTTTCGTGCTAATCACAAAATCTGCAATTTTGCGTAATTCTCTGAGGTAGGTACTATGCGCGCCAAAAAAGTCGTACCTACACCACAAATGCAACCAAATATACTAAAAACATTTTTGTTAGATTTGTAAATGGTTCTTTTATAACCTATACGCTGTCATTCTGATATTAATCTTAAGTACGAAACGTGCGTCAGCTGTCAAGTTGACAAATAAAAGCAAGCCAGAATTACATGATGTAAAAATTAGCTGTACGACTTTTTTGGCACGCATAGTACATTATGTTTTCAGACTTTAATTTAAACATGAAATATGTTCATTCTACATTCACTCTGTGGAGAGAAACAATAGACTAACTAACAATAAATCAACCATCACCTGATATTTTACTAAACATTTTTAAAAGTTCGCTTTTTGTTTATTTAAAGAAATTATTTTTGTTTTTCATTAGCGAGAAAAAATTCCACTGATATCATATCAGGAGAAACGCCATGGAAAATTCAGAAAAATTACTATTTCATTTATCTTGATATTTCCGATGATCAGCCAATCAATTATGGTCCAAATGACTTTTAATAATCTTAAGTTGTAAAAAAGTAGTTCAACGTTTTATATCACAATTAAAACACCGGAAAATATTGCGTTAGATTCTGCCAATCATCGGTTCTTGAAATATTGGGTGGGATAAAATAGAAACCTTATATTATACGGTACGAGAATATATCACCAAATATGAAACGCCAAACCATATCGATTCAAACAATATTCAACAACACTATGCACAGATGTCACATATGCGAACACGTCTTCAAAAAAAATTTACTTACGAAGTAGCAGGCCTTGTCCTTCAATAGGCATCGCGCATCTCGCGAGCAAATACACTGTTCGTGTCCTGAATCCTGATGGATTCCGGTAGCTTATTGTAAATTCGGAGAATCATAAAAACTATTTGCCATGTAGTAGCGTTGAACCGACTTTGAGAGTAACAATACTTCTTTAACCTCGTGAGGCGTTATCTCATTTATATTCAATAAATTTATATTCAATTGTTTTGGGAACCGAATTTTTCTTTTAGAAGTCTAGTTATAAGTCATTTAGTTTTGGTTTTAATTTACACAATGATATCAAATGCTTGATATTTGGCTGTTAATCGTAGTGTGAAAATGACGTTGACTTTGATCATTAGGTCAATATTTTTTTCGATTTCCTTACTTCTAACAACATTTGTTGACTCACTGGCCAAAAACCAATTAAATCATGCTAGGAGTCGCCAGTAATGCAATGTCGGCCAAAATCGATTTAGTTACTGTTTATTTGACAATTTTCAACTATTTTCACCAATTCATAGCCACCTAGATTAATACACAGAAAAATTATTTTTGCGTTGCCTTGGTGATAAAAATTGACGATCGATATGTTTTTGTATTCAGACTGTCATCCTGACGCTATTTCCGGAAAAACCGGAAGTCATATTAATCTTAAGAGTATCCCAACGAATGCTTTTTTGTCTATTAACACTTTCCCAAATTTCATTCGTCCAGCTTTATAAACAAAAAAAAGTAAACGGGAGTACCTATGGCGTGCGTCACCCGGTATAAACATTAACTCTTGGAAGAAGGTAGGTTGTATGTTGTTTGAAACACTTGGTGAACCTAAAGAACGGATTGTGAAAATGTCATTATTTCTGAAAAGCAATAATGAAGGTTATACACTCGCCTACGGCCTACGACTCCTGGTTAAACCCCATGCTCGCGAATTATTACCGTTATGTGGGAAGTCAAAGAAGTCAGTATTCAAACGAACTGTCATTATTGTACTAAGCTACTGTCATCATAATGATCGCCGTGTGTTAGTCAAGGAATTAGATGTCATTCTAGAAGTCTAATATCCGAGTCATAGATATTATGTATACAATATGTGTCGTAGATAAATATTTCGTTATGCTTAATTATATTGGTTTTTATGAAAGAACTAGTTGACATTTAGACCAAATATCTATTCGTTAGGAAGGAAAGCGAAATCGGTATGCTAGCAAATTTGGTAGAAAAATGATACCAGTGGATTAATAAAACTGGTAGATTAGTATGAGCGTTGTTTTTGCAATTTGTTTACCCCTCTCGGTAAGAGGCGCAAACTCGACTTTGCGATATTTCGTATATAATTTCGTATTTGATGACTTATAATATTTATAACTATACTTTTTTCAAATATCATATTTGCATAGCTTTGAACATAAAGCCACTTTACTCCTAAGAGTTTGTTATAGATTTGCATTTTAGGTTTAAGACAAAAGAAGAATTAAATCAGAAGCTTTTATAAAGAATAACATTTTCTGAAAAAGTAATATTAATAATTTTGTCCCATTAGTGATGTCAAAGTTTCTACCGGACACGGTATAATATCTATATGCTGCACATAAAATTTTTAATTAGTCATAAATAATTGCTGTTAACTTCAAGATTGATTTATACTGTTATTTTAAATTAGTAAACAGCTTTTTTATTATTTCCATTTTCTATACCTAAATTCATTTTCTTGTATGAGATTCGTATGATAAATTCGTATTACGTCGTTGTAATTTATATTACCTCCTGTATATTATGATAAAAATCTGATGTGGCCAGGCACATGACTTTATCATACTATATATAAAATTAATAGTTTACCTGCATGAGATTCTATTTGATCGAGATCGGCCATGTCTGCATTAAAATAAAACTAGTAGAACTAGACAGATATGTCGATTAAAGCTGCGTTCGGATATTGTACTCCGTTGACACCGGGTACACCGTCCAAATGACACTTACGTGTTATTGGGTGTAAAAAGTGTAATACAATGTCCGAACGCAGCTTATATTGGCAGAAGTTATGTCAAAACATTAGCGTTTGACACTACCTACTGTCATTAGAACAAAAAATCTGACAAATCCTGGCTACTAGTTTTAATGCAGTACGACCGATCTCGATGAAATAGAATTTGCTCATGCAGCTAAACTATTGATTGTACCAAAAATGTCATAGTCATAAATTGTTCAGAATTTCCTCATCTTTAATTTATTATTTAACTATTTCGACGAAACTCCAGAAATGGCGGCTTATTTGCAAAATCTTTCAAAAATGCTAAGACTAAACCTCCAGATCCTTTGGACCCTTTTCAACAGAAAGCTTTTCAGCTCTAAGTTTGGTTATGAAACTTCTAAATATGAAGCTTCGTCCCGATACCTTTAGTAGTTTCTCCGGAATCGTCGCCACAAAAACGGGTACACAGACAACACACACACACAGACTTTTTTTGTACCTTGGTCAAAAATGTTCAGGGGACCCAAAAAGGCACATTTCCGCTAAAATCTCAAAAAAAATTTTTGGCACGATTACAATACTTTACATACTGCGTATGATAAAGTAAAAAATAAACAAAGCATTAAAAACACAATATGTACCTTAAATAAATCATATGAAGCATTAAAAAAATAAAAAAGAAACTCCCATCGGGATTTGAACCGCAGCTATTCCTCTCGAAAAATGAAAACGTCAGCACCTTACCACCCCTCAGCCATGGCACTACTTGGCAAAGTGTTAGAATTTCACGGATATAACCTACGTCTGCTAACCTCTAATGATTGCTAATGATTAAAATCGAGAAAATTGTCTGTCAGTGTCGCTTTTTCTAGTGAAAATTGCATAGCACCTGCTTTGCTTTCGTTGAATCGATTCAAACTTCACTAAACATGGCAACATGGACACCTTTTACCTGCGTTGCGTCGCGTCGCATCGCGTAACAACATTGGATTTTGACGATATCGGCACACATATGTAGCAAAGTTATCGCGCTTACATGAAACATCGCAATTTTCCTCCATTTTCTCAGCTTTTCGGTCATAATTATCCCGATTGCGGCGATACATTCACCCGTAAACGTCAATAATAAACCTATGAAATGCACTACATACACGTAGGAATGCAAAGATGCAACTAACTGTCAGTTTTGACAAATTAATTTGACGTTTCTCGGAGCGCCAGGTTCTGACGTCACACGATCGTCGGCCATTGTTGCTATGGGGGATCTGCACGACCCCATTCGGGGGCGTTTTTGGGGCACACGCGTGTCGGTGAGGGATTCCAAAATACATTCATATGAAGCGAAAAAGAACGACGCGTATTTTGAGGGGTCTCGCTTCACCGTGCGTGCTCTCCGTTCGGAGGAGATAGCTCATCAAGTTTGGGCGGGCGACGCCACTTTGCAATTATAATATAAATATGATGATAAAAAATAAAAAAAAAAACAGAGACATTGTAATGAAGCGACCAGTTGGAAGCTGAAGTATACATCAACATAGATTGTAGGAGCAAAGTTTACACGGTTGGTTTACATGGCACTTTTTCCAGTACTCTGTATATTCTCGTCTCGTCAGTAAAAATTTCAAATTCCAGCTGCAGGATGATGAGAGGCTCGCAAGTGGCGGTAGTTTGTGTAATAGGATCCGAAGTATACGTACCAAAGTAAGTTACAGCTTATGGCACATGCAGGCGATGCAAAATGCATGCTCGCACACTTGCCCAATCAGTTGGGTAGGTGCAGGAGCCAATCTATATGCGGGAAGCTAGTTCGGGAAGCAGCCCGGTAATAACTATGGGGCGGCTGGGGGGGGGCGGTCGGGGCCGGTCTCGCGAGTGCAATCACGCCAGATTAGTTAGGATGGAAGGATGCCTCGAGTCGTCTACAGGCAAGAGCCACCGGGTAATAAAAGTGAAACAGATAATAATGGCCCTCGGATAATGGAAGAACAATGGCCATAGTAAATGGGCAAGGAATATAGTACGGGGTTACTGCACCTTAGCGGACCGCTGTAAATACCCGCAGTATGGTTTAATTTTTGTTACCGTCCGCCGCGTAAGTGTTATGGTGGCACATTGTTAACGAGAGATATGGTGATTACTGCGCAAATTTTGGTCCGCTCGAAAAGCAGAATATCTTTATTGCTCTGTGTATTCGTAAAAAATTAACAAGGTTCCATAAAATATTGGTACTGTAAACTCTAGAAGAAAACAAAGGAATATTTGCCCTAGAATGTTTCGATCATAAAGTACCTACTTGGAACAACGATGTTTTGTTTTGATACAAGTACTATTAAAAATAATACAGGGGAAGCATTTCTATAGGAAGCAGCAGTTTGCGGTTTACATTATAAATCTAATTTCGATACATCTTTCTCAGTTTAACCTTTAGGGTAATAACTGAAAAAGATTGCACCAACATAACGTAACCGTAGTGATGAGATTTTGCTGGTAAACATGAATTTGGTAGATAATAGTAGCTAGTAGCTAGTAAGTACGTAGTAAGTACGTGTGTCAAGGTTTCTAAATGCTGATGTTTCGCGAACCATGTTGCTCGCTTCTACAGAGCTAACTGAATACCTCTGTATTCACTGTAGTCAGTTAGCTCTAAATCTAAATCACTTAAAAAACGTCAAAAACTTACGGTTGTATTTGGTTACCTAATAAGATAAAAACGCCTGCTTGTTTTGCAAATTTTTAATTAAAATTAAGCGATCGATTTCGACCTGTCTGTCATCATCAGGCTATTGTCTTAGGCTTTCAAAACGTCACAAATAACGAACACAGCATTGAGTCAAACAGTCGGAAGGCATACGGGTATAGGTACGGAAGTGTTCATGTCACCAGTCGTCTTGCGCTGACGTCATGCGTAGAAAAAGTAAGGATACCAGTATAAGTGTACCGTGGTATTTGAGAATCACACTTTTGTTACATTGGATTTGAAAAAACGCCATCTGGCTATCTATGTCAGTTCAGGTCACGTGTGATATAAACAAACTTGTTAAGAAGTATATTTTTTATTTCTGATATTTAAATACTTTTAATAGTCTAGTCATATCGGAATGTTTACTCAATGTTTGACTACATTATTGTTGAAATTAATTAAAAAATCTATCAATGAACAATTTGTTCAGCAGAACAAATTATACACCATATTAAAGACAAAATATGTGGGTACATGATAAATAAAGAATTACTTAAAAATATTGAAATATTGTAGGTTTGGGAGAGTCTAAGTTCCGAGTATGTACTCATGAGCTTAAGCATTAAGTTCGAGTTTATGCTTCAATTTGTATGAATAAAAGCAAATTATATTAGATAAGTGCATACTCTTCATACATGGAGCAGATGCTCCTAATCCATTGAGCAGTTGCTCCTAATATACGTCACAGGATTTTTGACAAGAATAGAAAACTGGTATTTTTTGAGAGTGTATAAAGTACATAATGGATGGACTGAATTTCACAGAATCCTTGAAAACTCTCACAGAAAAGCTTTAACTAAGCTTGACACGGACGGAGTTTATCTTTATTGCTCAGTGTATTCGTAAAAAAATTAACAAGGTTCCATAAAATATTGCTACTGTAGACTCTAGAAGAAAACAAAGAAAACCTAGAAAGTAAAAATAACCTAGTAACTTTCAATTCCAATAATATCATAATTTTCAAGTTTCAAAGCTTAATATCTGTTCAAATATCTTAAAATACTCTTTTTTTCAATTTATCAAACTTTATTGTCTCGGACATAAGCGATCTGTCTTTCTTTGTTTATAATATTTGACGGAACGCAAGTTAAACATAAACTCTGCCATTACAGCTATGTCAGACTTCAAATAAATTGAGTAGAAACTCCGGTGATTGAGGCAAATACTTTATTCTATTCAAACGACATAAGAGTACTGACAAAGAAGTACTTGCCACATTTTTTAAACATTCCTCTCATCATATCAATATCTCTTCTGTCAAGTCATCTGTTATCAGCCAACTTCCGTAATATTTGACAGAATAGATATTGACATAATATCTCGGTTCTGGAGACCCCTTTTTTCACCTTCTCCAAAACCTACATCTCTTTGTTTATCATGTACCCATATCCTTCGTCTAATATGGTGAGAAATGTGTTCCTCGAATCTTAATACTTGCGGAGATATTGACGAAAACATTGGTGGACAACGAATTTTTTAATCACTGATGGTGTATAATTAATTTCAGTGGCGGCTCGTGGTCTAGAAAAATGGGGGTTGCAACTTTCAGGTATGTACCTACCAGTTTTATATGACATATATGTTTAATAGAAAAAGATCTTTATTTGTGCACTAAAAATGACTCATTCTGATTCTTAAATACTTTAATTTTAATTATCTTTGGCTGCTACGTCCCATGGGTCTTAAATCCCCGTTATTGTTTAGTACTATCTACGGTGTTCCACTTTTCTCCCGCAGAACTTTTTCCAGATAGTAAATGTTCATACTGAGTATAGTGCAGGCAAATTAACTGATTATAAGCCAAAACCGGTATTAATTGTAGACAGGAGCTTTATCATTGGAAATGGTAAAGGGGCTCATAGTGAACGTAAAAAAAATAAATGCAGGTCATGGGGTGGTATAGTGACCTCAAAAATTCCGAGAAAAATGCGAATGCCAATGCCAAAACGAATTTTCTGTTTTTAATTTTTTGTTGTCGCAACAATAATTCAATTTTAATCAAATTTTGTGAAAGCGTGCCTTTCTATACCTTAAATAAGTATACATTTTTTTATTATACAAAAAACAAGAAGTTTTTGAGATATTTAGCTTTTTCCGTCAAAATCAGACTTTTTTTAAAAAGAAATTCTGTGGTGAAAAATCATCGTACAGTTCTTCTGGGTCTCATTTTTGTTGTTTTACATGTACTTATTGACACAATAATAAAAATAATAGTCCCTATTTAACAACATGCTCAAAAATTTAAAAAACTCAAAAACGAGTTTTGCAATAGTGAATTTTTCAGTAAGTGTTCATTATTTGTTTAAATTTTTAAGAAAATTGCGATACTGGTTACGACATTCGATTGTACGGAAAAATATACAATGGGAACTGTCTCCCATTTCTACACTAATGCTATAACCATTAAATTAGAATAAGACATCTTCAGATAAGTAACCAAAATAGTCAGTTTTTGTCTTAGTATCCAATACAAAAGTTGTAGGTCAAGAAAAAATATACAACTTTTGTAGAGGTTACTATATAACATAACCTCAGAACTTCCGAGAAAAATGCGAAAAATTCATTTTTTCTTAGAATTTATAATTTTAATTTAGTTTTGACGAAACTTGTGACAGTAAATTATTTATGTCTTAAAAGATCACAAATTGTTTATGAAAAAATCTTTAGTTAAAAATGTGATAACATTTAATGTGAAACAGTACATTAATAATTGATAATAATAAATTACAAAAGTTAATATTGTAACACGCCCCTAATACCAGTGCGCTCCATGACCAGCGAGGGCGTAGCAGCCCCCTTCCACTACGTGTCGACACACGACCTGGACCGAGCAGGATAAAAGACGGTACGCAACCCTGGCACATGAGTTCGCTCACCGGGCTGGAGGAAACTATTAACTTGGCGCACCTCGTAGGGCCTTGGTGACAACGTGGAATCCAGACGGAGAGACAGGCATCGTCAGTATACGACACGCGCCGCGCGTCGCACCTACCGCGACTTGCATTTTCAAATATCTTTTTCCGAACGTCAATATATATTTACAGATTTACAAATAAAAAATGAAAAGTATTTATTTATCATTTTCTATTTGATTTTTATAGATTGGCGTAGTTATTTAACTATGCCAATCATTGCCTTATTCGCAATTTTTCTCGGGAGTTTTGAGGTTATGTTATATAGTAACCTCTACAAAATTTGTGGATTTTTTCTTGACCTACAACTTTTGTATTGGATACTTTTTGATTCTAAGCCAAAAACTGTTATTTTGCTTACTTATCTGAAGATTTCTTATTCTAATTTAATGGTTATAGCATTAGTGTAGAAATTAGAGCCAGTTTCCTTTGTATTTTTTCCGTACAATTTAATGTGCCGTAACAAGTATTGCAATTTTCTTATAAATTTAAGCAAATAATGAACAATTACTGAAAAATTCAGTGTAGCAAAGGTCGTTGTTGAGTTTTTTCAATGTTTGAGCATGTTGTTAAATAGTAACTATTGTTTTTATTATTGTATCAATAAGTACATGTAAAGACAACAAAATTGAGTCCCAGAAGAACTCTGTACGACTATTTTTCACTACAGAATTTTTTTTTAAAAAAGGTCTGATTTTGACGGAAAAAAACTAAATATGTCAAAAACTTCTTGTTTTTTGTGTAATAAAAAAATGTATACTTATAAGGTATAGAAAGGCACGCTTTCACAAAATTTGATTAAAATTGAATTATTGTTGCGACAACAAAAAATTAAAAACAGAAAATTCGTTTTGGCATTGGCATTCGCATTTTTCTCGGAATTTTTGAGGTCATAGTAAAAAGTGACCCAGTAGATTTTTTTATGATCTACAACTTAGTATAGGACGCTTTTGGATAAAACATCAAGTTTCGCCGGAAAACGCAATAATATACTTTGCACCCGCTTTCAACCCCCCCAAATAAACATTATACCACCCCATGACCTGCATTTATTTTTTCTACGTTCACTATGAGCCCCTTTACCATTTCCAATGATAAAACTCCTGTCTACAATTAATACCCAGTCTCAACATAATTTGCCTGCACTAGTAAAAAGATTCATAAGCTCTTTGAGTTTTTTCAATTCATTAAAAAGTTACAGCCGTTTGAAATATTAACAAATCGATATTTTAAACTAACTTCTTAATTCTGTCGGTAAAATGATTTAAATCTGTAATACCTGTTTTTGTCCACCGGTCATCGGCTCCAAACAATAGACAAGAAAAACAAAAACAAAATTGACGTGACACCCACAAATCCACAGTTTTTGCTGTAAACATCAGCATTAAATGTCCTTGTAAACCGAGATTTGGTCGACACGCATTGCTTTATCACTAAATTAGCGGTAGGCCTCCCAAGCTTTTTTATTTCGCTCTTATCGATGCAATTTAGAATGCTAAATGGTTGAGCTAATAAACACTGCACTGAATTCAGTATTTGTTTTTAATTTCGTATAATAAGCGCTTCACGGGAAACCAAACTACACAGCGTACGAGTGTCATGAGTCAACTGTCTACAACCAGAATGCAATAATGCACATCGCCTAAGCATGACGCTTCGCTTCTAGACATCACTGGGGGCGTGGTCCAGTAGTTCTGGTGTAGTGGACACTTGCAATCATTTCAGAGTAAACGAACCAATCGACGCTGCCCAATTCGCTCACTCGCGTGCTATAATCAGGCGTCGATACGCAGTGTAGCGGTAGCAGACGGTTGCGGCCATGCTGCGGCCTTGGGCCGTATAGCCGACTTGCACTTGGAATTCTCGAGAGAATGCTCGATATGTTGTTAAATTATATGCTATAGATCGTTGCGTATTGAGTATTACACTATTATTTAAATACAATTAAACTCTTTTTATTTCATTGTTATTTTTTTGGGTTTGCGCAAACCTGCAATCCAACGCATGAGCCACCACTGAATTTAATTTCTATAATAATATCATCAAACATTCAGTAAATATTTCGATATGGCGTTTAAGACATTTTTCTGAATCTATTGGTATTTTTTTCATAGACAGGCGTTTTTTTTTAGACTGTCAAAGTTTGTCAATATTCAAATAGATCATCCCGTGTAAATGCCTCAATTAATCTGTCCGTAAATGTTGCCTTATCCCAAACTTACGCAAGGATATCTTCTGAAGGACGACCGACAATTGCTTGAAAATGTACAAAACTGAAAATCCGTTGATCGGTCTCGCGATCTACTTCTGTACTTCTGTTGTACTGATGTACCTCTGTTGATTTACTACAACTGGTGGCTTTGATACTGTTGCAATCCTAATATCGTACACCCCAAAAAATTTAAATTGTATTCACATGCACCCGTCACAGTTTCGGGATTCATAAACCGTACGATCTCGGAAACTATAACTTATCGACTGAAGTGTGCGGTCGTCATGTTGTGTTGACGGAAATCGAAAATCTCATAAACCTATAACGTCGCCTGGGGTAGCCCACCGAGAAATATAATTCAGGAGCAGGGAGGTAGACAGTCTTCGCCCCAGCATCGGCGATATACGAACACGCGCCACCCTTATCTAACTGATTGAGGTGGCCCTGCAGCCGCTCCCCACGTTAAAAATGCATCGCATATGCGTCCCGGGGATTTATCCGTTTTCAATCCGCACTTGCGAAGAACGGGGATGGTAAATCGATGAATTTTTTATCTCGATACGTGGTAACCGTGAAAAATGCCTTCTTTTACCTTCTTCTTCGCATGATGCTATCTATATCTATACGTGAGCAAAGTTTTAAAAGTACTACCACCCAGTTCTACAAATATTAACTATTCCAAGCTGTAAGTACACAGATAGAAAAGATTTCTTGTTTTTAAGAAAAATATTGGTTTGAATTTATTCCTTTGGGTCAAAACATATTTCTTTGACGCCAACAATATTTACTTCGTTTAATACTCTAGTTTATTTGCTTGTAGAGATTAATTTATTTGAAATATTTATTTAACTGAAATAAATATATTTTGATACAAACAAAAATTACTTTCTTAGTAAAGTAATATTTTTGTTTTGATTTAAAAAAAACATATTTTTACACCAAAGAAATTTAATTTTGATTCAAACATATAAATTTATATATTAGTGCAGGCAAATTAAGTTGACAGTGGGTATTAATTGTAGACAGGAGTTTTATCATTGGAAATGGTAAAGGGGCTCATAGTGAACGTAGAAAAAAAAAATGCAGGTCGTGGGGTGGTATAATGTTTATTTCAGGGGGTTGAAAGCGGGTGCAAAGTATATTATTGCGCTTTCCGGCGAAACGTGATGTTTTATCCAAAAACGTCCTATACTAAGTTGTAGGTCATAAAATAATCTACAACATTCATATGGGTCACTTTTTAGTATGACCTCTAAATTTCCGAGAAAAATGCGAATGCCAATGCCAAAACGAATTATCAGTTTTTAATTTTTAGTTGTCGCAACAATAATTTAATTTTAATCAAATTTTGTGAAAGCGTTCTTTTTTATACCTTAAATAAGCATACATTTTTTCCTTACACAAAAACAAGAAGTTTTTGAGATATTTAGTTTTTTCCGTCAAAATCAGACTTTTTTTAAAAAAAAATTCTGTAGTGAAAAATCATCGTACAGAGTTCTTCTGGGACTAATTGTTGTTGTTTTTACATGTACTTATTGATACAATAATAAAAACTATAGTTCCTATTTAACAACATGCTCAAAAATTGAAAAAACTCAAAAACGACTTTTGCAACACTGAATTTTACAGTAATTGTTCATTATTTGCTTAAATTTTTAAGAAAATTGCAATACTGATTACGACATTAAATTGTACGGAAAAAAATACAAGGGAAACTGGCTCTCATTTCTACACTAATGCTATAACCATTAAATTAGGACAAGAAATCTTCAGATAAGTAAGCAAAATAACAGTTTTTGTCTTTGAATCAAAAAGTATCCAATACAAAAGTTGTAGGTCAAGAAAACATCTACAAATTTTGTAGAGGTTACTATATAACATAACCTCAAAACTTCAGAGAAAAATTGCGAATAAGGCAAAGATTAGCACAGTTAAATAACTATGCCAATCTATAAAAATCAAATAAAAAATGAAAAATAAATATTTTTCATTTTTTATTTGTAAATCACTAAATATATATTGACGGGGTGGGGTCGTTCGGAAAGAGATATTCGAAAATGCAAGTCGCTGTAGGTGCAGCGTGTCGTATACTGGCGATGCCTGTCTCACCGTCTGGATTCCACGTTGTCACCAAGGCCCTACGAGGTGCGCCAAGTTAATAGTTTCCTCCAGCCCGGTGAGCGAACTCATTTGCCAGGGTTGCGTACCGTCCTTTATGCTGCTCGGTCCAGGTCGTGTGTCGACACGTAGTGGAAGGGGGCTCCTACGCCCTCGCTGGTCATGGCGCCATGGTGGCGACCTCGAAAGCGCTATTGCGGAGCGCACTGGTATTAGGGGCGTGTTACAATATTAACTTTTGTAATTTATTATTATCAATTATTAGAGTACTGTTTCTACTGTATTGATGTTGTCACATCAATACAGTAGTCTACTTTAGTACTAAATCTAGTTTAGTAGATTTTTTCATAAACAGTTTGTGATTTTTTAAGACATAAGTAATTTACTTTCAGAAGTTTCGTCAAAACTAAATTGAAATTAAAATTCTAAAAAAATTAATCTTTCGAATTTTTCTCGGAAGTTTTGAGGTTATGTTATATAGTAACAAAAGTTGTATATTTTTTCTTGACCTACAACTTTTGTATTGGATACTTATTGATTCTAAGACAAAAACTGACTATTTTGGTTACTTGTCTGAAGATTTATTATTATAATTTAATGGTTATAGCATTAGTGTAGAAATGAGAGACAGTTTCCTTTGTATTTTTTTCCGTACAATTGAATGTCGTAACCAGTATTGCAATTTTCTTAAAAATTTAAACAAATAATGAAAAATTACTGAAAAATTCACTATTGCAAAAGTCGTTTTTGAGTTTTTTCAATTTTTGAGCATGTTGTTAAATAGGGACTATTATTTTTATTATTGTGTCAATAAGTACATGTAAAAACAACAAAAATCAGTCTCAAGAAGAACTCTGTACGATGATTTTTCACCACAGAATTTCTTTTTGAAAAAAGTCTGATTTTGACGGAAAAAACTAAATATCTCAAAAACTTCTTGTTTTTGTGTAATTAAAAAATGTATGCTAATTTAAGGTATAAAAATGCACTCTTTCACAAAGTTTGATTAAGATTGAATTATTGTGGCCACAACGAAAAATAAAAAACAGAAAATTCGTTTTGGCATTGGCATTCGCATTTTTCTCGGAAATTTTGAGGTCATAGTAAAAAGTGACCCATATGAATGTTGTAGATTTTTTTATGAACTACAACTTTTTGGATAAAACGTCAAGTTTCGCCGGGAAACGCATTAATATACTTTGCACCCGCTTTCAACCCTCCCAAATAAACACTATGCCACCCCATGACCTGCATTTACTTTTTTTACGTTCACTATGAGCCCCTTTACCATTTCCAATGATAAGACTCCTGTCTACAATTAATACCGGTTTTGGCTTATAATCAGTTAATTTGCCTGCACTGTATAAGGAGAGATTTATTTCGTTTTTTTCTTCTTTGGCTTAAAAATAGGTTTACTTCTGCCAAATAAGAAATCATATTTTGATTCAAATACCTATATTTGTACACAAGAAGAGATTTATTTCCTTTAAAGTAATATTTTTGCTTTAACTTAACAATAGGTTTACTTCCGACAAAAAAATCATATTTTGATTCAAATAAATATATTTTTAGTGTGAATATGTCATCCAACTGTATTGTTAGATGGCGCTGTAAACTCTCTCTTCGTACTTCGGCCATACCGTCAGTATAAAGGCCGCGTGATCGTCATTATAGACATAGAGTCACATAGAGTACAGTGCCTGCAGGCCCAAGTTCCGATTCAAAATCAGCGTACAGTTTACTAACCTAACCTTGATTGTATATAGGGCTGGGAAGACCAACCACTGGCCGAGGATGTGCGACATCCCAAAAAAGAGGTGACACGTGGCGACTCTACTGTACCCTCCGAAAAATTCTTGTCTATAATAGTTCCACATTAATTCCTTCAACAAATTAATAATTTCTTTAATCAAATAACCATTTATTGCAAACTTAAAATATCGGATTTTAACTCAAGCAACAATTTTGTTAATTTAAAAAAATATAATTCTTTCACTTAACACAATCATAATTATTTGAAGTAAATAAATCTCGCTCCTTATAACATACAAATTGTCAATTTTAACTGGAAACATAAGTTGTTTGACACAAATAAACGCTCTTTCTACCAAACAAATATTTCAAACAAATGCGTTTTTATCCGCAAATAAATATTTCTTTACCTCTATTGAAACACCAGATTGCTTTGAGTCAATGCATATTTATTTGAATTAAACAAAAAATTCTGTCTGTGTATGGAATAAATTAATTAAATTGAAGCGGTTATTTAAAAAGATCCTTTATTTCAATCTGTTAAATGTGTCTTATGGTAACATCATTATTTTAGCTTAAATTACAACCCCCTATACATAGGCGTATCCAGCTCAAATCGGAAGGGTAGTCTTCTAAATTTAACTTGCTGTATCGGGGAAGGGTGCCCATTAGGTTGGTTCAAAAATGCATCACAAAAATTTTTGTGATGATAAAAAGCAACGGTCCCCCAAATCGTTTCCAAATCCAAAAGTGTTCACGTACTTTTTTGGTTGAAATTTTGATTTTTAACCGTGCCTGTCGAAGCCTTAAATTTGCAAGGGAAGAAGACATTTTTTGGTATTTTTCAAATAATTGTTCGGGGTTTGGGAAAACTTTAGATTACTACCCTTAAATGAAAAAAATTACATTCTTCAGATAATTGATCGTTCTAATCAGTTCAGTCTCTTTTTTCTCATAGGAATTATTACTATAAGTTTAGTGGAATGTATATAAACATTTGTTAGTTAATTTACGTTTGTTTAAAGAAATTCTATTTTTTAAATACTTAATTCGTTTTTCTCGAAAATCAGCTTGAATTCTGTTTTCTGAGTTCGAATTGGCAAATTATTATCTTACAGTGACTTTATTCATTAAAAAATTTCTTCCTATTGTTTAAACAATTCTTGGTGAGTAAAGAAACCTCTTTATATTTGCAAAGTTAATTTCACTTTTTTTCGGCTCACGCCATTGTCAATCCTAAATCTACAAAAAGAAATAAAACGACGCGGTTCGTTCTTTTTTGTTGACTTTTTTTTGTAGATTTAGGATTGACAATGGCGTGAGCCGAAACATCATATCATATTTAAATGAAATTAACTTTGCAAATATAAAGAGGTTTCTTTATTCACCAACAATAATTGTTGGTGATTTCAACGAATTAAAAAGTAAAATCATATGCGGAATGGTAGTTTTTAATGTTTATTTTTGTAAAATGATCGGATTAGTGGTTGACCCACAAAAAGCTATATTATGCAATGTCAGTAATTCCATTGCTAGAAGAGCTAGGATGATGAAGTATCGATCATAGGCTACCTAATAAGTCATATGTTTAAAGTTTATTACTGAATCATTGTTTATCTTGCATTTTTCCTACAAAAGATCGTGTTGAAGTATCTCATGATCGCCGCAATTGACGCGGCGCTCTTCGGTCTTTGGGGTAGTGCGGGGAAGGGATCGACAGCGACGGTGCCGGTAGTGGGGGATCGCTCGGTGCATTAGTTACTAGGAGAACAGTGTTTACCGACACAATATAACGACCTATCAGTTTTATACGCTCAGAACTGTCTTTTGTAATATATGTAATGTATCAAGAGTTGTATTTATGTTAGATTGTTTTTGCCTGTATTTAAATATTACTAATAAATAAACACAAAAACGGACTCATGTTTATTTCGGTCTTAAAAATTAACCAATAGTCGGAATGCTAAGAAATTCCACGGACATGTGACGCAGTAAATAAGGATTATATGCATTCTAACTGCGTTCTCCTGTTAACATTCGTTACTGATCTATCCGCTTCCATCAAAATCTTGTTTACAACCTTATTGTATAAAAACTCTAGAAAACAAAAACGCCAATCGATAGAAGAGACTTTGAATGCAACCTGAACAAACATTGAAATTTTTGTGGTAAGCGGTTTAGGAGAAAAAAAATCGGAAAGACGACCGTTAATTTAGAAATGCACTTCTCTCGCGCTCATGTTTGCACCGAGAAAATTTTGATAGTCATACAACATAATATGTAGAAATGATTAAGGAGTATGACACACTTTATTTCAATTATTTCAGTTCAGTAGTTTTAGAGTTATGAGGCGTCAAACACAGGAGTCAATACTATCGAAACGAGAGATGGCAGTTAAAGCATTTCTCTCGTACCGGGTCACATATTATAATCAAAATTCTGCAAAAAAGAGGAATTTAATTCTGCTAGTTAAAATTACTACATTGAGAAGTTATCGTTCTTTTTGTGTATTGGTAATCAGCTGTTCGCCGTTCTCTCACTGTCGACGGCACCACTAACTACTCCCTTCCTCGCACCACAGCAAAAACCGTAGAGTGTTGGAATTCACGCGGCGTTTTAGCACGATCTTTTGTATGTAAAATGCAAGATAAACAATGATTATGTAATAAACTTTAAACCTATGAATTATTGGGTAGCCTACAGTCTATATTTTATTATTCTAGCTAATAACGGAATTGCTGGCATTATTGCATAATATAGCTTTTTGTCGGCCAACCACTAATCCAATTATTTTACTAAAATGCACATTGAAAGCTAACATCCCACGGGTGATTTTACTTTTTAATTCGTTGAAATCCATGCATTATTTCTGGAGTAATTAATTGCAGTTAAACGAATGAAATTTACGGGCCAAGAACAGCGCCAATTCTTCTTAATTTGGAAAAAATCGGGAAAACGCCAACATATACAGCTTTATAATTTTTATGGGTGGTAGAATATTAGAGAATCGACGTCATAAGAGGGGACATAATTTATGGCCACGATAGTACATAATATGTCAAAATTAACAATTTTGAATATACAGTGTGTCCACGAAAGTCCGCACCATATGGAAAAATTTTTTATTGTGTATTTATCAGAAAATTTTATTCTTTATATAAGTTGGCGGTTCGTATGAAACTAAAACTGCAACCGTCATATATGTAAATTTCGCTGCCATATACCGAGCGATGCAGAATGTATGGATTTGTGATAAGAGTAAAGTACCTTTATTTTCATTATTATCGATAAACTTTATCTGGAAATGTTGTTTAGAAGTAAAAATTAGATTCAAATATGAAATCACAGCCAACTACGTTGAAAAAAAATATTTTCAATTTTTTTCTTAATTATTACTCTTGTGACAAATATTATTAAATGCCAGTGATCCTAAAAGGTTCTTTCTAATCTATTTTTTTTTTAAATTTGAATACATTTTTTATATTTTTTGTTATTTTGGTATGGTAACTAATGTTTATTTATAACTAGCGCAAAATTACTCATTTTCTTGGTGCGAAGTTGATATATCACCCTGTAGATATTAATATGTCATACAATAACTAATTCAGGAGCGTGACTTACCTTTTATTCAGTTAATACTAAAGGCTGGATAGGTTTATAATAGTAGGTATCCATCTACAGCGAGTGATTCTCAAGTGGTCGTACGCGCGGTACTACCACTTATGAAATTTTAGTTTCACTGATAATATTTTAATAAAAATAACTAAAGCTCCAAACATCTATTGCTTCTTGAATTAATTATGACTGACTTACCCGTTATTAAGTTAATAACTATTATGAATATGTTAATAATGCTAATTTATTATCTATGAACCTATTTTATTTCTACTACTAATAATTACAGTATTATATTATTATTATATTATGTAACATACATACATTATTACAAATTAAAAAAAATACTTAACATTGAAAGAATTGTTAAATATCTATTCATCATGTTTCTGTGTGGTGTCCGTCCCGTTCTATGCATAAACACATTCTTCTAGAAACATGTTTGGCCGCATTACTAACAAAATTCGGTGGAATGTTCTGGATACAATATTCTATAGTTTCCTCTAAATGATTTATATCTCTAAATGGTCGGTGTTTGTATACTTTATGTTTTAAGTAACCCCACAAAAAGAAATCTAACGGAGTAAAGTCGGGGGATCTAGGTGGCCAGGATCTTGATTCCGAATTTCTGCCTATCCAGCGATGGCCAAATTTATGATTTAAAAAGTTCTTGACAGAGTTTATATTGTGTATGGGCGCACCATCACGCTGGAGCCAAATTGACGCCCGTTGAATTAACGGCAAATTGTCCAAAAAAGGTGACAACTCTCTGTTCAGGAAATGAGGATATAATACCCCATTTAAATTTTGACGAAAAAAAAGGCCCAAATATTTGACTATTCAAAATAACACACAGCACATTAGTCTTAAAATGGTACTGATCTCGGCATTCTATTGTAAAGTTCGGGTTCTCATGTGCCCACCACCGGCAATTTGGGAAGAAACAGTCCCATTTGACGTAAATGTTGCCTCGTCTGCCCAAAGAATATTTTTTAAAAGATCTGTTCTCTTCCATTTTTCCCTCTTTTAGTGTACTTATAAATTTTGTTTTATAAGGGTGATACTTAATGATTAATGATATGTACTTAATTAATAAATGGTGGAGATCTGGTAAAATAATAAAAAAAAACAAAAGACTAGAGTTGTAGGTGTGATTTTAATTTTAGTCAAATTCTAACAGCAAGAACAATTACATTGGGTTGCCTATACAAGAACCTATACTTAGGTGGTTATTGGTGCGTTTTGTGCTGCTGTACATAAGAAGATGCATTTTTGTATAAAATAAATAATTCAAGACACAATTGTTTGAAGTGTCAGTTATGTTTATTAAGATATTATCAGTGAAAATAAAATTTCATAAGTGGTAGTACCGCGCGTACCAGTACTTGAGAACCGCTCGCTGTAGATGGATTACTACTATTATAAACCTATCCACAGTCATTAATATTAACGGAATAAAAGGTAAGTCAACTCATGAATTAGTTATTGTATTGTATATTAATAGCTACAGGGTGACGAATAGCTACGGCCCTTAGTATTACTGGCATTTACTAATATTTGTCACAAAAGTAATAATTAAGAAGAAACTGAAAATATGTGACTTCATATTTGAACATAATTTTTACTTCCAAACAACATTTCCAAATACAGTTTATCGATAATAATGAAAATAAAGGTACTTTACTCTTATCACAAATTCATATATTCTGAATCGCTCGGTATATCGCACCGAAATTTACATATTTGACGGTTGCAGTTTTAGTTTCATACGAGCCGCCAACTTTTATAAAGAATAAAATTTTCTGAGAAATACACAATAAGAATTTTTTCCATATGGTGCGGACTTTCGTGGACACACTGTATATGCGATATTCCCAAGCATTCAGGTGTATGCACTATATTTTTTCTGCTTTTGTTTTGTCATAGAAACTGTACCTTTGTTGTTGCAAGATGTAACATGGGCCTTACCTGTAAAAAAAGAAATCATATTATAATATTGAATCTTTTTTTTTTTAAATAGAATGGATAATAGAATACATACATTAAGGTGGAACTTGGCACACAAATTTCTCTCGGGTAGTCGTGCTTGGCTCATAAAATTGTTCCACCTTTAATAAATAAATCTTTTACCTACTACAATTTCGTGTTCTCATAAAAATTCTCTCGAAACCTTTCTATACAGTTCCCGCATTTAAATTTACATGCGTTGGTAATGACTTCTAAATTATTAATAAGGAAAAAGGACTCTTCTATCGGATACAAAACTTTACTGGCTACGTACTTACTAAACTAGATCAAACAAAAATCAATGCCTTGTATAACCATAATAATACTGAATGTTGAATGCGGAAATTAGGTATTTCCGAAACTTAAGATTCTTGGTAACTTCGGCATTAGCGGCAAAATCGCCGGTATGCAGCATAAAAATTTCAGTAGCAAAGCCGCCGCCGCGCCCTGAAAACTTCAGCCGAGCAGTTAGAAAAATTCCGAACGACGCAAGAGAAGGAAGAAGAATAGGAACTGCCATTGAGCGTGTCGGATAATTCTAGTAAGTATGTAGTCGGACGAAGAGTGCTTTGAACAGCTGGCCCGCTTCACAATACCTACGCTAGCCGGCGCGCCTGTGCCCGGCCAACTTTGCACATTAAATATTAAAACTTTAAACCGGTACAGATTTTGCGTTTCAATATGTATGTGATCCGTATAAGGGATCCTTTGATACGCGAGCGCGCTCGACTCGTCGTGTTATTCCGCCGAATTGATTTACAACATCTGCAGCAGACTGTCATGTGACGTGCCGTGCATTAAATTGACGCCATTTTTCATACGCAAAGGAGACCGTTTTGTCTTTGTGCATATTTGCTTTGGAAGCGAAGACTACCATCGATTTATATGCCGAAACCGAGAACCAGCATAAATCTTTCACAGCAACTTATCCTGCATTCAGCTCTAGGGTATTCTACATTCCTTTGGGTATTGACGCTGTAATTAACTAGCATATTTGCAATGAAGTATATGGGCTAATGACTAACAAAAGTCAATACTGACTGTGCTTTTGGTTTTTTAGTTTTCGTCAATTAAATGTTGGTGTGCTGGCCTCACCATTAACGTGGTATTTTTTGAACACTTATAATGCTAGCTCTAGACTCAGCCCGAATAAATCGGCGAAAAGTTCGGCGAGGCTGGGTGAGACATAGCGGTCAAAGAAGGCGATCCACATTCTCGGCGTTCGGCTCGTGCATTCAGTGTTCATCTGCGGGTGAGTTAGAATGGACGTCGCTGAAGTAGCCGCTGCCTCAGCGTATGGTGTGTGTGCATACTTTCATTGAAATTGTGGTTATTATTAATTAATAATTAATTGAATAACGTAAATAGAAATTTAATATAAAATATATTAAATATTTGAAAAATTTCTTAAATGTTATTGATTTATTATTCTGAAAATTTATATTAGATGCCTTATACTAATATAAGACATAGTAATACTACTTATTATTTTATTATTTTGTGTAATGTATTGCGGTATAAATCAAATAAAATCAAAGTGCATATCTATACAGAGTTAGTTAAAATTACAACTAAATAATTCTCCAATCGTAAAAACAATAAAGAAAAAAAACATTTTTTTTGTTTGAAACGACACCTTTTCCTGCTTTTATTCAGAAAGTAGCAACTGATATTCAGAAAGCAACACATGACATTCACCTATTCCGAATTATTTTCAGAAATCAACACATGATATTCATCTATTCCGATTTTTTTCCAGAAAGTAGCAGTTGATATTCATCTATTCCGATTTTGTATCAGAAAGTAGCAGTTGATATTCAGAATATGTCATTTGAAATTCAGAAATTGACAAATGATATTCAGCAAATTTAAATAATTATAACTGTATTCATAGCTTATTTCGACAATTTCTGAGGAAATTATAAATTTATTGTTAGCAACAGTTATTTCCTGACATGATTTTAGATCTATGTATGTATTAATCTATGTATGTATGTATGTATGTATGTACATAGAATAATGTACACTTTGACGTTTTGAAATAATGTTTTATTTTTTTTCTGTACTTAATTAAGTTCTCAATTTTAAGTATAAATTTTTTAAAATAAAATATCAAATAACTTTGTATATTTTAACTGTGTCTCTGTTTAGCGTGCATGATATAAAAATACGCTTTGTCATTCTGTCATGTGACATCCATTTGATCTGTATGCGACCCACTGTATAGAGAAGTTCCTTAAAAAAATCTGGAGAATTCTGAATTACACTTGCTACTTTCTGAATATCAATTGTTACTTTCTGAAAATAATTCTGAATAGATGAATAACAACTGCTACTTTCTGATACTAAATCGGAATAGATGAATATCAATTGGTACTTTCTGAAAATAATTCGGAATAGATAAATATCAACTGCTACTTTCTGATACTAAATCGGAACAGATGAATATCAATTGCTACTTTCTGAAAATAATTCGGAATAGATGAATATCAGTTGCTACTTTCTGAATAACAGCAGGAAAAGATGTAGCTTTAGACATTTGGTAACATTTCTTTTTTCAAATAAGATAGAACAATACTGTATATTTTTACATTTTTAATTCTAAGATTATTTAAGAATTTTTTGTAGGAACCATTTTTTATAAAATGCATCATTTTTAGTTATCAGCAATTAATTAAAACTCCTGAACATTAAAACTGAATATTTTCCCACATACATACACATTTATTTTCATTTGCTGTTTGAACAGGTAATTAACATTTAATTTTATTTTTCTATTTAATTGTTCTGTTATTTTTTATCCGTTTAATTAAACTAAAAGTTTGGAGTTTTGATTAATTGCTTGTAACTAAAAAGATGATGCATTGTATAAAAAATTATTCCTACAAAAAATTTATGGAATTAATCTTCTTAGAATTATAAAATGTAAATATATGTGTTCTATTAGAAAACAGAAAGGTTGCCAGTTTCCATAATAAAATAAGCAATCTGTGCATTAAAAATATATTTAGACGATAGCTTATTTTAAATCAAACAACTTATGTTTGATTTTTTTTAAATGTTTACGGTTGGACAATTATTTAGGTGCTCCGGTTATGTTGACCAACCCTGTATACTGGTAGGTAACAACGATATTATCAATCAATAACTGAGTAATTGCCCTATGTAGACCGCAGTCGTAATTTGCGATTGTCGAGAAAGATAAACCAAGAATGACTGTTGAATGTCTGTCGACAGTGAATAAATATTTCTTTTCGCCAATGTACGTGAAGCACCTGTGCGACATTCCCCATTAATGAGGGTAAAATAATACCAAATTTCCAGGTAGTTCATAGCCGGCCCAAGTAATCAAAGAACCGTACCAAAACGATACAATAGATTCAGACATCATAGAAAAATACGACTGGAATAACTTGGAACTGATAAGATTTATTTGAAAGAGATAAATAATATATTCTTTAGCTTTAATTAATTAATTACTGATTTATTATTGTTATTAATTTTAATTTTCTTAAATACGGTAATCTTATAATACGGATGGTTAATTTATTGATATGCATTTGCATTTCTTCCATAATACAGAAATAAATATCATTATCTGGTATATTTTCCATTTTAACTTTACGTATGTGATTTTTTTCCTGACAAATTATAGTAATGGGGACGTCACAAATAGAGAAAAAATTGCTATCGGATATTCAATTTTATATCAATGTAAACTATTTGTATTTTGCATATAAATTTATTCTGTTCAAAATTTTTTAATCTTTTATTTCAATACTAAATAATTATTCCTTTCATTACCTACCTTTCGGGTGCATTGATGCTCGAACAGCCGCTTCACCGCACGTGTTTGATGTCATAAATCAGCCCCTGTCGTAAATAATACCTTCGGGTATACACAAAAACTGCGGGAGCCTCGTCAAAAATCCAGATTGAATGGATCGAAGCGAATGCGTAGAAAATAAGCGAACCACTCGCCGAACGCGTGATTTTTATCCGACTATCTGCATCCGTGGAGACTTCTGGCAATTCGAATGTTAGCGGATTTGGGTGAATGTGGCATCCACACTCTCCCGATTCGCGGTCTCTCGCTATGTCTCGCGAGAGTCTGCAGGAGGTCCAGGTGCATTAACAATGCTGAATTTCAAGTTAGGTATTGCTATTGTTGGGTTAATATGCAAGATATCCAAACTCAAAACAAGTTTTAGTTTTAACTGCGGTTTTAAGTAAGACGATTTCTTTTGCATTTTACCAGAGAAGACGCAAAGTTCAAAAAACCGAGTTGAACTCCATTGGGGAAATTGTCGCAATCGCTTAGGCTAGACACGAGGGAACTATACAGTGTAATGGAATGATCAAGGGAGAGCCACAAATAGCTCATTCGAATTTAGCTGGACTGTGTGCTCTCTCTGTAGGAGACACGAATAGCGCTATTACTAATCTGATTGAACATGATCTCTCTTTGGAAATATTTGCTATAATTAGATATTCCAATACAGGTCAGAAAGGCTTAACAATATTAAAACAAAATCAATGATAGTTGTGTTGTTCTTAGTCCGCATTTCCCATTGGTCCCATTGAGTACCCCTTTTCTATCCTTTTTCCACCTTCATTGGTCTTAACATATGATGTTATCACCATTGTTTTTAATACCAATATTCTTCTATAGATAGATATTCTAATTGTTGAAATAGTACACTTGGTTTTACATTTTGCAATTTTTGTATATGGTGTAGGTTATATCGAAAAGTCGCATGGGTTTAGAATAAGTTTTATATTCGTACGATTTTAACATGACTAACATGAGATTCTAGTGACTTTCTAGGAATTTACTTTCGCAAACATAAATGTTGTGGTGGCACCTTTGTGTATTGATGCGTAACATAGCCTATTCCACATTTTGTTATTGTTTGCTGTGATTACAAATGTCGAAGAAAGCATACGAGAAAAGTTTTGTATGGTAGAAAAGCGCGATCGAAGTTTTAATAACAAAGCAAGGAGGTTATGTTTTCTACCAACCCAATGCGACTACAGTTGTCAAAAAATAAAATCACTAATGCTCAAGCTTTGCGATTTATTAAAGCTACACAGACGTAAACGGTTAATAAATTGTCTGAAAATTCTGTTTTCAAGTGTGTCAATACTAAATTTAATCCTGTCCGATAGTAATGTTTAGCATGCAAATCTGGTTCAACTGAGCAGTGTGTGTGTGTGTGTGTGTGTGTGTGTGTGTGTGTGTGTGTGTGTGTGTGTGTACCCGTTTTTTTGTGGCGACGATTCCGGAGAAACTACTAAAGGTATCAGGACGAAACTTCATATTTAGAAGTTTCATAACCAAAGTTAGAGCTGAAAAGCTTTCTGTTGAAGAGGGTCCAAAGGAACTGGAGGTTTACTCATAGCACTTTTCGAAGATTTTGCAAATTAGCCGCTATTTGTGTAATGTCGTCAAAATAGTTAAATAATAAATTAAAGGAGAGGAAATTTTCTATAATTTATGTATATGACATTTTTTGGTAGAATTTATAGTTTAGCTGCATGAGCAAATTCTATTTCATCGAGATCGGTCGTACTGTTTTAAAACTAGTAGCCAGGATATGTCAGATTTTTTGATTCTAATGACAGTAGCTAGTGTCAAACGCTAATGTTTTGAAAATACTACTGTCAATATAGGCTGCGTTCGGATATTGAACACCGTTACACTTTTTACACCCAATAACACGTAAGTGTCATTTGGACGGTGTACCCCCGATGACGATGAGTTTGAGCCGGAGCAACGGAGGAGACGTCGAAGGCGGTGGCGGTAGCTGCGTGTGCGTGCTGAGCGTGTTAGTGTTTTAATCAATGATTTTTAGATCAAAACGTTTTACATCCTTTTAAATATCTTTGTAAAGCATTTTTATCGTTTTATCGTCGTTTGCTTTTAAAAATTTACCCGCCAAGCTGTTCACTCACTGGCGGGTAAATCGTTTCAGATTTCAGTTTGTAAATATACCCTCGGATAAGCGCCCACGGCGCAAGGGACCGTATGTTTTATATTTGAAATTGTGTTCATTCATAATGTATATATTCTTAAATTAATATATTTGTGTTAATGGTTAATGGACGGTGTACCCGGTGTCAACGGAGTACAATATCCGAACGCATCTTTAATCGAGATATCTGTCTAGTTATACTAGTTTTATTTTAATGCAGACATAGCCGATCTCTAGCAAATAGAATCTCATGCAGCTAAACTATTAATTTTATATATAGTATGATAAAGTCATGTGCCTGGCCACATCAGATTTTTTTATTCTAATGACAGTAGTCCTGGTGTCATACGCTAATGTTTTGACA
This sequence comes from Aphodius sticticus, assembly GCA_963966075.1. Lineage (NCBI taxonomy): Eukaryota > Metazoa > Arthropoda > Insecta > Coleoptera > Scarabaeidae > Aphodius > Aphodius sticticus. The sequence goes on along the minus strand of OZ014512.1, from coordinate 2,856,208 downwards.
ATATCTTGGGTCAATATAAGCTGCTTTTGCATATTACATTACACTTTTTACACCCAATAACACGTAAGTGTCATTTGTACGGTGTACCCGGTGTCAACGGAGTACAATATCCGAACGCAGCTTTAATCGACATATCTGTCTAGATCTAGTAGTTTTATTTTAATGTAGACATGGCGGATCTCGATCAAATAGAGTCTCATGCAGCTAAACTATTAATTTTATATATAGTATGATAAAGTCATGTGCACATCAGATTTTTTTTTTACTTTCTCAAAAGGAATCTAGCAACCAAAACATCGAATTTTTGAACAAAATTTGCTCAAAATGTCACTCAGCATGAAAAAGTGAAAAGTAACAAATTTTGTACTTTTTCAGCTCTACAAAATACTAACGCGACGTGATAGAATTCTGTATATAGGCTGGAATAATTGCTTCACCCTTGTCCTTTATGCTGTGAAGCAACGGCTCATAATGCAGAATGTTTTCAAAAATATCACGTGTTCCAATTCCTCAAGCAGGCTCAAAAGAAGCCTGCACATTGGATATTGACGCTCTAATGCGAAAAATCATTTGATAATTCAATAAAGCGGTACAGAACCACTTTAACACACTTCAAGTGAAATCTTTCATTGAATCAAAAGCGTCACGTTATTAAATAAAGTCACAATATGTCAAAAAAAGGTTGGTACTTTTTTATGCGTTCAAACAATAAAAAATATCGCAACTTGACATATTTTTCTAAAGATGTAAATGAACCACTTTAAAGTTCAAGAGCAACCTTTCATTTGAACCTAAAGCGTCACATTATTAAAAAAAGTCACACTATGTCAAAAAAAGGTTGGTACTTTTTGATGCGTTCAAACAATAAAAATATCGCGACTTGACACATTTTTCTAAAGATGTAAATGAAACAGCCAAAGAGGAATTACACATGTGCTTTATGTACTACAAAATGGAAAACCTGAACTTCAAAAAAAGGAAAACTTTCTCTATCAACCTTTTCTATCAACCCTATCAAACTAAAAAAACGCGACATGAAATTTTTTATGCGAACAAAAGTTTAGATTTGAACTTAAAAGCTTTCAAGAAAAATACCAATAACAACTCTGTGAACTGGGATTTCATTAAAAATAATACTCCAATGTGGTATTAAAAAATTGCCGGCGAAAAAGTATGTGCACACAACTTCATAGAGTAAAGTTATTTGTTTTTGGTTCATAATAAGTTAAAAGGTTAAAACCTCAAGATACAAGATTTCAGTTGAGTCTACTTAAAGAATTCTCTCGTATAGCATTTCTTCGTCAAAATCTGCCAAAAAACATATTTAATGCTCTTAAAAATCCCAACCTGAAAGAATTCTGTAAGTAGGCTGAAATTAATGCTTAAACCTTGAACTTCAAAGCTGGATGGATCAATTTTATGGATTTTTTACTCGTTTTTTTTTTCTTTTAGGTGACGCGTCGGACATTGGTTTGAGAGGGTAAGTTTAAGGTTTAAGAGATTACAGTCACGAATTTAAAATTCACATAAAACACGTTCATCATATCGGCTTCTTGGCAAAAAGGGGATGTCTCTCACGGATCCTCGGCGGACCCGTTCCGCATTTGCATTAATACTCTTTGTTTCCGTAAGTTTTTATCGCGGACGCCGTGATATACGTTCGAACCCATCCGAATTTATGACTTGCCCGTCCATATCTCCCTACAGTTTTCGAATAAGAATAACTTGGACACCGTATATAGTTGATCGCGCGGAAACCAAATAAGAAAACTTTTTAAATATCTCGTCGTCGTCGTCGGTCGTCGTGTTTCGGAAAATACCCGCGCGTAATTTATGTGACAAGGAGAAGGGGTCGCCGTAACATCCAGAAGACAAAAGGACGCAGCAGCCAGTGGAAGAGAAGAGGGAAGAAAAAAGTTAAAGTATGCACGTCGAGACGTCACGTCGAATGAGATGTCACGTGATCCGGCCGCCGCGATTCAGCCGCGAGGCTCTGTCACGCCACTTTACATACGTAAAGATGCGGCGAAAAGATAAAAGTAACTACCTTAAGGGATAGGGGAGGTTCTTTCCCCACGTAACAGAAAACCACTGGAAATTCTGAGCGGTGTCGTGCAAATCTTTGCAATTGTCGCTGTCAGTCGCACGTTATCTTGCATGAATTTACATCGCCTCGGGTAATTTTACAACGCACCGAGTATAATAAACGCAATCAACCACCTTTAAACATAAACGTTAAACAATGGTTAAACCTACTAACATGTATGATAATATGAATATACTGTCGTCCAAATTGGCGTTCCTACACAATATGACATTGATCTCTTCGATATATAACATTATAAATTAAAACAAAATTGCATGTTTACGTACAAATATTTAGTGAACATGCTATGCTGGGTAATAGTTATTTGTGTCACAAGTGCCGAAAGTACGGAATAGCGCGACAACTGGTAATGCGGCGCGACGCCTAAGGCGGAGCGTCGCATGAAAGCGAGTCGCGCTATGTAGTTTTCGGCAGGAGTGACATAAAACGTTTTTTGTGCTGCTTTTTGAGTAAAAATGTATTTAAAAAAAATTAAAAAATATTTATATTTTTGTATAAGAAATGATAGGTTGGTACCACTTCGACGAAACGTCGAGAATAAAAAACTAATTCAAATTCTGACAATTTATCGTTTTTAGAATTAGATATAATAACGGGTTAATATTCATTATCAACAAACAATCAAATTGGTGATCGTTTGTGCTGTCACAGTCGAAAACAGCTGATTTCGTTCGAGGTTGGGAAACCGCTATGGAACTTTGCCGCTCTAGTGCCGCTTTGAAGGCTAGGAAAATAAAGTTGCATTAGCTACACTACAGGCATGGAGACATATTTATCCTTATTTTATATTAATACATGGTACATTATGGTACATTCTAGTGTTACATTTTTAAAAATTAATGATTTTTTATTGCGTATTTTGATTACACAATATTTAAAGAATAAAAATTTCAGGAAGAAATTCGGGAAATTAACGATTCCATAAAGTTGGATATTATTTGGAAAAATACATTTTTTTCGTATTTTTTATATCTTTTTTCGAAAAGGCCCTGACAATTCCACAATTATCAATATTTTTTAATAATCCTAGTTTGCGCGATAGCAAGTCAATCTGCGAATACAACGCCGCAAGAATTTTTTAAATCGCCCCGTTAGTTTTTGTCAACCGCCCAACGCAACAAGGTTTCGTGAAAACTGCGCTTAATTGTAGACGTGTAGTGAAATTCCTACACAAAAATCTTGTCCACTCATATTTTTATCGATATCTCAAAAACTATTAAGCTTATCACAAAATATGATATGTCTTTTTAAAGAAGGAGAAATGTGGATATACTAGAGAAAAGAATTTCTAAGAAATATTGAAAGATGTACGTATTAGAGGTGGTTGGTTCCGATAATCGAGATATGATCTGCTTCGGTGGGCCGCTTGACTCTTGGCTATGGAATCGTTAATTGTTCGAATTTCTTTCTGACATTTTTACAGTGTATTCTTTAAATGTTGTGCAATCAAAATATGCAATAAAAACATTCATTTTTGAAAATGTTACACTAGAATGTATCCAATATACATAGATTATTGTTATTTTCATTAAGTAACATTCTTCTTATTCATTTATGTTATTATATGTAGAAAGATGTTTTATTTATTTCGGTAGGATGCGTATGTAAGCGCATGTACTACCAATTTCAATATATTATTTATTCTTTATTCAGACTTTTATTTTTTTATTGATTACATTTACAGAAATTTTTTATTAGCAATTTAAGTAATTTTGGCAAAAATGGGGGGTGGGGGACGCGTTCGCTCTGTTTTCGCCCCTGGCGCAGTTTTGTGTTAACACGGCCCTACCACCATAATACCTGGTATCTCGAAAAAGATACACCAAATTAAGTCAATCAAAATCTGTCTGCATTTCATAGCTACTTTGTCACAAAATAAAACAAAAATAGCTGCTATTCATGGGACATAATACCTATTTTTGTTTAAATATAGCATTTTTATGGACAAGCATTCTTTTTATCGGAAAGTAGCAAATACCTTTTATTATTTAACAAAACAAATAAAAAAATCTGCGGCTGCGTCTCACGGTCCAGTTACAGCACAATGTAGACCAGCCATAGAGATTTTTGCGTGACAAAATACTAGCAGGAAGCCGACGGTCCCAGGTTACGTGGAACAGTCGGTAGATGTTTTGTGATATGTTTCCTACTCGCAAATATGTTTCTTAAGTTGTAATAAAGAAAAAAACCTAAAAAAATCGTGTTTTTTTTTTGCTTTTTGCTTGTAAAAACTGAACCGATGGAGCTTTCAACAGACGAATTGTAGAGAATGAAAAGACCAAAAAAAGTGAACCTTACACGAACTCGATTGAATTAATATTAATGGAGGAAATTCGGAAAAACAGGAAAAATTGCGTTTTTTTCAAAAATTCATAAATCCTAAAAAAAAACTCCTTAAAAACCTAAAAAAATCGTGCTTTTTTTCGTGTTTCGCTTGTAAAAGCTGAACCGATGGAGCAATCTTGATACTGTCAACAGACGAATTGTAGAGAGTGAAAAGACGAAGAAAATGAAACATACACGGACTCAATCGGATTGATTTTGACAGAGGAAATACGGAAAACCCGGAAAAATCTGCGTTTTTTTCAAAAATTCATAACGCCGCCATTTTCAAAGTTGTAGCGGAGGCCTTTCGCGTGAAAGTAGCGATTGGTGGGTACTTTGAGTGTGCACAACCCAGGCGTTGTCCGATGATTAGTTTTTACACAATTGCGATTTGAATATTTGTGTGCAATATGATTCGGCGAGCCTGGATGCGTCGGAGGTGGTCCGATTTTAATTTTTTTACGTATTTGGAAAGTAGAAGTATTGTGCTACAATACGTCTATTCTGATTTTACGTTAAAATGTTGCGAAATAGGTAAAAAATGCTTGCAAACATGACCGAAAACTGCCGCCCGCTCCAAACCGGTCGAGTAGTGGGGGTAGCCGGTCGACGCGGAGAAGCGCGTATCTGTAGTAATACAAGCGCGCTATTCGAATGAGGATTCTGCGAAAACTATTAATCCGACCGAATCCAGGTTTTGCGTACTTAAAGTACATGTGACAGAAATGGCGGAGTTATGAATTTTTTAAAAACAGCAAAATTTTCCGGTTTATCCAGCTGTTCTCGGGTTCTAATTATCCGATCGGATCGTTTGACCCTCTTCGTAATTTAATTCTCTACAGTTCATCCCGTTGCACCAATAAGATTGCTTCAATAAGAAAAGTAAAGAAAACGCGATTTTTTGTTCATAATTGTTTATACAAAATTAAAAAATGGCATTTTCTACTATCCTGCACAGGATGGCACAGGTGCACAGTGGTTCAGATTCAACTTTTACGGGGACATTGATATTATTTCGGCCAAAACGCTAAATTTATTATGTCAGTTTTTGCTTATCCCCTTTGATGTCAACACTTTCCATTGGGAAGGAAAAATATAAAAAAAAATTAAAAAATTTTAAAAAATTTTGATAATATATGTGGTGTATTAAAAACAAAAGTAAAATATGTGGGGAACATAAAAAGAGATCAAAATAAGTCAAAAATCTTAATCAACATATGTTAAAAAATGTACTGTATATACACAGTGTCCATTTTGAAAAATACAAAAACGATTAAATTGAAATAAAACTGAACATTTTTATTAGCTGATTAATTATATAAATGAGTAGTTTGAAAAATCAGCAAGAAAAACTAAACATTCTGGGTTATATTTCTTCTTAGAAAACTGATCAGCATAAAAATGTACACCGTATTTCCAATTTAAACCTTTCAATATATCTTTAAAGTCTTCGCACTTTTTCACATTCAGATTAGCCACCATATATATACATGGTTTATTTTAAAACCCATCTTGGTTAAGATTCTTGAGTTACTTTTATTTTATACTTTTCTGGTAATTTTTATTATAAAAATTAACAATGGTAACTATTTTATAATGATATATCAAATAGGCTATAACATAACTCAATAGGTCACTCTGTAAGCATAAAATATAAAAATAAAAAATCTGAAAAAAAATTTAGAGATGACTTCATGTTTCTTCTCTTCGAACAGAGCCTTATTGTCAGGTCCTCGAACCTGCAATGTTTTCATACCCTATCGATATGAAATATGATGTAAACATTCAACAAATCTAATGTGTGCAGTGTGCATGCAATGTGGATAATCCGTAAAGGAAGGTGGTTATATTGCAAGACGTTTCCATAACAGGTTTTAAGTCAGCCATTGTTGGTGTTGCGTGACAAACGTAGCAATTTTGTGATGATCTGTTCTCTGCTAGAGTATTAGGTATTTTTCCATCCAACATCGTTTTCATTAAAATGTGATGTACCTTGATATCTTTGCAATCGATCTTTATGCATGTCGTCATCAACATTGAAATTTGGCTTTCAATATACTCAGTTTCGCGGTTTATAACCTCTTGGTCCTCCTTTATAAATTGAATCCTTATTGGAATGCAAAATCGCGTAGCTGAAGGTCGAGGATTCATCCAAACTATTTCTTCTGACATTCCAAGATTTCTCTTTGAAATCATACGCAATGGTACATACGGTTTTGTTCCTACCACTAATCTTCCACCGTTTCTTCAATATATTTGAAAACAATGAAATTTTATTTTCAATAAGCCCTTTTGGGATATCTGGCATTCTTGACTAAACAAAACCTACCATCTGATTCCGTACATATAGGGTAGTTACATCGGAAATGATTTTTTCATCGGAAAGAAATTCAAATAATTCTGCTCTAGAAACTCCTATCCTAACACCTGGTGACAAAAGAATAAAAAAAACTAACTTCCGCAGACCCACGCACCTACAGATTAGCATCCTTAGATAGCTAATAATCATGTCGTAATATTCAAAAACTTACAGCCAAAAAGAAAGGGTACTATTTTTTTTTCTATTCGAATGAACATTGTGCTACTAATAGATTAATGTATTTTTCTTGTACTAAATAAACGTATTGTATCCTATTGTAGAAACATCAAATATAGAAATAAATTAGTTCATAATCAACCCGAAGGACCAGCAGACATGGTGATATAACAATATTAACAATTAAACACCTAAAGCACCGTAAAAAACACTGTAAAATGCAGCTAACTATTAAGGATAACTGATACGCACGGACCGAGTTGTATACTTGAAAATGTGTCTTTTTTTACTAATCGACCTGTTTGGATATCTGGCTATATACCTACATCGAGTTTTTAAATTTTTACAAACTTGACTTTGATACAAATGTCCCCGTAAATCAGCCGAATAAACCACTGTGAGGCGCCTTCCTGCTAGTATTTATGTCAAAAAAGCAATAATGGGTAGCTCTATTGCTTGGCCTACTGGATATACAATCAACAGCAGGATAACAAAACAGCATAATCAATTTGTAATTACTAATTAGTTTGTTTACTAAACCTGTAATGCAAATGTTATAAACATGCAGATATGTACACACATACACACTGCACTGTGATTGATAGGAGCGGTTTAGCAAACACTGGCAGTATGTTTTCCGAGCGCTGCTGGGGTACATAATAATATTTGCCATTTTTTTCGCGTGCGCCTCGGACAGCGAACGGCTGCGTAATTTTAATGCGAATCAATTCGGGCCGCACGGGCCCGTATTTGTTCAGCGGCATAAAAACGTATTAATTAGTTTTTGCGATACATTCGCAGTGTGTGTATATATGCACGCGCCGTCGGTAAGTGGTAGGTAAACACGAAGCGAAAATGCAGTCGGTAGCGACGGACGGACGGACGGTCGAAATTGATGAATTTCCTCTGCCATAAGTGGGTACGTAACATAGTTAACCACTTGGCCTGTATTTTGTTTGCCGACGCTGAGCACTTATGGTTGTAACGCGATCCCCGGGCAAAATGAGAGAGAAACCGCCCCTTCAATTCTCGCTAGATAGGCTAGGCGGGTATCTCTATACGCTGAAATATGTACACGTCGCTTTGGATCAACAAGCCGACCATTCACCAAATCGACTAATACAGGCGAACGCATCGTACACAATTCTCAACAACTAAATTCGGCGAGTCTGTATGATCGCATGTATGTATTGACATTTTGGTGGCGGCGCTGGGAGTATTTGGTAAATGACGTTATCAGTCTGAGTAATCGTTTAATCGACATAGGCCAAGCAATAGAGCTACAAATGATTGCTTTTTTGACATAAAGACTAACAGGAAGCCGCCTGTGCCATCCTGTGCAGGACAGTCCGTATTCCCACTATGTTTCCTACTCGAAAATGCAATTTTTTAACTTTTTTTATAAACAATTATCAACAAAAAATCGCGTTTTTTTATTTTTTTTATTGTAAAAGGAAAACTATTGAAGCAGTCTTAATGGTGCAACGGGATGAACTGTAGAGAATTAAATTACAAAGAGAATGACAGGTCAAACGATCCGATAGGATAATTAGAACCGGAGAAAAGATGGGAAACCCGGAAAGTTTTGCTTTTTTAAAAAAATTCATAACGCCATTTTATCTATTCACATGTACTTTAAATGTGCAAAGTCTGGATTTGGTCGGATCAATAGTTTTCGCACAATCCTCATTTGAATTTTTTTGGCAATATTTTTGCGGAGAGCTGGATGCGTTTGAGGTTGTCCGATGTCTATTCTGATTTTTCGATAAGACCCGTTTAAGTGGGTAATAAACTACTGAGAACATGAGCAAAAACATCCGCGTCCGCTAGAGTGGTTGAGTGATGGTGGAAGTGTGCGATTAGAGGGTAAATGTATATATAGGATGTCTGGTAAAGGTATTCCGAAAACTAGGGAGCTGATAGAGGACTGCCATCCGATAAGTGTATACTGTATATGCACTTTTGGCTTTCGACGCTTCATTAAAAAGTTATAGCTTTTCTATTTTTCAGTTTTATATTCCCTTAAAAATATAACCGATTACAAAGTCGGCGTTGTTTATTTAACAGAAACAAAAAAAAACACTTACAAATAACAAAGTGAATAAAAGGTTTCCAAATACTGCTCAAAATGTTGCCCTTCCAAGTTAATTGTCATTTCAGCACATTTCCCAAATCCTGCCGGACTCTTTGAAAAATTTCAGGTGTTTCTCGAATGCGATTGCAGGCACCATTTATTCGTTGTAGCAGTGCATTTCTGCTACAGCAACGTTTTCCAAACTGCTTGCGCTGTCCTTCTCCCGCTCTCGGCTCTCTCAATAACTTTGCTCCGCTCTAAGGGAGGCACGCATCCCAGTTTGGAAACCACTGTGCTACAGCGAATAAATGGTGCCTACAATCGCATTCGAGAAACATCTGAAATTTTTCAAAGGGTCCGGCAGGATTTGGGAAGTCGTGCTGAAATGTGCATTTACATGGAAGGGCAACATTTTGAGTAGTATTTGCAAAACTCTTTTATTTATTTTTCTTATGTAATACGCGCGCCTGTATAGTAATACGCGCGCGCAGCGCGCTTGTATTGCTATAGATACGCGCTTCCCCGCGTCGACCGCCTAACCCCACTACTCGACCGGTTTGGAGCGCGCGGCAGTTTCGCGGCCATGTTTGCAAGCATTTTTCACCTATTTCGCTACATTTTAACGCAAAATCAGAATAGACTTTTTGTAGCACAATACTTCTACGAAATACGTAAAAAGAATTCTGTCGAAATACGTAAAAAAATTAAAATCGGACCACCTCAGACGCATCCAGGCTCGCCGAATCATATCGCAATTGCATACAAATATTCAAATCGCAATTGTGCAAAAACTAATCATCGGACAACGCCTGGGTTGTCCACACTCAACGCACCCATCAATCGTTACTTTCACGCGAAAAGTACTCCGCTACAACTTTGAAAATGTCGCAGTTATGAATTTTTGAAAAAGCGCAGATTTTTCCGGTTTTTCCGAATTTCCGTTAATATTAATTCAATCGAGTCCGTGCAGGGTTCATTTTTTCGTCTTTTCCTTCTCTACAATTCGCATCAAGCATCAAGATTGCTCCATCGGTTCAGTTTTTACAAGCGAAAAACGAAAAATGAACACGAATTTTTGAGGTTTTTTGTTTATAACAAATTAAGAAAATATATTTGCGAGTAGGAAACACATGAGAATACATCTACGGACTGTTCCACGTGACCTGGGATCGTCGGATTCCTGCTAGTATTTGTGTCACGCAAAAATCTCTATTGCCTGACAAGGGCGTAGCCAGGGGGAGCAGGGGGTGGGGCGCCTGCCCCCCCTGGCGCTCAAAATAAAAATGCACAAAATTGTATTAGGTACATAATAAATTTACAAAGACACATGACATGTACTGTAACCCAGCGTTCTTCAACCTTTTTACGCCTGCGGACCGGCAAAAGTAGGGGAAATATTTCGCGGACCGGCTGACGATTAAGGGGTAATACCACCCCTAGAGGTAGAAAAATGATACCTAAGTTGTACCTAGTAGTAGGGTAAAAATGAATTTTATTCAAAAATCAAATATTCTGCTATACTATTCTGTTTGGCATAAGTCTTTTGCTTTATTTAATCATATACATTTCAAAAACGGTCGGATATCTCAACCAATTCACACCTGATTGATTTAAAATTACAACATAGGCAGATTTTATGTATTCTCTGATACAAAACCCAGTCCAGTACGTAGGATTTTAGCAAATAGTATTTTTTTGCAGCTCGCCATGTTTTTTAACACAAATTGAACACTCTTTATTCGACAATTTTATAACCAAATAGCTGTAACCAAAAAGAAGTTTTGAAAATTTCATAAAAAAAATTAGCTGGACTGGTATATGTATCGGAGAAGATTGTCTCAATTTCAAGTCACTCGGTTATGAATTGGCTGAGATACCCGACTCAACGGAATTGATGACTCAACGTAATTGATGATTTTAAAGCAAGTTTTGAGGAGAAATGCCGGTACGCCGCCATTTTAATTTTTTTAAGTACGTAATTTTAAAGACTTGTGTAAATTATGTAACTTCTGAATAAAATTGATTTTTACACTGTACATGCTTAAACTTTTTTCGACCTAAAAAAGTGGACACTTATACACACACTAAAACTTGTATTTCAATGTCGGTGGCCATGTCATTAATTCTTCCCTGGGTTGTGGTATCCGATAGTAGTACAGCCTCTAATTTTGTAGCAACTTGAGGACCCAAAATTTCTTGAACGACATCTAAGACGCAAAGCTTTACTAACTCCTCACCAATAGTGAATGTTTTTTTTTTGTTTTAGCTATACGAAGAGCTACGAAATAATACTCTTGAAGCAGTGACTTGTTACTATAGTATAATCATAATTTTCATTTGACTTTTCTGAATTTTCATCTGATCGTGTAATTTTTCAAAAAAGTCCAGTATCAGTAAAATGTTTATGCTTTGAATGCAAATGACGAGATAGTTTTGAAGGCTTCATAGCTTCATTTGAAAGAATTTCTGAACATACTACATACAAAGGCAGTGGCGATAGTTCGCTGCCAGGGGTACAATAAACCGAACTTTAGATACTCCTTATCATATTGCCTTATAAAATTACCTTTTCTCTTTTTTGTTTGTATTGTATATTCAGAAGTATCGACCAATTTCTTTTTCTGTGGTCCTTCTACACTTGAAGCACTGGTACTTGGCATAATTTCGATACCATCAGTACTTTTCTCCTGAATATTGTCCTTGCTTCTACCAAAGAGAGCTAGAAGGTTTTGCTGTTTGGCTTTTATAGGTACCATTTTGTACGGCTTCAAGTTTTACGAAAGAAAATTTATTTTCCAAAATACCACACAACACTATAACGCATAATATTCAAAAACAATACGCTCGAGTGCGATAAAATAAAAGACAAACGATCTGACACAATTCTGGGATGGAGCATACACGAATCGCTGTAAATTATGATGTATGTATAGGTGAGCAATGTTGCCACCACCAAACTAATGATCGTACAACATGTAGTTCAGAATAATAGAAGATGATATGTATTTGGAATATACTTTTTGTGCATGTTTTACACGCATTTCTATTGACTGGTATTAGTGCCATCTAGTGAAAGCTATAGCAAGTGTTATAAAGTATAGAAAAATAGTTGAGCCGCCTTGATAAGGGCGAAATTTTTCGCGGACCGGTAAAATATTTCTGCGGACCGGCACCGGTCCGCGGACCGGCGGTTGGGAAACGCTGCAGTGTAACCAGTACCTACCTCCAAATCTCAATACAGGGTGAGGTATTTATTGTTAAGTTGATTTATTGGGAATTAATAGAGGAATTGTTTATGCAACCGACAAGTAAGTTGAAGTAAAAATTTTAGATTGCTTTATTACAAATAACCTTATATAATAATATAATGTTATTTGTAATAAAGCAATCTAAAATTATATCTTCAATTTACTTGTCGGTTTGGCAACCAAAACCACATATCAACTTTGTATATTACTGGAGTCTGTGTGATGTGTAGTTATTGAACGCGATAATAAAGCAGTGTTTTTTTTTTGCAATGGGTATAAGAAACTATTTTACTAAGTATTAATTATTATTTGGAAACCAGTGTTATATCGTTGTATGATTGGGTGATTAGGATTACTGGTCCTAAAAAGTATTTCAGTTAATCCTATAACTGAAATACTTTTTAGGACCAGTAATCCTAATCGTGATTACAGTGTTATCACTGTATCCGTAACACTGTAATCACGTAATTATTGCAGTTTAAGTGCATATAGCTAAATATTACTTTAGATTAGTCTAATTTTGTTGAGTTTCGAGTTTGGTCTCGTTTGGCAAATGTCAACCCGTTTACCTATAGTTTGTCTTTTAAGCAATAGATGGCGCTATGGCGGTTCTTGCATTAATTCGCTGTTCGCAAATATCTTGGAAATTATGATATATTAGTATTACTGTTCTTGTACACTTATATGTACATGTTGATACATTTGATACATATCCTCCAAGAATATTTGTTTCGGTAGCATGCTCAGCGTTCATCGCAACATTGCAAATGAAGACCAAGAGCAGTTCAAAGAATCTGTCCTGCAGAAGTTTTCCGAAAACAAGCGGAAACTTAACATTACGTAATGTTTTATTAGCATATTTCATATTATGTACATACTTCATACATATATTTTTATAAACAAAAAGATATGCGATAAGAAATATTTATTTACTTAAATTTTGGTATTTTTCTGACTCCTTGCCCCCCCCCCCCTGTAAAAACTTCTGGCTACGCCCTTGTAATGCCTGATCTAACAGTTTTGAATGATTTATCTAACCAAACTAAGCAATCAGGCCGCCTGAGTAAATGTTTGTAATTTTGTAGTTTTCTTATTATTTTATCTAAAATTGTGGTTTGTTATTCGGATCAAACTTAAAAAAGTTTATCTAAACATACTATTATACAAAAAGGTTTTCGGTATTCTGGGCATAATAACTATAATTAAACAATAAAAAATAACGTCGGGTTAAAGAAAAAAAGACTCTACATAACTTTTGTTACATTTAATTAAATTAAACAAGTTAATTTTAGCCAAATGCTTATATAATTGCGTATCTTATTAATAGAACATTTTGATTAATTTAAATAATGAAAAGAAATATTTTTTGGCGAATAAAGATGTATTTTGGACGGTTTATTTGTGTCAAACAACTTCAGTTTTCAATTAAAATTTAAAGTTAGTATATTACAAGTAACGAAAGTGTTGTTCGAGTTAAAATGTGATATTTTAAGGTTGCAATAAATATGTAGTTCTTTGATTAAAGAAATTATTAATTGATTGAAGAAATTAATGTGGATTTTTTATTGACAATTTTTTTTCAGAGCGCACAGTATAGCAAAATCTCCACGTATCACCGCGTTTTGGGATTTCGCACTTCTTGTATAGAAATATATTTATTTGAATCAAAATTTGACTTCTCTGGCGTAAGAAAACGTATTTTTTAAATTAAAGCTAAATTATCACTTTAAAAGAAAGTAATTTTTGTTTGTATACAAATATATTTATTTTAATATATATATTTCAAATAAATTAGAGATTCATAATAATATGGAGTTATGAATAGAGTAAATATGTTTTGTGCTAATCAAATATGTTTTGATTCAAAAGAATACAGTAGCCAGTTTCTTAAAAACAAAATTTTTCTATCTCTGTAGAGATACGATGCATGTCCTCCAAAATGCATTAATTCTCTAGAAAATATCATTATATTTATTAGTTTAAATGTTCTTAACTTAACTTAACTATTACTTTATACTGTTGTTATTTGAAATGAAAGATTAACTTGATAAATAGAAAGACACTATGATTTTATTGTTCATTTAAGCATTTAATAATAGCTCTATGTAGCGGTCTTCTATTGATTGTCTCTAATAAATTTTCGCATTCAGAGTGTCTCTGTTTCTTCAAATAACATAATGATTTGAATTTTCAAGCTTCTTTTATTTATTTATTTATTAGTATGGCTATGATTTATATAGTGTTTTATAGTGATATTGCTAGTGTGCTATGATAGTGGCACAACTGAAAAACGCAGAGAAACTTTACAATATAAACATTTGAAAAATGTAGACCAAAAGCATAGAAACGTCCCAAAATAATACTATAAAGCTTGTCGCACATCTGTCCGCAGCTGTCCGTATCGGCTCGTATCGGAACGGAAAACGATGCCTGACGATGCCCTGTATTGGCAAAAACTGTTAGAGGATGTTTCTATATAGTATAATATAGACTAGTGTTTCATTGGCATTTTGACCTGCATTAAAACTTTTTTCTGTTAACCGTTTATAGCATTGCCATAGCATATTCCAAAAATATGTATTTTATTTACTTTAAAGTCATATTCTGTATCGAATAAAGTAGACATTTTTATCATTAGTTAAACAATCGCCGTGTATAATAAAGTGCTTCTTATATGATACATAATGTATAGTATGTATAAATAATATGATGTGATCAACAACTCCAGCTCAAATCGGAAGGGGGGGGGGCAGTTTTCTAAATTTAACTTGTGTTATGGGAGAAGGGCCCATTATGGAGGTTCAAAAATGCATTCCAAAAATTTTCGTGATGATAAAAAGCAACGATCCCCTCAAATCGTTTCTAAATCCAAAAAAGTGGACACGTATTTTTTTTCTTGAAATTTTGATTTTAACCGTGCTTTTAAAGGCCTTACATTTACATGCGAAAATGCATGGGAAGAAGACATTTTTTGGTATTTTTGATTTGTCATTTGGTATTTTACATTTGTCAGTTAAAGTACATTTGTTTAAAGAAATTCTATTTGTTTAAATAATTCGAGTTACATTTCTTTTTAAAATATAAAATTTCCTAAAGTCAACAAATTTCATTAATCACATTCTTTCTCCATTTCTTATTCTGATTTCCTACCACTGTGTCGCAAGATAATGTTGATTTGTTGCTGCCTGTACTCTAGTTTGATGAAATATTGAAAACGAATATTATTTTATTATTCAAACACTGGAAATCATCTCAAAATATAAATGATGTCACTAAAGACCGATTAAAAAAAATTGTTTAAGGGTCGATCTTACAAGTGTACGTATAAGTAGTGGAATAGTTATTCCCAGTATAAATAGTGCTATTCCGGCTCCCATTGGCTAAAATATTTGTGTTGTCATAGTAATAACAACTTATACTGGTATTTATACCAATATTTAGTTATACCATGGTATAACGTGCTTTGTAAGATCGGCCCTTAGGCGAATTGCAAAAAAATGTTTAAAGAAATGTGGGTTTATTAGTACATACAGACTAGATAGACGTTAATTTCACAAATAAACTGGATTTTCTACCATAATTAGAAAAAGAAGTTGAAAATGAATTATAATTGATTGTTTAAACAATAGGAAGAAATTTTTTAATGATAAATGTCCCTCTAAAGTCTAAGGTAAACTGCCATTTCGAACTCAGAAAACTCAAGAAAAGCGAATTGTTTAAACAAATAGAATTTGTTTAAACAAATGGAAATTAACTGACAAATGTTTATAAACATTACACCAAACTTATAGTAATGATTTCTATGAGAAAAAAGATAATAACATGATAACAACGGTACATTTTCTGAAAAATGTAAATTTTTTCATTTGGGTAGTTTTCAGGGCACTGTGGGCGGACTGGGGGTGTCAAATCCATTTGTATAATAGGTCAAATTCTTCCTTGGAAAGTCCTCTACAAGTCCCATAACTTTAATATAAGTTTTCCCAAACCCCGAACAATTATTCGAAAAATACCAAAAATGTCAAAATTTCGAAACAAAATACGTGTCCACTTTTTTGGATTTGGAAACGACTTTGAGGGGATCGTTGCTTTCTAAATAAAAATAACCCCCCTAGTGTCCATAAGGGAAAGAGTGCTATGTAATAAACATAATTCCAAAGTATGAAATACGCCCATGAACTACAGTATTTTTTCTATAACTAAAAACTAGACAGCGAGAGAGATTTATGTGAAGAAGAGCGCAATGGTAAATAGTAGCAAATATTCTCACCCCTATATGAAATTTCTTTTTAGATTTGTGTCGTTAAAACGTATAGGTGTAAAGAACAAATTAAATATTATTAAAATTGCTATAATATCGTGAAATATGCTTACAATACTAATTTTGTAGCAGCATTTTTGATAAGCTGTAATAAAAGTGTGGGCGTATCTATATGTATATGTGAATACGTATTCCCCAATATATTTAGCGAAAATTATAGACAATTTGGACAAAGCATTCCCAGTTGTTTATACTAAATGCGCGAGATAAACAAGTTATAATTACGATTCGGGTTTGAATTCGAAATCGGGGGCTCGTTTGCCGTAATGGCGGCCATTACCATCCGGTCTCGGAGGGGTCGTGCACAGTTGTGTGCTACAGTCCGCCTCCGAGGCTTGTATTTTAAACTATTGCATAAAATCCGGAATCCGAAGCCGCGCGGAACTTTGTGTTTTGTCGAAGTTTTCGCATTAAGTAGCTGAAGATTCCGTCGGTTTTAACCCGTTCGCGGCAGCACCGACCCCTCCATACCCACTTCCTCAGATTATGTTCGAAATTTTAGATGTTTAGCAAACAAACTGCGACGTCTGGTCGCTTTCTATGAATTTCAATTTGCTTACCGCATAAAATTAAGGGAGAATATGTATGGGAGAATGTAGGTTAGGGAAGTCGAATTTTCTGCTTGAATAGTGCATGCATTACCTGCATTAGTATGTACGAGTTTTCTGTTATATGTGTGGTGCTATTAGTATAATCATTGAATCCGTTCTGTTACACTAAAAGGAAGGTCAGTACAGCGCCAGCCAGCGTGGACAAAAAAATTTAAATTTCAAAAACAGAGATGATTATATTGTGGGAAACGAGAAAATAACGAAATCGATCTACATAAAGCAGCTACAATTACCCAATACAACATGACGTACAAACAATATAACACAAGTTTAAAAATAAAAAAATCAAATAATATTATTACACACAGAAAAGTGATCTCTCGAACGAAGAGAGAATTACTTGGCTGAAGTAGTTGGTAGGTTCGTATATACGCGAGAGAGATTATTGACTTCAACCAAGAATTTTTTTTTCTTGGAATAATTACTAGATTTAAGAAAGTGGTTACTCTGATGAAGTAAGTAAACAGTCTTCAATGAAGTGTATATTTTTATTCCAGAGAAAGGGATTACTTGAAAGAAGTGAAAATCACTTCAGTTAAATAATTGGTGGGTTTTTATTCAGTAAACAATACTTACTTATATTAAATGTCTTATATTTTCTTGGATCAAGTAACTACGCGCTTGGATGGATTTACTATTACTTCGTTGGAGAAATTAACATTTTAGGGACGAAAAATTCAATTACTTCTTTCACTATAATATTGGTTCTTATAAAGAAAGAGTTTATTTGTTGATTTGTTTTATTTGTTGTTATTTATCAGAAATTATTTTACTTATATTGAGTATGTGGCATTTCTTGTATATACCTAACTTTCTACATCCAAGTAAATATGCATTTGAATCTAGTAAATAAATTCAAGAAATTATGTTTTGTCGTTCCAAATAATCACTTTTCTGTGTGTAGAGCATGGCATAGAACCTCTAAGTCACCCTCTAAGCATGTACGTTTTTCGCATGCTGCAAAACATTCACAATTTCGTAATTTTAGATCCTGTATAAAAATAATGTTTATAAAATTCTGCACAAAAAAAAGTATTTACTCCTTTGTTTCTGTATGCAGTGGTTCACAAACTACAAGCGCCCCAATCTAAAAAGAGTTGGTCAGATGTCTTTGTTAAATATTCAACTATAATTATTGACGGAATTAAATGTAAATATAGAATTATTAACGCAAGGAAATATTGATATTGGAATACCAATGGATCCTGGAATTGTCGGCTGCTGGCATATTTATAATATTGAAACCCAACACTTTCCGCCGGATTCCAAAAGGGCAACTGTATTGGATTCTTTTCCTTGCTTTTGCTAATTTGAATGTACTATTGATGTAAAATAAATTAACAAAAATTTCCCAAAACTCAACGTCATTTAGAGGGCTGGCTTATCAACTAATGATTGACCAGAATATCGAAACAAATTTGGTGGTTTCCTTTATTACATTTTTTTAAATGTAATAATGAGTCAAAGTGAACTAATAAAGAAACATTTTCATAGGTTTAGCACTAATTTGAATTCTTTGAACTGTATCAATATTAGGCCTGTGAAAATGTACGATTTTTACTAAGGTCATATTTCGATATTCTGGTCTCTTATGACAATATGTTCACGTATCGGCCCTCCAAGGGATGTTGTTGTGTTATGACACCCTGAGTACTAAAAAAATACACCATGTAATAATAGCCAAAAAAAGTAGTCAAAAGTGTATATACAAAATAAAAATAATAATTTTGAACTATTAGGCTGTCACACTTTGTTATGTCTAAAAGTGTTTTGTTCCACCATGACTGATATGTGTGTGTCCACCCTTAGAGCAATTTTGGCTTTTGGTCTTCCTCCCCAAGCCCTTAGTTTTTGGGGTTTCTAATAACGCACGGTTTATTTAAATTTGTAAATTTAATCACTAATAGATTAGGTTTTTAAAGTATATCGAGAAACTAAGTCTTGTGATACGTCACTGATTGGCATATCATTTGGTTCAGGTTATAAAGGAAATTGTTTCCTAAAAGAAAAAAATCTTATAATTTGTTCATAAATGGGATTCGACTTCCGACAAATTCATTAAAAGCTACCTAAATGTCTTTAAAAGTATCATTATGGAAACATTACGGTCGTATGATATTATTTTTTAACTGTAGCTTCAAGTCCGTTATTTTTAAAATGATTTCCTAAAGCAGCACCGTCAAACCAATTTGGTTTCATTTTTTATCATGGGCAATTAATGTCTTAATGATCGCGTTAAACGGCGGGCGCTCCCTTCCTATCGACTTGAAGGTTATTAGCTTTTAGAGATATGTTGAGATGCTGAAAATTTGAAATGTATCAGCTGATTTACTTGGAAACATATACGTGTCGGTACTGACAATGTTCAATGTCAGCTTGCGATTAAATAACGTTTATTAGCTCAAATCGATCGGATGCAAGCTCCTGATGGTGTAAACGCAGTTAGTGGTACGGCTTTACGGCTTTAAAGTTAAAATACATATTTTGAAGTTCATTTACAGAAGTTGTCGTTAAAACTTATATTCTGCCGTGCGTTTTCATTTTCTTCCGTTAAAACACATTTTGTCTTTGAACTACATATTTTACAAAATAAACTGCTTCCGGGTTATGCCATGTGTCAAGATTTGTAAATGCTGACGATTCGCGAACTATGTGGCTCGCTTCTTCAGAGCTAACTGAATACTGGTATTACGGCTATTCAGTTAGCTCTGAAGAAGCGAGCAACATGGTTCGCGAAACGTTAGCATTTACAAATCTTGACACACTGGATAACCCGGAAGCAGTTTATTTTCTAAATGATTCTGGCCGTGAAAGCCTACGTATTTACTTCCATATTTTACAGTTATAAATCCTAATTTGCCGTGTTTAAGAATGACACCTTTTTGTTGGTCATGATAGTTTAATAGTAATTTTTACAATTCTTCTTTTTCATAAAGAAGCAACTATTTTTTGTAGTGTAAAAAAATAATGTAATTGTGCTTCTGGTCATTTTACTAAGGTACCACTCCAGAGAAGTCGTGTACGCAAACCCTTCAACAATGTCCTTCTTGTCACCAACAGTTACTTTGTACTTCAAGTTATATTGATCGAAGCCTGTTGGGCCAACCGATGTCACCGTAACATCCTTATCCTGAGCGGGAGTTACTTAAAATCTGTAACCTCTCCGAAGCCATTGACCACACCTGAGATGCTACAATTTTCAGGCAATCCATGTCGACTTAAGTTTCAAGGAGACATTTAAAAACATGTTCTTTAGACATATTACTGATATCAGGCCATGATAGCCCTCTAAATTTGTTAGCGACGAACAAGGCAGTTATTATTACGCCACTGTGATATATGTGACTACAATCAATCAATGGAGAAAAAATAAAAATACATACCACCACAAATGCAAAAAAAACACAAACTATTTATCCTCCAAATAACACTCTTTCCATTCATATTATCACAATTTTAAATTGTCTCTCCAGAACAATAACTTATTTTTAATCTACCAAAAACTATGACAGTAAGTCGATATTCTTGGTTGCTTTCTTGTAGGTACTGAACACGAATCCGAAAGTTACCAGCCATAAGGTTTTAGCGGTCTTGCTTTGTTTATTATTGTGTGAGCGCACATACCACTACAGTAATCAAAACGTCTGGTTCGCAGTAAATAGTTAATATCTCGATAACCGTAAAAATGAGTATATGAATAAATCTGGTCCAATAGGTTATAAATGACCCATTTTATAACATAATATATCATTTTATAGCAAACTATTCAACACACTGTATACAGAGGTACGGTATAACTTATACCGTATAAGGTATGGTCGAGTAACTACCAGTAGACCGCTGAGTGAGAGATAGATTAGATCGTGTATTTCCTAATATCTGAAAGAGCTATACTATGTTTTCAGCGCTCCAGTAATTGTGACGCCACCATACTGTGGTTGTGTCCCGCTCTTTAAATTTAAAATAATATATTACAAAAACGAGTGAAAATAAATATAGAACATACTAACTATAAATTAAAAAAAAAATCTGATGTGGCCAGGCACATGACTTTATCATACTATATATAAAATTAATAGTTTAGCTGCATAAGACTCTATTTGATCGAGATCGGCCATGTCTGCATTAAAATAAAACTACTAGAACTAGACAGATATGTCGATTAAAGCTGCGTTCGGATATTGTACTCCGTTGACACCGGGTACACCGTCCAAATGACACTTACGTGTTATTGGGTGTAAAAAGTGTAATGCAATATGCGAACGCAGCTTATATTGACAGAAGTTATGGTCAAAACATTAGCGTTTCACACCAACACTACCTACCGTCATTAGAATAAAAAAATTTGACAAATCCTGGCTACTAGTTTTCATGCAGTACGACCGATCTCGTAGAAATAGAATTTGCTCATGCAGCTAAACTATTGATTGTACCAAAAAAATGTCATAGTGATAAATTATCCAGAATTTCCTCATCTTTAATTTATTATTTAACGCTTTCGACGAAATTCCAGAAATGGCGCCTTATTTGCAAAATCTTTCTAAAATGCTAAGACTAAACCTCCAGTTCCTTTGGGCCCTCTTCAACAGAAAGCTTTTCAGCTCTAAGTTTGGTTATGAAACTTCTAAATATGAAGTTTCGTCCCGATACCTTTAGTAGTTTCTCCGGAATCGT
Organism: Aphodius sticticus; assembly: GCA_963966075.1. Lineage (NCBI taxonomy): Eukaryota > Metazoa > Arthropoda > Insecta > Coleoptera > Scarabaeidae > Aphodius > Aphodius sticticus. The sequence continues at coordinate 2,834,312 of OZ014512.1, read as the reverse complement.
CGCCACAAAAACGGGTACACACATCCACACATACACACACACCCACACACACACACACACACACACACACAGACATTTTTTTGTACCTTGGTCAAAATTGTTCAGGGGACCCTAAAAGACATATTTCCGCTAAAATCTCAAACATTTTTTTTGGCACGATTACAATACTTTACATACTGCGTATGATAAAGTAAAAAAACCTAAGAGGCTTGCAGTTAGAAAATAATATAGAAGGCGTTTTATTTAAATTTGGTTGGTTTGAGCCCATTGTGCAAAGTAAATGGATATTGTAGAAAAATAGCTTCTTATATCTTTGCAATTGTTTATTAATTTACTATGTGGACATGTTTCGACAGTTTTAAACTGTCATCTTCAGCACATAATCTACAAAAAAGTACAATCAAAATTCACAAGAAAACCAACTGGTAGAGGCAAACCTACAGTCAAATCCGAAGCACAAACGGAACAAGCATCGGGAAAGCCACCGCAAAGACATGTAGCAATTGGAGGTAAAACCAAACGGAGAGAAACGGAAACGTGTAATTTAACGGAAATAAAAATGTTTTGTTCAGGCTAAGGAATATAAATAATAGCTGTTGAACTTACATGGATAGGTTAAAATGCCATTCCAGACAATGTTATTGGTAAAACGGACCAGTCAAAAGTTAAAACAGCAAGCAATTATCTCCAAAATCAAACTTCAAATTCGGAGAATGTCGAATAAGTATACATCATTCATGTAGGCGGTTCGAACGAGACAGAGCGACTATGAATGGCCGGAAGGTCATTCAAAACCTCAGGACGATATAAAAACGCAGCAGAGCGATACGAATAGCCGCAAAATGCTTAAAATGGAGATACAATAAATCTGAAAATGTATATCGGAAAACAAGATAGTGCATATCGCATAACTCTAATAATCAATTAAACGAAATATAAAGAACAGGAAAATTTAAACGTTAAAATAACACAACTATCAAAAAAATCATTTGAAGATATAGTCAAGAACAGAACAAAAAATATAACATAATACAAGTTTCAAGAGTGGGTAAATTTTTGGTTGTTGGCGAGACGAACATGGGAACTACTGTAGATAAGTGAAAAGGGGTATGTAAATAAAGTTGGTTTGATCGCCGAGTAAAAAGAAATTTGGCATTTGTTTATGTCGCTCGATCTCAAGTTGTTCCAACAAATCTAATCTGTAGCCCTTAGGGCATCTATGTAAAAGCTTAACATTAGTGTAATCTATATTATGACCTCTGTCCAATCTGTGTCTATAAAGATTAGATGTACATTGAGTTCTGTGCTCTCGGATTCGTCTCGCCAAAGATCTCCCTGTTTGTCCTACATAAATAGCGTTGCAATTACTGCATTGGACCGAATATACACCACTCTCCCTGTCCTCCGATAAAGAAATCCGACGCTGCTTAGAAAGTAAATTATAAAGTTGAGTGGTTGTTTTAAAAACGGGTACAATATTAAAGGATTTCAAACTTTTAACTAGTTTCGTGTTGGCAGTATTGTACTTAAAGGACCTGTAGAAAGGGTTAGTAGTGTCTGAAGGTTCGCGGGTAAAAAGTGGGTCAAGTTTGGTGTTGATATCATGTAAAACCTTATTGATTAATTTTTTGGGGAAACCGTTTTGGAAAGCAAGATTGTTGATGAAGTCCAGCTCACTGACTCTATCATGATGTGAAAGAGGATATGTCAAGGCCCGGCGAAAATAATATTTAATAGCGGCAAGTCGATGTGATACGGAGTGGAATGAATCATCAGGGATAATGGTGGTCACAGAGGTGGTCACAGAGGTGGGCTTTCTATAAATATTAAATGTAAATTTGTCGTCATGTCGAGAAACGGACAAATCAAGAAAATTAAGCTGTTTTTCAGTTTCAATTTCGATAGTAAACTTAAGCTTGGGGTGTAGGTTGTTGATATAATTCAACATGTTATTGAGGTTGTCACGATCACCTTCCCAAATACAAAAAATGTCATCCACGTAACGTGTCCATGTCCCCACAATAACTCAAGAAGGAACCATTTGAAAATGTTGAAAATTACTATTTGTACCATCATACTGAATAGTCCATCTAATATTTGATGACATCAGCACCTACTGGTGTTAATAATCTGAAAAAGAATAGTATTTACGAAGTTTAGAAAAAGGCCCTAGAATTTCCATTTTTTTAAATAAACTATTGAATATCTCAGAAACTATTTTGTGTATAGGGGACAATCTGATACAGTTGAAAGGACAACCTCTCAAAATCCAATAAACATGCAGTTGAAAGTTTTCGATATATGTTCTTAGAATAAAAAATTGGTTTGCGTAAATATGGGAAATGTAAGAATTAAAACCTCTTTTCCTTTGTTGTATTTTAATTTTAATGGCTACCAGTTTGAAAATTTACATGGCAACTTACGGTCGTAGTATAAAAATCACGCATATAGAAGCAGCGTAATAGCGAACACCAGGGTAAGCAAAAAAAAACATGGAAATTTCTGCCAACGAGTTATTTCGAATTTCATTTATATCCACTACTCAACCTTAATAAGAGATACATCCGAGGAAAGAATATACAATGACAAATGCAACAAATAATTGGATTAGGCGCATTCGTCCTTTTATTAAAAGTTTTCGGGGCAAACAAAGCGAAAATGTGCCAGGCTGCGACACAATGCCGGAATGGCGCGCAGTCAGTCGGATTTATACCGGGCTCAGCGGGAAATTGTTATGCAGTTCCCGTAAAAATTTAACGAGCTCGGCGCTGTTAGTTTTTGGTTTTCAAAGGGTTCCCTTACAAAGAAGTCCATTTTTTGCGGATCCCGTGTCATTACCGGGACGAGATATCATTAGATTTTCTGGATAAATGTAAGTTCGACGAACCAGCAACTGGGATGGGGTTGGACAGGCATAATATTTCTTACTGCAAAAAGTTACCCATCATTACAAAAAGCTACTGCCTGGTGTGGTATTTGGGATTAGGGAACCATTAAAGGTTACTTCATGCCTTTGCAATTTTGTGTTAATTGTTACATAAGAACCAAAACGTAATTAAAGTACTACAAAACCTAATCTATTCCGACCATTTTATTTTTTGGTTGATCTCCATATCTGAATGTTTGTAGATGGTTAACAATTTTAAATCAAACTTTGCAATATTGAAATAGGTTTAAACCTTGCAGTACATGTTAGACTATTATAATTAATATCCGCAATTCGTCGATTGCGGTGTGATGTGATGTTTAAACCAGACATGACCAATAAAACGATAGGCAGAAAATGACGTTTTAATAAATTAAACTTGATACTTAAATAACCTGTTTCTACCAATCTTGTTGAAATAACAGCACAGTCAACATAGTATCGAAAGGATAAAATTTAAAATTCGATCCTGAGGGATTGCGGTATATTCAACCTGCGACGCAAAAGAGTTCCTGGTAGCATAGAAACTGCAAAGTTTTCCTTTTAACTGGGTATCATTCACACATATTCAGATATTGAGATGAAATGGGAAACAAAATATGGGGAATTGATATAGCTTCTAATGTAGTAGACGAAGTAACATCGTCTACTAAGAATGAAACTAAAAATGTGTGACGTTTGATAATTTGTTGTTATAAACAAATTGTGTGTTAATGACGTGTTTGAAATTGGGTCACATATATCGTTGAAAAAGGTAAAACAAACTAACCATAACTTACACAAAAAATCAACTAAATTTATAACTAGACCAGGCAATAGAGATTTTTGCGCGACAAAAACACTAGCAGGAAGCCGACGATCCCAGGTCACGTGGAACGGTCCGTAGATGTATTGTGATGTGTTTCCTACTCGCAAATATCATTTCTTAATTTGTTATAAACAAAAAACCTCAAAAATTCGTGTTCATTTTTCGTTTTTTGCTTGTAAAAACTGAACCGATGGAACAATCTTAATGCTTTCAACAGATGAATTGTAGAGAATGAAAAGACGAAAAAAATGAATCCTGCACGGACTCGATTGAATTAATATTAGCGGAGGAAATTCGGAAAAAGCGGAAAAATTTGCGTTTTTTTCAAGAACTCATAACTCCCCTATTTTCAAAGTTGTAGCGGAGGCTTTTTGCGTGAAAGTAGCAATTGATGGATACTTTGAGCGTGGACAACCCAGGCGTTGTCCGATGATTAGTTTTTGTACAATTGCGATTTGAATATTTGTATGCAATATGATTCGGCGAGCCTGGATGGTTCGGAGGTGGTCCGATTTTAATTTTTGTTACGTATTGCGAAAGTAGAAGTATTGTGCTACAAACATCATTTCTGATTTTGCGTTAAAATGTTGCGAAATCGGTAAAAAATGCTTGCAAACATGATCGAAAACTGCCGCGCGCTCCAAACCGGTCGAGTAGTGGGGGTAGGCGGTTGACGCGGGAAAGCGCGTATCTATAGTAATACAAGCGCGCTGCGTGCGCGTATTACTATATATACGTTTCCCCTCTAAATCGCACACTTTCTCCATCATTCGACCACTCTAGCGGCGCTGGCGTTTTCGCTCATGTTCTCAGTAGTTTATTAACCACTTAAACGGGTCTTATCGAACAATCAGAATAGACGTTTTGTTGCTGTTCACGTCTAGTTTCCAAATCCGTTTTTTTAAATTGCAAGCGGACGACTTCAAACGCATCCAGGTCTTTGCAAAAATATTGCCAAAAAAATTCAATTGAGGATTGTGAGAACTGTTATTCCGACCGAATCCAGGTTTTGCACACTTAAAGTACATGTGAATAGCTACCACTGTGCAAAGTTTCAGCTGTTAATATTATGAATTGCAACTGTTTTATTATGAATAAAATGGCGGAGTAATGACCTTTTTTTTAAAGCAAAATTTTCCGTTTTTTTCCGGCTTTCCTCCGGTTCTAATCATCCGATCGGATCGTTTGACCTGGCATTCTCGTCGTAATTTAATTCTCTTCAGTTCATCCCGTTGCACCATTAGGATTGCTTTCATAGTTTTCCCTTTACTATAAAAAAAGTTTTAAATAACGCGATTTTTTGTTGATAATAATTGTTTATAAAAAATTAAAAAATGGCATTTTCGGGTAGGAAACAGTGGGAATATACTACGGACTGTCCTGCACAGGATGGCACAGGCGGCTTCTTGCTAGTCCTTATGTCAAAAAAGCAATCATTTGTACCTCTATTGCTTGGCCTGATGATAGATGATAGAAATTTTTTTAAAATAGATTCGTTTAGTAATCTTTGAAGAAGCTAACAGTATGATTGTCAAAATGTAAAAGTTATTCAGAGATTCTTAAACCTGAACCAGGCATCTTAGTGAGACCGCAAATCGTGGTCATTTGAAATAATTACACGAGTTATTCACATATACAAGTGTATAGGCGCGGGTTTCAAAACAAGGAGTTTTCAAAAAATGTGCCATAAACGTATTTATCTCAAGCTTTTGTTGTTAAGTTATGCAAGTTTACTTGTGTACCTGTGAAATTTTTTTGTTAATGAACCGACAACGCGATATTTGTACACCAATTTGCTAATAGTCTGTATAGGTAATATCTCATTCTGCATTTTAGTTTTATACTACTGAGAGGCATATAATTCCAGTTTTAGAAGATAAGAAGCTTTGCTTTAACTCCAGTAACAATATGTATAAGTAATTACTTATTATCAAAATACATTCATTCATGTTTCCGACGACCATTTCAGAACAGTAAGAGAGGCAATAAAAATGTCTGACAAACATTTATAGTGTTTCAACTAGAGCCAACATTTTCCGAGAACCACTTAAAGTTCGAGTTTGCCCCTCATTTACTTAAATATTCAGTCGTCGCGTCGGGCGGGCGGGTAGTCGCTCAAAACAATTCGATTTTATTACCATTTTATACCTCAATCGGAACGCAAAAACTTTTTTGGAATGATCGCCGTTAAAACTTTTAGAAAATTTAATCGTTTCAATATCTTCTTCCCCGAACGGAGGTAGGCAGTTAAATTTTAAACGATGCCGTAAAAAATGTGGCCCAATTTTTTCTCGTGAGCAAATGTGCCGATGGAAGGCTTCCTCAATAAGTCTAACTCACGATTATTTTTATGTGCTTTTTAAATTGACCCAATATTGGTTGTTAATAAAATTCTGCTTATCAATTTCTTTACCAATTAAATTTAAATTTACAGAGACCTAAGCGTCAAAGTCCAAAAAAAAAGATAAAAAAAAATATGAAGAAATGTTTAGTTAGAAATTACTGTACACGATAGGTGATAGTTTTTGATGGGTACCTACAAACAATCATGTTTGGTGACCAACTTAAGAAACACAACATATCAAAAGTGGTGCTATACTAAGAAGGATAGCTCAACAGAAATAGAAATTTAAATTAGTTTAATGAAACTATTGATTTATGTCAGCCAAGAGAGACAAAACTTGATATATTTCTAAAACCTAAAATCTCTCTTAAGGGCGGAGGTGGCCGGCCTAATAAGGCGAGTACCTTCCATTAGTAAGGCTTTAGCTAAAACCCGTATTATGGTTACAAACATAAAAAATGTACGGAGCGAATTTACATGTAGTTAATAAAACACAAAAAAGAGTGAATTTTTCTCAGAAAGTTAGTTGATTGTATCCTAAAAATTGTTGATAACCCTATACATAAATTGCTCGAGATAAGTTAAATACATAGCAGGTAGTAATGAAAATTACCAACATGCAGGGTATTGAAATAACTGATAAAATGAGGGAAATTAAATTTTGTTGGTGTTGATAAGATCTCCGTTTGGAGTAAATTTCATTTCCAAAATGGACCGATTAATAAAGTAAAGTGAAAAATTGACCCCCTAGCAACAACAGTAGGTACGCCATAATGTTGCCACCAATACTTTCTGGCCTTCAATTGAGTGAGGTTATTCTTGATTACTTTTAATATATTATATATTATTATATTTGGCATGGAGCGGTCTACTTTCATCCACGTTAAATACGGAAGCAACAATAGTGGATGAGAATAAAATTGTAATTGAAATTTGAGATTTTATCGCAATTAATACGACTGGTAACGACAGGCTCGTACATTACTACATACGTATTTATTGTTTACCTATGCATGTACATTGGTTGTGCTCACAAACTTTTAAATTTTTGTACATTTCAGCTGCAGAATAACCACAGTTACTGTCATTGTCGATTGAGACGTATTGATCGCACACTGTGCCAGGGTATGAAGTTTAATTAAATTACCCATTGTTAAAAGGGTTTTATTTTTAGTTTTATTTACTATGAATTTAACTGATAAGTATTGATTTCCATTTATATTACACGTTTCCTTGATATTGAAAATTGTGAATAGAAGAAAGAGAACCGCACTTTTAAATTAAAATATAAATTTTAATATTTCCTTTTTTTATTTCTTATATCGTAGATCACGAACGATTTTTACGTATTACAGAAGCATTACGGAAAATGGAAAGCAAAATTTACGGCAGTGTTTGATAAAGAAATCAATACGTATGTGAGAGAAGTCACCAACAATTTGTCACACAGTTGGTACAGTTGCAACTAATAGTGACTTATTTGCAGTTTGAGACATATTTACCGCCACCGAGTCCTGTCAGCAAAACTAATACATATAGGTCGTCACTACGCATAGAACTGATATTCATTAATTTGGATTTGTATTACAGGTTTCTTTACTATTGCCTTTTGCAGTGTACAGAGACGCCAGTTATTTCTGATTACACATTATTGTGTAGGTACACAGTGTGTCCCCCGATGGACCTGTACCTATAATGGGCGTAATTTTTAATTTCTCGAGAAAAAGTCATTCTTTATAAAGAGTTTTGGATGTCCTAAAAAGTCGAAAGCCATTGTTAACATTTTGATTTAACATACAGGATGGTTAGAAAACACGAAAATGTTAAATTGGTCGAAGAGTAAACTATCGGCTTTTCTGAATTAGATCAAACATGTTTTAGGTAAAAGTTAGTTTGAATTAATTTTATGCACACATATTAAAGTTGAATGTTCTATTTCAAATTTTACATCTTGGACCAGTGAAAAGACATTACATAAAGGTGAATAAAAAATGTAGAGACCACAATTATGATTGATCAGTTGACAATAGTAACAGCGTATCCAAGCAATTTGTTGATATAAGCTGATTGAAAGTATGTTGACTTTAGAGCAAAGGGTTTATTTAGTTCTTTGTTACGGCATAGGTGAGGTATCGTACCGCCGTGCTATTGAAGTTTTTAACAGAAAATACCCTGAGGTATACGTTTCTGTCAATTGTGTTCGTGAATGGGTTAAAACATTTCGTGCAACAAGAAACGTGAAAAATATCAAGAAAAAAAAGCGAAATGGCAAAGATGATGCAGGAGCAGTGTTAGCTATTGATTCTGTGAACACTTCCCAAAAAAATCGTTGAGGCAAAGATCTCGAGACTTGAACATCAGTAAAAGCCACCTGCAAAGGATCTTTTCAAGTCAAAAATTTCAGCCTATAAACCAGTACTGATACACACTTTAGTAGAAGGAGACGATGCTCATCGATTAGAATTTTGCCTATTAATGGGAGAACGAATTATGGTCGATAGATTTTTCTACAGAAAAATTTTTTTTTTTTTGACAAAGCGACGTTTACCACAAATGGAGTTGTTAGTTCACAGAATTGCAGATATTGGTCTCAAGAAATTTCCGTATTACAACCAATTCTCAAAAATATAAAAAAGTGAAGTTTGGTGTGGGATTTATTACAAGAAAATAATTGGACCATACTTTTTTGACTGTACTGGAAACCAAAACACTTATTTTGATATGTTGGAAAATTTTTTGCCACCTACTTTGGACGAAATCAACTTACAGCTCAGGTGTTCACTACACTATCAACACGACGGTTGTCTTGCTCATAGCGCATATCAAGTCAGGGATTGGTTGAACAGGCATTTTCCAAATAAGTGGATTGGACGATTCGGCCCTATAGGATGGCCACCACGTTCACAAGATTTAACGCCGCTTGTTTTTTTTTCTGTGGGGTTATTTAAAACAGACGGTGTATGCGAATACGGTGTGTGCGAATAATTTTCATGATAATGTAGACATTCTAAAGTTAAAGGGACATCCAATATAGTTAGGTCCATCGGGGGACATTTTTTTATTTACATTTATATGTAAATTGATAAGTAATATGTGCTATAGTCACTGTCAGTAAAAAGCAACTAATTAAACTTTGTTTCTTATTGACTAGTGATCATAACACAGAAAACCTTTTAATTTACATAATACTATTGATAATATTTTTACCTCCCATAATATTTTTACTGTTTAGTAAACATTTAATTTCGTATCGGATAATTTTACCACCCGCCCAGTAAAATCTTAAAGATATATTTTCAACTGCTTATCAAATAATAATAACTACAAAGGAAGTGAATGTACCTTGTAGAAATTCAACACCGTCTTATTTAACTACATTGGCAAATGGGAGGGAAATACATTCGCGAGGGAAATACATAGCGGAGTTGCATCGGTGTTAAATCCATCTCCGTATTTTTAGGTGTGTAGTTCACAGCAAATAAAAGTGCAAAACCCATTTTTGTTTTTCATAAACTCTTCTCGGTCAACATTCTGAAATAAAAAATATTTTCGTGCTATTAAGTTTTCAAATTGTCCTTAAAAATGGGGCAATTTTTCTCGGGGCGGATCTGCGGCCTTCCGACATATATAAAAATGTCACGCGACGGCGCGCGGTCTCTTTTTTGTCCGACAGGCGGCGCTATGTGTTAATCTGGCCAGACCGGCAAATATTTATCTTTCGAATCCACGAAGTCACGTGACCGCGTCGGGCAGCTCGTCCGGCGATTTATGCGTCGAATTTGTCCGCGTCCGTGGCTAAAAATCCCCTTGTACGCCCCCCTCCAGCCCGGTTGACAAATGGTCAGTAGGCACGAGGAAAAAATCAACACCCGGGGTAAAAGTTTTCCTCCAGGTGGGTGCCGGAATTAAATTCCTACAGAAAAAAACTTCGAAAATCTCGTAATTAATAAGACTTTAACGGATTTTAGGAGGTAAATTTTTAATATGGAGTAATGAATTTTTTCATTAGCGTCACGAAATTCACGTGCCGAGTCTCTTCTTTTGCGGTTTCTTATGCCTTACCTTCGTCGGGGTGTTCCTTCCCCCTCTTAATTTAAATGAGGACAGGCGATAATCACATTTTGAAGTAGAAAATTCATTTCGAATTTTTAGCAGACAGACTGAATGTGAAATTAACTAAATGTTTTAAATGTCAGTTTATTTTCATATAAAATTCATTTTCAATGTGTTGTGTTATATTGATGATGTATAAAAAGCCAGCATGTTGTACTTGTCATTGTACTGCTTAATGAACCATAACTTTGTACTCGCTAGTACAATGCACAACTGCACAAGGTCGACAACATGCACCTGCTAGCAGACGTAGAGGAAGAGCGATCCGTTCACTCGAATACCATCGTAGGTATTGTCAGATGTTCGACCGACAAAATGTTTTTCAAAATTCACTATAGTTCACTGAGGAGTGTATGTTTGCACTGTGCTGGACCTATGTTACTCTTATTCAGAGAACGAAACTAACATCTTTTTTAAGACTAAGTCCACGTAATCCCTGTAATTAAGTCTACACACTGAAGACTAATTCATTCCATGAATAAAAATGTGTAGGTACATACCTTATGCTCAATGGATGGTATGAATAAAAACGAGTACGTACTTTATGCTTAATATTTTGAAGTAAATACGCCAAATCATAAGAATAAAAGTCTGGAGCAGATGCTCACTATGAGCAGGTACTTCTAGATGTATTTTTCTGAGTACATACTCATATTCCACATGAATAAAATAAAGTGTTATGCCTCAATCGCTGAAGTTTCTACTCCACATATTTGAAGTCTGACGTAGCTGTCCTGGCAGTTTGTTTAATTTGCGTTCCGTAAAATATTATAAACAAAGAACGATCAGTGCCAGAGAATAGGGCTGGGCAAGTATTTACCCTTGAATATAAATAGGTGGGTATTTTACATAAAAAGTTACTACGACCCTAAAATTCTGGACCAGGTGCTCACTGTCAGCAATATTTTCAAAAACATTGTAACAAAATTACAAAGCATGACGGATTAACTTCAATGTCAGCAGTTATTTCAGAAATACACAGTATATCACCGTTTCTCAAACTTTTTAACATGGCGACCCAAATAATTTGTTTTGTACTGAAGATGTGATAAAATTAGGTATCATTAGAGATGTTAAATTACCGCGGCAATTTACGGAGCAAATGTTAATTTTATGGGTAATAAAACACCGTAATTTACCGCTTACATATTACCGATATATTAACCCATAAGTCTAATATGGACTCCGTAAATTGCCGCGGTAATTTAACATCTGTGGGTATCATACTTGGAAATTTTCGGCAATAAAAGTGTCGCTTGTTAAATAATAACGATCGTTATTTTTCTTTTAATTTTATATATTATAATCTTTAGCAAAAAATAATAACATATTCTCTGCGGAACTTATATCTAGTGGATTACGGAATTTGTGTTTTGTTATAATCACCGTTGAAAATACACTTTCTGCCGACACGTCGCAAACGGAAGCAATAATTTAATCGACTTTTCGGACAAAATTGGTTATTTGTTCTGAACATTTAACACGAGTTTAGGTTTCTTTAAATCTTATTTACAATCCTCTGTCTGTTGATCAGCTTTTGCTCTTCCTCTATAGTTAAATTATTTGAAGTATCGTCTTTGAAGGGACTTATTATCTACATATTTTCCATACAAATATCATCATTGGGTTGTTCTTTCACCTTCAATAAGGAGCCTTTCTATCACCTCTTTGCATAATGTAAGTTTCCTGTTGAGTTATTATTTTGTCCTCCACTATCTGTGTAAAAAATGGGAAACACATCAAAGTTATTTTCGTGTTTGACCTTCTTCGCCCTGAATTCCAGTTTTTACAGGATTCTATTTTATTAATTGTATTATTTAAAATAAAAGGTTTGTCTGTTAACCCTGCAGAGATCGTCGTTCATAAGCGAAAATATATTGGCTAAGTATGTCACCTTAGCGAGCCGCAAATGAGTTTCAAAATCTTCAGTGATGACTTCTGGTCTCTTGTAGTCAAAACTTATCTTCTTAAAAGCCATCTGATATGTGAATAAGAATAGCCCCTGTTTATGAGCTGAAGCTTTTTTGTCAAACATTGTACGGGTTTTTATACCAGTCTTTCTAATATAGTTCACTATTTGTACCTTATTGTTAATGCGCTACTAAGCCCTTGTTCGTCATTTCCGCAGCCTCATCAGAAAAAGCCTTTTTTGTTGCAAAATAAGAATTGATACTTCCAAATATCTATTCGGATGTTGTTCTAGCTTCCAATTTTAAGCAACATAATTCCACATGTACTTGTTTGGCTGTATATTCAATATATATATGACGTATACTAATAATATTGCGTCCTTTGAAACGTTTGTTGAGTCGTCCAGTTGAACTGCGTAATTTTAAATTTCTGTGTATTTTCTACTAATTGCAATTTAATATCATAAGACAACTCATTCTATTCAGCGACTAACCGTATCATTTGGCATGGGTATAGCACTAATTTTTATTTAAAATTCCTTGCCAGACAATTCTCTGCAGATATCTTTCATGCAAAGCTTTAACAATGTGTTTCAAATATTTCATTTCAAATATGAACACTTTAATATTTGATTCAAATTAGATTTACTTGCTTTTAATTTATAGCGTTTTATTCTAAATAAATCCTTGGGTTTACTTTTTTATTGATTGTGATTTGATTCTAAATGTCTCATTAGTTTATTAGTAGTTTCATTAAAGCGTTGGCAAATACATTTCCACAGATTACACACCGTGGTAAATCTATTCCATGTTCTCTGTTAAATGTAAATCCGAATGTAATATTTTTTTCTGGATAACTCTAAGTAAAAGTAGGACTCTTCTATCATTTTTGCTACTCGTTTGCTTGTACTGAGCCTGTGACTTTCATATTATTAGGCTAGTGAATATCACGTGACGTTTCATTTTTTCGTGCACGTGTTGTTATATCATTGAGTTTACGCTAATCGCAAATGTTTACAAAAAATTTTGCGAATCATAAAAATTACGGCGCGACCCAATTTTGGGTCGCGACCCAACGTTTGAGAATCGCTGGTAGGTATATATTATACATTAAAGTGGAGCAAAACTATAATTTTTAAAGTGAAATTGCTATATGCGGACAGCTGGACTCTAGGTAAAATATAATCGTATACAATTTTTAATAACATCTAACTACGACCAGCAGTAACACCACTGTTTTGAAAATACGTAAATAATCCTACGATTCACACAAGACGGGAGGGGTGTACTATTTAAATTGTTGGCTAAATAGTGAATATCAGTTATCCATTGTAAGTTAAATCAACAATAGTTAACACAGTAAAAAGAAAACTAATAGCTTCTCTAATTACCAATTTTCGCAACCCCATTGGACTGATGATCATGTTGCAGCAAAGCGGTGGCATACAATCCCGACAAATAGCACAAACCCACGTCATCAGATGTAATCTAATTTGCGGCTGTTCTCTGGCATTTATTACTTCAGGTCGGCCCATATCTTGGGGTGGTTGGTGCGTGCGACATGCAACAACTTATTGTTATCGTTGCCGTGGCGAAAATTCCTCGCTAAATATAACCGTGGTAACCTTCCGCGATTGTGCGATCAAATCTGAGCTCCGCTGTCCATTATTACGCCGCCAGGTTATATTTAAACCGTCTGCAGAAATGCAAAGGTCGACACAATAATCGATTTTCCAGATCAGTTGATACACCTGAAGAAAGCGATGCCAAATGTGTAGGAAGAAAAGGGATATTAATTTATTTGGTACTAGTCTATATTATAGTAAAGTAAATTGACCTGTTTTTTTCTCACCATTTCACGTGCGAAAAAGTCCCTTCTTAATTGCTTATGGAAAATTTGGAGAAGCCCTTGCGGGCGCGCGAAGCGCAACCGTCGCCTTATATGGACCATTGTACGTTGCGTGAGTATTCGAAATCGACGCCAACGGCCTTTCCGACGTTTTTGCTTCAAAATTTTACAAAACGCGAGCGATTTTGGTGAACGCGCCTCAACATTCCAGTGCAGTTTGATTTGCTTCGCATTAGGGTATTCCGGTGTTTTTGAAATTGTCATTTTTTACAAACTATGGGTGCTACTGTTTGCTACTTCAAAAGTAAGATACCAAACATTGTTTTAAATTAAGAGAAATCGTCGTTTGAAGTTTGAATTAGGATTGGTCTTTGTGACGTCACAAAGACCGCTCAAGGTGACCGACTTGACAACGTTGCTACTCTAGGGTGCACGTAGTAAATTGTTGTCTTCTGTTGTGTCAACGTTTAGAATCGCTTGTTTGTTGACACCTGCTTTGGTTATTGAGGTTATATCAAACACTTGTTCAAAATGTATAAACTCCAACGCCGACATTGTTCTGTGCCGGCTGTAACAGCAGTAGAACAGTAACTCCTGATAAGATTTTCTTTACATTGCCGACTAGCGAGATGAGAAATGTTTGGCTTCAAGCTTTAGGAATGACCAAATCATCTCACAAAAAAGTTACCTTCATTCGTTGTCAAACAACAGGGTCGCCAACCGTCAACTTGGCCGATGAGCTGTTCGAGAGCTGTCCGCTGTTGCCAGCGCTACTAGGGATCGGTACTCATCGTGTATTTCCGAGGGTGGTCGGTGAATTCAAACAAAATGCACTTTTAATTGCAATTATCTAATAGAAAAACTAAATCAAAAAGCTCATAGCTTAACTTTAGGAATCTGCTTACATTTTGACATGACCGGAATACCCTATTGGTTACCGGCTATAAACGTCAAAAACGCCGCCATAACCTATTCGTATTACAGTAGCTATGTACAAAGCTAAGTGATTTGTTGGTTTTTATCTGCGGGGGCCTAAAAGCACAAAATCTGTCCCCACAAATAGCCTTTGAGAAACCAATAACCTATGTTGTATGGGTATTAATAATTATAATTAAGCTTTGGTTTAAAATATTTTTTTCTTTCTCAAACGATTTATTAACGATTGACCACCGGGATACTAATAACTCACCCTGTATATTCTAATCTGGACATCGTCTCTCCTCGGGTTATTTGCTTTCATTTGCTTTACGCCCCTGATAACTCCTCGACTCAGGATCGGAGGGTCCGGAAAAAATAAATTCTTTCCTGGAAAACTTTAGCTTTTAGAAATAATCGCCCGTCGAGTTGGGCTTTATGAACCGTGTAGTAAAATCGTTCCCAGGTCGATTGCGTTTACGGGGTAGGTTTGGGGGCCCGGGCCATTTCCCCCCTGATCGATCTAAGGCTCCGTCGGTTGGTATCTAGGAGCTTCATTATATGGAACATAACCCCACAACGCCCCCATGGTGGTGGTGTTCACGGCACTAGAACTCCGAGCGCTGCGCTGGTACTATATCATTAGAAACTTCGCGCAGTCATCCGATATGTTAATGACGGGACGCAAAAGTTCTAGCAATTGATTAAGGGAGCCTCGTAGAAGAAGCTCGGGCGCAATGGTCTGTCCTAGGGGTACAAAGCGAGGCCCAAATGCAAATGCGGATTCCAAGCGGATCTACGATTTCAAAGGAAACCGTAATATTATAATCCCTTGCTTCCAACTTTTCGCCAATGCTGCTGCCGCTGCAGCCACTGCAGCCACTGCAGCAGTGCGTTTTACGGTGAATAGGGTGCCGTTATCGAATTGTTAACTTGTTCTGTTAAAACTGTCTTTTGAAACATAATGCAATAATGTACCTACGTCGGTACAATACGTTTTCATGTCCGTACAGGGTGGTAAGTTTGCGCCAAATTGAAGACCATTTCCTCGCAACAATGGATCAAATTTCGAAACTCTCTTGTCCAATTTTAGTATAATGATTGTCATTCCGTCATACCGTGAAAATCGAAGCTACTATATGTACTGAAAGTTTAGACGGCAGGCAAATCTAAAGCATACGATAAACAATACCGAAGTGGATATCGATGATTATGCCCTTTAATACGTCTTCCAGACTCTCGCGAGAGACCGCGAATCGGGAGAGTGTGGATGCCACATTCACCCAAATCCGGTAACATTAGAATTGCCAGAAGTCTCTACGGGTGCAGATAGTCGGATAAAAATCACGCGTTCGGCGACTGGCTCGCTTATTTTGTACTCTCTTTTAAATAAATCTTATCAGTTCCAAGTCATTCCAGTCTTATTTTTCTATGATGTCTGAATCTATTGTATCGTTTTGTTACAGTTCTTTGATTACTTGGGCCGGCTGAGAACAACCTGGTAAGTAGGTTTTATTTTACCCTCATTAATGGGCGTACATTGGCGAAAAGAAATATTTATTCACTGTCGACAGACATTCAACAGTCATTCTTGTTTTATCTTTCTCGACAATCGCAAATTGCGACTGCGGTCTACATAGGGCAATTACTCAGTTATTGATTGATAATATCGTTGTTACAAACCAGTATATAGGGTTGGCCACCATAACTGGAGCACCTAAATAACTGTCCAACCGTAAACATTAAAAAAAAACTCAAACATAAGTTGTACGATTTTAAACAAGCTATCGTCTAAATATATTTTTAATATACAGATTGCTTATTTTATTACGGAAACTGGCAACCTTTCTGTTTTCTAATAGAACACAATAAATTTTTTGTAGGAATCATTTTTTACACAATGCATCATTTTTTTAGTTATAGGCCATTAATCAAAACTCATAAACTTTTAATTTAACTAAACGGATAAAAAATGACAGAACAATTAAATAGAAAAATAAAATGTTAATTAAATGTTCAAACAGCAAATTAAAATAAATGTGTATGTATCTGGGTAAATATTCAGTTTCAAAGTTCAGGAGTTTTAATTAATTGCTGATAACTAAAAATGATGCATTTTATAAGAAATGGTTCCTACAAAAAATTCTTAGAAATAATCTTAGAATTAAAAAATGTAAAAATATATAGGTACAGAATTGTTCTATTTGAAAAAGGAAATGTTACCACATTTCGATAGCTAGTTTCAAACATAAAAAAATGTTTTTTTCTTTTTTTTTACGGTTGGAGAATTATTTGGTTGTAATTTTAACTAACTCTGTATGGATATGCACTATAATATTTGATTTATACCGCAATAAATTATACAAATTAATAAAATAATAAGTATGCAAATATTTAATTTTTTTATGGTAATTCGTATTACTGTCTTATATTAGTATATGGTATCTAATGTAATTGATCAGAATAATAAATCAATAGCATTAAGGAAATTTTTCAAATATTTAATATATTTTATATTAAATTTGAAAATTTGAAAATTGAGGGTAGATTAGCAATCGGATTAAGTAAGTAAGTATATTAAATTTTTATTTACGTTACAATTAATTATTAATTAATAATAACAACAATTTCAATGAAAGTAGGTATATGAACACTGAATGCACGAGCCGAACGCCGAGAATGTGCATGGCCTTCTTTGACCGCTATGTCTCACCCAGCCTCGCCGAACTTTTCGCCGATTTATTCGGGCTGAGTGTGGAGCTAGCATTAACACAATTTGGTTTTAGTTACATGATGAAATCAAATAAAGAACTAGTAACCTCAATGCAATAACTTCTGCAGAATCAATATTCAGAATAGTTTCCATCGGCTTTTTTCTTATACACAGAGAAAAAAATCTAGTTTGAATCTAAGAAGCCATTAATTAGAAATACATACACTGTGTAATAATATTTGATATTAAATTAATTCTAGTATTTCTTTAAAATACAAAGTTCTTATACAGTGAAGATTGTAAAATACCGTATTGGCAATTTATAGAACGATTCAATGCATGTTAATTTATGTATGGCTATGCAGCTAATAATGTCGGGTCATTTTTAAATTTGTTTGGTTTTTGTAAAAATAGAACAGTAGAGACTTCCAATATCGTAAACAGGATGATGTTTTAGGAACATAGTTCTTAGTTAAAAAGCAGAGTACTTCGACGTTTGTAACGAAAACATTGCCAAACGTACTTGGGTTAGCTTTACAGATGGTGGAGCAATCATGGACAACTATTAGTTTTCCTATGGGTGCTTGATTTTGGCATTATTTAATGATTTTTTTTGCTTCTGACTCACGTAATATACCACACTTATTTGACTGTAGATTTTTGACAAATGTTATTTTTTGCAAAGTATTTTGGAACTAAAATCTACATCTTCTTTTACTGAACCAAAATTATGATAGCTGGCTTTCCATTAAAAATAACTAATAATGGCGGTTGTAGTTATTACAGAGGAATCAAATCTAAAGTACTACATAAAAAATAAAAAAAATCCATTATTTGCTTTAATTAGCACATCTTCAAAGTTTGCGATGTCTTTACACCACCAATTAGGGGAAACTTGGACTGCAATAACTAGCATAAGAGGAGACAAGCTTCCTCTTTCGTTTCGTGTATTGTTTGTTACAATCGGATGATAAAAAAGGGTTATGCTTACTGTTCTGCTGAAACGGTGTATGTTTCTATACTCGAATGTCCGAGAGTAAAAATTCAAATTGGTTTGTTGGTAATTGGAGAAATTGAGTTAAGTTTCATTCGTTTGGTCTATTGTTTGTTACAATCGGATGATAAAAGCCAGTTATGCTTAGGGCTTTTCTGAAACGATGTATGTATTTATGTATACTCGCATGTCCGAAAGTAAAAATATTTAAAGTTCAGGCATTTTTTTAGACCACTAATTAGCGGAAGTTGGGCTGCAATAACTATGGAAGTATCGGCTATATTTGTACTTTTGATTGCTGTTAGAAATGTAATTGATATATGAGATTGTAGAAATGTGCCAATTTAAGCAAAAGACTACTAGCTTTTTAGGTAGTAATTATGAATTGCGCCCTCCGCAGTAACTACCGTAGATTCAGTACGTTAAGGGCTATCCAAAAATGTATCATTCATTAAAATCGGATGAAAAAAGTTTTATGGATAACTTTTATGGCTAACTTCTCCCCGGTATATAAACTGGTATGTAGCAATAAAACCCCAACCGAATTTAGAACAGTCCCGTTTGAAACTTGCAAGCAAAACAATATTAATTAACTTGAATATCTCAACCGGTTTCCGAATATCGCATATTAAAATCGAAGCCGTCGCCTCGCAACGCCCCCAGCCCACCCCGGGAACATATGAATAGAAACTTAATAAAGTAATTAAGGTGTGCGATCGTAAATCGCACTGATATGGTAAATTGGTTATACGTCTTCCAGACTCTCGCAAGACATAGCGAGAGACCGCGAATCGGGAGAGTGTGGATGCCACATTCACCGAAATCCGCTAACATTCGAATTGCCAGAAGTCTCTACGGATGCAGATAGTCGGATAAAAATCACGCGTTCGGCGAGTGGCTCGCTTCTTTTGTACTCTCTTTTAAATAAATCTTATCAGTTCCAAGTCATTCCAGTCTTATTTTTCTATAATGGCTGAATCTATTGTATCGTTTTGGTACAGTTCTTTGATTACTTCGGCCGGTTGAGAACTACCTGGTAAGTAGGTATTATTTTACCATCATTAATGGGGAATGTCGCACAGGTGCTTCTCGTACATTGGCGAAAAGAAATATTTATTCACTGTCGACAGACATTCAACAGTCATTCTTGTTTTATCTTGCTCGACAATCGCAAATTACGACCGCGATCTACATAGGGCAATTACTAAGTTATCGATTGATAATATCGTTGTTACAAACCAGTACACAGGGTTGGTCAACATAACCGGAGTACCTAAACAACTGTCCAACCGTAAACATTTAAAAAATATCAAACATAAGTTGTTTGATTTAAAACAAGTTATCGTCTAAATATATTTTTAATGCACAGATTGCTTATTTTATTATGGAAACCGGCAACCTTTCCGTTTTCTAATAGAACACATATCTTTACATTTAATAATTCCATGATTTTTTTGTAGGAATAATTTTTTATACAATGTATCATTTTTTAGTTATAAGCAATTATTCAAAACTAGTAAACTGGTATGTAGCAATAAAACCCCGACTTAATTTAGAACAGTCCCGCTTGAAACTTGCAAGCAAAACAATGTTAAGGGGCTAATTTGAATATCTCAACCGGTTTCCGAATATCGCATATTAAAATCGAAGCCGTCGCCCCGCAACGCACCCAGCCCACCCCGGGAATATATGAATACAAACTTAATAAAGTAATTAAGGTGTGCGATCGTAAATCGCACTGATATGGTAAATTGGCTATAGTATATGGAGCGCGCGCGCGCCCGCGCTTTTACCAACGAAATTGATGCGCAATATCGTCGCGGATCGTCAACTTATTTCAAAGTTAATTAGGCGAAAGTTGGTTCGGCTAAGGCACCGATAACTTCGGCGAACGAGTTGGAGGTGGAGAAGGAAACCAACCTCCCAACCCTACGTTCCACCCTCGGGGGGGTGGCGATAAAATTCGTTGTTCGACGGGCGGGCTGCACCAGCTCCCGTACTATTAGCGGCGGCGGGGGAAACTTTTAACCGCAATTTGCGAGCTCGAAAATTTGTTATAAGGATTCGGAATAAATTAAATAGGAAACCTACAATTTTGAGAGCGAGATTAAAACCGTAAACGGAAGGGCGCGCCTCGGCGGCGAAGCGCCGATGGTGGGGGTGGTAGCCCGAGACTTACCGAACGTTGGAGGGCTTCCTGGATTGCACTTACCTAAAACAATGAAAACAAAATTAATTCCGATCGATTTCTTTTTGCCGGCGCGTACTTTAAGTCCTTCAGGACGAACTTGTTCCTGCAAATCTGCCTTTATGGCGCTTTTATAGGTTCGGTTTTATGCGAGAATTCGTATCGGAGGGATCGTTTAAACCGTCGTAAATTATCCGGTGAAATTTTAGCAGAAATGGCAGAGTAATAAATTTATTTATTTTTGAAATTGCGCGGTTCGCTATCGATATTACTACTCTGCGGCATACAGTACACCAGTCACATATCCCATTAACCAGTAAAACCAGAAAGCCCAGTTAAAATTTAAATTAAAAACAACAGTGTGACGTATATTACCAAATTCTTCAAACGGGTATGTTTTCCCATTAAACTTTAATTGAAAACAAGAATAAAGTTATTTATAATAAGTTAAGTTATTAACTGGTTTTTTCTTTCAAAATAATACGAATGCTCTTTTGAGCGTAAGATATTAACACATTAAACAATAATTCTTATGAAATGTTTTTCTTACGGTTAAAAGTTTTCGATGATATCAAATTTTAACCGAATTGATCAGCTACATTCTTAACGTAGGATACCAATGTAACTTGGTATGCATCGTTACAAAAAAGAACCGATATTTTTTGAATATTTTGATTTTAATGATTCTCATTGTTTTCTATTTTAATAAAGAAGATGCAGTAAGAACAGCAATAACAAAACACAAGAGGAGGAGTCATATGAGCGTAAAATTGGGATCACTTTATGTCAAATCATACCGTGGGTTAGTCCCTTTACGTCAAATTGACAAGCCGATAAATTATATAGATTTAAGTGGTTTCTAGTGCGCTATAAGTATTGTTTTATAACTAATTAGCATGACAGCATGCAATGTAAGAAGCTGTAGCAGCAGAAAGGGTCCTGGATGCAATAAATCAGCGGGAATTACGCTTGATCGGTAAGTGACGTTAGATGTCAGTCAAATGCCAATGAACAGGCCCGTATTCAATAAAATTTGACTTATTTTTTGGTTTATTTAACAATTAAATGTAGGTTTCCAAAGATTCCTGCCCAGTCGGAATTATGGATACAGTTTGTAGACCGATGTAACTGGAAGCCGACAAAGTCCAGTGTTGTTTGTTCGGAGCATTTTACAGATATATGTATTCACAGAACATCACCAAATCGCATCAAATATATTTTATGGCCTACATGATCATAAAGTGACATTTTACATCTTAGATACCGGGGTAAAAACAGCTAATTTATGCCCGCGAGGGCATTCGATTCTTAACACCCGCGCGTTGCCATGGTTTTTATGTCATATATCAAATATTTGACATTCAAATTGTAAATTTTAAATCGTCAATGTCAATTATTGGCGTCTAAGGTTATTCTGTTTGACAATTAATTGTCTGCATTGTCACTCAACTCCGAATTTTTTGTATTTGTGTTGTAATTTAACTTAACGGGGGAGCAAAACCATTGTAGGACATACAATTTTGTATGTGTGACGGACATTACTTGATGTTTATACCCCCGGGCGACTTAAAAAGCGGAGGGCCTCCGTTTAATGCTCTTGGTACATAAATAACTATTCTAGTTTCGTAAAACATAGTTTCGATCAAGATGTGTTGGATAGTCACAGAATATTATTAATTAAAAGTATTATAAACAGGTACACACATATTCAAATGTATTACATCAGAAAAACTAAAATAAATAAATCCGCCAGCATTCGACATCAAAATAATAAAATGGTTTTGTTTAATGGCCAGTAGGTTACAAAATGTATAATACTTATTTTGTTCAGAAGTTTCCCGTTATTTTCAGAATTTCTGAACTGTAACAACAGATTGATGACCTATTTTCAATCCATAATATTTTATTTCTATTTTTTTTATTGAAAGCCCATTTAAATTTGCGTTTAATACTGGCGGTCACTCATTGTATAAACGACGGAGATCGAGTAAATATTTTCAGTTTTGTTGTATTTCTTGTTTTTTTTTTTTATTTTTCATAAATCACGATAGTAACTCAGTACTGTTCCAATAAACCAGTGAAAATTTTACTGTTGGTGCAATTTATTATGAACCCAAACATACCTAGAAATGTAACTTAGTAACATATTGTGATTGTCTGGCAGGTAACAACAAAAAGGAAAAGAAAAAAAAACGGTATTATAATTTTAGAATAACATTGTAAATATAAGTGCTAGTAATGTCTAATTAATGTGTATAAAGACTATGGATTTATTACAGTCGGCCTGTATATTTCTTCTCCGTAGTGTGATGTGTCTAGCCGGTCAATAAAATTTGATAATTCTGTTCAATTTCAACCGATTCTAATAAACAAACGCGGATTAGACGCAAATTTAAATGGGATTTCAATAAAAAAAAATAGCAAATAGTATATTATTATACAAGTTTTATAAGACGTCAAATTGGCGCACGAGTTGTTTTGGGCACAATGAGCGTAGCGAGGAGTGCCCAAATGGAACGAGTGCGCCAATACGTCTTATAAAACGAGTGTAATATACTATTTTTTCTACTTTGCGTCATTCATTTTATATAAATTTAGAAATTGTGGTTACTATATCGCGTTAAATTAGAATCTAGGGTATGTTCCGGGTACCACGTAGCAGCACTGTAGTAACTGTCAACTTCGTTAAGGATGAGATCGATGAGATAAAATCATGACAAAATCTAATTGTGAATAATTTTACTCTACTTTAGTCTATAAGTTTGAATAAATATTCAGCGAGGTCGCAACAATGATCATAATGGAGCTTGGGGCAACACTTTTAACCCTACTGTGATAAATACATGAAACTTAACCTAAAAAGTTAACAACTTTAAAATAGTGGTTTCATAAGTATAATAATCAGAATAGAAGTGTTTGGCGGTGACTGATTAGTTACTTCGAAGAACAAGAACTTACTAAAGAATTGTTATAACGCTTAACGTTTAATAGCGGTGTCTACCTAATTCCGCTACGTAGCCGTTGCGGCTTATATATTTACAAGCACTTATAATTGAAACCCAATTCTAATTTCGGCAAAGTAGTATATTAGAATAAATTATACTTAGCAAAATTACATGTGATGGAGGTATAACAAATACGTTGCACACAACCAGAACTAAGACGAAGTCGAAAGCGACGAACAAAAACGAATACGAATTGACCCGAGCATCCAAGCGTCCAAAATATTACCGAAAACTTATACGTTACATAAACTAAGAAATCCGCTACACTTTAAATGTACTATAGCTTCATACGTGTATGCTGATAAACCATTTATTGCGCATATACAATCTCGCAGCAGTAATTAAAACCGTTCATATCTACGATGTAGGTTTGATCTTCGCATAATACCTTATTAAAGTAAATGTGGTCCTTGAATTATATCTGAAAATGAGATTTGATGTTTAGTTGAAAAGAATGATAATGATCGCTTACCAGAGTCATAAAACATCACCGAAAACGTCATGCTGGCGTATTGAACACAGCGCAAACTAAGAAAGCCCCCACTCTTTAGCCATACTATAACAGGCTACACCCATGTTTAAATATGTATAGAATATTGATATTTCGCAGTTTATGCGATTGCAAGCGATTAAGAAGATGCAGTGTGTGGTTATGTTGGGTTATGTATTGTACGTTTGACATATGGCATTTGATCAGATATCAATGTGTACCAATCTTAGGCAAAAATGTTACTGTTTTCGGTATTACAATGTGTTAATTGTAACACCGGAAACAGTGTTACAATGAGTGCATTGTGAATGCAAAGTAGAAAAAAAATATTACGGATTCAAACAGGTCATCAAATTGTAGTTAAAGTTGAAAAAATCTGAAAATAATTGGTAACTTCTGAACTTGAACGTCCATAACTTTTCGATTTGTTATAGGATCTGACCGAACAGTACATCTTTATAATGGCCTATGCTTCCTCTTTTATTTGCATTTTTGGCAATCGAATAGAAAATGGCGGAGTTATGAATTTTTATACACGTACCAATACCCAACAACAGGTTTTTTGAAAAATATCGAGATTTTGGGGGTGTTTGGAAAATTTCAGCTATGCCATTATGTTCAGCTCTACCAGCTCAATAACTTCCACTATGTCTCGTGAGAAGTATATTTCGTTTTTTTCTTTTTTGTAACACAGTGTTATCAATGGAGATACCTACAGTATCAACAGTAACTAGTAGCGCGTATATCAAAGAAATTACCGAATTGTTAAGGGCAGGTTTTGCACTAATCTACGTGTTTTTCTTATTACAGTTCGTAAATATTTGTTTCATTTCACTTAGAAGCTTGTGGGACACAATGGGGTGGATTTCCAGGTTCGTATCTACTGTATATTTAATTCGAATTCTCCGTCATTATCTAGCGTACTGGATAATCATCAAAACCCTATACGAGACCACCACACCGGCACAAAAAGGTGCACCGTGAGCATAATTAATTTCGTACCAAGGTGTCATTTATCTAAAGAGCCATTAAGTGCAAGGCGACCGCAGCACACTTTCGTCAAATTAACAACTTCACGTGGATTTTAATATAGTTATCCGCGCCCCATAATGCAGCCGTTTTACGATTGGGACGGTGGCTGCCGACGCCGCGCCGAGCAGCGCGCGCCAATGTGGAAACTACATAGTGCGCGAGCATCTGCCTCTATTATTAAAGTTAATTTTGATAATTCATGCGATAGCTACGGTCTCGTGCAGGTGAGCCTTGTTAACGACGTGACGCCTAAAATCAATTTTCACAGAATATTTGGTTCTATGTGGCCCAGTAAAATGGCTTTTAATATATTTCTAATGTATTTATGGTTATGTCAGGTGATTTATTACATGACTCATTGAAAATAAAATTGAATACGTGTTGAGAAAGTTCTTTGGTAAAAGAATCTGCTCCCAGGGAGAATTATAGTTTTTGGTCATCCCTATAGAGCCCATCACAAAAAGTAGGTGGTTTTATGTAAAAAAAATCTGATGTGGCCAGGCACATGACTTTATAATACTATACAGCTGTGTAAAAACGCTGATGATCTTACAATACTGTCAATAGAATCAAAATATCTGTCAAATCCTGGCGTACTATAGTCTATTCACTTTTAGAATAAAGCATTGGATAAGATAGGGCTCTAATTTGCGGCTTGTGATTGGCTGAAAGTTGAACCAAATTTACACCAGCCAACGCGCGCCTACAAATGAATTTATGTCGGTAAAGAAGAATGTATTGCACTTGAATTTTGAAACGTCGCGTCATGTCATTTCCGTCAGATTTTCATTGTGTTCGGAATAAATTGCAGTCTTTCGAATTTACTTTCAACAATCAATCGATTCAAATCAAACTAAGTTCTTCTTAGAACTCCACACAATATTAACATTGTAACAGGTAATCTTAATATTGCCAATAATATTTGTTGTTAATGTTTTACGATGATATTTAATAGTGCTAATATGGATTAGAGAATGCAGGCTGGTTCATCAAAAAATCCGCAAGGAGAACCCATTCGCAGTGGAGAACGGCTGATGGCCTACACTGCATATGTCGAGTACAGTCGTGAACCTCATTACAATTATTGCTGCAGCTGCTAATAGCCATACTTCTACCGGTCTCGTCCATCTAACAATTACATTATGTAAACAAACATGAAAAGTGCAAATATACAAGCTTCTATCACCTTTCATGCTTCTATGCAACCAACAAATTTATAGGTTATACTTATTTTATCAAACTTTAGGTTATAACTTATAACCGTGTATATCAGAAAATCTACGCAGGTACTCGTACGCACAATTACATTAATAGTGAAATTAATTGCCGTTTGTCAAACATCTTTTAAGGCTGGTTTTCCTAGGAGCAGGTTTTTTACGCAGCGTACAACGTCAGCGTACAGACCGCAAAACGTAATGTCAAAATACCAAATGTCACAAGTTCGTTTCATATTGTCAAAAGTGACATGAGCTAGTTAAGATGCAATTTTCATGCATTCATTCTTTCTACATGTGAAAAGATTGACTTGAACGTTGGACGTACGTCTTCTCAGACGACTGTCACTTTTGACAACACGCAAATATCCCTTAACCAAACTATAAGTAGGCCACCTAAATAGCTGATATTTGACATGCCTTATTGACTATTCAGTTGTACGCTGCGTAAAAAACCTGCTCCTAGGAAAACCCGCCTTTAACTATCATCCGAAATTAATTTGCAAACATTTCACACTATTGTCGTGACATAACCTTTCAATTTGCCGCTATTGACAGCATATTGCTCCAGTGTAAATCGGGCTCAGTTTGCTCCCATCACTACTATGTTCTAATCGTGAATAGGGTATAGTTGTAATGCAGATACGAGCGATTTCGATCAAACAGAATGTTGATATGTGTAGTCGGCTTAGCGTTGGGTGGTTCGAATAAACAGTGCTAATGCTAGCTCCACATTCAGCCCGAATAAATCGGCGAAAACTTCGGCGAGGCTGGGTGAGACATAGCGGTCAAAGAAGGCCATCCACATTCTCGGCGTTTAGCTCGTACATTCAGCGTTCATCTGCGGGTGAGGATAGACGTCGCTGAATTAGCCGCTGCCTCAGCGCATAGTGTGTATGCATACTTTCATTGAAATTGTGGTTATTATTAATTAATAATTAATTGAATAACATAAATAAAAAATTATTAAATTAAATGCTTAAATGCTTAAATGCTATTGATTTCTTATTCTGATTATTTATATTAGATACCATATACTAATATAGGTAAGACATAATAACGATTTTCCATAAAGCAAATTAAACAGTTGCATAATTATTATTTTATTATTTTGTATAATGTATTGCATTATAAATCAAATGTTATAGTGCATATCCAGACAGAGTTCGTTAAAATTACAACTAAACAATTCTCCAACCGTAAAAAATAAAGAAAAAAACATTTTTTTTATTTTAAATTAGCTATCGAAATTTGCTACTTTTCCTTTTTCAAATAGAACAATACTGTATATTTTTACATTTTTAATTCTAAGAATTTTTTGTAGTTAATTTTATTTTTCCATTTAACTGTTCTGTTATTTTTTATACGTTTAGTTAAAATAAAAGTTGTGAGTTTTGATTAATTGCTTATAACTAAAAAAATGATGCATTGTATAAAAAATGATTCTTACAAAAAATTCATGGACTTAATCTTAGAATTATAAAATGTAAGTATATGTGTTCTATTAATAAACGGAAATCGGACTATCTGCATCCGTAGAGACTTCTGGCAATTCGAATGTTAGCGGATTTGGGTGAATGTGGCATCCACACTCTCCCGATTCGCGGTATCTCGCTATGTCTTGCGAGAGTCTGGAAGAGGTATAACGCTTCACTAAACAATTTATTGTATATACATAATGCACAGAGCGCTGAGCCACCAACAGAGTTAACTGGTATGCATGCCTACTAGTGATGTAAAAAAGTAACTATTAGTTACTTTGTAACGGGTACTCGGCGAGATTCAAAGTAACGGGTACCGATATGAACGTATACCCGTTACTTTTACTATCGGTACTGGTTTCGCGTGTTCACTGTTCTGCCGGCCGCCTGTTCCACTCGGCTCTGCACTCACTAGAGTCACTACATAACATACCACCGATACCACCCGATACTACCCGCACAATAACAACTGAACGTCAACTTTCCGCTATGCAACCAAGCATACCCCGTCACCTCTTGATGTAAATACCAGATAGGAACTTTAGAACGATGTGTTTATGTAAAATTTTCCGGGTATTACTTTTTAAAAGTAATTATCTGTTCCCCTTTAGTTTGTTTGATTGTAAAACTTGGTCCATTGAAAAATATAAAGTTATAGATACTGAACCTGCGCCATCTATTAGGAAATAGGACGGTTCAGTTAATAGGAATTCGTTCTGGCTTTGCCGTCGTCGGGTAAAAACTACTGAACATTTATGTGAATCCCAAAACATTCTATCGTAAATCGTAACTCGTGCCTCCATTTAGTTCAACCCTTGACAAGTTGTTGTAGTAAGTAGTAAGTCAGTGAGCGTTCAAACATTTTGTGGTTTAATAATAAATAAATCTGACAAATTAGACATAGAACAGGTAGTTTAACTAAACAAATAAATTAATTCTTAGACATACCATGTCCGCAGAGCAAGAAACACAAAAAGAAGCAAAATTTGGCTTCATTTTACTGCGACAGAAAATGAAAAAGCCGTCTGCAATATGTCTAAAAATAAGTATTCGTATAGAGGGGGAAACTCAACCAATTTGAGAAAACATTTAATTTCAAAACATCCCACAATTCTCAAAGAAATATCACGGACTGGATCAAAACAACCAACAACATCAAAAGGTAATTTCTGTATGATTTTCTTGTTTGTTTGTTGTCACTTAATATAATATGTAGTATGTACTATGCTCGCAAAAAAAAAGTGGTACAGCTAATTTTTACATCATATAATTTTAGGTTTTTTATTTGTCAAGTTGACAGTTGGCGTATATTTATGCTCTGTCCGGCACTAACCTGGATACAAATGGGCAACATTTTTAATATCAATTTTACAGAAAATTTTATTCTTTATAAAGCTTCTTTCTGATTTGTCTTACCTAAAATGCAAATATTAGAATGTAATTATCTACTTGTATGTACATGGTGTTGCATGTACAAAAACTATGAGAAACTCAAAAAGAGTAAACTATCTTTATTTTAAAAGCTATACAAAAATGTTATTTGAAACGTGTGTTTAGAAATATTAGAGGGTATTAAATAAAAAGTTATAAACTGCTTTGTCGTTGCATAAACACCCGGTATATGGAACGTCGAAGGTGATTATAATTTTATATTTAATGCCTTCTAATATTTTGAAATAATTATTTGGCATAGCTTTGAAGATGAAGGTACTTTACACTAATGTCATTTACATTTCTTTGGCAACACGCGGTGTATGCAACGGAGAAGGCGATTATAATTTCGTATTTAAAGACATCTAATATTTCCAAATACTTTTTTCAACTAATATTTTTGCATAGCTTTGAACATCAAGGTATTTTACTCTTCAATGTTTTCATAGTTTTGGTAACACCCTGTACATGCAAGCAGATAATTACATTCTAATATTTGCATTTCAAGCTTAAGACAACACAGCTACTTTTTACAAATACAATATACGTGTAGGTACTCGTATAGGTAAGTAAACGATAGTGCGAGTACTCAAAATCAAACAGTACTGAGTATTCAATTGGTACTACTTGAACAAAGTAACGGGTAGATAGTAACGGGTAGAATGTAACGGGTACAAAGTAACGGGTAAAAAGTAACTGTAATAAAGTAACGGGTGCAAAGTAACTAACGGGTACTAAGTAACGGGTACTGTACCTAATAGTAACGGGTAGTTACAAGTGCTCGAAAGTAACGAAACTTTACATCACTAATGCCTACCAAAGTTAAAGTTTTCTCATGCAGCTAACTATTTATTTTACTAAAAATGTCATAGATATAAATTGTACAAAATATCCGTGATACAATGGACAATGCACGATAGAAATAATTTAATTAATGGCGTCTGTTAGCAATGAGAACTAATGAGAACTTGCCTCCCTTAACCGAAAATGTATAAATTACAGTCATGTCAAACTGTCGCCAAGCACAATAACGCTGCTTCTATCGGTAGCAAATGAAAACTAGCCCACAGATACAAGGTTTGAAGCGGTATAAAGTGGGGTGAGTAAACTGTTCACTAGCTCTTAAGTCTATAAAAAAGGACAAAAATAACAAAACAATTCGGGTTGGTAACATCGTTGGGGTATCGACCTTTAGCTAAATTTCCGAATATCGCATACGACGTCATATAACCAAGGAAATGCCTTGGCAAGTGGTCTATTACACCCTATATAAATAGATTGTCAATAAAGAAAAATATAATACAATGAATGAAAACCTATGCAAACTTGATACTGACTTGATAAACTCGACAGCATGTTGTATACTAACCAGCGCTTTATTCTGGAAATTGGATAATGCATACCTAGCTAATAATATATATGTAAAATGATTCCTAATCACAATTATAGTCGCATTTTGTACCATAAGTGTATAATCAATGTAGGAACGGTAAACGTGTTGGTTCTATTTTAATGTAACAGCGCCAAGGTACGTGTACACATACATAACAAGTATCCGTTCACGCAGTTGATGTTTATTTATTGACATCGATGATCTATTTTTGTTTGGTTTTAATTGTGTATTTACGTAGCTACCGTATAATTTATTTACGCACGATATGTGAATAACATCGATGTTAATTATATTATTCAGCATTCGTGTGCGGACAGTGTTGTCTGGTATTTATACACTCCACCTGTTTGGTGGCGTGAAGACGACAATACCACCGTGCATTGACAATGGAATATAAATTGCCGTCATCAATAACACATTTGATGAGTGCGATTACGGATGACTGTTGATTAGCAGAAGGTGTTGGATATAACTATTAATGTTAAGCGTTATCGTTCTATAATATCACTGTCGTTAATTTGATTTGTCTGAAATGTGCTTTTATGTGTTCCATTGTTATGAATTATTAAACATATAAGTGGCTTAAAGGTCGATGGAAATAAATAGAATATTATTATACAAGTTTTATAGGAAGTCATTGAGATTGATTTATTTGGGTCATTAATTGAAATGTTAGCAATAAATATGGTTAATAAATATGGTACTAATACGTAGGTTAGTAACCGATATTTGGTTGTATACTCGACGGTCATAATAAACGGTGTTTATGGTTATAAAACATCAAAATGTCAAAATAAACCACCGATCTGTCACTCATGCAAACGAATGCAACAATGTCTAAGTAATCTAATTTATGAGTCGTAGCTAAAAATGGTATTTGCGGCGCGTGTATAAATTTCATGCACGTGAATTATAACATACATTATGTGCTCCTGAAATAATAAATATCCACAATATGCAAATGAAACAACCAAATTACAAATAATAACAATACTATGACGGTTCAGGTTTTATTTCAAACAATCAATGATTTGATGAGATACCTCTATAAACCAACTAGACATGATCGAACTACAGTATTATCAAACAATAAAAATCTGCTGTGGCCAGGCATCTGACTTTATCATACTATATATAAAATTAATAGTATAGCTGTATGAGATTCTATAGATCGAGATCGGTCTGTCTGCATTAAAATAAAACTAGTTAGCCAGGATTTGACAGATATTTTGATTCTATTAACAGTAGGTATTGTCAAAACCACCAGCGTTTGACACCACCTACTGTCATTAGAATGAAAATATCTGTCAAATCCTGGCCAACTAGTTTTATATGAATGCAGACACGACCGATCTAGATCCAATAGAATTTGCTCCTACAGCTAAACTATTAATTTTACCAAAAAAATTCATTGCCATAAATTATACAAAATTTCATTTTTACTTTACTGCGTATTTTTTGCTATTTTGTTACCTATTTCTATATACAAAAACCACTATACAGTGTGGCCCCACATGGACCTAACAATAATAGGCTATTTGAGTGTGTTAAAAATATGGCTTGTATTATAGTCATCTTAATAGATTGCAGTTTAAAAAAGCTATTTGTTATTACTTTTCAAAAAAAATATGCTTTATTTCTATTAAAAACCAAAATTAAAATTGAATTTTATTCGCGCAGTCTCCAGTGATGTCATTCGTTAGTACGCTTAGAGCGCGTTCGGTTTGTCAGGATAGAGTATGGGCAAAGCAATGCTCAGATACCCTGGGTCGGCTGTCTCTCTCTTATATGCAGATAAACGCCGTATGACGTCACTCGCACCGTACAATACCGGGTTATCCGAAAGCGCTCTTATGCTTCTCCCGTTTGAATTTAGTAGCACTAAAGGCCATGTAAGCATAGCTTTGTAGGTTAGGATAGCCCCAACCATAAGCTGTCAGATCAGATAATACCTGGTTCGAAAATACGATAGATAACTTATTCTAGTCAGTTTTACTTCTGTCGAAGTAATCTTCACAACAAAAAACACTTGTATTGGCCGCTATATTTCATTTGGATTTCTACGAGCCAACCACTTTCTTCGCAGTTTCAAATCTTGCGGAACAGCTACAAATAGTTTATCCGGAGTTTTTCTTGACGTATCTCTGCATTGTGGAATTATACACCATTTATAACCCATTTTTATGTAGAAATTGTGAAAACAACACATCATACAACACAATTAACAAACGGGGACGATGCTGACAGACCATATGGGCCGATTTGACATCTACTATCGGGTGACGTCACACAACAGAAAGTATCGTTTTGGCGGGACTTTTTGTGATTCAATTTTTAACGCTGATTTTTATGAAATATTGAGGAAATAATCACGAAAAATAATGCATTTACAATGTAGAGTGAATGAATAAACACCCTAAGATGGTTTTCCAATAATAGTCAAATACCCTGTTATAATGGACCAAAACTTTCAATTCTCGGGAGAAAAAGTTATTCTTTATACAGGGTGTTCCTTAGTAACATGCTAATATTTAAGGAGCAAAAAAGGAACAAAAGCTCTAAAGGTAACTTTTGAACTACAGGGTGCTTAAGTTTGAAGAAAAAATTCTTTTTTTATGATAACTTTGGTACGACTATAGATATTTTTGTGAAACGTAGTACGCATCTTCTATGCATCAAAAAACATTTTCTGCTCTACAGCATATTTTGTTATTCTTGCCAATGGCGTTCGTGCGGGGTTTGTACTGCATCATTTCAAAGAGAAAAGTGATACGCCAATATTTTTTTCTTAAAGTAAAAAATATTTTTGAAATCCTCATTCCTTTCTTACCAAATCTGGTCTCTTGATTTTTTTTTGTTTAACGTGCGCTTTTCGAACAAAAAATAAAATTGATTCATTCGCATCCCTACACCTCTTACGAGAAAAAAAAATTTAGATAAACTACAACTTTAAACAAAAGTTTATATAAGAGAATAGTTTTTAAACGGTAAAATTATAAAATTAAAGTAATCTAAACACAAAAACAACAACAAAAAAAGCATTTTTTTTTTCTTAAAACTTTAGCATCCTGTAGTTCAAAAATTATGACCTTTAGGACATATGTTCGTGTGAATTTATTTCCTCAAAATGGACCCTAGAATAACCTTCTTAAATATTAGCATGTTATTAAGAAACACCCTATATAATAACAGTTTTGGATGGTCTAAAAACGCCACAGCCATTGTTAGGATATTGATTGAACATACTGGGCGTAGCAAAACACGAAATTGTTAAATTTGCTCAAGAATTACGTATCGGTTTTTTACATTTGAAAGTGTTAATTAACACTAAAATGTTACAGGGAAAACTTGATTTAAGCGTAATTTAATGCTCAGATAATACATTTAAATATTTTGTATAAATTTTAATATTTTATGTTTTATTTTTATCGTTTGTTGTCATGTTAACGTTTGATCTTAAGTAAACACTCTTATTAACAACAAAATGTGACAATTGCATATTTTGATAATGTTCTACTTGCTAGCAGAAAGTGAGTAGCAATAATAACAATAAGCAGTGTTTTCTGTAAAAGAAAAATATTAAATTCTGCAAAAGCTTTTGTCTGATAGTTTACTAATTTATAAATAATGTCAAAAATATCAAAAAATCACTATAAGACTGACAATAGGGTATTTGACTGTATTAAAAATATGGCATGTATTATAGTCATCCTAATAGATTACAGTTTAAGAAAACTATTTGTTATTACTTTAAAAAAAAATATGCTTTATTTCTATGAAAAACCAAAATTAAAATTGAATTTTATTCACGTCCTATCACGTGATTGAAAACGCTCTGTAATTGGCTCAGTCTCCAGTGATGTCATTCGTTAGTCCGCTTAGAGCGCGTTCGGTTTGTCAGGGTAGGGTATGGGGAGAGCAATGCTCAGATAACTTGGGTCGGCTGTCTCTCTCTTATATGCAGATAAACGCCGTATGACGTTAGTCCGCCTATTATGCAGCGCGTCACTCTCACCGTACAATACCTGGTTATCCGAACACGCTCTTATGCTTCTCCCGTTTGAATTTAATAGCACGAAAGCGCCATGTAAGCATAACTTTGTAGGTTAGGATAGCCCTAACCTTAAGCTGTCAGATCAGATAATACCTGGTTCGAAAATACGATAGGTAACTTATTCTAGTCAGTTTTACTTATGTCGAAGTAATCTTCACAACAGAAAACACTTGTATTGGCCGCTATTTATTTCATTTGGATTTCTACGAGCCAACCACTTTCTTCGCAGTTTCAAATCTTGCGGAACAGCTACAAATAGTTTATCCGGAGTTTTTCTTGACGTATCTCTGCATTGTGGATTTATACACCATTTATAACCCATTTTTATGTAGAAATTGTGAAAACAACACATCATACAACACAATTACCAAACGGCGACGATGCCGATGCTGACAGACCATATGGGCCGATTTGACATCTACTAATCGGTGACGTCACACAACAGAAAGTATCGTTTTGGCGGGCCTTTTTGTGATTCAATTTTTAACGCTGATTTTTATGAAATATTGAGGAAATAATTACGAAAAATAATGCATTTACAATGTAGAGTCAAGGAATAAACACACTAAGATGGTTTTCCAATAATAGTCAAGGGTATTTGACTATTATATTATATACGTATTATACATGCATTATACCGTAAATTTGGTGCATTGCTTTTAAGATTCTTTGAATAAACACCTAAGAAAAAGCCTCGGAACTTTTACTTGTTTTGATAAGTCCTGATTACTTTACAAAAAGCAATTCTTTTATTGCAAAGAAAAGGAAAAACTACTTTAGGACATTTTTTTAAAATAAATTCAGTCAGCCATCATTTGTTAATTTATAAAGTTTTTCGGTGTTTTTCAATTACACATTCGAAATAAAAAATAAAGTTGATGAAATAAAGTCTTATTCTTGAAATAGTCCATAATGAAAGGTGCAGTTTCATAAAAGTGTAATAAAAATCCTCGTTACCCTTTGCAGATTGTTTAATTTTATTAAGAACCGGTTTCGATCTAGGATCAAACAATCTGCAAAGGATAAAGAGGTTTTTTATTACACTTTTATCAAGTCTTATTAGTAGTTTGGTTCTAATTCTTGATTCCACAATTGCAAATCTTTATTATTTTTAATTATGGGCTTGCCTGAGATTTTATACAACATTTCAACTTAACCGTTTGTTTAGCATACAAACGGTAAGGAAAAAAGTTCGAATAAATACTTTGTGTTTACATAAACCGGAAGTCTGTTGCTGAGCTAGGGGCGTTAAAATATTAAATTTTGATAATCCCATCCCAGGGAATGTAATGTCGAGGATCAATATACAGTCTGCATAATTTATGGCCTGGTATAATGGTGTTAGTAATTTAGAAATTTACTTAACTTGTGACTCCGGTCCCAAACTATGCGCAGCCCAGCTAGTGTATTCCGCCGACCTATCTTATGGGTCAATACAACTTACTTATCGCCACGTTTCCCTATGAACTTACCGACCTAGTTTCTTGCCACTACGAGGAGGGATCAACCGCTCTTCCATCGCAAGTTCCCAAGTGGCTTTTAATGATTTCATCCCAGCTTCACCGGGTAATTTACATCTTTCGTTTATCACGAGTCAGAATTGAGTATGTTTCTTTACTGAGGACGTAACTTGCTAATGAAAAAGTTGCAGAAGCGCATCTGATGGTACCAGCTTTAGAAACAGTATAGAGCAAGTAAGTCGTGTTGGATAATCGTGCATAAAAAAATCCATTTTTAATTCTTATAGTTTTTGAGTTATTGCTTTAGTTTTGAAGTAAGTATCTAATATTTTTCAACCACTAGAAATTTGTTTGAAGAGATTTATGATTAAATTCCATTGAAAATGGATGTTTCTATCAAGTAAGTCATGTTGGATAATCGTGCATAAAAAATCCTTTTTTAATTCTTATAGTTTTTGAGTTATTGTTTTAGTTTGGAAGTAAGTGTCTAATAATTTCTCAACGACTAGAAATTTGTTTCAAGAGATTTATGATTAAATTCCGTTGAAAATGGATCCTATCAGCATAGGACAATTAGGAACATAGGATAACTAGTTTGTGTATAGCGTGTTCATTATGTTGAACTACATCTATCAAACAATTTTCATCTAAAAAATATAAGGTTTTCTTATTGGAACACTCTGTACGTGGTCAAATTTGTGAAATCTACGTATTCTTTCACATAAATAAATACTAATGTTCTATGTACCGTGAAAAAATTTATTGTTTTGGGGATAATTGCATTTTTACGTCGATTATATGAATGCTGGTCAAATTGTTACATATAGGACAAGTAGGAACATAGGATAACTAGTTTATGTATAGCGTGTTCATTATGTTGAACTACATCTATCAAACAATTTTCATCTCAAAAATATAAGATTTTCTTATTGGAACACTCTGTACGTGGTCAAATTTGTGAAATCTATGTATTTCACATAAATAAATACTAATGATCTATGTACTGTGTACACATTTATTGTTTTGGGGATAATTGCATTATTACGTCGATTATATGAATGCTGATCTAATTGCTTTTTTTTGCATAGATAAATTTTATATTGATTATTATGATT
The DNA here is from genome assembly GCA_963966075.1 of Aphodius sticticus. Lineage (NCBI taxonomy): Eukaryota > Metazoa > Arthropoda > Insecta > Coleoptera > Scarabaeidae > Aphodius > Aphodius sticticus. The sequence continues at coordinate 2,796,877 of OZ014512.1, read as the reverse complement.
CTACATAGAAAATAATGATGCTTCTATCTTAAATACTTTTTCGAATAGTACCGGCTCTTGAATACAATGTAAAAATGCAATTATTTTCAAAGCAGTAGATTCTTGCTCCATACATTTTGGATGTGAACAATATCTACATTCCAAAAATTTAAACATATACCGGGTGTTCGATATTCCTTGAAGGGAACTTGTTTGATGGATGTAGTACAATATTATGAACACTATGTATGCAAAACAGTCATCCAGTGTCTTAAAATTGGTAGATAGAACCTTCTATTCTAAATAGTCAATCATAAATTACTAGAACAAATTTCTACTAGTTGACATTTTTTTTCTAAAATTATGTTCTTATACAAATAAGGCAATAATTCAAAAACTATAAGCACTAGGGCACTACTACCTTAGTGTCTTAGTGCTAACTACGTACTAGACTTTTGAAAGAATTAAAAAATATGTAGAAATATAGGTCATTCCATTTAAAAAATAGAGTTTACTTCGTTATTGACGAGACTAGCGCTATACAGGGTGTTCCTAAATATCATGTGAATACGAAAAGGGGCAATTCTTTGGCTTATTTAATGGCTAAAAATTCATATAAACATAGGTCCGCAAACGCTTCGTTGCCGATCTACAGGATGTTGAAATTTCAAGATTTTTTTTCTTTATACCTCTTGTAGTTTTTGAGATATTTAGCTCTAATTTGGAATTATAGGTTACGCTGTAGGACTTACATCATTGGGCATACCAAATGGTTCTAAGAATCTACAGGGAGATATTTTTTCAGGGGTCATGCCCCCTTTTCTCGCCATGAACGTTTTTTCGGTGCGGCGCTGGTGGATTCTAACATACAAAATGCATTTTTTGTTTTGTTCTAAAGCATTTTAATCTCTTGTAGTTTTTTCGTATTTACCACCGTTATCGAGAAAAAAAATAAAAGCTTTTCTGTGTTTCGCTAGATGAAATTAATTCTTTTTAAGTAATTGGTCTAGTATGCCTTGACTTGATTTAGATAACCTTTTGTTTGTATTTATTTTGACATTTTATTCGCCACCAATTGTTAAAAATTAAAACTAGCATGGCGCGGTTTTTGTAGCAATCTTGAAATTTTAACACCCTCTAGATCGGCAACGAAGTGTTTGCGGACCTATATTTATATGAATTTTTAGTCATTAAATAACCCAAAGAATTACCCCTTTTCGTATTTACATGATAATTAGGAACACCCTGTATATAACAAAACGAATAACACGTCCTTCACGAAAGAAAAGCTTCATATTTTTTCGTAAGTAGCGTACTTTTGAAAATAATCTTATGTTACGAATAAAATGGTCCACCCTGTATTTATTTTAAGAAATTTGAACATTTCAAGTTATGAACCTTAGCAAAAAGATATTCAATTAATTTGTCTGTAGATATGTTGTGATGCTGCAGGTGTCCTTAATCCATTTGTTAAATATCAATTCAGTTTTTCTTAATCAACTTGCTAACTATCGAGACTTGCAGCTAAATGACATTTATCTGATCGATCGTCAAAAGATAAAATTCGAAAGAAAATCGATTGACAAATGATGAATTTAATCCGAAGAGTGCTTAAAATCTGAAAGAAGGAAAAGTCGTTCAGAAATTTAGCGAAATAAAGAAGCTTTTATATTTATATAAATATATTTTTATATTTATATTTATAAAGAAAATTTTATTTACGTTGTTTTTATAACTTTAATTACCGAAAAAAATCCACTAATATGTGAATCCGACTGAGTTGTAGTCACAATAATACGATGGACAGATAACCCAATGCCATACCGTGTATCTCCCTAATTCGAAAATATTCAAAAAGGTTTGATTAAATAATAATTTACACTATTTTTTTATAAATACGTCTTATAAATACATTCATAATTATAACAAGCATATACAAATGTTATTCATCAATACCATGAAAAGAACTAACGATAAGTTCTACAGCAGCGTGGGAACTCAAAAATAACATTTGTGCGATACAGATTAGTCTTTTAGAGATAAGATTGAATAGAGAGCGTGGCATGGGGAGGATATCCGATTAGTTTAAACCTGACAAAGGGAACCAATTTCCAGTCACCCCATATGTAGTTCAGATTTTAATAACCATCTCACCCCCCGCTTTATATCAATCTCGTAATTATTTATTCCAACCCCAAAAAAGCATTGACGCCCCAAAGTTACTCTCTGTGTTTCGCCTTAATTACATCCTTCTTAATTAATTAGGGACCACCTCTCGTTTTGTTTACTTTACGTGCCACAGTGAAAAGAGGAGAGTCCTCGTTTTATGTATCTGTGAATATTGTTATATCTGTAATCACATCTCTGGGCAACATCAAAAAAGATACTAATTATAACTGGGAGCGTTCTCTTGAAAACTGAAAGCAATTATGGCACAACGCCGACCGAGCCGACTTTTGCGACGATTCTTTTGCAGCGACAAAGACACTGAAATTGTTTAATTATGCCGCTTTGATCTCGACTCCGATCGTGGAGTTCCTTACCAACTAAATAAAGGTATATTAAAACGTACACGTGGCCAACAACATAAATACAAGGTTTAAGTATTAGACAGAAATGTGATGCTTCAAATTAATCTTTCGTCTTTGTATTTTAGTTTTAGTCTTTGGTCTTTCGAATATGTGTTTGTGTTTGTTATTGAAGTGAACATACATGTTATAGCAATTTTCGATGTTTCTACAGTTTTCCAACTGTGGGTAGTGTGCAGTGGGTAAGAAGAGTAAAAATGAGGGGTTTGAGAACTACGTATCATTATAACATATACTTAGAAAGAAATTTGAATTAAAATAAATATGTATTTAATAAGGTAAGCTGAAGAAATAAAGCCAAATCTTCGCTGCGAATATTTGGCTTTACTTCTTTAACAACAAGTTCTTTCTTATGAAGTAGATTTTCTAGTGCCGTTCCCAAAGGAACTAAATACCATCAGCATAAACATCAAAATGTAACCAAAATGCTGTTTGAAACTGAAACTGTTTGAAAATTATAAATAATGCCGAAGAAGTTGATGCAAGAATCTACAGTGTGTCCCCCGATGGACCTAACTATAGCTGTAATAGACGTAATTTTTACTTTCTCGAGAAAAAGTCATTCTTTATAAAGAGTTTTGGATGTCCTAAAAAGTCGAAAGCCATTGTTAATATTTTGATTTAACATACAGGATGGTTAGAAAACACGAAAATGTTAAATTGGCCGAAGCGAAAACTATCGGTTTTTCGGAAACGAAAATGTTATAGGTAAAAGTTGTTTTATATTTATATTTATGCCCAAATATCAAATTTCAATGTTGTATTCTAAGTTTTATATTTTATTTATTTTTAACAAAGTAATTTAACAAAACATTACTCCACATGTTCACCTCCTTTTCACTGGTCCGAGATGTAAAATTTGAAATAGAACATTCAAGTTTGATATTTGAGCATAAAATGAATTCAAACTAACTTTTACCTATAACATTTTGAACTAATTCCGAAATACCGATAGTTTACTCTTTGGCCAATTAAACATTTTCGTGTTTTCTTACCATCCTGTGTGTTAAATCAAAATATAAACAATGGCTTTCGACTTTTTAGGACATCCAAAACTCATTATAAAGAATGACTTTTTTTCGAGAAATTAAAAATTATTTCCATTATAGGTATAGTTAGGTCCATCGGGGGGATACACTGTATTTATATACAGTATCCTGGAATTTTCGCCCTTATTACAATACATTTTTGTAATGACATTTTTAATGAAAAAAAATCCTTTTTTTAGAGGAAATAATCGAACGAAATAAAATTTGCCCTGTATATTTTAGATCATCCATAGTACGTCTACATTATTTCCGTACTCCCCTTCTTCTTCTTCGCGAAAGAATCTCCAATTCGACCGAATTCCTTGCTTATCGTTACGAAATTCGGCTGCTGATTGCGTGCGGATTTTTTCTGCCTTCGATCCGACTCTTCGAAGTCGGCGTATTATTCAGATTTCGTTTGGAAATACTCCGGACGTATGATGATTGGATATCGGAACGTAGCCCCGTACCTGAGCTGCTTGCCTGCCTGGGCTGGCTGGCACATCAATTTCATTATCGATTCAAAAGTATTGCCCACTTGAGACCGTACAATGCCGGTGTACTTGGACCAAGCTCCCGCTCCTTGATTGGCTATAGAATTCGGATATTTCCCATTCCGAATAGCCTGGCATTTCGCATGCAGCGGGGACCATGTTACCATCTGAATGCGTATTTTGCATACATAATGCGACCTGATGCATGATCAAAAAATTCGCACACGTTGTATGAAAAGTATGAAGATAAATTGCGCTGCAAGGAGCATTCCAGGAATTTGTAGAATATATTATATTACTGACTTTAAATTTATTTGTTAATATATGGTTCTTATGGTCGCAGAACGAATACTCGCAAAACTAATATTTGTGAAAATTGTTTACTGGTTTTTCTGGCGTCAAATACGACTAAAACCCATGTTTAGTGCGTTATTAATTTATTTTAGAACTTGTTTCTTTTGTTACTAAAAAGAAGAAATACGAAAGTACCTAATGTAAAAAAGACTTTATAGTGACATGTCCAGTGACAATTCCAGAGATTCCACGACCTGCAAACAATCCTTATGATAACCGGGTAATACAGAGTCGCAAAATTGCACACTACCTTGCTAATAATGGCCCTGCACCGTTATTTGGCATCAAGCAATCCCAATCACAAGGATGGTAAGGTGGCAAGCGCGGGTATTTGACCCAAAAAGCTGGCCATAAATCAAATTTCAAATTGTTAAATTCTAAAAAGTAAACCAGTTTCTGGGATAGGTAATGGACAGATGTATTAAAAGGCGGCAATATTTTTTCACCTGAGCCCTGCGCCACGTGTCCTTGTCTGCCAAAAGTTAGATTTTAATATGGCTAAACATAGATGCACATAAGTTGACTCTCTTGAAAACGGTTGTAAATTTTTGTTAAGGAGAAATGTGACTTTTTTGTTATAATTTCTTTAGAACCAAGTATAAACTTTCATTCGACATTGTTTTTATTAAAATTTTGTTTATTGCAGGGCCGAGAACATTCGCTATTATAAAAAACAGTTTTATGCAGAATTTGAGTGTTTTAGTTTAGAGTTTAGCTTAATTGAGCTCTTGAAAATGGTTCAAATTATAGTACACATATTTGACATTACACCTAGATACTGCAAAATCTGCTGCGGATAGGTGCGGCTGCGGCTTTTGTGATTTTATTTCTATCACGTTGTAAAGGAAAGTCCAAAAATTGATGTACGGGCTTATATGTAATTTGATGCAATTCCTTGAAACCGTGATATTAGAGGTAATTTAGAAGGTATATTAGAGGTATTTAGCTATATACAAATGATTACGGTTATCAAGATATTGACAATGTTATGTTCAATGCATCTTGTCTATATTAAGTAAACGCAATTGAACGATTTTAAATCGGTGTTTCACCTGCCAAAATGTCCATTCTTAATTGCTTATGGAAAATATGGGGAACCTTTTCCGGGCGCGCGAAACGCGACCGTCACCCTGAACGGACCATTCTACGTTGCGTGAGTTTTCGAAATCGACGAAAAACGGCCTCTCGGGCGATTTTGCTTCTAAATTTTCCGAAACGCGAGCGATTTTGGTGAAAGGACCTCAACATTTCAGTAGCTGTTTATGTCGCGTCGTCATGGCTGCGAGCTAGAAACGTCAAAAACACAACCATAACCTATTCACATTGGTATGTACAAAGCTAAGCGATTTCATTATCTGCGGGGGCCTAAAAGCACAAACTCCGAAGTCCGTACCCACAAATAATCTTTGACAAACCTATAACCATGTTGTACCTATAATAATAATTATTAATTCGTGATTATTTGCCTTTGCGTTAATATTTGTTTGAAGAATGTGTATCGATCCAATGAATGTTATTTGTGAAAAGTTCGCGTCTCAAACCCAACGTGAAAGCACCGCTCAGAACCTATTTTAACCTAATACGAATACAACTCTTGAGAGGTTACATATTAGATAGATGGCACCACAAGATATTTCTGCTACTAGCGCCCCTAGCGGGCGTGAAATATCGTCACATAACCTATAATTATACATAAGTTTGAATGAACACTATACATGCACTATACAAAATTTAGCTGCAAGAGCAAGAAGTAGTAGAAGATCAATAGGGTGTGGAATTGATAGAGGCGCCTGAAAAAAGCCTCCAATGGCTCGGAATATGGTCCCCAGGAAAATTTTGTTGCAAAGGCTGATCACCCACTTCAAACTACTTTGAACTGCCCATGGTTCTTTCGAATGGTTTCTCCAGATTAAACTAAAATACAGTAAGAGAATTATATGGAATTCATCAATTTGTTGGCAACATTGAGGTTAGTTTTGAGTTTAGAATGCGTAGCTTTTGTTAATTTAATATTTTTGCAGGTAATGTGGTGTGATGAAAAGAGTACACACGCAGTGGAAATGGTTCCAGGTCTTTCCGAATAACAGCAACTTGCTTTGCGTAGACAAGCTACCATAACAAAGTGGCAAACAATTATTTATTTAAGAAAAAACTTGACCCAAAAGATATTGGGCGTACCAAGGGAGTACCGGAGAGACCAAGGGGCCGCAGTCGATAATAATCATTGTCGACAGTAAAGGGATATATTTTTATATTGCAGTTTAAAGTGCCTACCTGTACTTTAGATTTGGTTTGGCTATGACGCAAGGTTACTAAAAATAGATAGGTCTGTCTGGTAACTTATAGCATACGTCACTCAGTTTACCACATGAAGTTAACTGGTATGGAATTTAATGTTTACGTGAGCGTATAAAAAAATACTAATAATTTTAGTTCATTGTTTTCTGAATGATTTATTGGAGATGGGTGATAAAGCCCTCTAAGCTACAAGCCTTCTAATACCTATGAATTCAAATGAATTTGAATGGGCATATCAAGTGGTATGCAAATTTTGGTATCTTTGGGTATGACGTTAAATTTTTGTAAATAATAATTTAGTTCATGTGGTCACGGCAACCAAATGCATTTTTTGTCAGTGAGGTGCAGGCAATAAATCTTAAACAATTAAATGGGTTAAATCATCTCAAGATTAGATAATATTAATTTTAGGTATTAGTTTTGGGTATTATATACCTATTGTATTATTACTAGATCTATCATTAAGATTTCTATTAATTTCATTTGTTAACTAAATTGTTTTTTGTTTATAGTAGACATTAATAAATTTTAAATTAAATATTTTCACATTATTTTATTATGTGTGTTTTATCTTGCTTGACGAGGGTACTCTAACATATTTCCCGTTTGTTTTTACGAAGGAGGAAAGGTAGATACTGGTATACAAATTTATAAATTTATTTTATATTTTACGTTTTATTTTATTTAAAAAGTGAGCATCTGGCTGTATAGTGTTTGTCCAATATCAAAACAAAAACCAGAACTATAAAGTATCAAAAATATTATGCTAATGCAACTTGGCATAAAATTGAGTAATTTGAACAAATTTAGCTTATTTTTGTAGTTCATTTAAGTCGGTATTGGGAAAAATAAATCTAACATTTTTTTTTCAAGTGACAAACATCTTTCATATTAACTGAAAGAAAAAAAATGACAAATCAATTTTAATTTTTTCAATAATGATATCTATATACGGTATACTGTAGTTGCTTAGCCAACCACATGCTATTATATAAAAAAGCAGTGCACTGTTACCAGATTGGGGGATTTTCTCTCACATTTGGGCGGTTTCCCTCCAAAAGTAGTATCTTTACCTTAGGGATAAAAGAAAGTTTTGAGGGTAAACTAAAGATTGTAGTTGTAATTGTAATTTATTTTGACAGCAGACTCGCCAAATATTGAGTAACAGAGAAATATGTACCTCATGGCTGGTTATGTACCCAATTTTCAACATTTATTAAGCCTAATTTTATTGGCGGTGGCAACTGTGTTTTTTTGACTTTACCGAATTCACTGATCTACCTAAATAGGCGATATACAGGTCCACTAGTATGTTGTAAATACCGTTATGTACGTATATTTTTCTGTTTTGGATCATGTATAGTAAACAACCCCGATGACCTAGACCCTTAAAAATCATCCGAACAAAGCCTTAAACTTTGTACTTGTATGTGAATTTTTTGGAAATTTGTTGCTTGAAGCGAATCGGATTTATATTCAGGGCAAGAAAATACATCGAAAGCATCTACTCGCATCCACAGTTCTCTGAATTAAAATGGATTATTGTTGAGGAGAGACAATAGTAAGCTTGTGAATAGAAACTAGTTAAGCGTTTTCAATAAATGTGTTTATACGGAATGCGAATCTGGGTTTAATACATGCGTATAATTAGCGTCATACCACTAAAAAACGACCGTTTCAGCTTCAAGGATTGTCACATTTCGAAAGTTTTCATGGAAACAATAAGTATAAGTACTAGACAATTTTGTAATAATACTAAAAATAATAGTTTTTATAGTGATAAATATGGTTAAATAGGTTCTTAACTGCCTCTACTATCACGTCTTGCGTCGAACGAAAAATAGCATGAATAGCGTATGTACCGTTTCAATACACAATATCGACTGGTGTAAACTTTCATTTCCTTCCTCTACCACTGGTCTTAAAAATAAAACTTTTTTATGATTTTCCTACAACATAACAAAACCAAAATATTATCTCATATAACCCAGAAACGACATGTATTGTTCAATTTTAAATCCATCTATTATGCGTATATAATCAGGACATGCCATATATATTTTTGTAAATTTCACACAGTAATAGAAATAAAATCACAAAAAATATTCATGACAAATCTTGTAGCAGTAATTAATTTACAATAGGTGTACTGCAGTGAAGAACAATTTTTAATACAGTTTGCTTTCTTTCCCTGTTTGGTACTGTTTTATTATGTTTATTAAGTTGTTAACTTTCAAATACTTAGTATGAAGGTTAAAATTCTATACATAAATAAAACAACACGTCTAGAGCCTTTATAGGTGAAAGAATAATTTTGGCCAGGTTTTCGGGTCAAATACCCCACCGTTCTATTATTACTCCAGAAGTCCTTACTCATATACAGCCTGAGTCAAGCTTCAAGTTAGGAGTCAAACCGACAACCTATCGCTCACGAGGATTTATATTGACTAAAGGTTGCTACACACGTAACTGCAAACATGACAAGCATGCATGGTCAATCTTTTTGCACAAGCACGTAAAATTTTCCTTCGACACTACACGATACAAGTATGCTTTAACAATCGCCAGTTTGTGCTTGGACTATGTAGGACGACGATGCGCTGACATTGGCTGCTTTTTGCCTCATCCACTAGAGGAAAACGCGAAAGAAAAAACTTAATGTTTGGTGTAAAGAGTGGTTGGACGATGAACTCCTCGGAGTCTCTTGATCTCCCAAAAAGTCAAACCACCACAGTGAAGGTCATATATATTTCAGCTGTACCGGTGGCAGAGTGATGCATCGTTTTTTCCTTCTGTCTTCTATAATTAGTCCTGAAGGAATTTATCTTCTTAACCACTGCATCTTTATCAATTAATCTATATTTACTTAAGAAGATCTTATATGCTGCATCGTACTTCGCCCTATGATGATAGTGGTGACTTAATTCGCCAAAGACACGGCTGATTTTGCTATGCACGAATAAACTCTTCCAATAATTCTCGGTTGACGTTCTTTAGATCGCTAGATATGATAATACTTGAGTTCACTCACGACTGATGCTTGTTTGTGCAAGTCCATGGTAAACACGTTTCGGCATAATTGTACAAATTGATTGATCATGTATGCTTGTCACGTTTGCAGTTAGGTGTGTAGCCACCTTTATGAAACACACAACTAAACGCACAGCGCGCAGGGGCGGTTTTTAGCCGTGCGGTTGTTTTGCCGCTTTTAGTAATCACATTGGTTTCTATTAGAATTGTAATGGAAGTAATTTTTGTGGAAGCGGATGCGGATGCGAAAGCCAAACAACCTACTTTAACGTAAGTGAAAGTGGAAGCGGAAATAAATAAAAACATTTGCCACAAAAACTAAAAACACAAATAATAACAACTTGCAAACAAACGAAATGAAAAACACAGGGTGTCTCAAACTTTGACCGCCAACACTTCATTTTAGTTCTTCCGGAAGTTTTGTGACTTTGTTCCCAACATTTGGTAATATTAATAAATTTCCACACCTAACAAAGTTTTGTTTGTATCTGTATGTCTTTTACGCATATTCAGATATTTGGATTAATCAAAAAACTAAATGTTGGAAAAATATATGGCTTTCTAACAGAGTATAAATTATATTCCTCAGGGTGTCTCAAACTTAGACTACACATCGTGCTGGTTCTCCCGGTTTAATATACTTTAAGCGTTTCTTTTTTTCGAAATTTCAAAATCAGGTGGCAATTTTGATGAATTTACTTACAATGTGCTGCAATAATCATCAAAATCGGTAAAAGATTGCAAAAGCTAAGGACCGTCAAAGTTTAGCCGCGTTCCTTTTTGCCGATGAGATAATGTTATTTAAAAAAAAACAGATTATGTAGTTAGGTTAGCAGTAAAAACATACCAATCTCAATGCGGTATTCTTTCACTTATTGCGATATAGGCCGATCAGGAATCAAAAGAAACCGCCAAGATGGAAATCTCTTTTTCTCTTTGTTGGTACCGGCGGCGGCCTTAAAATCGCTGGGCACACAAACTTCCGCAATATGTACCTTTATATAAGTGGGAAAGCGAAAGTTTCAGAATATGCGAAAGTTCCGCGGTTGCGGAAGCGGAATTCCGTTACAACCCTAGTTTCAATATGAGTGCGCTCATGAATGGCTTTGTGCCATTGCAGCGCTAGCTCTACGTGATGGAACCTGGTTATCTGACGACTAATAAACTTTAACCTGATACTTACTAGGGCAACTAAGAGAGTATACGGACACGGAAGACGTTTGTTCAGTAATAAAGTTTGAAATAGGTAAATCAATATCAGCATGCTTTTCAGTCAATTAACTATTCCGGGAAAAGTAATTGAGTTCGATGTCGCAGCGAGTCTAGCTTTTCTCGTCGTACACGTCAACGTATTGATTAAAGCAGTAGGAAAAGAGCGAGAGAGGGAATGGCATGGTGAGTTTTAGCGTGATCTATTCAGGGCATTCATAAAAATTTCACCGTAGCGATAAAACGTGAAAGGCCCATAGAGTTGCAGGTACGCAACGTTCGTACAGGCTCTAGTGCCTTATTGTTGGGCATTGTTTACACAGATTTTTTTGCCCGGTTTTCCGCGTGTAGCGTTGTTTCGTATGGAGATGGCGACGTTAAAGCTAGACGGTCACAAAGCGAGGCAGTTTCGCAATTAGCGAATGCCTGGCGGGTCGCTGGGTATGAGCCCACCGAGGCACTTGTGACTCGAGCGGCAGAGGCCCAGTGAAGAGCTCAATTAGTCCGGACTCGGTAACTGAAAATTCGCGATAATTCTTGCAACGCGCGGATATCCGTAAATAAATAAATCCAAGACCTCATTATGCGGTGCGGCAATGCCTCCACTCCCGGCCTGTATTTTTATTTGTTGCCACGGGGAGATGGCGTAACGAGCGGCATTCTTCCCTCTTCCACCGTTAAAATTTTACGCCGGTTGAGCTTCCGCGATTGTTGCTCAAATTAAAAAGTTCCCGTCGACCGTGCCGGAGTAAAACCGCCGCCGTCGCGCCCACTTGTATTTCCTCCTTCTGGTCGGTCCTTTTTTTCGCGACGTTTTCAAAACTCACCCCATAGACCGCGCCGATATTGCATAATTCCATTACCCCCCCCGGTAAAGCGGATAGACCGCTTTTTAAAAGCCCTAACTTTGGGGGAGACGACAGTTGATTGATGAGCGGATCCCCACTTTTCAATGTGACCAGTCATCGCGGACTATCGACTGGTGGAAAATTGGGGAAGCCCCCTGTATTGACGCTTTAAGGTTTGCCCATTCTTAAATGATGCTCATTTTTACTATATACTTTAATGTTCATCTATACAGGATATCACAGCTTTAATGGTTCAGGAACGTAGTAGAGACTCATCTGTTTTTTAATATAAAAAAAACAAAGGAAGATGACATTTCTGCCATGTAGCAGCTGACATCGTCTTAACTGTATTCTTTATAATAACATTTATTTATTTTTATTGAAAATAGAAGACCTAATACAAATTAACTAAAGTACAATTACTACATTACTGAAATAAACTCACAATACATAAAACACTGAACAAATAACATGACACATTAATCTCACCAAAGCATATACAACATTGCAGGCATATTACAATTCATAATAGGAGCTTCTTTAACTGACATTTGAATGTGCTGAGGCTACTCAATTCCTTTAGAGCTGAAGGCAGGCTGTTAAATTTTACAAGTCCCTTATGCAAAAGTGAATTGGCACCCTTGCTAGTCCTACTAACCTTTACATATACATCGTTTCTGCACCTTGTCGAGTAGGAATGTATTTCACTATTATATGTAATGAATTCTGAAAGGTATGTCGGGGACATTCCGTTTACAATTTTAAAAAGCATAATCATCGTGAGGTATGAAATACGATTTTCAACTGTTTGCCAACCTAGTGTGCTCAACATTAACGCTTGGAGTGTAACGGTTGCAGCGCAGTATTGTTCTCATGGCTCTGTTTGGCATTTTTTGAAGCATAGCTATCTGATTATTACTAAGAAGGAACAATATGCTGGCACAATAGTCAAAGTGCGGCTGAACTATGGCTGAAAATACTCTTATTCTAGTAAACATAGAAATGCATTGAGAAAATCTACTAAAGAAAAACAAATTCTTGGATATTTTGCGTGTTATATATTCAAAGTGATGCTTAAACGTCAAACTACTGTCCAAAACAAAACCCAGATACTTTATATGGTCCACAACTTCTAACCTGACATCGTTTACTGATATTTCGATATTAGCAATGTCAAGATGTCAGTACTGATATTTCCCAGTGCATATCATTTGTTTTGATTCATTTAAATTTAATATGAGCTTGTAATCATGGAAATATTTAGATAATTTAGAAAGTTCCATATTCATTTTAAATACTGCAGTTTCCAAGTTTTTATGCTGCACAGCGACCAACGTGTCATCGGCAAACAAGTTTACAAAATCGAAATCAGCTGCATATTGTACATCATTTATATAAGTGATAAATAAAAGAGGGCACAATACACTCCGCTGCGGGACACCACAATCTACCTGTCTCTCAGTAGAAATAACATTTTCAATGCGAGTAACCTGTTTACGATTACTTAAATAGTTTTTAAACCATTCAAGTACAGTACCGCATATTCCAAACTAAGTCATTTTTGTCAATAAAATGCTCCTGTTAATGGTTTCAAATGCCCGCTTCAGGTCGAGGATAACCACAATAGTATAAACCTGCCCGTGAATGTTGTTATTTAATTTTGTCAATGAAAACTGAAGAGTTGTCTCACATGAATGATTTTTTCTGAAACCGGATTGGTGATCCATAATGAGATTATTCTCCTGAAAATAGTCCATTACCTGATTATACGCTACCGTCTCAATAAATTTTTCAATACAAGGCAACGCATTTATAGGTTTAAAATCTTGAATTTTATTAGAATTTGTTACCTTTCTAACAGGAGTGATTGAAGTTAATTTAAATTTTTCTGGTACTTCCCCCTGTTGCAAACTAGTATTAACCATATTAAGCATCACATGTCCTGCTACCTCAAAAAAATTCTTTAACATTTTGTTATTTAATACTACATTGGCTTGAAACTTGAGATCCAACTACTTTTCTCAGTTGAGACATCGACAATTCCCTGGATTGGCTAAAACTGCATGAAATTTGTTCGAAATTATTTTTGGGGTGCCAGTCCAAACCACCATCACGCGTCCCAATAATGTTCAATACAATATCTATGAAATAGTTATTAAAACACTCTGCGATCTTAGTTTGTTCATTGATTAGAACTCAGGCCTGTATCGGTAAGCTTTATCAGTGATTTAAGTGTTTTCCACATTGAATAAGGGTTTTTGCTAAATTTATCGATTTTATTACTGAGTTTTTGATTAAATTGACCACTACATTTCTTTTCTTCTGGTATGGACTTTTATTTACATGTTGAATAAAATTGAATAAAACAAAAAGACATATGCTGTTATATATGCCTCGTCAGCACCTGCGTCAAGTCGTGACTGGTTTCGGTTCAGCGTCTTGTATACCCTTCCTCTTTATTGCCTCTATTCCAGGGATGTACCCGTCGACACATTGGTCGTGCCTTCATTTGCTCAGCCTGAAGGAGTATCGGCACAATAAAGTCCCGATACACCCATTCATATGCCCAGACCGGTGCCGCATACAGCATCATCGATACGGACACCAGTACCCTCCTCTTGGCATTCTTTCTGCTTTAACAGCCATTTCCTCCATGTATTTTCTGAACCCTAACTTACATTTAAGTCGCTCCCCAGATGTTGTGGTGGTGTTAGCACTGTCTCGTTCAGCACTGAACATCACAGCTTCCATCTTTTCTGCGGCTAGGTGGCTTCCATATTTTTTGCGGCTAGGTGGAGTTGGTGTTCCTCATTCACTTTGTCATCGTCCGTCGTGAAACACGTTCCAAAGCATGGGTCCACGGACCGACCCCTGCGGAACCCGCTGCTTATATTCAGCTGGGACTATCGGTCCTCATCCAGCTCAGGATCATCCTCCACAACCCCTTTCCTCTAGTTCTCGATTACTTTGTACCATGGTACGGTGTTGAATGCGGTTTTTATTTTCAGCGTAACCAGAGTACAAAAGCGCAAAAAACGCCACTAATGGTTACATATTCCCGCGCTGATATTTTTACTCTTTCTGGTGCCTAGGTCACATTCGCACGGTTATTTTTGATTGTAGCTCGTATTCTGCCATAAAATGAAGTCATTGATCAGTTATTCATAGGATACGACCTATATTTAGTTCTTTGAGCGAAATAACGACGTAAAGTTCATGATAACCAAACGTAAATAGCCACAAAGGGCCTTTAAAGTGCCGTGTATGCAAATGTAACAAACCGTGGCTAATGGCGAAGCCAAAAAGCATGCAAGAGGTCAAGAATCGACGGTCGGTGGTAGTTCGGCGCTGTGTCTGCCGTATCGATTCGGGCGTCAGGGCACACGGTCAGATGACCTGTCACTGCATTGTAACGCGGCGAGCTCCATTGTCCCGCTACCCCCCGTATGATTCCCGGCTGCTCAAAGGGGTAACAAACTGAATTACGTCGTGTACACCGGGTTCCGCATGGGGCCCGTCCGCTTTTAGCGTCATTAGGGTACCTATCGACGTTAATTTATTGCCCGGTCATGTATTGCTGACAGCGAAAGCATACATTTTTCGCCTGAATACACATCCCCCAGAAAAGGAACGCGTTTGTTTTTAATGGCGGAGGGGAATTGTGCAGCCACACAATTCGTTCATATATCCTCCGGCTATTCTATACGATTTGTGTGTGCACTTATATATTATTTTATAACAACACATGTCAAGGATGCTTGAAATCGGTATTGAATTAGTTTTTTAAAGAGTGGAGCACGGGACTTGGATGTTATTGAAGCGGCTAGTACTCTGCCATTGAATTGACGAATTGCGATTGACGATTGTTCCAAGAAGTGTACAGCATGGCTGCCAAGTGCCAATGTATGGCAAAAGAAAATGAGGGTATCAAAAGAGGAGATGGATCGACGAGATAGACGCTGAAATAGAAACATCAACCTGGTATGACATTGCCAGAGCCCTGTGGAAAAGAAAGGGATAGGCCTTTGTCCATCTGTGTATTTCTTGATTCTGTTTCGTCGATAACGTTAATCTTCTCCTAACATTTAAGGACCAAGTATAGTGACGCTCCGTAAACCGTAAAGATCGTTCTCGACCGCAACGAATTTCATCTCCTGCGTGTTATGTCTTACGTTTTCCGGCGTATGCGCGCGTATGGCGCCATCTGTTCGTGTACCGGCGAGTGAATAGCAGTTTCCAGTAAGTTGTAGGTTAACTGATAGCATTTTAATAGTTTGTGGCAACGAGAACACAGAACGAGAACGATTTCAGAATGAATTGTTGCTGCAACAAGCCCTTCGTCCAGAATTTGTTAAATCTACCACGATCTACCACTGCTTAATACAATCAATAACACTGACATGTGCGGTTATGTGCCGTTGTGTATATACTTTTCCGCTAGATGGCGCTCAATTTCTTTCAGATCGTGGCACTATAAATACTAATTTCGTCGTCCGGAACGGCATGCGGTACGGCACCTTACGGGGTGCGTTTTTGCGGCACTATACTTGGTCCTTAATAGTCAACAGTGGTCAGCAATATATCAGATATCGCCAAGTTCTACGATAAGATGAAAATAAAATAAAATTTTAAGCAAAAATGCGAAATGATTTTTATTTATCTTTTTTTGTTTCCGAGATACCCCACTTCAAAGTGTCGCTACTGCGTTTAGATTAATAAATAAAAAGTTCAAAATAACTTCGATGAGCTACATGTTTAGACGTAAAAATAAGCAAATGGTAGACAAATTAGTATTAATAAAAACAATTGGAAGGCTTGATATTCATCCTTGCTCTAATAAGATTTATTTATAGACGGAACATGTTTCCGTTGTTTGAACCATCTTTATCCCATAATCTACAATGTTTTTGGTTTAGAAACAAAAGTTACTAAACGAGAAGTAAACAATTTAAAAAATAGTAACACTGAATGTCAAATAGAAAGGAGAATCATAGACAATAAATCAGATGGACAACCAAATTAGCATTTTTTTTTTGTTTTATGGCATCTAGGGTGTTATTGTAAGCGAAAACATGGTCGAACCCGATAATAACTGAAAGAAACAAAAGCGGGAGATCACTAAAACCATAATTCTGTCCACCGAATGTACACGTGTTAAATATTGAAATTAAATAGCAAAATGGGTGTACAGTGGTATAACGTGGGAAGCGTGTAGTGAGGGAGAGTGGGAAAATGTGTTATTTATTTTTAATTAAAATGGATCTATTTTTTGTTTATGGATGTTGCGTTGTTTTAGTAGATCAATTCCGAAGCATTTGTCACAATTATGCAGTAAATTTAGTTATTATTCTTTAATGTAATTGTTCTAATGACAGCATTTTATCTAATGAATGACGGAGAACTGCTAGTTTTGTGTTGTTATTATGATAAGTTTGTATTGAATTTAAGAGAAGATATGACAGATGATTCGATAGCTTCGTGTAGATGACGAATCTTGCCACCAAACGGTTGCATTATCTCACGGGACAAAGGACTCAAAACGTTAAGAAATCTAGTTTTTGTGCATTTTGATATTTTCCAAATATAATATGATAAGAAATAGATAAGAAGGTTCAAATTACATCTTGCATTGATGAAAAGCAAAGTGTTGTAAGAAAGGCTTTCTTTACATTTGTACATAATTTGTACTAGTTTTGAGTTCGATTCATAGCTTTGAAGTTAAGGTATGATCATTCATTTCAGCCTGCGTACAAGGTAATGTCATAGTAACGCAACCGTAGTGATGAATATAATGGTGAATGAATATAGTGATGAATATAATAAACAACTTGACGTAATAGTATATTATTTGACGAGCACATAACTAAGGATATAAATCGCGAGCATGAAGTTTATACGCGAGCCGTAGGCGAGCGTATAAACGTGCGAGCGATTTATATCAGTTGTGTGCGAGTCGAATACGACGTTTTATCTACGACTCATAAATTCCATTTTATATCAAATCTTTTAAATGTATTTGTCAATGGTGGCGAGGCGAAATGTCAAATAACTGTCATCCACGTAAGTTTAGACTGACTTTGACAGTACATTCGTATAATGATGACAATTCCTTCAAATAATGAAGCCATTATTTGAACGAACTGTCATTATTATACAAAGCTAGTGTCATTATAATCTTTGGCGCGTATCATGATGGGGATTATATACTAGTCATAGATACGTATGGAATCAACTTATTATATGTGAGTCGTAGATAAATAATTTTAATGCTTCAATTTTTTAATCAATCATGAATAAAAGCAAGCACTGGATTTGATCCAAGCAACTTTAGAGTAACATAAAAACTCAATTTTGGAGCTGTTGACTCTTAGACAGTCCTTTACTTTCGACGCGATTACAAAACTTTCAAGCAAAATGTCTCAAAAAAAAGTCGTTCGGAAAAAGGGTTCGTTTTTGAGCAAAACTAAAATATGTTGCACTACTGTTATAATATGAATTCTGTTCTTAGTAAAACAACATTATTGTCAAAAATCCAAAATTGAAGGAGAATGTCAGAGGTCCTCAAACAGTGCCTGATGCTGCCGCGGATTTTTATTTGTTCAATGTACCAATTAGTTTGTGATATGCATACACTTGTCTAAAGCCTTACATTTTTTACATTTTTAGTTTGAAAACGTATAAAACTCAATACAACTTTCCACAGTATACCGGGTGACCCACGGCATAGGTACCCCCGTTGATTTTTTTTTGTTTATAATGCTGGACGAATGAAATTTGGGAAAGTGTTAATAGACAAAAAATGCCATTCTTTGGGATAGTCTTGAGGTTAATATGACTTCCGCTTTTTTCCGGAAATGACGTCATTGAAATTTTAAATGGCACCCTATATTCTTTGTGTGATATTTTCAATCAGGATGACATTCTGAACATAAAAACATATCGATCGTCAATTTTTATCACCAAGGCAACGCAAAAATAACTTTTTTGTGTAATAATCAAGGTGACTAGGAATTGGTGAAAATTGTCGAAAATTGTCAAATAAACACTAACTAAATCGATTTTGGCCGACTTTACATTACTGGCGCCCTCTAGCGTGATTTAATTGGTTTTTCGCCAGAAAGTTATTTTTTTCACGGGTACCCTATGACCACACCGTGATTATTCGATAAAACATCTTTCCGATTACAATGATACCAAATACTATTATATACGATACACGATATTTTGTTGAAATTCGTACCGTACAAATGTTGTTAGAAGCAAGGCAATCGACAAATATATTGACCTAATGATCTAAGCCAGCGTACAAGTCAAAGTCACTCAATAGACTATTAGAAGGAAGTACCCTGATTGTTCGAGGAAAAACATTTTCCGACAAATTGATACCAAATTCTTGATATTTTCCTGATAGTCGAAGTGTGAAAATGCCGTTTAAGGGTACCTCCTTCGAGTAGTCCATTGAGTGACATTGACTTGTACGCTAACTTTGATCATTAGGTCAATATTTTTTCGATTTCCTTGCTTCTAACAACATTTGTATGCTAAGAATTTCAACAAAATATCAAGTATTTGGTATCATTGTAATCGGAAAAATGTTTTCTATCCAATTAAACCAGGCAATAGAACAGGCCATATATATATTGTGATGTGTTTTCGATTCGCAAATGTCATTACTTAATTTGTTATAAACAAAAAACATAAAAAAATCGTGCTTTTCTTCGTTTTTCGCTTGTAAAAACTGAACCGATGGAGCAATCTTCCGCGCGCTTCAAAGCGATCGTGTAGTGGGGTAGGCGGCCGACTCGGGGAAGCACTGGGATTACTATAGATACGCGCTTCCCCGCGTCGACCGCCTACCCCCACTACTCGACGGGTTTGGAGCGCGCGGCAGTTTTCGGTCATGTTTGCAAGCATTTCTTTGCCTATTTCGCAACATTTTAACGCAAAATCAGAATAGACGTTTTGTAGCACAATACTTCTACTTTCGAAATCCGTAAAAAGAAATTAAAAACGCGAAAAGCCTGCGCAACAACTTTGAAAATGGCGGAGGTATGAATTTTTGAAAAAACGCAGATTTTTCCGGGTTTTCCGAATTTCCTCCGTTAATTTTAATGCCATCGAGTCCGTGTAGGGTTTATTATTTTGGTTTTTTCATTCTCTACAATTCGTCTCATCAAGATTGCTCTATCGGTTCAGCTTTTACAATCCAAAAACAAAAAAAAAGACGATTTTTTTGTTTTTTGTTTATAACAACTTAAGTAATGATATTTGCGAGTCGAAAACATCACCATACATCTACGGACTGTTCCACGTGACCAGGGGCCGTCGGCTTGCTGAAACTATTTTTGTCACGAAAAAAACTCTATTGCCTGGTCTAATATGCTTACACTTGTCCAACGCCCCACATTTTTACATTTTTAATTTGAAAAGTATAAAACCCAATACAACTTTCCACAATACATTGTCTAATGCTATGACCATTTTCAATTAACAATACATACTGTCATGTATGAAAAGTTCATTAATACGCGGGGTTAGCAGATTCCGCAACATGACAACAGAACCTCATATGACGCAACTCAACCAATTTGCAAGTTGGTCGCATTAAAAAGTACACCGCTGGGAAACCAGTACGTACACGAGAAAGGCTTCATTAAAACTTTAAAATTTTCCTACCGATTCTTTCCGAGGCTAGCTCATTATTTGCTTGACCCTTCGGTTAAAATATCCGTCGTCAGTCCGATTCTCATATAGAATTTCATAACGCCGCGTCGCTCGGCGTACATCGCGACTCGTTACCCATATTTTCGGCGGTCCATTGTTGAGCAGGCATCGGCATTTCCCGTTCGGAGTTGCGCTGTCACCCGGAGGGTATTCTGAACCGCGGGTGTCTTTTCAGCAAGCCCTCATTATCGGGCCGCAAAATTGAAGCGCGCAAACCCCGCGCGACCCAACCACCCTGTTTAATAACACCGGCGCCGGGGTGCGTGTGTGTGTGTGAATGGCGCGCCCTGTACGTGTATGTGTGTGCTTGTGCTCCTGCAGACAGGTATAATCCATCATCCCGCTGTCTATTTCTACCCCGCGGGCGCCCCTAAACGATTCGCTGCTCGGGATTTGCGATCGGCCGCAATGCCAAGGGTAAATATTTCGCGGGGGTTGTGTAAATCGGCCGGTGATAAGAATTTTATCGATGCATTTCCTACGGGCGCCGTGTCAAATTCCTAAATGATTACGTCGCCGGTCATTTTACCAATCGACGCGACGCGACGGTAGCAATATCACGTTAAGCGTTTTAAAATCAGCGCTTACGACAGACTAATGGTCTTTTGATATAGAATATAATTTAATCCATTTGTCAGTATTTATATCAAGCAGGTACCACTGTCGACCTAGCTTTACAGGATGTATTGTTGTATTGGAGGTGACTTATGAAACGTGATTAAAAATGTGCAGTTACGAAAAGAGTCTCCCAACTAATATTACAGAATAAATTATTTGACTAAAGATTACCAGATGTCTTATAAGTAATATGAATTTCATATATTTTAAAAGAATCTCATACCTCATATTCAGTTACCAAAATCTCATATATTTTAATGGCGCCTTTTGAAGCTCCTCCAGAAACGTTTACAAATAGTCTAAGCTGTCATGGTAGCTTTGAGACAACAACGTTTTAATTCAACGTACTATGATGCAAACTTCTCATACCCATACTATTAAAAAAAGAATAAATTGGGCTTATATGTATAGCGTGTAAACCATTTGTTCAGCCTTGGACGAAAGTAGTCTAATTCCAATTGTAGCCACAGTGGCTTTAGTGTTACACTAGAAACGGGGCAGACCTATAGGTCTGCGCATCGCCTAGACGGGTAGATCGCCGATTCGGGTAGTTAGCCGATCCGGGTAGATCGCCGATCGTCTTATTGGGCAAAGTCGCGCAAGCGCGACTTTGCCGTCTACGGTACTCGCAAAAATTGATTGTAAAAATGTTTAAAAAATAAAAGAAAACAAATCTAAAACAAAACCAACCAACCAACCGACCAACCAACCACCCACCCACCCACCCACCCAACCAACCAATATTCTGAGTAAAATGTTTCACATGGCTAACAAAAACAAATATCTGTGTGTGACTTTTTTTGTCAAGGTTAAAACTTTCTAAAGGTCCCGACTAAAAAATAAATAAAAATTAAATTAAAAGTTAAAACTGCCAGATTAAAATAAATTTGTTGGCATGTGGAAAAACATTCTTGATTACAAATTCAGGAGTTTTGCTTATAATTAAAAATAACGCATTTAATTAAAAAATGATTCCTACAAAAAATTCTTAGAGAATTAATCTTAAAATTAAGAAAATTAAAAATATACAGGGTGTTATTAGAAAAAGAAAAGGTTACAGCATTTTCATTATAAAAAACATTAAATGTATATTTATACGATAGCATCTTTAAACTTTTGAACTTTTGTTGAATTTTGTTTGGACATTGTTTGCGTTTGGAGAATTATTTGGGTGTTCCGGTAATTTTCACTAATGTTTTATTGCTGATAACTCAAAAATGATCGATTTATAAAAACATGATTTTTACAAAAAAATTGTTGGAGTTAGTATAAGAATTAAAAAATGTCAAAATATTCCTGTATATTGTTCTATTTAAAAATGGAAATATTACAAAATACCCGGAATAAAATGAATACAAAAAGCTTTTATTTGAAAACATATTGAAATTGTTTACGGTCGGAGAATTATTTAAACATTCCGGTAATTATGACTAACCCTGTATATTTGTATTTTCAGCCAGACCAAAAAAAAAGCCAATATGTCACACTTATTAAAATAAAATCGGACAATGTTCGGTGACAATGTTTCTTCAAAAAATACAAAATCGAGAATAGATTACTCAATTGCCACTGTTAACATAGCGATACAACATTTATTCTTAGTTTTATGTTTTAAGAATAAAACTTATTCTTAAAAATTTAAGAATGAAATCCATAAATAAACTTTCAACTAAAACTTATTACTGAGTAAAACTTAAATATGAGCATTTAATTAGAAAAAATTTGAATACAATTTTCAAAAAATGAGTATTAACAAATACATACTGCAATAAAAGTTTAATATTTAAGTTTGTTATAATTTATAAATACAGATACCTATAAAGACAGAAATGCTAGCTGCAATGAAAAACAGCTTGCTTTCTCAATTCCTTAAAAAGTTACAGCCATTAACAGCCATTACAAATAATATTTTTGCATAGCTTTGCAGATCAAGATACTTACCTCTTAAGTCATTTACATCTTTTTGGCAAGGTTTTTTTCATATTATCTTTTTGCATAGATTTAAACATAAAGGTATTACGGTAAACATGCAGAGAAGGCACCCAAATTTGCGCGTGCACCAGGGTGCTATGGGAGGCGGCGTAGGTATGCAACGTTGCCACGTATCTTTTGTTTAGTTCTTAACAGCTGACCGTATATTAAGGTTATCCTGTAGTGATCAAGAGTGCGTTTTGTATGATTTTGCTGGGCTAAAAATATAAATGCAAATTTGGTCATTTTTATATTATATTTACATTTTAACAAATAGAAATTTAAGTTTATTAAATAAATATGTGCATTTTCAGAAGTTACGGGTCGTTACGCTCAACAGATGCATTCGCGTCGAGGCTAATGGTGTACGCGATGTAGACCAGGGTTCATTTGAAAAAGAAAATCAAATTTGTACATTAATTACACAGTATTGCCTATCGGTTGACCTTTTTGGGTTGATATGAAAAAAAATTATACATTTTATTGCAATATTTGCATAAAAATAGCACAATTATGATTATTATTATTGAACAAAATATGTTATCAACAAACTCAAAATTGTCTACGATGGTACTTTCAATGAAAGAACTTGCTTTCATCGATTTTCACAATCTTAGCCGTGTAATCGTTGTTTTGAAGCTACCAATTATAGGGTCGATTACCGTAACGGCCTTTTCGCACGGGACACGGCGTCCGTGCGTTTTTATCCGTGTACGGTCGTTGTGTAGCTTTTCACACAACACGGATTTCAAACAGCACGGCACGGTACGTGTGAAAGTTTCGATTTAATCTCATACACTTCGAACCGTACACGGACGCCGTGTCCCGTGTGAAAAGGCGATAAGAGTAGAATCTGGTCCTAGTTTTTCCACACGGGCACGGGCAATATCCTTCTGAGAGATTTTTCTCTACCGTAGGTAAAGCATTTGCACAAGCTTTGCTAAAGTCGAACGACTCTTTGAAAAAAAGGATATGTTCCTAACGGAGCACAACTTGTCGAAAGTTCGACACTTCCACGTATGCCCATCGGAATTTCTGGCTCGCCTAGTGAAAGACATGGGAATCTGAAATTGAGTATTTTGTTATCGAACGCACGCTTTCTTTATTTATACGGCGATAATACCTCACAATCATTGCAGAGCAGCACCTATCTAACAAACACCATAGCTCCTGTCATAGTATCCTCCTCCAAAACTTTCCCGGCATCCACAATTGATGGACGGGCTTGCACATCCATTTAAATAAACAAAACAAAATCCACAGGTAATCTAACCTCAAAGATACACCAATGCTAAATAGCAAACTATTGCGGACATGGCAGCTTTGTTTTGCTTGTAGTCTTGTGGTAAATCAGTCAGAATGGCAAACCTTTACCAGCCAAAGATCCCTAGCGTACCGCAAACATCAGTAACAGATGTGTATTTATTACTTATCGCGTATACTTCGTCGGTCGTCGCCCATTTCGGCAAAGGTGACACAACTGCCCTATCGGTTGACCTTTTTGGGTTGATATGAAAAAAAATTATACATTTTATTGCAATATTTGCATAAAAATAGCACAATTATGATTATTATTATTGAACAAAATATGTTATCAACAAACTCAAAATTGTCTACGATGGTACTTTCAATGAAAGAACTTGCTTTCATCGATTTTCACAATCTTAGCCGTGTAATCGTTGTTTTGAAGCTACCAATTATAGGGTCGATTACCGTAACGGCCTTTTCGCACGGGACACGGCGTCCGTGCGTTTTTATCCGTGTACGGTCGTTGTGTAGCTTTTCACACAACACGGATTTCAAACAGCACGGCACGGTACGTGTGAAAGTTTCGATTTAATCTCATACACTTCGAACCGTACACGGACGCCGTGTCCCGTGTGAAAAGGCGATAAGAGTAGAATCTGGTCCTAGTTTTTCCACACGGGCACGGGCAATATCCTTCTGAGAGATTTTTCTCTACCGTAGGTAAAGCATTTGCACAAGCTTTGCTAAAGTCGAACGACTCTTTGAAAAAAAGGATATGTTCCTAACGGAGCACAACTTGTCGAAAGTTCGACACTTCCACGTATGCCCATCGGAATTTCTGGCTCGCCTAGTGAAAGACATGGGAATCTGAAATTGAGTATTTTGTTATCGAACGCACGCTTTCTTTATTTATACGGCGATAATACCTCACAATCATTGCAGAGCAGCACCTATCTAACAAACACCATAGCTCCTGTCATAGTATCCTCCTCCAAAACTTTCCCGGCATCCACAATTGATGGACGGGCTTGCACATCCATTTAAATAAACAAAACAAAATCCACAGGTAATCTAACCTCAAAGATACACCAATGCTAAATAGCAAACTATTGCGGACATGGCAGCTTTGTTTTGCTTGTAGTCTTGTGGTAAATCAGTCAGAATGGCAAACCTTTACCAGCCAAAGATCCCTAGCGTACCGCAAACATCAGTAACAGATGTGTATTTATTACTTATCGCGTATACTTCGTCGGTCGTCGCCCATTTCGGCAAAGGTGACACAACTGCCAGAGGTGGGCCCCTGTGCGCACAAAGCGCAGTTCTTCTTGATAGGATCGCGTGCGTGGTTCTTTTCAATGGCTATATATCCTCCAATTATATAAAATGTACCCTACGCTCGCACTTTTCTTGCCGAGCGTTGTTTATAAGATGACGACTCCTGACATATTCAGAAATGCCAACTAAAGCGCTCGAAAATTCCCTAGCGTACCTAAAATCCCCTAAAAACATACAGTTGATTTATAATATCAAAATATAGATAATATACGTACGAATGAAGCCTTCATTAGTAGAATAAAAAAATATGTACATTGTTAAGCTGCTGAAGCACTCTTGTCCCCGGCGGCGCGTTATTTATTATTTTCCGTTGGAAATTCTTGAACCTAAAGGTAATTATAGTCGCATAGTTACCAGGGAACGCCCGGAACAACATTTTATCGCATATTCTGGCCGCAATTTAAGCCATTTCGAGCAAAACCATAGCACCGAGGATAAACGCGCTGTCATGTCAAGGATTTCAAACACGGAACTGTCATTTTATTATCGATTGTCATGAATTTCGGAAATTTTCCGAAAATGACAATTATTGACGTTCGTAAAGCCTACCTACGGTGGTCGGCGACGATTCTGTTCACTTCTGCGAGCCCACAGACTTGCGAGCCCATCTTACGGCACTTTAGGCAAAAACCGCGCGAGCTTTGCTAAAATTACGGCGATTTCGACCATTTCGACAGCGGCGAGCGGAGAACTGTCAGTTTGTTGAGCCCGTTGCCTGGCGACGGTACAGGCCCAAATAAAAAGGCATAAATTTAGTCAAATTTGGAATTTTTTTTTCGAAAACGGGGCAAAAAATCGTGCAAATCTCAAACCTAAGTGCTGTAGTTGTCAAAATTGTTGCCAAAATTCGCGTTTCTGGCGCCCAATTTCGCTTTTTCGAGGAGTAGACCTCTCCCCCGATCGGCCAAAATTTGTAAACTTCTCGGGGGGAATGTGTTAGCTTTTTAGTATATAAGGACTAGAAACGGGGCAGACCTATAGGTCTGCGCATCGCCTAGACGGGTAGATCGCTGATTCGGGTAGTTAGCCGATCCGGGTAGATCGCCGATCGTCTTATTGGGCAAAGTCGCGCAAGCGCGACTTTGCCGTCTACGGTACTCGCAAAAATTGATTGTAAAAATGTTTAAAAAATAAAAGAAAACAAATCTAAAACAAAACCAACCAACCAAGTAACCAACCGACCAACCAACCACCCAGCCAACCAACCAATATTCTGAGTAAAATGTTTCACATGGCTAACAAAACCAAATATCTGTGTGTGACTTTTTTTGTCAAGGTTAAAACTTTCTAAAGGTCCCGACTTAAAAATAAATAAAAATTAAATTAAAAGTTAAAACTGCCAAATTAAAATAAATTTGTTTGCATGTGGAAAAACATTCTTGATTACAAATTCAGGAGTTTTGCTTATAATTAAAAATAACGCATTTAATTAAAAAATGATTCCTACAAAAAATTCTTAGAGAATTAATCTTAAAATTAAGAAAATTAAAAATATACAGGGTGTTATTAGAAAAAGAGAAGGTTACAGCATTTTCATTATAAAAAACATTAAATGTATATTTATACGATAGCATCTTTAAACTTTTGTTGAATTTTGTTTGGACATTGTTTGCGTTTGGAGAATTATTTGGGTGTTCCGGTAATTTTCACTAATGTTTTATTGCTGATAACTCAAAAATGATTGATTTATAAAAACATGATTTTTACAAAAAAATTGTTGGAGTTAGTATAAGAATTAAAAAATGCCAAAATATTCCTGTATATTGTTCTATTTAAAAATGGAAATATTACAAAATACCCGGAATAAAATGAATACAAAAAGCTTTTATTTGAAAACATATTGAAATTGTTTACGGTCAGAGAATTATTTAAACATTCCGGTAATTATGACTAACCCTGTATATTTGTATTTTCAGCCAGACCAAAAAAAAGCCAATATGTCACACTTATTAAAATAAAATCGGACAATGTTCGGTGACAATGTTTCTTCAAAAAATACAAAATCGAGAATAGATTACTCAATTGCCACTGTTAACATAGCGATACAACATTTATTCTTAGTTTTATGTTTTAAGAATAAAACTTATTCTTAAAAATTTAAGAATAAAATCCATAAATAAACTTTCAACTAAAACTTATTACTGAGTAAAAACTTAAATATGAGCATTTAATTAGAAAAAATTTGAATACAATTTTCAAAAAATGAGTATTAACAAATACATACTGCAATAAAAGTTTAATATTTAAGTTTGTTATAATTTATAAATACAGATACCTATAAAGACAGAAATGCTAGCTGCAATGAAAAACAGCTTGCTTTCTCCAATTCTTAAAAAGTTACAGCCATTAACAGCCATCACAAATAATATTTTTGCATAGCTTTGCAGATCAAGATACTTACCTCTTAAGTCATTTACCTCTTTCTGGCAAGGTTTTTTTCATATTATATTTTTGCATAGATTTAAACATAAAGGTAAACATGCAGAGACGGCACCCAAATTTGCGCGTGCACCAGGGTGCTATGGGAGGCGGCGTAGGTATGCAACGTTGCCACGTATCTTTTGTTTAGTTCTTAACAGCTGACCGTATATTAAGGTTATCCTGTAGTTATCAAGAGTGCGTTTTGTATGATTTTACTGGGCTAAAAATATAAATGCAAATTTGTTCATTTTTATATTATATTTATTAACACATTTTAACAAATAGAAATTTAAGATTATTAAATAAATATGTGCATTTTCAGAAGTTACGGGTCGTTACGCTCAACAGATGCATTCGCGTCGAGGCTAATGGTGTACGCGATGTAGACCAGGGTTCATTTGAAAAAGAAAATCAAATTTGTACATTAATTACACAGTATTGCCTATCGGTTGACCTTTTTGGGTTGATATGAAAAAAAATTATACATTTTATTGCAATATTTGCATAAAAATAGCACAATTATGATTATTATTATTGAACAAAATATGTTATCAACAAACTCAAAATTGTCTACGATGGTACTTTCAATGAAAGAACTTGCTTTCATCGATTTTCACAATCTTAGCCGTGTAATCGTTGTTTTGAAGCTACCAATTATAGGGTCGATTACCGTAACGGCCTTTTCACACGGGACACGGCGTCCGTGCGTTTTTATCCGTGTACGGTCGTCGTGTAGCTTTTCATACAACACGGATTTCAAACAGCACGGCACGGTACGTGTGAAAGTTTTGATTTAATCTCATACACTTCGAACCATACACGGACGCCGTGTCCCGTGTGAAAAGGCGATAAGAGTAGAATCTGGTCCTAGTTTTTCCACACGGGCACGGGCAATATCCTTCTGAAAGATTTTTCTCTACCGTAGGTAAAGTATTTGCACAAGCTTTGCTAAAGTCGAACGACTCTTTGAAAAAAAGGATATGTTCCTAACGGAGCACAACTTGTCGAAAGTTCGACACTTCCACGTATGCCCATCGGAATTTCTGGCCCGCCTAGTGAAAGTCATGGGAATCTGAAATTGAGTATTTTGTTATCGAACGCACGCTTCCTTTATTTACACGGCGATAATACCTCATAATCATTGCAGAGCAGCACCTATCTAACAAACACCATAGCTCCTGTCATAGTATCATCCTCCAAAACTTGCCCGGCATCCACTATTGATGGACGGGCTTGCACATCCATTTAAATAAACAAAACAAAATCCACAGGTAATCTAACCTCAAAGATACACCAATGCTAAATAGCAAACTATTGCGGATATGGCAACATTGCATAAATTCAAACGGGACGCATGCGTAAATGGTGTCCTTTGCCACGCACGAATTTGGGTGCTTTCTCTGCAGGATAATCTTCAGTGTTTTTCATAGTTTTGAAATAATATCTCCGGAGTCGCTCGCCACAGTTGATTGTACGAAAAAGTTTCTTCCGCTGGAGACCCGAGGTCGTCCGAGTTCAATTTATCCTGCGAACCCACGGAAACAAACGTCCGTAGAACAGAATGCTTCTGGAAAAGTGGCCGCTGCTACGTTTTCGATCTTTCTCGAGCGATTGGCCCAGAGATGTTGAGAAAAAGTTGATTCGCTCGAGAAACAGCTGATTAATATCCATCGCAGTGTCGCAAATTTAACCTGACATTTGCAAGCAGGCACACCAATTTTTTAACTCGGATGCACGTAAATTTCGATACGTATAACTTGCAACTTGTGCGTCCTCTTACATTGTAAGAGACGCCGTCAAAACTGTGACCCGCAGGGGGCCTGGAATCGTTTCGGCATATCGGTCGCACAGTCGTAGCGGCCTTACCGGTTATCACTGTATAAGTTGATTCGTGCGTACGTATCTCTTTCAGTTTTCCGCGAACCTGAAATATTATTTATTGACCGAGAAATGTGGTAAATTAGTCAGAATGGCAAACCTTTACCAGCCAAAGATCCCTAGCGTACCGCAAACATCAGTAACAGATTTGTATTTATTACTTCGTCGGTCGTCGCCCATTTCGGCAAGGGTGACACAACTGCCAGAGGTGGGCCCCTGTGCGCACAAAGCGCAGTTCTTCTTGATAGGATCGCGTGCGTGGTTCTTTTCAATGGCTATATATCCTCCAATTATATAAAATATACCCTACGCTCGCACTTTTCTTGCCGAGCGTTGTTTAGTGAGGTTATAAGATAACGACTCCTGACATATTCAGAAATGCCAACTAAAGCGCTCGAAAATTCCCTAGCGTACCTAAAATCCCCTAAAAACATACAGTTGATTTATAATATCAAAATATAGATAATATACGTACGAATGAAGCCTTCATTAGTAGAATAAAAAAATATGTACATTGTTAAGCTGCTGAAGCACTCTTGTCCCCGGCGGCGCGTTATTTATTATTTTCCGTTGGAAATTCTTGAACCTAAAGGTAATTATAGTCGCATAGTTACCAGGGAACGCCCGGAACAACATTTTATCGCATATTCTGGCCGCAATTTAAGCCATTTCGAGCAAAACCATAGCACCGAGGATAAACGCGCTGTCATTTCAAGGATTTCAAACACGGAACTGTCATTTTATTATCGATTGTCATGAATTTCGGAAATTTTCCGAAAATGACAATTATTGACTTTCGTAAAGCCTACCTACGGTGGTCGGCGACGATTCTGTTCACTTCTGCGAGCCCATCTTACGGCACTTTAGGCAAAAACCGCGCGAGCCTTGCTAAAATTACGGCGATTTCGACCATTTCGACGGCGGCGAGCGGAGAACTGTCAGTTTGTTGAGCCCGTTGCCTGGCGACGGTACAGGCCCAAATAAAAAGGCATAAATTTAGTCAAATTTGGAATTTTTTTTTCGAAAACGGGGCAAAAAATCGTGCAAATCTCAAACCTAAGTGCTGTAGTTGTCAAAATTGTTGCCAAAATTCGCGTTTCTGGCGCCCAATTTCGCTTTTTCGAGGAGTAGACCTCTCCCCCGATCGGCCAAAATTTGTAAACTTCTCGGGGGGAATGTGTTAGCTTTTTAGTATATAAGGATAATTCGATAAGATTTGTTTTTATTAAAGACGCAGAACTATAATGATAAGTATCATAATAATTTATAATAATAAATTTTTGTATCTGTCGGGAAATTCCGTCATACGAAGATCGAAGATCGAAGAAGCAACCGTATACACGTGTTTCGGACTATTAGTCCTCATCAGTACGGTATAGCCAAGGAGCAAGATGGACACTCAATGGAAAAACAGTCAAATGGTTCCCTACAGGGGGTGACCAATGTCGCCAATTTGGTGCTTCAGTCCCAACATCTTCAGGATTCGAAGACAAGAAGTGACGTCGCGCCGGAGGTGACTGGTACACCCCAGGTACACCTGTAGGGAACCATTTGACTCCGACATCGGAAAATCATAAAATTTATTAATAATTTAATATTAATTTATTATTATAAAATTATAATCAAAACTAGAAAAACTGCTTGATGCAATTAAACATAGTATGAAACCTATTCAAACCCAAGCTGCGATTTAGATCAGTTTTAGCTTAGTAGAGATGCATTATGAGATAAATGAGCGTTAGGTTTTAAAATTGCATGTACCTACTTCGCCATCGGCCGGCTCTGCAGGAATATTTTAAAGACAATTCTAAAATCACATTTGAATGGCACTACATTATTTATTTAACAAATAATACAGTATCCACCATCCATGTTATATTGATTAAATGGGACGAGGAAGAAAGAGTGTGGGAGTCAACGGTCTCCTGTCGGGGACACGCGAGGTACAGTCAAGTCAGAAGCAGGGCTGAGCGCGCGGCTGTAGCCATAATTATGCAGTCGAGCGACAGCGCTAGCCCTTTACACGGCTTCGTGATTCCAAATCGGATTAATTTGTCTTTTTGCGTCGTCGTCGTCGGGCCGGAGAGGACCTCCGCTGCAGCTTGCGACAGCACGCCGGAAATGCGCACCCGTGACGTCGCTAGCTCTCACGCGGTGCTTCCTGAGCTCTGCCAAACGGTTGCTGCTAAAACTTTCCCAAACACCTACCAGTCTCCACTGGCGGGCAGCGCAAAATCCTCGGATGAGTTGGTCCGCGTTCAGGCGGATTTTTGTTCCGAAATTATCCGGGCACTGTCGGCATGCTCATTGCTTCACCTACTAACTAACTTCGCTCAACTTCGTTTTTAGTTGAAATGGCGAAAATTGGTTTAATGTTGGTGGTAAAGCTTCAAGCCTTCAATGGGTAAACCAAGCGTGACCGAAACTAGCAAGTGTTTGCAAAGTTTTCTTTAGCAGTGTTTTCTAGGTTTGTATTAAATTAGATGATTTGTATGACGAGGCGACGAGAGTACGTACCCCTTCCTCTGCCGTGCTTCGTAAGGCACGTAAAGCCGGTGGTTCCGTAACTAATCCCGACCTAGTATAGGTAAAACCACGAGAGCTGCAAATGAGTCATCGCTAAAAATCGTAAGAACAGACGCATGAAAAAGCACGCTGTTTCTGTCTAACGCACGGGAATGGTCTGTAACGTATCACCAAAATAACAGCTGAAATCGATGACTCATTTGCAGCTCTCGTGGTATTACCTATATTGCAGGATGTATTTTTGTATTGGGGGTAACTGAAACGTGGCTAAAAGTTTGCAGTTACAAAAAGAGTTCTCCTACTAATAACACAGAATAAATCATTTGGAACTCAAAAGTGGTTGAAGACTAAGATTGCCAAAAAGTCATTCATTATAAAGAGTTTTTGATGTCTAAGTTTTATATTTTATTTATTTTTAACAAAGTAATTTAACAAAACATTACTCCACATGTTCCCCTCCTACAGCTACACATTTTTCCAATCTTCTTCTAAACTCCCGTTATACCAAATCAATTGCTTCTTCATTTATTTCGTCTACTGCTTCCTTAATTTTTAGTTTTGGAATGTCTACATTATCATGAAAATTATTCGCATACACCTTCTGTTTTAAATAACCCCACAGAAAAAAATCAAGTGGCGTTAAATCAGATGAACTTGGTGGCCATCCTATAGGGCCGAATCGTCCAATCCATTTATTTGGAAAATGTCTGTTCAACCAATTCCTGACTTGGTATGCGCTATGAGCAGGACAACCGTCATGTTGATAGTGTAGTGAACACCTGAGCTGTAAGTTGATTTCGTCCAAAGCAGGTAGCAAAAAATTTTCCAACATATGAAAATAACCGTATCGTCAAAAAGGTCCAATTATTTTCTTGTAATAAATCCCACACCAAACATTCCCTTTTTAATATTTTTGAGAATTGGTTGTAATACCGAAATTTGGATTTTCTTGAGACCAATATCTGCCATTCTGTGCACTTACAACTCTATTTGTGGTAAACGTCGGTTCGTCAAAGAAAATAATTTTTCTGTAGAAAAATCTATCGACCATAATGCGTTCTCCCATTAATAGGCAAAATTCTTATCGACGAGCATCATCTCCTTCTACTAAAGTGTGTATCAGTACTGGTTTATAAGGATGACATTTTTGATTTGAAGAAGATCATTTGCAGGTGGCGTTTACTGATGTTCAAGTCTCGACATATTTGCCTCAACGATTTTTTTGGGCAAGTGTTCACGGAATCAATAGCTAAGATAGCTCCTGCATCATCTCGCCATTTCCCTTTTTTTCTTGATATTTTTCACGTCTCCTGTTGCATGAAATTTTTTAACCAATTCACGAACACAATTGACAGAAACGTATACCTCAGGGTATTTTCTGTTAAAAACGTCAATAGCACGGCGGTACGATACCTCACCTATGCCGTAACAAAGAACTAAATAAACCCTTTGCTCTAAAGTCAATATACTTTCAATCAGCTTCTATCAACAAATTGCTTGGATACGCTGTTACTACTGTCAACTGATCAATGATAATTGTGGTCTCTAAATTTTTTGTTCACCTTGTAATGTCTATTCACTGGTACGAAATGTAAAATTTGAAATGGAACATTCAAGTTTGATATTTGAGCATAAAATTAATTCAAACTAACTTTTACCTATAACATTTTTGATCTAATTCCGAAAAACCGATAGTTTACTTTTCGGCCAATTTAACATTTTCGTGTTTTCTAAGCATCCTGTATGTCAAATCAAAATATTAACAATGGCTTTCGACTTTTTAGCATATCCAAAACTCTTTATAAAGAATGACTTTTTCTCGAGAAATTAAAAATTACGTCCATTATAGGTATAGTTAGGTCCATCGGGGGACAGACTGTATATTGTGAACGCGTAAAGTATAGAAATATGATAAAATTTTCGACTTTCAGTTGTTTCCGGCTTATGACATCATCGACATTGTTTTTATATGGTTTACTGGCAACCCGATATTTTCTTTGTGATTTTGGGATAGCTTTTAATTGTGATAATGGTAGTGGAAACATTTTATAGCCTTACATAAGACATTTTTTGAGTAAAACACAATTGAAAGTTGCAAAATATTGGTAACTCTGGAGAACATGGATATTCTGAATTGAATATGAAAATGCGTTTTGGCTAGAATTAGTTGAGCCGAATACGAATACGGACTGTCGCGTGAGGTATCGCAAAAAAGTGAGATGGATATGTCAAAAAGCAGAACACAATGTCCTAAAAAAATGAAAAGGGTCTCATAGAAAACTTAGTACTTTTACCTACTAGTTTGGATTGTTGTGAATAGCAAACCGCTTCCGAGATTTTGCCAGGTTTCCATACTTTGCGCGTTCCCTGTAGATTTCTTAAGAAATGACAAAAAAAATCAATACGCAAAAAGATTCATAATTGAATACTTGTCTTTTGAAACGCCTTTATAAAATAAAAGCACAACAAATATGGAACACTAAAGTGAAAGGTGCACAAACTCTCAGATCAGTCATATATTTTTTCATAATCTCATATATTTTTTCATAATCTCATATATTTTTCTAGTAGTCTCATATATTTTGATAAGTAAAATCTGGCAACCCTATTGCTGAATGTCAAGGAGACTGCCCTGAATACGAATACGTACTGTCGCGTAATGTTTTCGAAAAAGTGAGATGAATATGTCATAAAGCTGAAGGCAATGTCCTAGGAAAGTCAAAAGTGTCTCATAGAAAACTTTGTACTTTTACTTGAAAGTTATATACATTTTTTTCTAGTAGTCTCATATATTTCGATAAGTAAAATCTGGCTACCCTATTGCTGGCTGATGACTGACACTAGGTCTAAATGCATCTACGCTGAAATGCTGCAATAAAATGGAAACTATTTTTGGAACGAAATTTCTTAATATTGCTGTATGCCTGAATGGGTCTTACTCATACAAAAGGAATCGTTACTTATTATGCCTGCAGAAAAGCAGTTAGAAGAAACCTGCTTAACACACAAATTCTCAATGCGGATCCTTTCGCCTTTGGTTAGGTTGGTGTTATTAAATCCGGTGGTTTGGTCTCTAGACAGCGGGTGAAACTTTGTGCTGACTCGGTCGCAATAATTTCAGATAATAGAAATAATAATCCGCAGATCGGTTTAGAGGAGGCGGTACTGGTGGCGGCGGCGGCGGAGGCAGCGAGTCGCCTGCCCGCCTCACAACGAAAGTGCAAAATAAGCGCTAAATTCATCTGCTAAGAGCCGCTGCTCGCCGACCGACGCCCTTAATTACAATTTAAAATTGCTGCCATATTTCAAAGTCACCGCGACCTGCCGCCCGCCGGCGAACTAGACAAACGTTCAAAATTAAAAGCGTCACGATAATTGAGCAGTTTCGCAAGATTTCACTAATTATCTGTACGGATTTTCTCGCCCCTGCCATCTAGCCTCAGGACATTCGAGAATGCAAAGCAGCAGGATGAGTAAAATGGACGATTGAGCTACTCTCTTCGAGAAAGGTTTCATCACCCTTTCAGCTTTCATTTTTCTTTTGTCTCTTTTCTAATACTACAATTCCTTAATTGTCCGTCACTGTCTTTTAAATACAATTGTACCACAATAGTCCGTGTCATCAAAAATACAGATTACCATCTGACAAAGCACTCTTAGCCAAAGTTATTGATGCCAATAGATCCGTAAATAAAACTTTCTTTCGAAAATGAATGCAGAATGCTCGCCCGAGAAGACTTTCTAATGCACGAATTCTGATTAACCGAGGACACCCAACTAAACTTCTAAATCTTAGAATGCATTTTTGGCTAGAAAACTGGGATAGATATCGGTTAGTCTATGTCTTTTTATTGGGAAAAATAAAAGAACAGGTATTTTTTCGATGCCCGGCCTCGAACTTTCCAAATGTTCGTCCAAATTAAAAAGAAAACGGACTTTTCCAATACATCTCACCAATCGCGACGTAAGTGTGGCACAAAAATTTATTGTGACACTTCGCAAATCACGTGATGGTTTTGGTGTGCATAAAATCTACTCGGGAGCATAAAATCCACATGTCATGCAAGAACCACAAATACATCCTCAAAAACGATTACATATTCATTAAATCCAGATAGTCCGGGAGGTAACGACAATTTCCGGGCCATTTTCGCATTTTCGTGGCGATTTGATTGATTTATTTCAGGTCTAATGTCAACATTTACACCAAAAAAAATTCAAAAAAAATCGCAATTTCCTTTTAATATTGTTTCTTTTTTTATTGAAAATTTTAATGTCTTATTGGGACATGTTATAAGTTGCTAACCAGATAATAATAATAATAATAATAATAAACAGATTTATTCACCAACCAAATAAGCATTGAACAAGTAAAAAAAAAGTACATGTAATGATATAAATGTATACATTAAACCAAATAGAACCACAATATAAATTCCAAAATAGTATATTACATTACAAGAGCTGTAACTAGCATATTACGTACGAGTGGAAATTTAACATACGAGCCGCGAAGCGGCGAGTTTTGTTATTTTCCACGAGTATGTAATATGCGTGACAGCTCGAGTATTGTACATAATTTTACCTACGACGGACAATTTCAATAAATTGTATCAAAAATGACAAACAAATACAGGTAAGAATATTTGACGGTTAACCAATCAATGTATTCGCGCGACATCTATTGCAACTACGGAGAACTTTGTCTGAAGTGTCGATCAAAAATTCCAGTACAAATTCAACATAAATTATCACGTGCTAGTAATAATATGTTACAGCTCGAGTATTGCACTTACTTACGACCGAAAATTTCAATAAATATAAATTGTATCAGAAATGACAAATAAATAATCAAAATATTCGCGCGACATCTGTCATTGTGACATTAGGTCGTGCGTTAAAAACACAAACGCACACCCAAAGGCACACGTATGTTATAAGCGATATACGAGCTATGTAGTCCGTGACGTAAGGGACATTTACACATACGGTCGTAGGTAAAAAATTAAATATCACTTCTGAAGAAGTCGGCCACCGAATAATAGGCTTCATCCACCAACAGTTTTTTGAGATAGTCCTTAAACTTTTTTGTTTGAAGATTCTTTAACGAATCCGGCACTTTATTATAGATTTTTAGCAGCTGCGTGATGACCCCTCTATGGATAGTTGCAGACGTTGTCTGAGGACATTTCAGATTGTGCTTGGACCTAGTATCGTAATCGTGCTCCAATTGATACTTTTCAAAAAGCTCTAAGTAATTTTGGTGGACAAACAATGCAGCCTCAAGGATGTACATTGATGGCACCGTTAGGATAAGGTTCAAGTACTTCAACAAAGTTGAAGCTTTTCTTTAGATCCTCTTTACAAGGTGTACATGATATGGGGTTCTTCCCCTGAAAATTGGCAAAATATTGATGTTTGACATTTCAACATCAATATTTATAAAAACCTTATAGGATTCTGAATTGTATATAAAAAGTCCTTCGAAAATTACTCGTCACTTTCTATTCACTAATTGTTCCGAAAACTCACTTCCTGCAGCAAGAGTAAGCACACGAAATAACGGACTATGTTATACAGCTGACCGATTACGCTGGTCAATGTCTGTTTAAGTGCAGGAAGAGGTTGCTACCAAAGGGAAGAACTTTGAAGAAGACATCACGCTGTTAGTATGATGCATGGCTTCTGTTGTCCCAACACAAGGCCAGATACTTTCCGGATGGACTTTTTATGAATGATTTTTACCGGCGCTTTATAGCAGCTTATAGGTGAAACTCTAATTATACATTTGTCAGAACATCTCCTCTTTCTTCGGTTTTCCACCGTAAAACAAAATGTCGTGAGCGTTTTGGGTAAATGCGGACGAACGAGGTCGGCATACAGAAGGCAAAACGGTTAACAAGCGTATCCAGCCGCAGTACCGAAGGCTCCAGTTGCTCCAGAGCTGATATGGTATTGGAGACACGTTCGTTGGTCTGCCAGCTAACGGCGCGTGTAACTTTGCGGCCGGTTGCATCTCACCCCCTCCCTGGATGGGGGGGAAACGGTTGGTCCGCAAAACTATATATATACGACCTGGCGAGGAGAGTGCCTCCCTTAACTCACCAAGTGCAAACCCCCCCATCGCACATATACAATCGGAAATCTATGACCCCAAACTGGCATGCGTTTTACTTTGTTTTTATTTGGGGTTGAGAGGGGTACGCTGATTTATGGTGCTGATGCGTTGGCTTCTAGATAAATGTTGACAAAGATGTGTCTATAATGTCTTCTTTTCTATTAGAAATCAAGAAACTATATGGCAGAAGGAAACCCTTAGGTTCATAAATGAATTTGCAGTATCTACCCACACATTTTTTGATCAAAATATTTTTTACTTTTATAAATTATGTACCATTTTTTATTTTGTAATGACTCTAATTCCTATAAATTTACCACTTAACATAAGAATATTTTTGTAAACCCCCATCGCACATATACAATCGGAAATCTATGACCCCAAACTGACATGCGTTTTACTTTGTTTTTATTTGGGGTTGAGAGGGGTACGCTGATTTATGGTGCTGATCTGTTGGTTTCTAGATAAATTTTGACAAAGATGTGTCTATAATGTCTTCTTTTCTATTAGAAATCAGGAAACTATATGGCAGAAGCAAACCCTTAGGTTCATAAATGAATGTGTTGTATCTATCCACAAATCTTTTGGTCAAAATATTGTCTTACTTTTATACAGTGTGTCTCACGGGACGTTGGATTGTATGGGTACTTTTGTTATTATTAGAAATAGAAAGTCGGTTAAATGGACAAAGTAGTGAATATTTATGTGATCTTTCATAATCAGTTCAGAAAGCAGTTGAATTCCAAACGGTGCCCAAACTATTTTGAAAAACCAAAAAATGTTATTTTTTAATTATGGTCATAACTTCTTTATTTGTGATTCAATCAAAAAAAGCGTTTAGTATAAAGTATAAAGGCACTTTTTGTCTCCAATTTGATTATGTCTATTTAAAATTTTTTTCGCCAATGAATTCGTCAGAAACAAACGAAACTTTTGTTTTTCTTATGGACGCCATATTGGTTTTATACATGTTTGGATTCATCATTTCTTTCTGAGTAATTTGGTATGCCACATGCCATGTTTTAAATACAATAAGATAATAGAATTGACTTAAAATTGTACACTACGAGAATATCTGATAATCGCATGGTGCCATGGAAGACATTTTGTGAAACAATGTGATAGCTACCCATCTGTACCCATCTGTTGAACAAAATTGGTGAAAAAAATTTTATAAAAAAAAAATTATAGTCCGATGAAACATACTTTTAAACTGCGGTATTTTTAGCTGAAAGAAGACGCACTATTGGGTACTAAACCCGCGAAAATTAACATCTTTCTGTACCGCGCCATAATCAGGTGCGGGTTGGTTTTAATGTATGGTGCGGTATAGTGGCCAACCGATTAATCGGATCAATTTTTTATAACAATAATTTAACTTCGGTGAGGTATCGGCAATATTGCTCTCTGGGGACGTGGAAGAAAGAATGGACGATAAACCGTTGGTCTTACGCTAAGGTATGGGGTTCCAACAAGACGGAGCACCTGCACATAATGCCCGAATTGTGAGGAACTATTTAGATATAAGACATAAACGGAGAGTATTTGCTACCAATTCAGAGGTATTATGACCACAAAGATTGCCGGATCTTACCCCTTGTGATTTTTATCTATGGAGTGACTTAAAAAACAAGGTGAACGGTGTTTATAATTATGGAAACGTTGGGGAGTTACGCGACACCGTCATCGCCGCGAACCCTCGGTAAGGTCACCCACCGTATTACGGAATGCTGTGAAAATGCCTCCACGAAAATGGCGAGATTTTTTAAAACGTTATTTAGTTTGTTAAAATGTTGTTACTTTTATATGTTATGTAGTTAGTAAAAATAAATACATTCCAAAATTTTACTGTTACTTGACTATGGGCACATAAATACTATAGCACTCAAATGTGCTTTTCATGGCACCATGCGATTTTCAGATATTAAGAAAAAACTTCAATTTTGTCGGCTTATTGTGTTCTAAATATAGCACGTGGCATACCAAATTTTTCAGAAAAAAATTCTGAATCCAAACGTGTATAGAACCAATATGGTGTCCATAAGAAAAACAAAAGTTTTGTTTGTTTCTGACGAATTCATTGGCGAAAAAAAATTTTAAACTGACATAATCAAATTGTAAACAGAAAAGTGCCTTTATAATCTCAAAACGCTTTTTTGATGGGATCACAAATAAAGAAATTATTAACTTATAAATTTTTTTTTTTGTTTTTTCAAAATAACTTGGAAACCATTTGGAATTCAACTGTTTTCTGAACGGATAATGAAAGAGAACGGTTTGCAACCCTAGATCTGAGAGTTGGATTATTAGTTTTACACGGCTATAATTTTCTAATTCTAAGTTTATCAATTTCGATCAAATTTACTAGTAACGTTCAACTTTTGTTGTTATAAAAATGGTAAAAATGATCACTTGGAAACTCATTCCATCAACTGTCAACAACATTAAATGCTAAGTTCAGCCACATAAAACAAACAGAAGGAGCTCGTTGTGTGCCACAGTCGGTAGTTCAAACTTATAAATCACGTACATATATACCTTATGATATATTCAACTTGATATATTATAGTATGGAATTCCCATTCCATTCCTCGGAAAATTTTCAGTTCACAAGATTCAGGCGCTTCGCGACGCCGCGCCACCGCCGAGCCGCCTTCTAAATTCCGACGAAACAGTTCAATGTGGGTAAACAACATTTCACTTCCAAATTGGAACATATGAAATTTAAATTGATTCCAGTTGGACGTGGCTTTTGAAATACACGCGAACCTGTATTTACACATTGGGAAATGTATTCGGGTGCCTCGGTTTCTCCACTCCCAAAGATACAGACGTACCTAAGCTACACATATACCGATGAGGCGAATTTAAAATTCCAACTCTTCAACTTTATACGGCAAACGACCCGCCGGAATGACCTCAATGTAGATAAAATGATTGATGTACTAGAATTGCCGACAGGGACCATTTCATAATGCGCACTATATTACGTTGTTGGGCAAATTTATGAGTTGACGTTATGAGTGGGTCTTAGAAACGAAATACTCGGAAGTTTGATTGATTTCTTGTGATAAATAGATTTTAAATAAACAGAGTTAAACAAAACCCGGGGACTGGCTTTTACCTAGACGGCTTCTAGCGCTCGATATAAAAAAATCTGATGTGGTCAGGCACATGACTTTATCATATTATATATAAAATTAATAGTTTAGCTGCATGAGATTCTATTTGATCGAGATCGGCCATGTCTGCATTAAAATAAAACTAGTAGAACTAGACAGATATGTTGATTATATTGACAGCAGGTATTGTGAAAACATTAGTGTTTGAACTTTCGATTGTCAACTGTCATAATATGTCAAATGGAACACCATATATTTTATAGCATTTTGGAAATCTTCGTCAAATTTTAGATTTTTTACATATTAAATTTTTTCAATAGAAAGTGACAGCTCAATGGTTAAATGTAATCAAAAGTCGATTTATTCAAAAGGGAACCGTATCATAATAAAATTTAAAATAAACTTTATGTAAAATGTCCTATATCTAAAATGCATCGATTTTTAAACATCACAACAGAAACGTTG
Organism: Aphodius sticticus; assembly: GCA_963966075.1. Classification (NCBI taxonomy): domain Eukaryota; kingdom Metazoa; phylum Arthropoda; class Insecta; order Coleoptera; family Scarabaeidae; genus Aphodius; species Aphodius sticticus. Next base: position 2,754,623 of record OZ014512.1, on the reverse strand, counting down.
ACATTACAGTAACATTTGATTTTAAATCTCAAATTTTAAAATTCACACAATTTACGGTGTAACTGGAAGTAACCTAAAATTGAAAATATCTTAGTTAAAAATATTGTGCCCAAAAGCAATTTTAATCTCTCATTTGGTTCTCTATGTACTATCCTGGCCATATATTATGTCCACTCTTTTGACGTTGATTCTCTCGCAAATTTAGGGGCGAAAAAATTTGAAAAATCTGATGCTGTCCTTGATTAATATTCTCCCACTCGTACAAATTAGAAAGCTGTATATCAAAGTATGGAATAAAAGCCTCTTGGAACTATGCAGGAATTATTTTTTTACGTGCTACATACATATTTCGGCTCGCGCCATCCTCAGTGTAAGTAAACTACAAATTACAAAAGATAAAACAGTAAGAACCAGATATCAAAATTAAATATTCTAAAACGACAGTGAGTATTTCAAACAATTTCTGCAAAGTTCCAAGAGGCTTTTATTCCATACTTTGATTGATTTCACTTTGCATTATGGACCAACTTGAATTAAAGCTGTATATGTTGGCGTTTTCCAGATTTTTCCAAATTAAGAAGATTTAAGAAATTTTAATTAAGAAAATTAAGAAGAAACGAATTAAAAAGTAAAATCAGCCGTGGAATGTTAGCTTTCAATATGCATATTTGTAAAATGATTGGATTAGTGGTTGACCCACAAAAAGCTATATTATGCAATGCCAGCAATTCCGTTATTAGAAAGATCTAGAATAATGAATTATATACTATAGGCCACCGAATAATTCATAGGTTTAAAGTTTATTACATAATCATTGTTTAACTTGCATTTTCCATACAAAAGATCGTGGTGATACGCCGCGTGAATTCCGACGCTCTACGGTCTTTGGAGTGGTGAGGGAAGGGAGACGTTTGCGGTGCTGTCGACAGTGAGAGAACGGCGGACAGCTGATTACCAATACACAAAAAGAACGATAACTTGTCAAGGTAGTAATTTTAAATAGCTGAATTAAATTCTTAATTTTTGCAGAATTTTGATTATAATATGTGACCGGGTACGAGAGAAATGCCCTAACTGCCATCTCTCGTTTCGATAGTATTGACTCCTGTGTTTGACGTCTCATAACTCTAAAACTATTGAACAGAAAAAATTTAAATGAATATGTAGAAATGATTGAGAAGTATGACACACATACTTCTCAATCATTTCTACATATGCTGTATAACTATCAAAATTTGTTGCCTCTCGGTGTAAACATGAGCGCGAGAGAAGTGAAAAAATGTACCCGATTTTTGCATTTCTAAATTAGCGGTCGTTTTTCCCATTTTTTTTCTCCTAAACCGCTTACCAAAAAAATTTCAATGTTTGTTCAGGTTGCATTCAGAGTCTCTTCTAGCGATTAGCGTTCTTGTTTTCTTCAGTTTTTATACAATAAAGTTGCAAACAAGATTTTGATGGAAGCGGATAAATCAGTAACGAATGTTAACAGGACAACGCAGTTAGCATGTTACGGCGTCACATGTCCCTTGAATTTCATAGCATTCCGACCATTTGTTAATTTTTAAGACCGAAATAAACATGAGTCCGTTTTTGTGTTTATTAGTAATATTTAAATACATGTAAAACATTATAACATAAATACAACTCTTGATATATTACATATATTACAAAAGGTAGCTCTGAGAGTTTAAAACTGATAGGTCGATATATTGTGTCCGTAAACACTGTTCTCCTAGTAACTAATGCACCGTGCGATCTCCCACTACCGGCAGCGTCGCTGTCGATCCCTTCCCCCGCACAACTCCAAAGACCGAAGAGCGCCGCGTCAATTGCGGCGATCATGAGATGCTTCAACACGATCTTTTGTAGGGAAAATGCAAAATAAACAATGATACTGTAATAAACTTCAAACACATGATTTGTTAGGTAGCCTATGATCGCCACATCATCATCATAGCTCTTCTAATAACGGAATTGCTGGCATTGTATAATATAGCTTTTTGTGGGTCAACCACTAATACGATCATTTTACAAAAATGCACATTAAAAGCTACCATTCCGCAGGTAATTTTACTTTTTAATTTGTTGAAATCTATGGATTATTTTCGGAGTAATTAATTGCTAAAGTTAAACGAATGAAATTTACGGGGCAAAAACAGCGCCAGTTCTTCTTAATTTGGAAAAATCGGGTAAACGCCAACATATATAGGTTTCTATGTATTATGAGTTGTAGCATACTAATCAAGGACAGCACCAGAATTTTTTCAAATTTTTTCGCCCCTAGATTACCGAGAAAGTCGACGTCAAAAGAGGGGACATAATATATGGCCACGATAGTACTTGATAGTACTCGTGAAAGACTCTGTACATACCCCGATCCTTAGTAAAGATATTCCACCTACTTTATCTAGATTTACATAATTAAACTTTTCTAAAGTTGGCGTGGATTGTAGGATTGTAGCAGTCACATTGTCCCAAAGTATAAAAAAAAATGTATGTAAGTACACGAGGTAGAAATAAAAGAGAGACGTGCAATGCCTCGAGTTAGTGTAAAAAGTAACCACCTACGCAATTTTCGTTGAGCGTCGCGTCCGGTCATAACAGTTTTTGCGGGCGTCGTCGACCGGTTGAAAGATGGCGGTCGGTAACAACAGTGCGACCCTTTCAGTGCCATTACTCTGGCAGGCCCTCGGCCCAGCACAAAGGCTTTTATATCCCGGACTTAATAATCTCTATATACAGAGAAAGGCTTCTTCGCAGCTTCTTGCGCAGTTTTTTTTCCTCACCTAGGGATTACCGGCCTTGAATGACCCCCCCAGCCAAATTTACAATCGCACCTTATTAGTTGGGGAAAATGGAGATGCCCTTTTGTTGCCAACTCGAACGCAAAAGGAGAAAAAGGCCCGAATAGTAAACGCCGCTTTAGTTTTCCTTTTGTTGGGAAACCGCTCGAACATTTATTTGTATAACAACCCGTAAACACGTCTAGATAAGGGTGTGCGAACCTCTAAATTTAGCCCTTTTTCTGCTTTCCGCGAGTTTTTTCTTTGTTTTTTTACCATGCCAAACGATATCGTAAATACACAGGAAAACGCTGAATGTTCTTCCAATACAATTTAGAGGGATGTATTTTACATAAATAAGATAAAAGAAGCGTTACTAGTACGTTACTATTGGACAGATTTACGTTAGTTTATCATTGAATGTGTTCTATTCCGATACATTTCAGTAAATTGTGTCAGATATTAAGACATTATTATTAAGATTAAGCTTAAATAAAATTGAAATAAATAATACTGAAAATACAATACTGGCCAACATTTTTGGCAATAAATGATATGATGGTCATGAACAGGTTATTTTCTGTTTCATATGTGGTGACAAAAAAAGGCAAAAACTCCTTGTTACACTATTTGACACCCAGCAATCTGATGCATGATGTGAAGGATGAAGAATAATCTTGAATGTAAAAATGGCAGTTTGATGTATTGCATAATTTTGAGAAAACAGAAGAAGATAACTACAATTTGTTTTTTGTATTGTGAGAGTTATTTGATCTTGCCGTATTAAACAATAGCGGTGTATTTTAAGTGTACAATATTCACATAGATATGTGCATTAAAATATAGTATATTGTGTACCAAGCCAGAAAGTGGGTCTTTTCCGGGCCGAGAGCAGAGTTGCAAAGACGAGCGTAGCGAGCCTGGTGCACACATAATCTTTTATCCTACACAACAATATCGCAATAAAATCACCAGTTTCTAAATTTAATAATTTGTGCATTAAAATAATACCTACATATTGTGTATTAAATAAATATGAATATTGTACATCAAAACCTTTATAATGAGCGATACTTGATTCATATTGCGTCCAAAAATGAATAACTTATGCATTCAAATTTTAAATATTTAGAACTGAACTAAATCTACTGCGCATAAAAATTAATGCTGATCTGATTTTGACGATTCGTATGTTAATGCTACTTTCAATGATATTCGACCTTATTAATTATTTTTACTTTATCATACGCAGTACGTAAAGTATTGTAATCGTGCCAAAAAAAATTTTCGGGATTTTAGCGGAAATATGTCTTTTTGGGTCCCCTGAACATTTTTGACCAAGGTACAAAAAATGTCTGTGTGTGTGTGTGTATGTGTGTGTGTGTGTGTGTGTGTGTGTGTGTGTGTGTACCCGTTTTTTTGTGGCGACGATTCCGGAGAAACTACTAAAGGTATCCGGACGAAACTTTATATTTAGAAGTTTCATAACCAAACTTAGACCTGAAAAGCTTTCTGTTGAAGAGGGTCCAAGGGAACTGGAGGTTTAGTCTTAGCATTTTTGAAAGATTTTGCAAATAAGCCGCCATTTCTGGAATTTCGTCGAAATAGTTAAATAATAAATTAAAGATGAGGAAATTCTGAATAATTTATCACTATGACATTTTTTGGTACAATCAATAGTTTAGCTGCATAAGCAAATTCTATTTCTACTAGATCGGTCGTACTGCATGAAAACTAGTAGCCAGGATATGTCAGATATTTTGATTCTAATGACAGTAGGTAGTGTCAAACGCTAATATTTTGACAATAACTTCTGTCAATATAAGCTGCGTTCGCATATTGCATTACACTTTTTACACCCAATAACACGTAAGTGCATTTGGACGGTGTACCCGGTGTCAACGGAGTACAATATACGAACGCAGCTTTGATCGACATATCTGTCTAGTTCTAGCAGTTTTATTTTAATGCAGACATGGCCGATCTCGATCAACTAAAGTCTCATGCAGCTAAACTATTAATTTTATATATAGTATGATAAAGTTATGTGGCTGGCCACATCAGATTTTTTTTACTTGGCAATAATTGAAGGCATGAGAATGAATAGTGGATAAAAACATATGGATAAAAACATAAATACAAATTATACAAAATTTCTTCTACTTTAATTTATATTCTTTTTCTGTTATATGTTTTTAATTTTTCTTATTTTTCCAACAGGCGTCAACATGTCTCTGAAAATTCATTTCTTACATTCGCACCTGGATTCTTTTCCTGAGAATCTTGACAACGTTAGTGACGAGCATGGTGAGAGGTTCCACCAGGAGATGAAGACCATTGAGAGGCGCTCCCAGGGATTTGGAATGAAAGCATGATGGGAGATTATATCTGGTTCCACATAAGATAATCAGATACCGATAGGAACAGAAGGCGAAGCAAGAGCCAGAATCACTTCTAATGTCATTATATAATGCAAACATAAAATAAAAATAAACGAAATGAATCAAATAGAGAAAATATAGAAAAAGTTGATTTTTGGTATTTTCGTATTTTCGTAATGTCATTATATAATGCAAACATAAAATAAAAATAAACGAAATGAATCAAATAGAGAAAATATAGAAAAAGTTGATTTTTGGTATTTTCGTACCCATCAATCATAATTGCTCATAACTTCGGTATTTTTGCGTAGATTTTTATTCTAAATTCATTGTTGTCTTCGTAAAAGTGTACACTCTACGTAAAAAATAAGAAACTGTCAATATTTCCACGATTTCTACTTTTCACCGGTGATAGAGTAAATGTCCTATTTTCATTTTGGCCATATTTTTATTATATTGTGGCCCTTTGCGTTGAAACTACTGAAGCGACTGGAAAACTATGTGAGTAATATTTGTTGGTGATACGATTAGCTTTAATTTGATGGGCCGAGTGACTACATTGGACGTTCCTAACTCGAGATATGCACCAAAAATCATAATTCGAAAACATCCATTCAAAAATTTTTTAACGCGATTTTTTAGTTTGGCGGACCTAAAGGAGCTCCTACACGCAGTGCCAATGTCTCGCCAATATTGGTGATGTGACGCGCTGCGCGTAGTGTGCGCATACACTTCGCCAACATTGGCCAACGTTGGTATTGGGCGCAAGGTATTTCTGTGTATCGTAGAAGGCTCGAAGCGTCCCGTAGAGAATTAAAAATGAACAGTGAAGACGATATCATTGCTGTAGCCGCGGCTCCCATTATTTTAAGCAGTGCATTGTTGCTTAGAATTAAAAAAGGAACCCTCGAAAGAGGACACTGTTTAATAAGGTTGTTAAATATTAAACATGTTTTTCAGTCATTATTTATACAGTACGTTGGAAAATATTAAATACATTAAGGAATACAAATATACAGCAATAGAGGAAACAAAATTATTTAGTATTTTATATTTGCCACGTGACATTAAAAAAATCTCCCTTTTTATTTTCTTTATGTTTCAAGCAACAAATGCGGAATAAGATGGGATAAGATCTGATACACTGAGTGGTCTATATTTTTATGCAGGACCCTGTTAATTTGTGTCGTTTCTTTATATAAATATTTCATTTCAGTCAAATCGATGAATTCATAATTTTGATTTAAAATATAATTTATATAATAAAACTGAAATTGTTTATAATAAGATACAAAGAAAAATTGAGAGCCCTTACATACACGGAGTTTTAATTACGTGTATGTATATTATGTAGGTATATTTATTATCAACCCAATATTTTTAAATATACTTTTTGATATTTTTCTGATAATCAAAATAAAGAAAAGCATCCAGTATAGTTTTTAAACTTTGTTGAATATATTAAATACATCAGATTATTTAAATTTGCCGCTTAAAACTAATCTATAAATTATTGTTAATTAGTAAATAGTTAATTGTTGTTAATTATATAAATGCAACTTTGTTTGATTGTAGTCAAGATTATAGGGAAGAGGGTTGACCGCAGTCCTTGGACCCCTATACCGTATGACTCCCCATCGTGTGTAGATTCATATCCCGCTTCCCTCCAACCACCTCCCTCACCTTTCCCACCCCACCCTAGCGAATAAGGTTGACCGCAATCCTAGAACCTAAATACCGTATGCCTCCCCATTGTGTGCGAATTCATTTTTAAAATTTTAATGATGACGTCATTTCTGGAAAACCCGGGAGTCATACTAAACTCATGACCATCCCATATATTGGCATTTTCTGTCTATTAACACAACGTTCATTCCTTCGGCGTCAAAAACACAAAAATAAACAAACGTACCTATGCCGTGGGTCACCCATTATAACGACTTAATTTATTGTAACTGTAAGATTAATATAATGCTTATAAGAACCATAATTATTGTGAATAAATTTACAAAATATTAAAAAAAGTTTTCATGTTTTTACATTTGGGCAATCAGGCATTTCGGCAAATAATAAATCACCATTGTCCTTAAAGTACGTACAAACATAAATAATGCAGTATATATGATAAAACATAGATAGATAACTAAACTTTTCATCGGTAGTACGTACAATGCTAAAACAGAATGAAATAAAGCGGACAAGGTCGACATATTGGCGATGAGCATTGGCACAGTTGGGTCCCGCTACGCGAAGCACTCCGATGGCCAATGATGGCCCCTATTGGCACTGCGTGTAGGAGCACCTTTAGGACGTAAGAAAAAAATAGCCGCACCCAACGTACATTTTGACTGTTGGCTAGTGTTATTTGTGTACGTAAAAGTTCATGTTTACCTTGACCATTGTATACAAAATTTTGTGTTAATTTAATATTCCAAACGACTTCCTGTAAGTTCTTCTAACGTACAAAACTTTCATTATACGACGATGATTAGAGCAACATGGGAAGGAAACCTAAAACCACGTAACATTTTGACAAACTTTCCCTCACCGGCACCCCTAATTACCTAACAAGTAAGCGTGATTGCCGCGATGGCTGCCAGATATTGGTGTCGGCGCTTAAGAAAAGGTCAAACGGTACCGTTCGGTTCGAAGGGTGCTCGACACGTGGATCCATCGATTTCCCACCCTCGGGAAAACGACAGGAAAACGGAACAAGGGACGGGGAGGGGCACGGGGCGGGAAGGAGGGAGGCCGTACAAGGAGTCCCTTTCAAAAGGAGAGCGACTGATAACTCATAGGATCGAATGCTTTTCTATAGGATAAATTAGGATCAAGGGTCCCGGGACCCATGCATTCGCGCCGAAACCGAACCCGAAGGAAAACGGAGCAAAAAAACGAAAAAAGAAAACGGAAATTCGCCCATTACCAGGAAAGTTGGAATTAGGAAAGTCAGCGGTAAGTGGAAAAATCGTTAATGAATTCCAGGAATTCACATCGAATTCATTAAAGATTTTCGCACTTACCGCTACTTTTGTTCAACGATTTTTCATTCATTTCAAGGAAGTATTTATTTTGTTCTGTTATCTTACGCTAGAAAGTTTAAAACTTAAAATTACCATGAAAATCAAGACAAACTTGTGTCGACAATAAAATTAACGGTATAATATTCCTTTTATAATGCGAAAGATTGTATTGAATAATTGAAGTTCTAGTGTAGAAGGATTTTTCTACACTACTAAAAAATCTGTGTCATATTACAGAACTTAAAAAAATAAACAGGTTTCTCTTGAATTATTTATACAAATAAAATAATAATTATTACCGGTTCTAACTGGGTCACGTGCAAGGCGTTAAGTATTAACGATGAATATTTATTCCAAAAGTCAAAAGTCGTAGTGTGTTCCCACTCGAAACTCATGGTGAGAGAAAGAGAATCTATACGTATCTAATTGGAAATTTCATGTTATATTAATTATGTGGTAATGAAAATTATCAGTGCGTCAATAGGTCAATCAAACAATTTGTACGATGGTTAATATATATATATATATATATATATATATATATATATATATATATATATATATATATATAATTTGTACAAAGGTAAATATATTACCAATTAAAATATGTCGTTCATGTCTGAAAAGTAGCAGAAGTTATCATGATACCAAAACTAGGCCAAGCAATGAATGAGGTCAAATCATATCACCACATATCACTGTTAACAATAATATCAAAGCTCTGAAAAGCTGCTTCTAAGGAGAATAAAACCTATTATTGATAGAAAGAAAGTAAATCCAAATCACCTTTTGATTTAAAAAAAAAGCAAACCACTATAGATCAAGTCCACTATAGATTGTTATTCTATGATGAATATAATAGAGAAAGCATTAGAAGAAAGGCTTATTTGCTCAAAAATGTTTCTTTAAGTGATATAAGTTTTCCATAAGGTTTGGCATGAACGATTGATACACAAATTACAGACTATGCTACCCTTACAATACGTTGAGCTGCGAACATCCTACATATTAGATATACTATCCAGAATATAACAGATAGATGAATACTTGGACCTGAAAGAAGTAGTAGGGTGCTCTAGGGTAGTCTTGGAACCAATTTCCTATCTACTATATACAAGTCACCTACCACAGCTGGGAAATGTAACAGTCGCCACATTCGCAGATGACACGGCTCTAATGGCAGTGGGATCAACTATTGGTGAATCTACTACAAATCTTCAACCAGCTAGTAATAAAATACATTACTAGACCAAAAAGTGGAAGACCGTGCTCAACGAACTAAAATCTGTCCACATTAGCTTTACAAACAAAATAATAGAGGTCATACTTCATGTCAAAATCAACGATGCCATGATTCAAAATGCGAACACTGCAAATTATGTGGGTATGCCTCTGGATACAAAGCTAATGTGGAAAGCACACGTTAGGAAGAAAAGAGTAGAGCTGGCCTCAAATACAGATAAATTTACTAGCTTTCGGGACGAAACTCTTAGTTTTTGTCAGTACAGTACAAATTACAAGTTTACAACCAAATACTAAAGCCGATTTGGTTATACGGCATCGAACTTTATATAAGCACTCCAGACTTTCGAAAATAAAGTACCTAGGAATATGGCTAACGCCCCTTGGTACATACGGAACCTTGACCTGTACCGTGATCTTACTGTCGCGCAAGTCATCTAAGAGATAAAAACATTCGCCGCTAAGCACGAATCTCACCTAAGCCATCACGTAAATGTAGAGGCCTTGCGGCTACTGGACAACCAGAATTTAGTGAGAAGACTAAACAGAACTAAACCCTTCGAACTAGTTGAGAAAAATGTGTACCAAGCAGAGCCCAGTGAGTGCCCTGTCAGTGCTTGTTGTTCAGGACAAAGTAAATATAGGATCAGTGAATAGCCTATTAGAGACCTATTATTAAGAATTCAGATTTATATTGAAGGTTAATCTTTTAGATTAGTTTCAATATGTTAAGCATTTTCTGCTGATATTTTTTATTGATAAATAAAAAATATTACGCTCGCTTCATAGACGTATGTTTGAAATAAGTTTGTATTAGTTCATTTGGGGCACGCATGCGCCAATTGACGAGTTGTCATAAACCGATGTAAATGGTAGCTTGAAGGCATATCTTTTGCGGATGTTTCTAACATCGGAAGGGGGACTCACGATCTCCAAATCACTACATTAAATGTGGGAGGAATAACAAGACAGATTGAATAAAATGGCGACAATGTGAGTTTTTATTGACACATTTGATTCGCATCGAATGTAGCCGATGCAAATGATCGTATTCCTCTTGCTTGTTTCACTAATTCTGGTGAAATCGTTTTTTATCAAATTACTTTACATACTTTACATGCATGTAAATTACTTTACATACTTTACAATTTTTTCATCTTTAGGCTCCTTCCTGTTGTCGTTCTGCCCGAATATTGCTGGTTGATCTGATGGAAACTGACATCTTTGCATCTTTTTCTGGTTCTGTCGGCAGACAGGACACACCTCCATCTTCCATTGACATGAAAAAATCTTCTAGATTGCTTCTTTCTTCTTTGTTGCTTCTTCTTCTTTGTTGCTTCTTCTTCTTTCTTCTTTGTCGCTTCTTTCTCTTTCTGCTTGGTCGCTTCTTGTTCTTTCGTCATCGCTTCTGGTTCTTTCATCTTTGTTCGTCTTCTACTTTCTTTTGGTCGCTCTCCTTCCTAGACATAATCATTATTCGTCTAGCTTCGTCTTGTGCTGTTCCGCCATTGGACCTCTTGTTGCTGCGAGTGATGTACTGCTCCAACTGACCATCGGGATAACGGTGCGTCCACCATTGTGACATTAACAGGGGTGGTTACCCCTTTGTTGGCAATCACATTAACGTCTTTGCATCTTCCTATGGGGTTGTAGCGGAGATGGTAGCTTCCCCGAGGGTATAAATACGCTCACAAGGTTAAACAATTGATTTATTTGTTGTACTTTACAATGGTATGTTTGCTAAATAACTAACTAATGACTGCATGATGACTGATGCTGAACACAAAATGTTCCGTCCTTTATACTGGGTCTCGAGGGTGAGATATTCGAATGTAGTTCAGTGGATTTGTTTCTCTGTTTGGTGTTATTTCAGTTTCCTAATACACATGCTCGCCATGGCACATGTACAAGAATTCTAAGCTGACCTTATTAATTGATTATGTTATGCCTCTAAACGCTTAACGTTACAATATCTTATGAGCAGCTATGCTGTTTTGTAGTCGTATCTTCTATCGGATGTGAGACAAGTAAGTTTATCTTAATAATATAGTAAAGAATTTGGAATATCGGTATAATATAGGGAAATATAGGGTATATAGTGTATATCGTGTTCGAAAAGAGATGAAAAGACAAAAGAATTTTGTCTGCGATCACACGCATGCATGGAACTCGAAAAAAGGTCTCAAATACGGCGATTGACCAGCGCGCCGCGCCGGCACAAATAAAACTCGTGCAGAGTTGCCCGTATGGTGGAAGGAGGCTGAGAAACAAGTTGGAGGCACCCGCATGGATTCCTCAGCACGGGTGGAATCCGTCGGAGGACGGGGCACTCCACCGCCCCCAATTTCGTCGCAAACTAAATTTAAGAACTAAGTTTCTTTCTTCCACGCCACGGGAGGGTGGATTCTCTCCGGAGTTTCTGGATGAGATGAGAAAGATGAAAGTGTTCTACTCAAACGGTATCGGCTTTGATTATTTGGGAGAGCGGCTTTCAGTAGACGATTATCCCTTTCACTAGCGGATCATTATGCCGTTTCGGGGGATCGATCGGAGACGGGACGGACTCTGGACTGAAATCCTTACGCCCAATCGTACTCGAAATAAAAAAAAGGCAAGGACCCGAAAGGGGCAAAGTGAATTTCCAATCGTCTGTGCACCAGCGCGCCTCCCCCGGGAAAATGTTCACTTGATCACGTAGGGACGTCCATAATCAAAATGGCCCAAACTTTTCAACCGGTGCCGTCTTATTTAATGGTACTTGCAAATTTCTTACAATCCTTTCGTCTATAGGTCTATACGAACATATCCAATTTGTATAAGTACATGGTAGGACTAAAAGAACTAGTGAGTTATGCTGTGAATTTATAGGTTATTTGATTTGAACACATAACAGTATTCAAACAAAAGCATTGCGAATTTAAAAAAAAATAAGGTTCGTAAGATGACAACGGCGACAATGGCGAAAATATCAGAATAAATTACAATTTGTTGTGATATAGGTATAGTAAAACCGATTTGGTTACAGGTGTCCAAATTTTGGTTACTTATTCAGAAAAATTATTACTAATAGATTGAAGAATAATAATAATAAATAACAATAATTTAGAGTAAAAGGCTTATTCCAGACCATCAGTTTGGATTTCGGAACAAGGTCTCGACTATTAACCAGAATTAACCGAATACCCAACATATCATCGAAAAAGCATTAGAGGAAAAAAGGTTTGTTCTGCAATCTTCCTAGAGGCTTTTAATAAAGTCTGGCATGAAGGACTAAACGATAAATTAGGAAGAATCCTCCCCAAATACTTTGCACAAATATTAAGATGTTACTTTTTAAGGAAATTAATCAAGAAGTACCGCAAGGTAGTGTTTTAGGTTCATTCACCTACTGTACACCAGCGATATCCCAGAATTAGAAAATAATACTGTTGCAAACTTTGTAGACGACACATGTCTTAGCTGTTGGGGACAGCAATAAAAAACAACATCTTACCATAGTTTACCAATACAAGTCGAAGTGATTTTATTCAAGAACCGGGTGCGAAGTCTTCCAAAACAAAGTATCAAGATGCATTGTCAATGCGCCTTGGCACATTAGGAATGATGATCTCCATAACGACCTTAAAAAGGAGTTTATGTACAAAGAAATACAAAAACAATGCAAGAAGTCACTAGGAAATGCTTCATCATCACGTTAATGTTTAGGCTATCCAGCTGCTCAACACCGGATTGAGCAGATAACTCAAGAGAAAGAAGCCTTTTGAGCTAGTGTAAATGTGAGTTAGTAACAAGAGCAGACTAAGTGCTGGTTGTAAGTGTTAGTTCTAAAAGCAGAGACAGTGCTACGTATTGCGCAAGAACAACGTGACCAGTATACCAGGACTAACTGAGAGACATCAATGGGTTCCTAGATTAGGTTAGGTTAAGTTATACTAGTCAAATAAATTAGATTTAAGTTACTCATTAGTCAATTATGACTATTATGACTATTGCCATATTGAATAAAAAATATATTATATCAAAGGATAAAAACTTCAAAAGTCCGGTGAAAATTCTGTATTTAGGTTTCTTACAATATCCGGATTTCGAGATAATTTCTCGTCATCAGTTGCAAACATCTATACAGGATGTTCCTAAATATCATGTAAATACAAAAAGGGGTAATTCTTTGGCTTATTTAATGGCTAAGAATTCATATAAACATAGGTCCGCAAACGCTTCGTTGCCGATCTACAGGGTGTTGAAATTTCAAGATTGCTACAAAAGCCGCGCCATCCTAGTTTTAATTTTTAACAATTGGTGGCGAATAAAATGTCAAAATAAATACAAACAAAAAGTTATCTAAATCGAGCCAGGGCATACTAGACCAATTATTTAAAAAAATTTAATTTCGTCTAGCGAAACACAGTAAAGCTTTTATTTTTTTTCTCGATAACGGTGGTAAATACGAAAAAGCTACAAGAGATTAAAATGCTTTAGAACAAAACAAAAAATGCATTTTATATTTTAGAATCCACCAGCGGCGCACCGAAAAAAAGTTCATGGGGAGAAAAGGGGGCATGACCCCTGAAAAAGTATCTCCCTGTAGATTCTTACACCATTTAGTATGCCCAATGATGTAAGTCCTACAGCGTAACCTATAATTCCAAATTGGAGCTAAATATCTCAAAAGCTACAAGAGCTATAATGAAAAAACTAAAAAAATCTTGAAATTTCAACACCCTGTCGATCGGCAACTAAGCGTTTGCGGACCTATGTTTATATGAATTTTTAGTCATTAAATAAGCCAAAGAATTATCCCTCTTCGTATTTACATGATATTTAGGAACACTTGTATAAAGCGCTATATTTCAAAGTACATCAGAAAACACTTGGTATTCTGTCGCATGAATTGGGTGTATCAAGTTAGTTTTATTTATAATATATGCTGCACATTTCGCGTGCGAACAGTGATTCCAAAAAACATACAAATGGCCAACATTATTTAATCTGTCTTTTCTATCTGTAGTTGGTATATTCAAGACAGTCATTCCCACGTCTCGAAAACTTTGGGGGGGGGGGGGCAACAAACAATAATGCCGGCAAACGGTGGTGAGATCAACTTATATAAATTCTCGCAGCTAGCACACACATTTGGATGTCAAAATCGATTTTGACAACCAAATGTGTGTGCTAAATGTTCGCACGCGAAGTGTGCAGCATATATTATAAATAAAACGAACTTGATACACCCAATTCATGCGACAGAATACCACGTGTTCTCTGATGTACTTTGAAATATAGCGCTTTATATGGACGTTTGCAACTGATGACGAGAAATTATCTCGAAATCCGGATATTGTAAGAAACCTAAATACAGAATTTTCACCGGACTTTTGAAGTTTTTATCCTTTGATATAATATTAAATCAACCGATGACAGGGAGATATTCATGGCCAAATTAAAAAAAAATATATATTTATATTCAGTAAGACTCTGGATCTGGATAAAAAAGGGACGAAACTTCATAAAAATATAAGACCTTGCTTACTACTTGAAACAAAATGCGATGGCTAATTTTGTTATAACAATTAATTCTTCTCGAAAAAAAGAGACATCGATCTACATTTTGCCATCTTACAGTATTTTTTTTTACTTTATCATACGCAGTATGTAAAGTATTGTAATCATGCCAAAAAAATTTTTTGAGATTTTAGCGGAAATATGTCTTTTTTGGTCCCCTGAACATTTTTGACCAAGCTACAAAAAAATGTCTGTGTGTGTATGTGTGTGTGTGTGTGTGTGTGTGTGTGTGTGTGTGTGTGTGTGTGTGTGTGTGTGTGTGTGTGTGTGTGTGTGTGTGTGTGTGTGTGTGTGTGTACCCGTTTTTGTGGCGACGATTCCGGAGAAACTACTAAAGGTATCGGTACAAAACTTCATATTTAGAAGTTTCATAACCAAACTTAGAGCTGAAAAGCTTTCTGTTGAAAAGGGTCCAAAGGAACTGGTGGTTTACTCTTAGCATTTTTCGAAGATTTTGTAAATGAGCCGCTATTTGTGTAATGTCGTCAAAATAGTTAAATAATAAATTAAAGGAGAGGAAACTTTCCATAATTTATGTATATGACATTTTTTGGTAGAATTTATAGTTTAGCTGCATGAGCAAATTCTATTTCATCGAGATCGGTCGTACTGCTTTAAAACTAGTAGCCAGGATATGTCAGATTTTTTGATTCTAATGACAGTAGCTAGTGTCAAACGCTAATGTTTTGAAAATACTACTGTCAATATAGGCTGCGTTCGGATATTGATCACCGTTACACTTTTTACACCCACTAACACGTAAGTGTCATTTGGACGGTGTACCCGGTGTCAACGGAGTACAATATCCGAACGCAGCTATAATCGAGACATCTGTCTAGTTCTACTAGTTTTATTTTAATGCAGACATAGCCGATCTCGATCAAATAGAATCTCATGCAGCTAAACTATTAATTTTATATTTCCTCCATGATTTTATATATAGTATGATAAAGTCATGTGCCTGGCCACATCAGATTTTTTGTTATACGAAGAAACTTCCACAATATCCGTGTAAAAATAACGGTCACTTTTTAACATTAACTTTAACAAATTCGATCTTTTATAAACTCCTTGTCAATAAACTCCTTGCATCATCATTGTGTCGTGGTATAGGTACATAGTTTTAGAGGAACAAGTGTGCAGACTGTGCAGTCAAGTACATTCAATCCTCATCTTACCATAGTTTACCAATACAAGTCGAAGTGATTTTATTCAGGAACCGGGTGCGAAGTGTTCACTATTCCGCCACTATTCTCGCAATTTCCATAAAACTAGCACTTGAAAAAAGAACCCTTTCAGCGGGATCCATATTCATCGCGTCGGAATACCCGCACCAACCCGGTCCGACGTATTTGGATTAGATCAGTCAGTCTCAGAATCCGGGACCGGATCCGGGACAAATTCGAGTCGCTAGATTGAAAAGCACGCTTTATGTAAATAAGGCCTGCCGCCGCCCGCCCGCCCGATGGCGGTCCCCCTTTCCCCCCTCCAACCGAACTCCTACCGCCCGCAGCTCACCAGCCGCGCTTATCTTATATAAAATAACTATGTTTGCAATGCTCCAAGTCGTCCCGCCACTGAGAGAGCGGGCGGACCCTTAATGTACGTCTTGATTCAGCCTCCCCAGATGCTGCATCAGCTGGTTACGCTCAAGTAAACATGCAGACACGCTCTTGACGAGCCAGGGACTACAGGGTGTTCTACATCAACGATTACGTCGACAGTTTACTGCATTTCGAATTACTACAGTTACAACTGGCGTAATATTGACAAAAGTATTCAATTCATAGTAGAAATACATTATTATAAAACAGTTTCAACTATCATTCTCTACCTGTATTATCGGATCAAACATCTTAACACGATCAGCGTCAACGAAAAAAACAGTTCCGCTAAAATAAAATCAGCTGCCAGAATCGCAATGGCTTACCCTATATTGTGGTGCAAACTCGTAAGCCACAAACACCACTAGTATATTTTACCATGAACTCATGTCCAGAGACATACACATTATTCTAGGCTAAGTTATTTAAAAGTAGGACAGCATTACCAAAATGAAATCATTTATGTTATGCTATACGTTTTCGCACAATAGAGTACAAAGACTTTTGTATAATAATGCCTAGTCAACAAATAGAGCTCAAGTGTACGTGATGCAATGTGACGCCTACGCGACCATGCGAATCGAATTAATGTTTTCAAATAAAAATAGATATTTGTTATTAAACAATTAGGTGTGTGAATGCAACAATAATAAGAAATCGGCAAATTGATGGCCAGTGTTTATCGTAACAAAATTCTCCTAAAATTTTATGAATGTTTTAAAGTTTCTTGAGATTCCAGCGACATTTTGGATAATGGCGCTTGCAGATATCTTCATGGCCTGGGCGGCTATGAAATGATAATGATACTGATTAATCAGTAGAATTTATCAGGAAATAATAATAATAATAATAATAAATGCCTTTATTACATAAGAAAAAAAATGAGAAATACATACATTAAAGCAAATGATAAATTTTAGGGCGAAGTCCAGGTCTACGTACACACGTAGATTGCTCAACTTAACCCACAATCGTACATAAGGTAAATAAAGCAAAACAAAAATATATAATGGCTATCCTAAGTAACGCTTTTTCCGAATTGATTCACAAAAAAAAGGAAAAAGGACTAAATTAATAACAACAGTTTCCGATGTTTCCGCAAAACAAAAACAAAACAAAAAATAATATGCATACACCCATACACATACAATATATACATACATATATATGCATAGACACACACATACACCCATAACAACGCGCAGATCACAATTACTGCCTTGACAAGAGACCGGATCTCAATCGCCGCTTAAATGATGAGGACGACAGCGAGCGCAAGCAGGGAGAATTAGGAGAATTAGGAGAATTATGGAAAATACTTAGTTAGAAAGTATATAAGAGAAATGGAGGATCACGTAAAATGTCAGAAGCAGATAATTGAGGCAATAAGTAGGAGAAGACAGATTTTAAACATGCGGGTGAATCTATTGATGTATTTATGTATGTATGAAAATAAAAAGTGTTTATAAAAGTTTATTGTATTGTATTGAATTGTATTGAATTGTACTGAATTGTATTGAATTGTATTGAATTGTATTGAATTGTATTGAATTGTATTGAATTGTATTGAATTGTATTGTATTGTTTGTATGTTTTTGTATATACAGTCGATCGTTGATAATCCGAACCTCGGTAATCCGAACGTTCGCTAATCCGAACGCCCAAAAAGAAATAATACTGAAAGAAATCACTGAGTAACCGAGGGAAAAGCCATTTTGGTCGATTCCTGTTTACAGAAAAATAATGCTGTTGTATCTATGTTGTCCCCAATATTTAATAATCAGAACAATTTGATAATCCGAACCACCTTCGGTCCCAATTAGTTCGGATTATCGACGCTCTACTGTACGCTCTTTTTACAGAATTGAATTAGAAATTTCAAATTTTTCCTATATACATACATGTACTATTTTGTTATTGTGTGTTTCAGAGTACAAAAGGAAGAAATGTTCGAGTGGGACGTAACTCAAACCATATCATGTTTTTTTGTGCACAGGGAAGTGTAACGTTAAGCATTTAGAGGCATAAAATAATCAATTAGTAAGGTCAGCTTAGAATTCTTGCACATGCGCCATGGCCAGGGCATGTGCATTAAGAAATTGAAATAACAACATAATAGGGCTCAAGAAAAGGTGTTCTTTGTTAGACCTTTTTTTATTGTTCCATATTTCGCCAATACTTGTTGGCTTCCTCAGGAAATAAAAATGTACACACAATTGACAAACAACAAAACATGTTGCAAGCGGATTGTACATACCTAATAAATGGTCTTAAAACACAGTGACAAGCATGGACGTTAAATCGCTTAAATCGCCCACACTGATAGCCATATCATTAAAATCCCTTGAGTGATTATAATCCAAATACAATAAACAACTATATAATAAAATCCAAATACTCAAAAGAAAAACGGAAAACCCCTAACCTGCCCCAATAAAATATCGCAAAGGATTCTATACTACGACAACAAATTACCTTGACAAAACCCGCACAATACAAATTAAAAATCATATGGTTACAAAACAACGAACTAGTGTAAAAACGAAACTAACAAAAAGCAATAAATTAGTTAAAAACAAACAACACTTTAAAAACAACTCGCTTAAATCGCTCACATCGATAGCCGTATCATTAAAATCCCTTGAGTGATTATAATCCAAATACAATAAAAAACTATAGAGGTTGCTTAAGTTTTCGGTGTCCGACCGCAAATTCATGGCATTACTAGTCTGGTTTATAGCTATCATCTCAAAAAAGAGTCTTTTTCGGAGATTACGTTTCTTGAACACTATACTAACGTCAACATCATGATTGAGCCAGTGCGCTAGTTAGCTTATTAGTTCTTATATCCAGTCTGTGTTGGCTCATCCTGGTCCTCAACCAATTACCAGTCTCGCCCACATAACTTGCTTCACATCCAGCACACGGCACACGGTAAACTACATAAGACATATAATCTACAGAGTTCTCTGTTTTAATCTGGTAAAGAAGTTCCCCACTATCCCAAGATTATAGTAGGCATTTCTTAAATTATTGAAACAAAAAATACGGGAGGGGACTTGCGACAAGCCAGGAATGAAGGGAAGCTTTCGGTAAATGTTGGCTTCACACTGCGCAGGAGCCGTCATATCTGTGGTCACTAGGGTGGTCCAAAAAACGGACTTTCCGCTAGAGGGCAACGATCCCCCCCAATCTGTTCCTTTTCCAGAAGAAAAAATTCCCCCCAAATTTGGGAACAATCGGATAACGTTAACACGTGCCACCGAGCACCTCAAAATTCCCATTTAAAATACATTGCAAAAATGCATCTTTTTTTCCGTTTTTCTTCACGTTTCGGATTTAGAAAAAAAGTTGCGGGAGATTATCAGAAATTGTTCAGAACACTCCAAGGAACAAATCCACAACCACTATTTTTTTGTTCACCACCCCCCACCCTCCCCATAGTACCCTAAATATGAGACAAAAGTTTCTCCAAATTTTCAATTTTACAATGTTACGTGTTTTATTATTGTTTTTGGCAGAAGTGATTATTATTCGATTATTGACATATTGTTTTGTCGTTTATTAACTAATTTGAAATTGTTTAAACAATTAGCATTTGTTTAAACAAAAATATACGATGTTACGAAAATATTTTTCCATTTTCTTTTGCAGAAGTTATTAGATTATTGGCTTTTTCGTCATTTATTAACTAATTAGCAATTGTTTAAACAAATACCATTTGTTTAAAGAAATATATATACAATGTTGCGGACATATTTTTTATTTTTTTAAAGGAAATTATTATTAGGTTATTGGCATTTTTTGGTCATTTGCTAACTAATTTGCAATTGTATAAACAAATACCATTTGTTTACAAAAATATACAATGTTACGGACACATTTTTCTTTTTTTTATCAGAAATTATAATTAGATTGTTGGCATTTTTTGGTCATTTGCTAACTAATAATTGGCTATATTTGCTAACTAGTTTACAATGGTACTGACGTAACTTTTTGACGAAAATTATTATTATATTTCTTACCTTTTTTTTCTTGCCAAATTTTTTTAATAATTTTCAATTATAACCTATAATAGTGTTGCAACAACATTACTTATTAACACTTATTAATACTTATTAATAATTTTTGTCAAGAAATACGCACTAACATTGAATATTATTGTTTAAACAAATTTATTTGTTCAAACAATTGCATATTAAGTAACAAATTACAAAAAACTTGCCAACAATGTAACAATATAATTCCTACAAGAGAAAAAACAAAAAACATTGTAAATTTTTGTTTAAAAAATTGGTAATTGTTTAAAGAATTGCAAATTGGTTAATAAATGACAAAAAAATGCCAATAATTTAATAATAGTTTCTGCAATAAATATAAAAAATATGTCCGTAACAATATATATTATATTTGTTTAAACAAATAATATTTGTTTAAACAATTACAAATTAGTTAATAAATGTCCAAAAACTGCCAATAATCTAATACTAATTCATGCAAAAACATATAGAAAATTATGTCCATTACAATGTATTTATTTGTTTAAACAATTGCAAATTAGTTAATAAATGACAAAAATACCAATAATCTAATAATTTCTGCAAAATTGGAAAAATATGTGCG
Source organism: Aphodius sticticus (assembly GCA_963966075.1). Taxonomy (NCBI): domain Eukaryota; kingdom Metazoa; phylum Arthropoda; class Insecta; order Coleoptera; family Scarabaeidae; genus Aphodius; species Aphodius sticticus. The sequence goes on along the minus strand of OZ014512.1, from coordinate 2,733,405 downwards.
TAACAACATACATTCTTGTTTAAACAATTGCTAATTAGTTAATAAATGACAAAAACAATAATTTAATAATGTTTGCAACAAATGGAAAAATGAGTTCCTAACATCATATATTTTTGTAAATAATTAAGTAATTGTTCAAACATTTTTTTTAATCTTTAAATTAGTTAATAAATGACAAGAAACATATCAACAATTCATTAATAGTAATTTCTGTCAAAAAAACAATAAATCACGTAAGTTTGTAAAATAGTAAGTTTGGAGAAAATGTTGCCTCACTTTTAGGGTACTGCAGGAGAGGGTGGGGGCAGTGAAAAAAAAAATAGTGGTTGTGGATTTGATCTTTGGGAAGTTCTGAACAATTTCTGATAATCTCCCGCAAATTTTTTTGTAAATCCGAAACGTGAAAAAAAATGGAAAAAAAGATGCATTTTTCCAATGTATTTTAAATGGGAAATTTGACGTGCTCGGTGGCACGTGTTAACGTTAACCGATCTTTTTCAAATTTTGGGGGAATTTTTTTTTCCGGAAAAGGAGCCGATTGGGGGGGATCGTTGCCCTCCAGCAAAAAAAAAGATTTTGCAAGGTATAAATTTGGACCACCCTAGTGGTCACTCTTCCGTGGGTGACACCAAAAATTAGCTTCCTAAGTAAATATTTAGAGTACCCATTATTATCAAACATCTGGCCTGTCCGGAGTTTGAACATGGCCCTTCAATCCTTTTAATCCATCTTCATCTCCACCATGTCTCGATAGCACATCCTTCATAACACTTTACCTAATATTACCAATCCCAACAAATAGTTTATCAAATGCGAGCGGCAAACCAATTATATATACAAGCCCCTACGGCAACAAGTCGTTGGCCCCAATAATTTAACTCTCTATGGCAGTAGTGCAACTTCGTACATCCGTTAGGGAAAAATTCATCGACGTAAGGGCGCGATATAGTCGTCATTACGTACATAACTCGGATCGCGTCGATATAAGTTCGTTCGCGTCCAAAACACAGTTCATTCAAGAGGAAATCTGAAGAACTGGAAACGCCCGCAAGCAAGATGGACTGGGAACAGGATTCAAGAAATTCTTGCCGACTCCTTATGCGACTTCGGAAGAAACGCTTCGAATCCCTAGATGGTAGAAAACAAGAAGAAGGACCACAAGCCTATAATTCACAGCAGCAAAGATTCACAAAACAATGAATGTTTGTTGCATATCACTACTGTCCACGATGCTCCAGGACCAGAAGTTCTTGCCGACTCTGTTATCCGACTGCGGAAGCCACTATATCCAATCAGAAGATCTGCCTGTGTCCACATCAACCAATGTTTATTTTGTGTCTACAGGCCGCAGCTTGTTCAATATTGTTCTTCAGATGTAGGTTTTGGTCATTCTGACCATTATTTCTAGTAGTTTAGCAAAAGACTGTTTAGGAAGATTCTTAAATGGGTCTCTAACCTAGGGGTCTCCTCCAATAGGAGGTACACCTACTGGGTGAATTTGTTTAGTCAAACTACGAGTTGACAACTGAACACTAAATTCATATTTAGCCTTGAGGTTACCCCATGCGACGCTAAGTAACTCGTAATTGGTTTCCACTCGGCCATCGGAAATCCGATTGGGGTGGCGTTTGTTTAGTGTAAAATAAATCCGCGATTGTCGGGCTAAAACGAACGGGTAACGAGTAGAAGAGTCATTACGCTCCCTAATAGGATCTGGGAGGGCGGGGGCAGACGAGGTCCTACCCGATCCGCTACAGTATCATCTGCGACGAAATCGTTTCATTATAGTAATGAGATCTGCTCGAGACCCGGTACCCGGGGCGCCATTGTATTTACTCTGCTGTCATTAACGAAAGGCCCCGACAGGCTCGGGAGGGATCGAAATTACAAATAGATGACATATCATCTAACTGATTATATCAATCTGGCACTCCGTGAAAATGAATCAGCGTTTCAAACGGCTGCAATTCATATCGACAATAGAGCCCCGTCTCTATGTGTGCTTTTTTCTGCGTCTGCCGGTTGTTCGAGATAAACATCTCGAAAAGGATCTGTTGTTTAGAATACGTATCATTATTGCCTTAAGAGGTGAGTGGAATGTGTTTTAATTATACGTTTCAGAAGTAGATTAGTTTGAGATGTCTGTGGGAGTGTAAAACTATTCTCAAATGTCTCATCTCAACGATGTAACAAATAAAAAAAGTGTTGAATTGAAGAGGCCACCAACCGTAGACAGTTTGAGCATATCATTATCAGGTAAAAGACATGGAAATCCGCCCATTTTAACCCTTAAATGCATATGGTTGCAGAACTGCAACATATTTATTTTTCCTTTATAAACATGGCTCTACAAACTATAGAAATGTCAGAGTTTGTTTTATGTATTTGACATATGATAAAAGATAAATTTGTGATATAACGATGTTACGAACTTTGTTTGCTGAAGTTCTACAACATTATGCGTTTAGTACAGAATTTGTTTTATTTGACATTTCTAATAGGTAAAGTTGTCATATAAAGATGTTGTAGTATAAGGTTGGTTTGTTGTTGTTCCACAACATTATGCCTTCAGTACAGAATTTGTTTTTTATAGTAGCTAAATGTGTAAATACCTGCTACGAAAGACCACAATAGTATTTTCTATAATTACATATAGTTTTATCTAACTTTTAAGGATAAAATGTGATACCTGAGAAATCCTTACTTGAAAAACAAAGAGAATATTTGGCCATGATTTGAGTGAAATTAGTAATCTTTCTGATCATGAAAACTTCTCTGTCACTAATAGCTTATTCGATGAAATGAAAAGCTCCTTGAAGGTTTGTAAGTTTATTTAATTCCTACAAACAAGATTCGGCTTAAACCGTCATCAGTGTTAGTAAACTAAAAAGCAAAAGAAAACAACCAGAACCAATGTCTCAAGTAAGAAATATTTAAGGAAGTTTTCAGGAAGGTACTGGACTTTTGACTGTAAGGTTCCTTAAAAATTTTTACTTGTGACATTGGTTATCTTTGTTTTCTTCTGCTTTTTAGTTTATTTACACTGATGATGACGTAAGCCGTAACATGCTTGTAGCAGTTAAATAAACCTGCAAAGTTTCAAGACGTTTTTCTTTTTATCTACTAGTTCTTCATCATGGACCCACTTGAATTGATAACTTACTTGATTCTGTATATTATCCGCCATCAGTTCAAGAACAAGCTAATGCAGAAGATGCAAATACTGATACCGAGGATGACTATGATAATGTAGTTTCTGCCAGTACCGACCAAAAGACCAAAGAAAATGTGAACGTAACAAAGCGAAGAGTAAAGAAAATGATTTAGAATTAACTTTTCACAGAAATAACTTAATTATGAACTTTATAATTTGTCCACACCCCATGAATGTTTAAAATATTTATTTACTGACAGATAAAATTGATATTTAATTAAATTTATATGTGTAACAAAGTGTTGTTTCTAAACCATTACATATTACAGCGGTAGAATTGAAACAATATATAGGAATTTTAATTTTTATGTCCGTTGTCTTTACATGTCTTACTGACACACTCGTTGTTACTGGAATAGTGACATCGGAGTGGATATGATAATAAAAACTATGACACTTAAGTGCTGGTATTTTCACCTACCAATAAAGTCGTCAATAGTTATGGGACAGATCTGTCAGTGTTGTTGCGCTATTTTAGCCCATTAAATAAGAAGATGTGCCGGCGGCAGTGAGCAGAACGTGAACATAAGGTAGTTTCCATCATAGCTCGACATAAAATATTCACGAGGAGTAAAGAATGATATATTTGAATATTTTACCATTTGCTAGATATGACATTAGCAAACCCATCGATATTACATCGGAGTAGCTACTTCAAAGGCCTCTCTTGATACAAAATGACATTCTTTGAAATTCTTAGAGAAGTTGCAATATGCCTGTGTTGAGTAGACAATCGATCAGTGTAAAAAGAGGATCCCTCTATCCCCCTTTAATCAGCCTAGATGAAATGATGATAAACAGGTGGACCATCTGAACATGCAACTCTGAAAGCTGTACGGCTGGGTCAATTAGGACAAACATGTGGGCTAAACTTGTACTGTGATAATTGTTTTAAAATGTTTCATATAGAACAGTAGTATTTATAGTTATTATATATCATAACGCGCAATGTTGTATATCTGTAACATTTATAGATTGGTACATCAAATTCCTTGAAAAAAGAAAATACACTTTCAATTCATTCGGTAGCTGTTAGCTACTTATAAAAATGCGTAAAATAATTTTTTTCACTTAAATTTTAAACATTCAAAAAAACTATGCATTTAAGGGTTAAACTAATAAATAATGATAACAACATTCGTTTACAGTTTGCATGCGATGAATTTGCAATCATCATTCACTTCGTTGGGTCCTTTTGTTTAAAAGGTGAACTGAGGTGAACTCAAATTTATCGAAGCAAAGCCAACGCCGTCACGAATGTCACGCTGCGAATTGATGAGGTTAGATTCGTGATACTGTTTACATTTGATTATGAAATGCAAAAATGCATACCAGTTGCTTATGGAATCTATCACGAAGTCATGGTTTGTACTCGACATATTTTATCTCCTATTAGCATATTATTCTCATACGATTTTCTATATGAAAAACAGATCAAATGCATGCATTTCCTAGTTTTTTGACGCGTTTAGGTCAGCTGTCTGCAACACTAGAATATTTTAAATCCGGCTTCAGGAAGCAATCCGTAACTTGCCGTACCTGATGCCGTTCCGGACGACGAAATTAGTATTTATAGTGCCGCAAGGATCTCAAAGAAATTGAGCGCCATCTAGCGGAGAAGTATATACACAACCGCACATAATCTCACATGTCAGTGTTATTGTTGATTGTATTAAGCAGTGGTAGATCGTGGTAGATATAATAAATTATGGACGAAGGGCTTGTTGCAGCAACAATTCATTCTGAAGTCGTTCTCGTTCTGTGTTCTCGTTGCTACAAACTATCAAATTGCTATCAGTTAACCTACAACTTACTGGAAACTGCTATTCACTCGCCGGTACACGTACAGATGGCGCCATACGCCCGCATACGCCGGAAAACGTAAGACGTAACACGCAGGAGATGAAATTCGTTGCGGTCGAGAACGAACTTTACGATTTACGGAGCGTCACTATAATCGCGGAGTGGAGATTATGTAGGTTGATCTTTTTACGCTACGTTATTACGGTGCGGTCACGTCACTATACTTGGTCCGGGATGAAGGATGGAAGTAATTTTACCGAAGGCCTGAAGAAGTTTTGTCAGAGTAAGTCATCGTTAACGCAGTGTGACAAAGATGCACGCTGTGCCCTCCGCTCACCATAACCATTTTAGATGATGGAAGCTGTCAAACCGACCAAAGGACAAGTGTGTAAAGACAAAACCAAAGGTAATTAGCGACAAGAAGGGACACGAAATCATATTTGATGGGATGAACTTTGCTGTTAACCTATTTTAGCTCGTAGGTTTTTCTTTTACTAAAATATTAACCATTAACTTCATTCTGAATTCTTAAAACTAGGTGCTTGTCTATAATAGGCTATCCTGATGTCCTATATTTACCTCGTCCTAAACAAGAAGCACTAACACTTCACTCAATATGCTCTGCTTTTTACACAATTCATTGAACTATGTAGTTCGAAGGGTTTAGTTCTTTTTAGTCTTCTCACTAGATTTTGGTAGTCCAGTAGCTTGCTGGCCCTCTACGTTGGCGTGGTGGCTTAGGCGAGATTCATGCTTAGCGGTAAATATTTTTATTTTTTGGATGAGTTGAGGGACACAAACATCACGGCGCAGGTCACTGTTTCGCATATACTATATACAAAGAAGCGTTAACCATATTCCTGAGTACTACTCTATTTTGGAAAGTATGTATTCCTTATACATTTGCTTCTTTTAAAGCAACCCGAAAGTTGGATGCCATATAACGAAATCGATTTTAGTACTTGGTTGTAAATTTGTAATTAGTTCTGTATTGATATCTGAGAGTTTCTTCCGAAAAGTCAGTACATTTCTCTGTATTTGAGGCAAAAGCTACTCTTTTCTCCTTAACTTATTCTTTCCAAGTTAGCTTTGCAACCAGAATCATACCCAAATACTTTGCAGTGTTCGCATATGGCACTATGGCGTCGCTAATGGCGTCGACATGAGGTTAAGTCCTCGATTCTTTTGTTTGTAAAGATAATTTTGACAGATTTCAGTTCGTTGAGATTTGTTTGCTTATTGACGTATTTTATTGCTAGCTTGTTAAAGATTCCTAGTAGATTCTCCAGAAGCTGTTCATCTGTGAAAGTCGAGACTGTTACATTTTCCAGCTGTGGTAGGTCACCTGTATATAGTAGATAGAGAATTGGTCCCAACACACTACCATTGGGTACCCCTGATTTTACTTATTTTAGGTACGAGTGTTCATCTTTCTGTTTTATTCTGAATAGATTATCTGATATATAGGATGTAAGCAGTTTGACATATTGTAAACGTAGGAAACACTTTAGTTTGTGTATCAATCCTTCCTGCTAAACACTATCGAAAGCTTGTGTCACATCAAGAAAGGTTGACGAGCAATTTAGGTAAGAAAAATTAAATCTCTTGAAGTTTTGTAAAAATCAAGGCCGTGTAATGGTAAAAAAGAGTGTTGGAGATGAGACTGAAGAAAAGGAAGCACAAAGACAAATTACAAGAAATACATGGGAGGAAGAAGTCAGAAAGCAGTAAAGCGGGGAAGTCAAAAACAAAAGTTTGGAAGAAATAGGTAAGTAGTACTTGATAGGAAAATACGGAGGGTCTGAAATCTGGAGGCTGCTACCTCTACTAGGCGGAGTTACTATTCTTGGACACGCTTTAGGTCCGGAAGGGTACAGATTCTTCGGGATTACGTATACAGGGTCTCACGGAACTGGTACATTAGAAGTATATCATTTTCTACTATTTCTGGAAACTTGAAATTAGAATTTACTTGATCTGAGCTCTTCAGCTAAAATATTCTCAAGTTAACTGTCACGTCCGGTCACCAAAAGTCGGTATCGCCTTTGTTATTTTAAATGGAACGATATAATTTTAATTTTATTTTTGGTTTCTACGTATCAAAATACATAATTTTTTTAATAAGGTTTCCCTATACCTAAATATCACCATTTTTGAGTTTTCTTGATTTTACTAATTTTTTGGTGATTTTCGCGGTTACGCTTAAAATTGAATATCTCGGTTATTATTGAAACTAGAAGTTTCATGATTGGTGGTCCAAAACTAGAAACATAACCAAATAAGACAGTATTTAGTTCATCATGATATCTTATATAGGCTGTTCAAAATGTACAACACAATAATAACTCATTTATAGGAATGTAACAACTTTGGCAGCAGGAACAGAAAAATATTGAAAAGGTTTGTTAAAACTAAAATTATATATTTGGGATATCTAACTTAATTTAAAACTTAATTATGTTGTTCGAAATGCTGCCCGCTGTATTTAGTACGCATTCTTTTATACTGAAAATATCTCAAAAACTATTAAAGATAGATATAGGAAAGTTTCCAGAAATAGTAGAACATGAGAAACTTCTAATGTACCAGTTCCGTGAGACATCCTGTATACGGATCTCATTCATCAATAAAGTATAATATGTATTTAGCACAAATTAAATATAATTTATTAACTATATTTAAATAACGCAGGTGGTATTTTTGCGTCAAAAGAATGTCCAAATTGTTGCAATAAAAACTTAAATTGTTAACATTAAGATTAGGGGTGAGGTTAATTTAAAACTAAGAAAAGCAGACTAAATCCTCCATACAAGTTAGCTTATTGTATCCAGTCATGCCTTCAGAATCACTTTCAAAACTTTGCAGTGGACTTAAACATTCCCTTTGAAATTAATTCAGTCAGACGAAAAACAAAAAAAAAGCGCCGGAAACTTTTCCATAAGTTCGGCGAAGACGCGCGGGGTACGCAAACTAATTATTCTTTTGTCTCTTATTTATTTCCTTTTGTTTCCGGGGAAAAGAAAAGTTCCAAAGGTCGCGCGCCGACGACGACGAATCTAATCAACTAAAACCGCAGGAGGAAAAAAAAGGACCGGCCCGAAGCCAGTAAATCATGGGGCTCGGGAAAAACAAAAGCCGTACGAAGACTGCGGCGCTAATCTCGGGCTGCGCGCCGCCAGTAATTTATCGTCCGTTAATTTTAAGGAGTGTTCGATTTTACGAGCTCTACAAGCGACGCGACGTTTACTACCTTCGACTTTAATCCGCGATGAGCGCACCCTTGTTCGCAGCAGGACGGGTATTAATTTCAAACTTTAAACTACACGCCAGAAGACGATACCGTTCCAAATAGGTAAAACTTTCGGAATATCGGTCACAAAGTCCCCTTGTCCCGTAACGTATAATATTAGACCAGGCAATAGAGGTTTTTGACTGACAAAACTACTCGCAGGAAGCCGCTTTTTCGCTTGTAAAAACTGAACCGATGGAGAAATCTTGATGCTTTTAACAGACGAATTGTAGAGAATGAAAAGACGAAAAAAATGAGCCCTGCACGGACTCGATTGAATTAATATTAAAGGAGGAAATTCGGAAAAACCGGAAAAGTCTGCGCTTTTTGAAAAATTCATAACTCCGCCATTTTCAAAGTTGTAGCGGAGGCTTTTCGCGTGAAGGCAGCGATTGATGAGTACTTTGTGTGCGGACAACCCAGGCGTTGGCCGATGATTAGTTTTTGCACAATTGCGATTTGAGTATTTGTATGCAATACGGTTCGGCGAGCCTGGATGCGTCGGAGGTGGTCCGATTTTAATTCTTTTACGAATTTCGAAAGTAGAAGTATTGTGCTACAATACTTCTGATTTTGCGTTAAAATGATGCGAAATGGGTGCAAAATGCTTGCAAACATGACCGAAAACTGCCGCGCGCTCCAAACCGATCGAGTAGTGGGGGTAGGCGATCGACGCGAGGAAGCGCTTATACGTTTCTAATCGCACACTTCCCCCATCACTCAACCACTCTAGCGGGCGCGGGCGTTTTCGCTCATGTTCTCAGTAGTTCCAGTAGTTCATATTACCCACTTAAACGGGTCTTTTCGAAAAATCAGAATAGAGGTTTTGTTGTTGTTCACGTCTAGTTTCCAAATCCGTTCCTTAAATTGCAATCGGACGACCTCAAACGCATCCAGCTCTCCGCAAAAATATTGCCAAAAAAAATTCAAATGAGGATTGGGCAAAAACTATTAATCCGCCCGAATCGAGGTTTCCTACACTTAAAGTACATGTGAATAGCTACCACTGTGCAAAGCTTCAGCTGTTAATATTGAAAAATGGGTGAGTAATGAATTAAAAAAACAAAATTTTCCTGTTTTTCCAGCTTTTCTCCGGTTCTAATTATCTGATCGGATAGTTTGACCTGTCATTCTCTTCGTAATTTAATTCTCTACAGTTCATCAGTTCACCGTTGCACCATTAAGATTACTTCAATAGTTTTCCTTTTACAATAAAAGAAGTAAAAAAACGCTTTTTTTTGTAAAAATTCATAAATGTAAAAAATTAAAAAACTGGCATTTTCGAGTTGGAAACATAGTGGGAATATACTACGGACTGTCCTGCACGGGATGGCATAGGCGCTTCCTGCTAGTCTTTATGTCAAAAAAACAATCATTCGTAGCTCTATTGCTTGGCGTATATACCTTATCCACACATTTCCTGGCAAAGTTGATCTAAAAGAGAATTTAGAAAACACAGTACTTAAGACCTTTATTATGTATGAAGTAAAGATCCCTGTTTGTGGCTTCTGAAGCAGATTACTGAAACTTTAATTAGTAAACATACAATAAATGAAAGTATCAGTTTCAGAGTTCTTAACGAAACAAAATTTTCGGATATACAAACAATCTATTATGTAAACAGTGTGCAGCAGCTGTACTGGAAGGTGTGTGAGATATCACACCTGAAACTTATTTATTCTACAGAAAACACCACGTTTCTCCCAAAGCACACCTTGATTTTGTTCTCTGTAGTAACTGGAACATCCCCACAAAGTTCTTGCTTAACATGTACCGAAATAAGTAACTAGAACAGGCGATTTAGCTGGTTAAGGCGGTGTACCACTACAACCAACTCAAGGACTCATTAATATTCTTTTTCTACTCCTATTGATGAATGCATTCATTATCATGGCAATTTATGATAAGTAATACTAACCATTCCCCACACACATGGCAAATATTTCATTCTTGGCTCCTCATACCTCGCGAGTCGTGAGAAATATTTCATTTCTCACGGCTCTAGAACCAATCACAGCTCTGGAGTTTTCATTTCAATCGTGGTTTGATACACTGCTTAGCGACATTGTCAAGCCATTGACAACGTCGCTAAGTGACAAGCGCACCAAACAATTTTAATCTGTTAAAATCCTGTAAACCGTCATGCAATGACATACAGCCGTCCCTGTATGCAATAAATTGATTTATAAAATTTCATTGCTTGGTTGTAGAAAATAGTATATTATTTGACGACCACATAACTAAGGATATAAATCGCGAGCATGAAGTTTATACGCGAGCCGTAGGCGAGCGTGTAAACATGCGAGCGATTTATATCCGCTGTGTGCGAGACGACGAGCCAACTAGAAAAGTGGGGGTACTTAAGTAAATACATAATAATTTAACATTTAACTTACAGTCAAGCTCAACCTAATATCAGTAATGGATGAGTCTGAAGTCTACACAGTCAAATCCCTTAATTGTCATGCTGTGTATGTACATACGTAAAACCGAAAGGAAGTTGGAAAAACGAGGAGCGGACCACATCTAGAAAAATCTAGAACTCCTTCTAACATATATATCAACATAAAATTTCAACAGGTCGTTGCATAAAATTCAATGAACCTACACTATAATACAATAAAAATTACAAATTAGATTTATGAGGTCAACTTGAGAAAGAAAAGCATAAAGGAAAAAATGTTTTTTATTCATTAACTTTATTAATTCGGTTGTATTATTCGGTTGTATAACTTATTGGTGCAGTTTGGAGTACTTCCTGCATGAAGAGAACAATCATTATATTTGTGCAATTGTTTACTGTTCAAAATGTGTTCTCTTGTTTCTCTATCGTTATTAGTTACCTCAGAATAAATTTTTTAAATGCACGTTTTTGACATTAATCTCAGAAACAGTTGACAAGAGCTAATACAAATTGTTGCCAAAATGATTACGCTAAACAACTTAATCAAAAAGTGCAATTATATACCTACTGTTCCATTTAAGAAAATACTACTTTGTGTTGTACGTTGTTGTAAGAAAGCTAACCCTAGAACATACACCACCGACGAACCCCCTAATATGAATAATTAGAAAGGACAGAAAATGGACAATTTACAAAGAAATAAATATAACGTTATAATGCATAAATATGATTATTATTTCTTTCTTAAATAACAAAATATAAATTCTAAATCGCGTTGACTGAACGTGGTTAGCAAGTGCAATTACAACTCATGCATTGTCTACGAGCGAAACGCACGTGTTTCCTACATGTTTTTTCACATTGGGGTGCGGAAATTCATTTACTCCCCATAATAAAGGGGGACGGCAGTGTCCCCACCACCCGACGATTCTAATCTGCATATAAATAGGAAATTTTATAAAATTCAATTCGTATCATTGCCCACTGCGCACTTCGCGTTTATCCCATTATTTACCCGAAAATTAACAATTATTCAATTTAATTTAACCGTGGGCGCACCACATCACAATTATAATTTGGTATTGTTCGAATAGAAACTGTTTTGTGTTCGGTTATTAGGTTAGCAAAGTTTGTAGCATTGTTTGCATATTCATTTACCCATACGAGATATAATCGATTACAATAAATCCAATAACAGTATAGTCCAACAAAATCAACGTCTTTGTTAACCGTGTATATCTGCTGCTTTAAAATTTGTTTGGGAGCATTTATTTCAGACACATCAAAATTGTATATAATGTAAATATTGCGATTTTATTCTGACGATTTTTTTTTCATATTGACCATATGATGTCGATATCGTAGGTGTAACTTTGTCCTTTAAATGTGGTTTTATTGGATAGTCCAGGAGGTCGCTGTTCCACAATTTGCCGCTAGGAGTGTGCGATGTAACAACAGTTGGATAGGAGAAAACATTTTGTGACCTGACATTCCACCAAACAAGGGGGAAGTACATCCATTGGCGGTGTAAAGCGAGATTTTGGTTTGGGGTTCTGAAACTTCCCAAAGAAAGCCACTTAACAAATTGTACAAGCACAGAACTTTTTGCTGTAAACCGATCATCTGTTCTTAAAAAATTGTTGCTAGAAATCTCATCACGTTACATTTAAAAAATCTGATGTGGCCAGGCACATGACTTTATCATACTATATATAAAATTAATAGTTTAGCTGCATGATATTCTATTTGATCGAGATCGGCTATGTCTGCATTAAAATAAAACTAGTAGAACTAGACAGATCTGTCAATTAAAGCTGTATTCGGATATTGCACTCCGTTAACATCGGGTACACCGTCCAAATGACACGTGTTATTGGGTGTAAAAAGTGTGAAGGTGCGTTCCGATTGGTGGTAATGGTAGGTAATGGCGGTGAAAGCAGACGAAATTATAGTATTTCTCACTTGTCGTGATGGTGACACATATTCGTTTGCATGTACATAAACTTGAGTCACTGGCAATTTCTATTAGAAATACTATAATGGCGTCTACTACCACTGCCATTAGCACTAATGAAAACGCACCTTAACGGTGTACAATATCTGAACGCATCTTATATTGACTGTAGTATTGTCAAAACATTAGCGCTTAACACTACCTACTGTCATTAGAATCATATCTGACATATAATCTGACATATCCTGGCTACTAGTTTTAATGCAGTACGACCGATCTCGATCAAATAGAATTTGCTCATGCAGCTAAACTATTAATGGTACCAAAAAATGTCATAGTCAAAAATTATTCAGAATTTCCTCTAGTTTAATTTATTATTTAACTATTTCGACGAAATGCCAGCAATTGCAAAATGCAAAAATTGCAAAATCGTCGAAAAATGCTAAGAGTAAACCACCAGTTCCTTTGGACACTTTTGTACCTAAATATGTCTAAATATGAAGTTTCGTCCTGACACCTTTAGTAGTTTCTCCGGAATCGTCGTCACAAAAAACGAGTACACATACACACACACACACACACACACACACACACACACACACACACACACACACACACACACACACACACACACACACACACACACACACACACACACACACACACACACACACACACACACACACACACACACACACACACACACACACACACACACACACACACACACACACACACACACACACACACACACACACACACACACACACACACACACACACACACACACACACACACACACACACACACACACACACACACACACACACACACACACACACACACACACACACACACACACACACACACACACACACACACACACACACACACACACACACACACACACACACACACACACACACACACACACACACACACACACACACACACACACACACACACACACACACACACACACACACACACACACACACACACACACACACACACACACACACACACACACACACACACACACACACACACACACACACACACACACACACACACACACACACACACACACACACACACACACACACACACACACACACACACACACACACACACACACACACACACACACACACACACACACACACACACACACACACACACACACACACACACACACACACACACACACACACACACACACACACACACACACACACACACACACACACACACACACACACACACACACACACACACACACACACACACACACACACACACACACACACACACACACACACACACACACACACACACACACACACACACACACACACACACACACACACACACACACACACACACACACACACACACACACACACACACACACACACACACACACACACACACACACACACACACACACACACACACACACACACACACACACACACACACACACACACACACACACACACACACACACACACACACACACACACACACACACACACACACACACACACACACACACACACACACACACACACACACACACACACACACACACACACACACACACACACACACACACACACACACACACACACACACACACACACACACACACACACACACACACACACACACACACACACACACACACACACACACACACACACACACACACACACACACACACACACACACACACACACACACACACACACACACACACACACACACACACACACACACACACACACACACACACACACACACACACACACACACACACACACACACACACACACACACACACACACACACACACACACACACACACACACACACACACACACACACACACACACACACACACACACACACACACACACACACACACACACACACACACACACACACACACACACACACACACACACACACACACAGACATTTTTTTGTACCTTGGTCAAAAATGTTCAGGGGACCCAAAAAGACATATTTCCGCTAAAATCTCAAAAATTTTTTTTTGCACGATTACAATACTTTACATACTGCGTATGATAAAGTAAAAAGTTTACGTTACAGTTGTCAATAAGTAAGGCGTTCGAGACTTTTGAATACTCTCCAAATAATAATGCGAAATGATAGAATTCTTTAAGTAGGCTGAACTCATGAATTTTTAAACCTATGAATCGAAAACCGGTACAACTCGGTGAAGCACGTTTGACAGAAATGAAATACCACATTCATCGTTCAGAGGGTTATTAAATACTTCCTGAGCAGGATAATATATAGGCTGCAATGAAACCTTGAAACCTCACGATTATAGTGAAGTATATATGCGTCTCAGTGCCGTATAGGTAAAGCTATCTCATGCAAAGCAACCCCCTCCAACCAAACTGTCAAATGCGGAACGAAACTAGCGATGGCGCCTGGATAAAAAGGGCACTTTGATATCCGCTTAAAAGACTAATGACGTCGACCGAATGTTCTAAGTAGGCTGAAATGAAAACTTGAACCGTGGCATTTTAGTACTGTCAAACCTGGTACAAAATTTTCCAAGTGCCCAGTTCGAAATTGGTTGTCCAACATTTAACAGCTTCATAGTTGCACAGCTTTAAAGTTCAGGCTTCTCCTATGATAAGGAAACCTTAAAGTGTAATAAAATCTTAAAATATTTAACCCATTGTTTCAAAAAAAATAACCTTTTGTTAGCCAGATTCGTAATCTACGGAAAAATGCTACCAAAATGAATGTAGACTATGAATTTTAAAGTGTTAAAAACAACACTGCATGAGTAAGTTGTGTTTTGGCTAAGGTTGCCAACTCCAAAAAGGTAAATAACCGGGACAGATTGCGGTTTTGGAAAAAAAACCAACCCGGCAAAAACGGACATTTTACCATCTTGCCATAATAACCAAGTGGTGGAGTAGATCATATAACACTGTTTATTTTCGTTTAAGCGAAATAAATGAACATTAACTAAACACTTTTTACTCTTAATTGGCAATTTTATCATTTAGATTCAGATTCTACGGACGAATCAGGGCTGTGGAGTAGGAGTCGTTGAGTCGGAGTCGGAGTTCAGACAAATGTCAGAGGTGTCGGAGTCGGAAAAAATGTACCGACTCCGACTCCGTGTCCAGGTTTAGTTTTTATAGAAAAAGAAAAACATGCGAGTTGGACGTTGCCTCAGTAGACAGTAAACAAATAAAATTTAACATTCTATTAGGTCTTTGACAAAGTACCTACCTACATACATATGTAAATAATAAACCTTAATTCTTCTTATTCTTACTACATTCAATGTAGTAATAATCATTTATCTAGATTACTGTTGCAGCCATAATTATGCTGCTTTGATGTCAGCTATCAAAATAATTAAAAATTATGTAAGGGCATCCTTGCAGGATGGTTGGAGCTATTCTGTTCCTCACATCAATTTTATAAATGTATTTTGTATTTAATTCTATTTTTATTAACATGAATTTTATTTTGTATTCTACACTATGTCTTATGGGTGATTTTGTTATTATTAGAGATAGAAAGTCGGTTAAATGGGCAAAGTAGTGCCGATTAAACATTTCTTTAAATCCTGTATTACCCTTATAGTATAAATACACATTTTTTATATTGTATACGATGGGTATAATTACAATATTAAACTATTTTTCAATTGATTTCTTAGTACTGAAACAATGCATTTCCTTATAATCATAATAAACATAAACTTTTAATGAAATGTCGATATTTGAACTAAATTGGATGTTAAAAACAAATTGAAATTCATAAAATTCCAAAACATTATTTATTCATTTATTAGATCGGTCATTTTTTATTTATATTTATATATAATGAAAATTATATTGAATAATCCTTTGAAAATACTTTTTTTGTCATAAATAATTCTATATCATGAAATTATCCGATAAATCCTAATAACTATCTTTACTCGCACCCGTTGAACGTAATGTTGCCTCAGCGCTCCCACATACAGCTGCCCTTCAATTTTGTCTGGCAAGATGTTAGAACTGTCGAAACTGTCTGGATTCTCAGAAAACATCTTCTAATAGTTACCCAAGTAACATATATAAAATTCAGCCTTTATAAAATAACAAAAGTACAACTACAATTTATTAAAGTTTAAGGGTGTCTGGCGAAGGGTTGCCACGATAGTAAGTGTCTGGCAATGGTGAATGAGATTTCTAATATTATTCCGAAGAAAATATAAAAAAATTACGCTTTATACTTTGACGAAAGTAGGTAGCAATTTTCTACCCCTTTGCTACCCGTTACCTGACAAAGCCACTATGATCCAAACTTCATAGTAGCCAATCGTTCTTTCCCTGTGTCGGGGAAATGCACAGAGAAATTTGCAGCTTTTATACTATGAGGAAGGTCTGGCGGTCACGGGCTGTTGGTCTATTATGGTTTCAGCATTTGTTTGTGAGTAATTGGATATGCACAAGCCATATGTTTAATACAATCAGATACAATACTAGACTATAAATTTAATTTATTAAATTTGTTTCTTTTTTCCTGGTAGTGCTTTTGTTTACATAGCAAATTTAATGTTGCTCGGTTGTATTACTCTGCGTCAAATTTATGATTAGTTACATATGTAAGAATTTTATTACAATAATTATTTGAACATACTTTTGTATGCAAATTTTCTGGAGTCGGAATCGAAAATTTTTTTACCGACTCCGGGACGAATCAGCCCTGGGACGAATCAGTGACTCTTTTTGTTATTGGAAAGGGTAGTCATTTAGCTTTCATAATTATAATTTTTGACAAATTATGTAATTGGAAATCTGCGAAATTTTTTATTATCTAAATTCAAAAATTATTGATTTCTTTATTAAATTAATAATTCTGGACTGCAAATGTATTATATTAATAAAATAAAAATGTTTCTAATAATTTTTTAAAAAATTAAGTATTTAATTGTATTCATGACATTTTGAAATTATTATAATTATTATTATTACTATACTATTAACACCCTATTGAAAAACGTGTTTCAGAACTGTGCATAGCTGGGCACAAAAGCTTTAATCTCAATCGTTAATTAACGAAGTTAAATTTTTCGTTAACGAATTAACTTTTAAGTTAACTTTCAAAACCATCAACGGACATATTAACTTCCGCTACATTCGTCATCCGTTTATTCAGGGCCGTTAAATTGAAAATATCATAATGAAACATTTCAAATTGCTATAGGCATTCTCTGAAAGTTCGGTTTTGTTTACATGTGTGACATACTACTTTGTGCGACGACCCATCCGTATATGTATAAAGCATGCGCGCGAATTGTTTGGTATTAGTTACTTCCCAGTTCCCAGTGGTTCCCGGTCTGTATTATGCAATTATAATTTTTATTTAATAGTGTACTTTTTAATAAATACAAAATATAAAGCTAAACTTCACAACAACTAACCAAAACCTAAACAAACACCAACCACCACCTTAGTTCCACTGTACCTAGAAAACTTTCTAAGGCAACTTTAATTATGCAACCGAAAGATCCGCAGTTATTTTGGTTGCATACTCACTAGCAGATCTGCACTCAACATAACCTATTTTTTTATGAAAAGTTAACGATTAACGTTAACGTTAACGGTAACATTACCTTCCGTTGCAATTAACGAAGTTAACTTTTTTGTTAACGATTTAACCATTAACAAAGTTAACTTTCTGATTAACTTTGCCCAGCTTGGGCACTGTGTACCTACTTATATCCCTCTATTAAATTAACCAAAGCAGTTCACATATAAAGCACAAGCATGGGTGTACTGAAATTATTTCAACAAAGTAACACATTTAGTTAAAACGCAATTGACGAAGTAAAAACTGAGCAGTATAGTACGTTTTTTATAGTTTCACATTTTCGACATTTGATTTTCTAAAAAAAAAGGTATTATAAAGGCAGATCAAATATTAGATGACCAGATGTACTACCGACTTGCGGCTATAAATCGCTCATATTTGTATATTTGTGGCCTAGGGTTCAGAGAAAGAAACCTCTTCAATTATTTTAGTACTTACCGTTATGAACTAGTAGTGTCGAATCTCTTGCCAGTGCCAGTTCAGAATCTGTCAACGTAGCGTCTGAAGCGTTCTCTGAAGAAGGTGTGTCACTGAGTCCAGCAGGTTGCTGGTACAAGGGGTGCTGATAAGTATGCTGGGGGTACCGTCTGGGAGAATCTTCACCCTCTGACCCGCTGAGACTGTATGCGGCATACAATCGACCCTTCCCTGCAACAGAGTAACACCCCGTGTCAGAAAAAAATGCACTACACATACGCGAGCTGTGTATATGTGAACAGTACGTGTCGATAAATATAAGTCCTGGGGCTTTTACGCGTCATTTACAGAATTGATACCGTCATCCGGGACAATGGGAACACGCTGGGGTACATTCGTAAAAACTACCCCACTAACCGGAACTAATATTGATAATGCCCGGACTGCCTCGACCGGGGCAATTTTTTTCCATAATGCGATTTGTATTTGTTGCGTTTTCACGCGTGAACGTGCCAGATAAAATTAATGTTGTCGGGTTTTGCTAGCGTGAATCATTGTGTTTAGTGTGGTCCACAAATTGCTGAACGTGCGAGGATGATATGATGTTTGGGGTTAACTAGTCATGCTGCTGATGCGTGGGAGTATTGAATTCCGTTCAAATGTGCAGAATAAAATTTGGGTAGCATGCAGTTTTGGCAATCAGAAGCAGAAAACTGTGCAAATATATAGTTAGTTACATCTTTACAAATAGTAGAAAAGTGGAAACATGAGCTTCTGTAGGTATAAAGAAGTTTAATGGAAGACCATCGAGCGATACAAATCTTGTTTGCTGGGTAAACAAACGACTTCATCGTTTGTTCATCTGTCTGATCATGTTTGACTATGTTTCACTTTTTTTTTTTTTATTTCATTGACCACCCACTGTTTTTTAGATACTCAAACAGGTCGGTAACGGTTAAAATCACATTAGCTTTGGTAATTCAAAATTGGTAACGATTTCTAAATTCCAAAATATGGCCAACTATGGCCATATTTTATTACTTAGATTGCGGAAGATGGTCAACCGTCAACTCGTCACGGTAGTCCTTATTTTAAAAGTACCTACATCGAAAAAGCGGAAGGTAGTCAAACGAAATCACAAATGGTCAAATATGGTCAAACGATTATGTAAAAAAAAGTTAAAAATTCCAATGGTGGGGGGGGGCTTCCGTAAAATTGGTCCCCATGTTAAGAATGTCAATAACTTGAAAACGGTGGTAGTCCAGTTAAATTAGACGGAAAAAGCGACAAACTTCCAACCATACAAAATTCTAACTCAGTTGGATTTTTGTATACACCGGTGGAAGGAAATAGTATATTGTGTACCAAGCCGAGACACTGGTTCCTTGCCGGGCCGAGAGAAGAGGGCACTTCTGGAGGCCCGGAAAACCACTTTCTGGGCGTGGTGCACACATAATTCTTTATCCTACACAACAATATCGTAATAAAATCACCCGTTTCTAAAGACAAATCACTGACATATTGGTGACATATTGGCTTTTGACAAATAAAAAAACGTTGACGTTTTAATCGCAAACGTCAAACCGAATCGAAAGCTGTGTTTTGATTGGACAGACCATTCGGTCGCCATCTATATGGACAATTATTTTCGCTGCTAGCGCTGAAAAGTGTTCATTACAGGCCTGGCTGGGCCTGGGCCTAGCATCTTTCGTGTCTCCATAGAGACGCGAAAAAGACATTTTCGCATCGTGTAGGATAAAAAAGTGTTTTATACCTCCCTTGCGTTTATGAAGGTTTTCAAAAATTACTACCCTTTACACTTGAATACATACAGAAATTTTGTTTCTCTTTGTGATTTTGACGTTTTTCTAGACCTATGACATAAGAACGCCAACTCGTAGTGGTATTATGTCTAGATATCTCTATATATTAGTTTAGTAAGTTTTGAGAGATTTTCTAACGACGTTCACCTTTGACCATGAATAACTCACAATGCAGACACGATATCGATGGGAACATTTTACAAGTTATTTGTAATGCACAAGCGAAGGTGTGCCCAGCTGGGTTGACGTGAAATTCTTATTTGCCTGGGCTAGTGGGTGGTCAAATGAAATAAAAAGATAGATAATTATAGATTGTCAGAGATGGTCAAACAAATGGTCAACCATTGATGTAATAAAAAGTTGAAAATTCTTATGATGGGGCCAACTTCACGTACCTCAACTTCCACGTTTGCGGAAGTTACTTTTCACAATAGAAGACAAGAACGACTCTCTCGGGGTATATCATTTTGCGGAGTCAGTACAACGGTTGGCAAGCAACGTTTCTGACGTCAGGCATCTGGAGGCAGATGCCACTTCGTGAACATTATTCTCGCGTGGTTACACAACTTCAATACTAATTTCATAGAGTCATAGCTCTTGTAACTAAATATTGTATGTATGTATATACTAAGTACACTACCACTAGGTGGTGTACTTGGCCCAATCATTTACCTTCTTTACACACATGATCTTCCGCAATCAGATGGTGTTACCGTTGCCACTTTTGCTGATGATACTGCTATCATGGCAGTAGATACAAATGTTGAAGGAGCAACGCTAAAACTGCAGAATGCTGTCAACAATATTAGTGATTGGATGCAACGATGGCTAATTGCATTGAACGAAACCAAATCCGTTCACATGAATTTTACCAATAAGCAAATACAACACGTTCCTGTGTAAATAAATAACACCACCGTACCCTACTCGAACACCGCAAAATACCTCGGTATGACGCTGGACACCAAGCTTCACTGGAAAGCACACGTTAAAAAGAAACGAGAAGAATTGGGCATAAGATACAAGAAAATCTACTGGCTTATTGGTAGGAAGTCGGCTTTGTCGACATATAATAAACTCCTACTTTACAAGCAGATACTTAAACCTGTGTGGACCTATGGTATCCAACTGTGGGGCTGCACTAAGCCAAGCAATATCGCCATCATTCAACGCTTCCGAAATAAGGAGCTAAGAAACATCGTGGGTGCACCTTGGTATATAAGAACCAGAAATCTCCACATGGATCTTGAGATGGAATTAGTAACCAACGAAATTGAAAAGTTTGTAGAGAATCATCAGAACTGACTTCTCCAGCACACGAATGGTGAGGCAATCCAACTTCTTGACAATTGTGACAGTGTGCGAAGACTCAAAAGAACTAAACTAAACCTTTTGAGTTGGTGAAGTGACGTTAAAAAAGCAGAGCACAGTGTTATGTGAGTGATAGGTGAACAAAGCATAGCAACGTGCAGTGTGTGAAGTTTAAAGCGTCAGCATCCAAACTAAATTTAAGTTACACCAACTTAATATCGAACACTTTTTATACGTAGCAATTTAGGTTAGATTAATATAGCTGGATAGTCATTAGACTAGGTGTTATACACAAGTACCTATGAGGTGCTGTTCATTAATAAAAAAAAATTCGTTTGACCACCCACGGTATTTGAGGTACCCAAAAATGGTAACGGTTAAAATCACTTTGGCTGTCGTAATGTAAAATTGGTAGCGATTTCTAAAATCCCAAAATATGGTCAACCATGGTCGTTCGATTGCGGAAGATGGCCAAGTGTCAAAATTGTAAATATTCAACATTTCAGTATTTTAAATCGCAATTACCTAGATATCTAGGTAATTAGCGATTTGAATTCAAAATTGGTAACTATTTCGAACATTTTCAAAATATGGTCCATGTGTGGAAAATGGTTACTACAGATTTGCGTTTATTAGATTTTAACAAAACTGTAAAGATACTTACACTTGACTACAGACATAAGTTGTGTTGCATTTCAGAATTACATAAGACACTTCTTATGGACATATGTCGAACATGGTCAAGGTTTAAAAGTATGCTGTTATTTTTCTTATTATAAAATATGATGCTCTGTCATTGCGTTCAATGACTTGGGTAGCGGAACGGTTTACTTAACACAAATACGTTGTTTCTCTTATGTGCTTTTGACGCTTTTCTAGACCTATAACTTGAAAACACCAACTCTTAGTGGAACTATGTATAGACATTTTTGTAGAGTACTAAAAGATGTGGATTTCCTAACGGCGCTCATTGTCCTCTGAGCGGTATAGAAATCAAGAACTTGTTAAAAAATCAGTTCGGTCATCTTTGACAACAGTGGCGGCTCCTAGCTAATATTAGTGGGGTGATGTTCCAGAAAGTTTTTTGTCATTGATTTAAAGAATATTGTGTAAAAGGAAAAAAACGTATAAAAAGAAAATTTATTCAGAAACTTGATGAAATTGTAAAAGAATTTAGGGAATAAAAACGGATTTCTTATTTACTTTAACCTAAATTGTTACCGTTACATTCTTACAATCATTAATAAATTTATGTAAAAACTACATTTTCTGAAAACTACGCTTTAACAAAATGAACAAAAAATTAATAATTTTCCATATCTTTCTATTGTTTCATGCAGTGTCACCAGAACTCATCCACATGCAAAAATTGAACTCGATTGGACAATGAAAAGGAGGTAAAATATCGATTACAAGATTTGAACATAACAAACAAGTGAAGTTAAGATAAGCGTAGTAATAAATTGATATAAAAATATATTTTTTAAAAACTACGCTTAATGACTACGCATTAACAGTTAAATTTTGAAAATTGTGGCAAAATTTCCAAAAATTTTTCAATTTTTTTATTCTTTTATGCATTGTCACCGGCAATCTGTCCACGTGCAAAATTTCAACTCGATTGGATATTGGGAAGTAGGTAAAATATCGATTACAAGATTTAAATGTAGCAACCAAACAAGTGAAGTTAAGATAAGCGTAGTAAAAATTAAATCCAGTCTTCTTGTTTTAATTTGCGCGAAAAAATCATTAATTTTATCCTTGGTCTCTGTATGAAAACAGAAGAATTTTTTCTCCATTGAAAGCACTGCAATTGTTGTAAAATACGTATTGCCTTTTGATATGCCATCGGCAATTTGTAAAACTACCTTCCACCAGCACAATAGGGTCGGCACGGTCGGCACTGCGGAAACAACAGTGCTCTCTGTATCCATAACAGGCCGCTGCCTCGCGTGCAGCTTCCTATGTACGCATGCGCAGAACAGTCAAACACCTCGCCTGCTGGAACTGTGAAGATAATAGTTCCATACAACGATTTTTGAATAATTTTCTTAAAACTGGAGGATGGTTCCTGACATTAAGGATTATACTTTGAACAAGTATAACGAAAGAATTAAAGGAAAAATGACTCATTATATTAAATGTTATCCACACTGTTAAAAACCTATAGATATTTACATAGATTTTACATAGATTATATGATGGTAAATTTTCATGAAATAGCTGTAAATATCAATATTTCATATTTTGTTTGTAAATATCAATAAAATGATGTAAAAATACACAAAAAACTCCTAAAAATACATCTCCGCAGGTAAAATAACATACTTTCCATTTGTTTTGTTAATTTACACGAATAAGAACTACTAATATACGTATTTTGTTGCTAAAATTACATTTTTTTTCTGCGTTCAGTAGTTTTCGACAATAAAATGTATACACACACAACTTTATTGTAGAAAATACATATTGTCATGCAAAATTACACGATACGTTAAATAATATACTTAATAAGTGGAATAACACATATATAATGAATATCAAGTACATGTTTTAAGTGTAATACACAACAGTATTGTAAAAACACACATAGAGTAACACAAAATTACACAAAACGTGAATTAATGAACTCAAAGAGTAAAATAATAAATGTTTAATGTAAATCTAATACATTTTTGATGTATTATTTAAAATAAAGTGTGTATTGTTTTACACAAAGTGTGTATTTTGCGTTCGGAAAGTGCATTTTTGCCCATTGACGCCATTCTGCCGCGTTCTCGCCCAAGCACTAGTCGCTCAGCATTAGTTCGCTTTCACTCTTCGAAATTCACGGTAGTTGGTGTGGTGGTCCTATATTGTTAAGGTTAATAAGGTAAGTAGGTATATTATCATCGCACTACGATTCATTAACATAGATTAACAAGCTGTCTTAAGGTCGATATCGTTGGTCAGTTGTAAAATAAAATTACATCTGATGGCATTGATGATTCTGATGCCACTTTGTTGCAGGATGAGGAATAGAACTTCTGAAGATACGCAGAATCTGCCGGTAATACTCCGCGTTGTAAAATCAGGTAATAATAATACTCTATATATGTACAATGTATATACATGTGTATTTGTTGTTTTTAAGGTGCTGTTGGAGAGTAAACCGATCAATGACGGCACGTACGATAGATAGCTCCACTTTTGCGTTTCGGGTTGCTTTTTCAATATATTTTATAGCATATTTGCAAGATCAAAAACAAAAAAAAATGCTACACGATGGAGTTTGTACAGCAATATTATGGAAAGATCCACCTGATGCCGGATCAAAAATTACCTACCAAGAAAGGCGGCTCTAAGGCTCGTATGTTAAGACTTGTTCGTAGGCTGCACGATGTTGTTTAAATAAGTAGGTATAGCGTAAAATTAGTGGTTGTTACAAAATGAGTCAATATCTTCGGATTATTTATTTCTTCTTAGTTTTGAAACTAAACAATATCGCGAAAGCAAATTCTTTCTTCCATAAATAATTTTTTGTATGTTGATTTTAGTTTCATATAAGTAAGTAAGTTTTAAATCTATTTTGCTTTGTCGTGGTTTCCGTTAACTGTCTTAACTTGAGTATAACCCCCCATTTTTTCAAAATGACGCAAACCTGAATCAGTGTAATCAGTCCTTGTAATCAGTGACTAGAATATTATTGTATTGGAGAATTTTGATAAAAAAAAAAACAAGATTCCAAAATTTGTTGTCAGTTGTCTCACTTCTATTTCCTCAGAAAGAGGGGGGGGGGACAGGTTTGCTAACTCACACTGTATAATTAAAATTATTGTAAGTATATCATATTTACATTAGAATGTACTTTTATTTTAAACAATACAGATTTTCTAAAGTTAATGTTGTTTAATAGTGTCCTCTGTATTATTGGAAGTGACGGTACATGTAGATTTAAAAGAATAATAAAAGCAGGTAAGTGGGTATATTTTAAGTGGTATTTTTAAAGTTATAATAAAAAACATATATTTTTGCAGTAATTAATTAATTAAATAATTAATTAATTGATGATACCTACGTATTTACACAATGGCTTGGGTGCAGTTGCTATTAGTATGCAAATAAATACTAATAGCGAATACACCAAATTCATTGTGTAAATACAGTAGTGTCATTTATGTAAAAATATATTCTTACGTTACATAATATTGCATGTATTTTAATACACGCAATTATGGAAACTGGTTTATATGTAATAATACTTCTGACATGTAAACTGATTTACACATACATATGTAGGTTACATATTTATCTGTATTAATACTTCTGCCGTGTAAATACAAATACATATTTTTATGTATGTTACACATCGATTTGTATTGATACTTATAATTATGGAAAGTGGTTTTACATTGTTTATGTACAATGCACCTAAACGTGTAGAATATACATATTCTCTTGTAATGAATTACATTTTTTTGTGGCTACAAATAACCAGTTAGATATCGTGTAAATTCTGCTAACAGTGCATATTATTAAGTGGAAATATAGGGGGTTCTGCAGTTCCACAGTGCCTATACACGAGCCGCCACTGTTGTTTGACCATGAATAACTCGCAACACAGACACTATATCGATGGGAACTTTTTGCACGTCATTTATATTGTGCAACCAAAGATGTGTACAAAAATCCAGCTGGGTTGGAATTTTTTGGAAGTGAAATCCTAATTTGATGGGGCTAGTGGGTGTACACATGAAATAAAAGATGGTCAAACAAATGATCAACCATTGGTGTAATCGAAAGTTGAAAATTCCTATGATGGGAGCCAAGTTTAAGTACCTCAACTTCCAGACGTTTGCGGAATATAAGTTTATTTTCACAATAGAAGACAAGCACGATATTCTCGGCGAATATCATTTTTCGTCAGGACAAGAAGGTTGGCAATCTACGTGTACGTTTCTGTCGTCATATGCCACCAGAGGCCACTGTGTAAACGATGCTCAGTCTCGCGTGGTTACTCGCGTGGTTTGATTCTAATTTGGAAAAAGTTTACGTTCAGCGGCATGTTCCCGCTTCCCTGATACTCCACATATTAGTATCAAAAACATGCATCATTCACAACGATAAATTCATGGAGACTCCATCATCACCTAACCAGTGACTTCAATGATCCATTCGACTCAATGGCATGAAAAGTAAAAACTGATGATCGTCAACACACGTTCAACCTAATCTGAGAATCCCGTCTTCTCGCAAAAGCAGCTTACACGTATCATCGAGCAAATTCCTCCTACGTTACCTAGCGACCAAACGGCCCGTCGTAAAACTAATGCGTTCCTAAAGAATTTCAATTCTGGCAGCGCCACATGAAATATACGCGGCGATGTGATGTTTAGTATCGGGGGCGGCAGCAGAAGATTCGGAACATAGCGCGGCGGCGGCCACCGGTAAACGTGACTTATAACTGAGATAAATCAAGTCGCCTGAATATTGCATGGCCGCCGCGGACGGCGGGACGGCGGGAGAAGAGGGGACGCGGGGGGTTGGCCCGGGCTGGGTCTGACGTTTCGAACCTGGATCAACGGTTGACAGTTGCAGGGGAATGCCCACGGGGACACTACTGGGCTAGGTGTTTCAGACAAGCGGAATACGACTCGACTCAGATAAGACCTCGAACCGACGATACAGCTTACGTGGGGCGAGGGTCCTGGACTACTTTATGCCGATGCCTGCCTGAATCCTTAAAGATGATTTTCTAGTGTTACCGCCGGCGCTATCTATATTTCAGTTGGATGGGGACCAAGTATGTAGTAAATTTTTAGAAGTTTCTGTTACGAAAAAGACCGGTACCTAACGCGGACCATCGGTTCAAGTGACCATGAAGATCAAAAGGGACTAGTAAACTGCTCAAAAAGAATTCGAATAAAATGGGCTCTACACTTCGACGAATAACTTGAGACACAAGAATTGTTAGTTGCCTAGTTGTAAAAACATCTCACAAGCGGTATTTACATAGCTAAAATTATAGCGTGTTTCTGAAATAACTGCTAGTTTTGTAGAAGTCTATCGACGACAGCCAGAAAAGCCAGTGGCGTAGCGTAGTAGGGGCGGGGGGTGGGGGGGCGGCCCGCCCCGGGCGGCACGTTTAGGGGGCGGCAAAATTTCATCTAAAAAAAATTTGAACCATTTCATTTCATATTTTTGTCGCACTTACGATTCGGGGCGATTGAAATGAGCACGGAATTTTGCATTACTAATAGCGTCTTCTTTTGGTAAAACTTGTGCACCCTAGAACTGCACTGGCAATGCACGGTAACTTTTGGTTTTCATATGGGCGCCATGTTTGGTTTTAACATTTTAGGTGGTCTTTTTTTCAGTTTCAATTGTGATGTATCACACTTGTTGTTTAGCTGGAAATTTTAGATAAATGTTAGTATTTTATGTCTGCTTTTGCAAACATTAAGTCGGACTTAGAATTAACGTTTCTTGAGTATGACACATAAGTTTAAAGCAACCCTTTCCATTCTTTGCGTTCATGTATTTAATTTAAAAAAAAAACAGCCCGTTAATTGTGGTACAATACGTTAATCAGAAGCAAGAGTGATCATTAAAAAATTAAATGTTAAAATCATGCATGGCTTCCATAAAAAGGGAAAAGTTTGCCATTGTTTCTCTATCTCCTTTAAAGATAACTCAAGTACCTACGCAAATGGATGTGTCGTGCCTGAAATGGTGCATATTCATGTCTAAAGTAACATAACATTGGATCGAAATGTCATATTATTGTGAATATGGTGTGTTTGTAATTTTCACAATGAGAGAAATAATTGAATTGACTAAATCTTATTGGAAATACGAGTAACTGAATATTTGTACCGTTTTTTTGCCAAACCACTGCAAGTCTACAAGTCAGTTAAGGGACAATAAAAGGCCGCTCAGTGTGCGATAAGATATGATTTCTTTTTCATAAAAAATTAGAAATTTAGAATTTAGAAATTAGAATTAATGAATTTTTTATTTTGTAATAAAATTTCGTACAAATTTAAATTTTTGGATTATAATAACTTTTACCTCACAAACTAAATAAAGCGATCAAAATGTAATAAAATCTTTGAGCAAGGTTCTGAGACAAAAGGCATTGTCCGATGGAATTAAAATTTTTTCCGTTTGTTATGTCAATCATCACATTTTTCCACGATGTTTTAATTCTATCCTTATTACTTATTTAAATCACCTTCAGTGGTGAAATTTCATATTTCTAAAATGGTTAACAATTGTAACAATTCAGTTTTTGTTACCACAAAAAAGTCACCACGTGTAGTGATTGTAGTGTTGTCACCACGTGTAGTGATTGTTAAATTATTGAACTTTATTGACAAATTGTATTGTCCACTTGAATTATTAGAATTTATTGTGAAATCGAAGCTGGAAGATCAGGGTTGTTATAAAAACGTTTTCTTTTATTTTAAACAAAACAAACATTTTTTTTTATAAAATTATGTTTTTTTTTTAACGAAACAATGTTTTTGAACACTTAAAAAAACATGTTTTAAACATGAAATGAAACATGTTTTAAATCACATAAAAATATGTCTTAAACAGAGAATAAAACTTGTTTTAAACATGTTCTAAATCACGCAATTATTTTATTTGTAGCCATTTTAAACGGCGTCTTTTCATTCCTTATTTTACTTGCTATTGTATTACTAGAAATGTTCAAATTTCGGTAGTTTAGAAAATGTATAAACACAACATTTAAAATAATAGTTTAAAACAAAATATGTTTTAAAACATGTTTAAAACAGTCTTTTAAAACAAACCGTTTTAAACAAAAAAAAACCCTGTGGAAGATAGTTTGCCCAGTATTATAATTATGCTCCGAATATTTCTTACAATTGCAATAAGCAATGCCAGCTGCGAGAAGAAAATTTTCAAAATTGATATTAATCAAAAATTATGTAAGATCATCATTTGTAAACCGAACAATACACAATATAATAAAATATAATAGTTCGTTAGAATTACTGTATATTTTTAGTCTTTTAAATTGAAATACCTAAATCAGGGGGCGGCGAAATTTTCCTCCGCCCCGGGCGGCAGACACCCACGCTACGCCACTGAGAAAAGCAATTGCATCATATAATGTATAGTTCAAAGTTTTAGGTTCTAAATGAGTTTAAAAATCGTCTGAAGCCGTCAGCTGGTTACACATCCACGCTGTTTCGTATTAGAGCGACACGTTACAGTGAGCGCGTAAAGTATGGAAACATGACAAAATCAGAATTTGAGATCAAAAGTTGCGTTTTACGTCAGATTATTGCGTTTTTGACGTTTCTTTTATGGAGTCCTCCGCACCACACAAACTATTGGGATTTTCGGTAAAAGTGCAATGATGAAGGTTTACTATGAGACCATTTTGAGGTTTCTAGGACAATGGGTGCAGTTAGAATAAATTTGAAAAATTAACAAAATAGCGTTTTTTTACACCTTCACCGCACCTTTTTGGTTAACCTTGTGCGATAGAAAATTATGGAGCCCGCATTCATTTTCAGGGCAGTTAATTCTACCCAATACGCAATTTCATATTCAACTTATCAATATTTTACATTTTTTATTATTTTACTCATTTTTATTTGTATTTTTTTCGAAAATTTCCTGGTATAAGGTCATAAAATATTTCCGATACCATTTAGACTATTCAATGATCTATCAAAATCAGTAAGAAAAAAGGGGTTGCCATTTAAAATAGCGTTGATAACGCCATAACGCAGTAATAATTGATGGTCGGAAATTGAACTTTTCGCAGAAATGTGTATTTTAATAGTTAAAAATCGACGTGTTCGAGGATTTTTTAAAACAACAAACCATCTCAGATGCTTTCTCAAGTTTCCATACTTTACGCGCTCACTGTATAAGTAATTGCACGTTAGAAAGATATGTAGCTAATCAAGTACATAATGTAATGTGGATTTATAAAAATTGTCATTACAAAATAATTTCAAACACAAACTATTAACATAAACTCTGACCACATTGATTTATTTCACTTTGCATGCCCGGTTCAAAAGATCTGAGTATTCCCCGAGCACACACATAGAGTTGCCATATTTTATTATGGCACTGTCAGGACATCACTGTCAGGGGAAAACAAGAAATGCAAGAAAAAACGACGACCCAAATTAACTATACAAGTCGTCTCTCCGTAAAAACTAAATCTGAAGGCAGAAATTAAGATTTTGCTTTTTGGCGTTATTGTTCCCCAAAAACTAGATTCAATTCAGAACTTCTGTCTTCAGATTCAGATTCTTCGGCAAAAACATAATCATATGTACGATATTTTTGTTATTCGAAAGAGTAGTAATTTGTTTTCGATTCTTGTTTTTTTGGCAAATTAAGTCATAGGAAGAAATCTGCCTTTATCTATATTCGAGAAGATACCGATTTCGTTTTTATTAAGTTTAGTTTTACTGGTTTGTTTGAAGCTAGGAATTACCGTTATAACAAGTAAAAGTTATCCCAGGTATCGTTTAAAATACCGAACATTGTTCCAGTGACAGTCCCGATATATCGGGACGGATGGCAACCCTACGCATACATTAGCAGACTATAGAATATCAGTCAATTTGAATTTTGAGAACTCAGTATTGATTATGGACTTAACAGCAGACGCGCACACTAACATTGGAACTAAATTCACGGTCGTCGTAGTCGGTGTTTTTTACAAGCAGCCGCTAATATTCATGGCCGCCAGCCCAGTTTGCTCCTGGACGGCTGGGGACGCACAGCTTAACCAAGCTTAATACTCAAAGAACAGGGACGAAGTCCATTTTTCATAATTAATGTTCTGGCTACTGCATTGCGTTATAAAGGGTTTTTCAATAAGAGGTTTCATTTTGATATTAAAAAACACGAGTATTTTTTTAAGAGAAATCAATAAATTTCATTGTAAAGAGGAAGGTATGCCATTAACGATATCAGCCAAATGGCAGCCACAGCTACACATGCAGCACCATATCCTTTTCATGAAATTGTCCATGACCAATTCGCACGTTTATTATTATCAGAGAGGTGGTCCCTGTTGCGGTACCCGCACTGCGGTCAGTATTCCTTTTGTGCCCTCAAGAGTTTTAGCTCAGAAGTCCTGTCTTTTTGATTAAGTCCAGGATTTTTCTGGGGTCAGTTCCTCGTATCTCATCTGGGTTCACCTTCTGTTCCCAGATATGTACGTCTGTCATTCACGAAGGCTTCGCAGAGGCCTAGAACCTACTTAGGCATAGAGACTTAGGTCTAAAGACTTTATGCAAAATACGGTGTAATGTCGTTTGTGGAATGTCTAATTCCAAAGATCGACGAGGAATCGACAAACGTGGGGTTTCTTCAACACTACGGGTTACAGCAGCAATATTCTCAGTTATTCTTGAGCGACGCACACGATTTCGATTCTACACATCACTACCTTGTCCCAACAGCTCAAATTTTTCCACCAGTTTCGCTACTGCCGGCCGAGAAGATGCTTCACAACGACCAAAAAGTGCTTTAGATTTGCGAACTGTGACTTCAAAATTTTCACCATTTATGTAGTGAATTTTTATAAGTTCAATGCGTTGTTGAAGCGTGTATCGGACCACTTTAGTAATGGCGTAGTTTTAACTTGTCAAATGTCACAAGATGACAGCTTCAAAATTGACTGCTGCTCAAAAAGCAGGCTATTCAAAATGAAACCTCTTATTGAACAACCTTTTATAATAATTAATCAATAAGCCTATATTCTCTATATTCTTGAATGATGGTATTCTTAAATGAACACAAATATACACGTGATGCTAATATACAGACGCCTAATTATTATTTTGCTCAGTATTTGTATACAGGTTGTTCCTAAATATCATGTAAATACGAAAAGGGGTAATTCGTTGGCTTATTTAATGACTAAAAATTCATATAAACATAGGTCCGCAAACGCTTCGTTGCCGATCTACAGGGTGTTGAAATTTCAAGATTTTTTTAGTTTGTTCTTTAAAGCTCTTCTATCCTAGTTTTAATTTTTAACAGTTGGTGGCGAATAAAATGTCAAAATAAATACAAACAAAAGGTTATCTAAATCAAGCCAAGGCATACTAGACCAATTATTTAAAAAATTTTAATTTCATCTAGCGAAACAGAGAAAAGCTTTTATTTTTTTTTCTCGATAACGGTGCTAAATACGAAAGAACTACAAAAGATTAAAATGCTTTATAACAAAATAAAAAATGCATTTTGTATTTTAGAATCCACCAGCGGCGCACCGAAAAAAAGTTCATGGGGAGAAAAGGGGGCATGACCCCTGAAAAAACATCTCCCTGTAGATTCTTAAAACCATTTGGTATGCCCAATGATGTAAGTCCCACAGCGCTAACCATATTCCAAATTAGAGCTAAATATCTCAAAAACAACAAGAGTTATACAGAAAAAACTAAAAAAATCTTGAAATTTCAACACCCTGTAGATCGACAACGAAGCGTTTGCGGACCTATGTTTATATGAATTTTTAGTCATTAAATAAGCCAAAGAATTTCCACTTTTCGTATTTACATCATATTTAGGAACAGCCTGTATATTAGTTCTAGCATATAAACAGGATTTTAAAATTTAAAAACCGGTTTTCAAATGTCACGAAAAGACGGTTTTAAAACCGCGTTTATAAATATAAGTATAGCATAGCATAGCATAGCATCGCATAAAGCAAATAGATTTTCAAGCATAAATATTCACTTACAGTATCTTTATCTATGTCTGTAAAATACATAAAATGTATGTATGTCTTATTCATTTTTAGTGTCTAAGATTTGTATGTGGTGTGCTTTAATATGCTAAAGAAAGTGCTATGCAATCAAGAATTACATTTATCGGCGCTGGTTGCTGTATACAAAGAGTATCAGTAAGCCTCCCGCTGAAGAGATTTAAACCAGATAGCGGCAAAGTAGCCTTACGAAAAACTATTCCCCATCTACGAACGTATTGATTACTGGCCAACAATATTTCATTGTGTTGCGGCGATAACATCGGTAGGGTTGTATTTTTCTAACGCCCAGCGCCGCCTCATATTTATTCCGAACTCGTTATCTTGTGGATTTTGCCCGTACACTTGACATGTGTTAATTTGATATGTAAATCGGATTACACGGTTTTCTTTTGTGCTCGTAAGATACGATACGATTGCGGAGGGAGCCACTGCAGCGGAGAAGATGGCCGAATGGTCATTCAGATAAGAATATCCGCTTCAAATAGAGTCGGTGAAAATGCAGTAAGGGCTTTCGGGCATGGGCGCCGTTAGAAAATGTTCCAGGGGGGGGCAAATTTTTTTTTAGTATTAAATCGTGACGTAATATTAAGTACTATGCCATTAACTGTTTTGCAGCATTTTCGTCTTCTGAGAAATCTCTATCGCTTTAAGGTAGTGAAATGTTTTTGTTTACATTTTTGTGTGTTAATAGCCATCCATGGTCGTGATCCCTGTATGCTCGACAACACTTACTTATTATATATTGATATTCATTGAATTTCAAGTCATTTTGCCGTCTTTCTATATCGTTTATTAATGTGGCATTAATATTTTTAATTAATAATTGTTTGTAAATATATTTTGTTTCTGAATCATTGAACTCTTATTCTAAAATTTAGGATTTTGTATAATTTTCAACCAATATTGTAGCCTTTTTATTACTTTTTAATACGTTAGGAGACATTGTTGTTAATTTCCTATAATAATTTCTAGCTCGTGGTCATCGAGAATCTGATACAATATCTCAATAACAAATTGATAAACAATAAAAAGGCAACAATATTATTTTAAAATTTACCCCGTTAACGAGAAATAATGACTAAATGTAGAGAAAAGTGGATTAATTTGAAAATTCTGTGTTTAGGATAATCGACGACGAAATAATATGTTTTTCCGTCGATCGTTTATTTATGAGTCAGTTTAGTGAATAGTAAATCGTTTATTAAACAACTCTATTAATGCACGATTTCTATTAATGCATGATTTGTTATAGCCAATCACACGACGTAAAGACATCGTTTGATTGGCCAATCGAACATATGTGAAATGAAACCTTCCAATCAAAACATACCGCCCTCTAGAACTGTCAGTGTCAAATTACAAAAATTGTCATATAACCTACAAAGACATTGGCGAAGAAAAATCTATGTAGACGACGCTAGAAGAATGCGATCGACGAAAAAATTTTGTAACCAACTATTTATTTTACTTTATACTTGAACACTTGTAAGGCGACAATGCTAGGTCAACTACAAACTTTTGACCGAACTCATGTACGGAAATGTATTGTGTCAACGCTGGAGGGAGTCAGAAAATGGTACCAATATTACAAACAGCATAGAGAATCAATTGTCATGTATCATAGGATGGCCCTTTTAATACCAAATAACTTTTGTCTGAATTTTTTTATTATTTAACGTTTTTTAAACTCCCTTTTCATTAACCGAAGTTTTGTAATTTTAGTACCAATTTTTGCCAATAATGGGTCATCTATAAATCTTTTTAAATTATTTGATTTTAAAATAGTTATTCTATGATACTTTATACAACCTATTTTACTAAAGCAATTTCTAAAGTTGGTACAATATTCCGGCTCTCTGCAGTTCCTAAACGGCGTCTATCTGGACATGAGTTCGTTATCAAAATTTGATCTACTACCAAAAGTTGACTATTATACCTTATCTATATATTCTACGCTTATTACTTTAGCACTTTAGGAGTGTAATTATGGTAAACTGCTCAGCAGTGCCAAAAATTGCGAAGTAATGGAAACTAATAAGTACGATCAAATAAAAGTGCATACAACAATACTTATTTTGGACTGCAGCGCAAAATTTGGATACCGTATCGTGTCATCTTGTGGCTCTTTCGCGACTGTTACGAGAGGGCAATATCGCAATATCTAATAAAACTGACATTGGTGACAACAGCCGATAATAATCGGAATAGTCATCACTTATCTAGTAATTTTTTTTTCATCCTTCACTATACGTAAATGTCATTTTTGCATCTTTGTGGGGACACGAAAGATTCTAATTGCCCGCTAGGCGTTTAGTTAATAACTTTCAAGCCTAGCCGCGAAAATATTTTACACACTGGCCGGGCGGCGACTGACCTGTCTGTTAAATAAATACATAGCTTTCAATTCGGTTTGATATGCGAGATCCATCTGATGAAAAAGATCAACCTGATCTATGATCAAAAGATCCATCTAATATGATAATAACCGATTTATCGATCAGATCTATTTATCGGTCTTCAATTGTGATCAAAGATCGATCACAAATTTCTCGACCACTCTTATCTTTTTCGTTTTTCGCGTAGCGGTAGTTGGGTTCGAAATCCAGGGGGGGGCAACCGCCCCCCCCTGCCCATATGTAACGGCGCCCATGCTTTCGGGTATAGTGCTATCGCCTACGAGATTAAGTTTATTAATTCTACGTATTTGAGACTGGTAGATAATTCGGAGGAAATGGATTCCAGAGAATTAGGTACTATTCACGGAAATGAGAAAGGACCACATATTGCAACGTATTGAGTGTACACAGACCGTTGTATAGTCGCAAGGTTAGGTGGGGGACATCGGGTTGGGCTGTGTGAATTATCGTTTAGGGGTGTACTTGGTTATTGATCAAACATTTAGGTGTGTACCCCTAACTGGAATTGACGTGATAGGGCTAACACGAATGCCTCTTCGAATAAATTAGAAGTAGTATCTGGTAAATTGTGCCGCTTCGAATACAGTTATTTCTGGTTGCGTGCCAGCGAATGATTGGGTTTCCCATATTTTCATAATCAAATTTTCTAATAATAACGTTATTAAACGAAATAAATTTGGACATCAAAGTTATGAGAATGGATTGTGGGGATTGGCTATCTTTGTATACCTATTTACTGGATAGGTGTTCACAAACGCGCAGTATGGTCATGGGCGGATGCAAAGCAATCTACCACGCATATAAACCTTAGTCCAGACCAGGCTGGTTTAAAAATGGGCGGGCTTTAGATTTTATTTAGTATCATGGTTATTTCATTCATAGAAAGTTGAAGGGTTCTCTATGAACGAGCGAAGTAAATCTGCAAAACCGACCCAAAAATACTTCTAATACCCAAAGATTGTCAATTGATAATACTATCAAAAACACAATTAGTAGTTTCGAGGCATGGTCAATAATTCTCGATCACAAATAATCTCCTTGAATAATTTATTTTTTAAGACATTGGTATTAATTCACTCTAGTTAAGGTTATTGCCTTGTAAATTAGGTATAACTAATTTGTAGCATTTTTGTATTTGAACTTATTTTCTATCTTGTTTTGTGTTATATGTTATAATTGTTATAACATAAGATCCAGCCAGCCAATTGTATACCTACAAATCTTCATGGGAGTACTAAAGCCGTTTAACTCAACTGAAAAATCTACATTGCTTCTATGGTCGTGACATTAGATATAATTTGATATTACTAGCCACGGCCGGGACCTTGGATGATCAACAAAAATGCCCTGTTTTATTACTGTACTTTCTGATTTAATAATTTATTTCAAAATTAATGAGTTTTTATCCTAGAATTTACCATTAGACCGTTTTTCAACGAAAGTTGTAAGCACTTTTTATCATTTATTAGTACGCTAAGAGTAAATCTTGTTAATTTGCTATAAGAATTTCCGGTTTATGTTTATCGAACCAAGCTCAATGATCACTAATATGAATTTCATCTTATATTGACTTCTTTCTAAGTTTCTGAATTTGATTACATTTTTTATCGAAGGTCCAGTGAACATGATTATGGAATGATTATATACAGAGTATCCAACGATGTGACTGCCATAGCTTGGGAGTATGTTGCTAGGGTGATTTCAAGTCAAAAATATCTAATGAACATACACCCAAAACGCTATCGTAACCGAGCTACAAGCATTTGAAATTTTAAATAAGTAGTAGTAGTAGTCCCTACTAATTTAAAGACCAGTTAAATAGAAACAGCTTTATTTAAGTAGTTGCTCAAAATGTCCACCCAGTTGCTGTATACATAGTATACAGCTCTTCATAGAATTGAAGCGGTAGCTCTGCTAACAGTCTCAGGATCACCACGAATAGTTTCTGCGGCATCCATAATTCTAGCTACTATGGTATTTTTCACGACAAGTGGCAGTAAGCCGCTGACATAACGCGCAAACGTTCCTATACGCATTGACGTGTGTTAGAATGAAATAGCAATCTTCTTTATTTCATTCTAACACATGTCAATGCGTAGGAACGTTTGCGCGTTATGTCAGCGGCTTACTGCCACTTGTCGTGAAATAAACTCTAGTTGTACTCTGTTCTAAGATGAGCTAGATTATGTATACAGCAACTGGGTGGACATTTTGAGCCACTACTTAAATAAAGCTGTTTCTTTTTAAATGATCTTTTAATTAGTAGAGAATTCCTAGTACTACTTATTTAAAATTTCAAGTGCTTGTAGCTCGGTTACGATAGCGTTTTGGGTGTATGTTCATTAGACATTTTTGACTTGAAATCACCCCAGCAACACACTCCTAAGCTATGGCAGTCACGTCGTGGGACAGCCTGTATATATGATTAGTTAAATTTTGTCCATTAATCTCTGTATTTTCGGTTTTAAACAATTGTCTATCGAAAACTCGTGTGAATTACAACTAATATTGTTGTCGCCTGTTCTCGATGAACCCAAACCAACATTAGAAAAATGTCAGTGTTGTCAAGAGAGAATGTTTAAAACAGTCCACCGACTAAAATTCTTAAGACCCACTTCTATATTTCCGAAATGCATTTCCAAATAAAGGCGTTATTTAATGTTCAAAATTGACGACATTTTTAGTGCAACTTCTTAGAAGGATAAGGAGTTGGGGTAATGAAAAAATACAAGTATTTCTCTTTGTCATGGATTCAATTTTACTTCTACGTCTTTTGCTTTTTTTTCAGATATAATTCAAATAGCACAACTCACATTACAAATTGTTTTTTTTATCTCAGTAGACCTTTAACTCAACTTAGCTTTTCCAGTGTACTCCGAAGTATCGAATAGCCAGAAATATCAAAAATATCCAAACTTCGGATTTTAGTCTCAGATAATAAAGAAAGACACAATCTACAAAATTAAAAATTCTATAAGGGTGTTCATAGAGCATCCAATAAAACAATCTTAATAACAATTTGATAAATTATATAAAGGCGACAGTAGTATTTTAAAATTTACCGAATTAACGAAAAACAATGATTAAAACAAGTAGAGCTAAGAATGCAAACAATTTACGAATATTGACTACGAAACATAAAATTGTTATTATTACTGCAAACCGCAATATTAGGTTAAATATTTAAAGGGAATACAAAGTCCCTAAAAGTCATAGTTGGCTAACATTTTAGAAGGAACATATCCAGAACCAGATGGAACTAACTTGAGGTACAGCATAGGTTATGTGGTTGTATCAGGTATCATACGATGGCTCTTTTTTAAACCACCTAACTTTCGTCGAACCTTATTTAACGTCTTTGAACAGAGTGAACAAGAACCAAAGTTTGTAATTTTAGTAGCTGTTTTATCTAATATTAGATTATCTTTAACTAGAGATGTTAAATAAAAAAAAATTATATTAAAATAATATGGTTTTAAAAGAGGTATCGTACTTCATATGACCTGCTTTCCCTATGCTTGGCGATTTTGTATGCCTTCTCAATATTTAACGCTTATTTTTGACATCCTGCATATTTGAGGAAAAACGAGTCAACAGTGCCAAAAAAGCGCAAAGTAATGAAATATTCTAAGTCAGATAAAAAGAAAACTCGCCTCACAGCCCCTGCCCATATGTAGCTATGACGCCAACCCATTAAATTGGCTGACGTAAAAGAAATGAGGTAATTTCTGGATGGTTGTGAACTTTGATCAAATAAATTAGATATTTCCGAGTATATGCCTTTTAAAATATACGTTTTGCCGGGACCTCGCAAATCGGACAAAACGCATAATTATCTTTTGCTGTTTTGTTTATTCTCTTTGTAGTACTTTTTTTCTCCTACAGCTCATACACCAAACAACGGTTACAGATGAAACCGTTAGACAATTTAATCTACCCCGCTGCGTTCATATTCTTGGAATTCCGTACAATTATAACCAGACATTATTTAAATTTCCCGCTAACTCCGCGAGTGCCACAAATGAATGTTTGCTTACCGCGGAATATGAGCAAAATGGCTGCTGCCGTGGGCATGCAAATGAGGCCCACTTAGATACACTATAGATCTGCATGTATAAATCGGTCGGGCCAAAGGCAGAAACTAACTTGGTGGCAAATACATTCGTCATGGCGGGCTGATGTTGTTAATTACTTGTTGACATGGCGATGTCACGTGTACGCCGCTGGTTAGGGTAACGATCAAACGTGCCCCGCCGGTGCAAATTGGAACCCGCGAAGCCCCCTCAGGCTCTACATCACACTACAAACCCATTAGCCACTCCAAACCAACATCGTCACTGCTCGATTGAAAATTCACCCTGAACACTTGAACCGTTAACCGGTGAGGAATAAGCTCAAAAAATAACAGATTAAACGGGATGCACACTCGATTATAAAGCGACAACAGTATTTCACTATAATCGTTTAATATTGTTACAAATACTACAGGGTTATTATAAATGATTGTAGTCGAAGTAGGCCATGCCCATGGTAATAAATTTTTGCCGCTGTACACAAACAACTGTCAAACTTGAAATAGGTTATGCAACTAATTTAACTTTTGCGTGTAGAAAAGTGGTACCTATACAATTTAAGCAGAGCGACAACCAGAAACCTTTACATTTAATATAATGGCCTACTTCGACTACAATCATTAATAATGACCCTTTATGTTAATGTGAGTCTAATCAAACTGGCCATACACCTACTATTTAATATAGTCAATTTGGCCACAAACCATAACCAGTATTCTCATGAAATAAAGTAATGATGAGCATAATCTATACCTTTTCAAGCTCAATTTGAGACGAATCAACTTCAATTTTAGATTTAACAAATTCAATTTGAGACATTGTGATTTCAATTGGGATTTATCAATTTCAATTTGGTACAATACAAAATTAAATTGAGACTAAACAAATTCAATTTGAGATAATTGGTTTCAAATTGGGATCTAACAATTTCAATTTATAATTAAACAAAATTCATTCGGGATTTAACAAATTCAATTTGGCTGTAAACAAAATCAACTTGAAGTTGACTTGCGTTTCATAGAGCAAGGCATTGAAGATAATTCAAAAATAACATTAAAAGGAATAAAGGAAAAAAAATTGCTAAATATCGAAGTAATTGTATCTACTGAATGCATCCGTTTGCATTTGGACGGTTTATTATATACATTGAAAAAGATAAGTTATGAGCCAGAAAAGGCGAATTCTAATCAAAATCAAGGCAAAAGACGGACATATGTTCAGGAATTGTTAAATTATCAAGCGCAAAATGTTCCAGTTATATTATATGAACGAAACAAATTTTAATTTATATTGCTCAAGAACACAAGGGCGTTCAAAGAAAGGAAGTAGGTGTTCATTTGTTTCGGCTGGAAGTCGAGGTTCCAACATACATGTAATTGGATTCATTGGTACTATGGGATTAACATTATGAAATTAGAAGAGGATCGTCCAGGAGTCCAGACGCAAATGAATTTGTTCGTCGAACACTTCGACTTGCAATGCAGTTGTTTGTATCAATCAAATAAAACATTGGTAATCGATAATGCACCATGCCATACATCCATTGAAGAAGTGTTTGGTGAACAATAGTTTGCAGAAAATGAACTATTATGATTAGGACCTTACAGCTCGATGTTAAATCCTATCGAGAATAGTTGGTCAGTTCTAAATCTAGCGTAAAGCAAGATTTGGCAGAACAAATTCCACCTATTTTAGCCGGCGAGGGAAGAAACTGAGTTTCGTTTGCAGCGATTAGAAGAAATAATAATATATAATAATAACTAACTATATATATATATATAATAACTATATATAATAACTAACATTGCCAAAATAACTGTGGCGAATAGTACGCGGTTTATTGCCAGTGCCTATAAGTTTATACCTGCCGTATTAAATGAGGAAGACATGCAATTTTAATTAACTTTTGTTCCAAGTTTGTAATTTTGTTAATTTTGCCATTAATGTTTTCTTGCTTACCTTTCCCATGCATTTGTTAAAACAAATGCATGGGAAAAAAACAAAATTACAAAGTTGGAACAAAAAAAATTACATGAATGTAATTTATAAAAATATAAAGCTTCTATGATGTATTAAAGTTTTTATAAACTTTTATTATAAACTTTAAATTCTAAAAGTTTAAGTTGATTTTGTTTACAGCCAAATTGAATTTGTTAAATCCCAAATGAAATTTGTTTAATTATAAATAGAAATTGTTAGATCCCAATTTGAAACCAAATATCTCAAATTGAATTTGTTTAGTCTCAATTTATTTTGTTTTGTACCAAATTGAAATTGATAAATCCCAATTGAAATCTCAATGTCTCAAATTGAATTTGTTAAATCTAAAACTGAAGTTGATTCGTCTCAAATTGAGCTTGAAAAGGTATAGTCGTGAACGTGTAAACCGATATGGTCAGTAGAGGAGGTTCGCCGAGGTAGTTCTGGACATCACCTTGATGCAACACATCGAGAAGAACGTGGCCTAGGACTAAAGAATTCCTTACGTCCAGGATTTTGGCTTCCCATTACCCCGGTTCGTCATATCAGTTTGCTAGAGACGAACAAGAAACGAGTGAAAGAGTGAATTGATGATATGAATTACATAACGGTTGGCTGGAAAATCCTAATTTTCAAGAGGTAACTATTTGGAAGAAGCCAAATTATTGTTCACCCAATTGTGGTCTAATAATAATAACACTGTGTTACAGTGAAAATATACTTTTCACAAGACGTAGTCTAAGTTGTTGAGCTGGTAGAACTGAACATAATGGCATATACGAAATTTTCCAAACACCTCCAAACTCTCGATTTTTTTCAAAAAAACTATTTTTGGGTACTTGCATGTGTATAAAAATTCATTCATTTTTCATTCGATTTCCAAAATAAAAAATGCAATTGAAAGAGAGAACACAGACCATTAGAAGCATGTACTGTTCGGTCAGTTCCAATAAAAAGTCGAAAAGTATGGACCCATTATGTTCAGATTTTCTGAACTTTAACGACACTTTGATGACCTGTTTCAATCCATAATATTTTATTTCTATTTTTTGTTGAAAGCCCATTTAAATGTGCGTTTAGCACGAGATTGTTTATTAGAATCGGTTGAAGTTTGACTGAGTTATCGATGTTTTATCACCGTCTTGACATTCACATTAGGCAGGAATATACCTACGGCCCGACCGTAATACCCGTACTCGTGATTCACATTAACTAGACATTATTTTGTTTGTTTATTACCCTGTTTATTGTATTTTAGTCCATTAATTAAGTACTATTCGACTTGTACCCAAATATCGTTAAATCATTAATCGACAATCAACCTATTGAAATTGCGCATACTATTAAGACGATGTAGGTCTTTAGTATCACCAAATTTCATATAAAATGACAATCAAACTGATCCATAAGCAGTAAGAAATCAGCTTTAGTGCAAGCTTCAGTGCAAATATAAAAAAAAATAAAATGTGTGACAATCGCCATAAGTTTTGTTACGTCTGCGGATTGTATGTGGACAAACAGCATCGGCAACAATTAGTAAAAAAATAAATCAGTGGCTGAGGCATACAACAAATTTTTTGACCGTGTTTACACCGCAAGTCGCTGGTGTGAACCAGAAGACGTGTGTGT
Organism: Aphodius sticticus; assembly: GCA_963966075.1. NCBI lineage: Eukaryota > Metazoa > Arthropoda > Insecta > Coleoptera > Scarabaeidae > Aphodius > Aphodius sticticus. The sequence continues at coordinate 2,689,687 of OZ014512.1, read as the reverse complement.
AGTTTGTTGGTCAAAATTGAAGTTATGGAAATCAAAAAAATTGGATAACTCAAGAACTGGAAGGGCCTTTTCTACTCCGATGATATGGCATCAACAAACTTACCATAAGGTGGAGGGCTGCTATTTTTGTGAATCGGACGTTAAAGGCCATCATTTTAAATATTTTGACTGTAACGAAACCATTAGGTCTTGATGATTGGGTTGAGCAACCTGCTGCTGAAGCTGAAGAATCTTATAAATCTGAGGATGAGGCTGATGAAGGCTACACTTCTGAAAATAAACATGCGGAGTTTCTTCCATCTGGATCGCATTCTATGGAACGACATGAAGTGTCAAATGAGGAATACCAAGATCTTGTACGTGATCTAGGACTGTCACGCATTTGAAGCTTGGATACATGCAGCAGTTTAGGAAACAATTGGACGTCGACAGCGAAGCATTCCGTCATCTTAAAGTAACATTTCCTAGATTAAGTGAAGGTAATATTAAAATAGGTATACACAGAAAAGTGATCTCTCGAACAAAGAGAGAATTACTTGGCTGAAGTAGTCGGTAGGTTCGTATATACGCGAGAGATTATGACTTCAACCAAGAAATTTTATTTCTTGGAATAATTACTAGATTTAAGAAAGTGGTTACTCTGGTGAAGTAAGTAAGCAGTCTTCCATGAAGTGTATATTTGTATTCCCGGTGAATATTTTTAACTACTTAATGTAAGAGTTTTAAAGAATTGGCACAAATACGTTTTCTATTGCTAATTAACAAGATAGGTATGTTATATTTACTTACTAGTTCTAAACTGTTGCGTGCGTTACATCAAACTATTCCGTGTTGAAACGTTTATTGTACACTAATCACAAGGCACATCCCCTACGGGTACTTCGTTGTTGTTTTCGTATTAGGTTAGGCTCCTTTACGGCGCCAGCACCACGCGCGGGCACGCGAGCCTTGACAAAATCACGGTGCGCATATTTATTCCAGAGAAGGGGATTACTTGAAAGAAGTGAGAATCACTTCAGTTAAATAATTGGTGGGTTTTTATTCAGTAAACAATACTTACTTATATTAAATGCCTTATATTTTCTTGGATCAAGTAACTACGCACTTGGATGGATTTACTATTACTTCGTTGGAGAAATTAACATTTTTGGGACGAAAAATTCTATTACTTCTTTCAATACAATATTGGTTCTTATAAAGAAATAATTTAATTGTTGACTTTCATCATCCAAGTAAATATGCATTTGAATCTAGTAAATAAATTCAAGAAATTATGTTATCGTTCCAAATAATCGCTTTTCTGTGTGTAGGTTGCCTTACATTTCAAATCGTTGATTGTAAGAATTTAGGTATTTCAACTGAAAATTATGCAGGACAACGATTTTGCAACTAAACTGAATGATGTGTAAAGACGAACCTGCAATAGTTTTATTTCATTGTGCGATAACTTTCTTGGAAATGATAAAAGTGCCGACTACGCAAATGTTGTACAAGAGTTTTTGAGTGCCTACGGTGAAATGGGCTGCAACATGTCTATCAAAATTCACTTTTTGCATTCTCATTTGAATTTCTTTCCGGACAATCTTGGCCAACTCAGTGACGAACAGGTGAACGATTTCATCAGGAAATGGAAGCTATTGAAAAACGTTTTCAAGGAAAAACACCATCAACATGATCGCAGACTATTGCTGGTCACTTAAACGCGAAACAGATGATTTTTAAATTTTGTTGTATCTCTTGTCTTTTTTTCTATTTTTCATAAATCACTATAGTAACTTAGTACTGTTTCAACAAACGAGTGTAAATTTTACTGTTGGTGCAATTTATTTTGAAGCCAAATATACCTGGAAATGTAATGAACGTAAACTCTAATGTACTTAGGATGTACTCTAATGTACTTGTGATAGTCTGGCAGGTAACAACAAAAAGGAAAAGAAAAAAACAACAGTTTATACACGTGCAAGTACCTAAAAACGGTTTTTATTAAAAAGTCGAGATTTTGGAGGTGTTTGGAAAATTTCAGGTATGCCATTATGTTCACCTCTACCAGCTCAACAACTTCCGCTATATCTCGTAAAAAGTATATTGCGTTTTTTTTTGTAACACAGTGATTTCAATGCTAAGGCGAGTCTGAGAGTGAACAAATAACAGTGACGCGCCATATTCAAAATATTCAATTCAATTCACATCCTTTAATCTTTCATTAGAAAGTTAATTAACTTATACGTAATAGGTAGCCCAACATTTCTACCGGTTTGATAAAAAATATCCCATTTGCTCTTGGTACTCGCTTCCTTTTGCTGGCACCTAGTATATTATATCATACACATTGTTACATTTCCGTGAGACGTACCTAAGTATTAGATTTCCAGTTTTGAGCACCTTTATTAACTCCTCTGTACATCGTGTTTGCCGACAGTCCATCTAAAAATACACTCTAGTTACACGAGGCGTCGCGCCGTTCCGCAAGAACCATAAATATTCGAAACCATTACGTTTGAACGACGTTTCGTTTTAAGGGTGGTCGCCCGCCGTCGCGGTAAAAATAATAAATTCCGAGATCGCCCTGTCCCCCGCTCGATTTATCGTCCTAAGGGGCCACAGAAACAAGCCGGATCGGTTCGGAACGAGTTTTTCAATCGTCAGTCGTACGTCAGCCGCGGTATAAATCTCTATTTTTACCGAGAACTCCTCCACAGAAACAACTGAACTTAAAGGGGATGATGATAAATAGCGAGGAATCGCGGCAACAACCAATTCCATTCAAATCCCCGGTTAAGATTTGGAGGCGTTTTAAGCTGCGCCGTTTAGACGCCTTCAAGGAGGGGTGACATTAAGGTGAAATTAAGTACCTGCGGATTTCATCTAACTGACGTAATGGTTTAGTAGCTTATATGATCAGAGTAGGACTTGTATAGTAGAGCTGTCTATGAAGATACAACCAGATTAACATAACAAGCTTATGTGCCGAATAACAAAAAATCTGATGTGGACAGGCACATGACTTTATCATACTATATATAAAATTAATAGTTTAGCTGCATGAGATTCTATTTGATCGAGATCGGCTATGTCTGCATTAAAATAAAACTAGTAGAACTAGACAGATATGTCGACTAAAGCTGCGTTCGGATATCGTACTCCGTTGACACCGGCCACACCGTCCAAATGACACTTACGTGTTATTGGGTGTAAAAAGTGTAATACAATATCCGAACGCAGCTTATATTGACAGAAGTTATTGTCAAAACATTAGCGTTTGACACTACCTACTGTCATTAAATCAAAAAATCTGGCAAATCCTAGCTACTAGTTTTAATGCAGTACGAGCGATCTCGATGAAATAGAATTTGCTCATGCAGCTAAACTATTGATTGTACAAAAAAATGTCATAGTCATAAATTATTCAGAATTTCATCATCTTGAATTTATTATTTAACTATTTCGACGAAATTCCAGAAATGGCGGCTTATTTGCAAAATCTTTCAGAAATGCTCAGACTAAACCTCCAGTTCCTTTGGACCCTTTTCAACAGAAAGCTTTTCAGCTTTAAGTTTGGTTATGAAACTTCTAAATATGAAGTTTCGTCCCGATACCTTTAGTAGTTTCTCCGGAATCATCTCAAATTTTTTTTGGCACTACTACAATACTTTACATACTGCGTATGGTAAAGTAAAAATAATTGATACACCTTTGAGTTTGGATATCAGAGCATTTCAGAGATTTCCAATTATGTACTTATGTATTTAGGCAATAATACAATAATCGAAACTAAGTGACTACCTTGGCCCTACACAAACAAAAATTGACACGGAAATCCCGTGAAATTTGTATCTGAAATCAGACATTTTTAATTGTGACGTGTTTTTGAGATCTGTTTCTGGATCTGTTCCCAGATCCGGTTCTTAAAAACTAAATTATTTTGTGTGAATATATGTGTTTTACATTATTTTAGTAGGAGATTTTTATTAGTTGTATACGTGCTCACAGTGTACACATTTAAAAACAACACATCAACAAGTGCAGGTCTAGTAAGGCCTTGTGTAAGGCCGTCTGCACATGGGGCAACTCAAAATAAACTGTAGTAGCGTGGATACCAGGAGACTGCGCGACTAGGCTACCGACATGTATATTTCAATGACTCAACGCACACGGCGCAACCCGAGTACCGGCGACTGGGAGACGACGCGATTCGAGTATCAGAGACCTGACATGTTGGGTCGCGCGTTGCCCAGTCTCTTCGTGACGCGCTTATATTGACAGCAGAAAGCACTGATCATGGAGCAGCAGTTGAACTTAAAATCTGTGTGTTTGGCAGAAAAGTAAAATTGTGCTGTACAATTATAAAGAAAAGGGCTACACAACAAAATATGTAACGGACAAAGCTTGGAGTGATGTGGGAAGAGAAGTCAATGTGGTTAATATCCGTTCCTCCGCACTCACGCATTCCGTCATGTTGGTACTTTCTTTATGTAGGCCAGGGGAAAAAATTGCACCAATTCTAAATAACTCTGATTCGACATACGATAGAAGCTTAAAAAATTACTATCTGAAATATTGTATATTTATATTTAATATACTTTGTAATATATTTTTCTGTAATGAATAATCGGCGGTGTGAATTTCATTTGATATATGGGAGGACCCAGAAACTTCTTTTTATGCAATTTCTTCTGCGACGATAATAATAGTATAGTAACAAATCCTCATCACTGAAATCATTATTATCCACTACGTTGGACAATGATTGCTGTGAAGTGGTTCCATGATTACATCCAAGAATGTACTGATTTAAGGGCAGAGACGAGTAAACTGATTTGGATCGCAACTGTGTGACTATAGACCGTGTGCGGATAAGGCGCAACTTGAGTACCCCAGTCGCTCAGTCTCCTGGTATCCACGCTACTACAGTTTCTTTTCGGTTGCCCCATGTGCAGACGGCCTTAGTGTTATTTTTAGCGAGTTGACAAAAAAGACGAAAATGATAAAATTGATAAAAAATACATAAAGGCAAAAATGGACATTAGTGGGTTAACAGGAAGTACGAATATGACGTAAAGAACAAAAAATGCGGGTAGGCAATGAGTAACATGGCAATAGGTAAAAAAAACAAAAAGGAAAATGAAATTGATAAAAGAGAAGAATCCGGAAAAAACGACGAAAAGGACGAAAAACACTGAATACAAGACGTGAAAAAACGGCGTCAAAGACAAGAAATACGGAAATGATACAATACACGTAGCAGACGAAACGGACGATTAGGGCGTAAAGGACGAATGGATAAAACTGACTTACAGGACAAAATTGATAAAAACGACGTAACATGATTAACAATACAAAAAGTAGTAAAAAACAGATCATACAGAAAATTACGTAATTGATGAGAAGGGTAAAACGGCCATATAAATATAAAAAAGGCTAACATAGTAATATGGATAAATCGTAAGAAAGGAAAGAAAAGGACGTAATCAACGAAAAAAAAAACAAAGGACAAAAACATACGCAAAACATCAAACTAAGAAAAAAATACAAATAGGCCAAAAATGACAAAAGGATCAATAGGGACTAACTGGACCAAAATCACAAACGGTCAAATAAAAATGAGAATAATTGAAATTAGGGCAAATAATAAAAACTGATTAAAATCACTAACAAGCCGGAATCGATAAAAGTAGTAAAAAGTAAGTAGTAAAAAGTAGCAAAATACAGATAATACAGAAAATTACGTAATTGTTGATAAGGGTAAAACTGCCATATAAATATAGAAAAGGCTAACATAGTAATATGGACAAAACGTAAGAAAATAACGAAAAGGACATAATCAACGAAAAAAAAAAACAAAGGACAAAAACATACGCAAAGCATCAAATTAAGAAAAAATACGAATAGGCGGAGAATGACAAAAGGATTAACAGGGACTAACAGGACCAAAATCACAAGCGGCCAAACAAAAATGAGAATAATTGAAATTAGGGCAAATAATAAAAACTGACGAAAAGGACTAACAAGACGGAATCAATTAAACGAGGTGAACTGAGAAAAACGAGAGCCATATTGGATAGAAATGATGGAAGTGATGATGAAGTAATGGTAAAAGGATAAAGGTAACGTGAAGGACGAAAAGGTTGAAACTCACCGTAAAGTATGAAATTAACAAAATGTATAAAAACGACATAAAGAACGAAAGCGTTTTTGTCCTTTACATCGTTTTTCTCTTTTTCGAATTCTCGTCTATTCCGTATCACGCCCTTTTAGTTTGTACATGTTTTTTGCCCTTTGCTCTATTTTAGTGACATGGAACGCGTTAAAAACCAGACACTCGTTAGATTAGATATGGGGAGCAAATAAGCAAATAGTTATAGGTTCCTTTTAAAAGTATACTGGGGCCCAGGGGATTAATAAGAAAAAGCTAGGGTATACGAGAATTTCCAGCTAACCCAGAGTATCCACGTTCTAAAAACGCCTCAACATCGGGGAATATCAAGCATAAGAATGTTATAAAATCAAGTAAATTATTAGGTAATAGTCAAATAATACTCAAATTACCCGCTCATCAATCAATGGTAATTTAGGAAAAAATAAAAGCCATGTTTATTTTAGTTGTGATTTCTCGCAAAAATATACCGTAACTTTTCCCTCAAAATAAGTATAATGTTGCCACTAATTTAATTCATCAATACGTTCTCAGCAACGGCGTGCTAACTTAAGCTCTTTCGAGTATTTGTGGTAGTGCGGTAAAGTGACATTTATCACGAAACAAAACAGTAAAAAAGGAGCGTATCTGGTGATATACTTTTATTATCGAGTATTCGAATTTCCAGAGAGTTTTTGCGTGTAACTATTTGCATAATGTCGCCGGAATATCGTCCGATCCTTATCGTCTTCAGTTCTCCGCTGATATTCCGCCAAAAAATAAAATTCAATCTGCAATGCGTATGGTAATGTCCATTCTCCTAAACTCTAGTTTTTATGGGGCTAAATTCTACAAATTTCATTTATTATGCATAATTACATGTTTTCGGTAGATTATTTGCCTCTCCATCAAAATAAAAACTGTCATAATTTCGCCTACCATAAAATGATATACACACATCAGAGGTTATTTAGTATACAGGTACGTAAAAGTTTTGTTTCGAAAACATTTGGAAGAAAAACGTGGTTGAGGTTATTTAGAGATGGAGCAAAAATACCTAATTGAGTTACGGTCTTTAATGAAGGAGACATTTGAACCGTGATATGAAATTAAAAATGTCGAAATGGGCCAAACGCAGATGATGTTAACATACAGAGAACAACCCCACAAGGACCACCAAACATTTTGACATCCAAGTGTTGAACCTGTAGCATCTGTTTAACATTGTATAACATTCTGAGTAACCAAATCATCAGAACGGAGTGGGGCATCAACATAGCAATCCTTCATTACCAGTATGCCTCCAACTTAATGCTTAATGCGGATACAAATCGACTGATACTAGTTTTGTTGTACTTGTGTCCATTCCAATCTTATGAGATTCACTTTTTAATTATGTCGGAGTGCCTGAATTGGAGAAAACGTTCATGTGTGAACTCGGTGGGGGCATGTATGTTGTTCTCTAACATGTCCAGTCTGACGATATCTCCTCCGCAATAACTTGCACCCAATTCAACTTTAAATGTACTTGAGATTTCGTATCATAGTTCAAATATCTTTCAATATTAAAACTGAATGATGCAAAGAGGGAATAAACACCTTGCGGCCCGACAAGATAAACTTTCAAACCATCGCTGTCCCATCTGTGAAGAACCTGAACCAGTAGAGGTAGCTCCACGCTCAGCCCGAATAAATGGGGGAAACGTTCGGCGAGGCTGGGTGGGACATAGCGGTCCAAGAAGGCCCTCCACATTCTCGGGGTTCGGTTCGTGCATTCAGTGTTCATCTGCGGGTTAGTTAGAATGGACGTCGCTGAAGTAGCCGCTGTCTCAGCGTATAGTGTGTACGCATACTTTCATTGAAATTGTGGTTATTATTAATTAATAATTAATTGAATAACGTAAATAACAATCTAATATAAAATATATTAAATATCTGAAAAATTTCTTAAATACTATTGATTCCTTCTTCTGATCATTTATATTAGATACCATATACTAATATAAGACATAGTAATACGATTTTCCAGAAAAAAAAATTAAATATTTGCATTATTATTTCATTATTTTGCGGTATAAATCAAATATTATAGTGCATATCCATACTGAGTTAGTTAAAATTACAACTAAATAATTCTCCAACCGTAAAAAAATAAAGAAAGAAACATTTTTTTTGTTTTAAACTAGCTATCGAAATTTGGTAACATTTCCTTTTTCAACTAGAACAATACTGTATATTTTTACACTTTTTAATTCTAAGATTATTTCTAGGAATTTTTTGTGGGAACCATTTTTTATAAAATGCATCATTTTTAGTTATCAGCAATTAATTAAAACTCCTGAACTTTGAAAACTGAATATTTTCCCACACACATACACACATTTATTTTAATTTGCTGTTTGAACAGCAAAGAAAAATAAAATTAAATGTTAATTAAATAATTAACATTTAATTTTATTTTTCTATTTAATTGTTCTGTTATTTTTATCCGTTGAGTTAAAATAAAAGTTTATGAGTTTTGATTAATTGCTTATAACTAAAAATAATGCATTGTATAAAAAATGATTCTTATACAAAATTCATGGTATTAATCTTAGAATTAGAATATATGTGTTCTATTAGAAAACGGAAAGGTTGCCAGTTTCCATAATAAAATAAGCACTCTGTATATTAAACATATATTTAGACGATAGCTTTTTTAAAATCAAACAACTTATGTTTGATTTTTTTAAAATGTTTACTAGTAATTGCCCTATGTAGATTGCAGTCGTAATTTGCGATTGTCGAGAAAGATAAAACAAGAATGACTGTTGAATGTCTGTCGACAGTGAATAAATATTTTTTTGGCCAATGTACGGGAAGCACCTGTGCCACATTCCCCATTAATGAGGGTAAAATTATACCCACTTACCAGGTAGTTCTCAGCCGGCCCAAGTAATCAAAGAACTGTACCAAAACTATACAATAGATTCAGACATCATAGAAAACTAAGACTGGTATAACTTGGAACTGATAAGATTTATTTGAAGGAGATAAATAATATATGATCTAGTTTTAATTTTCATTAGTAATCTCATAATACGGATGGTTAATTTATTGATATGCATTTGCATTTCTTCAATAATACAGAAATAAATATCATTATCTGGTACATTTTCCATTTTAACTTTGCGTATGTGATTTTTTTCCTGACAAATTATAGTAATAGGGACGTCACAAATAGAGAAAAAAATACTATCGGATATTAAATTTTATATCAATGTAAACGAAGTATTTGTATTTTGCATATAAATTTATTGTGTCAATATTTTTTAATCTTTTTACTTCAATACTAAATAATTAGTATTAAAGCGAGAGCGTACAAAAGAAGCGAGCCACTCGTCGAACGCGTGGTTTTTATCCGACTATCTGCATCCGTAGAGACTTCGGGCAATTCGAATGTTAGCGGATTGGGGTGAATATGGCATCCACACTCTCCCGATTCGCGGTCTCTCGCTATGTCTCGCGAGAGTCTGGAAGACGTATAAGAATGACCGACAATCCACCCGCCACGTTGGTTTTAATGAAGTCTTTCAGTAAAACACATAAGTCCGTTGACGAGGTCACGCAGTAAATTCAGACTACATGAATGACGGACAAGGATTAAAACGTAAACATCAATGATTACAGCTTTCCAAACATATTAATCACTTCTTTCAGCTCTTTTGATACCGCACTTTTCAAAGCTCGCTAGCAAACGCTACGCATTCGCTTATTCCGGTCCGAAATCAGTATTAATAAATGCTGACGGATTCAAGCTTTCTCGCTAATCATGAAATATGCATGTGTCCATTTTCGCCGTGGGCGACTTATTAAATAACGCGGCAAAAATGACGAGTGACCGGACTGTGGCAGAGCGACACAAGCGCCACCGCACGAAATTGTGTCCATTCATCAGGGGGCCTTTTCCTGTCACCCCGGGGGACAAGTCGGGCGCCAGCGAGTACGGCTCACTGATTTCCAATAACGGGGATTCGCCGCACAAGATGAATCGCGCGACAATTCATTAACGGACCCTCTGGTTTAATTGTCGAATAAATATTGGCCACAAAGGGCGACACACAAAATGACTTCGGACACCCTCTCCATCTAGGCACTATAAATTTGACCGTTTTGTGGCGATCAGGACTGTGTAAATATACCGAGTGTATTTGTGTATATTTGGGGTATCTGGCTTAGGAGATAAGGCGACAGGTACAGGAAACTCATACAAGAGGGAGGGTACTCGCATCGCCAGTGGAATCGGTAATGCTGCACGCTGCACCGGTGTGTATCAACGACATGGAGCTTCAAATGAGAGACGGTGATCCGATGAGACAGAATGATCAATCGCAAGCTAAATGGAGCGAATGGACACCGATAAAAGACAAAGAAGACTTGCGCTGAGTTATTCCACTCTTAAGTGGAATCACGAGGCGGGACAGAGTGAGAAACTATCGGCAAGTCGCAAAAAGGATCCCACAAGCTAGCATGAGGTGCACGAACTTGTGAGAGGAGTTGTTATCATCGATAGAATTTGTTTTTAAGTTTATTTTCGTTGAAACTGGTTAAGAAAAGAATGATAATTAATCCAGGACGAGGATAATTTGCGGAAAGAATACCTCCGCCAGGAATTGAACCAGGAACCCTCTAATTGCCGGTCAGAAGCTCTCCCAAATGAGCTACAACTACTGGTTCCAATTCAGGTGGAGGTATCTTTTCCGCAAATTATCCTCATTCTGGATTAATTCTCACTCACTTCTTAACAAGTCTCAACGAAAATAGAATGTTGAAAAAGAAAGAAAACGCCTCTTAGGTTTGCAGATTAGTTTAATTTAATTTACATTGGTACCGGTTTCAGCAATGCAAAACATAATAGATATGCCCTATACACTGAATAGCGTTGATCTGCATTGTGAGGAGACTGTTAAGGATCTTGGAGTGCTCTTGGACTCAAGATTACTTTTTAAGGAGCATATTGAGAGTATGGTTCGAAAGTGCAACAGACTGTTGGGCTTTGTTATTCGCAGCACAAGTCTTTCGCGGGAGTAAAATGTGTTTTGTCTTTGTATTATGCATTGGTAGTCAGTGTCGCGAGTTATGGTTCGGCCGTCTGGGCACCACAATATGCGTTCTATGCCGATAGAATCGAGTCCGTACAACGTAGGCACCGAAAGGATGGTACAGTTTACATTGACTATAGAGGTTCCTGTAAACAGTATAAACTCATGTTGTTGGGGACCCGAAGAGGGTTGGCAGATCTTGAGCTTCTGAGAAACGTTATTAGGGGTGACATCGAATGTCTATCTCTCTTGGACTTGATTAATTTTAATGCACCTCTTCAGCGTACCCGCGACGCCTTTTTATTTTATCCGTTACAATGTCATACTAATTCCTATAAACATTCTTTTATTAATAGAAGCATGGCCACATACAACACGTCATTTAATAATATCCATATATTCCATCTTAACAAACAGCAATTTAAACGATTAGTGTTGCCAATCTTGAGCGGGGAGTGACAGTACTGTTATTCTTGTTTTGGCTATTTTGGTTGTTTTCACCGGCGCGGGTGCTATAAAATGAATCGTATTCTTGTATACTTTTGCATCAGTAAGATCTATGAGCTGTCCATGGCGGCAGCACACTCTAAACATTTGATTAATTTGGGTTATTTGTCTGTGAGATTGGTATGACTAAGATTGTAGTACGTTATGTTCATTGTGTATGTGAACTATCTCTGTTTTATACGCTGAATTTGTTTTGATTTGTTAGCAATTATCACAATATATTGTACTCGCGGGAACAGTGTAGGTGGGTTTGTCCCGTTACTGTTCGGCATTTGTAAATAAATAAAAATAAATAAATAAAATAATAAATGCTGCCATCTTCATGAGAACAAATTTAGTTTTGACATATTTAGAAAGCCTACATCAATCCTCACAATAATCCCTTTCGATTTCTTCTACCGTCTCACCCATAAACTTGCTTCACTTCGCTACTATTTTCGCAGAGCAATAACATTCCCACTTAGCCCCTCAGACAAATCACGTGAACTTAAATACATTAGCATCTTGCTTTGGATAACTTTTTTCTTGAAAATTTAATCCGAAGGTTGTTGTTTAAATCAGAAATTGAAATTGACCCTTTATACACCCGAGACCCCCTACCCACACCCTCCTTTTTTAAACCTTTCACTTATTGCTCTTCCTGTTCTAAACTCCCAAAAATCCTAAAAACTTACCACATCACCCCTGCTTTGAAGACTAACACAAAAATTATCAGCATCTTCTCTGCTCAGCGTCAAACCAATAAATCTCATCTTAAAGAGAGCGCTGTTTATTCTGTACCTTGTTCTAAATGTGACTCAATCTATATTGGACAGACTGGTCGAAAGCTATCGGCACGCATATCTGAATACAACAGCCAAACCACATCTAACATATATAAACATAAGATTGAAACCGGACACAAAATTAATTTCAATAATGTTAAATTACTTCACAAATGCCATAAAGGCTATAAGTTAGATTTATTAGAGCAGTACCATATAATAAAACATGGACAACAAGGTCACTACACTCTTTTAAATGACCAATTAAATTTTGCCTACCAACCCTTTTTTTCATACATTTAAGTTCTTCAATCAACATATTTTACAGCCCCACCTTTTATTTAATTTTTATTCTTTTTTGACTGTCGTGTTCATTTATTATTTATCAGATTATTTGTTTTCTTTGTCCTTTTTCGCTTTGAAAATTAACATAACACCCCCCACCCCCCTTCTTACTTGCCCAGTCGAGCCGACCGAGTGTCTCGCATGTGCCACGTACCACATGGTCCGCACTTATGTTTATTTGGTTTAAGTTTTAAATTAAATTGTTGATGCTGTTGGTTTGCATTTGTTAGTGTTGTAACTATTGTGCTTCTCCCATTAACCGTAAGTCAATTTCTTTATTGTTTTGTGTGTGCTTATCTCGCTTTAAATGCTCGCTGCTGCTTCGACTTTCTCTCACGTTTTTTCACCTTTCGTTTTTTATTCCGCTGTAATCAGTTTCACAATTATACTTACCATGTTATTTTATTTGTATTTAGATGTCAAACCGCTTTCTTAGCGCAATAATTATGATTTCCTGCAGCTGTAGAAGTTTTTAACTATTTGACAGTGAGTTCTGGTGATTGTTTCCCCTTACATGTGATTTTACTTATTCCCTTTTTGTTCTGTAGATTTTGGCTGAAGATGGCAGCATTGCCGAAACCGATACCAATGTAAATTAAACTAATCTGCAAAGCTAAGAGGCGTTTTCTTTCTTTTTCAACATTCTACATTTACCCTTTGCATCATGGACCTTTTCCAAATCAATAAAAATAAACTAAAAAATCCATCGATGATCACCAATTGTTTCACAACTTTGTGCACCTCCCGCTAGCTTCTGGGATCCTTTTTGCGCCTTGCCGATAATTAACATGAATGAGTGAGCCCCCATGTTCTTTTCATCTAACTATTATCCATAACTCTAAGATGACAGTATCGCTTTAGTTAGTTTTCTAAATAAGCTTTGCCCACCTGGAATTGAAGATATAAGTTGTGCATTGGTGCCATTAGATTTTGTTGCATTCCCGATGTTTTATAGCACTTCCTGGTTTTCCCAATCCATTATATTAATTTGTATTGATTTTGCTTTTAAAATCCCATCGCACAACATTACAGCTTTGTTAGTTGATGTATGATGTATGTATGATTTTAGATATTAAAAAAATCATAATTTACTGTGATATACATAATTCTTAATTGTCAAAGATTAAATCAGTCCATTCCACGTGAAAGATTTCTGCTTTCGTTATAATATTATACGCACTTACTAATCAGATAACGAAATTATCATACTCACATGAATCGTACATGTCTCTACGCGACGATTTCGTGTCAACAAAGGAAGGGATGGATGGGAGAGCATCAGAAACTTGCACGGAAGTAATACTAAGCGCAAACACGTGACGGGATTCCATACACGAAGCCCCGCAGCAAGGAACGTTCGCAATCAAGCACCAGCCGTTCTAATTGGTTCAAACTGTTCTAATAAGGCCAAATTCAACAACTGCCTTCGCCCTGCCGTCCTAATTCACTTAACGCTTCAGCGTGGAAACGCAACCGCAGCGAACTTGGCACGTACACGTACGCTGAAGGGTAAAACTCAAAAGTATTATGCGGAAGTCATCGTCCGTGTTGCTAACGTGGACGTATATGAGGACAGGGCAGGTAGAGATTCGGTTTAGAGCCCCATTTTAATATTGTTCGGCGAGAGGTGACGTTGTCTTAGCGATTGTCGTCGTGTATATAACTTCGCATCACTCAACGTCAGCGCAACGCAACTTGTACACTTTTATGAACTATATTAAATCTCGAGATGAAAGTTATGTCCCCATTTCGCTTTAAGTTTCAAATTTAAAAACTTCACCAACAATGTCGCTTCTTCCTCGCTGTAGGTTATATTAAAAGGAACTGATATTACTTTCACTGTTGGAGTTAATGTAATAACTACGAACAAAGCAACACGCGCAGACACTTAAATTATACTTTGCAAGGCATAACGAACCATATTCTACAACGTCTCTGCAATGTCGGTGACCAAATTGCATATCAAATATAAAATTCTTCATCGTTAACATCCAGAATTCTTATGACAGGTTAGTAATAATTTATTGAAAATCTGTGAAGTTGAAGTTGTATGTTCGAGTAATAAAGTAACATTATGAGGTCTTTCAAAATCGACCTCTCTCCTGGATTTGAGAGGGTTGATGAGGGGTAGCTATACTAGCAAAGCATAAAGAACCATATTCTACGACAACCCTGCAATATCGGTGACCATATCATCCCAAATTACAATTAAAATATAAAAAAAGGCCTAAAATTCTTAATATCCAAATTTTTTAATGACAGGTAGTGATAATTTATTAAAAATCTGTAAAGTTAAAGCTGTATATTCGAGTAATAAAATAAGATGATGAGGTCTTCCAAAATCGGCCCCTCTCGTCGATTTGAGAGGGTTGGTGTGTAGAAGTCGGGCTAGCTAGGGCAACTTTTGCCGTTGGGTCACCCTCTGAAAACACCATTAAAAGAGGACATGTAGGCGTCAATCCGAGATACATTATTAGCTCAATCACGCGGGAATTGAAGGCCTAGAGCTCTGGGAGGGACCTCGGGGTATGTCCGAAGCGCTGACGCCGCGCGTTGATGATGATGGATCGCTCGGGGCTGTCTCTCCCCAGCTTATTTACATCGAATTAACGCCACGCGTCCGGCGAAGAATTACAATTAGGAAGTAAATCGAAGAGCCCCGTGGGCGAGAGACGCAAAATTTCGTATTAATCAAAATGTAATTAAAATGTTTGAAAAGTTCCAGACTGGCAAGCGGACATTAGTCTGGAAGACGGGGACGTATGCATATCGCGGGATTAGAATGTACGTTCGTTCCAGTTTAAAATTTCAAATTATCTGTAACTAAAATATCTCGGAGGTGGAAGTGAGTGTCGCGGGGAATCTAGGGCATCAGCTCGACTGCACTGCGCCAGAAATTGCAAGAGAATAGCTCCGAGTTCAAGTTACGTACTATTTCGCTCGAATTTACCTTGGGATATTGGCTTTCGTTCCACTTCTGAACTGTTCGAGGTGGTGTAATCGCTTAAAAATGAATCGAATACCAATGCTTCCAGGAAGTGCTCTGCGCCATTGAGGGATGTGTCAGATGCCATGAAAAGTTTTTCTAAGATATCAGGAGCCAATAAATGATTCACACGGAAATAAAACTGTGCTGCGATGTCGTTCATATTAGACTTTTGACCCATTTAGGCAGCTTTTTTGGAGTGACAAATCTTGGTAAATTGTACAAAATGTTTGAAAAATAAATGTAAGAAATTTCCTGTACATATGTAAAGCTGTATGTAAAGCTTGAATTACATTATACTAGTTTCGTCCAAGTTTCAATACTAGACGCGCTTGTATGAACTTGGATAATGTAATTCAGAAAAAAATCCATCCAAGTTTTTATACTAGAAGCTAGTTTACCAACTAGGACCGGACGTAGTATCTCTCCCAATTATCCAAGTCTAGTTTTGCACGTCTAATTTTGAAACTTGGACAAAAATGGCATGGTCGAGTCATTATTAGTAGAGCGCTGAAAACATACCATATCTCTCTCAGATATTAGGAAATTCATTCGCCCATATAATGTAGTTCAAGCTTTACACCTTCCACAATGTCAGTTACCCACGAATTAAACTATGGTGGAATTAGCTACCTTACTAGTTTGGACTGACGCGTACAGCTGGAGTAGCTGTAGTTAGTTAATCTACAGAATAATTTGTAAATTTAAGAAGCTGGTTCAGCCTAACTTCAGAACTGTTCTGGTATGCACCTATTGGTCCAATTATTCAAACTGTACATTGCTCGTGTGGGTTTATTACTGAATAATGATAGCATCATATGCGATTACAACAATCTAAATTAACTCTTCTTGGTCGGACCTGCTCGATATTTATTATACCCATGCCCAATTTTAAACAATTGCTGCTCAAAATAGACGTATAATTGGATGTCGTGATTTCTGGAATAACATTTCAATTTTGCTTTTTGTGTCAAGCCCGCCGTAGTTTCACTTCTTTCACGTCAATGTAATATTTGAGAAAATTCCAATAAATGAAAAGAAATAAAGTCACGCCTGTGAAGAATCAGCGTCGTATTTTCCCAATTTTTCCATCCATGTATGAGTTTAGACAGTGTGGCCATCTACATTCTCGAGAAGTAGACGTCATTAGACGAAGATAGTAATGGGTTTTTACCACAAAAAAAGTCTGTAACTCGCTAAAATTCACATTTATATTTGCGGAACAGATTTCGAGAGCTCTAACCTACAAATCAGATATAATCTGAAAATAAAGAAAGCACCGCACAAAGCAGTATTTCAATCGAAATTAGCAGATTACATAAAAACTCTACTATTGTATCAGACATCAATCAGGTTTGTGCCTAAAGAAGTATACTATTATTTTATTAAATACACCATGTCAATTGTTGGGTTAGCTAGCAGAATATACAGATAAACAGTACTGTTTTATCCATTATACTACCAGAGAATTCAAGCTTCAAATATGGTATGATGCAGAAGCTCATTACGGGCTTTGTAATTGGATTCAAATTACATTACAGAGAATCAAAATCCTGATGTACTATTTTGTTGATCGAAGAGGATCACTAATTTTCATAATTTCCACGAACTGACAATAAAATCACCGAGGTATGATGACGATTACCGATTTTTTATCAAATTTCTTGGTAATATTACTGGAAGACGTCTATAATATTATTACATGAGTTATATGAGTTATATAATGCGATATAGTCGACTTGTCAACCACTCATTCCAGATATTTTTCTTCTCAAGTGCAGAGTGTATGGAGAATTTATGTTTAAGACAACAAACCGCAGATTCTATTAAAATTACCCCTGAAGAACCGCACAAGCATTACGTATGCGTTACGTATGTGTTACGTATTACAAGCATTACGTATGCGCGACCCATATGCGTGACTGATGCTAGCGAGGATCAAAATTGTTGTGATTTTATGTTGTCATTATAATATAAATAATATATGAATTACAAATTGGTAAATAAAGAATAACGTATGTGTAATATGTATACTTGTGTTTTTCATTAGCTAGGCATAAGTGTATTATCAGCTGAAAAATGAGTGCATAATCTATCTTACCAAGAGAAAGTAATCTGTGACCAAAGGTATTGGTACGGGTTTAGCGATAGATCACACGTATTTCTTCACACACACAATGCTACGTACATATTATAGGTATAAATGGGCACATAACCTTACACTTTCAAATATTTCACATATTCATAGTACGTGTATTTTTGCAGATATCACTTCATAAACCGTAGACAAACGTTGAAGTTATATAAATATATGATACAAATCTCAAATTCTCAACATAGGTTATGTCAACAATTTATCACAGTAATTTTTAGAGTAACCATGTTATATTGGTAAGCATTGTAAAGAATCACTATACAGCGGACAGCATGATTACGTGAGCAAAAATAAATTGAAACAGCGTTAAAGACGTTAGACCGTATAATGTTGACCGCACGTCGGCAATGTCTATCTTGTTCCAAAGTAGCTTTAGCAAAAACGTCGACATCCCCACGCAAAGACCATTTCTCGACTGATTTTCCAAACTCATCAAAAACAGCCGAGCTGCTGTCGATCAGCTGTTGGGATCGAGGGAGCTGTTGGACTCCCTCTTAATATATAATTTGCTAAGTACAATTGGATTTGCAAACAGTTAGAAGCGTTAGACAAAGTCTTCCTAAGAATCGAAAAGGGTATCGGTACTTCTTAGGTATACATGGTCATGTTGTCTAACTTCTTACAGGAATATTTCCGGAAACGCGCCATTCTGACCATAAAGGTGGTAGGAACTTTAAAAACAGCATGGCAAACTCGGTCGTGTGAGGTACGATAGGATGAATAGTCGTGGAATTGATTATCCCAACAAAGTGGTCAACGGCTGTTGTGATTGACCAAATATCGGAAATAACAACGATACTCTCGGTAATTTGAGACTTGGTCATTGTCTTGGTTTCCCGTAGCTGAACCCGGAACTAACCAGCGCAGCGGGGAAGATCAATCAAACAGGATTCTATAATCTGTTCGGCAAATGTTTGCCGTCGTGTAGGGTTCATGGGTAGCAGCAGAAATAATTGATTGAAGACGATTTTGTTTATAGAGACGATTCGTCCTAAGTAGGGATTTTATTTATGAAACGTCGTCCGTGGCAGGAACACCGGCCATTACGGCGGACATCCCCTCCATCCCGACCGGTGTCCCACGGGGAAATGATTTGCTGCGGTATTACTGGAAGATTTACTCCATATCTTGGACGGATCGATGGCCCGATCGCTTGCCGGCTACCGGGCGACATGTCAACCTAATGGAATTATATTTGTTCCTGGTTCGACCGGTCTGGAGTGAAGGCGCTGCCACACGACGCGGTGAACATCTTCCAACGTCGAACATTTGATAGTTCGTTGCATCGTGTGGCCGACGTTCAAGCATCGAGCTACGAATGCTAAGTGGCCAACGTTCGGGTTTGGTCTCGCTCGAGCCATTGTCGGTATTTTTACCAACATTCGAAGTATCAGTTGTCTTTTGTCCGCGGGATTTGTTCGAATTTAGTTGTTTGTAAATATGTAGTTTATATTAATTCAAGAATTAAACGGATGTGTATAAAACGGCCGCTTTTTAAATTATATTCGGTAACTTCACAGTTATGTGAATCAGTGAGTATCTACATAACAAACATGACATAACATGACATAACCTGAAATACCGAATAGAGCATAGTGCTACACAACAACCTTAAAAGAGCTCTCACAATTTTGGTAGGACGATGAGAATAGAATACCCCGAAGGTACAGTAATCATTTCAATTGATCATATGGACAGTATTAATGAGTATATTACATTCTAGGCTCTAACATACACTTGGTGAATGCCTCCAAAATCTTTAGACGGAGCTGTTTTGACCAAAACAGAATAAAGTTGAATGTCAATTACAAGTGGAAAATCCTACTACAATCCAGTTGTTTACGCCAGTCATAAAGAATTAAACGGCTAATTATAAAACAGTAGCTGTTTAAATTATATTATGGTAACTTCACGGAAATGGGAATGTCATCGTAACAACAGTACAAACATAACCTGAGATAACAAATATAACTAGATGTAGCTCAATGTACTGCTATGGCTACTACACAAAAGACCACAACTCAAAAACTTCTCAAAATTTTGGTAGGAAGTTGTGCATCAAATACGCCGAAGGTAGAGTAATTTCAATTTATAATTGTATAGGAATAATGTTTTACTGTATTCTAGGCCAACATACACTTACGGAATGCCTCCAAAATCTTTAGAGAGAGCAGTTTTGTTAATATCAGAATAAAGTTGATATCAATGATGCTATCGTGATAATATTGGGCCGTGTAGTATATACTACAATCCATTTGGTGTTGTCGAAGAACTTTTACGACGGTTATAAAAAACAAGTGTGCATGATTTACCTACTGAATAATCTGGACGCCACAAGATGTTGAGCACCTCATGTATTCAATTATTTGTTGAAATTGTTACAAATAGATAAAAAAAAAGTTATTGGAGCAAGATATCGTTGCTCATGAACGTAGCGTTCCCCCCGCAACTCCGCAAGTAGCGCAGTGTTAGCAACGTTGTTATATTTTTGTGTCTACTTTATAATATAATCCAATAAGTACTGTTGATAATATTATTTTAATTTTAGTAGTATATTTGTTTTTTATTGCGACAAGACAATTGCCCAACGGTAAGTAAATCTAAAACGATAACACATTACTAATAGAGTGTAATACATATAATAAAGCCATCATTATTATTATAAGAACCAAGTGTTATTTATTTACGTGCTGTATGAATATTTTTATCAAAGCTTTTGACAATATTTTTTGTTTCAAGAAAATTTGAAATTGTGGCAGATGAATTATACCAGTATGTTGTGCTTATTTACATTGACGATTTATGATGTTCATTGTGGAGATTTTTGGGTTTCCCCCTGGCGGCATTCTCAAAACTATCGATAGTTATTGGTCGATAATGTAAATTTCTTTTTTTAGTTTATTGCAATTGGTGAAACCGGATGCGTCGCATACTTCTTAATTTCTATTTCCCATATATAAAATTCAATAATATACAAGGCTGGTATAGTAAAATACTATACAGTAGTGAAACCCTAGGATACGATAGAATTCTCAACTTTAACGACCGTAACTTGTGCAATTTTTATTTGTTGAAAAAATAATCATTTATTTGTACTGCTTAATTATTTTTAATCGTTAAATATTTATTTGAGGAAAAGTTTTTTTCCTTTTTTTAATTTGTTCATTTATAAGAAATATTGTTCAAACCATGAATAACATGGAAAGCGCAAAAATATATAATTCTCTTCAAACTATAAAATGATTGTTAAAAACAATAATAAGGTGAAGTGGGGTAAATGTGTACTAGGGGTAAGTGTGTAGGCAAACCACAACAATTTAACTTACTGAGGAATAGGTGCGACACCTATCGAAATATGCTTAAACATAGTGTGGCCAGTTTTCTGAAAACTGCAACTTATATCATCCACAGTTGAGCAGGATTTTTTGAAACACATGTTGACTCTATTTGCAGTCAGTGCAGTTTGATAGGAACTTTTAAATATATGATCATTGTCATTGTGAATATATGTTTTGTTTTATGGAAAGTGTGTTATATAGGTACTCTAGGTAGGTATGTATTATTATATTTCGCTTAATATTTTCTTTTTGCATTAACTTGACATCAATATTTTTATAAGGTAAACACTTGCCCCATTGAAAAATCATACTGGGGCAAGTGTGTACGAAATATATGGGGAAAGTGTGTAGCATACTACACACTTGCCTCGTGTAGACAAATTTGAAAATACTCAAGTTTTTCTTTACTTTAAGGCAATAACAATGGTTCGTACTTATAAAAGAAAGTCCAATAGAAGTACCACGTACACCAAAGAAATATTGGCCAGAGCTTTGGATGAAATTAGACGTGGTGTTAACGCAATATGGAGCTCACAAGAAATACAAGATTCCGCAGATGACTCTAAGTTATCACCGAAGAGGATGTAGAGGAAAGAAAAGCTTAACAATGGGTCGACGCACAGCACTCTCTCGAAGAAGAAGCTAGACTGGCAGATTGTTTAATAACAATGGAAAAATGGGGATATTGTTGAACAGTATATCGTCCAAAATAACATCAAAACGCCTTTCAAAAATTGGAGACCAGGCGAAGACTGGTACCTTGGTTTTTCTAGGCGACAAAATTTGTCTATCAAAAAACCTCAATCCGTGGAATATGCGAGGAAGAAATGCTTGGATCCTTTTGTTATAAACAACTATTTTAAGATGTTATTACGACAATTGGATGATCTGAGTTTACATGATAAACCACGCCAAATCTGGAATTTAGATGAGACCAACTTTTGTTTAGATCCATCCAAAACGAAAATAGTGGGAAAACGAGGAGCAGCATCATCACGTACAACTGCATGTAGCGGAAGAGAAAATACAACAGTATTAATGGCAGTTAATGCTGATGGTTTTAAGGCTCCACCATTGATTGTCTTTAAGTCTAAACATATGTGGAATGAGTGTGTTGCCCCCCCAGAAGAAGCATTTCCCGGAACCACATATGCCACAACAAGAAACGGATGGATGGAGTCTGATGTTTTTCTGGAATATTTTGAAACCAGCATCTTAAAAGTGTTTGGACCAGTGCGCCCTATCTTGCTAGTATATGACGGTCACGCATCTCATGTTGACGAAAAGTTAATCAGGTCCGCAAGAAACAATGGAGTAACTATCCTTAGATTACCCTTTCATTCCTCACATATTTTGCAACCGCTTGATTTGAGCGTGTTCAAATCGTTAAAAGTAAGATGGGATCAAGCTTTGGTTAACTGGCAATGACACAATGAAGGACGGAAAATACCGAAAAAGACGTTTAGTGCGTTAGTATGCAAAATTTGGAAGGAAACATCCTAAGATAATTTCTTACGTTTCGAAAGATCAATTTGATCCTTTATCATATAGATGGCAAAAGCAACAAGAGCAGGATCATATCGATAACATACAGGCAGCAGGTCCTTCCAATAATAATCAACAGATACCAGAACAACAACGGAACTGTTGTTTTGAGGAATTGTTACTGTCTACGGTTAAGCAGAGCGGTCTACTTGAAAAAGTGAGAAAGAAAAAAGTGGCTTCGGGAGCTGAAGTTATAACTGCAGAAGAAGTTAGTCGCCGCATAGAAGAAAGGGGGAAGAATGTTAGGTCAACAATAAAGAAGCGCCAATCGGACAAAGCCTCTCCCGAAGAAGAAGGAGATGATCGAGAACAGAAGGAAAGTTCCAAAGACATTATTTTTGATGACAGTGCTGATGATATAGAGGAGGATATCAGAGGAGCGGAAGCACTAGAGATATGCATGGACGAAATAAGTAGGCTGTAAGAAGATATTGCTGAGAAAGACTGGGTATTGGTGTGCCTTCCAGGAAAAAAAAATTAAAAAGTTTTATGTAGGTCAGGTTGTGTCTGTTAATAAGAGAGACGAGGAATTGCAAATAAAATTTGGTAAGAAGGTACCTTCTGTTAATCCTTTATCAACATCAACTTCTTCTCACCCGTTCAATTGTTATACATAGGTATATTTAAACTTGTGTATTTTTAATACACTTACCCCACTTCACCTTATATAAAACTACTATAAATTCTAAAAACTACCAAATTCGGACAATTTAAGAAGATACGGCGTCAAAACAACCTTGCTTCGAATGCTGGCGGCGAGAAATCCTTTGACATTGGCAAAATACCGACACCGACCGGAACGTCACCAAACTCGAATGTTGGGCGCTTGGCATTGGTAGCTGGAGGCTTGAACGTCGGCCACACGTTGTGGCGAGTTCGCCACAAATGTTCGACGTTGGAAAGCGTTCGTGGCATCGTGTAGCGGCCTTTTCTCAATTATCGCATCAACTGTCGAACTCATTTGACTCAATCGTTCAGTCCAACGTTCGCCGAGACGTTCACCGCATCGTGTGGCAGCGCCTTAAGGCGCACGATGCCGGAGGCCGGTTGGGGAGCGGCAGTGGAGGCCCACGGAGCGGTATGGGCGATAAAAGTGAAGACGACAGGACGGGATTTTGGGACCGCCGCTGTTAAATCGAGTGGTCTACGCGAAGATTTCCGATTGGGGACGAACGGTGTCGAACCTGTGTGTGTGTGTGTCGGAGAGTCGGGGGTGACTCCCATTCCGGCGGTTCTCCGCGGGATCAATACCGACCGCCCAGAACACGCTAAAAGCCCGAAGGCTCCGCAAATCCAACTCAAAATGTTCATTACATTCGCGAACGATTACTCTGCCCATTATATGCAATCCGCAACTTCTCGTCGTTTAAATCTAAAACGAGGGTGTCTCACAGTATGTATAGTTGAAAGAAATAATCACCGTATAATGATGCAATCCAAGCATGAACTAAGAGCAAAAACTAAAAACGCAGTTTAAGTGAAATGGCGACAATGAAGTGAGTATATGGAAAACGAAGTAAAAAGATCATACGATTAATAACATAATACCTCCGAGTTGAGTGGCTGGAGGGGCAGCGTTTAGTTGCTAGAATATTTCTCGCCTAAGAAGTATTCGAATCTGTGTGGACAGTATTTTAGGTGGGGAAGCACAGAATAACTGGCTACCGAATATTTGTTTTAGGGTTTGCATGCAAATTACCATATGCGTTTAGTTCATACTTTAATCATGGTTATTATTTGTATGGTAACTAATCACCATTTGTATATTTATGTATTAATGAACATTTCATCAAATTATTATAACATTCGCCATTCAGTTGTAAACTAAATATAATAATTCAGAAGCATGGACAGACCTGGAACGAAAAAATCGCCCTTGTGACAAAAAAATGTTTTTGGATTTTGCCGTAATAGGATTCAAAATCAAATTGTTTTATCACTACGGCGATTTCTCCATTCCAGGTCACATAATATGTTGAATATTTTAGAACTAGGCTTAAGACGACAACAGTAGGATAGTTAGGATGACAACTAAAACAAGAATACAACTGCACTAACGCATGACCAGAAATAAGAAATAATAAGACCAGACGTAAAGAAAATATACAGAAAGATTAAGGAAGTGGGTAAGAGTAAGGAACTAGCAATCAAACACATATGGAAGCAGGGCTGTGGAGTCGGTAAAAAACTGTCGACTCCGACTCCAGATAATTTTCGTAGTCGGACTCCGACTCTGACTCCGGCAAAATTTTATTTGTTTCCAACGAATTTGGTGGCGAAAAAAAATTTAAGCTGACAAAATCTACATAATCGTAAATAAAATCAAAAAGACCTGTTGATCGGACCACAAAGTTATGACCATATTTAAAACACTGACGCTTTTATATTTTTTCAAAATATCTCTGAAATCATTAGAAATTCAACTGATTTCTCATTAGAGAGCACACAATTCTCGACTACTCTGTCCATTTAACCGATTTTTTTCTCCTTAATAATAAGAAAACTAATCACAAATCACTGTATAGTACAAAGTAAAATTCATTCCAATGATACAAAATTAAGTGCAAAATACCCTGCAAATAATCTCAACTCTTTTTTCTGTTATTAGCAATGGCCAATGACGTCACAATTCTGGCTGCAATACGTATGGCTCGCATACATGGATATTCCTACATTCAACTGAAATAAACGGTCCTATTGCACAATCTCATTAATCATTTTAAATCTCTTTTTTTTTAATTCTTTTTACTTTATCATACGCAGTATGTAAAGTATTGTAATCGTGCCAAAAAAATTTTTTGAGATTTTAGCGGAAATATGTCTTTTTGGGTCCCCTGAACATTTTTGACCAAGGTACAAAAAAATGTCTGTGTGTGTGTGTGTGTGTGTGTGTGTGTGTATGTGTGGATGTGTGTACCCGTTTTTGTGGCGACGATTCCGGAGAAACTACTAAAGGTATCGGGACGAAACTTCATATTTAGAAGTTTCATAACCAAACTTAGAGCTGAAAAGCTTTCTGTTGAAAATTGTCCAAAGGAACTGCATGTTTAGTCTTAGCATTTTTGAAACATTTTGTAAATAAGCCGCCATTTCTGGAATTTCGTCGAAATAGTTAAATAATAAATTAAAGAAGATGAAATTCTGAATAATTTATCACTATGACATTTTTTGGTACAATCAATAGTTTAGCTGCATGAGCAAATTCTATTTCATCGAGATCGGTCGTACTCCTTTAAAACTAGTAGCCAGGATATGTCAGATTATATGTCAGATATGATTCTAATGACAGTACGTAATGTCAAACGCAAATGTTTTGACAACATACTGTCAATATAAGCTGCGTTCGGATATAGTATACCGTAGACTTTTTACACCCAATAACACGTAAGTGTCATTTGGACAGTGTACCCTGTGTCAGCGGAGTACAATATCCGACCGCAGCTTTAGTCGACATATCTGTCTAGTTCTACTAGTTTTATTTTAATGCAGACATAGCCGATCTCGATCAAATAGAATCTCATGCAGCTAAACTATTAATTTTATATATAGTATGATAAAGTCATGTGCCTGGCCACATCAGATTTTTTTCTTTTACTTTCTGTTGGATCACATTTTTGTATCATCTTTTGAGCATCATTTTGGTTCTCCCGGTATAATAAGATGCGCATATTTTGTTAAATACAAAGGGATGTGATACTTTTAATAAATTTGTTCCAAATTGGTGCCAAAAAAAAATCAATTTCGGTTAAAATTTACAAGTTATCGAACATTAAAGCTAAAGTTGCAATGTTTTACTAGTAAAGCTGTATCTTTTACAAACAATCAGTTATTGGGGCGAATAAAAAATTAAAAACGTTGAGAGTTGATACGACTGTAATACCATCACGCTGCTTCTTCTGGTTCAGCACCTGTAGGAAGCTATTTTGTCTTTTCCAAAATTGTAAGGGAAAATAATTAAAATACTCTTTGCAATGTGTAATGAATTGTTCAAGTGTTCTTTGTGGCCGAACGAATACGAACAAATCTTCTTAATGTTTATGAATAACGAAAACCACACGTCGTCGCTTCACTTTGGAAAGTTCTAATTCGGCTAAATATGCATCGAAGTCCGATTTTTATTTGTAGATGGTCGAGCTATCAAGATTGGCACATTGATGTTGGTTGTTGGAAATTGGAAATAGGCTACATATACAGAGTGATCTAAAATGGCGAAGGACAGGTTGAATTTCCCGCCCAATTGAATAATTGTGAAGTTGGTAAGTTGCAAATGACAGATGTTATTTTTGTTCAGTGGCGTAGGTATCGTATCCTCCTTTTTGTATAGGGATTCATTTTCTGATTATAATTAGGTTTATTAAATTAAAACAATGAAAGTTCGGAAGTCTTTTAGTCTTGGTTAGTTTTGGTAAAGACATTGGACCTGTATAAAACATTAACAAGACAGCATATTTTAAAACTACTGCATATTTCATAAATATAATATGTAGAAAAATAAGAACAGATAAAATATTGTTGCAGAGGAATCGAGTCTACTATGGTATCTGGTAGTGAAAATAACCTGTATGCTGCACGCATAACATCTTAGTAACACTAAATATGTTCAAAACTGTGGCGGGAAATTCAAACTGTCCTTCGTCATTTTAGATCACCCGCTATATATGCGACGGCGAAAGATACTCACAATAAACATTTGCTAATCATCACTCACCACCGAGCTGTGTGTATTGTAGTTTAATTATATTTACATATGTAGGTTACATATGAGGTAACGGCGATCTTGCATGTCTTTTTTACAGTATTTAAACATGGAGTCGGAGTCATTTTTTTCATTCCGACATTCATTCCGGCATTTTTTTTCGACTCCGACTCCGACTCCTCTGAAATTTGTCTGTACTCCGACTCCGACTCCACGACTCCGACTCCACAGCCCTGTATGGAAGCACTAGAAACTCCATACATGGTCCCAGCTTCTGAATCCACAGCCATAAATGTTGCTTCTATTTCGCATTCATCATCAATTATTCAATTATTCTTGCAATGTATACTATAACATGTATTTCACTGCTTCATGACTTGATTTCTGTGGCGTCTATCTGGTTGGCTGGATTCGGCTGGACCAATCGAATGTGAAACCAAAATTGGAGCTTCGGTGCTGACTGTCGAGTGCTGATGGCGCCAAAACATAAACCACAGTTTCTACCTATCTCAATAACTTAACTCATTCATTCATTGGTACGATAATTTGTATGTATCAAAACTTGGGATTGTTTTCTTCGCCAATGATGGTGCTTAAAGTTAAAACGTTCATTTGTACTGAACGCTATATTGCGCTGGAGATTGGAAACCCTTTACAAGCAATTATTTTCTGTATGGATAGTGCTAGGCTTGCTAGTCGCAGTTTCCAGGATGTTTATCGTACAGTAAGTTTAGATGTGTATCGAAAGTTAATCCTAAGGTTAATAAAACTCCCCCTAGTGCGGATGCATCCCCAAACCTCTTATCACCATTTAAAATAATCTTACATCCACTTCCTCTTTACACAAGACATTACCCAAGCAAATACATTCCACCCCTGCTAAGTAGACCGGCGTTCGGCAATACGTTCTCCACTCGAACCCCTTGTTTGATAAGTTAGTTTTGGGGAGGAGGGTGGGTATACGAAAGGGCAGAGCGCATGCAGCATTTCATTGTCACCGTCCTGATAATAATCTGATCGCGTGCCCTGCGCCCGTTCCAAAGCAAATCTGTTCGTGGAGATGATTTAATTTCTGAATATGTGGGACGTCCTTGACTACACAATGACACCGATACCCATCTAACCCGAAAGAATTATTAATTTGGCCCCGGGTTATCGCCACCCCCGATTGGAAAGACAAATACTGGATTCGCCTTTGTTTGGGCCCGAACCACCTACTGATCGATCCGGAAGGGCACTCGAATTAGGTCGCCTTACGACTCGGAGATTCATTACGGTATAAGGAATTGGGTTGCGGCAAAAATAGCCCCAGATAAGCCAGGAAATAGAATGTAGGGCGAGACATTTCTGATAAATTAAATTTGCATGTTATCTACAAGGACGATATAGAACGAACACGCCGATATATTTTAATGGAATGTCAATTACCAACAAAAAATCGACAACAATCTTATTACAGACATCAATATATACAGGGTGAGTTATTAGTATCCCGGCGGTCGATAGTCATCAAATCGTTTCAGAAAGAAAAAAATGTTTTATACAAGAGTTGTTTG
This sequence comes from Aphodius sticticus, assembly GCA_963966075.1. Lineage (NCBI taxonomy): Eukaryota > Metazoa > Arthropoda > Insecta > Coleoptera > Scarabaeidae > Aphodius > Aphodius sticticus. The sequence continues at coordinate 2,660,581 of OZ014512.1, read as the reverse complement.
ACTCATTAGTTTCTGTAACGTAAAATTATTTTTATACAGGGTGTTGCATGTAAGCGTGACGGAAACTCAGTTCATCTTTTTAAATGGAACGCCCTGTATATCATACCATACTATGAATACTAAGGAAGTTGTATTTCCAACTGTGTAAGGTGTACCTGAGTAAAGTAAATAGTTTCTGAGATATTCAATTGTTTGTTAAAAAATTGGCAATTGCAGGCCTTTCTTAAAAACTACGTAAATACTACATTTTTGCAGATATTGTCTGCAAAAAAAATTGCCAAATTTTGTCACATATTAACTAAACCCATAGCTAGATGCTGTTGTCATAAAAAAATAGATGCGCTATACAGGGTGATCGTAGCATGCACTAGTTTTTAGACATTGTTAAATGGCTTTTTCTTGAGATTTTTAAATGGAACAACCTGTATATTATTTGCTAATTGAAATGTCTCTTAAGTTCTTTGTAATTTATATTCAGTATATCGTATATCTATGTTTACTAGTTTTTATGATATTTGCTATTTAAAGAGTAGTATGCTATTTAGTACCTTAATATTGCTCTGTATACAGTTTGCTGGGTAGCATGATGTAAAATATTTAAAGGCTTATAGAAGAAGTCATTAAGAACCTATTTAACTAGATTTATTCATATGAAAAGTATTACAGTTATCAAGGTATTACACAATTTTACAAGTATTTTTTGCAATTTTTATAAACGCACAGCGAGCGAACCTGAAGACCTAGTAACTTCAGTTGGGGTCCGAAGTATACAAAACAGGGTAATTTTAGGAGGACTATCGTGAAAAATTGTTCACTTGTGTGAAAATTCTGCGGAGACGTTTCATTGTAATAGTATGTGCGCTCATACAAAAAAACACACAGACACGCTCAAACCTGTCTGGATGAGCTACGTTTGAGAACGGATTTGTATTCAGTTCAAAACACAACCAACAATATCTACTTACTAGTATTAATTGGTTTAAAATAGGTTATTTTTCTGGAGAGACAATTGAAAATTTGGATAATATGAATGATAGTATGAGTAATATTGATAATGTGAATGGAAAGTGAATTATTTCAAAGTGTTTTTAATAGATTTTTTTTCTGCTATGAATAAAAATTTGAATCTAAAGATGCCTATCAGTTTGTTTTTGTTGCATATTTGGTTTTCGTGTGTGAGCACATAAATCACATCAAAGAAAATCTGATTTTCAACACTCAGAAGTCAACAGATAGATTTTCACGATAGTTAACCGAAAAGTACAGGGTTTAGGGTTTACTTTAGCAGTAATTTGAAATTTTTCAATCGCGTGTTCGGTTGCCATACGATAGACGGCAAAATATACGTACAAAATTTCATATAAAATTGTTAATATGTTGATAGCGGTAATACTTTGTATTAGGATCAAGCTGGTTAAATCGTTTCTACATTATCTCTTCTATCGCCACTTAAAGGCTTTACATCAAACTACCAAATACCTTATTCACAGTAATATTAAAATTTACAATTGCATTACATTTTCGTTAAATTGCAAATATCACAAAAAATAGTAACATATGGTGTATGACATACTAAGTGCAAATTGGAGCGAAATAAAGGGTTATTACAGCCAACACATATTATACACGCTGTACCATTTAAAAAACTCGAGAAAAAGCCATTTGAAAAACATTAAAATTTACTAAGTTCAATGAACAGCCTGTATAGTGTATCTAAAATCTTTGGATAATATCAGCTACCTACTGGCGTTGACTATTGCCTCAGATAGTTTAAAGGCAAAATCGGCTAAAATGTCGTTTTTACATAGTTTTTAAAAAGATCCTGCAACAGGCATATTTTGGAAAAACAGTTGAATATCTCTCGAACTATTAACGCTGTGACTTAGCAATATACACGGTTGGATAAACAAATTTAGTAGTAGTCATAATATAATAAAATATACAGGACGTTCCATTTGAAGAAAATGTACATACTTTCTGTCACACGTAAATGCAACACCCTGTATAAATGCCAATAATTTTACGTTATTCATGCGAGTCAAACAACTTTTGTATAATTTTCTCAAACGATTTAAGTGGAATAGTGATTAAGTGGAATAGTAATAATAAGTGGAATAGCTGTATTGCTAGACTTCGCCCAATAAATAAAGACCGTTTATTATTATTATTATTATTATTATTATTTATTAACTATCGACCGCCGCGATACTAATAACTCACCCTGTATATTTATCAATAGCTTTTAATTATTTATTAACGTAGTTATAATAAAACACACACGTCATCAAGAGAAAACACGATAACAGACACTGCGCAGTCTCTAATATGTGTATCAAGCCAATCCTTTCATTTTGACTATTATTTATTTTCCTTTGTGTATTATACAATTGTTTGTATTGGAATGCAGGCTTTCCGCATTTCCCGCGCTAAGCTATGTAACTTTAAATATGATGTACTGCAATTTGTTTTAACGACAATCGACGTTTATGATTGTATACAATGTCACAGGATGTTGTATTGTAGTTTTGTTTTATTCTTATTTGTGATATAAAAACAGTTAAATGAACAAAGTGGTGCAGATTTGTATGCTACCCATATGTCAAGTGACGTTATTTAGAACGTAGTCATTTGCAAATGTTTTTTCTTGAAATGTATGTTTGCGTTTTCATCCATGGAAATCATAGTTGCTCATGAAGTAAATACTTAAACACTAAATTACCAAATTTTAACTAAAATACTAGAGCACTTAAATCGTTAATAATGTAATTTGTTTGATTTTAACACATTATAACTGACAAAACATACAAATTAAAAAACAAACACAAAGGTAAACAACATACTTTCCATGAGGGCGACACACATTCAGTGTAAATAACAGATTTTAAGTAAAAACAGAACACATTTGTGTAGTTTTTGTACATACTTTTGATCAAATAAAGAAATCACGAGAAGAAAGACTTATTTGCTCAACAATCCCTCTGAATGTGACACGAGCTTTCGATAAGGTTTGTCAGGAAGAATTGATACACAAAGTAATGAGTATGCTACCTTTACAATTTGCCGAGCTGACAATATCCTCTATATCAGATAGGAAATTCAAAACATCTGGGTGAATACTTGGATATAAAAAACGTAAACGCAGGAGTACCCCAGGGTAGTGTCTTGGGACCCTATTATCTAGTCCCCTATTATCTTGTCTATCTATTATATACCCTATTATCTTGTCTATCTATTATATAGAAGTGACCTACCACAGCTGGGAAATGTAGCAGCCACTTTCATAGATGACACGGTTCTAATGGCAGTGGGATGAACTGTTGGAGAATCTACTAGGAATCTTCAAGCAGATTAACATTAACTGCACAAACAAAGGAGTCGAGGACATACCTCATGTCAAGATTAACGACGCTATAGTTCCATATTATGCGAACATTGAAAAGAATTTGGGTATGACTCTGGATACAAAGCTAAGGTGGAAAGACATGTTAAGAAGAAAAGCTTGGCCTGAAATACACAAATTAACTCTCAGTTGTCAGTACAGAAAAGATTAAAAGTTTATAACTAAGTACTAAAACCGATTTGGTTATAAGACATCCAACTTTGGGGTTGCGCTAAAAAAGAAATATTTTGTTGTGATTACATTTAACATAAATGTGATTTATGTCTTCTTAACAAGATTAATAATATTTATAATATTTAAATAAAACATAATTAGAAAGAGATCGTAGTTGAAGAAAACAAAATTAGCAGTATCAGTCAAATCTATAATCCAACCACTTGAATCTCTGAGCAATAAAGCAATTGCTTTGTTCGCGGTAACAGTTTGCACTTATAGTAGTGCAGTACTTTATTTTGGACCATATGTGTCCGAACATACGGAATTTTTCTGCCATAACTAATACCGCTATTGATGCACATCAACTGAAGCAGGAGCTTAACACACTTTATACATAAGTATATTCATGGATACAATGCCGGACACGTTGTATGTTTTATATTGATCAATAACTTTACCGATTACTACTTTACCGATTTTAATAATTGTTTGATATATAAGAAAAACCATGATATCGAATTTAATAAAACCACAATAGATTTTAAATGCTGTTAGAATAAATTTAGGGCTGGAACTTCCATCTTCAAATGTATGATAAGCTTAAACAAACGATAAGTAATAGGGCAACCAATGGAATTATCTGATCGATTGCTATTCAGCACTTCTGAATGCGAAAATAACTGCCTTGACAGTATTAGTCAAAATTTTGTGGACAAACTAAAAAAACAGACAAACATTAGTTAAAGCATATCTCCTACGATCAATCAGGTAAAACAAATTACAAGTTAAAAAAAATTGTCTCTGTGAATTATTATTAAAATTGTTAAAGTAGTTTCAGAATTATGCACATTAAAATATACACTCGGTGAGCGAAATATTAAAGCAACAAAAGTGAAAAAGCAAAAAAAATAATAAATCTTGCAACGACTACAAACCAACACTCTCATTATATAGTTTTTACCAAGAAATAAAAATGTTAAACCGATTATTTCCTACTTTATTGACGTAATTTTTAATTTCTCGAGAAAAAATCATTGTTTATAAAGAGTTTCGGATGTTCTAATAAGTCGAAAGCCATTGTTAATATTTTGATTTAACATACAGGATGGTTAGAAAACACGAAAATGTTAAATTGGCCGAAGAGCAAACTATCGGTTTTTCGGAATTAGATCAAAAATCGTACCGGTAAAAGTTAGTTTGAATTAATTTTATGCTCAAATATCAAACTTGAATGCTCTATTTCAAATCTTACATCTCGGACCAGTGAAAAAAAGGTGAACAAAAAATTTAGAGACCACAATTATGATTGAACAGTTGACAGTAGTAACAGCGTATTCAAGCAATTTGTTGATAGTTTATTTTGTTGTTTGTTACGGTATAGGTGAGGTATCGTTTTTAACAGAAAATACCCTGAGGTATACGTTTCTGTCAATTGTGTTCGAGAATTTGTTAAAAATTTTAATACAACAGGAGCTATTGATTCCGTGAACACTTGCCAAAAAAAATCGTTGAGGCAAAGATCTCGAGACTTGAACATCAGTAAAAGCCATCTGCGAAGGATCTTTTCAAATCAAAGATTTCATCCTTATAAACCAGTACTGATACACACTTTAGTAGAAGGAGATGGTAAATAATTTTGTTGATTGGTTGAACAGACATTTTCCTAATAAGTGGGCGATTCGGCGCTATATGATGGCCACCACGTTCACCTGATTTAACGCCGCTTAATTTTTTTCTGTGGGGTTATTTAAAACACAAGGTGTATGCGAATAATTTTCACGATAATGTAGACATTCTAAAATTAACAATTAAGGAAGCAGTAGACGAAATAAATGAAGAAACATTTGTTTTGGTATATCGGGAGTTTAGAAGAAGATTGGAAAAATGTCTACCTGTAGGAGGGGAACATGTGGAGTAATGTTTTGTTAAATTACTTTGTTATAAATAAATAAAATATAAAACTTAGAATACAACATGGAAATTTGATATCTAAGCATAAATTTAAATATGAAACAACTTTTACCTATAAAATTTTTTTCCTAATTCCGAAAAACCGATTGTTTACTCTTTGGCCTATTTAACATTTTCATGTTTTCTTACCATCCTGTATGTTAAACCAAAATATTAACCATGTCTATCGACTTTTTAGGACATTCAAAACTCTTTATAAAGAATGACTTTTTCTCGAGAAATTAAAAGTTACGTCCATTATAGGTATAGTTAGGTCCATCGGGGGACACACTGTATAGGGCAATCTGTTATCTCTGTGTCTACTGTGGCTCATGTAGGTCCGTGGAGCAATAAAGCGTGTATATAAATATGGATTGATATTCGATATAACTTACATGCCCCTGCCGTCGCTCGTGGGTTCCCGCTGTTTTTTGCGCGTTAGATATTAAACGCAATAAATTCCGGACTGTCAAGGCCCGGGATATAAATCCTTGATTTCCTGTAGGAAACTGGGAGCCGCGGTAAACGAACCGCAAACTTTGGGCCGCCATTACTATTCCTGTGCCCTTCTATAAATTAAGACCGCCACCGAGAACGCGTGTCTTCGGCCCAAACTTGCGGAACAACGGTTCGTTCTTAGCCAGTTAGCATTGTAATTATCGTTACTATAAATTTAATCCCGCGAAATTCGTATTGTCTACCCCAATTCGAAGTGATACTAGCTTTGTTTATGCGCTAATTTGATCATATTACCGTGTATTTGGTGTTTCTCTTTCCATACGATCATTTGTTTATACGTCCCGCTCTAACATGTGCTATCGGGGCCTTATATTATGCCCCCTCTTTTGACGTCGATTCTCTCGCAAATCTAGGGGCGAAAAAATTTGAAAAAATTCTGATGCTGTCCTTCATTAATACTCTACCACTCACAAAAATTAGAATGCGGTATATGTTGGCGCTTTCCCGATTTTTTCAAATTAAGAAGAATTGACGCTGTTTTTGGCCCGTAAATTTCATTCGTTTTACTTTAACAATTAATTACACCGGAAATAATCCATAGATTTCAACGAATTAAAAACTAAAATCACCCGCGGAATGTTAGCTTTCACTGTGCATTTTTGTAAAATGATTGGGTTAGTCGTTGACCCACAAAACGCTATATTATGCGATGCCAGCAATTCCGCTATTAGAAGAGCTAGAATAATGAAATATAGACTATACGCTACCCAATAATTCATAGGTTTAAAGTTTATTACATAATCATTGTTTATCTTGTACAAAAGATCGTGCTGAAACGCCCGGTGAATTTCGACGCTCTATGGGTTTTGGTGTGGTGCGGAGTCGTTAGCGGTGCTGTCGACAGTGAGAGAACGGCGGACAGCTGATTACCAAAACACAAAATGAACTATAACTTGTCAAGGTAGTAATTTTAACTAACAGAATTAAATTCCTATTTTTTTAATTCAGAATTTTGATTATAATATGTGAGCCGATACGAGAGAAATGCACTAACTGCCATCTCTCGTTTCGATAGTAGTGACTCCTGTGTTTGGCGTCTCATAACTATAAAACTACTGAACAGAAAAAAATTTAAATAAAGTGTGTCTACTCCTCAATCATTTCCACATATGTTGTATGACTATCAAATTTTTTTGCATCTCGGTGTAAACATGAGTGCGAGAGAAGTGAAAAAATGTACCCAATTTGTGCATTTGTAAATCAACGGTCGTCTTTCCGATTTTGTTCTCTCCTAAACCGCTTACCACAAAAATTTCAATGTTTGTTCAGGTTGCATTCAGAGTCTCTTATATCGATTGACGTTTTTGTTTTCTTCAGTTTTTATACAATAAGGTTGTAAACAAGATTTTGATAAAAGCGGATAGATCAGTAAGGAATGTTAACACGACAACGCAGTTAGCATGCATATAAACCTTATTTACTGCGTCACATATCCCTTGAATTTAATAGCATTCCGACCATTTGTTAATTTTTAACACCTAAATAAACATGAACAATATTTTGCGCATATCGGTCAGAGCGGTCAGTGACTCCGTCTGAGTCCGTTTTTGTGTTTATTTATTAGTAATATTTAAATATAGGCAAAAACAATATAACATAAATACAACTCTTGATATATTACATATTTTACAAACGGCAGCTCTGAGCGTATAAAACTGATAGGTCGTTATATTGTGTCCGTAAACACTGTTCTCCTAGTAACTATTGCATCGTTGCTGTCGATTCCTTCCCCCGCACCACGCCAAAGACCGAAGAGCGCCGCGTCAATTGCGGCGATCATGAGATGCTTCAACACGATCTTTTGTAGGGAAAATGCAAGATTAACAAAGATTCTGTAATAAACTTTAAACATATGATTTATTAGGTAGCCTATGATCGATACTTCATCATCCTAGCTCTTCTAATAACGGAATTGCTGGCATTGCATAATATAGCTTTTTGTAAACCACTAATCCGATCATTTTACAAAAATGCACATTAAGCTACCATTCCGCAGATGATTTTACTTTTTAATTCGTTGAAATCTATGAATTGTTTCCGGACTAGTTAATTGCTAAAGTTAGACGAATGAAATTTATGGGGCAAAAACAGCGCAAATTCTTCTTAATTTGGAAAATCGGGTAAACGCCAACATATACAGGTTTCTAATTTTTATGAGTTGTAGCATATTAATCAAGGACATCAGAATTTTTTCAATTTTTTTCGCCCCTGGATTGGCGAGAAAATCGACGTCAAAAGAGGGGACATAATATATGGCCACGATAGCACTGCAATGCTTCTTCCACTCTACATTCCTTATATTTGTTCGCTTCTTCAAGCGTAGTGGTATTATTATTATTTATGTCTCCGATTATATTGTTAGTATTATCGACCATGCTCTGTTCTGTGGTTCTCAACACGCCGTTGTATCGTTTTGTCTTTGGTCTTTGTTTTTCATGTCAAACTGCAGAAAATATAATCACTGCGTTGAACATACAGCTGCACAACGCCATTGATTGAGAATAATAATTATCAAACACAAAATGGCATTAGCATTAAACTGCCACGTGTGATTTGACTGCACAGTATACTGCGAGATCCGGTATAAGAAATATATATCCTCATCTGTTATTGAATGATAATAAACAATATATACTAGATAACGTATACCTTGCTACATCACAAATAGGTTGCCTACCTAAATCACGTGCCGATGATATTAAACAATAAACTATTTAATTAAATTTGTTTGATAAACTACTCCGATTAGTTATACATGAAAGTCACTTATCAGCTGAGAGAATATACCCCAAGGAATTGAAACAATAAAGGTTGCCTTCTTTCGCCTCTGTGCAACTATGGAGTTGCCTGGTATAAACAGGTAAGTAAGCATTTTTAATATACTCTCATAAGTTATTTTATCGAATTACATATTAAATGAAAGGTTATTTTATTCCTAATCCAACTGTATTAGGTTGCCTTATGAACAAGTTTGTTGAATCCATGGTTGCTGTGATTACACCGCGGCTATTTGTAACAAAAGGAAAGTCAAGCCTTTTGAAATATTTTCAAGACGAACGAATTCCCAGATGGCATTCGCGACGGATCCAGTAGATGAACTCGTCCGTTCGGACATTATCGATATTAACGGGCTGTTCTCCGTAGAGCAAAACACCGAGCGGCAATGGGTATGAAGCCCTTTTAATTACCTACAATTTGATATATAATAGAAAGTTATGCAACAATATTTGCAAAAGTTATAAACATTTTCCTGTAACAACCAACCGACATATGTTTGCCGGCGGGGACGGTTTAGTAAGGAAATTATCGTCATTTAAGGGTTGTTCACCGACGAGCAAAACTCCGAGCGGCGAAGGGTGAGAAGGTCTTTTATTTACCTACAAATTTATATACGATAGAAAGTTATGCAACAATATTTTCAAAAGTTATAGACATTTTTCTGCAGCAGCTACTTGCTATGTGATTGCCCTTTGTACTGGTTTCGTACGGACGTTATCGTCATTCAAGGCTTGTTCGCCGTCGAGCAAAACTCCGAACGGCGAAGGGCGCGAAGCCCTTTTAATTACCTACAATTTGATATACGATAGAAAGTTATGCAACAATATTGCAGCAGCCACTTGATATGTGATTGCCGGCGGGGACAATTGTGTACGGACCTGATCGTCATTTACAGGTTGTTCGCCGTCGAGCAAAACTCCTAGCTTTCAAGGGTAATTAGTACATTTAATTGCCTATAATCTGACGTACTTAGGGAAGTTATGCAATAATTTTAGCGTGAGTTATGTTCATTAATAGCACTTCTTAATCGAACGACGCGCCAATATCGTGTATTATAGTTGTATGGGGTAGGTGATATTAGGGGTAGCACCTTCCCAATACTATTATTAGATGCAAAATTTTATGCGCTTTCGGAATTTGTAACACTTGTTTCTCTATGTCGTTGTTGCAAAAAGTTATGTGCAATTCTTTATTGAGATAAGTGCTCTTATAAGGTGACGCGTAACGAAATGAATCAAATTTCCGACAACACGAACATGAATTTTTGAAGCACAACTCTGGCGTATAGTACTTGAACACTAGGGTGGTTCAAAAATGCATTGCAAAAATTTTTGTGACGATAGAAAGCAACGATCCCCCCAAATCGTTTCCAAATCAAAAAAAAAGTGGACACGTATTTTTTCTTTTTTCGAAATTTTGATTCTTGATGGTGCCTGTCGAGGCCTCAAATATACATAAGAAAATGCATGGGAAAAAGACATTTCTTGGTATTTTTCGAATAATTGTTCGGGGTTTGGGAAAACTTAAGATTACAGTTATAGGACTTGTAGAGGACTTTCCAATGAAGAATTTGAGCTATTATACATATGGCTTTGACGCCCCCAACCTACCACCACAGTGCCCTGAAAACTACCGTTAAATGAAAAATAGAAATCATTACTATAAATCTAGTTGAACGTTTATAAACATTTGTCAGGTAATTTCCATTTGTTTAAACAAAGTCCATTTGTTTAAATAATTCGCTTTTCTCGAAACTCCGTCGAACATCTGTTTTTTAAGTTCGAAATGACAGTTTATAATTTTAGAGTGACATTATTCGTTAAACAAATCTTCCTATTGTTTAAACAATCAATGATTAATTTTCAACTGTTGTTCTAATTAAATTAAATTCCATTTGTTTAAACAATTTTTTTGCAATTCTCCTAACATTCATTTTTTAAGATCGGTCTGGTCAACTGTTATTGTCAAGTGACATCATTTATATTTTGGGATAGTTTCCATTGTTTAACTAGTAAAATATTATTCAATAATAATGGTGATATACAGGTGGTATGTACATTTTAAAATAAATTAAAAATTACAGCCACAACCTGGATTTGAACCAGGGACCTTGGACCTGGTTCAAATCATTATTAAGTAAAATATTATTCGTTTTCAATATCATTTATTCGAAAAAATTGAATTGATTTAAAATCCCTTTTTTCGGGGAATTGGGGAGTACATTTCTTTTAAAAGCATTCAATTTCCTAAGTCAACCAATTTTATTAATCATATTTCTTTCTGCATTTCTTATTCTTATTTCCTGCCACTGTGTGTCGGAAGATAACGTTGATTTGTTGCTGTCTGGAAACTGTTCCCTGTACTCTAATTTGATGAAATATTGAAAACGAATAATATTTTATTATTTAAACAATGGAAATCATCCAAAATATAAATGATGTCACTTGAGAATAACAGTTAGCCAGACCGATTTTAATTGAATGATAATTTTAGTTGAATTTTGGCAAAAAAAGAATTGTTTAAACAAATGGGATACAAAAATGTCAAAAAGCTGAATTCTCTACCATAATTAGAAAAAAGTTGAAAATGAATAATAATTTATTGTTTAAACAATAGGAGGATTTTTTTAAATGAATAATGGCACTCTAAGATAATAAACTGCCATTTCGAACTCAGAAAACAGAATTCAGACGGATTTTCGAGAAAAACTAATTATTTAAACAAATAAAATTTGTTTAAACAAATGGAAATTAACTGACAAATGTTTATAAACATCCCACTACACTTATAATAATGATTTCTATGAGAAAAAAGAGATTGAAATAATTAGAAGGGTCAATTTTCTGAAGAATCTACATTTTTTCATTTAAGAGTAGTTTTCAGGGCACTGTGGGGGTGGGTTGGGAGCATCAAATCCATATGTATGATAGGTCAAATTGTTCCTTGGAAAGTCCTCTGCAAGTCCTATAACTTTAGTCTTAAGTTTTCCCAAACCCCGAACAATTATTCGAAAAATACCAAAAAATGTCTTTTTCCCATGCATTTTCTTATGCAAATTTGAGGCCTCGACAGACACCATTAAGAATCAAAATTTCGGAAAAAGAAAAATACGTGTCCACTTTTTTTAGATTTGTAAACGATTTGGGGGGGATCGTTGCTTTCTAAATAAAAATAGCCAATTTGAACCACCCTATTGAACACCCCTATCATTTGATATATGTTTCATAACAAAATTCGAAAGAACAAGTTATGGCTATTTTTATGGCTAACTTCTCCGCGGTCCATGTAGCAGTATTTCACTTCACGGCCAACTAATCTTTCGCAGCGCACTAGCCCCTGATTAAAATGCGATCGGTGCCTCCCGAAATGGGCATCAGGTCCCAATAGTGACGTTCCGTGTACGGAGAAAATTAAATTAAACTCAAATATCGCGATACGATCTTCGGAGATACGGAGGGGGAGCGATAGAGGGTTGCCGGCCATTGTGATTCCGCTCATCTGGAGAGAGGTACGTGGCCGTAAAATTAACCCATTTCCCTAATACAAAGGGCCCAGATTAAATCTCGGCCTCGAGAGCCGCGTCCGATCTAAGTTAAGCTCAGCAACGCCGTGTACGCAAAGTTTGTTTTATTGCGCGCCCACTACGAGGGGAAGCCCTCCTCTCCTTCTGCCCCCAAAACCCATAGGTTCGCTTTTTAAACGCACCATATCCACTTAATCTACTCCGAAATAAAGCTATTAAGGGATCCAGCAATTATAGCTAAAAGTTAGCCCCTTAGTCGGACCCTCGTTACGCAAGAGCAAAATGATGACGATTCACATTGAACTTAATGCTTTCACATTGATCCAGGCAGGACATGGTCAGCAGAAAACAAAATTTAGACTCGATTGTGCTAGATATAGAAAGGGGTCTGCTTCAATCCAGATTTTAACTGTAATTTTTAGCAATAATCATGACTGTCATCATCGTTCGTTCTTTATATTTTTTTAAAAAGTTTAAGGTGATAAATCTATCATTAAAGTATAGATAATGATAACAAAATGTACTTGGAAAATGTACATGTCGTTTATTTTCAGTGGACTTTTGTTATTTAGACTTTTACTATTTTTACTATTTAAGTAATTGTCGATTAAAATTTAAAAACAATCAAAATCAGTTTGATCTAATAACAAACACAATACTCATTTAAAAAGAAAGATTATTCAAAGGTTTGTCCTGCATTTCAATAACTACAAAATACCATTCATTCTAATAATTCTATTTGACCCAATCATGAGCTCAAATAGTCAGTATGTTGTATGTCAACAAGATCATTATAGAATTTGGTCAATAGTGCGTGACTGACAGCAGATCTGTCCTTCTAAGGAATAAGGAGTTAATGCTTAATTTTTCTTTATAATGTTTGTATTTCCACATAAAAACTAATCAGCTTTTGTCACTGTTTAGCCTATTAACTAAATATGCTTATAAGTTTTTATAAATGAATAGAAAATAAGTCAATCACTTTTTTAGATACGACTGGCTCATTTTCATAAGAGGGCAATGGTTATGGTTAAGGTGACCAGAATTTGATTGAGTCAAAGTGGGACATACGCGGGGGGGGGGGGGTAGTATTTAAAGCCAAATACTTCCGTTATTATCAATATAGTTTTGAGTTGGATACACAGATATAATTTTACAGTTTTTGTGATGCTGATCAAAACATAATTATTTTACACCAAACACTGTAGACATTCCTTGTTTTACCATATTTACCAACACAGTATATTTATTTCAGTTAGATACATGTTTGTGAAGTTTTTTTTAAAAGAAAATTGTAAAGTTTAGGTTTCTTGCGGTAGAGTTATTTTTTTTCACTTGTTTAAGTATTTTTGTGATATATTAGGTCCATAAAGACAACTTTATATCAACTTTATGATAACTTATTTGATATGAAAAGAAAAACTCAACTTAACCCAACTTTTTGAATTTTTGTTTCTCAAAAAAAAATTGTTGATATAAGGTAGTGTATCTTTATTAAGCTTTATTCAATCGTTTAAATAATTCATGTTGTAAATTTTAACCCTTTAGCTTACCATAATCTCGCAAAATATACGGTTTTTGTACCAAATAGATTTAGTGAGTATGTAAATACACTTTCATCCAGAATTAAATATATTGTTGCCTCTAATGAAGTAACTCCTTTATTTGAATTATACAATATTTCGCCCAGTGAAAGTTTGACTATTAAGGAAACACCTTAATTCTAAAGTTATTGTGGTGGTACGATGACAGACTAATAAATATTTTAGGTTTCAAGAAGATGGTAAACAAATGTTCTAATTTACTGGTTTTGAATAATGCAAAAAGAAATATGCCAGTTGAGAAGAACGGTCTAAAAAACAACGTTAATTATTTTTTTCAGATTCCATTACAGACAAAAAAACAAAACAAAAATTAAAATATCAGAGCTTCTAGAAAGAAAGTTAAAAATCTACATATCACTGCAATTTGAATTGGGATTTGATCTATGACAGAAAAACTATAAAAAGGAATCAATAAATTGTTTGTTCATGGGTACAATATTACCAGCGTAGGTTTTCTTTAACTTCATACTTCAACAATATTTACAGAAAAATTATGGTAGTTAGACTGAGAAATTTATTTACCTCCGACCGCTATCTATTTCATAAATACTATCCAAGCAAAGCACTGAAAAACAACGGAGTCGGGTGTGTTTGTTTGTGAGATAAGACAATTGAAAAAAGAAACATGTTATAATTTTTTTTTATTATTAACGTGAGTTACTAAAACCTGCTAGTTTGTACGAATTCTAATGTTAAGTTAAAAATTGTAAACCGTATTCTTGGAATACTGTATTTGTATTATTACAGTTTTCTTTAGTTATTTTTGCTTTGTTGGCTTTGTTTAAATTGAGTTACCGAGTTGCTACGCCTGCCTTTACAAAATCTTCTTCAGGTACAAAAGGTGTGTGAACTTTATATTCATTCAGCCGAAAGTATTGATGTTGACAAACTAATTAATATTAACTTATTATTATTATTATTATTATTAATAATAACTGATTATTATAACTTATAATTATTATGGTATGAGTAATTTAAGATTTTGTTTGGGAATTTGTTTAACTACATCAGTAAAAATGCCGTTACTGCTATCATCGAACGCTTTGAAAAGAAAATGTTTGGACCAAAAAAGAACAAGAAATATGTCCTAATAGACAATGTATAGCGTAACTACAAAAATTTTAAAATCTTCCTGAAAGGCGGGACATTTTTAAAACATCGCGGGACGCGGGACAAAATGTGAAAAAGCGGGACTCTGGTCACCTAAAGTATGGTACACCTTTCTATGCCAAGAATATAATTAGTTAATTCTGGAAAACATTTTCAAAAATTGGGTCAAAATTTAAAACGCTTCACGATGGGATTTGTCAAAATTCGGGACTGTCTAGCCCTGGACTGTTGATTATAGGAATGAAAAATCATACGTCAAACATAAGAAATTAAAATTGAAAAAATTTAATTATCAGGCTCATTGGAAGACTGCCATACACTATGTCTACTCCCATCCATGGTAGAAATTTGTGCTATTTGTAATAGAACAGCCTGTGGCAGAATTGCAAAGCTTCAAGGTTGACCGTCTCACACTTTACTAGTTTGTTTCAATACATTATGCAAGTGCATTGTGTGGACGGCTTATTTTCTGCCCAGTTTGTAGTATAAGTAAGAGTTGCCAGAGGGCATTACCATATAAATTGACTGTGTGCAATTAGCGCTGTAATTTCCAGGAATAGCTGGGGCTTCTAACGGAGGCAGCCCCAAAATATATATACGCGTCCGCTGTGTGGCCCCGGGCTCTGGAAGGTCGCAGGCTGTATAAGAGGTCATAAAATGTAAGGACCGGCACGAGTGCAGTCGGCAATTTGTGCTTCCGGTGAAGGAGTGAGGAGAGAGCGGAGGAGTGGTATAGTGAAGCGGGCATGATTCGAGTTGTCGTTGTCGGGCAATCAGGAGCTGGTCCCCGGGGCGGCATTACGGCTCACACCTCGCCATAGCTCATCTCTCACAGTCTCGTCACATCCGGCGCTCGGAGAGGCAGCCTTATGGCACGCACGGACCACCATCCTTCTGGTACCGTCCCACTGGGACCCTGTGACGTTATTCGCACAGGGCCTCGCAGGAGTCACCGTATGATTGCCCCAGAAGATACCTCCCCCAAGTAATGCATCTTCTACTTACGCATCGTTTTCTTTGTAAAGCAGTGAACTACCATCAAATAACTAGCGTCCTAATATAGTGCCCTTGCAGGAGGAATCGGATTACACATCTCATATTTACAAGTGACATGCAAGGCGACATTTTCAATTCAAGACAATCAACAATCCTACAGTATTTGACACGATATATTGGAATGGAGAAAGAATTAGCAACGTCAATGTGCTGAATTCGCTAAATGTACTGCAATATGCAGAAACACAAACACTATTTCGCGTGTTTGTTGGTGAAGCAGCAAACAAGGTAAAACAAGTGTGAGTAGAACTGGTGAAGAACGCAAATAATGAGAACGACGGATGAACGATGGACTAAGAACATTATCGAATGGCCACGAGACCACGCTCACCATCAAAATGGGAAGAGAAATTCAGGGCTAAGATTGCTTTTAGTTTCGGTTCAAAATTATTGTTCATTAATGCATGCCATAAGAGTTGTCAAGTGATTTACTTGACAACACTTTAAACCAGTAACACTAGTCTAAAATAGAATGAGTTTATTATATAATTACCATATATTAGTATATTATTTGGTTACCGGTTATTTTCAGTTATTGGGCGAATCATATTTCGGCGATGAATATCTTAAAAACATTGTAAACAAGTGTAAATAACTAAAGTACCACGAAAACATATGTGCAGTGTTAAGATTAGCCTGAACAAGGTGCTGGCAGATTGTTTATGAGAAATATCCCAGCCGTTTATTTTTATTCGTTTTTCTGTCTGTCCGTCATCTGAAAGTAATCATTCTATTTTTTATTGCACATATTTATTTATGTGGCATATTAATAATCTTGACTTATGTGATGTTTTGATGTCTTCTAAGTTTATAATGCCATTTTTATGAGAAAAAAAGAGATATGTAAACTAAGCCTTAATCCGCCAATGTGAAATAGAATTATCATTAGTTTTTCTACCTTCTAAACTAAAATATTGTGTGCAAAGGAAGGATTCCTGTCACAGATAAATTGCTGGTATTTCCTACTTTCTTTCTACCTACATACTTTGATATCAATTGGGGACCAAAACCTACCATACTATACAGTGTGTCTCACGGCACATTGGATTGTATGGGTACGTTTGTAATTATTAGAGACAAGAAGTCGGTTAAATGGACAAAGTAGTACATATTTATGTGCTCTTTCATAATCTGTTCAGAAAACAGTTGAATTACAAACGGTTCCCAAGCTATTTTGAAAAAACCAAAAAATGTATTTTTTTTTTAATTTATGGTCATAACTAATTTATGTGCTATCCAACCTAAAAAGCGTTTTGACATTATAAAGGCACTTTTACTCAATAATATAACAAGAGAGTGAGAATAAATTGAAAATAATTTGACAGATTGTTTGAAAACTTGACTCGAGCCCTGCGGGCTCTCGTGACTATTGCCAAATGGCAACAAGTTTGAACAAAATCTGTCAAATTATTTTCTAATTTATGGAACTCTCGAGTTATATTTGACTAGATTATTTTTTGATTCACAAATTTTTACAATAGAAAAGATCAATAAAACTATCATAAAATTATTGAAAAATTTAATTTAATTAATTATTACTTACAATATATGAAAATATCGTTGACACATTGTGAATATATTAAAAGAATTAACAATTTAAATTAGTACAATGAAAAACGCAATTATTAAAAATATTTCGAGACTCATTATTTATTGAGGATTTGGAATTGCTTGTTATATTAAGTGTTTCCTCCTGCGTATTTTCTCTAAGATTATTTATTATATTTGAATGATGTTCTTGGTTCAATTGTAAGTATGGTTTAATCAAACTTGCAGAATTATGACCAGTGACCTTGATTAGTTCTTGTTCTCCTACACCAGCTTTTGAAAGGTTACTTATTGCACTTGATCTGGCAGAATGGTTAGTTATTTTTTTAGTAACTGTGTCTAGACCTACTTTTTCTGCGGATTCTTTCATCCATTTTGAAATGGAATTTATTCCCACAGGAACGTTTTTATACCAAAAACCATGAGTTTGCCAAGCCGGATTTGGAGTAAGAAACAAGCGTTCGGTTTTAATGTTTTCTTCACGTTTACTCATTAGTTTTTCAAAAAGACGAACAGGGCAAATATCTGGGTTATTTATGTTTGGAGTCAACCATTTACTATTAGCGCACCTTTGTGCTCCACCCTGTGCAGTTTTTGTAAAGATGGGATTGTATTCAATGCGGCCAGTATTTAATCTTTTTATGTCGGTTTCTTTTTTAAAATAATGAACTAAACATTTCGTAGCTTCTCCTCCCCTCCAAGCTAGTTCATACGATGCAACGTGAAAAAACTTTCTTTGCAATCCACAAGGTGTATCTTCGTCCCAATAGTTAAAAATTTGCAACAATTCTGTATTAGAAAGTGCCACAGAACTTTGTTTGTGCTTTTCAGGATGTTTTTGTAAAATTTTTCTTTTTGCATCTCTTGCATTCCGAGCATTTCTGAATTCTATATCATGGAAAGGATCAAAGGACCTGTTATACTTATTAAAGTAAAGTTCTTGAACTAATTTTGCCGTTTTATTCCACATTGTCTTTATTACTGCTTCTTTATAATCATTTCCGTCTTTTCTTTTCATGTTATAAGCCCAATCTTTTAAAATCAATGCCAGAGTAGCTGTTGTAGTAGATTGATCCAGAATATAATTTCTTTCTTTGGTGAAGGTCTTAAATTGTCTCCATATAGACTGATTACTTATTAGAGTATTTTTCGAAGTAGTTTCTAAAATCTTTTTTGTAATTTCTGCATTAGAAAAGGTACTAAACCGATGACTTTCACCCATTTCGCGTTGACACAATTAAGTAATTATTTTGACAAGTATCTGACAGTTGCTAGGCAAATAAAAGCTACAGTGATTATTCCCGAGAATAATCACAAGAGATTTATTCCCACTATAATAATGACATAATTGGTTGAAACTTACCCTTGTGACAAATAAAGAAGCATTTCATTGGTTTTAAGAAACGTCAAAAAATAAACAGTTTAAAATTCTTTTCGCCAATGGATTCGTCAGAAACAATCGAAACTATTGTTTTTCTTATTGACGCCATATTGGTTTTATACACGTTTGGGTTCATCAATTCTTTCTGAGTTATTTGGTATGCCACATGCCCTGTTTTAATACAATGAGATAATAGAATTGACTGAAAATTGTACGCGAGATTTTTTAAAACATAATTTAGTTTGTTAAAATGTTGTTATTTTTTTTTATGTTGTGTAGTTAGTACAAATAAATACATTCCAAAATTTTACTGTAACTTGACTATGGGCACATAAATACTGTATCACTCAAATGTGCTTTTCATGGCATCCTGCGATTTTAAGATATAAAAAAACTTTACTTTTGTCGGGCTATTGTGTTCTAAATATTGCATGTGGCATACCAAATTATTCAAAAAAAAATTCTAAATCCAAACATGTATAAAACCAATATGGCGTCCATAAGAAAAACAAAAGTTTCGTTTGTTTCTGCCAAAAAAAATTTTAAACTGACATAATTAAATTGTAGACAAAAAACTGCCTTTTTAATGTCAAGAGGCTTTTTTGATGTGATCACAAATAAAGAAGTTATGACCATAATTAAAAAAAAGTACATTTTTTGGTTTTTAAAAATAGCGTGAAAACCATTTGGAATTCAACTATTTTCTGAACAAATTATGAAAGAGCTCATAAATATGTCCTACTTTGCCCATTTAACCGACTTTCTATCTTTTATATTACCAAAGGGAGACCCATACAATCCAACGCCTCGTGAGACACACTGTATACTACTGTAAATAAATGAAGTAATTATTGTTTTTTACAACAAAATTGTTAAATAAATTCTACTGCAAGATTTGGCATTTTCATTTTACTTGACGCAAGTTGTTTTGTTTCCTTTCTTTTAATTTTGACGATCTTTTCTCTGAATTCTGTAATGTTCAAGTATATGGTGAGAATATTCATACAGGCTGTTTTGCGTGACAATGTTTATGGATAGGTTATTTCCATGGAAGGGTTATTTCATAAATTTTAGTAAATTCGCTATTTAATTTTTACCATATACATTGTTTTTCCTAAAGAATACATTGGATGCCCTTTTGTAAGGTAATTCGCATAACCAAATTGATTACTACTCTGTATATTAGCCTGAGAACTTATTCGGTTTTGCTTGTGTAAAGTGGCTATGAATTTCTCCATAACGTTGGTGTATTAGATTAAACAATGATGTAGTAAAATTCCAACGTTTATTAAATATTTTGTTCTTTTGGCTTCATATTTCGAGTTGCTAACACGTGTTCAGGCCAAGCTGAAAGTACAAACAGCATGAAAAATGAGGACAAATGAGTCGGTTAATGAACGTAGTAAAAAGAACGTCGTTCATTAACTAACTCATTTGTTCTCATTTTTGATAGTGTTTGTACTTTCAGCTTGGGCTGGTTGACGTGTTAGAAACACGAAACATGAAGTCAAAAGAATAAAATATTTAAACAAGGTTTTACTACATCATATTTAATTGCTTGTGTAAAGTCCACAGTTTTTTATTAGGTACTACTATTCATATCTAAATAAAATAATGACAAAAGCAATTTTCTCCTGAGCACACCCGATTAGTAAAGTAGCGTCTTGTGCGTCTTCATATCAGTATACGTTTACAGTATTGAGAATGCATTTGTTTTTATTCTAAATGTTTTTATACCTTATATCTGGGTCATTTATTATTGGGCATCTTGCGTAAGAAAATGAAATACTCGAAGCATGAATGAAACTTGTTCGAAAATCCACACTACATCATCTCCGTAAACAACGTAAGTAGGTTAGGAACACAAATGTCGCGCAAGGAACTTGCGCTAGCTGCTGGTTAATATGGCTTCTATGTTCTATTTGCGCTTGTTTATGTTATTCGTAATACAGTGTATTACGTAGCCGACGAGGTAAACGATCCTAGTACCGAATCCGTGAGGCAGTTCTGCTCAGCGCAGTTATAGTTAATTAATTGAGCCATTTCGGGCTGAGGGCTTGTTTTTCGTTAACTAACTGCTCGCAGGCATTTTGGAGGAAATGGGGAACTACCAACCGGCTTCCTTGCCTCCACTCTCTCGCTAGAGATTTAATAGTCTTGCGCGACGTCGTTAATGCTGTAATTAAGAAAATCTTTAATGAACTCTGATAGTAATTCATCACGGTGTCAATGAGTTCGTTTGTGGATTTTCATTCAAGCGCTCTTGGCCAGCTTAGACAAAATGGTGTTTTAATAGTCTAGTAGTCTCGTCCAATAATAACTCGCATTTGAATTATGTTCGAAATATTGACTTTATTACAATTTTATAAAAATATTATTTTCTCCGTTGGACTCTGTTGGCGTTTGATCGATATAGGTAAAACTACGAGAGCTTAACGTGAGTCATCGATTCCAGCTGTTATTTTGCTGATACGTTACAGACCATTCCCGTGCGTTAGAAAGAAACAGAGTGCTTTTTCATGCGTCTGTTCTTACGTTTTGAGGCGATGACTCACGTTCAGCTCTCGTAGTTTTACCTATAGTCGTTCCAGCACAATGTAGATGAATTTTTTAGAAGATGTATTTTTACGTGAATAACGAACAAACAAGACCTTACTGTCCGACAAGTGCAAACAATTTGTCACATTAGTTGAATAAAAGAAATATGTTGATTTTAGTGCCACAACACGTAGCGAAAAAAATAGAAAAATTTGTAAAAATTCCAGCCCAACCAGCGTGGTAGATCCTTAAAAATGTAAAAATCAAACATATAGCCCGTGAGAAAACCGAAAGTTGGTCATAGTTTCTCCACCGTTTTTAAAGCTAATTCATGTAGGTATGTAATAGGATTTGTCAACTCCAGCAGTAAAAAAAAAAACGATTTTTCAAAATTTCACCGGGTATATGACGGTAGAAATTTCTACTGTTATTTTTGACCAAACCCTAACAAATATCATTACCTGTTAATTTAAATACACCTTTTATTTCACATTAGAATGAGCCGATATTATCAGAAAGGCTGCATAGGCATACATACTGTAACAACATTGAATTGAAACGTTCTATTATTGCGATTCTATTTTAAGCAATTCGTTTCTTTAAGAAATGCTCCAATTTACTTATTACTATTTGAATTATAAGTAAAACATTGTACCGAGTGACCCACGCCGCGCCGTAGGTACTCGCGTTTATTTTTTTTTGTTTATAAAGCTGGACGAATGAAATTTGGGAAAGTGTTAATACACAAAAAAATGACATTATTTGGGATACTCTTGAGGTTAAATGGCACCCTCTATTCTTTGTGTGATATTTTCAATCAGGATGCCATTCTGAACACAAAAACATATCAATCGTCAATTTTTATCACCGAGGCAACGCAAAAATAACTTTTTTTGTGTATTAATCTAGGTGGCTATGAATTGGTGAAAATAGTCGACAATTGTCGAATAAACAATAACTAAATCGATTTTTGCCGACATTGCATTACTGGCGCCCTCTAGCGTGATTAGTGCATCCAATCCCGGGATCCCGGTATTCCCGGACTTTTCTGGTACCGTAATCCCGGTGCTGAGAATACCGGGATTACGGTGCTAATAGATTTTTAATAGAAAATCAAAATATTATTTTTACAAACAAATTAAGAGAAAGGAATACTAAATTAATGGTTAATGCCATTAAATAGGGCATAAACTATCCAGTGTTAGGATGTGTGCTCTACGGCCTAGTGGTTTATATTTGGTTCAGAGAATTTCGGTGCCGGCAGAAAGTGAGTAAGAACGAGCCAGGACGTAAAAGAACTATCAACTTTTGATGTCGACTGACCGGCCTAAACTAAGTTAACTAACTTTTGTAGACTTTGACCAATTTTCATTATTTTTTTTTTTTTCGAGACATGTAAGGAAATTTATCAAATTTATCATACATAATATACTTTGATAATTAAAGAAAATAAGATGTTCCAGCTGATTATTAATAATGGGAGATCAAAAATTGTGCTTTTGGTCATGTTTGAGACATCCTGTGGGATAACTAAGGAACTTGTTCTCTCGCAGGTTGGCAACTACGTACTTACAAAACCATATCAATTCTCAACATCTTGTTTTCTAATTCATCACAATATCTGAATTTTGTAGAATATACACAGTTTTATGCAAGATTTTGTATTTGACTCATAATCAAGTCAGATTTGCTGCAAGGTTTAACGGTAAATTTAAATAGCAGTTTTATTTGAAATTGTTTATCTTCTACAAAATTCAGATATTGGAATGAACCAAAAACAAAATGTTCAGAATATGGAAACAGAGTACTTTAAAACTTGCTCATGCTCCGCAGTTTTTCAAAGCGTGTATCGAAAGCAGATCAAAAACGTCATTATCGTCTATTTTTCAAAAATTACAATAGTATGTGCTAATCTCTAAGAAATTCAATGAATTGCTTTATTGAATTTCTTTAAAATGCATTGAAAAATAATGAAAACCTGTCATCATTACAAAAGTTTAGTATTTTTCAGCGTATTTTTCTCAAAACTGTACCTGAAACTTGGCATATCTTGTTGTGCTGTACAGGGTCGCCAGATTAGAACATATGTTTGTTATTTTTTTACCTTAAGATTTATTTATTAACCATAAGAAGATAGTCATCTTTCCTAGTCTTCCTACTATATTTAGTAGTTAATAAAAATGTTTTCAAAAAATATAAAAATTTATTTACAATATTTATTTCGTGTAAAGGGCATATATTGGAAGAATTTATGTTGGAAAGATATATAAAGTTAAGATATAAGATATAGAAAGATATAAAGTTGTATAATGTATATATTTTTTTTATTTATTATACAACGATATTTATTTATTTAAAATAAAAATGGCAAAACAATTAATCACTATGCAAATAATGTCGAATATTCAATGAAGTATGTTTTGTTTAAACAATTATGATTTGATCACAAGCACAATAAGTTTAAGGAGTATGTGATGATTTTGCTTAAAATAAAAAAAAAATCTGTGTAACCAACCAAGCTAAAAAGAACTTTTCGAGTACGATCTTTGGAAAAGACGTTTGGTTTGATTACTACCCCCCGCCCCATCCCGCTACTCTCCCGACTAAAATTAGGTCATAGCGCAACGATGAAACATTGAATATTTTGAGTTTTCTAAGATCTCATTTTAAGGCAGAAAATAATAATATTATTTAATATTGTAGCCACATTTTTTACTGTTTATGTACATTACTGTATTACGTATACTGTATATTGTTCCGTTCACTTTTTATTTTGTATTTTAAAAATAAAATCCTTATTTAAAATATCTCCTTATTGTCATTTTTTTTTTATATATCGAGATACTTCCTTCGAGTAGTCCATTGAGTGACTTTGACTTGTACGCTGACTTTGATCATTAAGTCAATATTCTTTTCGGTTTCCTTGCCTCTAACAACATATGTACGCTACGAATTTCAACAAAATATCCAGTATTTGGTATCATTGTAATCTGAAAGATGTTATCTATTGATTAATCAGGGTGTGGCCATTGAGTACCCGTGAAAAAAGTGACTCACTGGCCAAAAACCAATTAAATCACGCTAGAGGGCGCCATTAATGCAATGTCGGCTAAAGTCGATATAGTTAGTGTTTATTTGACAAATTTCGACTATTTTCACCAAGATTAACCACCTAGATTAATACACAAAAAAGTTCATCCTGATGAATATCATCCTGATTGAAAATATCACACAAAGAATATAGGGTGCCAATTAAAATTTCAATGATGACGTCATTTCCGGAAAAACCAGAAAAACCAGTCATATTAACCTCAAAAGTATCTTAAAGAATGGCATTATTTGTCATGTTTTTGTGTTCAGAATGTCATCATGATTGAAAATATCACACAAAGAATATTCAATTAGCTTTGAAGAAGCGAGCAACATGGTTCGCGAAACGTCAGCATTTATAAATCTTGACACACGACATAACCCGGAAGCAGTTTATTTTCTATACAAATCTATTGTCAATCTTCGTATACGACCTACTACACACAAAACGAAATTAAAAAATGAAAAAATTAAATAGCGTACTAAAATGTTCATCGAGTACAAATAAATGCGCCAATATTTGTCGCCTGTGCATTTGCTATACCCACTTCGACTGGGTATTACCAAGTATATGGCGTAAAAAACTCGTCCGCACAGCCGAACGTCGAATATATAAATTTATTTTAGAGGTGGACTCGCTACGAATTGAATAGAGCAGGTTTCTCTTCTTGACAAATATTCATATACTCGGCAAATATTTGACATTTGGCAAGTATACGAATGTTTAGCCCCGGCTTAAGGCTAACAAACTTCGTATTTAGAACAAAAATCATAGACGTAAAGTCCTGACGGCATCGAAACGCAACTGGAAAGTTTCCAGCTTCCGCCAAAAACCAATTTGGGGTTAGTGAAGCAAGTCGGGTCCCATCAAAATCCCGAGCCGTTATAAATTAAAACTGCCCCAGACTGCAACCCCACTCGCACCGCGCCAACACTCATCCACCCCTTCACTGGTGACGTCAGCCGTGCATGCAGATCGTCGGCGAGGCGTGCGAGCTCATTTCAGGTGATTAATGTTTGATTAATTACTCGCGCTTCAAAACTCGTCGGCCCTACTAGCTGAGCCGAGCGAGTGCAAACTGAACGCCGAACGGCACAGGAGGAAGTTCTTTCTTGCCTACCTGCCAGCCTATACCTCGATCCCATTAGGCCTTCGAGCCCACAAAGGCGTCCCGTCAGACGGTTTTTTTTTTCTCGCCGTCGCGGAAAAGCGCCCCGCGATCGATACTAGACGTTGCAGTTGAGGAACGTGCCAAGTTACGAGTTTTCATTACGAGAGCACCTACGCGACATGCTAAGCTTAAGCATTTTCTGTTACACGGGTTTTGTCGCGATGCAAAAATTCGATACCATCGCTTGAGGACGTGTATTTTAACGTGTATTTCAGGTGAATAGTTTCATGTTTTTAAATGCCAGATTACTGAAAAATGTTGTTTATGCAAAATAGTAGGATATTCACCGGAAAAATAATAGACAACCTAAAAATTTGCTAAACTTTTATCTTCAATAACTTTTGTAGATTTAACCGATATTGATGATTTTTTTTGGCAGCTTGTAAACAAAAATGACAGGGAAATATGGGCAAAAGTCATTAAAAGATATTGCAAAAGGCTCATGTGGATATGACAAAGAGCTTACAACTAGTTAGAAAATATCTTCAGCCGTGCTGAAGTTAAAATACCCCCACCGTAAAATATAAAAAAAAACAAATTCACGAACTTGTCCTTACTGTTTAAAGCCGGGGCTACACATTCCTATACCTGCCAAATATCAAAAATTTGCCAAGTATACGTTTATTTGTGAAAAGAAACAAACAGTTCTATTCAATTCGTATCGAGTCCACCTCAAAAATAGATTTATATCTTCGACGGTCGGCTGTGCGGACGGTTTTTTTACGATGAATACTTGGTATTTGCAATATCCAGTTGAAGTGGATATAGCAAGTGCCTAGGCGACAAATATTCTTCTTCTTCTTCTTCAAAACAAACTATGGTGTTTGGGCAGTGGTAGCCCTTATCTCACCAATCACCAATCGCAAATAGTTTTATGAGTTTATATTGGTTATATGTAAAGAAAAATAAAAGTTCCTAATCAAATACTTCCATCACTTTTCAAAAGAAAATAGTATAAAAGACTGTAAATTTTAGGATTTTCTAAAGCTAACAAGTAGGAGATATTGAAAGGAGGAAATAAACCCAAGGAAGCAAGTTCTCTGAAGAAACCTAACCTAACATTATCAGGATTTGAGCAAGCAAAAAATATATGATTTAGACTACCAAAAATACCACAACTACAAGACGTAGAATTTGACAGACCAATTCGAAACATATGCTCTGGAAAGAGCCCATGTCCAAGTCTTAGACGAGATATAATAGTAATGAAAAATTTTGATATGAAGGGACAGTTTTTAAACCAAGGCAACAGATTGACCTTAGGCTTAATCAGAAAAGAATGTAAATAAATACAAATATTGGTTTCATTTATTTGCACTCGATGAACATTTTAGTACACTGTATAATTTTTCCATTTTTTAATTTCGTTTTGTGTGTAGGAGGTCGTATACGAAGATTGACAATAGATTTGTAATTATTAGTAAGATGTTTGATTTTTCTAAAGGGCAAAAACCGCATAAAATTGTAATTCTGTGAAACCGTCAGACAGACAGTTTTCCGGAAACCGTCAGAGAGAAATTAAAAAAAAATATTGGTGTTTTTACCTGTCCACATAAACGCAATGGTATTTCTTTCTAAGAAAAACGTACACCATATACAGAGTGTATCCTAAATTTATGCTTTTCTATGATCAATATTGATGATAATCATTTATGAGCTTTCAAAATATAACCTTTTTGTTAAATAAAAAAAGCTACACAAAATTGTCTCTACTATTAAAATATTTTTAATCGTTTTCGTTTATTTTCAAGTAATAAACATCATAAAAATTTTATAGACAGCATGTCTATAAAATAATTTATTTGGAAAATTATACTTTATTTGCTTGTATTTATATATTTGTCGATTTTTATGATGTTTGTTATTTGAAGAGAAACGAAAGCGGTTAAAAATATTTTAATAGTAGAGACAATTTTGTGTAGCCTTTTTATTCAACAAAAAGGTATATTGTGAAAGCTTATTTGTTTAACTTTTTGTTTCCGAAGCTACAATGAAGCTTCAATGAAGCGTCAATATTAGGACATATTTATACAACGAACCTAGTAGTAGGATTGGATTTAGTAGAAGCTTAACGATGACGAAGAAACCATATTTAACATTTCTTTTATGGGCAATAGCTTGCCAATCTAAATAAAAAAATATATATTTTTTCTCATTAAAATAATAATTTATTTAAACTAGTTTACATCAAATGACCAATTGTATTGTTTTACAGTCTGTTAAAATTAGATGTTGCGAATTAATAATACAGAAGCTGATGAAATAAACAAAAAATCATTAAAATGAAACAAAAAGTTTCGTCAAGATTTGTTTTGTAAATTTCCACAAGAATACCCTTGTTAGTACGCAGTTAATTCTGCACTTCTGTAATTAAAAATATGTCGGCATTATAAACTAAAACCTTGCTTGTTCGTAAACAAATTATCAGTTTGATTTGAAAAAGCTAATGTGCAAATAAGGTGAACTAATCAAAAAAATAGCTAGTGCCCATTCGGTACGCACATGTCCTCATGCCCTCAAAGAAAATTTTGATGTATTTAAAAATGCGGCGATGCATGAATGTCCGATGCATTTACTGTTGCAGTGCAACTCTGACGGTCCGAAATCACAAACGAATATTGTACAAATTTGTTGGTATGTCATAAATTTTTTTGAGTTTCATAAAAATCAGCCGGTAATCAAGGATTGATGAAAAATATTCGGTGAACGAACTTAAAAGGAGAAATAAATCACTCATGGCATCGTTTAGACAAATATTTAACATGTGGCAAATATTTGATAATTGGCAAGTATACGAATGTGTAGCCCCGGCTTAAGAGATAATCTTGTATACCAAATTTCAGATCAATTGCTTCAAAATTACGACAGTTATCGTGTACACAGACGGACAGACAGATGGACATAGCTAAATCGATTCAGTTTTTAATTCTGATCAAATCTATATACCGGGTGATTCAATTTCGAGGCTCATCATGGGGATCTCGCTTATTAGTGGAGATAGAGCCTATGTTTAAATTTGGCAAAATTTCGTATTTTTGTGTTGGTCAATTATCTGAAAAGAAAAACATTGAAAAACTGAAATGTTAAGGTATCGCTTTTAATCTTTTATTCAAAATCAAATGTAGCTATACATTTGAAACAAAAACATTCTAGAGCTACTTTTTAGCAAGGAATGCAGTGTTATTTTTTAATTTGAAATAACATCAAATATGGCGACGTAACCATGGCCAACTTTTGTTTTTCTTTTGGACGCCATGTTGAATTTTGGATTTCCCGATAGTCGGGTCTTTTCTCATTTCCGCAATGTATAACATTTAGAAAATAAACTGCTTCCGGGTTATGCCGTGTGTCAAGATTTGTTAATGCTGACGTTTCGCGAACCATGTCGCTCGCTTCTTCAAAGCTAATTGAATACTGAGTATTCAGTTATTCGCTCGCTTCTTCAAAGCTAATTGAATACTGAGTATTCAATTAGCTTTGAAGAAGCGAGCAACATGGTTCGCGAAACGTCAGCATTAACAAATCTTGACACACGGCATAACCCGGAAGCAGTTTATTTTCTAAATGATTCTGGCCGTGAAAGCCTACGTACTTACTTAATGTATAACATGTTAGCACTATTTTTTAAAATAATGGTATAATAATCAAAAAACCTTCAGGTACCTAACTGGTTTCTTGGTTTCAGACCGCCGGACTCGTTGCCAAGCAACGTCAACAAAATGCACTTGGATCAAGCGGCGCGCTCAGCGTTGGGTTTGCCATTTAACCAAATAAATCTTAATTTTGGTTGATTGTGGATGTAAAATGCCGTTTACCAATAACGAAAAGCGTGATATGATAAGGGTTTATTATTGTTCTCATAGAGCTACCCCATCGTACAATATTCCTAATATTGGACATAAATTTAGCGGGCCATGGATCGTTTAGTAAACCCCGCAATTTTTATAATCCTCATGGAAATGTTGAAAATGATCAAAGAGATATTTTGGAAATGGTAAACGTTAGATTACCATAATTTGCAATGCTTCAACTACTGTTTTTTTCATAAATGACGATCCTCGGATTTCTACGCGGTAAGTAGCCTCTAATTTGGAATTGACGCAAACACGTGTTTGGGGAGCATTACGAACTAAGAAATTGAAACCGTACAAACCCCACCCAAGTTAAACTTTGCAGTTGTACGAAATTATTTGAATTAACAATTTCCAAATCGCTGGATTGATAATGGTGGAGTGGTGGAATGTCCTGCTAGATCCCCTGATTTAAATCCTCTAGACAATTTTCTATGGGGAACTGTGAACGACGAAATTTATCACGATACTCGCAGAAATATCGAGGATCTGCGGGATCGAATAACAAATGCGGTCAATGCTATTCCGGGAAGAGCAGTTAGAAGAGCATGTACATTGAGAAGTTCAACTTCTCAATGTCATTTCCGTTCCGGCTGTCGTTTTTCGTATGCACGTGTAGAAATTGTTTGAATGTTAATTGTTTAAATGTGAATTGTTTGCATATTAAATGTTTATAAGCGCTATTTCTCCAAATATTTGACCATTTAAGCTGATGATGGCTCAATTGAAAGTCGAAACCGGTTCTTAATAATATAAATAAACCCCATCAAAAGAATAATAGGGTTTTTTCAATATCCCATTATGAAACCTTTGAAAATGGCCTACTATTCGAATTCAATATAATTCGTATAATGTATATGACAAGATACATTCATAAAATTAACCAACGAGCAACTAAATGTAGGAACACTCGCGAATATAAAATAATAAAATCAGGAGTAACGAATTCTCGTCACATACGGCCGGGTGACGAGCGGGACGTTTTAATTCGCAATTTATGTACAGAAGGGTAGAAATGCGTCGGGCGTAAAATTGACTAATTAAATATTGAGCGGCCACCGGACCAAAACTCGAGTGGCACCGCTGCTGGTTGCCTGCGCGCCAACTGGATGCAGAAAAAATCAAGCCCGGCGAAAAAAATATCGACTGGTAGGGCCGACCGCAGCGCCGCGCCGAGGCCGGCCTCGAAATTGTTTCTTTGATTTGATGGAAAATCCTGGTGGTCCTGTCCGAGTCGGAATTGCCTCCGATTGAGACCGTTAACCAAGTGGAAATAAGCCAGATCTCCGTCAGAGCTGCCAAAGAAAATCGATTACGAGAAATATCACACGGATATTAAGCTTATTACTTTGTGATGATACCTTTCAGGCACTACGTCTAAAAAGTGGTGTAGACTTATAAATACACATGCTACACATGTCACATAAAAATTTCGGAAAGTATGCAAACAATTTGTAATATATTTCCTAAAATAAATATAATAAATATGATGTTTTGATAATATATATTCTTCCCCTTATCTACCTATCCATGGGCGCCATTTCAGCTTTTTAACTGGGGTGGCAAGACCAACCGGGGTGTCTCCCCCCGGAAAATATAAAAAAAGCTGGCTTTAAATTTGTTAGTTGTAGAAGCTTTTTCATACTATTTTTACAACAATGAGTAGTTATTAACTAAACCACACGTAAAGTAATTATCGTTCACACACAACTCAAAAATGTGCCTACTTTTAATTTGTGTGCCCACTAATTAAAGAAAAAATCAAGTGAACATGATACAAAAAAACTTTTACTCTTACTCAATGTCATACACAAGTTATTATTACACAAAATGAAGGAGAGTCTCTTCTGGCTGAATTGAAGTTATCAATAACTTTGGAAATGTTTACTTCAACACTGCTTTCACTAATCAAAAGAGCTAACGAGGACAACCTCCCCTGGCTAATCGTGTTTCATGTGTATGTTTTTAACCGCTGTAATCACAAAAAAGTACCTCTCACAAGCTGCCGAGTTCATTGGAATCGTAAAAACAAACGAAGAAGTTCAAAAGCATAGGGGACACACGTTTCAAAAGAAAAATTCTACAAAAACGTCAGCACTTTTTTGAATAGTGTGTTTCGTGATTCTTCCATTTTGCAAAAAAATCTCAGTTCAGGCAGAAGAAGTTCATTATCTAAATTGTAATATTTACGCACATACTGTACACTGGCTGTGTCCATATCAGTTCTACCTAGAACTTTGCGTAAGTGGTTAAGTACATCTAGGTTGTTTTCTTGAAGCCTAGCCTCTATCTAGCTCCCTAACTTTTCTCCCTGTTTATCAACGACATAGTTGACTTTTTGGACAATTGCTTTGCGGTCAACTATGGTGACGACACGACAATACTGATTTCGGGTAGATTCCCTGATATCCAGCAGACAGCTGATCGCGCCCTTGACCGGGCATGCTCTTGGTTGTCGGCCAATGGTCTGTCGCTTAATGTGGCCAAGACCAAACGGGTGCTCTTCAGGTCTTCGCCGGGTTCTGTACTACCAGAATTGCACAGCTCTATTGGAACCGATCATTTAACTACAGGGGACACGGTGACGTTTTTGGGACCGCGACTTGATGACACGTTGAGATGGAGACAACATTGCGTGAAACTGGTTTCTGTGCTTAATACATCAATTTTTAAGATACGATATCTAAGGGATATTTTGACACCAAGTAATTTGCGATCGCTTTATTTCGCCGAAATTCATTCCCGACTTTTGTACGGCATAATACTTTGGGGATCTTCATCGCAAGCACATGATGTATTTGTAGCGCAGAAAAGAGCAGTGCGTTGCATGGTGCGGGCTACTCAGCTAATCTTATGTCGTCAGTTGTTTTCCAATCATAAAATACTCACGTTAATTTCGTTATACGTTGTCGAGGTGTCGTGCTACATACACGAGCATTGTCATCAATTTCTAGCAGAAGATCACGGCTATCCCACGCGTACCAATGGTCTCCGAGTAACCCGCCACAGGTTGCACATAACCAGCCTTGCACCCAGTGTCATGGGAGTCAAAGTATACAATCATGTTCCAGAGAGATTTAAACATTTAGCCGCGACCTGTTTAAACGCAAACTGAAATCTCTACTCTATGCGCGAGTAATTTACAGCCTCGACGAGTTCTTTGCCACCGATTTGTAGTGTGTTTCTGTAATCTTTAATTTTTGCAACTTTGAATTTTTGTATATCTCTCCTTATTTTTTTTTTGTTCATCATTCTGCATGTATCAGTTTTGATACATTTTAATATTATAGTTTTTCTTACCGTACAACTGTACGCATCTACCTACTCTGACCTGTCTCATACATATCATTGTAAAACGAAGACCAATAAACATATTATTATTATTATCTCCTCATTTCCTATATCAATGACTGGCCACAGGATTGTAACTTTGTAGATCTGCTCTACAGATTCAAATGGAGTTTTACTTCCTCCCGCACTTGTCAGCGATTTCTGTGCAGTGATTGAACAACTTTGTGAAAAACTCATCTGTTCTGAAGGATTGCAATACGTCAAGTGTGCTATTTTTTACAGATTTCACAATTTTGTGGGTCACACTGCTTGACTGAAGGGTCTTTGACAATATGTCACATTGGCTAGAACTCTCCTGAGTAATGGCAGGGCAAACACAAAGTTGCAATCCTCCATATTTTTCAACAAAGCATTGGCTTGTCTACCACTGTCTCAGAAATCTTACGTAGAGTCGTAAGGGTGGTATCAAAATTATCTAATAAAGAACGCATTACTTCGACACGGCAAGCCCATCTGGTATTTTATGATGAACATAAAATTCTTAATTGCATGTCAAAAAATGCACAATAACTACTTCTCGACCGGTTTCAGAGCAATAAATAAATCGTCAGTTTTTAAGTAAAGCTTAGTATCTCAGAAAACGAAGCATTTGCGGACATACGTTCATAGAGCAAACTGTTATTATTCATTCATGCAGAATCACCGCCTGAAGTTTGTCGCACTTATTTACTAACAGCCTGTAACTCATGTATACAGGGTGTTCCTAAATATCATGTAAATACGAAAAGGGGTAATTCTTTGACTTATTTAATTACTAAAAATGCATATAAACATAGGTCAGCAAACACTTCGTTGCCGATCTACAGGGTGTTGAAATTTCAAGATTTTTTTAGTTTTTTCTTTATAGCTCTTGTATCCTAGTATTAATTTTTAATAGTTGGTGGCGAATAAAATGTCAAAATAAATACAAACAAAAGGTTATCTAAATCAAGCCAAGGCATACTAGACCAATTATTTAAAAAATTTTAATTTCATCTAACGAAACACAAAAAGCTTTCATTTTTTTTCTCGATAACGGTGGTAAATACGAAAAAACTACAAAAGATTAATATGCTTTAGAACAAAACAAAAAATGCATTTTTTATTTTAGAATCCACCAGCGGCGCACCGAAAAAAAGTTCATGGGGAGAAAAGGGGGCATGGACCCTGAAAAAATATCTCCCTGTAGATTCTTAAAACCATTTGGTATACCCAATGATGTAAGTCTTACAGCGTAACCCATATTCCAAATTAGAGCTAAATATCTCAAAAACTAGCTATAAAGCTATAAAGAGCTATAAAGAAAAAACTAAGAAAATCTTGAAATTTCAACACCCTGTGTTTACATGAATTTTTAATCATTAAATAAGCCAAACAATTACCCCTTTTCGTCTTTACATGATATTTAGGAACAGCCTGTATAATGAACAATCATATGTCATGGTAAGTGAAAACTCTTCTCCCTCTAACTTCACCTCGGTATTGGGATAAGACATCCTATCTGGTATCGAGGGTACAGTTGTTTTGGATTGTTTGAGCTGGTAATAACGTCCTATATTTTTCCTTGCAGTAGCAATGCTTTTATTTTCATCTTGAAAGTTCGATACTCTAATTGTTTTACATCATTTGGAAGGTTGTTGTACATTTTCAGTGTATTGCCTTGGATAAAGGGAGCATATCGAGTAGTTCTAGCTCTCTCTGATCGAATGTGTGTCATGTTTCTTGTTTTGTACCCATGGATTTCATCTGATTTTGTTAGTTTTATCTCAGTTTTTATAGTTTGTTTGTCAATTTTGTAAATAAGTATTATTTTGTGTAGGATTGTCATCTGTTGCACTGTTAGTTCGTTTGCAATATTGTGTACATCATGTCTCGGTGTTCTTCTGTCTAAGGAATATAGTGTCTTGAATATTTTATTTTGTTGTATTTGCAATTTGATTATATTGTCCTGCTTTGTTTCACCCCAGATATTTATCATGTAGTTCATGTTTGATACGTATACGCAATTGTAAATTGACTTTCTGAGAAATTCCGGAATGAGGTGTTTTACTTTATAAAGTCCAGCTATTGTCTTTACGTTGTTAGATCTTAGTTTGTCAATGTGTGCGTCCCAGCTGAGGTTGTCTCTTATTAATAGGCTCAAGTATTTGACTTTCTTTGTTTGTGTAATAAGCATGTTATTGAATACTATATTTAGCTGTACGTCTTGTTTCTTGCCTGTAAATATCATGTAATCCGTCTTTTTTTCGTTAACGGTTAGTAGAGTGGAATTGAACCAAGTCTCCATCATCTGTATGTCTTCGCTTATTGCACTTTGCAGTTGTTCTTCGGTTTTTGCGGAGTAAAGGATGCAAGTATCATCAGCATACATGTATGCCGAGCCTTTCAGAGGTAATTCGAAGAAATCATTTGAGTAAAAAATTTACAAAGTCGGTGGTAAAATTCCTCCTTGTGGCATTCCATACTCCGCATAGGCCGTTTGACTGCAGCTCTTATTTATTTTGGTAATTTGCGGGCGGTGTCTCAAGCATGTGTTTATAATGTTTAGGAACTGAGTAAAGAGACTAGTAAATTGTAACAGAAGATTAGTTCATTGTGTATTCAAAGAATTTATTAATATTATTTTTATGTAAATTCTTTCTTAAATTTTTTAATGTTAAGTTTCTTAATTCTTCTTTCAAATGTCTAGACAGATGGAAAATTATCTCCAAAACCTAATGTTTGAAATATGAATAGAGCTAATAATATATTTATTTGCAATTATGAGCTTTTAAGAGATACTTTTTGTCTCATATTCAATAGTGCTACCCATTGGCATCTTGACGTTTAACGTGCACAAGAAAATTGATATTTTGTATACCTAGCCATGAAAGTGAAAAACGCTTCTTAAAAAAATAAATCAAGCTCGTTTCAATTTTACAAAAGACACTGATATCCTTGGATATCATATATCCAATATTAAATTATATTCAAACATCGTGTTATACTAACACACAAAAAAATAGTAAGTTGTATTTATATGACCTATGATACAGGATTCATATAATAAAGTGTATACATTGCTATACTTATTGTCATATTTTTATCTCCATTACAATAAGAGCACCACACAATATTATTCAAATCTTCATAAATAAACCGCGTTCACAATGGTGCAAGTCGCGCGGTACTTTTATGTATTGTCTGAAATTGAAATACACCTCATTATTATATTCCTAGATCACTCAATACCTTTAACTCAATAAAGCACCAATTAATTTATAATGGGGGCACGGACGAGTGTTAAAAATTTCTCCCGCATCGTGCATGGTTACCGGTAAGTTCTGGTGGCGGCGTAGGAGTGCCGCATATCGTATGCGCAGCTGCATTCGAAAATCACAATAGGTGGCTGGTGCGAGACTGGCGGGTGGGATTCCGCCCGTCCCGCAATACGTATGCTGGGGCGTGCACGTGTCAGGTAGCTCAGCTGCCGAGCACGCAAGCATCACATATTCTTCGGCAATCCCAAAACGGAAATTAGATTGAACCTCGTGTCCCACTCCAATCGTTACCTCTGATTTTACGATATTTTTTGCGCGTTGCCTGCAGCTACACAAAGCTGACTGAGTCTTTTGGAATTTAGTAGCCACGTACGTATGTGCATACTTCTATTCAACGGTTTGTGTGGCTTTGCGATTATAATTTGGGGATTACTCTATTCTAAAATAGTCCGAAAGGCTAAAATAATCCGCAAGGATCGTTTATCAAACGTTTTGGAAGCTTATTTTTCAAAAGCTCTATGGCGGATTGGAAAACAAGGACGAGGAGTCAGTAGGTACAGCATATAATCGCAATCAATCCCACAGTTGTGAAGCCTCTACACTGTAGAGTCTACAGTTTACATGTACCGATTACATTTATACTGTCATCAAAGTGATGCTACATGAACAAAATTTGTAGTGATGGTGGACCAAAAGACTTCCAAATGTATGACGTAGCTATCAGTATTGCCAACTCCTGCAGACGCTTACCCACTAAAACCGGCAGCCTATTCTACTAAAATTCCACTAGATTTTTCTAATTTCTACCAAAAGATTCTACTAGATATATATAAAAAAATATTTTTTACGTGTATCATTACACAAATACTGTAAATATAACACAAAATAATAAAATTAATAAAAATACTATATGACAGACAAAATAATACTAGGTAAAATAAACATCTTTGATCATCTTTGAAACAGGATAAATAATATATTCTAATATACCGGGTGGTCATTTTCACTTGAGACTCCTAAATATCTAGAGAAATATGCCTGGTAAATGGAAATACCCAACTTTTTTATCAAATTATGATTTTACGCTAAATAAGAAGAATCTTTTGTCTAAAACTATTTTCGTACGAAGCATCTATCAAAAGTTATTGACGATGGAAGTTTGTGGCGTCTGCCGTAGTTACAGTAAAAGTGCGTTATACCCCTGAATCATTTCTACATAACAGGAGTGACTATCAAAATTTTCTGCCGGTCGGTTAAGGCACGAGCGCGGGAGAAGTAAGAAAATGTACCCGATTTTTGAGGTTTTAAAATAATTCTCGACTTTCCGATTTTTTTCTCCTAAACCACTTACCAAAAAAATTTAAATTTGTGTTCATGTTACAGTTAGAATCTCTTCTACAGATTGGTGTTTTTTATTTTCTTGATTTCTGATGTAATAAAGTATGTAAGCGAGCTTTTTATGGACGCGGATATATCAGAAACGAACGATAGCAGGACAACGCAGTTAGCACGTAAACAATCCTTATTTATTGTGATACTCATCCATTGATGTATAATAACATAAAAGTTATTTGGGAATTTCAAATAGGGAAAATAATGTGATCGATGCGGTACGCAGGATAGTTCCCCTCGGGGGAAAGGGGATAAAGCGCGCGAAACGATGCGACGCTTCACGCGACGTTTTCAAACGATCAACACTCAGGACCGTATTCAATATTTTTGTCATTTTCTCGTTCGGTTTTATTTTTGAAAACAGCATAAGTGATTTATTTTTATTTTTGGAATTGTATACCTACATATTGTTTTCTGATTTATTATTATTTAACATTATTTTTGCGAAAAATCAGTAGTTGATATATTCAATTGCGACAAGTATTTGTCCTAAACTTTGATTGGAACAATATTGCGGAAACTTGTTTATCCTTATGTGTACAGTTGTCGTTGCAGTCTAATAAGTCATCATCATCTTCATGCAAGTTGATATTATAATTGTTTCTACAATTGAGTCAAAAATATGATCAATATCAATGTATTGGTTTTGATTTTCAAAACCAAAAATTGTGTTGCATAATTACAACACAATTTTGCCATATCTCTTTTGAAACAGAGCTTTGTTACATAAATTTAACATATCTTTAATTTCAAATGTATTGTAGGTTTTTGCAACTTTATTTTGTACATATGCCCAGAATAATACAATTGCAATGGGCTACAGGTAACCACAATAATTTTACTTCATTGCTTCCGATTTACATACTTCCGATAAAATTGAATAGAAGTACCTTCTCTTGATGGTGATTTTTTGACAGATACAATAGCTGTGCCTTAGTTATTTGCGAAAGGAATTTTTGACATTGATAATTAATTGTTTTACTTCCTTGGAATAATACTTCAGCATTCTTGTTCAATACTTGCAAAACACGTACGCACGCAACGCAATTACTCAAGAAACTTTATTCAATGAATATTAATGTTTATATGTTTTTATGTTTTTATGTTTAATATTAATGTATTTATGTTATCTTGATTTTACCCAAAATCATATTAATTAATCATATTAACGTTAAAAGAAATATGCTTACAGATGTTCGTTGTACACTTGCAACCTATTCATTCATTAAACAAAGAGTCCACCATTTCGACTGACCACCAACATGACGACTGCGTTGAACGACGTGACGTAGGTACTTGCGCGCTGTACCAAAATTATATCGAATATTTATGTCGCTTTATAAAATTAATGAACCTCTGAAATGTGTTTCTATTTCAATAGTATCATTAAACAAAACTTTGCGATTGTTTTCGTAACTGTCTCGTGATCGTGCTCGTTGCCGAGATATCCGCTTCCATGAAAATCTTGTTTATAGCCTTTAATGCAAAGAGAATTAGTAAAATACAAAAGCCGATCTGTAGACAAGATCTTGAGTTAAACTCTGTGTATATTTGAATTTAGTAGAAAAAAATTTGGAAAGACGAGCGTTTATTAAAAAGTGCTAAAATCGGGTAAATTTTTACACTTCTCTCGCGCTTCTGCCCAAACCTAGAGGCAGAAAATTTTGATAGTCAATCATGTTATGTAGAAATGATTCAGGAGTATAACACACTTTATTTAATTTTTTTTGTTCAGTCGTTCCAGAGTTACGAACCTCCAAACACAGGGCTCAATACTCTTGCAACCGATAGTAGTATCTACAACTTTCCGTTTTTACTTTCAAACTTTCTTCTTGATATTTCCAAGAAACTAAGGTACCCCTGCAATGGACGTTTGTTATATTACCTTGAGACCAGTGGCGGACTGGGTCAAAAAATATTGGTTGCCAGGAAGCTAAGGGGGGCCCACCATTTTTTTGTTTATGCTGTCGGTATATATATATATATATATATATATATATATATATATATATATACACGTGTCCCACTTTTTTCCCAGAAAATTATTTTTAGAAAGCAAATGTTGTTCTGAATAAATTTTTCAGCCGTTTGAACACACCCACTACACGTTACAACCATAGAAGGTAAATAAATTTAAATAAAAGTATTTAAAACAAAATCAACATAAATTGAATAAGTAAATGAACAAAAAAATGTATATGAAGCTTTTTATTAATTTCTTTTCTATAAAACAAATATCATTTTGAGTAAAAAGTATCATATGGACTTATTGGTTTTCTCAATTGCTTAAGAAGTTGGCGCCGGTTAAAATACGGTTTTGTTAATAACTCAAACGGTTGTAACTTTGTCATAAATTGAAAAGATAATAAGTACATATGAAACGTTTTACTCAGTATCTCATTTCCTATACGGAAGAAAAATTGCGGGGAAAAAAGTGAAAAATGAAAGAGTTACAAAGGAAAAATATTATGAAATAGAATGTTAAAAATAAGAAATAGAACGAATAAATACAATATATAAGATCGATAAGTCCGCTTTCCTAAAATGTCTAACTCGGTGGTCTATCGTCAACAGCTAAAAAGTTATTACGCATCTAATGTGACATTTGTAACTTATGCACACTCTAATCTGAAATTTTCTTGCCCGTTGGTTGTAATATCAAAATAGTAGTGTTTTATTGGGTTAGCAGGGCTCCAAATCACAATATTCATAAATTAATATTAAATATCCAGATTGTTCGACGAAATTCAACAATCTCTCAATTAGAATAATTCTTCTTTTCATACAGCAGAGCAGCTTTTAGTAATAGCATTCTGCAATTTTAATTATACAAACGTATAATTTGTGATATTTATTTTCTTCAAAGAATTAGTAATTTATATATCAATCTAAAATAGTTTAAATAATATTTATCAATGACCTTAAACTGTTCATGGTGGTCCAACGCTTTGAAAAACTAGATCGACTGATTTAATCGAGTTTGGTTTGTTACTCTGTAGACATATTGAGGAAAAAAATTATGGGAATATTACAACTACTATAGCGAACATGAAGAATAGTAATAAGGAGGCGTCAAAATATTTTTGTGGACCCCTGGAAAATGTAATATTTCCACTGTGAATGTAAAGCAAGACTGAAACGCATTGACCTGACAGAGTTGATATGTGCACTCTTGCCAGTCTTGACAATCGTACTGAAATAATAATTATTTATTCAGTTTACAATTATCCATTTATTTAATTATTTATTCTTATGAGAGTACAGAAATGTTAGGATTTCTGAAGAACACCACATTGCTACCAAATCACTCCTTGTTTTTGTTATCAGTACTGGAACATCCCCATAAACTTATTCCTTAACATTTCCCGAAATAAAAAAATTAAACTGGCGATTTAGCTGGCGTTAGACCACTACAACCAACCCAAGGATCCATTAAAATTCTTTAAATAGTTTAGAACATTACGTAAATAAATAAAAATTTTAAATAAGTTTCGACTGGTACTAATAAAACTAATTCTTGGCTGATCATAAATTGCTCGTTTGTGTAACTCATAGTAGCAGTTTGCAATGACTAAATGTTGCTGCAGAAGAATCATTACATTTGTGCAATTGCTGAATTTCGTCGGGGAAACTAGATACGTTATATTAATTTATGAAATATTTGTTGTATGCATATAAATGTTAAATTAGATGCTTAATACTTTTTTAGCTGTTGACGATAGACCTACCGACTTAGATATTTTAGGAAAGTTAATTTATCGATCTTTCGAAGTAGGTCAAGATATACAGGGTGTTCTATTTAAAATTCTTGTCATTTGACATTTAGCAACTTTCCAGTTATTCCGGATAAGTCATATTAGAATTTAATTTATTTAGCAAATGAATAATAACTGTAAAAAAAATGCGATACTTTTATTATCCAAAATGAGTTCTATTATTTGTTTATTCTTGTTAGTTACCTTAGAATAATTCTTTGAAAATGCTCATTTTTGACAATCCTTTCACAATATCTCAGAAACAGTTGATAATAGCCTAAAAGTCCCGAAGTCAAAAAATTAGGCTAAAAATTCATCAAAAATTACAATAATATACCTAGTGATCCATTTAAACAAACATAAGTTTGTTGGTACGTTGTTGTGGGAAAAAGGTATATTACTTTTATATCATTGAGCACACAAAAATGCGCAACTTTGTTTCTAATTTTTTTTTGTATTTTTTTTAATTTACATATTTTATTCTATAAATAAATTTAATTTAATTTTTAGTGCATGTATAAAAGAACATTCTGTATAAGTGATTCATTTTTGTACCCAAGTAACATTTTATTTATTTGATTTATTTTGGTCCCTTTCATATGTTCAGCAAATATTCCACAATGTTTTCCTGTATATCAATTATCCGATTTAAGTTTTAATTTTGTACATCATAGCATTGACTTTTTATTTTTAATTTTTCTTGGTAGAAACTACCACGTCATGCCATAACAATACTGTTCTTTGTGACGTATTGGTATTTCAATTTCGGATGAATATTATTTTTGCCAGAACCCGGTCAACCAAATTTAAAAAAAAGCTTGTTTTCTATGAAAGATAAACGTTCAGTAAAAAGTTTCAAGTTCAAATAGTAATACATTTTAACAAGCTCTTAACAAGGGCCTTTTGGAGAATTTTTATTGTTTCCCAAAGTGGGTTTTTTAAAACTCACCATGCTATTTTCTTATTGGGTTCTTATTTATTGCCAAACATAAAAATAAATTCTTAAGGCGGTCCCGTGCAAGTTTCAGTATAAATAAATATATTATTAATATTTTCCACATATTGTCTTAAGGGGGGCCCACTTGAGGGGGGGGGGGGCACTTGCCATCGGGCAACCTGGCACCACCTGGCCAGTCCGCCACTGCTTGAGACATCATCGGCCTTGGAAGAAATATGTTGTGTAGTATGCAGAAGGGGCCTGATCGGCAAAGGTTACTTTAACTTTCCCCGTCCTTCATTATCAGGGGCATTACCCGTTCCTCCGTCCGCCGAATTGCGAATAAATTCTCCGACGCTACGGTTGACGGCGCAGAGTTTCGGCGATTAGGGGGCTGCGGGGGCTGGCAGAAGACATCCGAAGTTACGCAAGAGCGGGTCGCGGAGTCAAAAATTAATGCCGACGATGATTAAAAAATCTGCATAAAGCTCCCGGTCGTCGGTTGGGAGCGTACCCGACCCGGAGTCGTTCCCCAACGATGTTGCCGTTTTACGACCGCCCTGGGAGTGCTGCTTCCGCACGCATCCGCACGTAAAATGGCACGCGGAGACTGCCAGAAATTAAATATCAAGCACCGGTTGTTATTTTTGGACGCCTCACTCTGCCACTGTTGTACATATTAGTGGGGTATTGCAGTCATAACAGTGAAATTATTGCCCCAGTAGAACAGAAAAATTTAAAATAGCGTTAATAATAATGACACGTAGGTATGATATAATATGCTAAAATGTAACATAAAGTTAATGACAATGTATGAGTATAATATTGTTACCTACTACCTTTGTGAGGAACCATTTTTTAATGTACTATCGTGGCCATATATTATGTCCCCTCTTTTGACGTAGATTCTCTCGCAAATCTAGGGGCGAAAAAATCTGAAAAAATGCTGGTGTTGTCCTTCATTAATACCACTGATAAAAATTAGAAAGCTGTATATGTTGGCGTTTTCCAAATTAGGAAGACTCATTCGTTTAAATTTAGCAATTAATTACTCCGGAAATAATCCATAGATTTCAACGAATTAAAAAGTAAAATCACCCCAGGAATGTATGCTTTCAATGTGCATTTTTGTAAAATGATTGGGTTAGTGGTTGACCCACAAAAAGCTATGTTATGCAATGCCAGCAATTCCGTTATTAGAAGAGCTAGAATAATGAAATATAGACTATAGGCTACCCAATAATTCATAGGTTTAAAGTTTATTACATAATCATTGTTTATCTTGCATTTTCCATACAAAAGATCGTGCTGAAACGTGCGTAATTTCTGGCGCTCTACGGTCTTTGGTGTGATGCGGGGAAGTCGTTAGCGGTGCTGTCGACAGTGAGAGAACGGCGGATTACCAATACACAAAAAGAACTATAACTTGTCAAGGTAGTAATTTTAACTAACAGAGTTAAATTCTTAATTTTTTAATTCAGAATTTTGATTATGATATGTGACCCGCTACGAGAGAAATGCCTTAACGGCCATCTCTCGTTTCGATAGTATTGACT
This sequence comes from Aphodius sticticus, assembly GCA_963966075.1. Lineage (NCBI taxonomy): Eukaryota > Metazoa > Arthropoda > Insecta > Coleoptera > Scarabaeidae > Aphodius > Aphodius sticticus. The sequence continues at coordinate 2,616,675 of OZ014512.1, read as the reverse complement.
CCTGTGTTTGACGTCTCATAACTCTAAAACTACTGAACAGAAAAAAATGAAATAAAGTGTGTCATACTCCTCAATCATTTCTACATATGTTATATGACTATCAAAATTGTTTGCCTCTCGGTGTAAATATGAGCGCGAGTGAAGTGAAAAAATGTACCCGATTTTTGCATTTCTAAATTAACAGTCGTCTTTCCGATCTATTTTCTCCTAAACCGCTTACCACAAAAAGTTCAATGTTTGTTTAGGTTGCATTCAGAGTTCTTCTATCGATTGGCGTTTTTGTTTTCTTCAGTTTTCATACAATAAGGTTGTAAACAAGATTTTGATGGAAGCGGATAGATCAACGCAGTTAGCATGCATATAATCCTTATTTACTGCGTCACATGTCCCTTGAATTTAATAGCATTCCGACCATTTGTTAATTTTTAAGACCGAAATAAACATGAACAATATTTTGCGCAGATCGGTCAGAGCGGTCAGTGTCTCCGTCTGAGTCCGCTTTTGTGTTTATTTATTAGTAATATTTAAATACAGGCAAAAACAATATAACATAAATACAACTCTTGATATATTACATATATTACAAACGGCAGCTCTGAGCGTATAAAACTGATAGGTCGTTATATTGTATCTGTAAACACTGTTCTAGTAACTATTGCACCGTGCGATCCCCCACTACCGGCAGCGTCGCTGTGGATCCCTTCTACCGCACCATCCCAAAGACCGAAGAGCGCCGCGTCAATTGCGGCGATCATGAGATGCTTCAACACTATCTTTTGTAGGAAAAATGCAAGATAAACAATAATTCTGTAATAAACTTTAAATATATGATTTATTAGGTAGCCTATGATCGATACTTCATCATCCTAGCTCTTCTAATAACGGAATTGCTGGCATTGCATAATATAGCTTTTTGTGGGTCGACCACCAATCCAATCATTTTACAAAAATGCACATTGGAAGCTAACATTCAGCGAGTGACTTTACTTTTTAATTAGTTGAAATCTATTGATTATTTCAGGAGTAATTAATTGCTAAATTTAATCGAATGAAATTTATGGGGCAAAACTGCGCCAATTCTTGTTAATTTGGAAAAATCGGGTAAACGCCAACATATACAGCTTTCTAATTTTTATGAGTTGTAGCATATTGATCAAGGACAGCATCAGAATTTATTCAATTTTTTCGCCCCTAGATTGGCGAGAAAATCGACGTCAAAAGAGGGGACATAATATATGGCCACGATAGTACATAGATGTATTACAACACAAAATAGTGGCATCTTTTATAGTGGCTTTTCCAATGTGCAGGTTTATGATCGATCTTCCTGGTGGCAGAGTATATAATTGTTGTTGATCGTGATACCTTCCTTATTATAAAGTTCTAAAAACACAAGCTAACCTTCCGGATTGGTTATCTTATATGTTATGCTTTTTCTTATGGAACAATATGGGCTATCCATTAAATTTAAATGTATTCATTAATGCTTAGTTGCAGCTCACATTCATTTGATCATTGAGCATTACAGTTCGCAATTGTATTGGTTCTAAAGTGTTTTCCTGTAAAGTGTATACTACCAAGAAAAGTCTATAACAATAAACATTCTAGTGACGTGCCAACGTTTCCATTTCAAATCACCTGCTTCCACAAGCTTTTATTATGTCACAGTATTTTCTTCATAAAGTGGTAGGAGCTGATTACTTGTTATTTTTTATTTCACCTACAACGATGACTTTGTCGGCATCGCGTGGACCACTTTGCAGCTGATTCATTATTTATATGCTGACAAAAGGTATGTTCCTTAGCTAAGGTTTGCGAAGATCATAGACTCAGTACCCAATTTCTTAACGTCATATAATATAAGGAACTGAAATAATTACTTTAAAAAATATTATTTTGTAAAACGAGTAAGATGGGTCGCCTGCTTCTTCTTTTGTCTGATGTACAATATTTTTGCGATCGAACAAAAGTAACTGTGTATAGTGTACTTTGTTCTTCTGTATCGCTGTTTCTTTAGCTACTGAGTTTTAGCTAAAAACAGTTATTAACTAGTAAGTACGTAAACTAATGAGTCAGTTAGCTCTGAAGAAGCGAGCAACATGGTTCGCGAAACGTCAGCATCTATTTTCTAAGTTATTGACTATTTATTAAACGATGATCATTGAAGTTATTGGATAGTCATTACTAGTTTACAGTGACAGATCTGGATAAAATAATGCTTTGATCCGATTAATTAATGTTACGTATGATTTATTGCTTATAATAAAACCGTTCAATTGTCCTTAATAAATGATATTTTATACATTAATTTCATAAATAACGATTCATACATAACCGATCGACGGAAAAGTATTAATAATTAATAATACATTATTTGCCGAGCAAATAACTCCAGTTTATATACTAGCCGCTAGGCGCTTTGCTTGAATTGTTTTGTCATTTTAATTAAAAATCAAGTGAATAGTAAACGTTAAACAAAATCGTTAAGTTGTATGCTTCTTCCTATACAATTTGATCAAATTATAAAAATACAGCGGTTTATTTAACACTAACACATTTCCCATCGCCTTGACCTTGACAACCTTATAAAAATAAAAATTAAGTACTACTATAAATCAACAAAATTTTAAAGTTTCTAGTGTTAGCCAAATGATTCTAGTGTTGGTGTGGTGACAAGAACTGGACCAGACACGTTAAGCAGTTGGTATTAGAGTTGCCAGCTTTGTGACTTTGCACGCCTGGTGACAATCCGGCTTTAGAATATCGAGACAAGCAAGATTGACAAACTGAGTTTTGTGCTGCAAGGTTGGTTGGCTTGTAAATTTTTTGTTGTTTATTTTGTAAATCGTTATCTTACTCATTGCAATAAATTGTAAGCAAGCATGAACCGTACAAACCCCACACAAGTCAAACTTTGCAGTTGTACGAAATTATTTGAATCAACAATTTCTAAATCGCTGGATTGGTAATGGTGGAGTGGTGGAATACCCTGCTAGATGCCCTGATTTAAGTACTCTGGATTACTTTCTATGGGGAGCTGTGAACGACGAAATTTATCACGATACTCGCAGAAATATCGAGGATATGCGGGATCGAATAACAAATGCGGTCAATGCTATTCCGGGAAGAACAGTTAGAAGAGCATAACAACATGTAGTAAAGCTGGCTCGGTTTTATGCCTTCAAGAAAATGGCGACCAATTTGAACATTTACTTAAAAAATAAGCTTTTTGTTGTATAAATTTGCTTCTTTTACAATCTGAATGTTTTTAATCCAAAGCACTCTGGTCAGTCCGTCGCCGGCGGTCTGTAACCAAGCACCAGTTGGGTACCTGATAAGCATGACAAACAACAAGAAAAAGAAGAAAGTTTGATTAAACCATTGTTTTAAAAAATAATGCCAACATGTTATACATTGCGGGAATGAGAAAAGACACGACTATCGGAAAATGCCAAAATTCAACATGGCGCCCATAAGAAAAACAAAAGTTGGCCATGGTTACGCCGCCATTTTGATGTTATTTCAAATTAAAAAATAACACTCCATTCCTTGTTAAAAAGTCGCTGTAGAGTGTTTTTGTTTCAAATGTCTAGCTACGTTTGGTTTTGAATAAAAAATTAAAAAATATATATCTTAACGTTTCAGTTTATTACGGATATCTTTAAAATGATAGCTACAACTTCCTTTCAAATAATTGATCAGCACAAAACTGCGAAACTTTGCCAAATTTGAACATCAGCTCTATCTCCACTAATAAGCGAGATCCCCATGGTGAGCCTCCTGATAATTATTCCAAATATAACTGTGCTTTTACCGGCTTTAAATTTTTATAGGTAGCCTTGTTAAATATTTTCCAATTTGATGCGCCTTCCTTAGCAAATTTACACAATGTTCCGCGTGGTGCCTCGGCAATTTTTATAAAACCGTAATAAGATTAGATGCGATTACTCGCTGCACGGTGAATTCGACCAAGCCGAGCAGTAAATTTCAATTCTCCAAAAGCGAAAACGCGAAAATATTTATTTATTACCCACGCAGGTTTCGAACGCTCTCCCACTAAAATAAGTACACAGCCGCCGCCCTCTTCGAGGGAAAAACCTATTTCCCTCGGCATCTGGTGTTTGTTTTTTCAAGCCGACAACGTCAGGGATACGCTTAATCTAGAACCATGGTAATTCGATAAAAATATATATATATATATATATCTATATACATATTACACCCGCTTTTTGCGAGGCGTGCAAATTCGCAGAGTCGTTTTTATATTTAAGCTAAGCGAATTACACATGCAGCTCTTCGTGTTTGCATTCGAGATGGTGTTTATCTATGTTTTTAAGGGTTTATCTTAATTTTAATGCTTTTATGTTTAAAGAAAACAGCCGAAATACTCAATAATTCCCAGTAGAAAAAGAGATCCCAAGTGTAATATTAATAAAAGTCAAGAAAACTTCAAGATATTAACGCACCACTAGTTAGTCACAATTTAGTAAACTTTTTTCTGTAATGATCTATCATGATCGATAACATGGTGTCAATCAAAAAGAAACTCTTTCGTTCCAGTACATTCCTGTGATAGTCGCTGGTACACCCACATCTCAATTGTCAACCAAAAAGATAAAACAACACATTGCATCAAAACAAACACTTCAAAGTCAGGGGAAGCCATAAATTATTGCAACATAACACATAGAATGGCGTGCGAGCGTTGAATGTAGCAATTTGAAATCGGCGTGAAATCGAAATATCGCACTCAAAAAAATATTTGTTAGCGTCAGCGTAAAACAGGGGCGTAAAATGAAACCAAATTTGTCACCCGAAGCAAATAAACGTTTTTTTGTGTGTGTATGTGTTTTATTTCTCGATTCGACTGTTCCGCATGCGGAACGCTGTCCATAGCCTGGCAAAAAAATCGGCTGAGTTCGTACGTTCGACATGTACAAAAAGCATCAATTAGGCAATTACAGCCACAATTAACTGGCTGCAGTCAAATAAAATATTACAAACGGACAGAACTCTAAACATAGTGAGCACTAGGACCCTATCCTCGTCATCTTTTTGAAGAGAAAGTGAGTCTTTTCGAATGGTTAGGTGGAAGGAGTGGGGATATCAGCGGTTTCCCTCTGGAACGTATCTATGAGCAACTTTGCTTGTCGCTAACAACAATAACTCACGCGCCACGCCCATACAAACGTATGTATGGCAAGTTTGCTTGTTGCTAAGAACAATAACGCACGCGCCACGCCCATACGTTCCAAACACATGGCAACCGCCGATATCCCCACTCTCACCTAACCATTCGAAAAGACTCACTTTCGCTTCAAAAAGATGACGAGAATAGGGTCCCTGGTGACTTCTGAATATGGGTGAGTCGTTATACATACACACACCGAAACGTTGTCTCAATTCAAAGCAACCTTTGTTAATCCAAACCAACGGTTGTTTTATATATACGCAAGAATATACGTTTATCGTTCATTGAAGAAAACCGTTGATTTGACCGGTTGTCTTACTTTAAGATTGTACAATTTTAAATGGATACTAAACTTGTTAAGAATTCGTTTCTTTAAATCAAAAGGTTGGGTAGTTAGATTAATTAGCTCACATTCTTGGATTAAGCATTCACCTACTTCTTTTAAATATGAATATGTTATTATGAAAGCAATAATATTTTACATGGAATGCAATTAACGCATGCAAAAAATAATATTGTTATTTTACTACTAGGGAAGGCACTGCCGGTTTTCCTTTTTAGTCTCTTTTCCATCAATATTAGAGCTGTTGGACATTTCTACGTCAGCTACATTAACGGTAGACATGTATGCGGTTATGTACCCTCTAGGACAGGGCTTCTCAAACTTATTTCATCGGCGACCCACCTATACCCCACACAATTTTCCACGACCCCACTCAAAATTATAAGTCCAATTTACTACTAACAGTCTTACTTATTATTTTATCTTTTCTAAGTACCTAATAAAAATTATATATTATTTACTTTTTCAATTTTGACAACAAGGGGGTTTGAACCCAATCTGATTTATTGTGGTCCCATTCCGGCACTAAGTATTTCTTCTAGATTTCTTTCTATGCAACCAAATGCTCAATTAACAAAAGTCTGCTTAACCAAGTCAAAGCTCAACTATATATCGACAGCAAATTGCTCAGTATATGAGAAAATGTCTATATACAGGTGTTCCTAAATATCATGTAAATACGAAAAGGGATAATTCTTTGGCTTATTTAATGACTAAAAGTTCATATAAACATAGGTCCGCAAACCCTTCGTTGCCGATTTACACGGTGTTGAAATTTCAAGATTTTTTTAGTTGTTTTCTTTATAGCTCCTGTAGTTTTTGAGATATTTAGCTCTAATTTCTAATTTAGGTTACGCTGTAGGACTTACATCATTGGGCATACCAAATGGTTTTAAGAATCTACAGGGAGATATTTTTTCAGGGGTCATGTCCCCTTTTCTCCCCATGAACTTTTTTTCGGTGTGCCGCTGGTGGATTCTAAAATACAAAATGCATATTTTGTTTTGTTCTAAATCATTTTAATCTCTTGTAGATTTTTCGTATTTACCACCGTTATCGAGAAAAAAAATAAATGCTTTTCTGTGATTCGCTAGATGAAATTAAAATTTTTTAAATAATTGTTCTAGTATGCATTGGCTTGATTTAGATAACCTTTTGTTTGTATTTATTTTGACATTTTATTCGCCACCAACTGTTAAAAATTAAAACTAGGATACAAGAGCTATAAAGAAAAAACTAAAAAAAATCTTGAAATTTCAACACCCTGTGGATCGGCAACGATGCGTTTGCGGACCTATGTTTATATGAATTTTTAGTCATTAAATAAGCCAAAGAATTATCCCTTTTCGTATTTATATAATATTTAGGAACAGCCTGTATATTTTTACTTTATCATACGCAGTATGTAAAGTATTGTAATCGTGCCAAAAAAAAATCTGATGTGGCCAGGCACATGACTTTATCATACTATATATAAAACTAATAGTTTAGCTGCATGAGATATTATTTGATCGAGATCGGTTATGTCTGCATTAAAATAAAACTAGTAGAACTAGACAGATATGTCGATTAAAGCTGCGTTCGGATATTGTACTCCGTTGACACCGGGTACACCGTCCAAATGACACGTGTTATTGGGTGTAGAAAGTGTGAAAGTGCGTTCCGATTGGTGGCAATGGTTGGTAATGGCGCTGGTAGCAGACGAAATTATAGTGTTTCTCACATATCGTGATGGTGACACATATTAGTTTGCATGTACATAAACTTGAGTCACTAGCAAATTCTATTAGAAATACTATAATGGCGTCTACCACTGCCATTAGCACTAATGGAAACGCACCTTAACGATGTACAATATCCGAACGCAGCTTGTACTGACAGTAGTATTGTCAAAGCATTGGCGTTTGACACTATCTACACCGTCATTAAAATCACATCTGACATTTAATCTGACATATCCTGGCTACTAGTTTTAATGCAGTACGACCGATCTCGATGAAATAGAATTTGCTCATGCAGCTAAACTATTGATTGTACCTAAAAATGTCATAGTCATAAATTATTCAGAATTTCCTCTAGTTTAATTTATTATTTAACTATTTCGACGAAATTCCAGAAATGCCGGCTTATTTACAAAATCTGTCGAAAATGCTAAGACTAAACCTCCAGTTCCTTTGGACCCTTTTTAACAGAAAGCTTTTCAGCTCTAAGTTTGGCAATGAAACTTCTAAATATGAAGTTTCGTTCCGATACCTTTAGTAGTTTCTCCGGAATCGTCGCCACAAAAAACGGGTACACACACACACACACACACACACACACACACACACACACACACACACACACACACACACACACACACACACACACACACACACACACACACACACACACATCCACACACACAGACATTTTTTTGTACCTTGGTCAAAAATGTTAAGGGGACCCAAAAAGGCATATTTCCGCTAAAATCTCAAAAATTTTTTTTGGCACGATTACAATACTTTACATACTGCGTATGATAAAGTAAAAATTTTGAGATGTGTGTGTGTGTGTGTACACTGTGTACCCGTTTTTTGTGGCGACGATTCCGGAGAAACTACTAAAGGTATCGGGACGAAACTTCATATTTAGAAGTTTCATAACCAAACTTAGAGCTGAAAAGCTTTCTGTTGAAAAGGGTCCAAAGGAACTGGAGGTTTAGTCTTAGCATTTTTGAAAGATTTTGCAAATAAACCGCCATTTCTGGAATTTCGTCGAAATGGTTAAATAATAAATTAATGATGAGGAAATTCTGAATAATTTATGACTATGTCATTTTTTGGTACAATCAATAGTTTAGCTGCATGAGCAAATTCTATTTCATCGAGATCGGTCGTACTGCATTAAAACTAGTAGCCGGGATTTGTCAGAGTTTTTGATTCTAATGACAGTAATGACAGGTAGTGTCAAACGCTAATGATTTGACAATAACTTCTGTCAATATAAGCTGCGTTCGGATATTGTATTCACTTTTTACGCCCAATAGCACGTTAGTGTCATTTGGACGGTGTACCCGTTGTCAACGGAGTACAATATCCGAACGCAGCTTTAATCGACATATCTGTCTAGTTGTACTAGTTGATTTTAATGCAGACATGGCCGATCTCGATCAAATAGAATCTCATGCAGCTAAACTATTAATTTTATATATAGTATGATAAAGTCATGTGCCTGGCCACATCAGATTTTTTATACACGCCTGAATTTTGTCTTTTAGTGTGGAGACATATTTAGAGCGATTAGTTTCGAAAATTAGTTAAGATAAAATAATTTAAATACCCACTTTTCGTTATGAAACAAATTGTCATATTCTGAATTATTTTCAGAAAGAAATAACATAACTTAATTTTTTTATGCCAATAGCCGCCTCAACACTTGCGCCTTTGACAGCCATCATCGCACTTTTGTATGAAGCAGAAGTGTGCTGAAACCGGAAGCCATATCTTGGTTTAATAAATTTGCAAAGAAGCGACTACTAGGTGCACGATTTATAATGATTTTATTACCGTAACTGCATCTTTTAATACGGCATTTAAATCACTACACATCGATAAGCTGCATGTGCCTTTCCATGAATCATGCAATGAGTTAGAAAAGCAAAAAACTTTAGCATGGAATCCAGATATGGATGTGTCTTCAGTCTTGTCATTGCCGCTGCACCGTCTGTACAAACTCCAACACAGTTATTCCATTATAGTCCTACTTCCTCGAGAAATCATTAACATTTTGAAAAATTGCCCCACCTGTTGTACGTCCATCTGTCGAACGACAAAACAGTAAATCTTCGTGAATACTGTTGTCATAAGAATACCTAACATAAGCCAAAAGCTGTGCGCATTTTATGATCTCGATTCATCCGCTGAATTGCAAATTTTGGACAGTCTTTTATTATTATAATTAGTTGTTCTAGCTGGTCTTTGCTAATTTCCACAATTCGTGTACTCACCCTATCATTTGACATGAAAATGTTTCTTAACACTCTGCATATTTTTTCCGTGGATAATTTCCGTAATTTTAATCGCAACTGGTTTAATTAATTCTTCACCAATTGTGTAAGGTGTTTTAGCAGTTGCTATTAGGTAAGCGGCTTCATAGGATGCTCAAAAGTATTTTTTATCACCACGAACATGGGTTTCAAGACATTTGTGAGGACTGCAACAGCCTTTAAACAACTGTACAGGCTTATTACCAAATAAGGCATATTTTGAGTTAAGATCTCTTTTTGATTTAGCTGGTTGCATACGTTTACTATAGCCAAGCAGTAGTTACAAACAACCCGCGCACGCTTGTTTTTACTATTTTCGAAAAACCGTATTGAAAAACGTTGCATTGTATTTCCTTTTTTTTTTGTTAAATGTATAATATGCTCACATTTGTTAATACTGGGTGATCCAGGTAATCTACAGTTTTCACAATATTATTTCTAGGTTTAGCAGTTGACAAATTTAACCACCCATCCATCACAAACATATAATGGAAGCCAATAAGTGCTCTGATATTTAATCATTGCACGTTAGAACAACTTTGTACACGCGAGGAATTCTTCCCTTCGCATTCGTACTTGCACGAACTCTGGACACCGCTAAGATTTGTTTCAGATGTTACCGCGACCCCCAAAAAGTTTTACGCTTTTACCCCCCCCCCCCCCCCCCCCCCCCCCGAGTGGTCGCGACCCACACTTTGAGATGCCCTGCTCTAGGAGATCTCTCTTGCGACGAGAAACTAACGCGCCATCCATCGGCATCAGTCACATTATTGTCAAATCAACGACTTACTTAAATCAAAACAATCGTTCACTTAAAGCAGATATTTAGGTTGTTTTATATTAAAGAAATATTCTTATTATAAGTATCTCTAATCTCTTTCATTTCTGGTGAGTTATTGATCATCCTGTATAACTGTATAACTGATTACTAAATTACACGTCCTTAAGCCTAATTTCATCTTCTTGTAGATAGTATTCTGGTCATCAATACATCAATACCTATATTAGGTACCTAAACGATTTTCCTTAATTAATTGTATTACCCAATTGACCCAGTCTAGTTCAGAATCTAGAAATGTTATTTACTAAAGAGAAAGGTATTTGTCGGGCAATTCCGTCATACGAAGATCGAAGAAGCAACCGTATACACGTTTTTCGGACTATTAGTCCTCATCAGTACGGTATAGCCAAGGAGCAAGATGGACACTCAATGGAAAAACACTCAAATGGTTCCCTACAATGGTTTTTCCATTGAGTGTCCATCTTGCTCCTTGGCTATACCGTACTGATGAGGACTAATAGTCCGAAACACGTGTCTACGGTTGCTTCTTCGATCTTCGTATGACGGAATTGCCCGACAAATACCTTTCTCCTTTATATCTCACCGTCGATTAACCAGCTTTCCGTTATTTACTAAGACTGGGTCAATTGGGTAATATAATTAATTAAGGAAAATCGTTTAGGTACCTAATATATGTATTGATATATTGATGACCAGAATACTATCTACAAGAAGATGAAATTAGGCTTAACGACCTGTAATTTAGTAATCAGTTATACAGTTATACAGGATGATCAATAACTCACCAGAAATGAAAGAGATTAGAGATACTTATAATAAGAATATTTCTTAATATAAAACAACCTAAATTTATTAATTATTATATTTTCATAGGGAGAAAATAAGCTGGCAAGAGGAGGAATTATAAGATAATGCAATGCATAAGAATTCCTCATTCAGCAAGGTAAAAATTTGATCAACAATTAGTGTGTGGGAGTTGCGGGATTCTTAAAATGTTGCGCTTCGTTAGCGCGGAAATCAATGAACTGTATTGGGCCTGATGACGGTCCTTAAGCGAGATCGTGTCCAGGCTTGTCCATTTCGTTAATTTGCGAGCTGAACGGGCTCGGGGGACAGTGAGGCGGCAATTTGGGGGCGGCGAGGCGCGGTGCCAAACTATTTGCCGCCTCCTGGTCGGTAAATGAGTCGCACGAGTCGCCTATTAAATTCTGAAGACTAATAGTATTCTAACGAGTCAGGAGCGGACCCTGGTTTTCGCCAAATTAAGGGATGTTTTACCTGTTTTATGGGCTGAATTTAATTAAACCGGAATTGTGTCTTCGGTTGAAATACGGAGGCGACGCCGCTTTATACGGAGGAGGGCTCAGGGCCCGGCTACAATTTCCATACTGGATCCAGAATGCTCCAGAAACGTTTGTTATTACCTACGTGCCGTTATGGCCTCTAAAACTTTCTGCCCTTGAACTGAAACTTCGCCGGTTGTAAGACGCCTCTCAAGACGGCTTGATCTGGATGAGTTTATTCTGGGAATAATTATTGCGTTCTATTATGGGAGTAAATTTCTTCGTATATCAGAAACTTCGGTAAATTGATGCGAATTAATGTATGTACTTTAATTTATGTTGGTTAAAAGATCTATGTTTTTAGAAGGTATGCAATTTGGATACAGTGAGATAAAGAAACTAAAAAAATAACCGCTTTCAAAGGCCGTCTACCCGGATCGATGCTTAACGTAGCCGTTTCACAATATTGTCCGTAGTTTGTGGAAGTGTGGTGCTTGGTATGGTGTTAATTTCCTCTCAAATCCGCGCGCTGCTTTAGTGCTTGCAGGTCTACTGAGCACATTGCAAAGCCTTTCTGCTATAAATACTTCCAAAGGAAATAAATCACAAGCTGCAAGATTGGGTGGTCCACACAGCAAAAGAAAACTGTAGTTCCAAACTGATTTATCCAAATTGATATATAGGATAAGTCGTGGACATTGTATATTATTAGAGAGTTTCCGACCTCGTGGTGCAATTCTTGCAACAACTTAGCAAGTTGAGTCTTAGGTGTTCGAACACTATGGAATGGACAATGTTAAATTTGAGATCCATACGATCAAGAAACATTCCAACTTAATAATACACCTTAGTTAAAATCATTGTATTGACAGAACTCCGGTTTAGGTAGAAAACCATTGTGCATTACCGATCAGTATACTGTCAAAATGACGTTAGAAACACTACCAAACAAGAAGTAGTATAATCTTTACTGATTTATTTCTCCAGTACGTGTCAACGGACTGTGAAAAAGTGAGTGAAAAAGTTATGGGTTATTGGGGTTATCCGTACAACGCCAGCGTAGTGCTCAACATTTGTTACAAATATACGGTGTAGGTACTCATCTAACTAAGAAAGGTGGTGTGGATTTATAAAAAGTGTGACAATTAAGTGATTTTTGTACATAACAAACCGCATTACGATAATTATGATACCATATTTTGCATTTTTTGACAAATTCCTACTAATGTCAACGAGAGCCGTGATGCGTGGGGTATGATGAAGAGAAGTGAGTGGATTTGTCAGCGCTGGTCGACACATCACTTCGATCTAATCTTTAATAAAACTGCTTTCCTTTAATCGCTATATTTCGGAATGAAATTTAATCCTTCATCAGGCTTTAAACTACAACACATACAAAGACAAATCAGTTTTCAGTTAAAAACAACCAAGTGTTACTACTTACGATTAAGTTTCGTTAAGTTAGCTAATCTGGTACACATTCTCACATAACATTCGGCGATCAGATCATACATGACACTACAAATCAAAGAGACAAAGGACAAGATTCTCACACGCAGAGTGCGTGTGAGAAAACGACAAGGTACCCCCTCCATGCTTCTGTCCCTCCTGTTTTTATCAATTTGAATTATGTAAGAGTAATAATTACTTAGCCCGTCTACATCAGTATGAAAATGGACCGTGTTGTCATGGTACTTTATATGGTAGATATAGTACATCTCCAAGAATAGTCTATTATAATAGCCACGCTCCTGATCTAAAATATTCACATTTTCGAAGTCAAAAGTATGCTGATTGTCAATCGCGTGAATTAATTTAATATTGTTAGGTTTAATAATTGAAATAAATTTATCGGTTAAACAAGGAATGTGACTAATTTGTTTTAAATTTGAAAGTTTGATGGTGAATAACGCTATTGTCAAAAATACTGGGTGTAATATGTTTCTGTAAGAAAATAAAACTTTATTTACTAATTTTAATGGAAAGCTCTTCTCTAAGAAGGTCAATTTTAGTTTATTTAGTACTTGTCTCTGATATTTAATATTACATATTCTGGTGACTCTATTTTTCATGGCCATGAGTGTATTAGTTTTGTGTTTGAAGGTATGGTTAGAATAGAAGTTTATGTATCTGCCCGAGTATGTAGGTTTGGTGTACCAGTCAGTGATCAAAGAAGAGACCTCCCTAATAACTTTGCAGTCTAGAAAAGGCACAAAGTTATCCTTTTCTATCTCCACGGTAAATTGTATGTGTTGATTGAAATTATTAAAGGTGCTTAATGTATGCTCTATCATGTCCGAGGGAACTGATGTTATAATATCATCAACAAACTTAAATATGAAAGGCAGTGCAAAAGGAAGGGCAGTAATGACACTATCAAGAACGGAATCCATAACAACAGTAGTCAAAATTGGACTAATCGGGGACCCCATATGTGTACCAAAAAGTTGTAAAAAAAAACTTGATCATGAAACGTAAAATAGGTGTTATTGAAAAGAAATTTTAAAGTGTCAACCAAAGACTGAAGGTCAAAACTACAATTGGGTTCTATTAGACTCCAATTGTTACTTACTATGGATGTCACCATATCCAAGGGCACATTAGTGAACAAGCTTACTACATCGAGTGAAATTATAACATAGTTACTTAACAAACTTGTTGCCTGTATTAAAAAAAAAAAAATGGAGGAGTCGTGTGGTGGTAAACTAACTTTAACCATAAGGTTATAAAAAGTATGATTTTGCCGTTAATTCTTCAACATGTTTTTATATGTTTTTTTTTATATGACGCCATACAAGTTCAGGGAAAAATGGCATATCATAAAGCTATCCGACATATTTAATGGTAGCAGGCTCGATTTCCGAAATACACCGGAAGCAGTCAACTGCATTCTGGTTTGGAATTTCAAATGTGGTATTAACAGCTGTAGTGTCTGTATGAGCTGTGTTCAGACGAATATTAGAGGTAATTATTTTGTATTTAGTTAGTAAAAACGGGAAGTAGTACCTGTATGTGCAGTTATACTATGCACATGGTTTCAGAAAATCGACCACTGTGATTCATGACCGGCTACGTTGTGTTTATTATGTTCTCCGTGAAGTGGCTATTTTTTGGGCGTAACTAATAACGTGCAAAGAGTACACATCAGAATCGTATTTGTTTTCCTACATATTCACTGTTAACAGTTCGTTTTTTAAAAAAATCTTGGTCGCACGACAATGAATGACCTATATATAAAATAAAATTTAATATAAACTTGTTTTCCGATTTTATGTGCAGTGTTGTAAGGCATTAAACAATTTTCTTTTATTGCGAGACACGGGATCCTTTTATAGATTGAATTATTCATAATACCGTGTCCACAATGTCTCTATTGCTCAATAACGCCGTATAAATTTCCATCAGTAAAGTTGAGTTGCGTGTAAACTAACAACTGTTCTGCAATGATCTCAGAAGTGTTATTTGGAATATATTACCATTTTTCCTGAGTTCTCTCAACCCAACTGCTACCGAAATCCCCGTTAATTCGGCAAAAGTTGTAATTAAAACTATTCTTTAGCGTTCAATTATAAACTGAATTTGAAAACAAACCACCATCACTTCAGTAACAACGCACGATTCGGATCGACCAACCAAGACTTCCGCTTCAAAAACAAACCAGCAGCCTCGCTCGCCAAACATTGCTAATTTTTTTGTTTGCTAATTCCAAACTCAAACTCTATTCCGATTGTTTCCGATACATATCGAGCTCGGTGCGACCGATCTGAAAGCCAATTAAAATCACCTTGACAGTGGAAAAGCACGACTCAAGCGCCCCTGGAATTCAATTAGCAATCTGGTCCAGACATACACATACACCGTAGAAATCGAAGGGTAGGGAAGAAGGTGTCGTAATGAAGGCTGCATTGGGGGATGGCAAAATCACAGATCGATACACGAACGCAGGGAGAGAATACGAGGGTAATTGTCCTGGCTATACCTTGATGCTTGCTCTCGTAAGGCCACCCTCTAGGGCCGAGTGCAAGGCAACGGTTGACGAATTGACCGTTTCCTGTGTCTTACGACTCGTGTACGTCATGTTCTAGTTAGCCGCGGGCAATAAGGGATACCAACCTTGCGAATAACTCATTGCGAATGCTGCGAAGCGGGGGCATGTGTCGTGTGCCGAATTGGAGCTATTCGGGGGACACACACTCACCTGAAACAGATAAGAAAATCAAATCAAAGAATGCTCACAAGACGGGGGTTGCATGCAATTTACAATACGGGCTATTCAGACAAAGGATGTTTTGTCATTTTGTAGTTGTGGGGAATACATATCTGGATCAGTTTCCGGGACGTTTTTATTCGGTAAATATACATTTAAAAGGCACCTCTGCATATTTAGTTTAATGGGCATGTTGTCAATCATCGGAAAAATGTTCAACATTAGACTAGGCAATAGAGACTTTTTCGTGACAAAAATAGTATCAGCAAGCCGCCGGTCCCAGGTCACTTGGAACAGTCCGTAGATGTATTGTGATGTGTTTTCGACTAGCAAATATCATTACTTAATTTGTTATAAACAGAAAACCTAAAAAAATCGTGCATTTTTCGTTGTTCGCTTGTGAAAGCTGAACCGATGGAGCAATCTTGATACTGTCAACAGACGGATTGTAGAGAATGAAAAGACGAAAAGACGAAAAGAATGAACCCTACACGGACCCGATCGGATTAATATTAACGGAGGAAATTCGGAAGAACCGGAGAAATCTGCATTTTTTTCAAAAATTCATAACTCCGCCACTTTCAAAGTTGTAACGCAGGCTTTTCGCGAGAAAGTAGCGATTGATGGGTACTTTGAGTGTGCATAACCCAGGCGGTGTCCGATGATTTGTTTTTGCACAATTGCGATTTGAATTTTTTTTATGCAATATGGTCCGGCGAGCCTTGATGCTTCGGACGTGGTCCGATTTTAATTTTTTTTACGTATTTCGAAAGTAGAAGTATTGTGCTACAAAACGTCTAATCTGATTTTGCGTTAAAATGTTGTGAAATAGGCGAAAAATGCTTGCAAACTTGACCGAAATCTGCGGCGCGCTCCAAACCGGTCGAGTAGTAGGGGTAGGCGGCCGACGCGGGGAAGCGCGTATCTATAGTAATCCCAACGCGCTGCGCGCTTCCCCGAGTCGGCCGCCTACCCCACTACTCGACAGCGTTTGAGCGCGCGGCTGATTTCGGTAAAGTTTGCAAGCATTTTTCGCCTATTTTGCAACATTTTAACGCAAAATCAGAATAGACGTTTTGTAGCACAATACTTCTACTTTCGAAATACGTTAAAAAAATTAAAATCGAACCACCTCCGCCGCATCCAGGCTCGCCGAACCATATTGCATGAAAAAAATTCACACTTAAAGTACCCATCAATCGCTACTTTCTCGCAGAAAGCCCTCGTAACAACTTTGAAAATGGCGGAGATAGGAATTTTTGAAAAAGCGCAGATTTCTCCGGTTCTTCCGAATTTCCTCCGTTAATATTAATCCGATCGGGTCCGTGTAGAGTCCATTTCTTTCGTCTTTTCATTCTCTACAATTCGCCTGTTGATAGTATCAAGATTGCTCCATCGGTTCAGCTTTTACAAGCGAACAACGAAAAAAAGCACGATTTTTTTAGGTTTTTTGTTTATAACAAATTAAGTAATGATATTTGCTAGTCGAAAACACATCACAATACATCTACGGACTGATCCACGTGACGTGGGACCGGCGGCTTGCTGATACTATTTTTGTCACGAAAAAGTCTCTATTGCCTGGTCTACATTGAAAATTCGGAGATTTTTGTTAAGCATTATTTCTGGACAAAATCAGACGCACCTGTTTTTAAACGGTCTAGTTTTCCTACTATTAAACGTGCGTCACCAGGTCGGAGGACTGTCCTTTTTAAATTAACATATTCATTTGCAAGACTTCAAAAACATTCCTTAATTTTTTTAAATATAATTTTGAATAAAAAAATTGTTATGATTTTTTATAGAATTTACTTTCTTTTAAGAATATGGATTGTATTTTTATACATTGCTTGCATCCGTCTTTTCCAGACATATGTAGGAACCTGACAATTGGTACATGGCATTGTTCAAACATAATGAATACATTACTAGTCGTCATACCTTGTCCAATTTTGAAAAAGTGTCTCTGCCACAATCTTCTTTTTCTTTTTTTGGGAAGGAGTAGCTATTATTATGAATGTAGCACTACCACCATTTAGTGGGCAAATACCCTACATTTATTTTTTTAGGACCGGGTATTTGCGGGCATATACCAAATATGCGTCTGTAAATAATTCAACATTTTTACAGTAAATTTTACTGCAAATAAAAAAATAAAGAAAGCATAAATTAAAAATACATATTTTTCTTTTATAATAATTTAATTTTAAATGTTTGTAAAACAATAATAACCCAAAATAACGCCTTCGAAACTTTTAACTTATTTTACTTTTACTTTGTTTTAACTAAAGTAAAATTCAGTTACAAAATCACAAGAAAATTTACCCAATAATAGTTATTTAACCAATATTAATTAACAAGATAAAAAATATCGAGATATGGATTTTCATTAAATAAATACCCGGGAAAGTAAATAAAGTGTGGGTAAATACCCGATATTTAGCTATTGGGTGGTAAATATTTTTGCCCATCACTAGCACCACCTCCAGAAGCCGGTTTATCAATTTTTACTTCAAAGCTGATTTGGCGCGCTACTCTTTAGGCTCCAGGTATACAGATACAAGTTGATGTGTTCAACCAAAAAATGTTATCAACAACCGGCAACTCGTTACCAACATACCACATGTTTGTAATCGGTCTGTAGTCGCCATTAAAGTTTTTTTAGTATACAAACTCGTTGACGAATTCCAGACATTCCAGTAGACTCGAGTTGATTTCCCGCACATTAAATACTTTTCCCAGTGTTAATTCTCATACTTGTTCTCATCATCGTCGCTTTTGTTTCGATGCTTTTAATAGTTTCTTTTATGGTGGATTCTGATTTAGAACGATTTTACAATAACATGGCGGAATGCCAAAAGTTTGACCCATCACCAGTGAGGCAATAATTTGCATGATTTATGATAAGTGGTTGATGACAGTAGCTGTGCTTATCTCGATAAATTCAAATCAAGCCCAGCTTTTATAATCGTTCTACATTTTGTTTGTTTTGGCATTTTTTAAGTGTTTTACTATTCATGAAAACATTCTGGGCTAATACAGATGTGTAGACGCAAATCACAATAAATAATCTAAACAACGGAATAGTCTTTTGCGTTGGCTGCTTATAACTTTTCAATTGTTGTTTTATATCAAATTGTTATAATACAAAAATGACGTATATGATGTAATAACAAATAGAACAACGGCGAAAAAGGGCGAAAAGGCTACAACTATATGACAAAGACAAAAAGTGCGCAATTGAAAAAGAGACGTCCTTTTTGTCTAATTTTTACGGCAAATTCGTCCTTTACTTTACTTTAAGCATTTCGTACTTTTTGGCCATTGTTCTTTACTTTTTAATAAAACGACGTTTATCAGTTTAGTATTGTTAGTCGTTTTAGACCTTCGTGTTATTTTCGTCTTATTTGTGATTGTCTTATCTTCCTTGTTGTCATTTACGCATGTTGTTATCCTTTTATTGCTAGGTTACCCATTTTCGGCATTTACGTCCGTAATTGCAATTTTGGTAAATTACGCTGCTTTTGTCATATTTATAATTTTCTTTTTGTCATTGATGCAGTTTGTCACGTCATTTTCCTCATGTCCTTTGTTGTTTTTGTAATTTTCTTTTATGATGGAATTTAATTAATTCAGCTCATACATAAGTACACAATATATCATACTTTTTGAAACAGTCGATGCATTTTTCAGAATACATTTTAGTATTAGATATATTAAATTATTTATATTAATTAATTAAATTAGATGTAAACATTACCAGTTTTAATGATTATTATGGATTACTGATTTTACTGCTTCATCTTTTCTTTTTGCGGATACACAAAAGAAAAAAAAACTTGAAAAATCATCCCATACTGAGATTGGGTGTGATGCTAACAAGCTCATGAGCATCAAATGCTCAATAAGTGGAAAGCTAGTAAACTGTAAAGAAATATCGTGCAAACTAATTCAAAGAACATTTGATTACAAAAAAAAAATAAAATCAAAATAAAACTAGTAAGAAACTTATCTTCAGCAGGGCCAAAGTTAAAAAATCTGATGTAGCCAGGCACATGACTTTATCATACAATATATAAAATTAATAGTTTATCTGCATTAGATTCTATTTGATCGAGATCGGCCATGTCTGCATTAAAATAAAACTAGTAGAACTAGACAGATATGTTGATTATATTGACAGTTATATTGACAAAATATCTGACAAATCCTGGCTAACTAATTTTAATGCAGTGCCACCGATCTCGATGAAATAGAATTTGCTCATGCAGCTAAACTATTAGTTTTACCAAAAAATGTCATAGTCATAAATTATTCAGAATTTCCTCTACTTTAATTTATTATTTAACTATTACGACGAAATTCCAGAAATGGCGGCTTATTTGCAAAATTT
The DNA here is from genome assembly GCA_963966075.1 of Aphodius sticticus. NCBI lineage: Eukaryota > Metazoa > Arthropoda > Insecta > Coleoptera > Scarabaeidae > Aphodius > Aphodius sticticus. The sequence goes on along the minus strand of OZ014512.1, from coordinate 2,596,429 downwards.
TTCAAAAATGCTAAGACTAAACCTCCAGTTCCTTTGTACCCTTTTCAACAGAACGCTTTTCAGCTCTAAGTTTGGTTATGAAACTTCTAAATATGAAGTTTCGTCCCGATACCTTTAGTAGTTTCTCCGGAATCGTCGCCACAAAAGAATGGGTACCAAAAAGACATATTTCCACTGAAATGACATTTTTTTTACAATACTTTACATACTACGTATGATAAAGTAAAAAGAAAATTGTTGCTATCGAATTTTGTTATTTTTAATTTACATATTCCTAATTCAAACACAAAAGAAGCCGTAATGTGCGAAAAAAACACAACAAACTAAAAGTTTGTTTCAGGTTCCGGTTTTAAATCAGCGGAGGTGTCGAACACTCCGCAAGTTCTTTAAAATTGAAAATATTGTTTATTATGCATTCTTTAGAAGGCAGTGTTTACAAGTTTTGCGTGTCATTTTCTATACTACAGTCATACTTTTATAATCAATTGCAAAACGCCAAATAGGGTTTTGAAAAAGTGTATTTTTGTAACTGTATTTTATCAATTCTCTAATTCGCTGTTAGTTTGATAATTGATAACGGAATTTAATTGAAACCTTAGTTTACAACAACCTATGCTGTCTCTAAATAAAACCGCAAGAGACTAATTCATTAACGAATATCTTTAGAACATACACAACTTTTTTTATCCAACAAGCCCACTAAGTATAACCAGTTTACCTTTTTTGTTACACCCTGCACATCTTCTAATACATTTGCCGTCGAAATAATCAGATAAGTTATCAATATCATATTACATGGTTTTAATAAAACCAAAAGATCATCACATAATGAAACTACATGTACTACAATAACTTGACTAATTCAAGATATAGTTTGACGTAAGAAGAGCCATCGTGGAAAACTCTGTTTTCCCCTGACGCCCGTCCACTTCAGACATCTAAATTAAACAATTCGCCTTACAGGCCACGTATTCAATTAACATCAATCGGGAACTGTCATCGAAAGTATCGGTTGCCCTTGCTTTAGTGGAGTTTTCTCGGATCTCTTGGAGTGTATCATCTCCCTCCGCGGGATTAATTTAATTGAAAAATTCCTTTGATGTGCACGCGCCGTCGATTTTATTTCGTTTTCGTTTATATTTTTCCCTCTGCTGCGCCCCGCTGTTCCAGATTTCAATCGCGTCGCTCGACATCTCTCAAAATTCAATCAATAATTTGGTTCGGACGGGTCCGGTGCCGATCTGGAGTCAGGCCACGTCTCAATCATAAAGACCGAGTGATCCGGGATGAGACGGCCGCCTCCGCCCCCACCGCCCCCGTCCGTCGGTTGGGGGTGGTGCGAAAAAACCTCGTAAATACATAACTTTATCTGGTGCGCGATCCGAGAGGAACGACACTAAGAAATTGCTTCATTCCGCAAAGTGCAGCACCGTATTAATACTGCACAAGTTTTGATATTTAGGATTTTTTTTCCTGCTCCCCTCTTCGCTGCCATTCCAGACCGCCAGGATCAGATTAAATTGATTTAGAAGTATAGCTTTCAGGAAGTTCCCCTATTACGTAATATACCTCGGCTTATTTCAGCGTTGACTTTAAAAACCACAGGGGTGTTTTATCAATGATTTTAGATAATAATCTCTCAATTATGAGTGACATTTATTTCTGTGTTTGGTAAAACGAATGGGTTGCATAATGAATGCAAATAGAATTCATTTAAGTAAAACACTATAGAACTAATTTAGTATTTTCCTTTAGTTCTTATTTGAAAACGTTTATGGAACGGTTGGAAATAAAATATAATTTCTAGGTAACAAAATATTGATGAATTATTTAGTGTCAGATCAATGTGTAGACATCAACAATTTAATTCGTTCGACGTTTTGATTTAATATTTAAATCTTATTCATGAACATTTTTTTAAAATAAAATCAATAAATTAACACAAAGATGTCTTAAGGAATTTATTATTTTTATTTAGCTAACTATACTTACAACGTTGAAGACAAAAATCAAAAGAATAAAACAGTAGCAGATTAAGAAAAGTTGTGGTTAAAAATGGCAAGTTAGTACCTAATTCCTTGACATTTGCAACACCCGGTATTGGACGTCACTAAGATGACGGTGCTACGGTACTATGATATTTTAAAATATTTTTATAAAATTAATTAAGTTCTTTAAAATATAAGAAAACTAGTAACAAAATTATCTTCAGCCGCGCTAAAGTTAAAATACCACCCCCACCGTAAAATATAAAAAAAAAAACAAGCCAACCGATTTTGCCCATTCACGAACTTGTCCTTACTTTTTAAGAGATAAGCTTGTATACCAAATTTCAGATCAATTACTTCAAAATTACGGAAGTTATCGTGTACACAGACGGACGGACGGACAGACCGACAGACAGACGGACATAGCGAAATCGATTCAGTTTTCAATTCTGATCAAATCCATATATATGTCTATATCTACCACGCCTCCGTAAGGGTGTTACAAATGTTGAATCAAATTCAATATACCCTTACCACATTAAATGTGGGTGGTATAAAAATGATTAATATATTTAGAAAATGGCGGGTGTCAAATTAAAGATAAAATGTATATAATTTTCCCTCTAGAAGTAGACATTATATTTTAGTTCGTTTTTGACAAATCGATTACTGAACCTGACATAAAATTGACGGATTTTGCGATTTTTTTATCGGAGAACACGTTAAAACTGAAAAAAGTACCACATAATAGATCTAAGTTACACCTTTTTTTATAAGTGTACAAAATTTCATGTAACAATATCATATATCTCACATGCGTTTTCTCACTCAAAACATTACTTCTTTAAATACATGATTCAGACATATTTTATCTCGTAGCGTGGATACGACAACAATTAATTCATACAGAGTGTCTCCCGGAACTGATACATGAGAAATTTCTCATGTTCTACTATTTCTGGAAACTTGAAATTTTTGTATTAGAATTTACTCGATCTGAGCTCTTCAGCTAAAATATTCTCAAGTTAACTGTCACGTCCGGCCACCGGAAGTCGGTATCAATTTTATAATAATATAATAATTTTTTGTTTATTTTTGGTTTCTACGTATCAAAATACATTTGTTCCAAATATAACACCCTGTATACCGATACGACATTCCATAGGAAATCTTATTCCCTATCAATCAATATTAGGAGGCCATCATTTTTATAAATTGGCATTTCTAATTGCAGTATTTAAATACATAATATGTATTTGAATACAGATATTTTCATACTTTTCATATCATTTTTGGCATATTTGCAGTGCTCATGATTTATCGTATATGCCTGATGATGGTCGCTGCTAATGCACTGCTAATACCTTAATTTTGATAGATGTTTACATTTGACAGATATGTTTGTGTGTATTGTTGTTCATCTATCGCTAATAATTTTGTATACAGCAGGGTTATTATATTTTAAAACATTTGTTTTAAAACATTGTTTTAAACATGTTTTAAAACATTGTTTTAAACATGTTTTAAAACAAATATTTTGTTTTAAATCACTTTTTTAAAAACATGTTTAAAACAGTTTATTTTGAATGTATAAAACACTTTTTTTAAAACATTGTTTTAAACATGTTTTAAAACAAATATTTTGTTTTAAACATATTTAAAACAGTTTGTTTTAAATGTTTAAAATAGTTTGTTTTAACACATTGTTTTAAAAATGTTTTAAAAGAAATATTTTGTTTTAAACTATTTTATTTTCAACTTGTTTAAACTATTTTATTTTCAACTTGTTTAAAACAGTTTGTTTTAAATGTTTAAAACATGTGTTTTAAACTACCGAAATTTGGACAACATAATTAATTATTTCATCATGTTGGTCTTCAAGATTTTTAAGCATGGATCAATTAAAAAATCAAAAGAATATTTAAATTTTGTATTTATTAATAAAAAAAGTTCTTTATAAAATATAATAATACATTCAGTGATAGCATGTAACTACGATAAACAAAAACTTTTATAATAACTTAATAACATACCGGGTGACCCACGCCATAGGTACTACCGTTTTTTTTTTTATAAAACTGGACGAATGAAATTTGGGAAAGTGTTAGACGACAAAAAAATCCATTATTTGGGATACCCTTGAGGTTAATATGACGTCATCATTGAAATTTAAATATATTCCTATATTCTTTGTGTGATATATTCTATCAGGATGACATTCAGAACACAAAAATATATCGATCGTCAACTTTTATCACGAACGCAACGCCAAAATAACTTTTTTGTGTTAACCTTGGTGACTATGAATTGGTGAAAATAGTCGAAAATTGTCAAATAAACACTAAGTAAATCAATTATGGCAGACATTGCATTACTGGCGCCCTCTAGCGTGACAACAAAAAGTCATTCACACAACAGATCTAACTCCACTGAGAACTGGCGTATGAAAAAACGCGATTAGAACATGTTTTTTTGCGAAGTGTTTAAAAACATTGCTTCGTGTTTAAAAACATTTTATAAAAAAAAAATATGTTTGTTTTGTTCAAAATAAAAATTAAACGTTTTTTATAACAACTCTGGTATATAGTTGTACCCGTTGTTTTTATCAAAAATAATTTGGACTGACGAATCAACATTTTCCAGGGAGGGTATAATAAACAGACAAAATTTACACTATTGGGCCACCGAAAATCTCTTCTTTTTCTCAATTCTTTCCTCGGTGATCTGTAGATTGGTATAATCAACCCTTCAGCGTCAAACGTTTACAATACAGTTTTTTTAGTAGGCTCAACACTGGCCATATGGTGTCCCCTCAACCTTTCAACAATGCACCTTACATCTAATAACTTCTAAACTGAAGATTCATCCAAGTTCGACCAAGTCAAACCGCGGTAGTCCAAATCACTATAATACGGGGGCACGCTTCGAAAAAATAGGGGCCCACAACACAACAGATGTCGGCGAGGTGCAGGTAGCTTGGAATTATATCGACATCAAGCGATTTTTCCCGGCCGAGATGATTTCGGTCCATAAGGATGCGCCATATGGCCCTACCTGAGGCCCAAACCGACCTTTTTTATGGCCGAAGTTCGCATAATACCCTGACGCTAAAGCACTGATTGAAACATATGTCAGGCGAGTGTTTTACGAAGCAATCAAACATGTGCAGTCTAGACCCGTATACTCGGAAATGATGGAAACAGTCGTTGCAGTAATTAACATATTCCTTCGTTTATAGCTGGTGTAGCGATAAATGTAACTCATCGTGTAGTTGTAAGTTAAGTATCCGATTCACCACATAAATTTTGTTGGTTTGCTGAATGTGACAGCTACAGTGGCTCGATATAGTCTTCGTCTACCTAACATTTTAAATGAAAATACCTGAACACAGAAATATTTTATTTCTGATCTCTCTGATCGAATGTGTGTCATGTTTCTTGTTTTGTGCCCATGGATTTGATCTGATTTTGTTAGTTTTATCTCAGTTTTTTTAGTTTGTTTGTCAATTTTGTAAATAAGTATTATTTTGTGTAGGATTGTCATCTGTTGCACTGTTAGTTCGTTTGCAATATTGTGTACATCATGTGTCGGTGTTCTTCTGTCTAAGGAATATAGTGTCTTGAGTATTATTTTGTTGTATTTGCAATTTGGTTATCTAGTCCTGCTTTGTTTCACCCCAGATATTTATATTTGTTCTTAGTTTGTCAATGTGTGCGTCCCAGCTGAGGTTGTCTCTTATTAATAGGCCCAAGTATTTTACTTTCTTAGTTTGTGTAATAAGCGTGTTATTGAATACTATATTTAGCTGTACGTCATGTTTCTTGCCTGTAAATATCATATAATCCGTATTTTTTTCTTTAACGGTTAGTAGATTGGAATTAAACCAAGTCTCCATCATCTGTATGTCCTCGCTTATTGCACTTTGTAGTTGTTCTTCGGTTTTTGTGGAGTAAAGGATGCAAGTGTCATCAGCATACATGTATACCGAGCCTGAATTCGAAGAAATCATTTGTGTAAAGAATGTACAAAGTTGGTGGTAAAATTCCTCCTTGTGGCATCCCATACTCCGCATAGGCCGTTTGACTGCATTATTTTGGTAATTTGTGGGCGGTGTCTCAAGTACGTGTTTATAATGTTTGTGAACTTTTCCTATACGCCGATTTTGTCGAACTTTTCTAGTATTTTGTCTTTTTATATTGTATCGAAGGCCTATCGGCCTACAACATCGTTGATTAGGCGTACCAAAGGTGTTTTTAATATGTTTCCATGTTCTCTTATTGTGTTCGTTGATATATTGTCAAGTCCGGGTGCTTTATTTTATTTCAATTCCTGATTTATTTCTTCAATCTCCTTTAAGTTTGTTAGAGTTAATTGTGATTTTTCGTATATTGTATTACTTGGTGGTGTCTGAATTTGTTGTGGTTGACGTGCATTCAATTGTGTTATCGCGAGATTCCTTCCTATGGTGGCAAAGTGGTTATTTATCTCAGTGGCTACTTCTTCAGGATTATCTGATTCATTTCCATTTTGTGTTATCATTTTAACAATCTTCTCATCGGATCTTGTTTTTCTGTTGAGTTGTGTGTTTACAATATTCCACTATTTTCCTTGATTGTTTTTATTAACATTAAACAGTTTTTTGAAATAATTTATTTTTGTTTCTTTATTATATTTATTATGTTTATTTTACTTTATTATGTTTCTTTATTTCTCTCTTCGATTGATGGTAGTTCTGTGCAAGTATTTTGTTGATAGGATTTTTTTATGTCTTTTAAATAGTTTGATTTTCTTTCCTGATTTTCGCTATCACGTCTTTTGTATTGTCTTTTTCAGAACTATTTATGCTGTCGAAATTGTGTTTACGAGAATCTTGGCTTACTTTCTTTCTATTAGTGTATTGGTGTTCATAGTATTTGTAGTTTCCTTTTTGTTGCGTTTTTCTTCTAATTGTTATCAATAGGGCATTGTGGTGCGATATGTCGGTTGTAATGATATTAATTTGTTGTATTTGGTGTTTTATGTTGTTACCACGTGGTCTATTATTGTATAAAACAAAATATTTTTATTGTAAAAAAGGGAATATGTGTAGGTGCTAGCACAGCAGACAATAGTTATTATTATTATATCATTTTACTTAACTCCCTCCACTCTTTTTTTGTTTTAAATCAAACATTTTCAACTCTACTGCCCAACACAATAATATATTCCGAAATAATTATTTCGACTTAAAATTTCAGAATTTTAATTGCACCCTATTCTAATTTAATTGCTGGTTTGCGGCTACCTGCTAGTGACTCTTTCGTTTTATTGCGTTTCGTTTTGCTCGAAAAGTAGAAACCTAGAAAACCTAGTTCGATTTTCAGTTACATGCAAATAGAGAGTTTTTCTATGAAAATTAATTACAGCGGATATTATTGACAGCGTTATCGACGTAGCACTGACGATGGACTTAAAACTGTGCTTACCTCAATATTCAACAAATTTGCACATAGGGCTTTTAGAACCAACACGGCAGCATACCGACTAAAATAAATAAAAATCGATGTTATATTACAAATCAATAACCATGATAATTGCGTTATGTAAATCCATTTTGGGTAATGTTATTTTTATGCAAATTTCCCAAAATGAAGAAGGACTTCGTTCTTCATTATTAATTTTCTCGGAAATACGTTAAGTTAGATTATTCGTTATTTGGCAAAAAATGCTTCTTACATCCTTGGGCATATGCTCCTTCAAAGTTAGGTATTATTTCTGAAACACACTGTATTATATATATAATAATACAGTAATATTTATTTATCACGATAATTTATATCGTGATACATATAAGTGTGATAAATATAACTGTCCAATATGAGTTCTCTCGTTTCTTTATTCTTTTTAGTTATCAACATGTTTTTAAGATTATTCTCGCAATATCGTAGCAGTTGCTAATATAAGTTGTTGTCAAACCGATTACGAATCAAATCTTTAATATTGCTTTATTCTACCTCGTGTTCCATAAAAACAGTTTTTGTGTGATTATCTACAACTTTCATATATGGAAAAAACATATATTTCGATCTCCTTTAAGGCCTTTAATGAACTCTGCATTCAGCGTGGGACAGTGTGTACATTGTGCAGTCATGGAAAGATGTTTGTTCCTATCGCTCTCACAATTTTAAACGAGCATGTCGGTTATATATTCGGGTACTGGCTTTGTTATTCTCTCCTCGGCCACTATGCAAAAAATTGATACACCACAGACACTGCTTTAAAATTCTGAAATAGCGATGGAACATACATCTTTCCGTGACTGAGCAACAGTACTATAAAGGTAGTCAGGACTTTTGTGTTCTTGTTTGTCTATACACCAGGTTTGTTCCGTTTTAAAGCAGCAGAACGGTATATTTCAGCAATTTATGCCATTTATACTTCTTAGATACTGCAGAATTGGTAACAAGAAGTACTAAGATTTAACTTGTTGTTCTTAACAATGTAAAGAAAAATGTAAACGTTTTAAGAACGTGACAATGTACAATCTCCTGTTGAGAAATCAACCAAAACAAAATAATCATAACAATCAGTATTACCGGTTTGAGAGAAAATCAACTATGAAGTTGTAATTATTACGGATTGGGGCATTAGTTACTTGTATTTCTTGTACAATTTCTTTCCCAATACAATTACGACTTTTTAAGAAATGTAAAATTTACCCATACTTATCAACACAACCATGTTTCCAGTACCTATCATTATGTTTTTAACAAATAAAACATGTTTGCTTACTATGTTTGTTTTGCATTGTACAGATTTTAGTTCCATACTTTTTTCTCTACATACATATGAATGATGTTTATTGTTAACATAGATCGAAATGTTTGACTAATTGAAAACTTACTTTAAAATAATTTTATAGGAACGCTTTTATAGAAAACACCTAAATAATACGGTTTAGACAGGGCAAGTTTAGTGGCGAAAAGACCTTGCCACCACTAAACTACCCATAAGGAAACCATAGAAAAGTAACCTTCCTACTTGACGTCAACTACATACTTTCCTATGGTTTACACATGGCAAGTTTGGCAAGTTTCTTTCCAAACGTACTTTCAGTTTTTTTGCAACTGTAACCTACCAGAGTAACAAAAGAATAGTACCACCGATTCACTATGCTGTTATAAAATAGATGTCGTAAGACATTAAATATGCAATACCTACTATAATAAAATCATTTATAATCTGGTACTATGTTATTCACATAATTCTCCTTTATTACGAATGGCAGCAACTGATGTATTATATAGAGGCATACTAATTTTGTAATTGTGGGTGCTAACTCGAATTGCCTGGAAGCCAAATAAAATTTCTATCGTTAGCAGACCACATCATTTTATAGCGTCAAAGCAATTATAGTAGGATGAACGCTAAAAGAGTATTAACACACAATCCCAAAAGACCTGCAAAAAAAGAAGCCATATTTAATAATAGAAAACCTACTATAAATGACATGAATAAACTCATCCATACAATCAACCATTTTAATAATAGTTATTTCAATGCGTTTATCAATGTACTGATCTAGATGTAGATTGATACAAATTCTCGCTTGTATTGATCGGGTTAACAATACGAAACCCGGCATAACATATTGAAATCAATTTCTGGACATCTGTTGTGTGCTACGTGCATGTGTATAAGAAAGAGTGTCGTAATCACGGTTCCATTCTGCTGCATAGATAATATCGTAAGATTTATGTGTAGGTTATTATTATCTGGGCCGTCCTTTGAGAAAACGTTTCAACACCCACATAATTACATAGCATTGGCCGGTCTACGACGATTCCGGGCCCAAATAACAAAACAAGTTTCGCCGTGCGCTCGATGGTAAATTGAATAAAAGTCCTCCCTGGTGGGAGCAATGCCTGCGAGGGACCTTTCTTGTCCCTCATTATCTGCCCATAACCGCGGTCGTCTATCGACTGTACAGCTCCACGGGTGATCCATCTTTCAAACGTCAAATCCGAGAGCTGATCGGCAAGGAATCACACATTTGGGGCCACACGATGATTACCAAAAACGATGTACATTAGTCATCTCTAAGAGAGGCTTTATAACCCTGTCCAGACGTCCAATGCCACGCTGATAGGCTCGAAAGTGATAGCGCAATAAAAATATTTTGATTTTTTGGTATCGATTGAAAATATTAAAAGGCCTGTATTAAATGATTCCCCGCATGTTTGATATAAATTTCGACAGTGATGTTACACAACAGTGTCTGTTGGTTATGTTATCGGGTCCGCCCTGTATATCGAAAAGGGAAAGTTATCATTAACATATGGGAGTATAATTCTTTTAAAGCAACGTAGTCATTGAAATATTATAAAATCCTTCCTAAAGGCGAGGCCCACCGCAATGCATAATTGTACACGTTTTCTTCTATTGTTCAATTAGAGTCGGTTGGTGGCAGAAATACTTACAGCAATAATGCGTTTGTAAGATATTTTTTCATATATTTTAATTGCTTTACTTGCTTTATGCCCGGCACACATCCAAGTTGCAATTAGAAAGTACACTTACAATTTAGGACTAGTAGCAATGTTATGATGTGGAAAAAGGTAACAAAAAATCCAAAGTAGAATTATGTTTGTGTATTTGTGGCTACATGTTTCGAGATAACTCTCGTCTTCAGGCCATACATCGTAAAAATGAAGGTTGGTCACATGTCAGATATATTTGCAGGTTATAGAAACGATGTATTTCCTTAACTTTTGGAAAATATCTCAAATAACAAGACTTATCATGTTCCTCTTGAGATTATTGATCAAGCAAATGAGCAAACTTTGCCAAATATGCTAAACATAAATCCCCTATCTCCTGTAATAAGCGAAATATCTATGGCGGGCCAAATGGAACTTTAATAAGCCTGAATATTCAAATGTATGTGTGTAGTTTCTTTCACGACAAGTGGCGGTAAGCCGCTGACATAACGCGCAAACGTTCCTATAGTTCAATCAATTTAACTTTGCGTGTTGTCAAAAGTGACAGTCGTCTGGTGCAATCGACTGCTGTCATTCGGCCAGTGGCGTAGTCAAATAAATTTTGCCAAAGGAAAAGCATACGTCTGCATAAGGGTCATCGTAGGGAGTCATAACTTAAATTCAAAAGCGACTTTTCACGCAGCTCTTCCTTTAAGGATGTAATGGTAACATGCTTTCCTAGAAGTAAATATTTCTAAATGTTATCTACAGGAAGAACATGGTAATGCAATAGCGTACTTGCAGCGTAAGTTTTTGGTTTCCTCCGAGTTCGAGATTTTCTTCTGGTACAAAATGACTCGTTTGCCACCCTGGCATTTTTAATATTAGGTACTGTCCTTTGACTTATTTTTAATGCATCCGCAACTTTCTAAGAAATAATGTAACAATGTTGGCAATAGGACAAATGGACAATAATTAATACCTGCTGAATTGCATTAAGGGAATTTAGGGGATCCATATTTTCCTTTTCCGCTGTAAAATAGTCTATAAGATTAGCCACAAACTGTTTCGTTTGAGGATTTAAATATTTTCCCGGCATTTTAAAGTGATACCAGCACAACTGACAGTTACCCTGAATCTACTGTCAGTGACGCCGCTGGACACCCGAACTACCCAATGACCGACGTACTGTAGTTCTGTCTTTCTTCTGCGCACTATTATACATATTAGCATCCGAGATCGTGTGTCTTAGCCAGCCGAGACATACGTCCAACATTAGTGTCAATAGCATGCCGTAGAAAGAGTGGGAATGCATTTAATCATATCGTAACTACCGCATGTCACTTTTGACAACACGCAAAGTTAAATTGATTCGACTATATACGCATTGACGTGTGTTAGAATGAAATAACAATCTTCTTTATTTCATTCTAACACATGTCAATGCGTAGGAACGTTTGCGCATTATGTCAGCGGCTTACTGCCACTTGTCGTGAAATAAACTCTAAACGTATGTACAGGATGTATTAAAAAAAGAAGCCATAACGTGGTTGTTACTCATACATTTTTTGTGAACCAGAAAGTAAACGTCATGGCTTATTACATGGCATAAACTAGTGAAAATAGTATCTCCATAGCCACCGAGGTATGACAGAGGTATGACAACTTTAATTTTTCAAATGGGACGGTACAAATGGGGATACTCAGGGATGTAAAAGCGTAATTTACCGCGTAAACTACCGAATTAATTACCGTAATTAATGGTAATTTACCGATTTTTAATTACCGTAATTTACGACGTAAATTACCGATGGTAATTTACAGTCAATTTAAATTACCGTTGGTAATTTACCGACAATTTTAATTACCGGTGGTAATTTACTAGAATTTATAAATTAATTTCTTCCATAAGACCTTCCATGAGTAGTTTGCCTGGGAAGTACCTATCCGCGTGGTGCATGGTCGGACTCGTGCATGACTCGTCATTTAGCCAATGGAAATGGGTCTATGGGTCTTATTTTACTATTCCAAATTATCCGACATTACTTGAGAAAATACAGAACTAATATTTTGTATTTAATGAATAGAGAAGTGGAAAGCCCCTTCGACAAATCCGATAATGCAGTTCTGAAATCAAAAGCCATTTATTATCAGAATTCACTTTTTAATAAATATGCCAGTGTTAGAAAAATGACAAATGACAAAGAACCCTCTGTGAACCGGAGAGTTATTTTGTGAATGTGGACAGAATTAAATTGTTTATTTTCTACTATTATTATTCTGCTTGATTTTCCTGTTTTTGTAGTAGCAAATAGTATTTCTATATAGTCTTTGCTTTGGTTTTAGTACTTTTTTACTTTTTTAGTACTAGGTTTTACCAAACATTTTTAACATTAGTAGTAATCATAACAGTGATCTGTTTAATTTAACATTTTGAATTTTTAATTACACAGATAGAAATTTTTTTTAACTCAATTAAATGCGTGTTTGAATAGAGGCAAAAATATATTTATTTTCTACAAAGAATGTTTATTAGAGTCAAATACCATTTGTTTGGAGTAAAGTAATATTGTTTTGACTCAAATAAAAATTCTTTGTAGCAAATAAATATATTTTTGCCTCTTGTCAAACAAATATTCATTTGAGCTAAACAAAAATTTGTATCTGTGTACCCGGTAATTTAAATCAGCGTAATTTAACATTTTGAATTTTTAATTACCCGGTAATTTAAACAGGCGTAATTCACCATTTTGAGTTTTTAATTACCCGGTAATTTAAATCAGCGTAATTTACCATTTTGAATATTTAATTACCCGGTAATTTAAACAGGCGTAATTTACCATTTTGAATTTTTAATTACCCGGTAATTTAAACCAGCGTAATTTACCATTTTGAATTTTTAATTACCCGGTAATTTATACCATCGTAATTTACCATTTTGAATTTTTAATTACCCGGTAATTTATGCCATCGTAATTTACCATTTTTAATTACGTGGTAATTTATCATTTGAAATTAATAATTTTAATTTCAACGGTAATTTACGAAAAAAATTAATTACCCTAATTTAACATCCCTGGGGATACTACTTTTAATTGAAAAGTTAGTAGAGAATAAATTCAATGATGTTCGATATATTTGTTACATGTTATATTATGTGTCATGTGTTGCATGAGAAAATTTTTGAGAACAAGACAATTGAATATTGTAAAATAGGTTTTTGACGGACTTAAAAGATTCCTTGTAAGTAAATTTTTTGAAAAAAAAAATCAGGTCATTATATCAATAATTGTAAATGCGGAAAACTTATAGAGCTTGAAGTTACTGCCATAGAATATTCAAACGGGTTTTAAAGTAAACATGAAACTTTGTGTTTTTATCTGATATCGTAAAAGTTTGCTTAGGCCATTGACTGTAGTCCCAATAAACCCCTATAAATTCACAAAAACTGCGGACATCGCAATTTTTTACAACTTGACTATCGAAAACCTTGTACCATAAAAAGCTTTCCGAATTCGTATTCCATGCGAATAAATCGAATACAAGTTTCCTTGAAAAATGGATATTTTCAGTTTTCAATGGTATTTTCTCGATCTTTTTTGTGTAAAGCCACACAATTTGAACATAATTACAATCAAGAATAAATCCTCTGCTAAATTTTTAAGAAAAAAATGTACCCCATTTGGAACCAGAAGTTGTCATACGTCTATAAAAAAAATAAGGTGCTGTTTCCACTTTCACTTGTTCACTTGTCCCACTTTCACTAGTTTATACTAAATATAAAATAAGCACTTACGTTTACTTTTTGGTTCACAGTAGTCGAATGATTAATAATCACGTTATGGCTTAGGAAAATCGTTCACATCACATTCAGATGCCAATCAAAAACATCTGCTTGATTTGAATTGGGAAAGGGAGGCCTATTTGTTCCTATGGACTTCTAGATTTTACTGTAGCTAATCTTAATTATGAAATGTTCTGTAGTCAGATGAGAGTGGTATCAATATGTTGGATGGTTGTGATGGATAGAAGGACGAAAATAGGTCTAGAGAAGATCAGGGGGGCGATCACAAGCCAACTGTTGATTTTGATGGCACCTTTACCTGATACGGCCTGTTTCTATTTATTCTCAATCATTAATTTGTTGTTTTTAATATCATTGTGATTTTCTCTAAATTGTTTTTAAACATTGATACCATTGGTGGCTATGGCGTCACCACACTATGCAGTTTTACCATCCACCGACTGTTTCCGGCTGTTAGCAACCGTTCAGAATGGTCCTGAATCATAGTGCAAACTTTCAACAGCTGCTGGTGGAAGCAGCGGCTTGTTCAATCGGCAGCTGAGGGCTGCTAGACGGCTGTAACCAGCGGCTGATAAAACATGGTAGTGTGATTGATGCTTTATCATTGGAATAACGCCGCGCGCACCACCATGAACACCTAACCCATGAACGGGCTCCTATATTTGTTTCATAGACGCTCCATTTTGATGACCTTGTAAAGTTATAGATGGAATAGGGGCTTTTACTTGTGACCCAAAACACTAGACAGCATGCGCAGAAGACTTGCCGCCGCTGTCAAATCTGGTAACATAAAATTGCATAACATCCCCAGATCTGTTTTGTCTTTGAAACAGGAACACACGCGTTCCAAGTTAAATTACCAATTTAGGCTTTAACCATGAAGTGTATACCTACATGTGTCTAAACCCAGCTGAATTTTGCCTGATACTGATCTTGTGTTGCCAATTTAATTCAGTCCTGGGGGGAAATGCGTGCGCACACCGTGACCATTAACGTGCACGTCGCATCATGACAGCACACGGGACCACCGGCTTTACTTCCTCATCCGATGGAAGGCGGCATGCAAAGGTATTTGTACCCTGCCTAAAATACCTGGGACCCTATTCTCGTCATCCGTTTGAAGCGAATGCGAGTCTTTTCGAATGGTTAGGTGGAAGGAGTGGGGATATCAGCGGTTTCCCTCTGGACCGTATCTATGAGCAAACTTGCTTGTCGCTAACAACAATAACTCACGCGCCACGCCCATACGAACGTATCTATGGCAAGTTTGCTTGTTGCTAAGAACAATAACGCACGCGCCACGCCCATACGTTCCAAACACATGGCAACAGCCGATATCCCCACTCTCACCTAACCATTCGAAAAGACTCAGTTTCGCTTCAAAAAGATGACGAGAATAGGGTCCCAGGACAGTCGCTTTTAGCCCTAGCCGGGAATCGAACCCGGGACCTTCAGTGTAGATAGCAGCCTCTATCCTATACGCCATCGACCCCGCAATGCACCACAAAAAATGTATTTTTGTACGCGTTTTTACGTTTGACGTTTGAGATCAATGCCGCCAATTTTACAAACTAAAAATTTACGAAAAATGTTAGAATTTGTCAATTGGGAACACAAAGTAGAACATAATTATTCATTAACGGGGTATAGACATGTTACGTAACTACTAACTATATTGTGCACACTGTATATGTATATACAGTGTGTATCAGCCAAATGGAATAAATTCGATAATAAATAAATGGGGGCGTGTTCTATCTTCAATTGTTCCGGAAAAATTAAGTGTTTTCAGATTTATTTCAAAAATTAACATTAAAAAATAAAGTTAGTTGATTACGGAAATTCGATACAACACACTCAATACTTATTTAACATTTAGGTATTGATAACGATAAAGTAAGCAAAAACTATTGGCAAAAACCATTTCAGTGTTCTTTTTATGTACTGATGAAATAAAAACCAAGCTGCCCTAGCCTTAATAAAGTGTTGTCTAACTGCATGACAGGAGCTGTCAGTGTTATAGTTATGGTTATAGTCTTTTGAATTTCATTAACTGTACATCATAAAAATGGTTCATTTAACAGAAATGCACAAAATAACCATTCTACAAATGATTGGTTATGGAGATAATACACGGACACAAATGGAAGTTGCTAGGTTATTTCAAGAAAAATTTCCAAATTTGCCACCTACATCCCAAGGGACAATTAGTAAAATAGAGAAGCAGTTTCGCGAGCTTGGACATGTAAGGCAGATAATAAAATCAGCTGGCAATGCAACAAGTAACGATACCAAATTTGATATTATGCTTGAGTTTGAGGAAAACCTACATACTTCTACTCGACAAGCAGCCACAACGTTCGATGTTAGTCATTCAACGATTTTTAGAACATTAAAAGAAAATAAAATGCAACCCTATAAAATGATACCAACTCACGAGCTCATGGAAGATGACTTTGATAGGAGAACGTATTTTTGCGAAGAAATGATGGCAATGTTAGATAACAATGTCATCCAATCAGAGCATGTTTTGTTTTCTGATGAGTGCACCTTTACGCTTCACGGTCATGCTAATCGTCAAAATTGCCGCTATTGGTCTAGGGAAAATCCACACTGGATGAGAGAAGAACATACGCAATACCCTCAAAAGGTTAATGTTTGGGCAGGAATTGTTGGAGATAATATCGTAGGTCCCTTTTTTATTGATGGCAATTTGGGTGGCAATAATTATTTAGCACTGCTCCAAAATACGGTCTTGCCAACTTTGACAAACATATCCTGATCCAGCAAACCCACAAGTTCCAGCGAATATGATATGGTTTCAGCAAGATGGAGCACCGCCCCATTACCGAATCAATGTCCGGCAGTACCTCAACCGAATGTTTACCAATCGGTGGATAGGCAGGCGAGGATCGATTGAATGGTCAGCACGATCCCCTGATCTGACGCCATTAGATTACTTCTTATGGGGATATGTCAAAAGTATTGTATACAAAACTAAACCCCTCGACTTAGCTGACTTAAGAAGACAAATAACGCTTGCGATTAGATCGGTTACGCCTGAGATGTTGATTAACGTCCGAAGAAATTTTTATTTAAGGCTAGGATGTTGCCAAGAAGTTCGCGGCGAGCATTTTGAACATTTCCTACATTAGCATTCACTTTTTTGTGTGTTTTATGTTATCAAGAAATAAACAGTATTATTTATTAGTTTTTTTTTCTATCGAATTTCTTTAATCAAATAATTTTACTTTTTTATGATAATTTTGGAAATAAATCTGGAACAGTTGAAGATAGGTATAGGACATTGTACATAGAATATGTCTAGAATTTACAGAGGAATCCAAAAATTGAATAATATACAGGGTGTTCCATTTAAAATAAAGTTAGTATTGGCCATTGTTACACGAGACACCCTGTATAAAAAGTTTTTACTGAAAAAAGTGCACAACTACAAATACAAATCGACCTGTCCGAGCGTTTTTTCAAACAGGCCCCCATTTATTTATTATCGAATTTATTCCATTTGGCTGATACATACTGTATAACGGTAAATAAACATAATTGGACATGTAGGTACTCTACATAACAATTCATTTTTCTCCCATTATCTGCAAAAACGTGCGCGTAATCCGTCGACGGCAGACAGAGGTTGGATGACGTCACGCGGTGTATTATAATCGAGCAATTAGTTGGAGTGACAAATTCCGATTGTTGGAAAACTAATTTGATTAACAATGACAATCGGTCACGGTCGCAGAGCGCACAATGCGTTCCCTGGGATGCGAACCGTTTCCCATTGGGACCCTGTAACGTCACCAATCTGCATTCGATTCGAATCTGACCGGTACTGCAACGTACAGAGGGAACGCACGTCGGAAACTATATTTTGATATATCGACAACTTCCTTGCCATCGATGTCTCTGGCGATACCAAACCTCTCTCTAATTAAACAGTCCGACCAAACTGTACATTATCTGTCCCGCTTGTTTACTCGAACAGGTGTATAAATCAACTGTTTTGTTTATTGGTAAGCGATATCGGCTTCGGCCCACGTTCTTCGTGTCCTCGGGATGTATAGCTTGTGGGCGGTCTACCCATGCGCTTTCCTGGGAGGTTTTTAAATTTCAACTATGAACGTTCCTCAATGTTGTGCAACGATATTAATTATACTATGCGGCGATTTCGTGTTTAATGACCTGTTCACACAGGTATCACTAGCATAGCGCTTGGTGTGGAGGCGCATGGACATTCGTTAACATCCATAGAGATAATGTTTGAGTATTTTATTTGGAAGCGACAGGAAGAAGTGATTGATTGATAACTCGGAAAACGTTCATTTACGGCGTTGGTGGTAATTTCGCCGGAAATTACAAAATTTATATTAATTTACATACATCGAAGACAATTGTATAATCTATTGACGTAACGACAACAAGATATTACTACAGAAATGGTGAAACCGAATGATAGCTACAACTGATATTTCGATGAAAGATATGTTGTAGATATGTATATCATACATCTAGCTACTAGTCTTTGTGTAAACTCAATAAAGTTGTTGATGTTCCAAGTAAAGTAATACACGGACACAAAAAGAAAATACTTGTCTATATTAAGTAAACGCAATTGAACGATTTTAAATCGGTGTTTCACCTGCCAAAATGTCCATTCTTAATTGCTTATGGAAAAAATGGGGAACGCATTTCAGTCGCGCGGAGCGCGACTGTCCCCCTAAATGGACCATTCTACGTTGCGTGAGTTTTCGAAATCGACGAAAAACGACCTCTCGGGCGTTTTTGGTTCAAAATTTTCCGAAACGCGAGCGATTTTGGTGAAAGGACCTCAACATTTCAGTAGCTGTTTATTCCGCGTCGTCATGGCTGCGAGCTAGAAACGTCAAAAACGCAACCATAACCTATTCACATTGGTATGTACAAAGCTAAGCGATTTCATTATCTGCGGGGGCCTAAAGCACAAACTCCGTAGTCCGTACCCACAAATAATGTTTGAGAAACCTATAACAATGTTGTACGTATAATAATAATTATTAATTCGTGATTATTTGCCTTTGCGTTAATATTTGTTCGAAGAATGTGTATCGATCCAATGAATGTTATTTGTGAAAAGTTCGCGTCTCAAACCCAACGTGAAAGCACCGCTCAGAACCTATTTTAACCGAATACGAATACAACTCTTGAGAGGTTACATATTAGATGGCACCACAAGATATTTCTGCTACTAGCGCCCCTAGCGGGCGTGAAATATCGTTATATAACCTATAATTATACATAAGTTTGGATGAACACATGGAGGAAGGGATGAACACTATACAAAATTTAGCTGCAAGACCAAGAAGTAGTAGAAGATCAATAGGGTGTGGAATTGATAGAGGCGCCTGAAAAAAGCCTCCAATGGCTCGGAATATGGTCCCAGCAAAATTTTGTTGCAAAGGCTGATCACCCACTTCAAACTACTTTGAACTGCCCGTGGTTCTTTCTAATGGTTTCTCCAGATTAAACTAAAATACAGTAAGAGAATTACATGGAATTCATCAATTTGTTGGCAACATTGAGGTTAGTTTTGAGTTTAGAATGCGTAGCTTTTGTTAATTTAATATTTTTGCAGGTAACGTGGTATGATGAAAAGAGTACACACGCAGTGGAAATGGTTCAAGGTCTTTCCGAATAACAGCAACTTGCTTTGCGTAGACAAGCTACCATAACAAAGTGGCAAACAATTATTTATTTAAGAAAAAACTTGACCCAAAAGATATTGGGCGTACTAAGGGAGTACCGGAGAGACCAAGGGGCCGCAGTCGATAATAATCATTGTTGACAGTAAAGGGATATATTTTGCCTACCTGTACTTTAGATTTGGCTATGACGCAAGGTTACTAAAAATAGATAGGTCTGTCTGGTAACTTATAGCATACGTCACTCAGTTTACCACATGAAGTTAACTGGTATGGAATTTAATGTTTACGTGAGCGTATAAAAAAATACTAATAATTTTAGCTCATTGTTTTCTGAATGATTTATTGGAGATGGGTGATAAAGCCCTCTAAGCTGCAAGCCTTCTAATACCTATGAATTCAAATAAATTTGAATGGGCATATCAAGTGGTATGCAAATTTTGATATCTTTCGGTATGACGTTAAATTTTTGTAAATATGTAATAATTTAGTTCATGTGGTCACGGCAACCAAATGCATTTTTGTCAGTGAGGTGCAGGCGATAAATCTTAAACAATTAAATGGGTTAAATCATCTCAGGATTAGATAATATTAATTTTAGGTATTAGTTTTGGGTATTATATACCTATTGTATTATTACTAGATCTATCATTAAGATTTCTATCAATTTCATTTGTTAACTAAATTGAAAATTATGCATTGAATCCAACTTTGTTCTAAAATTCAAATATGAATATTGTGTTGTAAATAATACTATTTAGTTATAAAATAATTAATTAGGGTTCTTCAATGATTACTTTAAATGTTGATACTTATTCTTGAGTTTTTGGTTTATAGTAGACATAAATAAATTTTAAATTAATTATTTTCACATTATTTTATTATGTGCTCTTGCTTGACGAGGGTACTCTAACATACTTTCCGTTTCTTTTACGAAGGAGGTATACAAATTTAACATTTTATTTTTATTTAAAAATTGAGCATCTGGCTGTATAGTTTTTGTCCAATATCAAAACAAAAACCAGAACTATAAAGTATCAAAAATTTATGCTATTGCAACGTTTAGGTCTTCCGCACTTCATAAAATTGAGTAATTTGAACAAATTTAGCTTATTTTTGTAGTTCATTTAAGTCAAGGTTCACGGTATTGGGAAAAATAAATAAATCTAACATTTTTTCTTCAAATGACAAGCATCTTTCATATGAACTGAAAGAAAAAAAAATAACAAATCTTTTAATAATTTTTTCAATAATGTTATCTATATACGGTATACTGTAGTTGCTTGGCCAACCACATGCGTTTATATAAAAAAGCAGTGCACTGTTGCCAGATTGGGGGATTTTCTCTCACATTTGGGCGGTTTCCCTCCAAAAATAGTATCTTTACCTTAGGGATAAAGGAAAGTTTTGAGGGTAAACTAAAGATTGTAGTTGTTAGGCTGACACATGGGACAAATGTTTATCACAATTTATTTTGACGACAAACTCGCCAAATAGTGAGAAATTGGTACCTCATGGCAGGTTATGTACCCAATTTTCAACATTTATTAAGCCTAATTTTATTGGCGGTGGCAACTGTGTTTTTTTGAGACATCCTTCTACATATGCTGTCAATTGATTCCTGCGATCTACCCAATTAACTGATCTGCCTAAATAGGCGGTCTACAGGTCCACTAGTTATACTTTATTTTCAGTTCAGCTGAGTTATCATGATACCCAAACTAGGCAAACCACCGAACAAGGCCAAATCGCCCAATATCGCCCAATATCACTGTTGCCAATGATATCAAAGCTCTTTGAAAAGTTGCTTCTAAAGAGAATGAAACCTATCATTGAGAGAAAGGAACTAATTCCTAATCACCAATTTGGTTTTAGAAAATATCATTACACCATAGATCAAGTCCATAGAATAACAGATGTCATACAGAAAGCATTAGAAGAAAAGCTTATTTGCTCAACAATCTTTCTTGATGTGACACAAGCTTTCGATAAGGTTTAGCACGAAGGATTGATACACAAACTAAAGAGTATGCTACCTTTACTGATCGATGAATACTCGGAACTAAAAGAAGTAAAAGCTGGGGTACTCCCAGGGTAATGTATTGGGACCAATTCTCTATCTACTATACTCTTCAACTATTAGAGAATCTACTAGGAATCTTCAACAAGCTAGTAATAAAATATATAAATGGACCAAAAAATGGAAGACCAAGCTCAACGAACTGAAATCTGTCCACATTAACTTTACAAACAAAAGAATCCAGGCCATACCTCATGTCAAGATTATCGACGACATAGTTCCATATGCAAACACTGCAAAGTATTTGGGTATAACTCTGGATACAAAACTAAGGTGGAAAGATTACGTTAAGAAGAAAAGAGTAGAGCTTGGCCTCAAATACAGAGAACTGTACTGGCTTCTGGGAAGAAACTCTCAGTTGTCAGTATAGAACAAACTACAAGTTTACAACCAAGCACTAAAACCGATTTGGTTATACGGCATCCAGCTTTGGGGTTGCGCAAAAAACTCCAATATACAAGGAATCCAGATTTTCCAAAATAAAGTACGAAGGAATATGGTTAACGCTCCTTGGTACATACGGAACAGTGACCTGCACCGTGATCTTGGTGTCCCACAAGTCATCAAAAGATAAAAAGATTCGCCACTAAGCACGAATCTCGCCTAAGCCATCTCGTCAACGTAGAGGCCCTGCAGGTACTGGATAACCAAAATCTAGGGAGAAGACTAAAAAGAACTAAACCCTTCGAATTAGTAAATCAGTGAAATGTGCAAAAAGCAGAGCACAGTGAGTGAAGTGTTAGTGCTTCTTGTTTAGGACAAAGTAAATATAGGCCATCAGTGGATAGCCTATTAGAGTCAAGTACTTAGTTTTAAGGATTCAGATTTCAATTGATGGTTAATCTTTTAGATTAGTTTCAATATGTTAAGCATCTTATGCTTATCAATCAAAAAAAAGTTAAGGTGAGTCATAAATAAATGAGGAAACAGAGAATTTATTTAAGTTCTCAAATTCAAATTAAATAAACAATTTCAAAAATCGCCTGAGATACCAAAATAAATAAAATAGAAACACACAAAAAATGATAAACACAATGGCAACTTGTGTTTACTTAACTTCACAGTTACGTTTTACTTCATACACTTCCCGAATGTTTATTTGGCAATAAGTATAATAAGAGAATAATGTCAAAAAATAAAATCGGATAAAAACAAAGAATGATAAAATAGTGCTACAGTCTTAAGTGGTACATACTGAATACAGTGCGCGCTGAAAGTATTGATTTTTTTTTAATTAAAAAAAAATATTTATGTCTTTACCAACTGTTAAAGTTAAGAAAATGATAATAATAATAGAAAGTAAATAATACATTAATAACAAAATAATCAGTGCCTTTTTCCGTAGAATCCGAATCTGAAATCATACATTTTGAATAGTGTCTAGTTTAATCGAAAAAAGAAAACGCGTACATTTGCAGTATTTTTTTATAACAGAGTGGAAACTTGACGATGAGAGTGAAAAGTTAACGGGCAACTACTGTAGTATTTCGGTGAGTATTATTATATTGTTGAAAATACACGTGACACTGCAGTCGTGTCTCGTATGAAAAGATACTAACCGTTTCTTGAGTTTGTTGTGTTATTTTTCTACTTAGCGTTTGATATAAACTCATAACGAAACCGCTTTCGGTGTCGTTATGAAAACACTCGGCTCTAGCATTTTCCACCGATAACTTAACGGTGGATCAGCGGTGACGATAATCGAAATTTTCATCTTTGATGCATTCCTGATCCCTTTTGTGCCACTGTCACAGTGACTTTGTCACGAAGAAGAACTTCAGCAATTAATTGAGGTTAAAGATACCGATTATCTTCGCCGCTGATCCACAGGTAACTTACTGGTACCCTACCGGTGAGTCTGCTGGACATGGCTAATATTCTAATATACTATTAAAATACCGAAAGTGATACTGATCGCCATTTTTAAAGATCTGTGTGGTTATGTTTTGTATTTTCATTTGTCAGTAATCAACTAAAAATGTATTGTATTGCTTTCAGTAAATAATTAAGTTCGATAACAAAAAAGTCGGTACAAATTTTTGATTACTCCATATTTCTTTAAGAAACGGATTGTTTACATCTTGATGATTGAAAACATACCATATTCGCATTTATAAAACGTTTCAATCCTATGTTATGTTACATTATGTATGGCAATGCAGCATTTCTGATAATATCGGATCAATTTAATGTGAAATGAAAGGTGTATTCAAACTAGTTGGTAATGACCTTCGTTTGGTTTTGATCAAAAAGAAAAGAAGTGATTTTATAGCATCGAATGCAGGGTGATTATTTTATACAGGGTGACAGTTTGTTTCCCCCCTGTCCGACGGTTAGCTCTTGTTTTATAGTATATTACATTACAAGAGCTGTAACTAGCATATTACGTACGAGTGGAAATTTAACTTACGAGCCGCTTCGAGTTTTGTTATTTTCCACGAGTATGTAATATGCGTTACAGCTCGAGTATTGTACATAATTTTACCTACGACGGACAATTTTATTATATTGTATCAAAAATGACAAACAAATACAGGTAAGAATATTTGACGGTTAACCAATCAATGTATTCGCGCGACATCTATTGCAACTACGGAGAACTTTGTCTGAAGTGTCGATCGAAAATTCCAGTACAAATTCAACATAAATTATCACGTGCAAGTAATACATGTTACAGCTCGAGTATTGCGCTTACTTACGACCGAAAATTTCAATAAATATAAATTGTATCAAAAATGACAAATAAATAATCAAAATATTCGCGCGACATCTCTCATTATCACATTATGTCGTGCGTTAAAAACACAAACGCACAGCCAAAGGCACACGTATGTTATAAGCGATATACGAGCTAAGCAGTCCGTGACGTAAGAGACTTTTACACATACGGTCGTAGGTAAAAATTTTACCATGTATATGAAAAACATACGATGCTACAAAATTGGCTGTTTTTGTCAAACAGGAACGAAGAAATGGAATAACAAACAAAACTGTAATTTCGTTAATTGTTTCGCTGTCAACGTTTAATAAACGATGCAAATGGGCAATGACTGTCAAATTAACAATAACCGAATAAAATGCTACGATTTGTCCAATCCTCGTTTCACAAATCCACGCTATTGATCAGCGAATTTCCCGTAAATTGCAACAGCGTACCTACAATATGTTGGCATCTATTTTATTTTGCTTTAGCGATGGGATTCAGCCAAACACAACAAACCAAAGTAGATTATTGGCTTCATTGTTGTCGTGGAGGTGTTGCCGCTGTATTCCGGCAATATTCACCTGCTTACGGGCGCAGTTCGGGTTAGGCCCGACCAGACTGATTATATTTCCAATGTGAAATATATGAAAAACCGATATCGGCTTAATTCCAAATAGACCGTGTTCGGTTTAGTCCGTTCAGCCGGGTCATATATCAGCGTGCGGCGTTTGGCGAAATCCCATTTCATGGTAGCATGGAACAACAGTGATAGGGGCCTAGCCGTGTCCCATCCCATAGTGGTCCCGAGCCTATCTATCCACCATACACGCACACGGACGTCCATGTATTGTACTGCCGAATGATATTTAAAAAATACCGAATAATAATGACCCTACCAGGTGCCTACCTTTACCAACAGCTAAGAAGAGCTAAAAAGAAGCTACAAGATTACCAAACAGAGATGAGATGATTGGGGTAACCATACGACACAGCAGCAGCGTCGATGTACCAATCCACCACATAAATGTGTCTGCATGCCAACACCGCCATATTCAGCTGTTAAATACAATGCCAACAACGTGTAAAAAAAATCTGACACACAGTTCAAGATTAACCTTAAGAAACTGCTGCAAGGAGAGGCTTTCTATGGCATCGAAGACTTTATATATCACATGAAACAAAAAAACAACTGATATGTCTGTGTATATATACAGGGTGAGTTATTAGTATCCCGGCGGTCGATAGTTAATAAATCGTTTGAGAAAGAAAAAAATATTTTATACGAAAGTTGTTTGACCCGCCATTTTCTATAACGGAAAATTATTTTCATTTATACAGGCTGTTGCATTTAGGTGTGACGGAAAGTATAAACATTTTTTTAAATGAAACGTCATGTATATTTTATTATATTATAAACACTACTAAATTTGTTTATCCAACCGTGTATGTTGCTAAGTCACAGCGTTAATAGTTCCAGAGATATTCAACTGCTTTTCCAAAATATGCCCGTTGCAGGAACTTTTTAAAAACTATGTAAAGACGACATTTTTGCCTATTTTACCTTTAAAGTATGTGAGACATTAGTCAAAGCCAGTAGGTAGATGATAATATCCAATATTAGATACACTATACAGGCTGTTCATTGAACTTAGTAAATTTTGATGCTTTTCAAATTGCTTTTTCTCCAGTTTTTTAAATGGAACAGCCTGTGCAATATGTGTTGGCTGTAATAATCCTTTATTTCGCTCCAATTTACATCTAGTACATCATACACTAAATGCTACTATTTTTTGTTATGTTTGCAATTTAACGAAAATATAATACAACTGTAAATTTTAATATTGCTGTGAATAAGGTATTTGGTAGTTTGATGTAGTCTTCAAGTGGCGATAGAAGAGATAATTTAGAAACGATTTAACTAGCTTGATACTACAAAGTATTACCGTTATCAACATATTAATAATTTTATATGACATTTTTAAAGTTTATTTTGCCTTCTAGCGTAAGGCAACCGAACACGCGATTTAAAAAGTTCTAATTACTGCTATAGTAAACCCTAAACCCTGTACTTTTAGGTTATCTATCGTGAAAATTTGTTGACTTCTGAGTGTTGAAAATCAGATTTTCTTTGATGTGATTTATGTGCTTAAAAACCAACTCAAAAACCAAATATGCAACAAAAACAAACTGATAGGCATCTTAAGAGTCAGTTTTTCATGCACAGCAAAAAATCTATTAAAAACACTTCCAAATAACCCACTCTCCATTCACATTATCAATATTACTCATACTATCATTCATATTATCCCAAGTTTGAACTGTCTCGCCAGAAAAATAACCTATTTTAAACCAATGAACAATAGTAAGTAGATATTGTTTTTTGTCTTTTGTACTGAATACAAATCCGTTCTCAAACGTAGGTCATCAAGATAGGTTTTAGCATTTGTGTTTCTTTTTGTGTATGAGCGCACATACTATTACAATGAAACGTCTCCGCACATTTTTCACAAAGGTGAACAATCTTTCACGATAGTCCCCCTAAAACTACACTGCTTTTGGTTTAGTTCGGAGCCCAACTGAAGTTACTAGGTCTTCAGGTTCGCTCGCTGTACGTTTGTAAAAATTGCAAAACATACTTATAAAATTGTGTAATACCTTGATAATCGTAATACTTTTTCAATTAATAAAACTAGTTAAATAGGTTCTAAATGGCTTCTTCTATAACGCTTTAAATATTTTACATCATGCTACCCAGCACACTCTATACAAAGCAATATTAAGATACTAAATAGCATACTCCTCTTTAAAAACCAAATATCACAAAAACTATTAAAAATTGATATACGATATAGTGAATATAAATTACAAAGATCTTAAGGGACATTTCAATTAGCAAATAATATATAGGGTGTTCCATTTAAAAATCTCAAGAAAGAGCTATTTAAAAATGTTTAAAAACTAGTGCATCCTACGATCAGCCTGTATAGCGCATCTAATTTTTCATGACATCAACACCTACTTATGGGTTTAGTTATTATGTGACAAAATTTTCACGACAATATCTGCAAAAATGTAGTATTGACGTAGTTTTTAAGAAAGGCCTGCACTTGCCAAGTTTTTGACAAACAATTGAATATCTGAGAAACTATTTACTTTACACAAGTACATCTTACACAGTTGGAAAGACAATTTCCTTAGTATTAAGCAAGTACGTAGGCTTTCACGGCCAGAATCATTTAGAAAATAAACTGCTTCCGGGTTATGCCGTGTGTCAAGATTTGTTAATGCTGACGTTTCGCGAGCCATGTTGCTCGCTTCTTCAAAGCTAATTGAATACTGAAGACCTACCAAGAAAGTCTCCCTTATATACCTGAATTTACACCTCACTGCGCACATCTGGCGCTACCGCTCCATGTGTTTTTCCACCTGACCGCGTTACGATCGATTTCCAGACCCTACTAATGTCAGTACCGTCCTCGCGATTGATGTTGTCAGGATGTTTGTAAATTTCGATGGCTTCTCTAATAAGCCTTCGATGATAATTACCCACCCTTGCCAACATCTTCGCGTCATCGAAGTTCATTGTGTGTCCCGACTCGTGGCAGTGTTGAGCAACAGCGGACTGTTGGATCTTGTCTAGCCGGGTGTCCCTACTGTGCTCCTTGATTCGACATTCGATGCTTCGTCCTGTCTGTCCTACATAGCATGTTCCGCACTCACATGTTATCTTGTATACCCCTTCGTTCTTCAGGAGTGGTGTGATATCCTTTGGGTTAGGCAAAAGATCCTTTACCTTAGCTGGTGCTCTGTACCTTACAGTGATACCCGATTTCATCAGTACTCTACCGATTCTCTCTGATACCCCACTTACGTATGGTAAGCAAGCGAACCCCTTTGACTCTTGCGGTTCCTCTGAGACTTGCGGTTTTCTTTGTGTGACACCCCGTATGTCAGACTTGGTGTATCCATTCTGGCGTAGGGCCCACTCCAAGTGTTTCCGTTCGTCGTGCAAGGTGCTAGAGTCGCATACCTTCTCGGCTCTGTTGAACAAAGTGTTAATAACACTTCTCTTCTGTTCGGGGTGGTGGTGTGATTTGGCGTTCAAGTACCGATCCGTATGTGTCTTCTTACGGTAGACTGTATGTCCAAGTCTACCCGTTGACGTTCTGTATACCAGCACATCCAAGAAAGGCAGCTGATTGTCCTCTTCTAGTTCCATCGTGAATTTGATGGAAGGACTAACATTGTTCAGGTGGTTAAGGAACTCAGTAAGTCTATCTCTACCGTGTGGCCAAACCACAAAGGGATCGTCGACATATCTGACCCAGTGCTTGGGTTTGAAGGGACTTGATGTAATGGCTTTTTCTTCAAACAATTCCATGAAGAAATTGGCGATTACCGGTGACAAAGGTGATCCCATGGCTGCACCCTCTACCTGCTCATACATCGCTCCCGCCCACTTGAAGTATGTGGTGGAGCGACAATACTCTTCAAGATCCGGAACATCGGTTGGTAGACCTAGGGGGACAAGTGTTGTCCGGAGGCCTTCGACTGCCTCCTTAACCGGAACACATGTAAAGAGTGATGTTACGTCGAAACTTACGAGTATATCCTGAGGGTCAATGACAACTTCCTTCAAAATCTGAATAAAATGTTCAGAGTTCTTGACAAAAGATGTAGTTTGTCCTATAAACGGTTGGATGGTTTTCGCCAAGTATTTTGCCAACAAATAGGTTGGGGAGCCTATTGCGCTAACGATTGGTCTTAAAGGTACGTTATCCTTGTGGATCTTTGGAAAACCATAGATCCTAGGTGCCCTAGGGGCTTGAACAAAATGGCTTCTTTGTTCCTGTACGGGAATCGATGATGATTTAACCAATTCCTTGAAGGAAGTCAGTATTCAATTAGCTTCAGTATTCAATTAGCTTTGAAGAAGCGAGCAACATGGCTCGCGAAACGTCAGCATTAACAAATCTTGACACACGGCATAACCCGGAAGCAGTTTATTTCCTTAGTATTCATAATATGGTATGATATGCAGGGCGTTCCATTTAAAAAAATGTACTGACTTTCCGACAAGCCTAAATGCAACATCCTGTATAAATAAAAATAAGTTTACATTATGGAAACTAATGAGTCAAATAACACTTGATAAAACATTTTTTTCTTTCTCAAAGGATTTGATGACTATCGACCGCCGGGATACTAATAACTCACCCTGTATATGAGTATATTATAGTTGCTTGGCCAACCACATGCCATTATATGAAAAAGCAGTTTACTATTGCCAGATTGGTTGTTTTAATATTTTAGCATGTACATGAAAAACAGCCTGTATACGATGCTACAAAATTGGCAATTTTTGTCAAACAGGAAAGAAGAAATGAAATAACAAACAAAACTGAAATGTCGTTAATTGTTTCGCTGTCAACGTTTAATAAACGATGCAAATGGGCAATGACCGTCAAATTAACAATAACCGAATAAAATGCTACGATTTGTCCATTCCTCGTTTCACAAATCCACGCTATTGATCAGCGAATTTCCCGTAACTTGCAACAGCGTACCTACAATATGTTGGTATCTATTTGATTTTGCTTTAGCGATGGGATTCAGCCAAACACAACAAACCAAAGTAGATTATTGGCTTCATTGTTGTCGTGGAGGTGTTGCCGCTGTATTCCGGCATTATTCACCTGCTTACGGGTGCAGTTCGGGTTAGGCCCGACCGGACTGATTATATTTCCAATGTGAAATATATGAAAAACCGATATCGGCTTAATTCCAAATAGACCGTGTTCGGTTTAGTCCGTTCAGCCGGGTCATATATCAGCGAGCGGCGTTTGGCGAAATCCCATTTCATGGTAGCATGGAACAACAGTGATAGGGGCCCAGCCGTGTCCCATCCCATAGTGGTCCCGAGCCTATCTATCCGTCCATGTATTGTATTATACGGTGTATATGGATAGATAGAGCGAGGCACGCGGTGTGCACGGCCTCAATTAACCCTTTAATTTATTATTCGATGCCGGTAAACGGCTTTGCCGCCGTAACACGCGCACAATTTGCATCGCATTATTTGGGTGGGGGATATGGGGCCCGCGGGGACCAGCGCGACCAATTGTTTATACGCGGATTTTTTAATCGCCTTACCCGTGATTAGCCGAATACTGCGGACGTATCTGTCCGGTGTAACTGCATACATGCAGATATGTTTGGCCCACAGGATCAATATATAAATCTTATTATATTCGTATACAATTGACTGAAGATTCTGCTTTTTGATAGATTTAGAGTTATAAAATAAACAAATCTTTCAATACTACTGTTTGAAAACTAAAGTCATAACTAGTGGCGGCTGGTGAGTACCTATGTACAGTAGGGTGTATCGAAAAAAAGGTTTTTCAAAATTTCAAATTGAAAAATTGAAATTTCCAATTGAGAAATATGTAGGTCTCGCCCAGGAAGCCTAAAGTTTATAATTTTCTTTAAAAATTAGATTTTTTTTTTAAAGAAAGATTAGGTGATTAGGTGTGAAATTAACCTATACAAAAATACAGGCTGTTCCTAAATATCATGTAAATACGAAAAGGGATAATTCTTTGACTAAAAATTCATATAAACATAGGTCCGCAAACGCTTCGTTGCCGATCTACAGGGTGTTAAAGATTGTTTAAGTTTTTCTTTTTAGACCCTGTATCCTAGTTTTCATTTTTAACAGTTGGTGGCGAATAAAATGTCAAAATAAATACAAACAAAAGATTATCTAAATCAAGCCAAGGCATACTACACCAATTATTTAAAGAAATTTAATTTCATCTAGCGTAACACAGAAAAGCTTTTATTTTTTTTTCTCGATAACGGTGGTAAATACGAAAAAACTACAAAAGATTAAAATGCTTTAGAACAAAACAAAAAAATGCATTTTGTATTTTAGAATCCACCAGCGGCGCACCGAAAAACAGTTCATGGGGAGAAAAGGGGGCATGATCCCCGAAAAAATATCGCCCTGTAGATTCCTAAAACCATTTGGTACGCCCAATGATGTAAGTCCTACATCGTAACCCATATTCCAAATTAGAGCTAAATATCTCAAAAACTACAAGAGCTATAAAGAAAACAACGAAGCAACGAAGCATTTGCGGACCTATGTTCATATGAATTTTTAGTCATTAAATAAGCCAAAGAATTGCCCCTTTTCGTATTTACATGATATTTAGGAACACCCTGTATATTACTCCAATGCAACATTTAGATCGCCTGCAGTTTATTTAGATTTGATAGAACTTTTAGAAAAATGCCCATTTTCGTTAGGGTGTATCGAAAAAAAGGTTCATTCGAAATTAAAAATTTCAAGTTGATAAAATGTTGTCACTATGGATCCACATATATCACAAAAAAATCGGCACAATTGAAAAATATTTAGGTCTCCCGTAGGAGGCCTAAAGTTTATAATTTTCCTTAAAACTTCGATTTTTTTCATATTTTTTTTTAAAGAAATATTTAGTGATTTTTCTTTTTCAAAGCTACATGTACGCACATAGTAAAATGTTGAAGGACAAATAAACTTGTATCACTTTTTATGCATTCTTTAAATTATACGAAAATGGGCATTTTTCTAAAAGATCTATCAAATCTATATAAACTGCAGTCGATCTAAATGTTGCGTTAGGTAGGTCGCACACTGAACGAGCAAGCAGCATACAGGCAGCAAGCAGCGTGCATTTTGCTTCCTAGAAACATTTTGCACGACGCATACCTCACACTGAGGCGAGCCGCACACTGAATGAGCAAGCAAGCAGCAAGCAGGAAGCAAAAGCATCAAGGTGCAAAAAACGGTCCCATGTATTTATATGTAGACCCGCACACTGAACGAGTATTTGCTCCTAGGTGCAAAATGCACGCTGCTTGCTGTATGCTTGCTGTATGCATGTTTTCTGCCAACCGTTTTATTTTGCTGCGTAGCACACAAGCAGCATGCAAGCAATCTTGATTTATGTGACTGTTGTGACTATTGTAATGATTTTTTAAATTAGCCCTACATCATAAATGTTGAATTAGGCGCAAAAATAGGATTGTTTTAATAAAAGAACTACAGCCTCGCTAGTAAAAAATTAGTAAAATTAAAATATTATGTGATGCGTATTTGTGCATTAAACTTTAGATCTAAAATTTTCAATATTTTATTTGCACATGATAAACTATATATTATTATATCGATCTATATAGCATCAGATTATGTCAGCATGATGTGTGTAATTAAAGTGTAATTAGTGTAATTAATTAATTAGTGTAATTAAATGCTGGAATTGAGGACAATCCCGTTCTATACAGTCCAAATTTGTATGATTATAGCAATAAACGAATTAAAATTACCATTATACCAATGAACCCAGTACCTTCTCTTACGTTTTCTAATTAAACGTCACATAAGAAAATCGTCATCCTCGGATGACGACGACATGGCTACTAATTTTTGCATGACATTGTGAATAAGCCACCTAACCTATTCTTTAAATTATAAATTAGTATTAAATGCAGAAACATTAAAAATACATAATATATTATTTTCATTGAGTTATTATTTTTTAACAAATTATCTTGCTTACCACTATTTTATTTATAAGTTATAGGCTCATTACCATCTTTTAATGCATATTTCTTAGATATTAAATGTGACATTTAACAAACGTCATGTTTGAGCGTTGTGCTCTTGCTGTGCTCTCGAGTAATATATTTGTGTATAGTCGAATTCACCAGTGCTGCAAATTACTCATCGATTTCTGCTGTTATTTTCCTCATACGCTACATTTCATTCCTATACATTGCCGTGTGTTAGAACGCAATAGAATGATTATGATACATCTGCTGTACAAATTAAATGCGCCCAGCGAAAAAGTACGTCTTTTCTTAGAATGACATTTCTAACGTTTCTAACCTGTAATACTGAACGTAAATATTGAACGTGACCGCATGTTAGCAAAAATGTTTTCGTTCAAAGGTAAGCCGCTTAATAAAAAATCTATGGTGATGGTTATTTAAAGGTTATTTAATTAGTAAAGATAATAGCAATATTAATTTCATTTCTATAATATCCGCCTCGGTAGGCAACGTATTTACAGTGATCTATGTTCGGTTGCCTATGCACAACAATCAAGCTGAACGATACGCAAAAATCTTGGTTCATACACTTATAAGCGATGAGTAATTTGCAGCACTCGTGATTTCGACTATATACGTTAATTTCACACCTTATTGTTCAACTTTTTCTATCTGAAAAATAAAAAGCGCTTAATCTTTCATTAAAAAAAATCTACATTTAAAAGAAAATTATAAACTTTAGGCCTCCTGCGGGAAATTTAAATATTTTTCAATTTGGCCAATTTGTTTGTGGTATATGTGAGTCCAGAGGCACGAGCACAACCTATTATCCACTTGAAATATTGAATTTCGAAATTTTGCCGGTTTCTTAAAAACCTGTTTTTTGGGACAAAAATTTAGGAATTTAGGAGAACCGGCTTTAGATGTATATATGTAGTAGTATATATGTAAAAATAATGTGTTATTAACTATTAACTGGCCGACGATTTAGGTTTTACAAATAATCTGCTGCGTTATTATTTTCAAATGATTTGAAATTTTATCACTGATTTTCTCAAAATATAGACTGAAGTCAGAATTACTGCCTTAAAATTCAGGTTCTAGATTCTATAGAAAAAAAGCACACAAGACATGAAACAGTTCACTTGTCTTTTTTATTCATTTTAGCAGTCATTTTGCTTAGATCATTGCATTTTAACAAATTAATTTATTTAATTTAATTAATTAAATAACTATGTTTTAATACTTAGAAATGCTTTAATACCCAGACTTAGTAGTTAAATCTTGTTTTTTTTTTGTATTTATGTTACTGGTATGTAAATTAATTGTAGTAAAACAAAATAAAAATAATTTTCCCTTTTTTAGATTTAACTTAATATTTTGGCTACAATTAACCCGTTTCTTTTTTCAATCAAATATAACAAAATGTTAGTTTTGTTTTATTATTACCATCAACCCGACGATATTTTTTACTGCTTTCATACATTAAGTTTGTCCACAAAACCCAAAACACCTTTTAAGGTTTTTTTTTTAAATAAATCCCAGTACCCATGCTCAGAATGTTAATTTCAAAATGTTAAATGAACAGAAAAAAATATAAAAAGTATATTTAAGATATACAATTTAATATACTCAAAAAATATAAATGATGATAAAATGATAACAATTACGAAAATGAGTAGCAGGGCAAAAAGAATCATAGGAATGAATCGGACGTAAAATACGAAAAGGACAAAACGGAAAATTAACTTTAAGCTGATCTTTACGTTCTTCATTTGGCCCTTTGTGTCCGTTTCGTCATGTTTGTCCGTTTAGTAGTTTTTGTCGTTTTTGTCCACTTTTTCTTTAACATACCATAGTTACAGCCTTCTACCCCTATTTTATCATATCTTTCCTATTCGGCTTTTACGTCATTTTGTTCTTTTCTTTGCTTTGTGATATAGGTGGCTCAAAAGTACTAAGCCAAGAATAAAACTATAGTAAGTCGAATCAATATGCAACACTAGCGCACCTCGCGCACTTCGGCTCCAAATTGGTTTTGGTTGAAACCAAAATGCTTTGTTAATTTGCCCAACGACAGTTCTGGGAAATACATTTACCTAGGCAAATAGCTTTTAAAATATAAATGAAGTCTACAAACCTATTTGCCCAGGCAAAGCCACTTGCCTGAAATAACCATTTGCAAGCAAAACTTGAGCTGTAAGTTTTATTATTTATTTTACTTTAACTTAAAATTCAAATATTTATTGACAAATCCCTTCCTTGTCAACTTCATAAAAAACAAGGATACACAGGGTAAACAAATATAGTGTGTTCACACTAGTAAAACAAACAAAAGCAGTCCCATATTCCCAAAGACATAAATATTTTTTAGCAAAATAACACGACTCTTGAATAATAACAAAACGGTGTAGCATCCCCTGGATTCGCTAATTCCACAACCAGCGTGCGAATTCACGTATTCGGAGCTAGTTGCAATGCGGGGGTGGTCGCACCATGGGGAGCAGTAACTCATTCCAGTTTAAGCCTATTGCGGTCACTGCAAGTGCTGGCCCGCCATTGATTGGCACGGAATCGTGTCAACTTGACTCCAGAGGGACGTTATTAATGGACCTCTGGAGCCGCCGTTATGTATCGCAGTAAATCCCGATTTAAAAATATAGAGAAAACGATGCCCGATATTCCAGTATTCGTTCCGGATTTGCAATGGTTTTATGTTCGTTACTGAACAAAAAAAAATGGATCAGTTATTCAGAATTAGATTCCTGATGGTGTGCATTACATGAGATATACAGAATTATTCAAATTATTTTTTGATAATTCCGAAAAATGTTCTATCGTTTGTGTGAATTTTTGGCATTTGGTAATGTGTGTTGTGTATTGTGCCATATTAGCAGTTTTAACAAAATGGAATACCTTCAGGAAGATTATACATGCCGGCAGAAATTCATGGATTTAAAATGGTAGGGAGCCACCTTGACATGGTATTGTTGAGTCGTCCTCATACCAAACTTTTTGACATCAAGACTAGCAGGAAGCCACATGTGCCATCCCGTGCAGGACAGTCCGTAGTTTATTCCCACTATGTTTCCTACTCGAAAATGCAATTTTTAATTTGTTATAAACAATTATCAACAAAAAATCGCGTTTTTTTTACTTTTTTTTATTGTGAAAGGAAAATTATTGCAACAATCTTAATGGTGCAACGGGATGAACTGTAGATATGCGATAGAATAATTAGAACCAGAGAAAAGCTGGGAAAACGGAAAATTTTGCATTTAAAAAAAATTCATAACTCCGCAATTTTTTAATATTAACAGCTGAAGCTGGTAGGTATTCACATGTACTTTAAGTGTGCAAAACCTGGATTCGGTCGGATTAATAGTTTTCGCACAATCCTGATTTGAATTTTTTTTTGGCAATATTTTTGCGGAGCGCTGGATGCGTTTGAGGTCGTCCGATTGCAATTTAAAAAACGGATTTGGAAACTAGAGGTGAACGACCTCCCAACTCCTGCCGGACTCTTTAAAAAACGGTTCAATTTTTACAAGCGAAAAGCGAAAAAAAGCACCATTTTTGAAGTTTTGTTTACAACAAATTAAGAAAGGATATTTGCGAGTAGGAAATACATCACAATATATCTACGGACTGTTCCACGTGACCTGGGATCGTCGGCTTCCTGCTAGTATTACTGTCACGCAAAAGTCTCTATTGCCTGGTCTAATAAACCGAGGGTCACTCTAATAATCAAAATTATCAAAACGCAAAAAGACAATAAGTTAAGACCAATTTCCAAACTTATTTTTTTAATGCTTGTAATAATCGAAAATAAATAATAAATAAACCATAATTACTACCTATTAAATTTAAGAAATTAAAATTAGTTGCGTGTACTGTTTTAACGCGATTCTGTTGACATTTCAGTAAAATAAAAAATTACCGATTCTAAAAGTGAATAATGCAGGTAGAAAGCCAAATCTGACATGCAGTCGAAAAAAAAATGTGCAGTAGAAATTTTAAATTTTGCAGTAGGAATTCCATATTTGTTTAGTAATAAATTTGTAATAAACCTGGCACCTGTTTTGATCATGAAAACTGACTAGAGGGGCATTTTGAATTGCACTATTTGTTATTTGTATTACAGATTTTTAAACAATTCTTTTGTTCAAAAGTATTTTTTTTGTGAATTATAACGTATGTGCGGGCTGGCAGAAACAACATAAACGATCAAATAAAACAATTTTTGAGCGCGGATTTGTATTCGTTAATTGTAATTGTACAAGTTACGTTTTATTTTGGGACCTTTTTGGAGTGGGTTTTTAAATTTTTTTAACGATGTAATAGGAAACTATACCTTTCCATTCACAAAATTCATGTTCCCCAAAATTTCAGGAGGCATATTTACAGAAGCAGAAAAAACTGCTGTCCATCTGCATCATCCATTTTTATATCGGTTTCGTCAATTTCTAAAATAGATCCAGAAACCAATCGTAAAATTAATAGTAGTCATACTATCTTGGCATTCTTGCTAGGAAAGTTGGTTAAGGTTTTAAATATATTTCGATAAACTAGATCAAACTACTATTTTATGTCTTTTTTATTCTTTATTATGAATTATAACTAATCAATTAAAACTTTCGACTAATCCATATTGCGATTTATGTTATTGTGTTGATGTTTATGTCCTAAAATAGTAGCCATTGCCAACCGATGAAACAACAAAAATAAAAACCTTGTTTGGAATTCGCACGACCAGGTGCAGTATTCGCGAGTCAATAGATCTATGCATGCCCATACCGGTAGCTAGTTAAACCGGACAATTACGCATCTGCCCAATATCGTATTATATGGTAGGTGAGACACAAAGCTTTTGTACGACTATGTATGAACTGGGAAACAATTCAGGTCGCTACTGTTTCCCACGCGCACCTGTTCTGTAGTGTACACCAAATCCATATAAAAAAAACAAATACCGGTGTCACAATGAAAGCAAATTTAGATGATAAATAAGAGAAGTGGGTCATATGGAATTGTAAAGAAAGAAGTTTCTTCGACATATCGTGTAGTTGCCATTATAGTGAAATTAAATTATATTTAGAATTTTGAAAAAAATATTGACTATACCCTATTCACGATAAGAACATAGTAGTGGGGGCTGCAAACTGAGCCCGATTTATACTGGAGCAATATGCTGTCAAAAGCGGCAAATTGAAAGGTTATGTCACGACAATGGTGTGCCATACCTCGCACCGCTGGCGCTGATTTGTCAATTAGCTATCGTTATGTAATGTAGTGCGTTATATTAAAACGTTATATTAAGTCTGCTATCTTTTATTAAATATTAGTACACAATAAACACTTAATGATATCAATAAAGAATAACAAACAAAGAAATAAGACACTAAAAAAGGAATAAAATATCACTGTTTATTCTCGTATATCTCTACGAGCAGCAATTTGCTCCGACAGCAGTTCTCAAAGCGTCCTCACACGTTTTCCGTTATATTACTGTTTAAAAAAGTAAAAGAAAAGAAAAGTATTTCATTCGCTTGTAGATGGTTCAGTATCAGACCACAAATCTGATGATGATCCTGTATTGGTTGTTATAATAAACTCTTCCATAATATCTTCAACAATATTGTCCAGTTGATATAATTTGTTTTCTTCGCCGACTACATGTTTATTTAATGTCCCTTTTCGCCAAGAGTTGTTTGGTACTTTTTTCATCTTCACGGAAAGGTAAGGAGCATTAACCATTACAATTACACATCCAGGCTCAAGTCGTGGCAACATACTTCTCATCCATTCCATAAAGACGTCGCTGTTCATGTCTTCGTGGTAGTCGCCAGTCTTTTTTGATTCAAATAACAAGGCCGTTATCTACAAAACCTGCTTCCGAGTCGATGTGTAGAACAATAAGACGTTTTCCTTTTCCAGAAGGATCTGTTATACCTCGTGATAACCCACGAACAACTGCTTGTCGAGCGCTTGTTATAATGATATCTTTCCAGACCTTTGGTTTTGTGTGACCAGCATTAACCCATGTCTCATCTAAGTAATAGATTTTTTCCCCATTGAGCGATACTGTCTAATACTGGTCAAATATCTTCGTCTCCATAAAACAATATCCTGTCTTTCAATTAAAATACTTTTCCTGCTTCGGTTCTCCCATTTAAATCCCAACATACGCAATATTTTCTACAAAGTTGTTCGCTTCACCGTAGGTATGAAATCATCTGCTTCAATAGCCTATACAAATTTCCACTTAATTTCAATATTACATAAATAATCATATCACTACCGTTAATACTTTGGAAATAGTTGGTAATTCATTGTTAAAATAGAAAGAATGAACATGTCGCCTAATTGCATTTTTCTGTCATTCATCCAATTTTTCGTAAGTGTTTTCCCGTGTACGTTTTTTGGTTGGAGAACGTAATACTCCAGAAGTGCCCTTTTCCTTTACAATGGCCCACATTGTTGATTCTCCAATACCTACAAGCTTCGAAGCTAATTTTACAGAATCTGACTTCGAAT
Organism: Aphodius sticticus; assembly: GCA_963966075.1. Taxonomy (NCBI): domain Eukaryota; kingdom Metazoa; phylum Arthropoda; class Insecta; order Coleoptera; family Scarabaeidae; genus Aphodius; species Aphodius sticticus. The sequence continues at coordinate 2,556,559 of OZ014512.1, read as the reverse complement.
TTCCAGGTTCACGACTGTACTCGAGATATGCATTGTAGGCCATCAGCCGTCCACTGCGAATGGGCTTGCCTTGCGGATTTTTTGATGAACCAGCCTGCATTCTCTCATCCATATTAGCACTATTAAATATCATCGTAAAACATTAACAACAAATATTATTGGCAATATTAAGATTACCTGTTACAATGTTAATATTGTGTGGAGCTCTAAAAAGAACTGAGTTTTATTTGAATCGATTGTTAGACTGCAAAATATTCCGAACACAACAACTAGAACACAACGAAAATCTTGAATCTGACGCAAATGACAAGACGTTTCAAAATTCAAGTGACATACGCGCGTTGGCTGGTGTAAATTTGGTTCAACTTTCAGCCAATCACAAGCCGCAAATTATAGCCCTATCTTATCCAACGCTTTATTCTAAAAGTGAATAGAGTATAGTTGGACTTTTCAATGAAACAAGGATCAGAAGTTTATCAATGCCCCCCTCCATACCAGTGCTAAAACTTTAATGGTTAATAGAAATACATTATTATTTATAAAAAAATATATAAGTGAAAAGAACCCTAATAATAGATCTATCAAAATTGTAGTAAAATCTGCAATAAAAAAAGTAATGTCTCAATTTTCCCTCTTTTAACTATATTTAAAAATGTTTTCAGAGATTTTTTTTTCAGGAATCAATGGAGATGATGTTATTTAATACGTCCAAATAAAGCTACGGAGAAAAGTCTGCAGGGTTGTTACTAATTTTTCCTAAGTTAAAATCTAATTTGCCGTGTTAAGGCTAGAAGTCGTATCTGCAAATTTGTTTTATTTTTACTTTTTCCGATCGAATCATAAGATGGAATTACTTTTGATTGATGTATTGAAGTTAAAATATATAAAAACATGACAAACATAAAAAACGTATTAGTACGCTTTTATCTCCGAAGTAACAACACAATATAATCTTAAACTCAACATTTTCAACAACTTGTCACTGACGTAGATACGACCTCTATGCTTAACAAGACAGAATTCTACTTTACCAGACACCCACATCTTTAAAACGAATAAAATTACATGATACTATAAAGTAGAAAATTTTATAAGCTATAATTTACATAATAACAACTATATAGCAACATTTTCAGATACTGAATTTTAGCTTTATTTTCCCCGCATTGGTATCGGCGGGGTTATTGTTTAAAATGTTATAAAGCTATACAGAACAATCCAGATTGACCCTAATTTTTTCAACGTTTAGCAATTAAAGATATATCAAAATCACTTAGAAATAAAGAAATGTTTAGTTTTACAGGTCCGTTTTCATCGCCCAATTTGACATACGCTGAAGGAGTCACCCGCCCGTAGGTTTTGTTTCAAAGTTCGATGACGTCATGTCGCGAAGATGATAATACAAATTTTAAAACATAATTCATAACTCCGCCATTTTCAAAGTTGTACCGGAGGCTTTTCGCGTGAAAGTAGCGATTTATTTTATTAATTGCATGCCTGAGATGTGGTTTCAACTACATGGCTGAAGATTGCCATCATGCCAGCCTTCCGACAAAACATGGCATTTATCGATATCATTAAATGATTTCAATAAATGTACCTGTGAGACGTTTGACGAGGTTTAGACCAGGCAATAGAGATTTTTGCGTGACAAAAATACTAGCAGGAAGCCGACGATCCCAGGTCACGTGGAACAGTCCGTAGATGTATTGTGATGTTTCCTACTCGCAAATATCATTTCTTCATTTGTTATAAACGAAGAACAACAAAAAAACGTTTTTTCTTTGTTTTTCGCTTGTAAAAACTGAACCGATGGAGCAATCTTGATGCTTTCAACAGACGAATTGTAGAGAATGAAAAGACGGAAACTCTGCATGGACCCGATTGAATTAATATTAACGGAGGAAATTCGGAAAAATCGGAGAAATCGGCGCTTTTTCAAAAATACATAACTCCGCCATTTTCAAAGTTGTAGCGGACGCTTTTCGTGTGAAAATAGCGATTGATGGGTTCTTTGAGTGAAGACAACCCAGGCGTTGTCCGATGATTAGTTTTTCCACAATTGAGATTTGAATATTTGTATGCAATATGATTCGGCGAGCCTGGATGCGTCGGAGGTGGTCCGATTTTAATTTTTTTTAGGTATTTCGAAAGTAGAAGTATTGTGCTACAAAACTTCTATTCTGATTTTGCGTTAAAATGTTTCGAAATAGGTGAAATATGCTTGCAAACATGACCGAAAACTGCCGCGCGCTCCAAACCGGTCGAGTAGTGGGGGTAGGCGGTCGAAGCGGGGAAGCGTGTATCTATAGTAATACCTGGTAATACAAGCGCGCTCCGCGCGCCTATTACTATATATACGTTTCCCCTCTAATCGCACACTTCCCCCATCACTCGACCACTCTGGCAGGCGCGGGCGTTTTCGCTTATGTTCTCAGTAGTTTATTACCCACTTGAACGGATCTTATCGAAAAATCAGAACAGTCGTTTTGTTGCTGTTCACTTCAAATTCAAATGAGGATTGTGCGAAAACTATTAATCCGACCGAATCCAGGTTGTGCACACTTAAAGTATGTGTGAATAGCTACCACTGTGCAAAGTTTCAGGTGTTAATATTAAAAACTGGCGGAGTTATGAATTTAATAAAAGCAAAATTTTCCGATTTTCCAGGTTTTCTCCAGTTCTAATCATCCGATCGGATCGTTTGACCTGTCATTCTCTTTGAAATTTAATTCTCTACAGTTCACCCCATTGCACCATTAAGATTGCTTCAATAGTTTTCCTTTTACAATAAAAAAAGTTTAAAAAAACGCGATTTTTTGTTGATAATTGTTCATAAAAAATTAAGGGATGGCATTTTCGAGTAGGAGACATAGTGGGAATATAATTCGGACTATTTGACGACCTCAAATGAACCAAAGGAAAATATCATCATGTGTAGTTAACTTATTATGCAATATTGCACATAGTGTCTCAGAATTTGCATGGGTCCATCATAAAAATCATGTAAAGTTATTCCGCGGGATGCGCTGTTTTGATCAAACAAAAATATATAAATGTATTCAAAGAGAATGCACTGGCATGTTACGGCCTTAAAAAAACTGCGTCGTAAATCATTTCTGTTTGAATTTATGGTCAATTTATCGTCCCCAGCATTGCGTAGTCGTGCTCAAGCGACGACACAAAAAAAGCATAAATTGTACGCACGGTCTAGTCGCTACACCTAAATTAACTCCAATTAAATTTAACCGTCGGCAGGAGGAAGGGTGGGGAGACCGAATTAAACGCGGCAACCGTAAACGAGGACGAAATTTCTTCACCCCGTAGATTACCGACTGTTATGCCCGACTGTTACAATTCTGTTTACGAAGTGTGGAGAATTTCATTTCGGTACACATGTATATGGCGGCGACGGCCACTATTCCCGTTATTAGTTTTGCGCGACGTTATAAACGGCCGTGGGGTCGAACGAATTGGTCCAAAATTACCCCCCTGTCGCACACCCACACCACCGCACCATAACGTCTGGTCGACGAACTTACCGCATTTGCATACGGTGACCATGTATTTTTGGTAAAATAACAATTAAAAATGTATTACGAAATTTAGCAATTCCTCTCACAAAGTCTCATTATGGCGCCGTGTTAACGTTGGCTGAGTATCAGCCAACGTTTACCACGTTAACTACACAAAAGTTTACGACTTTCTACTAAGTAGTTAATGTAGTTTTTCTACTTTGCGTTCGTTATAAACTCATAACGAAACCGCTTTCGGTGCCGTTATGAAAACACTAGATCACAAACTTTAACTAACTTTCAGTTTTCCAAGATTGATGATATGGAATAGCGGAAACAGTAATCAAACCAGATTTTTGGCCTGATAAAGCATTTGTAAACCACTTTTATTTTAGGAAGTCAAATTTTCGGCCAGGTCTTGCGGATCTGAGGTCGACGTAGCCAGATTGTCTGTGTTCTATTTGAACGTGCAGTCCATCAGAAATAAATTGGAAGAATTGGAAGTTGTAGCTGTAGATAATTCTGTAGATGTCTTTTGTTTTTCAGAGCACTGGTTGAGTGAAAGTAAGGAAAATATTAAAATAAGGAAAATATTAAATGTGAACCTTTAAAACTATTAACAAATTTTAGTCAAGAGTTTAATGTGGAGTTATGAGGTGTTGGATTTAAGGAAATAGAACTAATTATTTTGGTATGCTATAGGTTACCAATGGGCAGCTTCCCGGCTGTTTTGGATATCATTGAACTATTGAATGACATTGACAAATTAAATTATAAACTGATGATTTTGGGTGATTTTAATGTAAATTTTGTTGGTTTTCGAATGATCGCACGGCCATAATAGATTTGTTTGAATCGTTTAATCTCAAGCAGCAAGTTCACAGAGCTACCTGACTCAGAAATGTGTCAGCTACCTGCATTCATAACTTTTTTTACAAATATCAATGACACTCCTTTTGACATGAATGTGTTTGATCCTTTGATATCTGATCATCATGCAATTTGTATTTCGACGCGTTTAAATGTGCGATTAATTAATGTCATCAGATCCAGGAGGTTCATGTCTGAGAATGGGTTAAGAAACAATTACAGGGATTTATCTTTTGTAAATTGGGAATCTTGTGTAACGGCAATTTCTGCTCAATAGTCATTTGAGTTTTTCTGGCAAGAGCTATGTTTAGCCTTTGATAACAACACGCATCATAAGAACTTCTAAATGAAAAATCAATATTCTAAACCGTGATGGTATAGCAACGAGTTGAAAAGGATAAAAAATATTATGAACGTATTAGATATTATAAATAAAACTCTCAACACTCAGGATTCGGAATATATGTTTAAAAAATATAAGTGTCACTACAAATATTCAATTAAACGCGCAAAACAGGAAAGAAACAACTCATAAATAATAATCAATTCTAGTAACAAAAACAAAACAGCATGGAATGTAATTAATGCGAATGTGAATCTTAGACCAATGTTCCCATCTTTGCATAATATGTCACTGATTTATTCAACACTTTTTATATAGAATCACCACAAAATATTTTGGATTTAATTCCTCCACCATTGGTGAGCACAGATGAATACATGCGGAGTGTAATTGTTGAAAATGTTGGTTCATTTTTCTTGGAGACAACCAATGAAGTTGAGGTTTTTAATATTGTTACTCGTATGAACTCTTGTTCATATTTATGGTTTCACAGCAAGAGTGATAAAGTATGTTTCACCATGTATCATACAGCCAATAACTATAGTATTAAATAAATGTCTTCAGGATGCTTGCTTTCCTGATGCATTAAAATTTGCTAAGGTTATCCCGCTACACAAGAAGGATTCCAATATGATAATAAACAACTACAGGCCAATATCTATATTACCAGTACTATCGAAAATACTTGAATCCCTGCTGACGACAAGATAGTTAGCTTACTTCGAAAAACTTTCTTATTACTGTTCAGAGCAGTTTGGCTATCTGAAGAATCGTTCAACAATGAAAGCATTAATAAGTCTAATTGAAACGATACTAACAAATTTTAACAACTCGTCGTTGGCATTGCTAATGGATTTATCAAAAGCTTTTGATTGTGTTAGTCATGCCAATCTTTTGCAGAAATTGGAACATTACGGGATAAGGGGTCACGGTTTAAAAATGTTTGAGTCTTATCTTAGTAATAGGAAACAAGTGGTCATTACTGAAAATAAATGATCTTCTGAACTCAACATAAAGCATGGAGTTCCACAAGGTTCAACTTTGGGGCCTATTTTGTTGTTAATTTATGTAAATGACTTGAGTAGCAATCTGAGTGCGTGTACACCAACTCTTTTTGCGGATGACACCAGAATAGTAAACACCGCTGAAACGGAGGGTGAACTACCTCGTAGGGACGAAAACAGTCTTGCGGAATCTAAGCAGTGGTTCTATGCCAACAAATTATGCTTAACCACATCAAAAACGCAAAAAATTACTTTTAGCACGAGAGCAACAAATTTTGACTACGTTAAACTGCTTGGAGTTCAAATCGATTCCGGTTTAAATTGGGAACCCCACGTTGATTATATGTGAAAAAAGCTTCATGTTGTCACATACCAACTCAGAAAACTAACAAATATAACTAGCTTTGAAACTGCTGTGACGCTATACTATGCTAACTTCCACAGCATAATTAATTATAGCGCTATTTTGTGGGGAAGTTCAAGCCATGCATGTAGGGTGTTTTTAATTCAGAAGAAGGTTGTGAGGATTTTGTCAGGAGTCAGTTGCAGAAGTCCCTGTAGAGAGCTTTTTAGACATTTACAAATATTAACTGTGCCTTCACTTTACATCTTAAACTGCTTAGTAAATATTAAAACAAACTTCCAGCTTTTTCAAGAAAAAAAGATGTTTTATCGATACCGTTGCATCGCTTGCAAATATGTAAACAGTCGGCTATTTTTCAAGGCATTAAATTTTATAATATGTTAAGTGAGGACATAAAACATCTACCTGCGGGAAAATTTAAAACTCTTTTGAAAAAAGTTTTAACTCAGAGTCCTTTTTATACCGTGGATGAATTTGTCAATTCTAATGTTAATAAAATGTTCCAGTATTAGGTTAGGATTGCTGTGTTGCTTGCTTTGTTGTTGTTGTCACTTTCTGTAATGCCTCCAGTGGAGTTGTATTTAGAAATTAAGATTTTTATATTGTATTGTATTGTATTGTATTATTGACGTCAAGTGTCAAATAAGGCTGACATCTTAATCGCTATTGGCTCGCGTCAATCGTATTTGTGAATTATACCACAACTACCAACTGTTGAATATAAACCTACTCTAGATTGTAAGATGATAACCGCAATTTTCGAAATTTATGTAAAATTAATGTCGCAAAGTAGAAAAAATAGTATATAACACTCGTTTTATAAGACGTATTGGCGCACTCGTTCCATTTGGGCACTCCGCGCTACGCTTGTCGTGCCCAAAACAACTCGTGCGTCAATTTTTGTCTTATAAAAACATGTATTATAATCAGTGGCCGGACAAAAATGTATGTCTCGTAGTGCTAGAAGTCGCCCAGCTATGAGTGTGCGTAGCGGACACGCATGAGTCAATGACGACTTATGCGGTCGATTGGATTGATATCCATAGGCGCGAAGCGCCTGGCGGTCGGTAGTAAACCGAGTGAATTTAATATTAAATGTTTGTCGTAACTATATGCAACACGTGCCCACTGAAATATTTTACTCATTTCTTGGATATGCATTGAACGATTGTATTACTGCACATTTTTCTAAATTATCTTCAGTAAAATTATTTCGCTTAGATGTTTTAAAATGTCTTTAAACCTTGAAAATGATCTTTCTACATCGCAGCTAGTCACAGGCGCAAAAGAATAAACCAACACCAATATTTTTGAGAAATTCCTTCATCCGTAAATGAATTCGTAGAGATTTGTTTTAAAATATTAAAATCCGGATTTCTATGTACTACCGCATCAATTTTTTTTTGTAATTTTTTACTGATTGGTGCTTCAATGCTTTGTAACCTTTCGTACAGAGATTCATTCCTTTGAAAACTGCTTGCAAGTTCAACATTTTGTTGTTCTAGAAACTTTATGGTTGGCAATACTTGCGCAAAATTTGTATCAATAAATTTTAATTGTTCATGCAAATCTTGTAATGATAGTACTTTTTTGCAGTCTTTAATACTAACTGCTTCATCAGGCAAATTTAAGACGAAGAGTTGAACGTGAGTCATCGATTCCAGCTGTTATTTTGCTAATACGTTACAGACCATTCCCGTGCGTTAGAAAGAAACATAGTGCTTTTTCATGCGTCTGTTCTTACGTTTTTAGGCGATGACTCACGTTCAGCTCTCGTAGTTTTTCATATATCAAAGTTTCTTGCATAAAAAATTGCCGCTTCTAACCATGTACCGCATCTCGTAATAACTGGTTGTGGTAGCAAAGGTAGATTAGGGCACTTTTCCTTGTAAAGAGACAATCTGGAAGGAGCTTTCAATAATATTTTTTTTGCATGTGCTTATTAGCGTATTCACGTCTGGAAATCTTCCCGCATAAATTCACAAATTCTATGAATACCGTGTGCAAAACATGTCAAATGAAGAATATTTGAAAAATGATGTTTAAACAAACAGTAATACTTTGGTAGCGTCTGTGATTCCTACTTTTTTATGGCATTTACTATTGTACATATCTCTTCAGCTTTGACGGTACAGCGAAACTAAGTAGATATTAAATAGGGTTTATATAAGTCTTGCGGGTCCAACAATCCGACAACGACGTTGACCACACATCTACCCTTCATGTCCGTAGTTTCATCTGCAGAAACCCAAATATATTTATCGGATAGTTTTGACTTTATTTTAGAAATTGTTTTGTCATATTGCCCTTGTACGTAATATTTTCTAATTGTGGATTCATCGTGTAAGTCTCGTCTAGTATACTCCTTGACAATTTTTTTAAAAACGGGATTATTAATTTTTGTGAAAGGTATATTAGCAGAAATAAATGTTTCACATAAATCATCAAAAAAAGTTTTTAGTTGACGTTCCTGATACATTTTCCATGTGTTTTTTTGTTTTTACATGAGCCCGAAGACATAGTTTACTACGAACAATTAAATTTCGTGAGCAGAAATTGCAAACCACTTCCCCTTTCTTAACGAACGTGAAAGTATTGCCAAACTCGGCTAGCAAACAATTCATTGCAGGATTTTCAAACTAAGTACAACTATAAAATAAAAAAATAATTCAACTCTAAGTATAAAACAGAAGAACAAATTCGAAATGGAAAATAAAAGCAGATATTCACACAAAATTTCAAGAAACAACACAATTGAAAGAAACTGCTCAAATTATCTATCGACGATGCGGTAATTTAAACAAGGCAAGCGACTGTACTCGATCAACGCCAAAGCAGGTGTAGTGGTATGTACACCATGAGCCGAAGCCAGACCGGCTAGCCGCGTCCCCACCAGCACGTGTCCCATGCACGACACTGGAAAATATACATTTTTGTCCGACCACTGATTATAATATACTAATTGGTAATCATTTCCGCTGTTATTTCTATTGCAGCCGACTTTTTTTACTGTCAATTCGTTATGTAATCAATCGTTGTAGATACAATGGGACAGTATGGACATGGTTGCTCATGGGGCATACATCAAATTACCGTCGGAATGAATGGGCAGGTTTGGCCCTGGTGTGGCGGTTCGAGCACAATTATAAAAGAGGAACGAGTTAGCGGTCCCCGGAGGTCGCCTATGTCTCGTAAATTTACCTAATTCTCAACGGAACCTTACATAACCTCAACGTAATTCTCCCGAAGATCGGTATTCCCAGTTAGGCCGCACTAGGAGGGCTGTTAAATTTGAATTTATACACAAATTTTGGCAAATATACTCCATTTAACTGGGGGTTGGATTCCGCATATAGGCTTTATTATTTCAAATGATGATATATTGCCCCATTTCCGGAACACCTACTGGTCTTTCACTTTTTTTTTAATGTAGTGGTTTAATGTACTGGTTTCAACAATCAGACTACCGTAGTGTTATGTTAGGCAGTATTTGACATACAAAATATTGACGATTTTGGTCCCAAGTTTGACAGTAGTAAAATACCACTTCACAGAGTTATAACTAAGATTACTGTTCGTGGTTTGCGTTAAAGTGCAAGGTTTCATTTCAGCCTACTTACTGAATGCTAACAGGCCGTGATATATTTATTATTTTCTTTTTTGAAATTGTGGTTTCATTAGAAGACATATGTTGTCATAAACTTTCGATTTCAACAAACTCCAGAGAAAGTAGTCCGACTGCGTTCGATCTAGGCGGCCAAGTCTGGTCGCTCCAGCGGGATATGACTTGATCAGGTAATGTTCAGCGCAAAAATGCGATTACTTCACGTGATGTGTGGCAAGTGTCACCCTTCTATTGAAACCACGTGCCTACGAAATCCATACCAGTACTCATACGTATTCAGTACAAAATCCACACCAAACAGTAACGTGACATGTTTGGGATGCATTTCGTTTTCTTTAAACACATGTGTGGTTTTGACCAGGGCTGTGGAGTCAGTAAAAAAACTTTCGACTCCGTCTCCGACTCCAGATAATTTTCGTAGTCCGACTCCGACTCCAACTTCGACTCCGGCAAAATTTTATTGTTTCCAGGGAATTTGTTAGCAAAAAAAATTAAATTGACAAACTAATTGTAAATAAAGTCAAAAAGACCTGTTGATCGGACCACACACAGTTATGACTAGACTTACCATAATTTATTATGAAATTCCAAACCTGGACAGGAATGACGTTCGAAAAGACATATAAAATAATTATGTAAGTATTCAATAGGGTATTCCGGTCATGTCAAAATTTAAGCAGATATTCGGTTTAACCTATTGTACAATTTATGAGGATTCATAAAGTTAAGCTATGAGCTTTTTGATTTAGTCTTTCTTTAATTGCAATTAAAAGTGCATTTAGTTTGAATTCACCGACCACTCTCGGAAATACACGATGATTACCGATCCCTAGTAGCGGTGGCAACAGCGGACAGCTCTCGAACAGCTGATCGGCCAAGTTGACGGTTGGCGACCCTGTTGTTTGACAACGAATAAAGGTAACATTTTTGAGAGATGATTTAATCATTGAAACTTGAAGCCAAACATCCCTCATCTCGCTAGTCGGCAATGTAAAGAAAATTTTATCAGGAGTTACTGTTCTACTGCTGTTACAGCCCGGCACAGAACAATGTCGGCGTTGGAGTTTATACATTTTGAACAACTGTTTGATATAACCTCAATAACCAAAGCAGGTGTCAACAAACGAGCGAGTCTAAACGTTGACACAACAGAAGACAAAAATTTACTACGTGCACCCTAGATATAGCAACGTTGTCAAGTCGCTCACTTTGAGCGGTCTTTGTGACATCACAAAGACCAATCCTAATTCAAACTTCAAACAACGATTTCTCTTAATTTAAAACAATGTTTGATATTTTACTTGTGAAGTAGCAAACAGTAGCACCCATACTTTGTAAAAAATGACAATTTCAAAAACACCGGAATACCCTTATAAACGAATACTTACCAAATAAAACGTAGAATAAATCGAAAGGATCGGTACTTTTGTGACAAAAAAATACAGAAAGAGGTATGTATAATTACTTATTGAACCACTTCTATTTTTGGATAGTGTACTGTTCTAAATATAAGGATTATCTATTATTTAATAAAAATTGAAAAAAAATATATTATCTGTTTTAACCATTGCATAAAATTTGAGATGCCAACATTTATTTTGTAGACCAATAAATGAAGTCAAATTAGACTATCGTTGGAAATACTCGGACTTACTCTAACGGGGAGGAATAAATTTAAGGGGATATTAACTACTATGGCGAACATGAAGAATAAAATAAGATGGCGTTTCCAAAATATTTTTGTGGAAACAATGGAAAATGTAATATTTCCAGCGAGAATTTGAAGTTCGAGACTTATACGCATTGTCTTGAGAGGACTGATATGTGCACTCTTGACAATCGTACTGAAATAATTATTATTTATTCAGTTTACAATTATCCATTTATTTAATTATTATTCTTATTATTATTACTGATTATTACTATTACTGACTGTGACATAAATTCATAGTAGCAGTTTACAATGGCTGTAAGTTGTTGCATGAACAGAAGTATTACTACATTTGTGAGATTGTTGAATTTCGACCAACAAGATTGTCGACCAATCTGGATATTTAATATTAATTTATGAATTATTGTGTATTATTATTGTTAAGTCACAATTGACAAACTATATGCCTAATAATTTTTTAGCTGTTGTCAATCTTTCGAAGTAAGTCAAGACATATAGGATGTTCCAATTTAAATTCTTAAACTATTTGACATTATTTAGCAAATGACTGTACAACCTCCATTATACAACTTTAATTCGACTAATGGTAGAAAATTATACAGTCATTTTTGGAAAAGTTATAAATATTTTGCTAAACCAGAACACCGAAATGTATATTCCATGTTCAAATGAAGACACCTTAGTAGTTCGCCTCGGAGCATTCATGCATGACTAACCGAACTAATAACCTACAATTTTGTGTATGATAGAAAGTTATTCAAAGATTTTTTTAAAAAATATAAACATTTTATTTACGTAGCCAACTAAAATATAAATTTCCTCCAGTCGGTGCTCTACATAATATTGTCATATGGATGTTTTTCATCTATAATTTCGTTTAGCAGAGAAATGATAAACAATTTTTGTAAAAGTTATAAACATTTTTCTGTAACAGAGATACATTCGTTCTATAAATTCGAAATTATGGAATTGCGTTGAAATATTGTTACAACCATTAAACGATTAGTCACTATTTAACACTTTGTTGCTGATAACCTTCAAATCATGATAATGTGTATCTTTCTCATAAAACGCAGCATCAAAAGCATGAGGGCAGTTTTCTTGACAGAGAAAATGTGATTTGAGCTCTTTGTACATTTCTAAAATATTTCAACTTGCTGACAACTAAGAAATCTGTGATGGACATAATACCAAACCGGCCGAGACACCGGGACCGATGTCTCAAACCGGGACTGTCCCGGTCAAACCGGGACGTATGGTAAGCCTAGTGATGACCATATTTAAAACTGTCGCTTTTTTATTTTTCAAAATATCTGATATTATTAGAAATTCAACTGTGTCCTAATTAGAGAGTAGGTACATAATTCTGAACTAGTTTGTCAATTTAACCGATTTTCTATATTTAATAATAACAAAGGTAATGACAATCCACTGTATATAGTACAAAGTAACTCATTCCAACTAAAATTCATTCCAATGAATATAAAATTAAGTGCAATATAACTTGAAAATAATCTCAACTCTTTCTTCTGTTAGTGGCAATGACGTCACAATTCTGGCTGCAACGAGTATTACTTTCATATATGGATATTCCTATATTCAACTTAAATAAATGGTCCTACTTCACAAACTCAATACCGATTTAAAATCTCTATATATTTTGTTAAATACAAAGGGATGTGATGCTTTTAATAAATTTGTTCATGTTCCGAAAAAAGAATCAATTTCGGTTAATTTTCTTTTTAAAATTGCAAGAGAAAATCATTAAAATACTTTTTGCAATATTTAATAAATTGTTCAGTTGTTTGTGGTAGAACGAATACGAGCAAATCCTCTTATTTTGATGACTAAGGAAAACCACACGTTGTCGCTTCACTTTGGAAAGTTCGAATTCGTCCAGAATGCATAGTAGTCCGATTTTTTTTTATTTAGAGATGATCTAGCTATCATGATTAGTACATTGAAGTTGGTTGTTGGAAATTGGAAATAAACTATATATGCGACGCGGCAAGCGTCTCACAATTATCAGTTGCTAATTATCATTCACCATCGACCTGAGTGTTTTGTAGTTTAATTATATTAACAATGTAGGTAGGTACTTGGTAAAATACCTTATAATATGTTTGGTTAATTTTTTACTATCTATTGAGGCAACGGCCATCTCGCATGTCTTTTTCTACATTATTTACACATTGACTCGGAGTCGGAGTCGGTACACTTTTTCTGACTCCGACTCCTCTGAAATTTGTCCGAACTCCGACTCCGACCCCACAGCCCTGGTTTCGACACTCAAAATTCGACAATTTTGCAGAATATTCTATGGGAAAATTCACCGTTCAGTTGTTGTTGTACAATGGCCCAATTGAGAAACTCTCATCCCTGTGATTGTCTGTAGGGTTGCTGTAGTCAGTTGGATTTTGTAGGCATGAAGATGCAAATCTTTCGTGGGAATACGCTATCGGCTACATAGTGCTTCTAGAAATGTTGTATTGTCGGACCTGAATCCTTTTAATTGTATCTGAGCAAATGATGGTCATAATACAAATAAAAATTAACAACTTTTATAGGCGACAATTTATCGAACATTGAAAAGCAATTAGACAGTTAGTACAAGACTTCACAACTTAGTGTTAGTTTTCGCAGTGAGCTGCTTTGATTGCTCTGAAGAGTCATCAACTTATATATTATGTTTCTAAGTAATGCATAGCTTATTAAAGTTGAGTGACTACTAGAAAATAGATATTCCTTTATTTTACATAAAATGTAGCACGACATTTGCTGAATTGTACTGCAGAACGGTACGGTGTGCGAGAAATTTCATCGGCCTTGCGGGTTTTTATGTAAGTAAAACAGCAAACACGGCGGGAAATCTTGTGCAAATATTGACCGGGCGAAAGTGGACGGACGATATGAAATAAAATTCGATATTACCGGTCCCCCTACGGTCAGCAAGGGTGTTCGCGACGCGCGTTTCGGGGAGGTGGGGGCATACTCGCACGTGTTAACAAAACTGCGTGCTTTTACTAAAAATATTTACACAAGAATATAAGTGCTTTATACGCGCGCACGCAGCACCAGCATCGTATACCATCGAGAGAGAGGCGATAAAAGCCAGTGAGGGCAACAATGGGAAGAATGGAGATTTCCCTTGCGATTCCTCATGTCGGAAAGTCTCCTGCTAGTCGGGGGTGAGGAGGAGGTGGAGGCGGTCGACGTTGTGTGAGGCACGTTCCTGCATCCGAGAGGAAACATACTGTTTTCTTTATTCGGGCTCTCCACGGTTCTTTACCTCCGTATTTGATTCAGATATACGCTAGGCGATATTTCAATAATGGCGACGTCGCGTCGGAGATACCTCCACAGTTGCCGCTCGCTGACTGCACTGCAAACCCAAACATTACCACTTTTAGCGGGATTAAAACGCTTCCTACTGGATACGTTCCATGACATCGCAATCCACACCCAGGAGGTAAAGCGGAATTATGGAAATCCCAAACGGGCACATACATGCCAGGGCACTAAAATGAGAAGATACAACGTTTTGTAAGTCTCTTTTATTTACACAGTGAATGTGGGGTTTTAGTTGTCTAGTTCGTCCACAATCTGCTAATTACTGGCGCAATTTCAGAAAGGATTCGGTTACCATTTCTTCCTGCAAATACTGAAATGTATTGTGCTCCTCGACTTTCGCAGTTATGGTGTTGTATCTAGGGGCATTTTACACAGCAACTTTAAAAATGAGAAATATATCATCTTTCCACATATTATGCTGGCTCTTTCCAACTGTTATTTTTTTTTAGTTTCCTGCTGATATTGATGTTTTCTAAGCATAATTGAGAACAATTTTAGGGATTATCTCATTAAACAATATCTGTCATGGACCTAAATGACAAATGACTAAATACCTATAAAATACCATACGACCATACTTTGTAACGCACCTGGTTCTCTGGTGCGTTGAAGAAACGTTACACAATAAATATAGCAATATTTAACCCTGTTGTAGGTAACTGGTAGATCCTGGGCTCGTCGGAATAAAATACGATGATTTAATAATGTAATAAATGTATTGTTCACCATTAATTATTTACATACACAAAGAAAATACCATAGACAGGATATATCGGTTTACGGACATGTTATTTCTTCGGCGGCGGGGTTCGGGTATTAGTTAAACTAATCGGTATAGGAGACAGGCCAACGGGACGGGAAAATATTCCCAATTCGGTGACGGCGGAATTCGTTAATACTTAGTAACATATAAAAACTAACATGTCTGGTAAAACATGTAGCTAGATATAACTACCTAGCCAACTACGGACATCAGAGGTAAACAGTTCCACGTATTATCAACAGCATGCAAAGGGCCATCGGATAATACCTTGAGTTCTCGCACCAGCATTCAAAGGGCCAGCAGGGAGGACTCTGAGCTATTTCACCAGCATTCAGAGGACCAGCAGGAATAGACTGAGCTGTGAGTTCTCCCACCAGCTACAAGGGACCAGCAGGGAGACTCTGAGTTATTTCACCAGCATTCAAAGGGCCAGCAGAAATAGACTGAGCTGTGGGTTCTCCCGCCAGCTACAATGGGCCAGGAGGGAGACTGAACTCTAGAGGGAAATACGCGGGCTTATATACCGTCAAAACGACCCCTACCATTCACGAAACAAGTCTGTCTGGGTGGCCGGTCGACGTGGTTAAAAACATAATACGAGATTCACATATAGATAGATTAGACGGTGGTAGCCAACCTCAAACCTCAATACCTTACGTTCACTAGCTTAAAGTATAATGATTTTGCGTTTTTAAACTCACCATTCAAATCGAAGAAGAATCAAGTGTGAAAAGGTGCCTTTTTGGTTGCTTATGGAAAAATGCTGGCATTTTCGGGCGAGCGAAGTGCGAACGTTGCCCTATATGAACAATTCTTCGTCGCGTGAGTTTTCGAAATCGACGGAAAAACCGCTCAGACGTTTTGCTTTAATAATGTTTAAAATTTGAGCGATTAATGTGACGAGACATCTTAAACTGACAGTTCTCCCTAAAAATTCGTCGAAGTTGTAATTGAAGACATTATTAACTAAGAAGAGTCGCAAGATGAAACAATAACGATAAAAGAACACAATTGTGGTGAGATTATGACTACAAAATAATATAAAGAAGAAATTAAACCTCAAAATATCGATGGAGAAAAAATAAGGTAAAAGAAGACGAATAAGAAGCAAATATGATGATGATAAAACTATGGTAGATACATTTTCACTAATATGAATAAAAAAAATTGCTGAAAAATCGCTAATAAACATTTAGCGATTCCTAGTTACTAAACTTCCATCTATCCACAATAGGTGTCACGACGGGTTTGTTTAATTCGAAACTCGGATTGCAAATCCTGAAGTGACAAATAAAACCTATAAATTTCCACTGCTTCTGTAGCTCAAATTGGAGAGCTGTCAACCAGAAATTGGAGGGTTCCTGGTTCAAATCCAGGCGGAGGTGTTTTTCCAAAAATTATCCTCACCTGGGTTAATTATCATTCGCTTCTTTAGTTGATTTAATTACAACAAGTTTCATTTACGGAACGTACCGGAAGTAGACGTAACTGCACTCAGTTTTAGAATTTCAAAATAAAACCTAGGTCGTGTGCGGTATGGTAGGTTTAGTTAGTATCAGCTGTTCTACTGTAAGTACTACCAAAACGTTTATTTAAAACTGAGTGATATTGTATTAAAGTAAATGTGTGTGTGTAGTAAGCAGTGGGTCTAGCACAGTCAATGCGTCTTTGTATATGCTATGGATATTTCATTGTTTTAGATTTATATGTTGGTATAGTAATTAGTTGTGAGTATTTAAGATAATTGATGACTGATGAGGGAACTTGGTTACAAACATAATATCCAAACTGGATAAGTTTTGTATCAAAGCTGATCTTCACAAAAAGTAGAATCAACGAAAACAAAAAAGCAATATATCTCGAGCAGCGTTTCATTATCATCTCGGCAATAACTCCCATATAATATCGCACGTCTTGGACCGCGACGCCATTAGGCAGTATCCCAAATTAACCGTAGTTATTTTTCCGAGAATCAGCGCCAATAACTCATATTAAATGGGGGGAGTGTACGCAATTAGTGCGACATCGGGGTAGGGGTGGGTGGTGTGGGAGCCACACACGACGACGGCCTGTCTATCACACGACGGACGGACGGAGACGCCAGACATACCAACTGTGATAAACTGCTGACGGTCGAAGATGTTTTTCCCCCAGTTAATAGGCGCGCCGGCGCACGGTGGTCGATTCTGCTTCGCTAGCTAGACAAAAATGAAAAATGAAGTTGCGCATTTGTAATTCAAACTGCACTAAATATTAATTGAAATAGTCTAAGGTCTCTTAACAAGTTTGTCATCAAAATTTAAAATGCGCGGGTGTGGCACCATCACAAACTGAACTTTACGCTCAGTGGCAAAAGTGCATAACCATTCGCAAATTCATCTATGTCAGTGTGAGCGCCTGTTTACGTTAATTTTTGTCAATTATTTTGAATAACTATTATGGAGGAGACGTGTGGTGGTGCGTACTACTTTATGGAAGCTGTACTGATGTAATAATTTGAGTTTTTTAGCGCTTAATAAAATTAACTTTCACCATAGGGTTATAAAAAAGTATGACGGAGTACGACTGGTTTAAGTGCTGAGTTTCGATGTTATAGTTAGGATTTGTTGAAGTTAGGTGCCACTTTTTGCCGGAAATTTTTTATTGTTGTTGAAGAGAGCCCCTTGTCAACTGGAGAGCTTCTACAAATACAGATACATGTGTTTTTATTTGTTATATGCCATCATAGATGTTCAGAAAAAAAATGGTATAACATAAGCCTACCTGACATATTTTATGGCATCAATTACAATTTCCGGAACATACCGGAAGTAGTCATAACAGCATTTGCATTTGGAATCTCAAACGAGAACCTAGGTCGTGTGTGGTATCATTGCATAGATATTTTAAATAGAAACAACTTTTATTTGAAAAAAAAATGTTCTAAACCATACGCTTCACAAAAGAACCCATAATATGTTATGTTGTCTGTATAAGCTGTGATCAGAAGAACAATCCACGTATACATGTTTTATTTTGTTAGTAGTGAAGAAACGTGATAGTATATCGATAGCTAAAGATTTAGCGCGTCTGATGACAAAACGTTAAAGCCAACAAGTCACCTTAGGACAGTCCCCTGTCCAACAAAGGATAGCCCGAGATCATATGATTTATTTCGTAAACCGCATGATTTCGAAAGAAGAGTTTCCAGCAGAAGTTGTTTCGTTTGAAAGTATCTTTGCAATGATACCACACATGACTCATGATTTAATTTAACGTTCTGAAAGTGAGTGCTGTTGCCAGAATTCGGCCGCCTGTAGTGTGTGAGGGTTCATTTAATGTATAGGGTTTTTCTATACATTTAGAGCGACGCAATTTGTTTTCGACATTTCTCGAATAGGAGTGCAGGTGGTTTCGCAATTCTTCCACGGTTTGCTACGTCAATCTATGCCATTTAATAATGGAGAGATACACGGTGCCGTTTTCATGCCGGCGGCGTCATTGGCCCATTTTTCTTTTGATGAAAACGGCGCGCCAACGACTTTCAACGGCGATCGCTACAGGGCCATGATATCGGAGTATTTTTGGGACCAGCTCGAATTTGGACGATCAGGATGGCCCAACATGCCATACAGCCTACGATACAATCGAATTATTGCAGACCAAGTTCGGCGAGCAAGTGATCTCACGCAACGGTCGTCGCGAATGCCCGCCTCGTTCGTGTTATTTCAACCCTTTAGATTTTTCTCGTTGGGGTTACATTAAATTACTGGTCTATGCCAATAAGCCAGAAACGTTAGAACAGCTTCAGGCCAACATCGACGCGAAATTCGGCCGATTTGTGTCCTAAAGTCATGGAAAATTGGGTCCAGCGTATTCATTCGTGCCAGCGCTTCCGCGGCGGACATTTGAACAATGTCGTATTTAATAAATAATGGCATCGATTGTACTTTCATTTGAAATAAAAATCATTGCCATAACTAACCCACAAGTCTTTTAATTGAATAAACAAAATGCGTCGTTCTTAATGAAAAACCCTATATATATATTTTCACACCACAATTATTCGGTTTGGGTTAAAGTTCAAAATTGACTACAATGCGGTGTTGCAGTCACAAGCTAAAACAAATAGTTATTGTTATGGTAAAGTCTTCCATATGCAAACCGCCACAATTCGGCCCGAAAAAAAAAAACAAATATCGTTCCTGCAAGTTTCACAATTTTCAAACCAAATTTATTAATCAACCCCCTTCCAAAACCACCCCACAAATACTTAGATTTTTTCTCTTTCTTCACGTATTTGTAGGAAAATTTATATCACATTCACAAAGTTTCGCAATTTTCAAACTAAATTTATTAATCAACCCCCTTCTAAAACCACCCCACAAGTACTTATTATTTCTTTTCTTCGCGTATTTGTAGGAATAATGATATCAGATGCACAAAATTAAAAAATTTTCAAAGAAAATTTATTATTCAACCCCCTTTCAAAACCACCCCACAAGTACTTTTGATTTTTTTCTCTTTTTTGCGCATTTGCAGGAATAACAGTAGCTCATTTACAAAGTTTCAGAATTTTAAAACAAAATTTATTTTCAACCCCCTCAAAAACCACCCCATTGGTACTTGGATATTTTTTTTTCATTTTTATTGTGTACTCCTAAGTATAATAATATCATATTCACAAGGTTTCCTAATTTCAACACCCAAATTGATTTTGCAACCCCCGAAAAAACAACCCCCTTAAGGTTTAGATTTTTTTTACTATGTTTCCGGTTATCTATCGAAGATTTTAAGGGGTAATGCCACTCTAGATTTTTTGAAAAATAAAAAAATTTTTTTTTGCTTAAATGTCTTGAGATCTTAGAAATAAGGTACAATACGTTTCATATTGGAAATAAAATTTTAAATGCTTATTTTATGAACATACGGCCAAGCGTCTAGCTGAGCGCACATGCAAAAACTTTAGCGTGAGAGGTTACAGCCTAGAGACCTATACCCTCTCTTATTTGGATGAATTACATGCGTGGTGTGAAATATAACATAAAATGGTGTAAAATACAAAGATTTTGTGGAAATATCCTCGGTACGTTCGTTAAACTGACGCTAGCCACACAATGTTACAGCTGTCTGATGTAATGTGTGTTGTTCTTGATTAGTTGGTAAAAAAAATAGCAGAAATAATTAGTGACATTCTTGGAGTATATCGCGGTCGAAAGGAAGCAGCAGATTTTGGAGTGGATGACGTTTAATTATCATCTTTTGAACTTTGTTGTTGTGTTTTCTGCTATTTCACAAGGTGTAGTGTGTAAAACGTGCAAATCAAATGCGAAATTGGCCGAAAGTGGCAACCGTGACTTAGGATTTCAAAACGTGGCTTCTTGGGAGAATTTTGAACAAAGTTTCATTCCAAGTTGCCGATTTGTTCAAAAATGATATGAAATGAATAGCGGAATTATCGTTGGCATGCGCATAAGAATAGGTGTAGATGTAATTGAAAAGTTTTGCACATTCAAGGACATTCCTCGTCAGATTTTTCACTCATTTGACGATAAAGTTGTTCGCACCATTTTTGTGGAAACAGAAGCATTGTCAACAAAGTGTGCAGAAAGCAGCAGAAGAAGGGAGGGCTAAAACTCAATTAAAAATAGTAAAAAAATAATGGCGTAACTGTCTCGGACGATGGAACATAGAGAAAACATAGCTTTTCTTCTCTGTATGATTGGTGGCGCTTATCAGCTGGAGAAATGTTGTTGATATTCTCATAAAATCTAAATACTTACTGCAAAGCTTGCAAATTTTGGAATAAGAAAAGAAAATAAGAAAAGGAATGCATAGATCACATGAAAAAACTAATGGCACTCGTCCCCGCCATTTGACAAAAACCAGTTAGGGCCTCGAAGAGAAAGGGATGTTAACCTAGACGCTATAAATGAGCTTTCAATTTATGATGGACTCGTCATAATCATGATTCAATTGATAACATGAAGAAAATAAATCTGGGCTACACTGTATTATAAATTCTGACCGATGACATGCCACCTGGTGATTTCATTTTCATTTTCTCTTTCAAGTGGCAAAGTATTGTGGATATTGCAGCACGTATAAGTGTTGTCAATGATGCATTTATTCAAGCCTTAAGTTCGATACTTTTTTTGTTATAAACAATTTTTAACCAAATTTTGTACGTAAAAGTGAAACTTGTGTTCAAACGTGCGCCATTTTGCTTTAAAGCGGAATTTTCTAATTTCCGTACGTACTTCCCGAGATAATCTTATAAAGAATCAATTCTTTCTTTGTTTTTATGGCTAAAGTGAAAAACTGCGTGTAAAATCTTTCCGGCCGTGCAACCCTGTCCGCCGGAAGAGGTTTCCTTTCATGTCCTCTAACGCTGGTATTTTTTATTTATTTTTGATTTTTTTATTGTGAACATTCCTGAAAATATGAACAATAAGGGGCTTTAAAGAGATTTTGTAATTCATTTACTATATTGTAAAAAATATTCCTACAAAATCGGCTATATTTTCTCGCGCTAGAGTGGCATTACCCCTTAAGTGCATTAGAAAAAAAAATAATTTGTCCGGCTAAAAGTGCAAAATCGTCCACTGTGCGACGGCCTGTCTATCACACGACGGACGGACGGAGACGCCAGACATACCAACTGTGATAAACTGCTGACGGTCGAAGATGTTTTTCCCCCAGTTAATAGGCGCGCCGGCGAAAACAGGAGTGGAGTTATCGCGAATCTATACCGCTTCCCTATAACCGAACAATTTATAACTTCATACGCGAAAAGCTGGGGGGAAAGCAATTATCATTAATCACGGATTATGAATGGTAAAAGTTGCCGGTCGTCTGTTTGCCAGACGGTACTTTAAATTTCCCCCAGTGTGCGGGGTGGGACAGGAGGGACGCAAAGTGCTTTTCGAAGTTAAACGCCTCCTGACCCCCTTCCCCCACCTCAGCAGCCTCCGGAAACAATTACTAAGTGAACTGTTTTGGTACAATTACAAGTATGAGAGATTATCGCTTCGAGTGTATTAAAGAGTCGTGTTGCCTGTAATTGATATTTTGTAAACTGAGACAACAAAGGAGTCTCTTCATATTTCATAAATGAGCCTCGCCGAGTTTACTTTAAGCACTTTTCGACGTCAAAGGGGGCCCCTTTCGTGAGCCAATTCATAATGTATCCTATCAAAATATAATCGCTTTAACGCCGTAAAACTATCAAGTCGCTCCTTTATAATTCAAGTACCGAACTGTACTAAGCGTTTTTTTACTTTATCATACGCAGTATGTAAAGTATTGTAATCATGCCAAAAAAATTTTTTGAGATTTTAGCGGAAATATGTCTTTTTGGGTCCCCTGAACATTTTTGACCAAGGTACAAAAAAATGTCTGTGTGTGTGTGTGTGTGTATGTGTGTGTGTGTGTACCCGTTTTTGTGGAGACGATTCCGGAGAAACTACTAATGGTATCGGGACGAAACTTCATATTTAGAAGTTTTATAACCAAACTTAGAGCTGAAAAGCTTTCTGTTGAAAAGGGTCCAAAGGAACTGGTGGTTTACTCATAGCATTTTTCGAAGATTTTGCAAATGAGCCACTATTTGTGTAATGTCGTCAAAATAGTTATATAATAAATTAAAGGAGAGGAAATTTTCCATAATTTATGTATATGACATTTTTTGGTAGAATTTATAGTTTAGCCGCATGAGCAAATTCTATTTCATCGAGATCGGGCGTACTGCTTTAAAACTAGTAGCCAGGATATGTCAGATTATTTTGATTCTAATGACAGTAGCTAGTGTCAAACGCTAATGTCTTGAACATGCTACTGTCAATATAGGCTGCGTTCGGATATTGAACACCGTTACACTTTTTACACCCAATAACACGTAAGTGTCATTTGGACGGTGTACCCGCTGTCAACGGAGTACAATATCCGAACGCAGCTTTAATCGAGATATTTGTCTAGTTTTACTAGTTTTATTTTAATGCAGACATAGCCGATCTCGATCAAATAGAATCTCATGCAGCTAAACTATTAATTTTATATATAGTATGATAAAGTCATGTGCCTGGCCACATCAGATTTTTTATGTTTACTCTGACAAAAATTACCCTTGAAATGTTGCGATCGATTTCAAGAAATTTGATTCAAGTTGGAAGTTTGCAAGTTGGGATTCTCAACAAGAGGGTTTCACAACTAACTAACAAAATGAAGATAGTACAAAACAGTTTTTTTTGTAGATTAGTGGATCCTTTTTTCTAATATATTACCATAGTTTGTTTATATTATAAGAATTCGAAACGTGGCTTACGGGATTCTACCAATCAGCGAGTGCTTAACTCATAACGTTTTCATAGGTTAATAATATGGTGACGTACAAGCACCATATTATTAACCTATAAATATTAATTTGTCAAATTATGTCGTTAAACATTTTCATTCATAACGTTTTCGTTACCGAATCGCAGTCATCATTATCCGATCCACAACTAACAACATCACAGATTGCGAAACGTTCCAGACACATAGCAGAGTAATTAATGTTGATTATACAATACCTTTGTCGATGTAATTGCGTAACAGCATGCCCTTACCTGCAAAAAGAAAAGGTGAAGCATTAAAATCAGTAATCCATAATAATCATTAAAACTGGTAATGTTTATATCTAATTTAATTAATTAATATAAATAATTTAATATATCTAATACTAAAATGTATTCTGAAAAATGCATCCACTGTTTTAAAAATATGATATATTGTGTACTTATGTACCTTTTCCGTCGATCGTTTATTAATGAGTCAGTTTAGTGAATAGGAAATCGTTTATTAAACAACTCTATTAATGCACGCTTTCTATTAATGCATAATTTGTTATAGCCAATCACACGACGTAAAGAAGTCGTTTGATTGGCAAACGAACATATGTGAATGAAACCTTCCAATCAAAACATACCGCGCTCTAGAACTGTCAGTGTCAAATTACATAAATTGTCATATAACCTAAAAAGACATCGGCGAAGAAAAATCTATGTAGACGACGCTAGAAGAATACGATCGACGACAACATTTTGTAACCAACTCGAATATTAAACGGAGATTAATGATTTCGACAATTAACGCGCTCGCTAATCGCTCGCGCGTTAAACAGTCTCGATCATTAATCGCTCTTTTTCATATACTTGGTTAAATAACTATTAAAAGTAAACATAATGAGCTCGATTAATTAAATTCCACCATAAAAGAAACATACAAAAACAACAAAGGACATGATGAAAATGGCGTGACAAATAGCATCCATGACAAAAAGAACGTCAAATAAGGCGAAAATTATAAAAGCGACAAAAAGAGCGTATTTACAAAAATTGCAAAAACGGACGTAAAGGCCGAAAATGGGTAACCGAGCAAGAAAAGGATAAAAACAAGCGTAAATGACAATAAGGAAGATAAGATCACCACAAATAAGATGAAAATAACAAGAAGGTCTAAAACGACTAACAATACGAAAATGATAAAACGACGAAATAAGGAAAGGACAATGGACAAAAAGTACGACATGCTTAAAGTAAAGAAAAGGACGAGGTCGCCGTAAAAATTAGACAAAAAGGACGTCTCTTTTTCAATTACGTACTTTTTGTCCTTGTCATATAGGTGTAGCGTTTTCGTCTTTTTTCGCCGTTGTTCTATTTGTTATTACATCATGTACGTCTTTTTTGTATTTGAACAATTTGATATAAAACAACAATTGAAAAGTTATAAGCAGCCAACGCAAAAGATTATTCCGTTGTTTAGATTATTTATTATAATTTGAGTCTACACATCTGTATTAGTCCAGAATGTTTTGATGAATAGTAAAACATTCAAAAAATGCCAAAACAAACAAACAAAATATAGAACGATTCTAAAAGCTGGGCTTTATTTGAATTTATCGAGAAACACAGCTACTGTCATCAACCACTTACCATAAATCATGCAAATTATTGCTTCGCTGTGGATGGGTCAAACTTTTGGCATTCCGCCATGTTATTGTAAAATCGTTCAAATTCCTTGCAGTGTACACAATTATATGCTTTTTTTATTATTAAAACAATCAAAATCAGAACCCACCATAAAAAATCTGATGTGGCCAGGCACATGACTTTATCATACTATATATAAAATTAATAGTTTAGCTGCATGAGATTCTATTTGATCGAGATCGGCTATGTCTGCATTAAAATAAAACTAGTAGAACTAGACAGATATGTCGAATAAAGCTGCGGTCGGATATTGTACTCCGCTGACACAGGGTACACTGTCCCAATGACACTTACGTGTTATTGGGTGTAAAAAGTGTACGGTATACTATATCCGAACGCAGCATATATTGACAGTAGGTTGTCAAAACATTTGCGTTTGACACTACGTAGTGTCATTAGAATCATATCTGACATATAATCTGACATATCCTGGCTACTAGTTTTAAAGGAGTACGACCGATCTCGATGAAATAGAATTTGCTCATGCAGCTAAACTATTGATTGTACCAATAAATGTCATAGTGATAAATTATTCAGAATTTCATCTTCTTTAATTTATTATTTAACTATTTCGACGAAATTCCAGAAATGGCGGCTTATTTACAAAATATTTCAAAAATGCTAAGACTAAACCTGCAGTTCCTTTGGATCATTTTCAACAAAAAGCTTTTCAGCTCTAAGTTTGGTTATGAAACTTCTAAATATGAAGTTTTGTCCCGATACCTTTAGTAGTTTCTCCGGAATCGTCGCCACAAAAACGGGTACACACATCCACACATGCACACACACACACACACACACACACAGACATTTTTTTGTACCTTGGTCAAAAATGTTCAGGGGACCCAAAAAGACATATTTCCGCTAAAATCTCAAAATTTTTTTTGGCACGATTACAATATTTTACATACTGCGTATGATAAAGTAAAAAAACTATTAAAAGCATCGAAACAAAAGCGACGATGATGAGAACGAGTATGAGAATTAACACTGGGAAAGGTATTTAATGTGCGGGAAATCAACTCGAGTCTACTGGAATGGCTGGAATTCGTCAACGAGTTTGTATACTAAAAAAACTTTAATGGCGACTACAGACCGATTACAAACATGTGGTATGTTGGTAACAAGTTGCCGGTTGTTGGTAACATATTTTTGGTTGAACACATCAAGTTGTATCTGTATACATGGAGCCTAAAGAGTAGCGCGCCAAATCAGTTTAGAAGTAAAAATTGACAAACCGGCTTCTGGAGGTGGTGCTAGTGATAGGCAAAAATACCTATCCAATAGGTAAATATCGGCTATTTACCCACACAATGTTCCCGGGTATTTATTTAATGAAAATGCATATCTCGTTCTTTTTTTTACTTTATCATACGCAGTATGTAAAGTATTGTAATCGTGCCAAAAAAAAATTTTGAGATTTTAGCGGAAATATGTCTTTTTGGGTCCCCTGAACATTTTTGACCAAGGTACAAAAAAATGTCTGTGTGTGTGTGTGTGTGTGTGTGTGTGTGTGTGTGTGTGTGTGTGTGTGTGTGTGTGTGTGTGTGTGTGTGTGTGTGTGTGTGTGTGTGTGTGTGTGTGTGTGTGTGTGTGTGTGTGTGTGTGTGTGTGTGTGTGTGTGTGTGTGTGTGTGTGTGTGTGTGTGTGTGTGTGTGTGTGTGTGTGTGTGTGTGTGTGTGTGTGTGTGTGTGTGTGTGTGTGTGTGTGTGTATGTGTGGATGTGTGTACCCGTTTTTGTGGCGACGATTCCGGAGAAACTACTAAAGGTATCGGGACAAAACTTCATATTTAGAAGTTTCATAACCAAACTTAGAGCTGAAAAGCTTTCTGCTGAAAATGGTCCAAAGGAACTGCAGGTTTAGTCTTAGCATTTTTGAAATATTTTGTAAATAAGCCGCCATTTCTGGAATTTCGTCGAAATAGTTAAATAATAAATTAAAGAAGATGAAATGCTGAATAATTTATCACCATGACTTTTATTGGTACAATCAATAGTTTAGCTGCATGAGCAAATTCTATTTCATCGAGATCGGTCGTACTCCTTTAAAACTAGTAGCCAGGATATGTCAGATTATATGTCAGATATGATTCTAATGACACTACGTAGTGTCAAACGCAAATGTTTTGACAACCTACTGTCAATATATGCTGCGTTCGGATATAGTATACCGTACACTTTTTACACCCAATAACACGTAAGTGTCATTTGGACAGTGTACCCTGTGTCAGCGGAGTACAATATCCGACCGCAGCTTTATTCGACATATCTGTCTAGTTCTACTAGTTTTATTTTAATGCAGACATATAGGCAAAACCGGGAGAGGTGAAGATTACTCATAGATTTCAGCTGTTATTTTCGACATACGTTACAGATTATTTCAAAATACTGACGTGTGTTAAAACGAAATAGCCTCCATTTCATACGTCTGCTGTATAATTTAAATGGGCAAGACAAAAAAGTACGTCTGTTCTTAGAACAGATGACAGCGGTACTTGCAACCTAACCTCCAATTATTATACAACACAACGCGAACGTGTGAATTAAATGTGAGCAAAATGTTTTCGTTGAAAGGAAAAGCCCTAAGTACGAAATCGATGGTTATGATCATGAACGTATTAAATTATTTTCGTCGCACGTCTCAATCCATTATCAAAACACGTATTAAAAACAACCTCACATTTACAACAAACTTTACCACCGTTTTGTGAAATACTTATCGTGAAATATTCAGAAATGAATTTCAAAACATATTTAATAATGTCTACACAAACAGAAAAGAAACTCCAAGTTTAAGCACTCAGTCACAAAATGATTATTTCTGAGCTAATTCCAACCGCACAAATACACTCTTAAATGGGCTAGTTGGTATGTTTTCACTTTGCTTCTGTTAAACATAGTAATGATGGATATATAAATTAGATAGGATATCACAATTAAATGACCAATGATAGTATTTTTACTAATTAGATATTAATCTTTAATGAACTACCTAGTAGGCAACCAAATATACGCAGCAATATAACCAATCCACGCGGTACGTCCATATCTTGGTTCGTACGATTTTAAGCGATGAGTCAACTTCACCTCTCCCGGTTTTGCCTATAGCCGATCTCGATCAAATAGAATCTCATGCAGCTAAACTATTAATTTTATATATAGTATGATAAAGTCATGTGCCTGGCCACATCAGATTTTTTGGTATAATATTGGCTCCATAACTATTATTGGCAAATAACAATTCTTGTAAGCATTATTTTGTGTTATTATTGTTTTTCAAACGTAATTAAAATTAAATTATTATAGTTATAAAAGAAAAATTAGTAGTTTTTTAATGCAGACACGACCGATCTCGATCTATAGAATCTCATACAGCTGAACTATTAATTTTACAGATATAGTATTATAAAGTCATGTGCCTGGCCACGTCAGATTTTTTAATAAAAATAATTTTTACTTTATCATACGTAGTATGTAAAGTATTGTAATCGTGCCAAAAAAAATTTTTGAGATTTTAGCGGAAATATGTCTTTTTGGGTCCCCTGATCATTTTTGACCAAGGTACAAAAAAATGTCTGTGTGTGTGGATGTGGGTGTGTGTGTGTGTACCCGTTTTTTGTGGCGACGATTCCGGAGAAGCTACTAAAGGTATCGGGACGAAACTTCATATTTAGAAGTTTCATGGCCAAACTTAGAGCTGAAAAGCTTTCTGTTAAAAAGGGTCCAAAGGAACTGGAGGTTTAGTCTTAGCATTTTTGAAAGATTTTGTAAATAAGCCGGCATTTCTGGAATTTCGTCGAAATAGTTCAATAATAAATTAAACTAGAGGAAATTCTGAATAATTTATGACTATGACATTTTTTGGAACAATCAATAGTTTAGCTGCATGAGCAAATTCTATTTCATCGAGATCGGTCGTACTGCATTAAAACTAGTAGCCAGGATAGGTCAGATTAGATGTCAGATGTGATTATAATGACGGTAGACAGTGTCAAACGCTAATGCTTTGACAATACTACTGTCAATACAAGCTGAGTTCGGATATTGAACACCGTTAAGGTGCGCTTTCATTAGTGCTAATGGCAGTGGTAGTAGACGCCATTATAGTATTTCTAATAGAATTTCATCACATGTGAGAAACACTATAATTTCGTCTGCTACCACCGCCACTACCTACCATTGCCACCAATCGAAACGCACCTTCACACTTTCTACACCCAATAACACGTGTCATTTGGACGGTGTACCCGGTGTCAATGGAGGACAATATCCGAACGCAGCTTTAATCGATTTATCTGTCTAGGTCTACTAGTTTTATTTTAATGCAGACATAGCCGATCTCGATCAAATAATATCTCATGCACCTAAACTATTAATTTTATATATAGTATGATAAAGTCATGCGCCTGGCCACATCAGATTTTTTAATGTAAAATAAAATAGGAGTAATATAAAATAAGTAATATTGTATAATAAGAGCAGGTTTCGCTTTTGAAAGCCTGCCCTTCTTCTTCTTTTGTCCGATAGGAATATTCTTGGTCTCAACAGGAGGAACAGTGGATTTTAAACGAATAGACAGGGCAAATATATGTTTACACATATACATTTATTAATTTATGCTTTATTTATTTATTTTTTTGCAGTAAAATTTGCTGTAAAAGTGTTGAATTATTTACAGACGCATGTTTGGTATATGCCCGCAAATACCTGGTACTGAAAGTATAAATGTAGGGTATTTGCCCACTAGACGGTGGTAGTGCTACTTTCATACTAATAGCTACTCCTTCAAAAAGGAAAAAGAAGATTGTGGCAGACAGTGGCGAATTACCCATAAGGCAATGAGGCACGTGCCTAGGGGCCCGGGCTTTGGGAGCCCCGACCAAGACATTTCCCCATAATGTTTTAAAGATTAATTTTAATTTAATTTTAAAGTATCATACAATTTTGATTGTTATTTTTAAGCAAACAAGCGTGAATTAAGCAATTTGTGGATGTGGAAATGTGTCGCTATGTTTTTCAATTCGGCAATTTATTCAATAGTTAGGAAAGTACGTACTAAATCACGTTAAAGAAGTAAAATATTTAGGTATCATAGTAGATTCCACTCCGGATTTACAACATATCGATCAGCCGGCTTTTATTATAAACGGATCCGATCCAAGTACACAAGGGGTTTCTGAAATTGTTTATTATGGCACACAGGTCATTATCCCAAAAGATTTTAAAATTTATTCAAGATTGTAACCTGTAAATTTTGATGAAAAATCAGAAAGATAACACATTTGGAGTCTAACGAGATATGAATATACGGATATACCGTATCTTACGGACGGTAAGTCCGTATGATGACATAATCAATGTGTAGTGAATGGTGATATACAGGCGGGATGTAAATTTGTAAATAAATTAAAAATTACAGTCACAACCTGAATTTGAACCAGGGACCCTAATGTTGGTAGCACAATGCTCTCACCATTTGAGCTGTAGAAGCCTATGACATATGATAATACGGTATATCCGTATATTCATATCTACTTATATTTCACGTTCAGTAATGGACTTTAAATTACATTTCTGGTGTGAACCCTACGTCATGTAGACGACACTTGATAGGTGTCATGATAGGTTAGGTTTGGTAGAGTTTACTACTTCCTTTCCTATATATGACGATTTTCCCTAACATATGTCATAGGCCTCAATAGCTCAGTTGGTGAAAGCATTGTGCTAGCGACACAAAGATCCCTGGTACAAATCCAGGTTGTGGCTGTAATTTTTAATTTATTTCAAAATTTACATCCCGCCATACATTGACATTTGGAGTCCATTAAGACTTGAGTGCATTTGATCTGTTTGACAACTACCGACAAATTGAGGAGACGTAAAATAAAATTGAATCTTTTCCCAGATGAATCTTGTTCAACATACCATGATATATTTCGGCAAAAGGTCGGTTAAATTAATTAGAAAATTCTAAAATTGGCAAAATAATTTAAAGAAAAGACGAAGAAAGAATTCAAATTATTATAAAACTGTTTATGATGTTATATAAACATGTTTTTTTATTCGTTTATTTTACTTTGTGGGTGGGGCCCCCAAATGTAATTTGCCTAGGGGCCCCGTCTATCCTTAATCCGCTACTGGTGGCAGAGACACTTTTTCAAAATTGTACAAGGTATGACGACTACTAATGTATGAATTATGTTTAAACAGTGCCATGCACTAAATTTCAGGTTCTTATATATCTCTGGAAAACACGGATACAAGGTAGAGGCAATAAGATATGATGTAGAAAAACTGGGAACGTTGTGCAGCAGTCAAGGTTCATCACAGACTGTAGATTCTGAAGTCATAATGATCACGGTAAACTCAGACTGAAGTAAAATCTTAAAAGCGTTCTAAGGACACACGGTATAAACTATAAAAAAAACATTAAACTGAAGGCTCCTTTTTTCCTGTATGAAAGGTATACAACAGGTATAACAATATACTGGCTATTAAATAATAGAGTCGTTCCATTTATTTTAAAGTAAATTATTATTAATATACTCGTATTTGTCCACGTTTACTTGTCACGGATTAGCAGCTACGAACAAAGCAGCAATTTGAAGAACATCTGTTATGGGCATTGTAATGAAGCTTAACCCTTCCGCTGTGACCATATGGCTGGAAATAAATAAGAATCCCTGAAATTATGATAGTCAGTGATGCAAGTAACTGTGGCTCATGTGTAAAATTAATTACCCGAGGCACCCTGTCGTGTCCCGACAACTTTTCTTCTCTTATAATCTCTTGCCGCGTTTTTTTATGCCGGCCGCATTAACAAGCCTAATACTCTAATGCTCTCTGTGAGCGGTTCGGTGTGTGTGGGCGTGCCCTAGCCATGGGAACCACATGTTGTGTCTTCGCATAGGTATTTTTAAAGTGCCTCTTCCTTAATTGATATTTAGTTTCGAATAAATATCTTAAGGAGGATTTATAATGTTACATAAATCATGGCCCACTCGGAGAGCTGTTTGTTATCATTTCGAAGATAAACAGCGCGGGGAAAATGGCCGATAATGCTTCATGCTCTTAAATGTAACGCTCTCAAATCTGTTTGTTTGTACTGGGTTGGTTATTTTAACGTGGGGATGATAAAGCTATAACGTCTTGTTATATAATTGCCATTACGACGGCAGTCATATCAATTAGATTAATATTTGTGCATCATTTGCATTATGATGTGATGTATAAATAATTATTCAGTCATTAGACTTACTATCAGTTGTCAATGACATATTATCTTACCTTCGTATAAGTATGCGTACCTTGTAGCGTATCTACTGATCCGTCTATTGAAAATATATTTTAAAAATCTAGTAGTGGTAGTATATATATATATATATATATGTATATATATATATATATATATATATATATATATATATATATATATATATATATATATATATATATATGTTACGGTTAAAGTGATAAATGTGGTTTGTATTAATAATTACCGGCTATTATTAATAATTTCCTAACGGGCACGGTAAAAGTGATAAAATCGTTACTTTTTACAAAAGATCTTTTCTATACAGTCTTCAAAGAAGTTAGCTAAGTTATTTTGTATTACTATGTAAGCTATTATATTTATTTACTCGACGCAAATCATCAGTACGGCTAGCCCAATGACCAAAATTACGAATAATACAAAACATTGATAATACAGAATGTTTTCTTTTGTCTCCCTTGTACTTTAGAAACTACTGGATATAATTGGTAATGATATTAGGTATACACCCAAGGACGGCTCAATGACGAAAACATATAAAGAACATTTTATACAGAGTGTTCAAAAAAGTTAACCATTTTATTATCGATAGCACCCATTTTTAATGCATGTGGGTAGTTTTTTGTAAATGTACAATTACAATTTATTAAGTAAATTCTCAAATCCCAATTATCTTAAAATTTTGCGCATTTAACAATATTTTTTCAATATTGTATTTTCATGCAAATACATGCAAGAATAGGCGAGACTAGTTTACATAGATGTTTTTACATAAATTGCACCAATTTATGTAAAAACATCTATGTAAACTAGTCTCGCCTATTCTTGCATGTATTTGCATGAAAATACAATATTGAAAAAAATATTGTTAAATGCGCAAAATTTCAAGATAATTGGGATTTGAGAATTTACAATATTGAAAATACAATATTGAAAAAATATTGTACGGTGCGTACAAATGATGCAAACATTTTTGTATGGTTCTGTTCCTAACACGGTATTTTTACTTTTGGTGTTTGACAATAAAGTACTATTTTATAAATAAATGATTAAACATTGTAACAACTTGCCCCAATCTTCCCTACATTAGGTTGTCCATTACCTATGCCTACCGTAAGCATATCTAATATCTGGCGGATATAATCTGTTTTAAATTTTTAAAAATTTAACAATAACAAAAACAAAATAATTCTCAAGTCCAGGAATCAGTTTAAAAATAAAATATATTCTTAATAAATAAAATTAACAGTAGGTAACTCAAATAAAATCTGTATCACATTTGTGCACTTACATATCAAAAATAAACAATATTCATAGTAAATAATAAAATAAAAATAAAATACAGGTACAGTTCACGTTCGTGAACAAAACAAAAGAAGATGACGTCCTATTGTTACAAACTTTATGTTGCTTTATTTTTACAATATAAATGGTGTAATTATTGTACTACCACAAAAAAAAATAAAGGTCTAGAAGGATTTTTGTATTCAAAATTAAATATAAAACATTTTTTTTAAGTTTTGTATTAAAAAGATAATAAATAATAAGTTATAAACAAAAATAATTTTTCTTGCCACGAATTGCAAAACACAAAAGCAGTATGTACGTATGCACTGGCAGAATAATACAAACCGAGTTTCTATTGCTGCTAGTTGGCAAATTTACTAGTTGCTAGTAAACTCGCCCAGTGTCATCATGTTCACAACGTTACTCGCAGCTTGTAAACTATCTGCGAACATGATGACACTGGGCGAGTTTACTAGCAACTAGTGAATTCGCCAACTAGCAGCGTGTAAACTCGCTCACTGTAATTGAGGCTTTACTTAGCTTTTAGGAATTGCGCAAATAAGCATGCCCCAAAGAGTTGCACACTCGTGCATGAAATTAGTATGGATTGGCATTTTTAGTCTCGATTTGATAATCTTCCTTATTTTAGTCATGAGTAGTAACTAAATAAGTTAGTCAGGACTAACATCACTAAAGGCCCAACACTGAAAACCCAGTGAATAGATTCATTGTGTGGCGATTATGTAGATACTAACAGAATTCCAAATCAGAGACTCTATTATATTGTAGCATCACCTTAATGCAATATCGAATTGAAATATATCACATTGACCACAGCATGCTGGAAATTATTAATAATAGCCGGTTCATGTTATTTACTATGGGGACTTTAACCAAATGTTACCCATAAATTGGTGACCCCGACGTGATATAACCTTCGAATATTCTGTAAGTTACCCACATAATTGGCGACCCCGACTTTCAAAGGACAGCACTTTGGTGGCAAGTTACTCCGTATTTGGTGACCCCGACAAAGCAGCCCGTTCAATCATCTCGACTAGAGACAATTTTTAAGCATCTCGAGTAGAGACACCTCCCAAGCATCTCAACTAGAGACAACTTTCAATCAACTCATCCAGAGACACCACGACTGATCACACCATGAGCTCCACGGCCAAGATTTTTAGATATTTTCCATCATCACACCCGGCCAGAATGATTTATTCCCTTTCGGCGCTGGACGGATTACGTGGTTACGGTACAGATATTTCTTTCTTAATTAGAATTTGTAAGATCGAAGGAAAATTAATTAATTTTTTCTTAAATTCTAAATTACAAATTGTCATAATGACAGATCTTTATTCGTCCGTCATTGTTGACAATTTCGCCATCTATTCTTTCAATCATCCCAAACTCACTTTTATTTTTTTTTCTTTCAAAAACATTTTACATAAACATATTTTACTAAAGACTATTTTACTATTTTCCAAATTAACTCACTGCCACTACTTACTAATTTTCTTTCTATCTTATCTACATATTTGTCTATTGAAAATATATTTTAAAAATCAAGTAGTGGTAGTTTATATAGTAACAGTTGTTATGTATTTTCATAAGGAGAACAGTCTCAAACAGTCTCAATATATCAACCAAACCAGATAGACGTTTTAATATTTCCTCGTCTAAAACTATATTTTATTTATTATGGGGACTTTAACCAAATGTTCCCCATATAACTTTATGTATTATGGTAAATTAGCTCCTAGTTGAGACTTTGGGGCTTTGGCCAGAAGGATAAGAGAAGACGACAATGAATGCGATTACAGTGTTAGAAAGCTACTACGGACTTATACACCTTTATACAGAACACCATTACCGTCAACACCCTTAATGCAAATATGAACGCACAAACGTATAATGTAACATATTAAAATAAACCTTCGTATAAACCAGACGTATGCTTTCATTCTTTGAATAGACGTATTATAATATAATTAACAACAATCATTTTAACTCTAATATCATGAAATGGGTCAGATATATGGACGATGGTTTTTGTTTATGGAAGGGCAACGAATAAAACCTCAATAATTTCTTCACTTACATTAATAATATTCATAATAATTTAAATTTCACCTTAGAAATTCAAAATAATAACATTTTAAACTTCTTAGATTTAACGTTAACTAAAACTATTGATAATATCCAATATAACATATACATAAAGCCTACCACTTTACCAACTATAATTCTATTCCGCTCACAGTTTCTCCCAGCGTTTGTCTTCCTTCCATTTTCTATTGGTTCGGTGCTTAAAATACCCTATTAGTTATAACTCCAGAATAGATGAACTAAATTATATCTTCGACCTTGCTTACAATAACTCTTTCCCCAAGAAAACATATTCATAAATTTCTACATCATACAATAACAACAAATGACCCTTTATGTACAACCGAAACCCCCACTAATCGAATATACAAACCTTTTTCATATAATAGTGTTAAGATAAAATTGAACAATATCTTACCCGAATTCAACATATACCCTACATTCAAAAGTAATAATACAATTTATAACATTCTCTCAAATTTCAAAACCCCTAAATCTATTATGGAAGAGTGTGGAGTTTGCTCAGTCAAATGTTCAGAATCTAACACAGAATCTAACACTAACAGAATCTAAGTCAAACCGGAAGGAAGTTAGCAAAACGAATGGCGGAACATAAAAACAGAGCAACATCTAACATACTTAAACATAAATTAAAAAAATTTTAATTTTTCATTTCACTTGGATCTCCATATACTTTGAATAGTATGTCATACAAAAACCCTGTGTCCTTGCAGAGCATTGTAATTATGATTATCATAAAACTCCAAATAATCACCAAATATATAAGGAAAATGGTTTCAGGGAATGGACAGCGATATACCGAGAATTAGAATCAAAATGGAACCATGGTCGATATATCTATGAAGCAGGTTGTCAAAAAACATAGAGGTTAAGACCTGGGGCGCTCACATACATGTAGTAATGTAATAGTATATGGATTACGTTTATAGATTAATGAAGTGATAAGGACCTACAGTACTTATTTAAGTTCCAATAAGTAAACACGACTTCTTGTCTTCAGTTTAAAGTAGTCCAATTTTAGTTTTCGATTGATTTTACTCCAAACCAACTCCACATCAACATAGAGCAATTGGTCCCCGATTCACAAGATTCGTGACTTCTCACTGTTCGCGAGAAAACGTATAACCTTGGATGCAATCAATTCGAATCGTATTCTATTGGCAGTGTCGGCAGTGCAGTGTCCTTTACTACCGGTAGAGTACGCGCGTTACGTTTTTGTGCTTGACGGCATTAACCTACAAATTTTCGGTTACTCTTTGCGTGCGATTACGACACTTGACGAATAATCAACCGACTTGGAATAAATTGACTAGTGAAGGCGTGAAGAAACACTTGGCAAGTAGGAATACATAATTTATGTGTTATGTCTAATGAAGAATCCCTTATAGTTACATGTTGCTATTACATTTGCAATCAAATGGATGAAATCTACCAAATCCATCTTGTAGAACAGCTAGGAGGAGTTCTGCAGAAGCTAAAACAAGAAACGCTTAATCATGGTCAATTTATTAAAATGTTGCGATTAACCAAGGAGTTGTTTACAAACCTTGTCACATTGTTGCGACCATTTCCGAAAGATGAGGTTAAAGAAACGGATTTGGATGTTGCAACAAGGGTATTGCATTAAGGCGTTACCAATTGGACAAATTATTACATGACTGTCGTAACCTACAACATAAATGCATGTAATCGAGCAGATATATTCAATAATACACCATTGGAATGCCAACCTGCTCGCAGCACAACGGAAAATCTGTACAATAATGCATAAAAGTATTTGAAAAGCACGGAAAATCAATTTAGGTAACTATTTGATTTAAATTTGTTTATAAGACTTGTGCTTTCAGGGATGAATGTACGTTAGGGTGGGCCGAAAAAACGTTTTTTTTTTGTTTTTTTCAAATCGTAATACCGCGAATGGGCTCTAAAGTTGATATTTGAACGATAATTTTTTCTCTTACTGAACATGTCCATATTTAAATGGAATAATGCTAGTCGACTCTTATGCGAGCCGATAATGCTTTAGAAAAAAAAATGGTTCAAAGCCGTTAAGGTTTTCCGCTCGCAAATTATTGTGAAATAAGTTGTATCTCTCCTGTGCACAACACCGAATCACGTCCTCCCCAGTAGGAAGCTTGTTTGATGAAAAATCTTGAGGTGTACCAAATATAGGGCACTCAAATAACTGTATTGTGATGATTTTCTTGGGTACAGCCATAGTATATTACCGTTAAGTCATAAAGTTACACGTTAAGTCGCAAAGTTACACGTTAAGTCACAAACTTACTCAAAAGTGTCATAACACAAAACCAATATTGAATAGACACGAACGCCAAAATAATAACACGAAAACTAAATCCACACGCAATTGCGTGGCCCTGGGCTAGAGTGGTAACTGGGAAGGGTGGCCAAGGAGGTCCCGAGCGAGTTACGACTAGCGCCAGAATTTGTTAGATTTGAGAGCTGTGGTGCGAGCGGAAAACCTTAACCGATTTGAACCATTTTTTTTTCTAAATCATTATCGGTTCGCATAAGAGTCGACTAGGATTATTCCATTTAAATATTGACATGTTCAGTAAGAGAACTAATTATCGTACAAATATCAACTTTAGAGCCCATGCGCGACCGGAAGATATAAACCGATTTTATTTATTTTTTTACCCCTTCTTAGTCTCCCCAATTCGCAACTTTTCCGCGGTATTACGACTTGAAAAAACAAAAAAGCGTTTTTTCGGCCCGCCCTAATGTACGTACACATAGATACAATCGCAAAGATGAAGTATTTAAAGACTCATTAAATGGAATTAGTGGAAGAAAGACAAGAGTTCATTCACAGTCCGTTTACAAAGTAACCTACGAGCACATTTTGTGTTGCAGACGTGCTTCCGAACTATGAAGAACATGAATTGAAAGAATTACACGATGTATTTTACGTTGAGCGATACAAACTGCCTATGAACCTTAAATTCAATCGGTTTACCAATTTTTGAGGTAGAGCCGCAAATATTTAATCGTTAATATCTCGGATTTGCTATAAGAAAACCATTGCATATTATATAAGATCTATTTGACCTAACAAAAACGTTATTTTTTTAGTTTTTTTATATATTTTTTTGTTTTAATGCCTATGGTTAATGCCGTCAAGCACAATAACATAACGCGCGTACTCTACCGGTAGTAAAGGACACTGCACTGCCGACACTGCCCATAGAATACGATTCCAATTAATTGCATCCAAGGTTATACGTTTTCTCGCGAACAGTGAGAAGTCACGAATCTTGTGAATCGGGGCCTTGGTAGCTTTAGTCTTAGGCTTACCATAATTATGAAATTCCAAACCGGGATAGGAAAAGACATAAAATAATTATGTAAGTATTCAATTAAACGAATATTTACCAAATAAAACGTTGAATAAATCGAAATGATCGGTACTTTTGTGACAAAAAAAAAAACAGAAAGAGGTATGCATAATTACTTATTGAACCACTTCTAGTTTTGGATAGTGTACTTTTCTAGATATAAGGATTATTATTTAATAAAAATTAAAAAAAAATATCTATTTTAACCATTGCATAAAATTACAGATGCCATTTATTTTGTAGAACAAGTCGGACTTGCTCTAACGCGGAGGAAGAAATTTGTGGGGATATTAACTACGATGGCGAACATGAAGAATAAAATAATATGGCGTTTCCAAAATATACACAGTGATTTAAAATGACTGAGGACAGGTTGAATTTCCCGCCAATTTGAATAATTGTGATGTTGGCAATGGTTGCAAATGACAGCTGTTATTTTGGTCCAGTGGCGTAGGTGTTCCTTCTTTGATTATAATTAGGTATATTAAATGGAAACTATTAATTGAATTAATTGAAAGATATATAGTTTCAGTTCAAATTAATTCCCGTGATGGTTAAATAAATAATAAAATGACATCCTTTATTGAGAAAAAAGATGAAATATCGTTGCAGAGGAACGTAACCCTTACTGACGAGTTCACTATGGTATCTGACAGTGATCATAACCTGTATCATGCACGCATACCATATTTGTAAGACTAAATAAGTTCAAACCTGTGGCGGCAAATTCAACCTGTCCTCAATCTTTTTAGATCACCCGTTATTTGTGGAAACAATGGAAAATGTAATATTTCCACCGAGAATTTGAAGTTCGAGACTTATACGCATTGACCTGAGAGGGCTGACATGAGCACTCTTGACAATCGTACTGAAATAATTATTATTTATTCAGTTTACAATTTTTTAATTATTTATTCTTATGAAAGTATTACTGACACTGTGACATAAATTCATAGTAGCAGTTTACAATGGCTGTAAGTTGTTGCATGAACAGAAGTATTACTACATTTGTGTGATTGTTGAATTTCGACCAACAAGATTGTCGACCAATCTGGATATTTAATATTAATTTATGAATTAATGTGTACTATTATTATTGTTAAGCCACAAATGACAAATTATATGCTTAATAACTTTTTAGCTGTTGTCGATCTTTCGAAGTAAGTAGGAGTAAGTAAGTAGGATGTTCCAATTAAAATTCTTAAACTATTTGACATTATTTAGCAAATGTCAAGTTGTTCGGGATAAGTCATATTAGAATCGCAAATCAATAATAACTGTCAAAAAGTGCGATACTTTTACTATCCAAAATTAGTTCCTTTGTTTTATCCTTGTTAGTTACCCGGAAAGATTTTTTGATGAATGCTTGTTTTTGATTTTAATTTCACAATATCTCAGAAACAGTTCACGAAAGCCTAATATAAGTTGATGTCAAAACAATTAGGATAAAAATCTTACTGAAAACTGCAATAATATACCTAGTGTTCCATTTAAGCAAACATAACGTTGGTGTTGGTACGTTGTTGTGGAATATTGTGTAAGCATCAACATATTCTTTTGCTGTAGAGCGTATGACTGTCTGCAACTTGTATGTATGGAAAAATAGTATATTACTAGGAGAATGTGCAGGCCTAATAGGCCTGCTGGTCGACCTAGGTAGATCGCCGAAGCGTTAAGAGGGAAACAAAAAGCCCGGATGCTGCTACACGCGCGACGTGATTATCTCGTACGTTCGAAGCGGTTACGGGGCGCCATCTATTGCTTCGTAGCGTAATGCGAACAGCGACATGATGATGTGCCGCCGTCTGGTGACCGCGTCGCGAAGCGCGCGGCCGTTGCCTAGCAACCACGATCGGTTGCCATGGCGACGCGCTGACCTGTACACTTCTAAAGCATAATCCATAAATTTACCCGAATCGAGGTAAAAAATAACGAAAACTGGGCCGAAAATGGACGAAATCGAAGGCCTAAGCGCTGTACAATCCAATTTAAGGCGGAAAATCGGCGCCTGCGGCGCCGATTTTCGCTTCTCCGAGGAGCAGACCCTTCCCCCGATTCGCCGATTTTCGTAAACTTCTTGCGCGGAGTGTGTTAGACTTTTAGTATATAGTAGGGATAGGGATAGGGATTATACAAGTTTTATAAGACGTCAAATTGGCGCACGAGTTGTTTTGGGCACGACGAGCGTAGCGAGGAGTGCCCAAATGGAACGAGTGCACCAATACTTCTTATAAAACGAGTGTAATATACTATTTTTTCTACTTTGCGTCATTAATTTTATATAAGTTTAGAAATTGTGGTTACTATATCGCGCTAAATTAGAATCTAGGGTATTTTGCGGGTACCACGTGGCAGCACTGTAGTAACTGTCAACTTCGTTAAGGATATCGATGAGATAAAATCATGACAAAATCTAATTGTGAATAATTTTACTCTACTTTAGCCTACAAATTTGAATAAATATTCAGCGAGGTCGCAACGATGATCATAATGGAGCTTGGGGCAACACTTTTAACCCTACTGTGATAAATACATGAAACTTAACCTAAAAAGATAACAACTTTAAAATATAACTAGATATATATATATATATATATATATATTCGTACGGACATACCGTACCCTTCCGGACTCGACCGTAATGATTAATGAATGTAAAGTAAATGGTGAAAAAATGTTATAGGCCTCAGTAGCTCAGTTGGGAGAGCATTCTGCTAGAAACGGAAAGGTCCCTGGTTCGAATCCAGGTTGTGGCTGTAATTTTTGATTTATTTAAAATTTGCATCCCGCCTGGATATCACCATTTACTTTACAAACTTTAAAATA
The DNA here is from genome assembly GCA_963966075.1 of Aphodius sticticus. Lineage (NCBI taxonomy): Eukaryota > Metazoa > Arthropoda > Insecta > Coleoptera > Scarabaeidae > Aphodius > Aphodius sticticus. Next base: position 2,514,166 of record OZ014512.1, on the reverse strand, counting down.
GTCAGAATAGAAGTGTTTGGCGGTGACTGATTAGTTACTTCGAAGAACAAGAACTTACTAAAGAATTGTTATAACGCTTAACGTTTAATAGCGGTGTCTACCTAATTCCGCTACGTAGCCGTTGCGGCTTATATATTTACAAGCACTTATAATTGAAACCCAATTCTAATTTCGGCAAAGTAGTTTATTAGAATAAATTATACTTAGTAAAATTACATGTGATGGAGGTAATACAAATACGTTGCACACAACCAGAACTAAGACGAAGTCGAAAGCGACGGACAAAAACGAATATGAATTGAACCGAGCATCCAATCGTCCAAAATATTACCGAAAACTTATACGTTACATAAACTAAGAAATCCTCTACACTTTAAATGTACTATAGCTTCATACGTGTATGCTGATAAACCATTTATTGCGCATATACAATCTCGCAGCAGTAATTAAAATCGTTCGTATCTACGATGTAGGTTTGATCTTCGCATAATACCTTATTAAAGTAAATGTGGTCCTTGAATTATATCTGAAAAGGGGATTTGATGTTTAGTTGAAAAGAATGATAACGATCACTTACTAGAGTCGTAAAACATCACCGTAAACGTCATGCTGGCGTATTTTGATGAACACAGCAAAACTAAGAAAGCCCCAATCCTTTGGCCATACTATAGCAGGCTACACCCATGTTTAAATATATATAGAATATTGATATTTCGCAGTTTATGTGATTGCAAGCGATTAAGAAGATGCAGTGTGTGGTTATGTTGGGTTATGTATTGTACAGTTGACATATGGCATTTGATATCACTGTGTACCAATCAGACAAAAATGTTACTGTTTTCGGTATTACAATGTGTTAATTGTAACGCTGAAAACAATGTGTTACAATGTGTGTATTGTGAATGCAAAGTAGAAAAACGTATATTTGATTTCTTAAGCCCATTAATATACTTTGTTTATAGCGTGGGACAGCCTGTACATAATATCCTAAAATCAATACCAAAGGACTATACAACCACCATTATACAACTTTAATTCGACTAATGGCAGAAAATTATGCAGTAATTTTTGGAAAAGTTATAAATATTTTGCTAAACCAGAACATAGTGATAGTATGTTAAGAATTTTAACCGGGACATAATACCAAACCGACCGGGACACCGGGACCGATGTCTCAAACCGGGACTATCCCAGTCAAACCGGGACGTATGGTAAGCCTATAATAGTCTATAAGTCAAAGCAAAGAAACCCCGAGCTTACTTTTAGCATACATATGCACAGCGGAAGGTGGATACTGTATATATCGAAATAGAAACGGCGGGCTTCATTATCTTTCATCGGATGTACCGTGTGGTGTGTCTCCTCAGTTCCTGGCGGAGGTTTGGTTGGTCGGGCCGTTCATTTCGCCACTTGGGTGCATACTGCGACCGCTATTCCTGGATCGTTTATTCATAGTTGCCGTCTAGTCGTCCCGTCCGCCTTAGCAGTAAAACTTTGAGACTGTAAAATCGTGCTCATTAAGTTTCCGGGGCTAAGTAGCGGTTGCTGCAGTCGCGGTAGCAAATATAAACATCGCAGCAGCGCGCGCGCGACGCTAAACATCCACGGTTATATTAAAAGTTTAATTTTAACTTGCGGAGGACCAATTTCGCTAAAACAGTTGTTCCACCGCAAGACGTTTAGATTAAATTGGATTCCTGTGTATAGTTCACTACGACCCGTTCGCTAATGCAGATATCAGCCACCCTTGCGGTATGATGGCGAAGTTGTACTGCAACCCCAATTACGTAAACCATAAGATGTACAAGGAGAACAGGAGAGATAAGCAATCTCTCTCGTTTCGTCGTAATTTTGGCGTCGCAATCTTCGCCTAGTACCTACTACACATGTTTATACTGATATTTTTACGAAACAGGACAACGTGGCAAGAATAGCTGTCAATCATGCAAACTAACATCCATCTCATGGTTGGTTTTCGTGATCGTATGGTATAGTCTAAGATCCGGTATAAGAAATATATACCCACATGCGCTATTTCATGATAATAAAGAATATATGCTGGATAATGTATACATTGATACATCACAAATAGGTTGCCTAGCTAAATCACGTGCCGATGATGCTAAACAGTAAAATGCTTAATTACATTTGTTTGATCAACTAGTCCGATTAGTTATTCATGAAAGTCGCTCCTTTTCAAGTTCAGTACACTGCCCTTCTTTATGAGATCAAGCAATGTTATAATATCAATGACTCTAGATATCAGCAGTTCCAAAAAACATATTCAACGAACAAAGACAAAGAACATTTTATAAAGAAGATTAAAGGCAACGACTCGAATCTGATTCCACCGTGCTGGATCTCGCTGAAACAGAAAATTTTGCGCACAATATATGCCAATTCAATGTGGCTTCATGCAACCGATGCATGCTGTGTTAAAATCAATCCGAAGATTGTGGTTGGTTTTTCGATGGCTATTTGAAGCCTAAGTGGTTTGAAGAGGACCCAACATCCTTACAAGTTAACGATATGTTAAGAGAATCGAGACACAAAGAAAACGATGAAGAATTTGGTTTTGACATGGGCACTTCTGACGAGTCGGAATAAGTTTTTATTCCCACCACATTTACTGTGGTAGGGTATATTGACTTTGTCACAACAATTGTAATACCTTTAAGGAAGAGTGGCATATATATTTTTCACCAGCATTGAAATTGAATCGATTGAGGTATGTCCGTCTGTCTATCCGTCTATCCGTCTGTCCGTCTGTCCGTGTACACGATAAGTGCCTTAATTATGAAGTAATTGATCTAAAATTTGGTATACACGCTTATCTCTTAAAAAGGGAAAATCTCCCTTTAAAAGACGTACATTTTGAACGAAAAAACTTATTATTTCATAATTTTGTATTGTCGCTGATAAATGAATGTGTGAGTGAAACAAAATTCATATCGTTCCTAATATTTAAATTATCGGAGAAATCTTTAAAAGAACTCGCTGCATCTTTGTGTGTCAAATGGAATTTCGCACGCAACGCTTCTCAACACTCTCAACACTCGCGCAGAAAATTTAACATCTTAAATCTAGGCAACCATGGATTCAACAAACTTTTTCATGAGGCAACCTAATACAGTTGGATTAGGAATAAAATAACCTTTCATTTGATATGTAATTCGATAAAATAACTTATGAGAGTATATTAATAACGCTTACTTACCTGTTTATACCTGGCAACTCCATAGTTGCGCAGAGGGGAAAGTAGGCAACCTTTATTTTTTCAATTCCTTGGGGTATATTCTCTCAGCTGATGAGCGACTTTCATGAATAACTAATCGGAGTAGTTGATCAAAAAAATTAATTACGTTTTATTATTTCATTTCTTTATTATCATTAAATAGCAAATGATGGTATATATTTCTTATACAGGATCTCGCACTAGTAGATACTTAATCACTTTTCGCATATACATATATTTATATGCGAAAACTGATAATAATTTAATTCGCATTTGATCATTATATTACATTACAATAATATTAAATCGATGTGGAGTGTCTCAATATTGTGAGGTTTACGACTTTTTTTACCTTGTAACAATTTGAGAAATACTGGTCGTATTTGACATAAGATATTACGAAACTGACAAAACTACGGTTGGTTCTACGCCCAGAAAGCATTTGCCGCATTTTTCTATAAGATTACACACAAAAAAATCTATATTTCTAGTTGATGGCTTTTTTTTTGTTTCAATTCTTGTTATTTCAAAAAATTTCAAAAAATGGCATTTTTTACGTGAAACGCTAACAGTCGATGTGGAATCGTCCAAACATTTCAAGCAATCTGTCTGTATGTTGCTTTAGGTGACTCCTAAAATCTAATCCAAGTTAGTGTGTATAATTTGAATCAGAAAAACAAAACTATAGGTATTGCGGTAAAACAATGTTCAATATGAGTTAAGTTTGATTTTGAGTAATAAAATAAAACCTATAATTCATTCAGTATTTGATTTCTTGTCATCAAAAATATCTTCAGATTTTCGAAAGATTTTTTTTCAGTTTATTGATAACAAAAAATATACCTCCTATATTCAAGACGCGCTCGTGACGAGTTTTCGAAAGGTTTTCAACATTAACAAAATTTATTAATTTTTAAATTATAAAAACAACAAATGGCTTAATTTACAACCAGCTTTCGTTTTGTATAGAATCAGCTTTAATTTTTTTTGGGGTGCAGGTTTATTTTATTTATTTATTTTATTTTATATTTTTTGCAGGTTTATACTAGAGTGATATTGAGTATTCAAATCGATGCGATATGACTATCGGAATTTGTAAACAAAAAATTGCCACAGGCCATTTTTGCACTGGGCTGACTATTCAGTAGTTGTGGGTGCAACTTAGAGAAGTTTTCAACGATAAAATTCAGCTTTGTTTGCATTAAAAATTCAATATTTACCTTAACACGGGTTTCCTCCGTTTATATGCATGTCCTAAACAAATTTGCCGTTCCGACCAACATCTATCCATCTCAACTTAGAAAAAATTCCTAAAATCGATTTAAAATGAGAACGGTGTCCCCCCCGATGGACCCAACTATACCTATAATGGACGTCATTTTTAATTTCTCGAGAAAAAGTCATTCTTTATAAAGAGTTTTGGATGTCCTAAAAAGTCGAAAGCCATTGTTAATATTTTTATTTAACATACAGGATGCTTAGAAAACACGAAATTGTTAAATTGGCCGAACAGTAAACTATCGGTTTTTCGGAATTAGAACAAAAATGTTATAGGTAAAAGTTGTTTTATATTTAATTTATGCCCAGATAACATATTTCAATGTTGTATTCTAAGCTTTATATTTTATTTATTTTTAACAAAGTAATTTAACAAATCACTACTCCACAATGGGTATCCGGAAAACTTGATAAAGACGCTGATAGACAAAACCCGTAAAACTTTGGACCCCCTGTATTCAAAAACCCCACACAGTGCTGACCAAATATACAGAACCTTCACATATAATGACATAAACGCCAAGTTACATAAGGTCCTAACTAATTTTCAAATAGTCCCGGCATATAGAAATAACAATCAGATATTGAAGAAGTTAACCAATTACAGGTATGAAGAAAAAGACATTAGTGATCGTAGTGGAGTTTACTCTGTAAAATGTTGTAAATGCCAGTCTGTATACGTTGGTCAAACATGCAGAAATTTAAAGACTCGATGGCGTGAACATTCAACGCGATCTACTACCAACATGTTCCAACATACTTTGAAACCTGATCACAAAATGAATTATAAGGATGTGAATTTGGTGCATAAATGTGACAAAGGCTTCAAATGGATCTACTTGAACAGCTGGAGATCCATAAACAAAAAATAGACCCGAACATTCAATTATTAAACGAGCAATTGGACTTTCACATAAAACCATTGGTCACATTTTAAATTTCACCCCGACTAATATAAGTTAAGAATAAATAATATACTCCCACCCTATATCTATACACCCTTCCCTCGGTATACCACTAAACGACCCCCGTTTGCTATTTAAAACTGATTTTTTAACACATGCACACTTGGTTGCCTGAGTGATGATTTTAGACATCTCCCGTTTTTGGTTATTTCAGTTATTTTCTATTTTGAACCTGTTTTGGCTCACAATAACCTCCCAAACACCGTAAGACAACAGAGTTTAGTGTTTGATTGTCGTCTAATATTCTGTCAGTTGTTACTAGTCTGATTGTGCTCGTTATTAGTAATGTGCTAACTATGTACCAGATGAGGAGAGTGTTTATTGTCCGTAGTTATCCTCCAGATTTGACAGTAAGTGCTGTTATAATTTTAAAGATTTTGATTTAGGTTATGTTTTATTTATATTTACTAGTGAAACTCTCTATTTGTTGTAGATTTAGGGCTGAAGATGGTTTAAACAACCGAAACATGTACCCTATGTAAATTTAATGTTTATTAAAGCAACGATAAATATAGAGGCTTCTAATTGTTTTTATTAATATTACTCCACATGTTCCCCTCCTACAGCTCCACATTTTTCCAATCTTCTTCTAAACTCCCGATATGCCAAACCAATTGTTTCTTCATTTATTTCGTCTACCGCTTCCCTAATTTTTAATTTCAGAATTTCTACATTATCATGAAAATTATTCGCATACACCTTTTGTTTTAAATAACCCCACAGAGAAAAATCAGGTGTTAAATCAGGTGAACGTGGTGGCCATCCTATAGGACCGAACCCTCCAATCCGCTTATTTGGAAAATGTCTGTTCAACCAATCCCAGACTTGATATGCGCTATGAGCAGGACAACCGTCGTGTTGATAGTAGGGAGTAAAAAATTTTCCAACATATCAAAATAAGTGTTTTGGTTTACAGTACCGTAAAAAAAGTATGGTCCAATTATTTTCTTGTAATAAATCCCACACCAAACATTCACTTTTTTATATTTTTGAGAATTGGTTGTAATACGGAAATTTGGATTTTCTTGAAACCAATATATGCAATTCTGTGAACTAACCACTCCATTTGTGGTAAACGTCGCTTCGTCACAGAAAATAATTTTTCTGTAGAAAAATCTATCGACCATAATTCGTTCTCCCATTAATCGGCAAAATTCTAATCGACGGGCATCATCTCCTTCTACTAAATTGTGCATTAGTACTGGTTTATAAGGATGAAATCTTGGATTTGGATTTCCTTTGCAGGTGGGTTTTACTGATGTTTAAGTCTCGAGATATTTGCCTCAACGACTTTTTTGGGCAAGTGTTCACGGAATCAATAGCTCTAACATAGCTTCTGCATCATCTTCGCCATTTCGTTTTCTTTTTCTTGATATTTTTCACGTCTCCTGTAGCATGAAATTTTTTAACCAAGTCACGAACACAATTAACAGAAACGTATACCTCAGGGTATTTTCTGTTAAAATCTTCAATAGCACGGCGGTACGATACCTCACCTATGCCGTAACAAAGAACTAAATAAGCCCTTTGCTCTAAAGTCAACATACTTTCAACCAGCTTCTATCTACAAATTGCTTGGATACGCTGTTACTACTGTCAACTCATCAATCATAATTATGGTCTCTAAATTTTTTGTTCACCTTTATGTAATGTCTTTTTTTTTAAATAGAACATTCAAGTTTGATATTTAAGTATAAAATTAATTCAAATGAACTTTTACCTATGACATTTTTGATCTAATTCCGAAAAACCGATAGTTTACTCTTCGGCCAATTTAACATTGTCGTGTTTTCTAACCATCCTGTATGTTAAATGAAAATATTAACAATGGCTTTCGACTTTTTAAGACACCCAAAACTCTTTATAAAGAATGACATTTTCTGGAGAAATTAAAAAGTACGTCCATTATAGGTATAGTTAGGTCCAGGATGTTTTACTTCACGTGTAAAACAATCAAATTATTAGTCTCATATATTTCAAAAAGTATAATTTGGAAACCCTATCGGCAAGTGTGAATAGAGTTCCCTACATGATTCTGTGAGCATCGATTAGGTTGAGTTAGCTAAAAATTGATAACGTGGAAACAAAGGAAAATGGAATTGGAAATATCTAGACACGCTTCACTTTCAACAGATGACAAGTTTATATCCATTGTATGAGGTCTAAGGAAATATTTCAGGTACCAAACAAGAATATTTATAACGTAATAATGGTTATAGTAATTATAATATTTTATTAGTTTCACCGAAACGTTCATCACTAGAGATAACAAACGCCAGCGTATCTGTTGGAATATACATTGTCTTGCACACTCTCTTTTATCTCAGTGCCAATCATTGCCGGACGTCGATACATTTGCTAATTGGCGTTAAGTTTCCTCCCTCTGATGTCCTAATTTGACGATTTGCAGCACAGAGGCTATTGGAGTGCGTTGCAACGTCCAGTACCGTTCCTGAGCTATGTATACACAGATGACCGTTATTGGATTAAGGCCATTGTTCTAATGCAAACTCAATTGTAAACTCCCCATGTCTATCCCCGATCATCGCATTGTGCATTATAGTCCGACCACTTCTAAAGGTGCTCGTTAAATTATCGAAATTATTAGTAAACGTATTTAGTACACCGCACTAATCCAACTATGTTCTGTACTCATCTTGAGATCTAGCTCGACCAAATAAATACCAATTAAAATAAGGAGTTTGGCTGGAAAAATCTACACACAAAAAAACTAATGCTCAATTCAAATGTATATATTTATTCAGAAATATACAGTGTCTCTCACTGGACGATGGATTGTATGGGTACGTTTGTTATTATTAAAGATACAAAGTCGGTTAAACGGGCAAAGTAGTGCATATTTATGTGCTGTTTCATAATCCGTTCAGAAAACAGTTGAATTCCAAATGGTTTCCAAACTATTTAAAAAAAACGCAAAAATGTATTTTTTTTAGTTATGGTCATAACTTCTTTATTTGTGATCCCATGAAAAAAGCGTTTTGACATTATAAAGGCACATTTTTGTCTACAATTTGATTATGTCAGTTGAAAATTTTTTCGCCAATGAATTCGTCAGAAACAGACAAAACTATTGTTTTTCTTATGGACGCCATATTGGTTTTATACATGTTTGGATTCAGAATTTTTTTCTGAGTAATTTGGTATGCCACATGCCATATTTAGAACACAATAAGCCGACAAAATTGAAGTTTCTTTTTTTATATCTGGAATTCTTAGCGTACAAATGTTGTTAGAAGCAAGGAAATCGAAAAAAAAAATGACCTAATGATCAAAGTCAGCGTACAACTCAAAGTCACTCAATGGACTACTGGAAGGAAGTACCCTTAAAGATCAGTTTCACGCTACGATTATCAGGAAAATATCAAGCCTTTGGTATCATTGTGTCGGAAAATTTTTTTCCTAGAATAATCAGGGTATTTCCTTCGAGTAGTCCATTGATTGTACGCAGACTTTTATCATTAGGTCAATATTTTTGTCGATTTCGTTGCTTCTAACAACATTTGTACGCTACGAATTTCAACAAAATGTCAAGTATTTGGTATCATTGTAATCGGAAGTATGTTATCTATCGAATAATCAGGGTGTGGCCATTGGGTACCCGTGAAAAAAATGACTCACTGGCCAAAAATCAATTAAATCACGCTAGAGACCGCCAGTAATGCAATGTCGGCCAAAGTCGATTTAGTTAGTGTTTATTTGACCATTTTCGACTATTTTCACTAATTCATAGCCACCTAGATTAATACACAAAAAAGTAATTTTTGCGTTGCCTTAGTGATAAAAATTGACGGGCGCTGTTTTTGTGTTTAGAATGTCGCCCTGATTGAAAATATCACACAAAGAATATAGGGTGCCATTTAAAATTTCAATGGTGACGTCATTTCCGGAAAAACCGGAAGTCATATTAGCCTCAAGAGTTTTTCAAATTTCATTCGTCCAGCTTTATAAACACCAAAAAATAAACGGGAGTACCTTTTCCGTGGGTCACCCGGTATATTCATGCCAAATATTTCTTTTTTAGTGTGTAGATTCTCTTAGATTCGTTACACGAGATGAAAATACCGCGTCTCTATGTTAATGTAATTATTGCAATTTGAACGTATACGTCTGCCAAACGATATCTCCACGAACTTGGAGGACATGCTACAAAAAAAAACTGTGCTAGCAGCTCGTTTACGTCGGCCTACTGAAAAAGGAGGAAATAAATGACGTCGACAAAAAATAAAAGACGGCCGAGCACGGTGAGAGCCACGTTCTTAAGTAATTACAGCCCCCAAATCACTCCAACCGAAACTTAGTTTCTACACGTTCCAATGTAGATGGGATGTGCAGTAGTGACGTTGACAAATAAGGTACATTTACGTTGCTCCGCTACCGCACACTGCGATCTGTCGAACTCGCAAGGGAGTGCAGTTCATCTAAATTTAAGTATTTAAAGGAACGATACTCCAAACAGTGACGTGTAACAAAACATTTTGTACTTGAATGAAATGTATATTTATCTAACAATAGGGTAATTGACTGTATTAAAATTATGGCTTGTATTATAGTCATCCTAATAGATTACAGTTTAAGAAAACTATTTGTTATTACTTTTCGAAAAAAGATGCGTTATTTCTATTAAAAACCAAAATTGAAATTGAATTTTATTCACGTCCTATCACGTGATTGAAAACGCTCTCTAATTGGCTCAGTCTCCAGTGACGTCATTCGTTAGTACGCTTAGAGCGCTTTCGGTTTGTCAGGGTAGGGTATGGGGAGAGCAATGCTCAGATAACCTGGGTCGGCTGTCTCTCTCTTAATAGACGGACTATCGTCATACGGCGTTTATCTGCATATAAGAGAGAGACAGCCGACCCAGGTTATCTGAGCATTGCTCTCCCCATACCCTACCCTGACAAACCGAACGCCGCGCGTCACTCTCACCGTACCCTACCCGATTATCCCACCGCGCTCTTATGCTTCTCCCGTTTGAATTTAATAGCACTAAAGTGCCATGTTAGCTTAACTTTGTAGGTTAGGATAGCCCTAACCTTAAGCTGTCAGATTAGATAATACCTGGTTTGAAAATACGATAGATAACTTATTCTAGTCAGTTTTATTTACTTCGAAGTACTCTTCACAACAAAAAACACTTGTATTGGCCGCTATTTCTTTCATTTGGATTTCTACGAGCCAACCACTTTCTCCGCAGTTTCAAATCTTGCTACAAATAGTTTACCGGAGTTTTTATTGACGTATTTCTGCACTGCGGATTTATACACCATTTATAACACATTTTTATGTAGAAATTGTGAAAACAACACATCATACAACACAATTACCAAACGACGACGATGCCGATGCTGACAGACCATATGGGCTGATTTGACAACTACTATCGTGTGACGTCACACAACAGAAAGTATCGTTTTGGCGGGACATTTTGTGATTAAATTTTTAACGCTGATTTTTATGAAATATTGAGGAAATAATTACGAAAAATAATGCATTTACAATGTAGAGTGAAGGAATAAGCACACTAACATGGTTTTCCAATAATAGTCAAATACCCTATTGTACAGCGCGGCTAAAAAATAGTCCAAATGTACTGTAAACTGTAAATTCCAGTTGCCATACGGAGAGTGTGTTAAACCATATGCCGGCAACTATGGATGGATTAGCTTAAGAGTTGTTATTTTGAAAGGTGACTTCATGAAGTGATGACATCGATTCGTTTCCGAGAAGCCCTGGGAGTCTATTCTCGTCATCTTTTTGAAGCGACTGCGAGACTCTCGAATGGTTAGGTGAGAGTGGGGATATCGGCGGTTGCCAAGTGTTTGGAAAGTATGGGCGTGGCGCGTGCGTTATTGTTGTTAGCGACGAGCAAACTTGCTCATAGATACGTTCGTATTGGCCTGGCGCGTGCGTTATTGTACTTAGCGACAAGTAAATTTGCACATAGATACGTTCCAGAGGGAAACCGCTGATATCCCCACTCCGTCCACCTCATTCGAGAAGTCTCGCATTCGCTTAAAAAAAATGACGAGAATAGACTCCCAGGTCGCGCAATGGTGAAATTTTAGTGATGGGAATGAATCAAGTGTGGGATGTGTGTTTATGATAATATATCCAAAAATGCAACATGCACTTAAAGAAATATTTCAGAAAAAAAGATCGTTGAATAGTTTTTGATAAAACTTGAGGAGTTTCAGATTCTGCAGCAAATGCGCAGTTGACGTTTGCTCTGATAACACTAGTCAGCATTTATTCTGGACCGAAAGGAATACATCTTATATCGACAGGGCTGTCTTCGCAGATAACATACATTTTATCTCATGTTCATATTTATTACTCCAGGTTATGCTTATTTGATCCTACTGAGAAAATTCAATTTACTCACATATAACTAAAAGTTTACTCAAAATGTAACCCAAAAATAATATTGATATTATGTGATAAATGCAGAATGCATGCACAATGAATGCACAAGAACTCAAGCAATGTCTAGCAAACACAAGGTTAAATTTTACTTTGCACGTCACGTTTTCTTCAAAATCTAAAATATATAAAAAAAAGGTACGGCACATTATACCGGGTGACCCACGGCATAGGTACTCCCGATTATTTTTTTAATTTATAAAGCTGGACGAATGAAATTTGGGAAAGTGTTAATAGACCAAAAATGCCATTCTTTGGAATACTCTTGAGGTTAATATGACTTCCCGTTTTTCCGGAAATGATGTCATCATTGAAATTTTAAATGGCACCCTATATTATTTGTGTGATATTTTCAATCAGGATGACATTTTGAACACAAAAACATATCGATCGTCAATTTTTATCACCAAGGCAACGCAAAAATAACATTTTTGTGTATTAATCTAGGCGGCTATGAATTGGTGAAAATAGTCGAAAATTGTCAAATAAACACTAACTAAATCGACTTTGGCCGACATTGCATTACTCGAGCCCTCTAGCGTGATTTAACTGGTTTTTGGCCAGTGGGTAATTTTTTTCTCACGGGTACCCAATGGCCACACCCTTATTATTCGATAGATAACATCGTTTCGATTACAATAATACCAAATACTTGATATTTTGTTAAAATTCGTAGCGTACGGTGACTCTCTATACAGTATTCAGTAATCATATTATTTTATGTGAGTAGTGAGTATTTTACACTACTCAAATTTATTTTATGAGTAGTGACTATTGTATTCATACTCATAATCATGGGAAAAATTAGTCCAACTCTTGTGTCTAGACTCTAGAACATCAAGCAATTGGCGGAACTCCGTTTCAAAATAGTTAATATAAACGGCCCGTAGAGTTACTATAAACTGACGCTATTGGTTGATCCATTACAACAAACAAAGTAACTGCCCGTTTCCGTAAATGATACGGAGTTAGAGTTGTTTCTTTGAGATGATATTTGAAGGAACAAACTTTTTTCCTTATTGCCATCCAAAAGTGAAGTTTATAATTCAACCTAATGCTCACCATTTTGTTTTTCTTTTCTTTTAATTTTAGTTCCATTCAACTTATTGAAAATAGGCTTATACATAGCTGCCTAAAAATTAGCTATTTTTAATATCTTGAGAAAAAACAGCCGAGGATCAAAACCCATTATAAACGTCACAAATTACACAAATAATGGCCATTAATATTCCATCGTGGTACGCCGATACACCAGACGAAGTAGGGGGAATCAGTGTCTGGGCCATCGGAGGGTTGGAGTGTCTAATATCCTCCTCGGTTTGTCACTCGACAAAGAAGAACAGGAAGAGAGCTGAAAGTTACACACAATGAGGATGGATGGGGGAATGGGGATGGGGGGGAAGTGGTGCGGCGCCCGCCGTCAGAAACGTGAACCTCCCCCCGGCGATGACTTTTAATGTAGCCAGCGCGAGGTGACGTGCACGCCTGACCTGGCCAAACAATAACTTGCTGTTAGGGCTCAGCGCGATTGCCGCCTCAGTTGCCAGATTTGTTATTACGCGACACGCAACGCCCGACTTCGACTTTAGGGGTAATCAAGTTAGGGGAAGCACGTAAACCGCTCCCTGACAGTCAATCCTGAACAGCTTTTTAACTCACCATTCATTTACTGTTCATCGATTAAATAGGTGCCTTACGTTCAATATTTACCGCAGTTATAACCAATCCTTGAAATGAGGATATAAAATATACTAAGGCATTTCGAGTATTTTTTTGCGTACAGAAAAACGTGTAACGTATTTCAAGTAACCAGATACAAGTCTGTACAGAAACGCAGTTCAATGATTGAATATTACTTACTACTGTGAAATTAAATTATTTTTCCTGTAAAATTTACAAAATGCCCTGTAAAATTTAGGTGCTACCATACTAATTTCACAAGAATATGTTTGTGGAATATGTGAATTCTGTAAAAACAATACAGAAATTTAGCTGGAATCCAATTACCAGCGATGTTACAGTTAATTCTTCTTTTACAGCTTTTTTGGTAGTTTATTACATTCATTTTCTGTAACATTAGAGATATTTCTCTCTAGGTATAAACTTATTTGTTCGTTTTAGTTCCTTCTTACCAAAGGAAGGAAGAAGAAAATACCTACTAATCAAACAATGCGAAAACGAAGTATACAAAAGTACCTTTTACAAATAGTAAATTAATTGAAAAATTTTCAAAAAAAATCATTGCTCGAAATATAATAATTAAGAAACATTTATTCTGAGTAAAAAGTTTCATATGGACCTATTGATAACAAGTTAATATTCCTTAAGAAGTTAGAGCCATTTAAAATACTGTTTTATTAATATTTGGTTATTTTTTAAGGTATTGAAAACATAAATAAGTCCCTATTTTTTTTTTATTATTAATATGCATAGGATGCTTATATAGATGCATATTGACACTAATCTAAAAGATTAACCATCAATTTTACACTGAATTCTTAAAACTAGGTACTTGTCTCTAATAGGCTATCCACTGATGTCCCTATATTTACTTTGTCCCAAACAAGAAGCACTAACACTTCACTCACTGTGCTCTGCTTTTTACACATTTCACTGATTCACTAGTTCGAAGGGTTTAGTTCTTTATGAAACATTTGTCAGAACAATAATTACGTTCTGAGAAAAAAAAAGTGTGGGAATAAACACCCAAGTAGAAGATATTTGTACACACTAATTTTGTCTATAACAGATGATCTCTATATTTTCTTTTAAAGTTTGTTAAATAAGAAAAAGTTGCGTCTATAATTGCAAATCACTCTGTATATTTATTGATTTTCTATGAACCCGACCGACATAATTTTCGTCATAGAAGCTCAGAACTCGTCTAGTGATAGGTCAGTTATCTTATCTGGAATGTAAGATCATATGGAAACCCACCACCTACAACTCTGTTCTTCTCCTAAAGTACCATTATGAGCAGCAGATTCAAATTAGCTAAAAATAGGTTTATTTTGTCACATATTTGGAAAGGCAAAAATATTGAAAGCAAATAATATTAGAGTTAGACCAATAATTTTGCCAGATTGTTGTTTTCTAGAGGTTATTTTGTTTTTATGTAACAGATAATTTTGTAAGTAATATTGTCAATTGATTTTATAATCAATTTTTTTTATAGTCTAGAATGTTGCCCGTTGGCTGTAATATCGAAATAACAGTGGTTTATTGGGTTAGAAGGGCTCCAAATCAAAACTAAGATCATATGGAAACCCACCACCTACAACTCTGTTCTTCTCCTAAAGTACCATTATGAGCAGCAGATTCAAATTAGCTAAAAATAGGTTTATTTTGTCACATATTTGGAAAGGCAAAAATATTGAAAGCAAATAATATTAGAGTTAGACCAATAATTTTGCCAGATTGTTGTTTTCTAGAGGTTATTTTGTTTTTATGTAACAGATAATTTTGTAAGTAATATTGTCAATTGATTTTATAATCAATTTTTTTTATAGTCTAGAATGTTGCCCGTTGGCTGTAATATCGAAATAACAGTGGTTTATTGGGTTAGAAGGGCTCCAAATCAAAACTATCCATGCATTGACCTTGTTTATAAATCCAATAATTCAAATAATAATCCCATGCTAAAATAATACATAAAAGTAACACTGAACCGGCGACCGCCACCGGTATTTGTTACTATTTTTCATTACACCACTGCAGCGTTCGGGATCGCCAATCACGTCTATCACTCTGGTCTATCAAGAATCATCCCTCGAATTTTACCAATTACCGTACGTGTCTGGACAATCACATATGCAGCGAAGAACACTTATCTTGAATAAATTATTGTGATTATCTTGAATAAATTTGTTTTTTTTTATTTAACGTATGCACTTTATGGGTGTCCCATTTTTTCCCCACAAAATTATTTTGTAAAAAGCAAATGTCATTCTGACTAAAATGTTTTATACGGACTATTTGTTGTAGGTACAAGTTACCGCCTTTTGAATTATTACAAAACAAGGAAAAATAAATTACGTTTCAATCAACGCGAATCAAAAAAGTAACACAATCAATAGAAAAAATCTGATGTGGCCAGGCACATAACTTTATCATACTATATATAAAATTAATAGTTTAGCTGCATGAGATATTATTTGATCGAGATCGGCTATGTCTGCATTAAAATAAAACTAGTAGAACTAGACAGATATGTCGATTAAAGCTGCGTTCGGATATTGTACTCCGTTGACAACGGGTACACCGTCCAAATGACACGTGTTATTGGGTGTAGAAAGTGCGTTTCGATTGGTGGCAATGGTTGGTAATGGCGGTGGTAGCAGACGAAATTATTGTGTTTCTCACATGTCGTGATGGTGACACATATTAGTTTGCATGTACATAAACTTGAGTCACTAGCAAATGCTATTAGAAATACTATAATGGCGTCTACTACCACTGCCATTAGCACTAATGAAAACGCACCTTAACGGTCTACAATATCCGAACGCAGCTTGTATTGACAATAGTATTGTCAAAGCATTAGCGTTTGACACTATCTACACCGTCATTAAAATCACATCTGACATTTAATCTGACATATCCTGGCTACTAGTTTTAATGCAGTACGACCGATCTCGATGAAATAGAATTTGCTCATGCAGCTAAACTATTGATTGTACCAAAAAATGTCATAGTCATAAATTGTTCAGAATTTCCTCTAGTTTAATTTATTATTTAACTATTTCGACGAAATTCCAGAAATGCCGGCTTATTTACAAAATCTTTCAAAAATGCTAACACTAAACCTCCAGTTCCTTTGGACCCTTTTTAACAGAAAGCTTTTCAGCTCTAAGTTTGGCCATGAAACTTCTAAATATGAAGTTTCGTTCCGATACCTTTAGTAGTTTCTCCGGAATCGTCGCCACAAAAAACGGGTACACACACACACACATCCACACACACACACAGACATTTTTTTGTACCTTGGTCAAAAATGTTCAGGGGACCCAAAAAGACATATTTCCGCTAAAACCTCAAAATTTTTTTTTGGCACAATTACAATACTTTACATACTGCGTATGATTAAGTAAAAAGTAAATAAATTTAAGTAAAAATATTTAAAAAAAATTGAATAAACAAATGAACAAAAAAATATCATGAAACCTTTTCTCGTAAGTACATGTTATTCCGAGTAAAAAGTTTAATGTGTTTATCTACGACTCGCATATAATAAGTTCATTGCATACGTATCTATGACTCTATAATCCCTATCACGATACTCGCCAATGGTGACACTAGCGTTGTATAATAATGACAGTTCGTTCAAATAATGACTTCATTATTTGAAGGAACTGTCATCATTATACGAATGTACTGTCAAAGTCAGTCTAAACCTACGTGGATGACAGTTATTTGACAGTTTGCCTCGCCACCATTGACAAATACATTTAAAAGATTTGATATAAAATGGAATTTATGAGTCGTAGATAAAACGTCTTCGACTCGCACACAACTGATATAAATCGCTCGCATGTTTATATCCTTAGTTATGTGCTCGTCAAATAATATACTATTTATAGGTTTTGCCGATTCCCTAAGAAGTTGGGGTTATGTAAAACTTTTTAATGAAGTGGAAAAGCTATGAAGTCCATACAAAACCTTTTACTCAGTATGACATTTATTACCTGCAAAAAGTTTTATGGGAAAAAAGTGAATAAATAATAAATAAGGAATAATAAATAAACCACCACGCCGCTACTGGGTGACTTCGCAGTGACAGTTCACCACGACAACTGTCAAAATAAACTACAATTGTTCCACTATAGTAATCATATGTAATATAGACGCTTGACCATTATAATTCCAATGGATTATTGGATATAAGCAAGTAGAAATATTTTCATCCTTTTCTATCATTTTACTAATATGCGTAGGAAGTATTTCCGCGCCATATCAATTGCGGACTGTTTTAGACCGCTCAACTTATCTGAAACGGACAGTAATGGTAATGGCAGTGGTAGTAGACGCTACTATAGTATTTCTAATAGTAAATTGCTAGTGACTCATGTTTATGTAGATGCAAACTAATATGTGTCACTATCACGCCTGGTGAGAAATACTATAATTTCGTCTGCTATCACCACCATTACCACCAATCGGAACGCACCTTAACTCAATAAACCCGTAAGTAAAAAAATGTAGTTTTTTCTATTGCTGATAAAAAATTATTACTAATGTGTGTTTTTTTGCTGAATAGAGAGCATTGTGACTGAAATTATCGCAAGAAAATTTTGATGAACAATACGATTTAGTCTTATAATAACTTTTCATATCGTAAAAAGTCATTAATACTGTTGAGCATTTCGCAGGAATAAATGATGTAGTTTTTCTTATTTTTAGAAAGAAAATCTGGAACAGCGATTAACAAAGTATAAGAGTCGTGCAGATGTCCTCCCAGCCGAAGTCCGAAATAGATGTAAGCAAGCGCGACAAAGAAACGCTTTGAAATACGAGTCACAAAAGGAAACCACGCGACGGAACATCCACCTGAGGACAGTCTTCATTATTCAGGCCGGCTGGTGAGCTAGGAGACGGTCGCTACGTGCGCGATTCTTCATCCAGCAATTCATTAATTCAGTATCGATCGCGGTGCCCACAATGCACGCCGGTGTCACTGTGATAAATCAGGGCTTCCAAGCCTTCGACCACATTACGTAGGTCATTTGCCTGTGTCGAGTGCTCGCCTCCGAACGGACATATGGCCGTGAAGCTGGCGGTTTATCATTCCATTTTTATGCCCCTTCCTCGCACCGCTTCCGATATATCGCGACCGTTTTGATTAATATTGCTTTAATGGCGTGTTCAGCTCTTCAGTTCACTCCAAGGAAGTGGTATTAAGTACTGGGACGGAGCTGGTTCCAGTTTTTCCTGTTGAATACTCAAAATGCTATTTGGGATAATCGATGGATCGCATATATCATATGGACTATAGAAAATATACCCCCTTTTTTTAACATTTCAAGAATCTTTCTGTATGCTTTTCTTACTTTTCTTTATCTCCCTACAGAAAGATAGACTTCTATTTTTGTTCTTCTTTTGTTGTCTATATAATCACCATTATTACCAGTGTTTGGGCGATTCTTTTTGTTGCACAGGATGTGGGAAATTAACAGTGCAACAGGTCAAACAACACGGTTCAAAAGTAAAATTGGAAAAAGTGATTAATGGTACTCATATGTATTGAACTCCCCTATGTATTACGGTATTTAAGTTATCTATGTCGATGGTTGATGTTTATGTTTATGCTCGCAGGTTTCTTATGGTCCTCAGAATTTCATTTGGCATTACTGGTAATAAGATGAAGGATTGCTGCTATGATTGTATTGCAATTGAATCGGTCGGTTCGAAATCAGTACAAGTTCAAAAGGTGAGTTCTGAGAAAATTAACAAAATAATTTTGTCGGTGCAATATCTTGAAAAGTATAGCAGTTAAAGTTAGTTGAAAAGTTAGCTATTTGTGCCAACAGACAAAATATAAAGGATTTCCATGAAACTTATTTCCAGTAATATTTGAAGATTGATAATCAAAAATGTCGTGTCAGATGTTCTAAATAAATTCAAAATGGCGGATTATACATGGTTAGTCAAAATTACACCTTAGTAATTCTTCAACCGTGCAGAATTTCAAAGAACAATTCAAACAAACGTTTTTTGGTTTTAAACAAGCTATCGTCTAAATATATTTTCAATATACAGGTGTTTATTTTATTCTGGAAATTTGGTAAACTTTTCATTTTCTGATAGAACACCCTGTATATTTTACATTTTTATAATTCTAAACTTAATTCGATTTGAGATTTTAGCGGAAATATGTCTTTTTGGGTCCCCTGAACATTTTTGACCAAGGTACAAAAAATGTCTGTGTGTGTGTGTGTGTGTGTGTGTATGTGTGTGTGTATGTGTGTGTGTGTGTGTGTGTGTGTACCCGTTTTTGTGGCGACGATTCTGGAGAAACTACTAAAGGTATCGGGACGAAACTTCATATTTAGAAGTTTCATAACCAAACTTAGAGCTGAAAAGCTTTCTGTTGAAAAGGGTCCAAAGGAACGGATGGTTTACTCATAGCATTTTTCGAAGATTTTGCAAATGAGCCGCTATTTGTGTAATGTCGTCAAAATAGTTAAATAATAAATTAAAGGAGAGGAAATTTTCTATAATTTATGTATATGACATTTTTTGGTAGAATTTATAGTTTAGCTGCATGAGCAAATTCTATTTCATCGAGATCGGTCGTACTGCTTTAAAACTAGTAGCCAGGATATGTCAGATTTTTTGATTCTAATGACAGTAGCTAGTGTCAAACGCTAATGTTTCGAAAATACTACTGTCAATATAGGCTGCGTTCGGATATTGAACACCGTTACACTTTTTACACCCAATAACACGTAAGTGTCATTTGGACGGTGTACCCGGTGTCAACGGAGTACAATATCCGAACGCATCTTTAATCGAGATATCTGTCTAGTTCTACTAGGTTTATTTTAATGCAGACATAGCCGAACTCGATCAAATAGAATCTCATGCAGGTAAACTGTTAATTTTATATATAGTATGATAAAGTCATGTGCCTGGCCACATCAGATTTTTTTAACATACTGCGTATGATAAAGTAAAAAATTATGTCTACAAAAAAATTAATCCTAGAATTAAAAAATGTATAAATATACAGGATGTGCTATCAGTTACCAAGTTTACAGAATAAACAATAGTTTGTTTAAACCCAGAACTTTTTTTGATTTGTTTTTCAGCTGGAGAATTATTTAGGTATTTCGATAATTTCGTCAATTTTTGATTAATTGTTCATAACTGAAAAATAATGCATAAAAAATCATACAAATGATCTTAGAATTAATCTTAGAATTAAAAAAATGTAAAATTATACAGGTTGTTCTATTTGAAAGACGATATCCAGAATAAAATGAACAACCTGTATATTAAAAATATATTTAAACGATAGATTGCTTAAAACAAAACAACTTTTACTTAAAAAAATTTTTGAAATTGTTTACGGTTGGAAAATTATTTAGCTGTTCCGGTAATTTTGACTAACCCTGTACATGGCATTATGATAGAGTATGATATAGAGTTTGATGTTTATATATATGATAGAATTAAATTTTCTCTTTTACGGTGGTAGTCGGTCCGGAAGTCACGTGGTAGTAAAATTCTAAATTTTCACGTTACATACTTGAGGACTTTTTTAATATTAGCTATCTTTTTGATATTGATATTCATATTGATTACTTCGGCTACCTCAACAACGATTTTAATGCAAATTACGAAGTTGGCGAATGTTTACGACTGATATATCAGTAGAAACTGAGTAGAAACGCGTTGCATGAGGGAGCAAAAAAGCACTGTTCTGGACTTGTTTATTTCGCCCAAGCATCCTCCGTCCTCCATCCTCCTTTAGGTCTATTCGATAGAACAAATCATAGTGAACATTTTGGCTATTTCAGTTCAAAATGGCAAATTTTGGACTCAATTGAATTGCCAGTTTCACTATCTTACCCATTGTTTCCAGTTTCAGCAAATAATTCTCTAGCGTCTCTGGGTGATAGCTTAGTTACTTCTTGCAAGTCTTGACGTTTCGGTGTTTACCATTTTTTAAATCTCTGATGGACGATTTCTCGTCCTTTGCAAATCGTTTCCAATAGCAGTCACGTATGATCTAGCTTGGGAAAACTTTATGTAAAATTATGGGTAGGACTAATGCAGAAGTAATGCAGATTCCAGCACACACTATGTGATTACAAAGCTTAGGTCTATTCAACGATGAAATACATGGGTTTGTACATTGTTACGAAGTAGATGTTAATAACCGTTATTATTGTATTACTGAGGTCAGGTCCGACTCAACTGGCAATAGATTCCTCAGAAGTGCATAAGTGATGTCATAAGAGGAATACAATATAGTTGCATTTTGTCGATTCACCCACTACGCAGAGATGGTTCGTTCAGCGGTGTATGATGGTCAACCTTTCTATCTGGCGGCCAAGATTTAGCTGAGAGGGGAAGCTCATACGAGAAGACTTCGCTATGTCGCCTCCATGGCGACAGTTCCAGTGCACAGGACAGCATCCTTCAGAAAGACTTTTTCGTACCTTGCGTCAAGATTCTTAAATACTATCACTTAATTCGGTCTTCATAGCAAAGGTAAAAGCAAAGCTATTTTGAAGAGGGAGATTATTGAGGGAGGCTTAGCGGTTGAAGATGGTATATGCTAATTTCAGTTTTCAATCTGTATTTATTTGCGTATGGTGCCATTTTAAATCACCTTTTGTATTTATTTATATACAATAAAGCATTTGATTATTATTATTATATGTCGAAATTTTAGCGGAAACAGCACATAGTAGGTATATTGAGCGCGACTACACCTTTTCCTACTGTTATTCAGAAAGTAGCAACTGATATTCAGAAATCAACACATGATATTCATCTATTCCGAATTATTTTCAGAAATCAACACATGATATTCATCTATTCCGATTTATTTTCAGAAGGTACAGTTGATATTCATCTATTCCGATTTAGTATCAGACAGTAGAGCAGTTGATATTCATCTATACCGATTTAGTATCAGAAAGTAGCAGTTGATATTCAGAATATGTCATTTGAAATTTAGAAATTGACACATGATATTCAGTAAATTTAAATAATTATAACTGTATTAATATTTTATTTCGACAATTTCTGAGGAAATTATAAATATATTGTTAGCAACAGTTATTTCCTGACATGATTTTAGGTGTATGTATGTATTAATTTATGTATGTATTTATTATTTTTTCTGTGCTTATTTAAGTTCTCAATTTTAAGTATAAATTTTTAAAAAGAAAATATCAAATAACTTTTTATAGTTTAACTATGTGTCTCTGATTAGCGTGCATGATATAAAAATACGCTTTGTCATTCTCTCATGTGTCATCCATTTGATCTGTATGCGACCCACTGTATAGAGAAGTTCCTTAAAGAAATTCTGGATAATTCTGAATTACATTTGCTACTTTCTGAATATCAATTGTTACTTTCTGAAAATAATTCGGAATATATGAATAACAACTGTTACTTTCTGATACTAAATCGGAATAGATGAATATCAATTGCTTCTTTCTGAAAATAATTCGGAATAGATGAATATCAGTTGCTACTTTCTGAATAACAGCAGGAAAAGGTGTAGTCAGCTGTAGGTCTGTAACACGACATCATCAATAATATTCCAATGTAAACGACAGCGTGTCTTTTATTTACATCCATCCTGATAGTGATGTATCTAAATGATTATGCAAAACAGCAACCGATATTAGCATACAAATCCCTTAATATCAACTGCCCATTTTGTGATGGATTGTTAAATTGATAGATTGATAAGATATAGATCAAGTTTAAAGCTTCCTACCCAATCAACTTAAAATCATCTACAATTCTGCATAGAATCGGATCGGTTAGCTTTTAAACATTTGTTTCTAGACAACATTCACGCTAGTAAGCGAACATCACACACACAAACCCGAAAACCAAATATCAAACCAGAGGGAAATGTTGGATTTGTGGCCCGCACTGATATGATTAAAAACATACTTTACCGAATATCGTTTCAATAAAATTAATTTCGGTGGCATCCGAGCGGGCAGTACGGCTATGCAGCGACCCATTGATCCGAAAATGTGCTGCGTTGTGCGAAATTCAAGAGGGAGCCGGCAGACCAACAGCGCCGCGTGGTAACAACGGCCGTGATTGAGTTATAGCTTCACTCCTAGTAATTAATCTAATGCTCTTCATACGCAGACAGATTGTAATTTAACTGACTCCTGCATATATCACCGGATAAGCATCGATTGGCCCGAATTTTAGCCTCCACCCCCCGACCCGACCCTGCGACGCTACTCTGTTCCCGTAGCGGCGTCGTGTTAAGAATGTTAATTCGGCAGCCCGTCGTGGATCCGAACTGCTATAATTAATAATCATTGGCACACCATTTATTAACGGGAACTGCCAACCTTCCCTAATTGGATGTCTAAGCGCCATCTTTACTGCGCGGTCGCCATTTGTCACCGGTTAGTTTGCTCCTGAACACTTTCAAAATTAGACGAATTTATGATTGAGTCCATGACATGTATAATTATAATAATGCAACAGGTAGCAGGTTAACAAGTAAATCATGATTTTTAATGTGTTTAGAATTCTAGACCCGATTCTGAAGAAGTACAATCGTTGAATTTGGCCGAAACACCAACGCGTTTCGGGCAAGCGTAAATGGACACGCCCAAATAGTGAAATTGAATAAATTAAGTTCCGTAAAACGGGGTGAGATTGACTTCACGGGTGAGATTGATCACTCGTTGTATTCCTAAACACCTTTTTAACACCTTAAACCGCAATTTCAGTCGTTTCATTCTGCTAATATATATTGTTTTGAATCGGTACAACATTGAACCGCACGCAGATGGGAAGGTGTCATTTTTTCTGACTGAAAATAAACCATGAAAAAACAGCAAATTTCTATACGCCTCAAACTTTTAGTTACTGGACCACTAACGGGCTATGTTCAAAACCATGTATTAGACGAAACTGTACATTCATTCCTTGCGAAGGTTATTGTCCAAATTGCAGATTCGTATATGTTTTTATGGGATCGTACTGACCTTTGAAATACAACGGGGTAAAATTGAACAATCCGTTCTTGGTGTGATCAATCTCACCCCGGTTTATAGTCGATGATGAATTTAATTTTATAAAATAGATTAATTGCTTTATTGCTACAGGTTATCAACACAAAATGAGAAGGGTCTTTGTAATTACATAATTTCAAAAAATGTCAGAGGTTTAGAGGCAAAAATTTTACTGTTTGTTTGCGTGTTTCGTTCAAATCTTGTAACTGATATTTTACATACTTGTCAATGTCCAATCGAGTTGAATTTTTTCGTGTGGACAGATTTCCGGTGACAATGCATGAATCAATAAAAAAAATTGGAAAATATTCCTAAATTAGGAAAAATGTCAAAATTTGGAAAATTTGTCCAATCGAGTTGAAATTTTGCTTGTGCACAGATTTCCGATGACAATGCATGATTCGATAAAAAATTAGAAAATTTTCAAAAATTTGGAACTCAACATTTTTAAAATTTGTCCAATCGAGTTGAAATTTTGCATATGCACAGATTTCCGGTGACAATGCATGAATCAATAAAAAAATTGAAAAATTTTACAAAATTTTCAAAATTTTTGAATTTGTCTTAGGTATCGAGTTTTGCATGTGCACAGATTTCCGATGACAACACATGAATCAACATTTGGAAAATTTTCCAAAATTTAGAAAAAATTTCAAAATTTATAAAACGGCCCATCAAGTTGTAATTTTGCATGTGGCTTATAAATAAAAAAAATTAGAAATAATAAATCAGTAAAAAGAATTGGAATTTTCCATAGTTTTAAATAAATAAATACTTTTTACGTAAATTTAGGTTTAGTGCTGTTGTATATACGTTTTTTAGTTTGTTATCCCGCATGACAAATATCATCCTGCCACTAAGTTATACCTACCAATTCCAGCCTTGGTTGATTTTGTTGAAATTGAGACTGATTGTTACTACAGCAATATAAAGCCATTCTCCAATGTTAAGATGGGGTGATCAATCACACCCCATAATCAGGGGTGAGATTTATCACTCACTTTTTAATTATTTTTGTTGTATTGGTCGATGTCCATAATGCGAAGTGGAACAGATATGGTGAAGAATGAAAGCCTCTTTTTCTTCGCAAGTAAAAGTTTTATTGAAATATACTACAGATTTCACCTGATTTCACCCTTCAACTTGTCAACAACCTTTTTGTTCAACATTTTCCCGATGATAATGATGCTTCATCTTACTGCCATACTTAAACACATTATCACTCAAAACTTTTGTATTTTCAATAATAAATTCTACAAAATAGAACAAGGCCTTCCGATGGGTCTCCCTTTGTCTGCTTTTTGGCTGATATTTTTCTAGACCATATCGAATGCAATTTCATTATCAACCCTTGCAACCCTTATCACACTTTTGTTAAGAAATGGATATGTCGATGACGTTTTCTGTATTTGGGAAGGTGATCTCCCTAACCTATATAAATTTTCTCCTACTTTGCATTCACAATGCACACATTGTAACACTGTTTTCGGTGTTACAATTAGCACATTGTAATACCGAAAACAGTAACATTTTTGTCTGATTGGTACACAGTGATATCAAATGCCATATGTCAAACGTACAATACATAACCCAACATAACCACACACTGCATCTTCTTAATCGCTTGCAATCACATAAACTGCGAAATATCAATATTCTATACATATTTAAACATGGGTGTAGCCTGCTATAGTATGGCCAAAGGATTGGGGCTTTCTTAGTTTTTCTGTCTTCATTAAAATACGCCAGCATGACGTTTACGGTGATGTTTTACGACTCTAGTAAGTGATCGTTATCATGCTTTTCAACTAAATCAAATCCCCTTTTCAGATATAATTCAAGGACCACATTTACTTTAATAAGGTATTATGCGAAGATCAAACCTACATCGTAGATACGAACGATTTTAATTGCTGCTGCGAGATTGTATATGCGCAATAAATGGTTTATCAGCATACACGTACGAAGCTATAGTACATTTAAAGTGTAGAGGATTTCATAGTTTATGTAACATATAAGTTTTCGGTAATATTTTGGACGCTTGGATGCTCGGTTCAATTCATATTCGTTTTTGTCCGTCGCTTTCGACTTCGTCTTAGTTCTGGTTGTGTGCAACGTATTTGTATTACCTCCATCACATGTAATTTTACTAAGTATAATTTATTCTAATAAACTACTTTGCCGAAATTAGAATTGGGTTTCAATTATAAGTGCTTGTAAATATATAAGCCGCAACGGCTACGTAGCGGAATTAGGTAGACACCGCTATTAAACGTTAAGCGTTATAACAATTCTTTAGTAAGTTCTTGTTCTTGGAAGTAACTAATCAGTCACCGCCAAAAACTTCTATTCTGATTATTATACTTATGAAACCAGTATTTTAAAATTGTTAACTTTTTAGGTTAAGTTTCATGTATTTATCACAGTAGGGTTAAAAGTGTTGCCCAGGCTCCATTATGATCATCGTTGCGACCTCGCTGAATATTTATTCAAACTTGTAGGCTAAAGTAGAGTAAAATTATTCACAATTAGATTTTGTCATGATTTTATCTCATCGATATCATCCTTAACGAAGTTGACAGTTACTACAGTGCTACCACGTGGTACAAGCAAAATACCCTAGATTCTAATTTAGCGCGATATAGTAACCACAATTTCTAAACTTATATAAAATTAATGACGCAAAGTAGAAAAAATAGTATATTACACTCGTTTTATAAGACGTATTGGTGCACTCGTTCCATTTGGGCACTCCTCGCTACGCTCGTCGTGCCCAAAACAACTCGTGCGCCAATTTGACGTCTTATAAAACTTGAATAATAATATACTATTAGATTACATTAATAATTTATCCCCTACACTCCGATTCACGATGGAGTTGGAAAAAGACAAACAGCTTAATTTTCTTGATTTGTCAATCACCCGTTTAGACAGTTCCTTTAGTTTCAATATTTTTAGAAAGCCTACCTCCATTACCACTATTATCCCCTATGATTCCCGTCATCCCCTTTCACACCGTTTGGCTTCCCTACGTTTTTATTTTCAACGTGCCCTCACTTACCCAATTTCTGCCCGTGACCGTAAAACTGAAATTTCCTTTATCTATAATATTGCCCGTGTCAATAATTTCCCCAAGAAAGTTGTAAACAAAATTAAATTAAATTAAACCCGCTTTACACCCATAGTTCACCCCACCCTGTCCCTCCCATATACAAGCCTTTTTCATACAATTCTTCTAACATCAAACTCAAAAAACTACTAAAACCTTACAATATTTTCCCTGCCATTAAGCGCCAAACTATTCTTTTCAACTTGCAGTCGAAACAACGTCAAATGCCTAGAACCATGGAGGAGGAGAGCGGTGTGTACTCGGTGGGCTGTTGCAACTGCAACGCTGTATATATCGGACAGACGGGCCGAATGTTGGCGAAGCGACTCAGAGAACACAATTACCAAAGCACTTCTAATTTATTTAAACACAAACTTGAGACTGGCCACGTTATCAACTATAAAGGTGTTAAATTGCTTCACAAATGCCAAAAAGGTTACAAGTTAGATTTACTTGAACAATTTGAAATTGAACGCCACAAAAAATCACCTTTCTCTTTAATTAATGATCAAACCGATTTTCAATACAGACCTTTATTTTCTTACCTATAAATGTTTATTGTTTAATTGTTAATTGTTTATAATTGTTTAAATTATTTAATTTATTATTGTTATTCCGTCCGCTAAATGTTACCCCCCCCCCTTTTATGATTTTGACTTAACCTTTGGTGGTGTTGCACCTCTCTCTACTTTACCGTTGATTGTCGCGGCGTGCAGACGCTTCTTTCAAGACCCGTACCATGCGTGCGTTTTAGATTTTTATTCCGTCGACATCCGTCTCCCTTGATGTTGTTTCTGCTTTTGTCCGCCCGGAATGCCCACAACTCGTAAGTCTTTAACCGTGATTTGTTGTATTTTGTTTGTATTTTTGCCGCTTCTCCTAATTTGTTGCATTTTTGTTATATCTATTGCCAGATGTTTTTCGTCTCTCCTGAGCCGATGTTTCGCCGACCGTACCCTAAGCATACCTTACAACTGTAGACTGTAAGTTTTACGTTCGCTCGTTTTGCCTTTTCGCTAATTTTTAATTTCTTTTGTTCTTTTCTTGCTCATACTTTTGTTCGCTTTGCAGATTACTGACACCGATGATAGCAGCCATGCCGAAACATATCTGTAGTATATTTCAATAAAACTTTTACTTGCCAAGAAAAAGAGGCTTTCATTCTTCACCATATTTTTGTTGTTATTTCTTAATTGCTTGGTTTAATATTTTTTATTCCGATACAACTACATCTGTATCAAATACCTGCCAAATATGGTTTATTTCACTCTAAAGGTAAAATAATTATTCATATTAATAAGTTTAAAATGATCAATCTCACCCCACTTTACGGTTCTTCACTTCGGAAAAATTCAAACCCAGCAGGACATTGGCATACACTTTTGGTTGGATATTACTAATAACGAGCAAAAAATCCCCATCGATATCGTATCTGCGTCGTGAGTTATTTACAGTCAAAGATGACTGAATTGAACGTTTAAGAACTGGTTGGCGTTTTTAAATTACACTGTGCAACAAAAAATTTCCTCCCGGGAACTGTTAGCTAATAATGACCCGCTGACCACTTCTACAAAGGCGTTTTTCTAGGTTAGCTCGAATAAGCGAGATATTTGCAAATTTATTTTTAATTTTATTCATAATTTTAGTCCAGTCAAATGGTGCTTTGGCCAGGAAAAAAATATAGAAGTTTTTCTTTCTATCATTCTATATGTTTTTTTGGGGAGCTGAATTCGAATTTCAATTTTGCTACACACAGAAAAGTGATCTCTCGAACGAAGAGAGAATTACTTGGCTGAAGTAGTTGGTAGGTTCGTATATACGCGAGAGATTATTGACTTCAACCAAGAAATTTTATTTCTTGGAATAATTACTAGATTTAAGAAAGTGGTTACTCTGGTGAAGTAAGTAAACAAAGTCTTCAATGAAGTGTATATTTTTATTCCCGGCAAATATTTTTAGCTACCTAATGTAAGAATTTTAAAGATTTGGCACAAATACGTTTTCTATTGCTAAGTAACAAGATAGGTATGTTATATTTACTAAACTGTTGCGTGCGTTACATCAAAACTATTCCGTGTGGAAACGTTTATTGTACACTATAAATCACAATACACATCCCCAATAAATCACAAGGCACATCCCCTACGGTTACTTCGCTGTTGTTTTCGTACTAGGCTCCTTTACGGCGCCAGCACCACGCGGGGGCGCGCGAGCGTTGACAAAATCACGGTGCGCATATTTATTCCAGAGAAAGGGATTACTTGAAAGAAGTGAGAATCACTTCAGTTAAATAATTGGTGGGTTTTTATTCAGTAAACAATACTTACTTATATTAAATGTCTTATATTTTCTTGCATCAAGTAACTACGCACTTGGATGGATTTACTATTACTTCGTTGGAGAAATTAACATTTTTGGAACGAAAAATTCAATTACTTCTTTCAATTACTTTTGTTGACAGCATTTATCTGAGAAATTATTTAACTTATATTGAGTATGTGGCATTTCTTGCATATACCTAACTTTTTACATCCAAGTAAATATGTATTTGAATCTAGTAAATAAATTCAAGAAATTATGTTTTCTCGTTCCAAACAATCACTTTTCTGTGTGTAAAAATCGCAAAAAAATCTTCAAATTTTTGACTTTTCTTCAGTTTATTGCCAAAAAGTCATATTCTATTATTACTATTTTATATTATTTTATATTTTGTCTTAAAAAAACACAGATTTTGACTTTTTTTATGCTCAGGGTGGAATCCCCCGTTAAGCATAATGTACGAAGAAGCTGGTACCTATCATATATTAGTTAATGTATATTCTATGTCATGAGAAATGAATTCGATTGGAATCGGGCCAGTATAATAGTAGCCAGAGCACGGTATGTTAAGCTACCGGTTTTTATTGTGCTGTAAGGGAAGACTTGCGAACCCCATCCCTTAGGAACTTTATCTAGAGCCGAGGCAAAATCCACAATCTCTCAGCATCCCAGAGGAACGGGCGTGTAGGGGAGAGAGATGGTATACGAGGCTCAGTCCTCGAGTGACTTACTTCCGGTTCATCTGGTTTTCAATCGGAGGTGGAATCGATAAGGAGAAATAAGGAGCCGTGCTGCCGGAGGCGCTATACCTTCTTCTTCGGTCTCTTCTTGGCGCGCAGCGTCTCCTCTGATCGGGAAAAACGGGCTCCGAGCTCCAGTTGCCACTTTCCGTTGTCTCCCTTTTAAAACAAATAAATTTCTATCTGGGACGCGAACTGCGCTCCGCTCGGAGATTATATTGCAGTTCGGTGTTCAGCCCCTGGGCACCAAGGGCGCGGGCGGGAGGAAGTAGATCGTGCGGGGAAATCTGTAGATTACCGATGAGATGCGTCTCCGCAGTATTTCTTCGCTTGCGCTCGCTCCGGGTGATTTCAAATAAAGTTTCAATGGTTTACTTGCTATGTATTATTTTCGTGCGGAATGAAACCAAACCCCTAAAATACTATAGAACAGATTTTAGTACGCCTTGGTTAGTAAAAAGTTCTGTATGTTACTGTTTGCGACGAATAGTGTAGGTACTCAAAATATTTGAGACAACTAAATCTACAGTGCTGTGTTTCTGCAATTGTACTAGTGCTTCGTTTTGTTGTTTTTATTTAAACGCAGACAGTTCCATAGAGTTGGGTCAGCTCCGCGACAGCATTAAATAGAGTAATTATTTTGTGCTGTTGTTTGTGCGTCCCACCCAGCTGTAGTTTACTAATTAAAAACTTGTTCATAACTATGGACAAAACGACGTAAAAATTTTATTTTGCACAATATACAGTGCTTCCAAAAAGTTACGGATAAATTCTATAAAACCTTAAATAAAACTATTTGAGAAAAATGCTCTGACACGTCGATTTTTATTTTTAAATTACTATCCTGACATACACTTTTAAGCCCCCCACCCCTTCGCCCCTAACGGGTGCTAACCCCAAGGGGTGGGGAAATATTGAGGAAATAATTACGAAAAATAATGCATTTACAATGTAGAGTGAAGAAATAAACACAGGAATAAGATGGTTTTCCAATAATAGTCAAATACCCTATTGTCTCGGTCAGTATTCAACTTCAAGCTTGTTAATATATTAATCAAGTAACACGGTAGTATTTGCTTACCGTCAAACTCGGAACAAAATCAAGCACGGGCCGGATTAAATAAATGCTGTATCAGACCATTTACTACAATGGCCACATGGTTTTTGCATCGTTGCGTTGTTTAAGATTCATGTTTTTATTTGAACCAGAAAAAATTTTTTTTTTAATTTTTTTTCTAATTGTCTCCACTCCAGGTCATAGTAAAAGGAACCCAACTACGCTAGGCAGTTCAGTCTTCTTTCAGGCTTCTTTATTCCCAGTCACCTATGTATTGATAGTCTTGTATGTTCGTGCATAATTCCGTAACGCATAGATCTATTTGGATGATTATTTTCTTGTTTGAAGGGTGGGCTTCTACTAGTGGTGCCCTACTAATTGAAATCTAACCATGAAGTTGGAATTTGATGGACTCTGAAAATGGTCAAGGCAACTATTTTAGACATAATCTAATAAAATGTATCTTTTTTTGTTTCAGAAATACGGTAGGAAATGTGGATTATTGATGTGGACACACATTTAGAGGGCATAACTGTCAACCTAGAAATTACAACTAAAAAGTGTTTTTGTTCGAAGTTGGTTCATTTTGAAAAGAAATGTTCGCACAAAAAAAAATAAAAAAAAAATTCAGAAAATGTTGTCCACCTAGTATTATGTTTACCAAAACCAAGTTATACACCATATTAAAGACAAAGGATGTTGGTACATGAAAAAAGAACCACTCAATAAAATATTAATAATGTTGAAAGATGTAGGTTTGGGAAAAGTTAAAAAACGGGTTTTCAGAACCCAGATATTGTACGGATGTCAGGAGAATCCCTACCCCCGATGTTCTACTTGCAAAACTCATAAAAGTTCTGAGAGGCTTTTTACAGCTATTATTTTACATTTACATTACTCTACATTGCATTTAATCTAATACCAATACTAAACGAAAAGAGCCTCTACCACTGCCGAAAAGTGTACATGTAAGTGCTTAAATTGACACACGCTCCTATTAAAAAGTGGTGGCAAAACTTTAAAGTTTACGCTACGTGATTTCTTATTATATTAACAAAGAGCAGTAGGTTCATAGTTTTATTTTATCCAACATAGGAACTTGTATAACGTAGAATTATTGTTTTGCAAGTGTTCAGGTAGTTGGTAGGAAAAATCTTTTTGCAACTTTAACACTGTTTTTCGCTGAAATTCGAGTTAATTCACTATGTCTTTTTTCAGATTTGGACTCCATGGGAAAATCCGAAATCAGTCATTTTCCAACAACTTTTTATTCGGCTAATGAAATTTTATAAATAAAGGAACAAGCAGTAAAAGCAGTAAAATGTTCAAACTTTATGCCATCTGATTTCTAGCTATATGGTCTTAAAGGAAAACGTTTAAAGTTTTATTTGGTCCTACATATAAACATCTGCTACTTACATATCGTTTGCTTTGCATGCGTATAAAAGTAGCAAAAAAAACCTTTTTTTACCTTAAACACTGTTTTTCGCGAAAACAAGAGCCAAATCCCTATTTCTGTGTTCAGATTCCGATTTTT
The DNA here is from genome assembly GCA_963966075.1 of Aphodius sticticus. Lineage (NCBI taxonomy): Eukaryota > Metazoa > Arthropoda > Insecta > Coleoptera > Scarabaeidae > Aphodius > Aphodius sticticus. The sequence goes on along the minus strand of OZ014512.1, from coordinate 2,480,751 downwards.
GTTGAAAAATTTTATTGAAATCGGTTGTCATTTTTCCGCTAACTTTTTATTTGGCCTGTACAATGTATAAATAAAGGAAGAAGCAGTGCGCTCCGACCGGGGGTGCGATGGGCACGCGCTCGTATAAAAAAGGGGTGTAAAATGTTCAAAGTATATGCCATTATATTTCTCGCTATATGATCTTAAAGAAGAAGGTTCAAAGTTTTATTTGATCCTACTTAAAAACATCTACCAAATAACGTTACTGTTTTGCATGTGTTCAAGAGTAGCCAAAAGCGCGCTTTTTTGCTCCTTTAACACATTTTCTTTTTAGAACAACTAGAGATTCGGATTCCTGGGAAAAGCTCCTATCCGAATCAGTTGTCGTTTATCGGGCAATATTTTGTTGTTGTTCAGTATTATCCTTTTCTTCCTTCATCGCAAGGATCTGCCCAATGGCGGGTATGTATCAACTCGTCGGATCCGCTGAACTCTACGACTGTTCAGTAGTCGTTTGTCATCATCTTCTTTCCCTATCCTGTTGACCGTCCAAATTCTGTATTTCCTGAAACAACGAAAGTACTCATTTGCTTCACCTCTTCGTTAGGTGTTTGAGTTAGTAGTTGCCTCTGTACTCAGTGTATTGTATATGAAGCGACCCTTGGTGCCACTCAAGTGCTAGGCGTCCATCCTCCATCTTCTGGTTTCGGTCCGAGTAATGCTGACTTCTCTTCATCCATCATTCCATCAATCCAAGCTGTTAGAAAATGTGGAGACATTCGTTCTCCAAAGCCTACCCATAGATACAACAATGTCGGTATATGTATAGTGTTTGGATATTCGGTCGTTTGCAGAGTTAAGTTCAAAGTTTGAACTGTCATCAGTTGGATACGTCTATTTACCTACATATTTACCCTCTCGTGACATTAGCATTTCTAAGCCGTAAGTTAGATTTCTAGGTCATACTTTTTTCAAACTTAGGTAATTCCTGCTTTCTCAAGCCGGCTATCAGATCGTCCTCTCCTCCCCCTCTTCTATTAACTGTCCGGACTCTATATTCTGGTCGAATGAGGGAAGCTGCATTTCGCGTAAATTATCATCCTTCTCGTCCTTCATCGGAAGGGTCTGCGCAATGGCAGGTATGTGCCAACTCGTCAGATCCGCTGAGCTCTCCGGCTCTTCAGTCGTCTTCGTCATCACCTTCTTTCCCTATCCTGTTGACCGTACAGATTCTTTATTCCCTAAAACGTGTGCCTTGGCCTCCATCCTTCATCTTCTGGTTTCGGTCCGAGTAATGCTGACTTCTCTTCATCCATCATTCCATCAATCCAAGCTGTTAGAAAATGTGGAGATATTCGTTCTCCAAAGCCTACCCTTAGTTGGAACAATGTCGGTAAACGTATAGTGTTTGGATATTCGGTCGTTTGCAGAGTTCAGTTCAAAGTTTGAACTGTCATCAGTTAGATACGTCTATTTATCGCCGGGCGGCAGTAATGTCAAGTGGGGGACCGGGCGTAATCTAAACAAAGATCTCAATAAACCACGTTACGCCGAGTACAGAACAGCGGTGTATACACGGCGGGCGATGTTGGCATCGTTTACCGAGCTGGTTTATGGGTATTTAACACGATCCAATGATAATCACGGCCATGTCGGGTCGCAGTCTTTACCAGTGGAGTCAAGCGATGTCGCTAAACGTCGAGGGCAGGCAGCAGGGCCGCCCGGCCCATAGATCTGCACGTCCGGTTGTCACCGTCCTCCACCTGCACCCCCGGGCGGCCACCACGCCTCACCTATGAATATACGAAATCGTGGGTCGTTATCAGCGGTATTCCGTTGCGATCTAGACGCGAATGCGGGCGATTTGTTTAATTTTATTTGTGCGCTCATAAAAGAACTTACTGCCGCGCTGTAAAGGGGCGAGTTATGGGCCCACAAAAAGTTTATGGATTACGGTCCTAGTGTTGATTCTTTAACGCCGCGGAGGATGTCAATAAATTTTCATTTTTATTAATAACACGCGGTGTAGAGTTTACAACCCGCATAGTAGGTACCTACCGCTGCTGCGGTCCAGAGCAGTCCAGCAACATTGTTCAAATGATATGATTCCTGCCACATGCAAAGCTGAGAAACTAAATTGGGAAAAAAATGGCGCTCATCGATATATCTTTACATGACTCATAAAGTAAAAATAAAGTAAATACATAAGTAGTAAAAGTCCAAAAGAATCCTGTGTATGTGTTATGTTTGTTTGGGATTTTACCTTAATCTACCCTACCATGTCTGAAATCGCTGATAACTCTTCTAGAATAGAGTCTAGGTAGCGACACTCAAAATAACAACAAAATCTTCAATTCTACTGTTCCTTTTGGCTCAAAACCGATCACTACAAATCAATATTGCGGTTTATTTAGCACAATGTATTTAATGAAGGATTTTTTTGCCGTCTTTAAAGCGATTACAGTGGTAGGAATGGGCAACAACCAAAGCTGTGTAACAAAAACATGAATGCTCATTCGTGGCATCAGAAGATGCTCGGCCAAGGCGTAGAAACGAGCAAATTTCTCAAGGCGACTTCCCTAACTTAGAGGAAGGAATACTGTATGACCCTGGTATAGCAGATTGGTCGAAAAATGCTATTCAATACGCCTCCGGACTGGACTTGAAACTTTAAACGAATTTTTCTCGAAATAGCATTTTGACTCATTGGCATGATATGTCAAAAACCATTTGCTCGATCAACTTGAAATTTTTACTAAATATTCAACAGCAATAATTGCTTTATCGGTTGATAAACCAGAAACTCAATACGTTTTGTATTGTTTATTTAATAGCAAAAAACATTGACGACTTTGTGAGCTACGATAATTTGAGTATGACAAGTCACTATTTCCTCAAATATAAATTTTCTTCGAGTGATAACTACTTGTATGTATAGATGTATATATAATGTATAGAATCCAATGGCATTCGACATTTTTAGTTCAGATTGCCTTGAGTGGAGAAATCATGCCAACCAGAGACCGCGGATCTCCGTGCAACGTCATGGCCGAAAGGGGGTTTGTGGGCATAGTTCTCCATAAACATTATTTTTTTTTTTTAAAACCCGCAGTCTTAGTAAATAGGTGTACCAAATTTGGAATCAACTGATTGAATAGTGACGTCAGTAAAAACATCCAAAAGAATGCAGTAATTTTAGCGTAAAAATCCAAAATACCCTGCTTAATATAGCTTTCTAATCTGCCTTTTTGGGTCCACCATTTTCAACTTGGCAATGTTCATGACAGATTTGGAGCGTCCTTCAAAACCCATAAATACCGGGTGACCCACGGCATAGGTACTCCCGTTTATTTTTTTTGTTCATAAAGCTGGACGAATGAAATTTGGGAATGTGTTAATAGACAAAAAATGCCGTTGTTTGGGGTACTCTTGAGGTCAATACGACTTCCGGTTTTTCCGGAAATGACGTCATCATTGAAATTTTAAATGGCACCCTATATTCTTTGTGTGATATTTTCAATCAGGATGACATTGTGAACATAAAAACACATTGTCCATTTTTGTCAAGAAGGCAACGCGAAAATAACTTGTTTGTGTATTAATCTCATTTATTAATTAATGTCAAATAAACACTAACTAAATCGATTTTGGCCGATTTTGCATTACTGGCGCCTTCTAGCGTGATTAATTGGTTTTTGGCCAGTGAGTCATTTTTTTAACGGGTACCCAATGGCCACACCCTGATTATTCGATAAAAAACATCTTTCCGATTACAATGATACCAAATACATGATATTTGGTATCAACTAATATTGACCTAATGATCAAAGTCAGCGTACAAGTCAAAGTCACTTAATGGACTACTCGAAGGAAGTACCCTGCACACAGAAAAGTGATCTCTCGAACGAAGAGAGAATTACTTGGCTGAAGTAGTTGGTAGGTTCGTATATACGCGAGAGATTATTGACCTCAACCAAAAAATAATTATTTCTTGGAATAATTACTAGATTTAAGAAAGTGGTTACTCTGGTGAAGTAAGTAAACAGTCTTCAATGAAGTGTATATTTTTATGCCCGGTAAATATTTTTAGCTACTTAATGTAAGAATTTTATAGATTTGGCACAAATACGTTTTCTATTGCTAATTAACAAGATAGGTATGTTATATTTACTTACTCGTTCTAAAGTGTTGCGTGCGTTACATCAAACTATTCCGTGTTGAAACGCTTATTGTACACTATAAATCACAATACACATCCCCAATAAATCACAAGGCACATCCCCTACAGGTAGTTCGTTGTTGTTTTGCGTACTAGGTTAGGCTCCTCGGCGCCAGCACCACGCGCGAGCCTTGACAAAATCACGGTGCGCATATTTATTCCAGAGAAACGGATTACTTGAAAGAAGTGAGAATCACTTCAGTTAAATAATTGGTGGGTTTTTATTCAGTAAACAATACTTATTTATATTAAATGTCTTATATTTTCTTGGATCAAGTAACTACGCACGTGGATGGATTTACTATTACTTCGTTTGAGAAATTAACATTTTTGGGACGAAAAATTCAGTTACTTCTTTCAATACAATATTGCCTCTTATAAAGAAAGAATTTATTTGTTGACAGCATTTATCTGAGAAATTATTTTACTTATATTGAGTATGTGGCATTTCTTGTATATACCTAACTTTCTACATCCAAGTAAATATGCATTTGAATCTAGTAAATAAATTCAAGAAATTATGTTTTCTCGTTCCAAATAATCACTTTTGTGTGTGTGATTATTCGAAGAAAAACATTTTACCGTAACAATGGAATTCTTCATATTTTGCTGATAATCGTAGCGTGAAAATGGCGTTTAAGGGTACTTCCTTCGAGTAGTCCATTGAGTGACTTTGACTTGTATGCTGACTTTGATCATTGTATCAATATTTTTTTTCGATTTCCTTGCTTCTAACAACATTTGTACGCTAAGAATTTCAACTTCAAATATCAAGTATTTGGTATCAGTGTAATCGGAAAGTTGTTTTCTATCGAATAATCAGGGTGTGGCCATTGGGTACCAGTGAAAAAATTGACTCACTGGAAAAAAACCAATTAATAACGCTAGAGGGCGCCAGTAATGCAATGTCGGCCAAAATCGATTTAGTTAGTGTTTATTTGACAATTTTCGATTATTTTCACCAATACATAGCCACCTAGATTAATACACAAAAAAGTTATTTTTTCGTTGCCTTGGTGATAAAAATTGACGATAGACATGCTTTTGTGTTCAGAATGTCATCCTGATTGAAGATATCACACAACGAATATAGGGTGTATCCCAAAGAATGGCATTTTTTGTCTATTAACACTTTCCCAAATTTCATTCGCCCAGCTTTATAAACAAACAAAAATAAACCGGAGTACCTATGGCGTGGGTCACCCGGTATGTTTAATTAGATTTGGTTAAAGATTGTCTTCATATTCATTTTCTGGTCCGTCATTTTGGTTCCGCTATTTTAATTTTGTAATTTAAATGCCATATTTGGTTTCAGCGTCATTCAAATCCCCTAAATGCTTTATCTGAAATAGTTATGAGAACTTCCTGAGAAGGTTTTAACCTACTCCAAAAACTTTTAATATGTTGTTCAGGGCACTGAATAGAAATAGGTAGCAATTTACTGATTTACCTATTTTTTTGACTGGGTTTTCGTCGGATTTCATAAAAATACGTGATACCCTTATGTAACATAGCTACTCTATATGATTTACGTTGCAAATGATAATTCGATTTATAGGATCTTACATAAAGGCTATATTAGCAGTACAACTTCGTCAGTTGGGTAAAAGTTATTCCCCTGTCATTGCAAATACTGGGAAACAGAAAATATCACTTCGTCGAGTATTGATTGTAACAGGGTGGTGTCACATTTCCAGGGAATTGTATTTTACGACAAACGTTGACGGATGCACCAACAAAGACAGCTATATGTAAAAGTTTATAAAATAGTCAAAAGTAAACGTATTCTCCGGCAAAATGGCGCAATCAAACATCTATTAGAGTTTCCAAGTTCCAATCTATTTTAACACTTTTTCCCACTTGATATCGCGTCAAAGAAATAAAACACGTCGTCGAAAATATATTTCCACGGAAAGCACGTAAACCCATCACCGCGAGTCGCGATAAAACACTTGAAGAATTCTCGAAAACTTTCTAAAAACGCTCGCGGCGAGCTTAGGCCGCGCCGCGCGCTCATCCCTGGCAATAAGTTACGATATCAAAAAGGATTCCACGCTGGATGCGGTCGGACGATTTACGTCCATGTGCGTACAATAACTAATGTCTATTAGCGGAGGTAATGCGTATAATTCTAGTAGGTAAGCACTCTCGGTAGACAACACTTAGATCAGATTAGGCTTGTCGAGTTTTTCGAGCCGCTTGTTAATCTTTATCGTCGGACGGAATCTTGTCGGACAAGACTCCAATTTAGTGCTGACGATTTGGAAGCGTTTAAGTGCATCGGAATGGGGATTATTCAATAAGGTATTCGGTAATCGTTAGGTCAGTCTCCCATCTCCCATACGATATTGAAGAGATTTACAGTCCGAGAAGAGGTGTCGAATTAAACGAGGAATACGGAATGAGGGTCAGGTTCTAATGATTGGGAAACTTCAACAATGTAATCAGAAACACATAGAAGAGATTTATCAATGTATACAGATGGAACTTAATACAAGAAGAAAATTACACAATGCGTAGGAGCAAGGGCATATTTAACATTGTGTCACATAACTCAGAGCAACCACTAGCAATAAGTCTCAATATCAAGTCTTAATATCAAATTTACATATCTACATATAAATTTAGAATGGAATAATTTGATAATTACTGCCAAATTCTAAGATTTAAAATATTGTAAAAAGATTTATGTTAAATGAAGAAGTAGCTTTTGCAAAAAAAATACAATTGTTAGAAATTTATGGTAAACTGACGCCGCCATATTGGAATAAGTCCGAACAACTCCTTTTATTGGGTCGGGTACACCTCATACCCGGACAACTCATACCACGACACTCGACAAGTCATACCAAGGGACATCTCATACCAAGGGACAAATCATACCAGGACATCTCATACGAGGACAACTCATACCGGACAAGTCCACCGGCGCGTTATGCCATCATGGGGCCCTGGGAAATTTTGAATTTGTGGGCCCCAATATACAATCTTGAATTAAGAAGCATTACTTTTTTTACAAAAAGAAAAGAAACAGTAGAAACTGTGACTTACTTTCTTCTTGAATAACTTTGCTATTACGATAAATAGAAAGTCGAAATATTGTATTCTTACATAAGAACCTACTCTGAAGCCATTTTTGTTGCCAAAAAATGTTTTTATTTATCAACTTTAGCTGGGCGATATTCAACTTTTTTATTTCTTATGGCTGCCATATGATTTTTTACAGATTTAAATAGAATATTGAAATAGCTTTAGAACCGTGTATAATACGTGTATAAACTTATCGTAAAATACATTGAAGGTTCTGGTGGCCCGCCAGATCACCCGACTTTACCCTCATGGCGTTTTTCTATGGGGCTACATAAAAACTAGCGTCCCTGAACTGTGATACTGTACAGGGATTCAGACAGCAGTGGAGGTCGTGGAGAAGGATATTATGGGCCCTTCACTATATATTGTTAATTCTCGTTTCGAACAAATAATGGTCAACTATGTGAGGTTCCATTTAATGATTACAAATTTAAATAGAATATTATGATTGCTTTACAACCGTATGTGTAGCACGTTTATGATACAATAGAATTTTTACAAAAATTTACGTAAAAATTAACAATATTTTCACATAATTACTTCATTTTACAAAAATATCAATATTATTTAGGCCTTGTAACGGCGATACTTTATTTATTGTGAATTACAAACTAGAAACTCCCTAAGTAGGTCGTTTTTTAGTTCTAAATTGAATTATTATTAGTTTTATAAGGTGTCCCTAAAAGCCCTCTCCACTACTCCCTGAAGGTCCTACACTATGTCATAGGTCCTAAGATAGACGTTGGCTTTCATAAAGCCCCATTAAAAAAACATGGGGTTTAAGTCGGGTGATCTGGCGGGACACCCAATGGCAGTTTTTGTGATAATTTCATAAATGTGTTGTACATGGTTGTTAAGCATTTTCAATATTCTATTTAAATTTGCAAAAATTCAATAACGCGTCCATAAGACAATTCGTATGGAAAAAATACGAAATTTTTACTTTCTATTTATCGTAATAGCAAAGTTAATCAAGAAAAACGAAATTGACAGTTCTTAGTTTTCCATAATATCTAGTAATCCATGCAAAACTTTTGAGAAGTAAATATTGTTCTGAAATAGGGCTACATTTATGAAACCTTTGTCTCATTTAACCGACATCATGTTCCGTGAGACATCCTGTATATCCTGTCATGCATTATTATAAGGTTACATTAGTCTTTCACTAGATGGCAGCAGCCTTCCACGTTGTATAAAATGTGATAAGTTTCCCAATACACGACAGTGTAGAAAATTAAAGTCAAATACCTAATAATAAGGCATAAAGAAAATTTCCTAATCACACTAGATGACACCGTAGGTGACAGCAATCATTTTTTGGCTTCTTATGGGTGGTTTGGTGTGATTTGTCGTGGTATATATATTCTATTATGGCCCTTTTTGAAATCAATTAAAGGTCGCAAATTAAATTTGAAATAAAATCTGTATTTTGATAATTAAAAATGGACGGGAGAGAAACAGTTTCTATTTTAATTCATTTATTCCATATTTTTCACCTGTATCTCTTCTGTACATTATTTTCCCACTAGTGGATACCAAAATTCATTACACACGGTTGTATGTTGCATGTTGCATTATGGTACAAAAAATTACAATGCATTCGAAAAAATAATGGCGGAACGCCAATAGCCAAAAGTCATTGAGTGCTTGGAAATATAAGAAAATGCCAACACATGAGTATACAATAAGAAACTCTCGAAACTATTATACAGGGAGGTTCCAAAATGCGGGAATTAATTTTAAGGGCATATCTTGATAATAGTAGTTGTGTTTGGCAGTTCGTATACCACGCCGTTTGACAACTGTCTGGCCAAATTTATTTTTAGGTAAGGTCTTAACTACTCGTGTAAAAATGGTACCAACTAAAGATGATTTTTGGACATATTTGTGTTGAACATCAGGTGCCTAACTTCAAATTTTAATAACGCAATAAAAACAACCGGCTTGCAATAATTCAATTTTCGACTGCGAGGTATAGAAACATTTTTCATTACTTTGATTTTTTTTCCCTTAAAATTTATACACTTATTTCATATACGCCTTTATATTGATGCCCTCATATCGTTTACTAGTGTAAGTAAACATAATTGAATTGATTTTTTGCAATTAAAGTATAGATCATTATCAAAAAAAAAAACTGCTCAGACTTGTAATTAAATCATTACACATGATCAATCATTGCCTGTGCCAGCAATGGATTTGTTCTTTCAACCAATTTAAATAACTAATATTAATTTACATAAATAGCTATTCTCAATGTATGTAATCTCTAAAACACATTTCTCGATTACGTTAAAACTAGAATTGTCTATGTCACTAGTCACTACTGAAAAGGTAACAGCAATAGAAATTTTTAAGATCGTTTTAAAATTCGATAGATGTTATCTCGCTCGTTTATTTCAGAGTCCGGGCACCGTTAATCTTTGAAAGGTAAAGGCGTTTTAACGAGGTGTTATCCTGTGCGGCAACCGCCGAAAACGAAATTGTGCCCTAAATCTTTTATATGGCCTATTAGGAGCGGCAATTAACCAGAGGAACGTACGTTACATCCAGACGGTCATAAATTTTGAATTAGTTAAAACTCGTTTGTGTTCGTATTCAATTTTAAGCCGGTGGAAGGAACGGTAGCCGTGAGTAGCGCCTGATTAGTTTTAAACCTCGTTAGGCGCGCGACGAACAAGTCTTGATAATTCGCACAAAAATAGCACAAAGAGAAACTCTAGGGTAATTTTCAAAGAGATGTGGCAGTGCTGGCTTAATAGACGAAATTACTTTTACATTATATAGTATCATTCGGACTACATTTAATGTAAAAAAGTAAGTAAATATTCCGGATTATAAAAGATTAACATGATCCTGAAATATCAATAAATTAAATATGTATATTATGTTAGCTTGAATAATATGCACTCCATTTTCAATGATCAGTATAGTAAATGTAGTACAGGTTTAAAGGTGTATCTGACTGTACTTTAAGTAAGCATAGAGGTTAGATTTGTGGTTTGCGTCGGCCACAGAAGAGCTATAATGGGTAAGGTAAGGTAACCAGACGTACCGCTTTTGGCGGGACAGCCCTGACTTTTCACATTTTGTCCAGCGTCCCGCGTAGTGTATAAAATGTCCGGTTGTTTAGGAAAGATTATTTTTTTACAGAATTTTTAGGGAATTACAGAATTTTTTGAGAATTATACAAATTGTTATTTGGTTCTTTCTCAAATCGTTCGTTGAAAGGCAGTAACATTTTTATTATTTACAACAACATTTTGGGGTCGCCACCGGTTTTCAAAACTAGTATCTTTTTACAAAGAAACATTTTTGGTGACTTACATACCACACTAAACTTAATATTCATTAATTTGTCAAGGGCAAAACTTTCAGCTAAATGACAGTCCTTTCTGTTATTTGCAATCCAAATTGCACAGATAATACGAATGTACAATTATTATTAATTTCAAAGTTTTATTGGAATCAGTACGCCTTGTAATTTAGTCGCACAACAAAGAATATACAGAATCTTAACACGGAACACAGAATCTTAGCAATATACCAAATTATAGGTAAATAATAATTATATAGTATTCTTTTCTGTTTAATGGCGGATATATGATATTTTTGTACGTTTTTAAAAAAATCGTTATTGTAATCTGTAAAAAGAATTTATGGATGTTTGCATTTATACGAAAAGCCACGGGAAAAAATTAAATTGATCTTGAAAACCAACCCTCCTGTAATAAAATAATAAATAATAAAATATCAAAAAATATCAACATTTGATATATCAACCCAGTACAATTAAAGGATCGCTTATACCAATTTAGCTAAACTTTATTATTCAACAATTTTTGTAATCTTTAAAATAATTTTCATAATTTTTTGGGACGTGTAAAATTTATTGAAAATTAAAGAAAATAAGATGTTCCAACTGATTATACTGGGATATCAAAATTTGCGATTTGGCGGGTTCTCAACTATTCTGTTACAAAACCATATAAACTCTTAACATCTTGTTTTCTAATCCATCCCAAAATCTAACTTTTTGTGGAAGATACACAGTTTGAAGATAAATTTTTCATTATTTTTGCAAAGATTATTGCAAAATTTACCAGAAACTAGGTAAATCTAAAAGAGGCTATAATGCTATATATGCTGATATCTGCATTATAATCGAACTATAAAACCTAAGTACCAGTAAGATTCCACGTTGATTGTGTGCTGTTATTTCAACAAGTGATGAACACACAAGTTATTAAAGTAGCAAACACCTATACATTAAAATTCGCTTACAAAATATTTTTTTTTCTTATCGGTTTTTATCTGTTCTATTTTTTGATCATTATCTTTAAACTAATTCGTTGCTGGTACTAAACACAATAGTCTAACACTCTTAACAAATAAACATTTGTTGCAAGGTTTAACAGCATGTCCAATCGCAAAGGTTTATATTGGAATGAACACAAAACAAAATTTGATTTAATTGTGCCGGTAAGTGTATCTTTTCCTCAAGACCGTAGCCCTAACTTGGCATATTTTGTTGTATTGTACAGGTCGTTGTATTAAAACATTTGTTTGTCATCTTCTTGGACCTTAAGATTTGTTTTATTAACTAAATTAAATTTTTCTTTGTTTTATTAATATAGTTATCAATTATTAATAAATATGTATACAATATTTGTTTCGTACAAATGGTATATATTTGAAGATTTTATGTTGAAGGAATTTGAATCCCTACATGTAATCCCTACGTAATAAACTTTTTCCAAACCATATTTATTTATCTTAAATAAATATAGCAAAAAATCAATTACTAATAATGCAAATAATGTGGAGTATTCAATCAAGTAAATATATTTTGCCTACAAAAATTTAAAAAAATATGTTCCTAAAAGAAAAGAATATGTCAAACTAAAAAATCTGATGTGGCCAGGCACATGGCTTTATCATACTATATATATATATATATATATATATATATATATATATATATAAAATTAATAGTTTAGCTGCATGACATTCTATTTGATCGAGATCGGCTATGTCTGCATTAAAATAAAAGTAGTAGCACTAGACAGATATGTCGATTAAAGCTGCGTTCGGATATTGTACTCCGTTGACACCGGGTACACCGTCCAAATGACACTTACGTGTTATTGGGTGTAAAAAGTGTAACGGTGTACAATATCCGAACGCAGCTTATATTGAGTAGGTATTGTCAAAACATTAGCGTTTGACACTACCTACCGTCGTTAGAATCAAAATATCTGACATATCCTGGCTACTAGTATTAATGCAGTACGACCGATCTCGATGAAATAGAATTTGCTCATGCAGCTAAACTATTGACTGTACCAAAAAATTTCATAGTCATAAATTATTCAGAATGTCCTCTACTTTAATTTATTATTTAACTATTTCGACGAAATTCCAGAAATGGCGGCTTATTTGCAAAATCTTTAAAAATGCTAAGACTAAACCTCCAGTTCCTTTGGACCCTTTTCAACAGAAAACATGTCGCTCTAAGTTTGGTCATGAAACTTCTAAATATGAAGTTTCGTCCCGATACCTATAGTAGTTTCTCCGGAATCGTCGCCACAAAGAACGGGTGCACATATCCATAAACATACACACACATAAAAACACACACACACACACACACACACAGGCATTTTTTTGTACCTTGGTCAAAATTGTTCAGGGGACCCGAAAAGACATATTTCTGCTAAAATCTCAATTTTTTTTGGCACGATTACAATACTTTACATACTACGTATGATAAAGTAAAAAACATACTTAATTAACTTAATTAAATATATGATATTTTAGGTTAGTGGTTAGGTGTGTGGTGTATTTGCTTGTTAAGAAAATCGTTTTATTCATTCATTTCTCTTTCGATTTCAAAGGTATTGTGAGTATTTTTAATAATTAAGAAATTGATCGATAAGTTCGATAACCGTTTATAATTCAGCAAAAGTTCACCAAACTTTTTTGATATTAAAATATGAACAAATCAGATGCTGAATTTTAGTATACAGGACTCTGTTTATGTCCTATGCAATATCTTAAAAGTTCAAAACAATACCAATATTTAATACTGTACCATCATTAGACCATGAAAATCAATTAATTAGCAGCAGTTTATTTTCGTATAGCTGCTTCTAAGACTGTTGATAACTTGCGCATCGATAACGTACCTATAATTATGTGCATGTTAGCGAATATAGACATCAAAGCTCTTCGTGTTTACTTATTTGTTCTACATAAACCCACAAGGAATTATTATAATAACCGACGTTACGATATCACCTATTGAAATCTCCTATTTATGGCTATCGCTGCAAACTGCGGCATGATTCACGTTATTCCCGAGTCAAAATGCTTTCGGAACAAAGGCCGAATCGTGTAGAATAATAATCCCCGCAATCAAATAGTGAGGATCTCGCGACTTGTTTAGATATCGATCAGGTTTCGCGTCGGAATGATATTGATATGCAAGGTCATGACGAGGAGGGCACAACGTGGGGCACGATATACATTTAGTGAGAAGGGGCCCGAAGCCTCCCGCTAAAGAGTCTGCTCTTCGATGCATTTACATCCCCCATGCGGAGCCCGGTAATGTTCGGATTCCATTTCAAAGACTCCAGGCGGAGCGCGGAGGTAGTGTGTACGGCGAGCACAGCTGGGCGCTGGATTGAAATTCACTGTCAGGCTTATTATCATTCCAGCGGGCGGCAGTGGAATGGGAACGGAGGAAGAGCCAAACAATCCTTGTTGATGCAGTTGGATTGCATCTCCGGATATGCGGGAGCGGTTAAAATTCAACCGTGAGGTTGTTGTTTATTCAGTTTTCGGTTACTTGTTTTCACATTTGGAGTCTCCACGTCAACGATGATGCCGGCACGCCATCGGACGAGGTTAAGTAGCTGCTCTCGCTCGGTGTTCATTTCGGATTGAAAAAATTGTTAAGACCGCTACGGTTAGTGAAGACAGTTCGAAATAAAACAACTGGTTTTGATGAGAGCCAGTTTTAGACGTTTGGACCACCTATGCTGGGGTCCTTACTAGTTTTGTTATTGAATTTTAACTAATTTGGACCACCCACATTATAATATTTTTAAAAAAAATCATACAACCTTTCGATTCAGCTACCAGTCTGTTAGTTTGCACTCTGGACACTTACCTAAAACAAAATAAGTAAGAATATTAATAATGTAACAGTTACCTCCAATATTATTATTAATTGATGTAATTGTGTAATTTACGTAATTCGTTATCGATATTATTGTCAATTTCGCGAGAACTAGGGTTTTTGGCTGCGGTTTCAGGAATAGCTCGAAAACTAGGTATCAAAATTCTAAAATGATTTAGGGCCGTTTTTACAATGCTAGTATAAAATCAAGAATTACTATTCCAGGAATAGCTTATACGAAACGTATACCGCAGTATAACAGCGTGAGCGTTATACAATGACATTTGTCGGTGGAATACGTATACTCGGAATAGCGGAGACAGTCTACGAACTTTTTGTCAGGTAGATTTTGGTTGGTCCGAAAATCTCTTTATATAAGCAACATGTAGGTGCGTGTACACAGGATGTTCCGGTGACTTGATTTGTAAAATGACAACTTTATTCAGATGAAATTGAGAATTATGACTGCCGATTTTCGAGTCACAAGATCATGGTAAAATTTCGCATTACGTGGAAGACATAATGCATAATAATCATTTTAATGAAGTTTACTAAGTGATAATTCTTTAATGATTTATATTATATGTAATTCATGTATTTTTTGTCTTCTTTTGTATATTTCTAGTAGCCTCCAAGACTTTTCCAAACACCTCTATGTCATATAGAACTCCTGTTCTATTAATGCCATTTTCTTTATATTATATCAGAAAATCAGTTTACTGGTACTGTCGGGCAAGAATATTGAAAGAGAATGATTAGAGTTCTTCTTCAAATCCCCACTAACGCTCCTGCTTTCGATGAGCCCATTTGTCCCAGATTGCTTCTTGCTGTAGAATGTTTTTCAGATACGAAAAATTGTTTGTTCGACACTACCTCAGAACAATGATAATATACCGCCGACCAACGGTAAAACGCCGCATGTACACACAAAAAATTGCTACAATTTTTCTGTTTCAATGCAAAAAACACGCACATTTTTTACATTTTAAAGAATTTACCTTAGTCTAGCATGTTACCTAACTATTTGCACGTAAAACAGGCTAATTTGTTTTAACTATTAATGTCATATTTAAGAGAAAACGGAAAATATTTCGATCAATCTCATTTTTGTACATACGGCACTTTACCATTGGAGGGCAGTATAGGAGACCTATTTATTTAAGATATACTCATTAAAAAAAATTAAAAACCGTTTTAATCTGTTTCACAACTGATGAACTAAGATGAAGAATCTTCATGTTATAACAACAAAATAATAGACAGCACTAGACAAAGTGACAACTTGACTTGTGTCAATTTTTGACTTTTAATTTGGCCAATAAGAACAAAGAATAAGTCCAGTATATCCGCTATGCCACATAATTTTATCGATATAAGATGTGTGTAAATTGGCGGAAAAGCTACACGTGGCGGTGTTCTTCGCAAAATTCTGAGTAGACAATCTATAATCTAAAATGTTGTACCGTGCTTCTTGAGTCTTCACGAGGTCTCCAAAGTCATGATATCCGATGTCTTGAATGGTGTTATTATTTGAAATCTATTGATGGAGAAGCTGCAGTTTAGAATAAAGAACAATATTGAAAATTTTTCTTTTCCTAAATGATATCTTTCTGCCTAAAAAGTTTGTTTTTAATTTCGGTATTTCGTTCATTTTGTCATAAAAATACATTCGGCTACACTGTAGAACATGGGTAACTTAATTTTGGCATTTGTCACTTTTGACAGTTGTATAATCAAATTAAGTAATTTGACTTGTTTGTGCTAATTTCGTCAGTTCTACCGTTCTACCGTGATTATTCCTACAGCTCATTAGTTAATTAGGTTATTAGTTATTGTATTTTACGTTATCTTTTCGTTCGTTCAACATGGAAATACGTTTAATGAGTATGCCGATATGTATATGGTATACGGACCCATTGTTTACAGTGCATAGTAACACGAACACCTGTTGGATTCAGCGTTGCCAAATCTATGTTTCTTTCAAATGGCTCCTGAGGGCACAATAATGACACTACAACATTTTAGTATAAAGATTGTTTACTCAGAATTTTACGAAGAACATCGCCACGTATAGCTTTTCCGCCAATTTATACACATCCTGTATACCGAGTACCTATACGCTATTCGGGTGTTATTCCGTTCACGTAAAATGTATATTTCAAACTTATTCTCGGAATAGTGTTATTCCAGTGTTATACCACTATTGTAGAAACGACCCTTAGTCGAGTTTCAAAACAAGACAGAAAAAGACCGATTAGCACACTTTAGCGTATATCTCTATACCTGAGAGAGATGTACAATATTCTCAGCGGTCTACTAATAGTCTAATTTACATCTTTCATTTTACATCATATTCATATTGCTAAAACTCTGATGTGACTAGGCACATGATTTTATCATACTATATATAAAATTAATAGTTTAGCTGCATGAGATTCTATTTGATCGAGATCGCCGATGTCTGAATTAAAATAAAACCAGTAGAACTAGACAGATATGTCAATTAAAGCTGCGTTTGGATATTGTACTCCGTTGACAACGGGTGCACCGTCCAAATGACACGTGTTATTGAGTGTAAAAAGTGTAACGGTGTACAATATCCGAACGCATATTGACAATAGGTATTGTCAAAACATTAGCGTTTGACACTACCTACTGTCATTAGAATCAAAATATCTGACATATCCTGGCTACTAGTTTTAATGCAGTACGACCGATCTCGATGAAATAGAATTTTCTCATGTAGCTAAACTATTGATTGTACCAAAACATTTCTTAGTCATAAATTATTCAGAATTTCCTCTACTTTAACTATTTCGACGAAATTCCAGAAATGGCAGCTTATTTGCAAAATCTTTCAAAAATGCTAAGACTAAACCTCCAGTTCCTTTGGACCCTTTTCAACGGAAAGCTTTTCAGCTCTGTTGGGTCATGAAACTTCTAAACATGGTTCGTCCCGCTACCTTTAGTAGTTTCTCCGAAGTCGTCCCCACAAAAAACGCGTATACACACAACCATACACACACACACACACACACACATAGATATTTTTTATACCTTGGTCAAAAATATTCAGGGGACCCAAAAAGACATATTTCCTCTAAAATCTCAAAATTTTTTTTTGGCACGATTACAATACTTTACATACTACGTATGATAAAGTAAAAACACGGTTCCTAATTTGCTGCTTTTATAACCCAACAGTAAAAACTAAAATGAAATATTTAATGCCATGAAATCATTTTTGTAATTGGATCTTGTACACGTTTGCCAAATCAACATATCTCTGAAACCTTTCCATTTTTTTGTTTCTTTGTCTAAGCTTCATTGACTGGGCTAGTAGTTACTATAACAGTTTACATCGAGTTTTTGAATAAGAACGCTCATTGTCAAGTACTTTGTTATACGTTATAACCCCACTAGAAACTATGACACAGCACCCCATTTCACATAAATTCCAAAGTATGCCGCACTTAATTACATAAATCTTTAATAATAGGCCCTTAGATGGCATTCGGCAAGCCGCCGACTAGACAAATTTATAATTGTCCGCCGAGATTAGGTCGCCCTTTGTAAATAATTCCTTAGCGGAAGAGGTCATGTTGACCGTTCATTGGGGGCGATATTCGCGTTATTATTGCGCCTAAAACCGTCCCGCGGCAGTAAGACATGATTTAGGAAAGCGGTAGGCAAGCCCAGCTAGTCGGGCAACAAGAAGCCGCAAACTGCGGCCTTAAATGCGACCGAGTTTGTGCGCCCGCATAATGTAGACGGCTTAACGCATCCACGTCGACGGGCGCCACTGTCTATGGGACCGCGTGTGTGCTTGTATATGTGTGTATACACATCGTAGGAGGCCAAAAGGAAGAAGCCCAGGTCGTTATGTGTGTCCCACAACTAACCCGAGACAAAAGAGAATTACTCGTGTATTTAGCGCACAAATTACTTGGTCCATTGTTATGCTGAATACGGCAATAAAATACCGTGTTAAGTTTTTGTCGCCGAAATAAACGATTACACTTGTAAACCGCAGTTAAACTTGATTCAAACGTTACCTAATACTGTGGTACAATAATGCCCAGGAAGCTTATAGAATTGCATATTATAACATATCTACATTCCGGTGGGAGCTGTAGATTAGAGATATGTAAAATATACAACTAACATGAATAATAAGTGTAATAAATAATACGAGGTCATTATGTCTACCGGAAATGAAGTAATACATTCAGTAGGAGACTAGTTGGTATTTAAACAAACGCATCATCAATATATTATCTTAGGCTTGCACCAAAATAGTCGAGCTTTTGTTCAATATTAGAAAAGCCATAATTAAATACGATGCATAAGATTTTTACCATCATAGAAATTAATATTCAGAAATAAGTGCTGAAAAAAACAAAATGCACCACTCCAAAAAAAAAAACAAATGAAAATGACGTAAGTATGTCAAGTGAAAGTAACTATGTGTAAATAAGTACGTGTTCAGTGAAATTGGCAGAACGTAAAGCGTTTGTTTCTATTTATTTATAATAACATTTTATTCTAAATGAAATTGATTCTCAAGAGGTCAACTGACCGCTGAGTGGCAGGCTTTCACCATACAGTTTGGACCTAACCGATGGACCTTACTAATACCAATAATGGACGTAATTTTTAATTTCTCGAGAAAAGTCATTCTTTATAAAGTGTCTTATATGTCCTAAAAAGTCGGCTTATATTGTGAAAATTGAAATCATACCATATTCGCAATAAATGAACTTTAAATTCAATGTTATGTTACTTTATGTATGTCTATGCAACGTTTCTGATAATGTCGGGTCTATTTCATGTGAAATGTAAGAGGTATTAAATAAGGTAGGTAATGACGTTTGTTTGCTGGCCAAAAATTACCAAAAATGAACAGTAGAGATTTTATAGCGTCGTATACAGGGCGCACTTTTGAAACATTATTTTTTACTGGTTTCTTACTGTTTTTATTCAAAAAAGTAGTTTAACCATAAATCGTTATCTTTAAAGATGGTGAAGAAACATGGCCAACTTTTAGTGTTCTTATGGGCGCCATGTTTGATTTTGACATTTTTGAAGGATTTTTCTTGCTTCTGTTTTACATATACACCACACTTAGGCTGTAGATTTATTGCAAACTTTTATGTTATTGTTATTACAGTATTTTAGAACTAAAATAAACATCTTTTTTTATTGAATTGCAATTATGACGGGTTGGTTTCACTTGTCTGACGGTCAGGTCGATAAAAGCGGAAGCACACAATGTATTCAGGGTTCAGGCTGATGTTAGAAATGATCTTCATTTAAAAATTCCATAAAAAAATAAAAAGGAAAACTTGGTTTGAAATGATGTGACATACTCAAAAAAACGTCGATTTCAGCTCCGATTCAATCGTTGCAATAACAAACAAAAGATATAAGTAACATTCGTAACAACGTAAGAACAAGTGTGATATTATTAATATTATTATTATGTATCATAATTTAATCTGATGAAAAGACCACATAAAATGTTACAATCAAACATGCTGTCCTTAACAAAACCGAAAGTTGGCAATGGCTTCTCCATAATCTTTAATCGCAAGTACTGGCACAATTAGATTTCTCGTGCCGGTTACAAACGTCCAATTTATATTATTTTTATATTAGCTATTTTTTAGTAAAAACAAAAACCTAAAATTTATAATAAAAACATACAAAATTTTACCCTGTAGACGACAAAAAATCACCCTGTACAATGCTATAAAATCTCTACTGTTCATTTTTATCAAAATACACAAATGTAGTTGCCTATTTTAACACATCTATAATTTCTCATTAAATTGACCCGAAATTATCAGAAATCAGGGTAGTTTAAAACACTTTGTTTTAAAACAGTGTTTTAGACATGTTTTAAAACAAATATTTTGTTTTTAACAATTTTGGTTTAAACAACAGTTTGTTGTGTTTTAAACGTGTTATAACCCACCGAAATTTGAACAGCATATTTAATTATTTAATGAGAGCTGTATGCTGGTCTTTAAGATTTGTATGCATAGATCAATTAAAAAATGAAAAATTATATAAATTTTGTATTTATTAGTCAATTAAAAAAATTTTCATAAAATATAGTGTTACAAGAGTTGTAGTAGCAAGTGTAAGGAATGCAAAGTTGTCCTTCAAAATACTTTCAAATAAAATATTATAAATTATAATATAAATTATAAATTATATTTTATTTATATTTAAAACAAATTTTATTCCTTGTTTAAAACATGTTTTTTGCGTGTGATTTAAACGTTTTTATAACAACCCTGTCAGAAATGCTGCCCAGCCGAACATAAAGTAACATAACATTGGATTGAAACGTTCTGTTATTGCAAATTTATGGTTTTAATCTTCGTAATACAAGCAGTCGTTTTTATTTAAAGAGATAATTGAATTGACTAAATAATATTAGAAAAACCAGTAATTAAAAATGTGTACCGCTTTTTATGGCCCACAATAATGAGCAAACTGTACTGAAACTTACGTATTTACAATGCAAAATCATGTTACTTGAGTAATGTGCTTACGCCTTATGTCTTTAAGAGCAACTGCAGCGCTTTTCTGCACAAGGGGCCTCCACAGCTTTTTTGCCCAAAGGCCCCCACAGTCCTAAATCCGACGCTGACTGGTTCAGAAGATTTTTCATGTTACCGCCGCGCGCCATAGTGCACACCACTGCCCAGACTTATGTGTACATGATGCAAACATTATGACTAGTGACTTGAAAGAGCGAGGCCTAAGCTTTATTTTGATGTACTTTCTATGATTCTAGCACATCGCGTCCGTAAGTTATATATTCTCAAATATGGCTAAAAACGCCATTTCTTTATACTTTGACCTAATTTTTTTCGAAAACCTGACGTGATGGCCAACTTCTGACCTCGGATTTGCATTCAGCGTAAAAAAACTGTAACAACACTGTGTAGCCACATTCCCGTCACAAAATTGATGCTCCCCAGTGTAATTCGTTCTCCCATTAATAGGCAAAATTCTAATCGATGAGCATCATCTCCTTCTACTAAAGTGTGTATCAGTACTGGTTCATAAGGATGAAATTTTTGATTTGAAAAGATCCTTTGCAAGTGGCTTTTAATTATGTTCAAGTCTCGAGATCTTTGCCTAAACGATTTTTTTGGGCAAGTGTTCACGGAATCAATAGCTAACATAGCTCCTGCATCATCTTTGCCATTTCGCTTTTTTTTCTTGATATTTTTCACGTCTCCTGTTGCATGAAATTTTTTAACCAATTCAGGAACACTAATGATAGAAACGTATACATCAGGGTATTTTCTGTTAAAAACTTCAATAGCACGGCGGTACGATACATCACCTATGCCGTAACAAAGAACTAAATAAACCCTTTGCTCTAAAATCAACATCCTTTCAATCAGCTTCTATCAACAAATTTCTTGGATACGCTGTTACTATTGTCAACTGATCAATCATAATTGTGGTCTCTAAATTTTTTGTTCCTCTTTATGTAATGTCTTTTCACTGGTCCCAGATGTAAAATTTGAAATAGAATATTTAAGTTTGATATATTTGAGCATAAAATTAATTCAAACTAGCTTTTACCTATAACATTTTTGATCTAATTCCGAAAAACCAATAGTTTACTCTTCGGCCAATTTAACATTTTTGTGTTTTCTAACCATCCTGTATGTTAAATCAAAATATTAACAATGGCTTTTGACTTTTTAGGACATCCAAAACTCTTTATAAAGAATAACTTTTTCCCGAGAAATTAAAAATTACGTCCATTATAGGTATAGTTAGGTCCATCGGGGGACACACTGTATATACTGCGGATCAGGCCGATTTGTGAGTAAAGAGATGACACCTAAATTACAATCACATCTAAAAATACACTTGGATCGTTTGGATTTCCTGCCTTTCGAATTATGTCAACCAGGACTGATTGGCAGAAAAGCCGATAAACTATTTTAGGTGCCTCATACAAGGACAAATGTACTCTGCTAGAGTTCTTGACTCTTTTCTCCTAACCCCGAATACTTTGCTTGATATAGCCTTTGGTTATGTCAAAGAAGGGCTCGGGTCAGTAAAAGGGAGCCTTAGATCCGTACTTTTCATGTGTCTCATTTTTCAGCATTCTTTACAAAACTTATAGAGGGACCTTTTAGGGAAATGCTTAGCATCTTTGTAATGTACTTTTTTCATTTAGGCCTAAAAAACTATATTCTGTAATTTCGTTTGTAATTTTTACTAATTAATTGAAGGCGTTTGCAACTTAAGCAGGACACTTTTTAACTAGACAACCAACACCGTATTTGCATTTGAAATAAATTTTAGAGATAGCGGGGAGGCTATAGCCAGCTTTTGTTTTTTTTTATTGGAGCCATATTGGATTTTCATATTTTCATATTTGTAAAGGTAAGGTGATTATGACATTTCCGAATATAGATTCCAATGTAATTGTATAAATGTATCACGTCAACGTACTCAAATTACATGTCAATATATTTGAAATTCATTACAAAATACAGAAAATATAAATGAATTAAAATGACAACGAAATGTTAAAATAAAGCAAATGAATGCATAATATGTTAGTCATTATGAATAAGATAAGAGGAATAAAGAAAGTACAAAGACCTTAGCGACATGTCAATAGACGGATGCAGGTTCAAAAGGTTAGCATAAATTAATCTGAACAATTACTGAAAGCAATTGGCAATTAAGTGGTCTTCTCAGAACAATAAACATGGCTCTGATTAAGTGTATACAAGAGAAGCGTTTTGACTTAATTAGTCTTGCCTAATAGAGCGAAAAATTGCAATAACTTCACTTTAACACTCGCACGCAAATAATATAGCAAACACATAAAATAAATGATGTACAAATAAAGCTTTACCGAATTTAAATAAAATTCCGTCCTTTCTGGTGGGATTAATGAAATTTTATTTCTCGTAATTAACCGCTTGCTCCCGGTTATAATTTTATCGGTTCGCGCACAAACACAACTAATTTGTAGATTAATTTTCGTTGATAAAAATTTCAATTATTTCTAATGTGCCGAATAACATACACCCTACGTATATTATTCGAGGTATATTGCAAAAAAGGCTAAAATTTAATATTTTAAACTATGTATTTAATTAGCAACGGCTCGGCGAGCGCGCCGCCAAACAGTCCAAAGCGTGGAATGCTTTGTGACCGTGATCGTAATTTATTGTTAATAAACTTTGGCTATGGTTTGATCAAATATTGTGATTTCAGTATGATGAAATTCTAACGTTCGATAAAATAATTCCCCCTTCATAATGTCGCTCTTCTTTCTGTGTTTGAATATTAGTGTTTTTTTTTATACAAATACCTAAAGTAAACAAACATAACTGTATTTTAATGGTAGATATTTTAAAAAGAAACAATTTTTGTTTAACGTATTTTTTCTAAATCATGATAATATTTTAAAAACTTAATGAGATTCTACTTTTATCCCCCCGCATTTACTGTGGTAGGGTATATTTACTTTGTGGAATAAATAAAAAAATTCCACAATATTTGTAACACCCTTAAGGAAGCCTGGCAGGTATATAATATATATATTTTTGATCAGCATTGAAAACTTAATAAATTTAGCTGTGTCCGTCTGTCTATCTGTGTACACGATAACTGCCGTAGTTTTGAAGTAATTGATCTGAAATTTGGGATACAACCCTATACTCTTAAAAAGTAAGGACAAGTTCATGAATGGGCATAATCGGTTAACTCCATTTTTGTTTCAAATTCCACATCAAAAATATTTTACGGTGGGGGGTATTTTAACTTCGGCCCGGCTGAAGTTAATTTTTTACTAGTTTTTTATTTAATTTATTTAAGAAATATGGAATCACAGACTTATGTCATCAACGCTTCTTGGTTTTCCACATACGAACTAGCACATACGCTAAAACTAAAACTGTACTTTATCTATTTTATAAATTTGGCCATATGTGGTGGCCTTGTTATTATGTCCACAAAAGCAAGTTCAAACAAAACTTGACTGTTTGGGCGTCGAATTCGTATTCAGCACAAAAAAGATTTCCCGCAATTTGAAAAAAAAAGGAATATTACCCTTTATCAGGGATAATATGATTTATTTCGTAAACCTTAGGATTTAAGGTTAAGTAAATGTTTTATGAAATATCTATCCATTGTACAGTTATGGTTTGAGGTGGTTTATACAATTTTTGTGCAGACACTCCAATAGTACACGTCGGCTGCTACGAAATGGAACACGATAACTGGGCGTGCACTAGTGTCGCCGACAATACGTATCACTAGCAATAAAGTGGGGGACATTGTTTGATTGACTGCCGAGGTGTACGGATAGGATACTAGTGATCCCAGCGTGGTACATAGTTTGATAATACGTCTCTTACGAACTACGCAACCTTTACTTAAGTATGCCATGAACCAAATAAATCAAATATGATTGAAACAAATTAAGGATACCTCCATTTCGGAAATATTAATTAATTGCTAATAATAAATTCGTCACGTCATTTTTTCCTAAGCCTGTATGACGTCATATAAGACGATAACGCCTGGGGCGGGTGATTTTCTACACCCGGTATATTAAAAATTATCTCCCTAATAATATCTCTAATCGTCGCTTCACTTTTTTTTGTAAATTCATAGGATAATGTAACAAGAACACACATACGGATGTTATCACATATTGGGTAAAATTAAACAGCCCTTGCACGAGGTAGATAATTCGGTGGGACGAAAATAGTCCGAAACAAGTACAAATCGCGGCCATTACTTACACGGAATCCCCAAAACGGTGGAATAAATCAGTTCGAAATAAAGCGTGTCGCGTCGGAGTAAAAATTACGCAATCAATGGAGTGACATGTGAACTTAATTACGTGTCGCGCCGACAAAGCCCCGGCCAGATGTAGTGAATTAATTTTATAATGCGGCGGATGCGTTTAATAAAAACCGACAGTCGAGAGCCAAAAACGACGCTAATACTCTGACACACACACACACACACACACACACATACACCTATTACAAAAGTTAGACGGACGCCATTTGAATATCGCCCGTTCAAACGGCTGCCGTAACTTGTTCGGATCGTATTTCGTTTGTTGTTTATGATAATGGCCGCTAGATCCACTGAATTTTAGTCGGAATTGTATTTTTGCCCCGTCTCTCTTTACATTTCTCTCTCTCTACGCCACTCTGCAGCGACTCCTGCCTGCGGCATTTACATATGTAAATGTTTCGGGAGTTATATTTATATTTCTACGAACAAAGGATAACGCCCCGGTACGGAAAATATGATAAGTCGAATAGAAAATGTACGTACCTATGTGTGTAGTGATAGTGTTGCCGCGGGCACCCTTTGGGTTATTATTATATTTGAACAGTAAATTGATGTCAATATTACCTTTTGAAGATTTTTTAAGGGTTTATATAAATTACCCCCTTGGTATATCAGTTTATAATACTCAACATAACATTTTTATGGGGATGGGTTTTACGTAGGACTTAATAGTTACTGTAGGATTTAATAGTTATATTTGAGAACACTTCTGATCCAGAATTACTTTACACAGAGATTTGGACCGATTATTCGAGTTTTATGGTCAGGTACAAACATTATCCAAACTTTAAAGCAATGGCACAAGCAACGAGTTTTACAATCATGTGTACAAAATATCTATCTATTGTTACTGCAAAACGACAGCTAATCAAGGATTGTTATTGCCATACATAAAAAATAAGTAAAAATAACGCTGTCCTCCAAAGTGATTGATAGTAAAAATCTAAAAGAACGCCGATTGGTTCAGACAAGATCAAAATGCATTTCCTTCATATTAAATAATTGGAAAACTCCAAAAATAAAAGGATTTTAAGCAAATTCATATTCAAATTACAAAAAGCGGAAGATCTTAACATAGCCTTGAAAATCAAATAAAAACAAAATATGGGAATGTAAGATCATTTTGGAGGAGCATGGGAAAGCCGAGACTTTAGATCGTATAAAAATAATCTGCTGGGCAATCAAGAGCAAATGAAAACATAGATGAAAATCAATTATTATGTAACAGATAAGCAATATCATGAGCATTTGATAAAATATTTGACCGACACAAAAATTATTTGAGATATTAAGGGGAATCCATACTACGTTTTGCTTGCAAAACACGCGTAAGTTCTGAGGCTTTTTCTCAGCAATTAGTTCACATAATCGTAAAAGAAATACACCAAACTAAACATAAAAAATCTGATGTGGCCAGGCACATGACTTTATCATACCATATATAAAATTAATAGTTTAGCTGCATGAGATTCTATTTGATCGAGATCGGCTATGTCTGCATTAAAATAAAACTAGTAGAACTAGACAGATATGTCGAATAAAGCTGCGGTCGGATATTGTACTCCGCTGACACAGGGTACACTGTCCAAATGACACTTACGTGTTATTGGGTGTAAAAAGTGTACGGTATACTATATCCGAACGCAGCTTATATTGACAGTAGGTTGTCAAAACATTTGTGTTTGACACTACGTACTGTCATTAGAATCATATCTGACATATAATCTGACATATCCTGGCTACTAGTTTTAAAGGAGTACGACCGATCTCGATGAAATAGAATTTTCTCATGCAGCTAAACTATTGATTGTACCAAAAAATGTCATAGTGATAAATTATTCAGAATTTCATCTTCTTTAATTTATTATTTAACTATTTCGACGAAATTCCAGAAATGGCGGCTTATTTACAAAATGTTTCAAAAATGCTAAGACTAAACCTGCAGTTCCTTTGGACCATTTTCAACAGAAAGCTTTTCAGCTCTAAGTTTGGTTATGAAACTTCTAAATATGAAGTTTCGTCCCGATACCTTTAGTAGTTTCTCCGGAATCGTCGCCACAAAAACGGGTACACACATCCACACATACACACACACACACACACACACACACAGACATTTTTTTGTACCTTGGTCAAAAATGTTCAGGGGACCCAAAAAGACATACCGCTAAAATCTCAAAAATTTTTTTTTTGCACGATTACAATACTTTACATACTGCGTATGATAAAGTAAAAATATATAATTTTGCGTCTAGTGGTAGATTGTTGATAGTTCGTTTTTGACAAATCTATTTCTGAATATGATATAAAATTGGTTGATTTTGCAATTTTTTTACGAATAACTCAGGTTAAAATTGAAAAAAGTACCACATAATAGGTCTAAGTTACACCTTCCTCTATAAGCGTACAAAATTTTACGTAAAAATATCAATATCTCACATGCTTTTTTCGCTCAAAACTTTACTTCTTCGGGTACATGAATAAGTTATAATTTATCACGTAACGTGGATACAACAAAAACAAGTAATACATATACATTACCACAGCAAGTAATACACCTTTATCTATAATTTGATGTATAACATGAGAGAATTGATACAACATTAAGCTGACTATGGATGCTTATTTTATAGGACGTACCAGCAGTACTGATTCCTCCTACTATTAGAAATTATAATGCGCCCTAGAGATAATATTATGTGCCCTAGAAAGACTATAATATGCATTAAGACCCAGTTCTACTTGTGCTAAAACGCTTTTCCATTAACGGCGTTATTTATGGTTCAAAATTGATGAAATTCTCAGTGTCAATTCTTAGATAAGTAAGGCGTTTGGCTAGGCCAAAAATAATTTTTTCGTAAGATAAAAATGAATTTTACTTCTACATCTTTCTCTTTTTTCAAATATAATACCCCTAGCCAAAGTCACAATACAATAATAGATTTTTTATCTAGGTACAATTTCAGCCCAAACCGTATAACTTTTCCGCTAACCGAAAAATGCGATATTGTCAGATATGTAAACAATGGCCATATTTCGGCTGTTACGTATGGCCAGCTCATCGCAGACACCATAAGCGTTAATCGATACGTATACCACGACATAGACAGAAAAACATCGAATCTAAACATTTTGTTTCGTAGTTGCGATGTTTTTACCACGGAGCCTTAACTTCCGCAATCTGTGGCACACAAACGGTGGGTGAGTAAAATATGTAACCATGAAAAAATCTCTGAGGTGGTCTGTTATTTAAAAAAAAAGTTCCAATATCATCAATTTTTAATTATTTATTTAGTTATGAGTTATGACGTCATCGACACTCTTCTTAAATGGCAACCCCACATTTCTCTTACTCGTTTTGGTAAATCTTTTAACTGTGTGTAATTTTGGAGACAAGGTCGATTGAAAATTTTAAAATATTGATAACTTTAGGGAATATACATATTGTGAGTTGAATATGAAATTGCGTTCTTGGTAGAATTATTTTCAGTAATAATATAACAAGAGAGTGAGAATAAATTGAAAATAATTTGACAGATTGTTTGAAAACTTGTTGCCAGTTTGAAAACTCGAGCCCTGCGGGCTCTCGTGGCTATTGCCAAATCGCAACAAGTTTGAACAAAATCTGTCAAATTATTTTCTAATTTATGGAACTCTCGAGTTATATTTGACTAGATTATTTTTTGATTCACAAATTTTTACAATAAAAAAGATCAATAAAACTATCATAAAATTATTGAAAAATTTAATTTAATTAATTATTACTTACAATATATGAAAATATCGTTGACACATTGTGAATATATTAAAAGAATTAACAATTTAAATTAGTACAATGAAAAACGCAATTATTAAAAATATTTCGAGACTCATTATTTATTGAGGATTTGGAATTGCTTGTTATATTAAGTGTTTCCTCCTGCGTATTTTCTCTAAGATTATTTATTATATTTGAATGATGTTCTTGGTTCAATTGTAAGTATGGTTTAATCGAAGTTGCAGAATTATGACCAGTGACCTTGATTAGTTCTTGTTCTCCTACACCAGCTTTTGAAAGGTTACTTACTGCACTTGATCTGGCAGAATGGTTAGTTATTTTTTTAGTAACTGTGTCTAGCCCTACTTTTTCTGCGGATTCTTTCATCCATTTTGAAATGGAATTTATTCCCACAGGAACGTTTTTATACCAAACACCATGAGTTTGCCAAGCCGGATTTGGAGTAAGAAACAAGCGTTCGGTTTTAATATTTTCTTCACGTTTACTCATTAGTTTTTCAAAAAGACGAACAGGGCAAATATCTGGGTTATTTATGTTTGGAGTCAACCATTTACTATTAGCGCACCTTTGTGCTCCACCCTGTGCAGTTTCTGTAAAGATGGGATTGTATTCAATGCGGCCAGTATTTAATCTTTTTATGTCGGTTTCTTTTTTAAAATAATGAACTAAACATTTCGTAGCTTCTCCTCCCCTCCAAGCTAGTTCATACGATGCAACGTGAAAAAACTTTCTTTGCAATCCACAAGGTGTATCTTCGTCCCAATAGTTAAAAATTTGCAACAATTCTGTATTAGAAAGTGCCACAGAACTTTGTTTCTGGCAACTTTTCAGGATGTTTTTGTAAAATTTTTCTTTTTGCATCTCTTGCATTCCGAGCATTTCTGAATTCTATATCATGGAAGGATCAAAGGACCTGTTAGTTCTTGAACTAATTTTGCCGTTTTATTCCACATTGTCTTTATTACTGCTTCTTTATAATCATTTCCGTCTTTTCTTTTCATGTTATAAGCCCAATCTTTTAAAATCAATGCCAGAGTAGCTGTTGTAGTAGATTGATCCAGAATATAATTTCTTTCTTTGGTGAAGGTCTTAAATTGTCTCCATATAGACTGATTACTTATTTGAGTATTTTTCGAAGTAGTTTCTAAAATCTCTTTTGTAATTTCTGCATTAGAAAAGGTACTAAACCGATGACTTTCACCCATTTCGCGTTGACACAATTAAGTAATTATTTTGACAAGTATCTGACAGTTGCTAGGCAAATAAAAGCTACAGTGATTACTCCCGAGAATAATCACAAGAGATTTATTCCCACTATAATAATGACATAATTGGTTGGAACTTACCCTTGTGACAAATAAAGAAGCATTTCATTGGTTTGAAGAAACGTCAAAAAATAATCGCTGAAAACGAATCCGGGATACACAATTTTCTGACGCGTAAGGTTTTCGAAAAAAGTTGGGTCAAAATATAATTGTCCTTTCTCTGTCTTTTTCTCGAAATTTTCTTGTGTAAGGCCATCTGGGACTTGAAAATCCTGGCAGTATTATTTAAATTTTAAAGATAATTTTCAAGTTATTATTTAAAAATAAAATTATAACAATTATAGCACTCAATTTAAGACACCTCTACTTCGGGCACAATATACAAATTCATCTTTTCATCTGCAAACTGACACAACGTTAATAATAATTACTCAAATAAAGCAAGTAGTGACTTTTTCTACCACGTCACTCACACTTATGCCACTCACAGGTATGGCTGCATCCGAGTCAGATTGAAATTAGTTACAAACCTACATTCAATTACGATGTAATGCATTTCAAATTTGAGCGATAAACATTTCAGGTTACTTACATATTCCGTTTGACAGCGGTAGCTCGTTAATGTTGGATTCCGAGCGCTGTCTTAGTAAATTTAGAACATTGATTAACGGCGCTTCACTCTAACGAAAATAACACCAATTTGTAAGCTATAGAGAATACTTTTTGTGTTACTGAAATAGCCACCGTCTGAATGTGGGCGTTTGTATAACTTATGTTGTTCAAAACAATCATCTACAAGTACGAGTGGAAGCTACGCCCATGAATTAAATAATCGGCATTATTTCTATTATTAGTCGTAACTTGATCATTTTTAAGGTGTTATTTCTGTAAATGTGAACAATTGAAACAATCGAACGATCGTAGATCGATGACCTTAACGTGTATTTCAACTTTGCTCAGCAGAACACATAACTGATGTTATCCGAAAAAAGTTTTCTGCAGAAACAACAATATCGACATCACATGTGATATTTTAAAGCATCCCTTGTGACGGTTTTGTGACAAATCAGTGAACTCATGTTTCTATTGCGAACGCGACATTGCCACAAAGTACTCTATATAAATTTTGATTCGTTAGGTACATAAAATAAGAAAAAGAGTAAAGAATATCTGTTAAATAAAAACATGTTTAGAATAGTTATAATACGCTAGCGAATGACGGCGTTTGTAGCTTTTGCGAATAATTTGAATAAATACCCGCTGTTTATTTAATTTTTTGAATTTTTACTCGAAACAAACTAAACAATGTAAAATTTACAAACATATTTATTGGTAACAAAAGCCGTTTTGTAATGTGAAGATTTTTCAAATTGATGATATTGCAATTTCAGTGTGTTTTATGTTGTAATTAGGTACTTTTGTAATTGAGAGTTTCTGGGGTCACTGATGTCAAAATGGATGACAAAACAAATTGCGGTAGTAACGTGGATGAAGACGTTTCTTAAACTGTTTCGATATAGCTGGAATTGGATAATTTGAATTTTTGGGTAGCTGATTTTGAATTTGATCTGAAAAATATGAAAACAACCATAAGTTTTAAACAATATCTTTCATTTTGCTCAAAATTCCTGAATTTGGATTTTCCGCTCGCTGATTGAAAACCAACTTCAAAAATTAAAAAGAAAAAACATGACGTATCTAATATTATTTCAAAATTCTCTTTGAATATAAAAATATTATAAAAATACTATTGCGATTCTTACGAATAGCCAATTATTTATATCTGATTCGTAATCAGATTGCATTTTTATATTTATTGAGTCATATTGTTTTGGTATTCATTTGTTAATATCATAAATTTAAAAATAAAAATAATTGACGTTTAATTGCCACACTCATCATTTTAGTATCTTCTTATTAGACACGCCATTGTTAATTTGAAGATTCTAATAACAAATTCGTAATCATTTACCTAATAATAGTATATTATTTAACGAGCACATAACAAGGATATAATTCGCGAGCATGAAGTTTATACGCGAGCATGAAGTTTTTACGCGACCCGTAGGCGAGCTTGTAAACATGCGAGCGATTTATATCCGTTGTGTGCGAGTCAAATACGACGTTTTATCTACGACTCACAAATTCAAATTTTATATCAAATATTTTAAATGTATTTGTCGATGGCGAGGCGAACTGTCACATAACTGTCATCCAAGTAGGTTTTGACAGACTTTGGCACTAGCGTTGTATAATGATGACAGTTCGTTCAAATAATTAAGTCCTTATTTGAACGAACTGCCATTATTATACAACGCTAGTGTCATTATAGTCATTGGCGTGTAGCATGATGGGGATTATATAGTCAGATACGTATGCAATGAACTTATTATATGTGAGTCGTAGATAAAAATAATAAGATGGTCATATTTTTGTCGGGTGGTTGAAATGATCGATCATGCAAAAGCTCAATCTTATCGATAATGATCGAAAAGTGTTGTTACTGTATAACGTTAGTTCTTACTTTATTCACGTTGAAGATTGGACTAGATGTGGTTGGTAGAGCTGGCCAAAAAATCCTATTGGTTGATGAGATCGAAAAGATTGATCTTTGATCAGGTCGATCTTTTTATTTTATCTCATTGATGATCTATTATGTTCGATCGATCTTCAACTGTAATCGAAGATCGATTATAAATTTCTGAGTTCGCGCATTTCATTTAGGGCCGATAAACTATGAATAAAATAAAAAGTAATGGGTGACATAGTCATATTAGGGAATACGGCAGACAAAATTTTTTTACAAATTAAATCATGCATAAATTACATGTAAACTTAAACAAAAATAAAGAAATAAATATTAGACAAACTTACGACTTGTAACAAATTGGGCTATCTTATTCACTAATATGATATTATTTGGAACACCACTTTTTATTTTTTTAAATCATAGTTGAAAGAAAAAATAATTGACTGCTTTTTAAATATTTATTTAGGTGGATTTGCAAGTGGAAAACTGTGTATACAAATGAGTACAAATAACAAATCACGTAACTAAATATATAGCATTTTTTGTCCATGGTAGACGTTTTTAATCGTTCTGAATTATCCACAACATGCGACTGACAGTAAAACTTGAACTTGAGGATCAACGAAAAACCTTTTACGCTAATTAAAAGCTTAATTCTCTTTTTCCAACTTAGTACAGGCATTTTCATAAAGTCTAAATCAACCCCAATCACTTTTACGCACCATACGAAGAAAAATAATGGTACTTTGAGCCGTCGTGCGTTTAGCCATTAACATCGCAATAGTAGACATTTTATTAGCGAAAATAGATCTAAGTAGACTTAAATGGCAATATACAGTATGTCCCCCGATGGACCTAACTATACCTATAATGAAAGTAATTTTTAATTTCTCGAGAACAAGTAATTGTTTATAAAGAATTTTGAATGTCCTAAAAAGTCGAAGCCAATGTTAGTATTTTGATTTAACATACAAGATGGTTAGAAAACACGAAAATGTTAAATTGGCCGAAGGGCAAACTATCGGTTTTTCGGAATTAGATCAAAAATGTTATAGGTAAAAATTAGTTTGAATTAATTTTATGCTTAAACATCAAACTTGAATGTTCTAATTCAAATTTTACATCTCGGACCAGTGAAAAGACATTACATAAAGGTGAACAAAAACTTTAGAGACCACAATTATGATTGATCAGTTGACAGTAGTAACGGCGTATCTAAGCAATTTGTTGACAGAAGCTGATTGAAAGTATGTTGACTTTAGAGCAAAGGGTACGAAAAAAATGTTCAGACAAAAGATTGTTCTTATTTAGCGTAAAATCATAATTTTATAAAAAAGTTGGGTATTCCCATTAAAAAAAAAGTTAACCTCATTTTTACCGATTGCAGCGCCATCTGCAATGAAACTGATATCGCCATCTCATTTCCCCCTTTGCGTCCTACAAGTTTATTTAAGACACTTTTGTCGTACCATGTATATTTCTCGAGATATTGAGGAGTCTCAAGTTAAAAAGACCACCCGGTATAAATTTTGTATACTTTTAACTCAAAATTGATAGATTTTATAAAAAAAAAATGATTCCTATAAACTATTCTTAGAATTAATCTTAGAATTAAAAAATGTAAAAATATACAGGGTCTATTTGAAAAAAAGGAAAAGTTACCAAATGTCCATAATACAATATAATTAAACGATAGCTTGTTTAAAGCCAAAAAAGTTTGTGTGAATTTTTTTATGGCTGGCGATTTATGTGCGTGTTCTGGTAATTTTATTATTACAAAAAGGTTCATGTTATTTCTGTTTTTATTTTAGAATTACATTTTATTTTGATTTTCATTAAAAAGAAAATGTACGATATTGTTAGTATCAATACTGTATGATACCTTGGTAGGTTGTGAAAAAAAAATATTAAAGTTTGTTTTTGTTTTTTCTAAAATAATAATTCAAAATAAAAGGAAAACGTCGAGTGGATTTTGATTTCTGGTCCTTACTTTTTCTGAAGGAAGTTACTAAAATAAGTGTAAACTTTATATAAACATCTTTAGATTAGACACATTGCACAAAAAAACAACAGTTTTTCAGTACATTTGCAAAATAACAAATAAACACATCTTTAAAGAAAATTAATGACTTTAAAATGGAGCAGAACTATCAAATTTCGCATGGCTTTCAGTAAACGAGGTCCCCATGTATTTTTTCGAACAACGGACACTCTGTATGAAGTATACTTGGTCAAGCAACTTATTTTTATTAACTTTTACTTTCTAGTGTAAAAAATATCAACTTAGCTTAAAATATGTATAAATAAATATTATGGCACTTAGCACCTTCTACGATTTTTTTAATTTGCTTTAGATTTGTTCTTGCGATACAAGACCTCGGCAAAAAACGACACCAACATGTGATGTACAATCTGTTTAAATGTGCACAAAAAATTAGGGATGGCTTTCTATAAAACATTTATCTTGCTGCACACTATTTTCTAAATATCTCGAAATCGGTGTTTAACAGTGTGTTACTTTATTTTGTTGCATGACTTGGTAATTTTCTTGGATGATAGAAGATATAACAGGCACTAGGATTTTAACACAGCTGTTGTTTGGTATTTTTCGAGGCTTAGGTTGACAAGGGTGTTAACGTGGCTAGCGTTACGTACCGGCCGTACTATTATCACCCCTTTATGTAAATAAAATAGACAAATCGTGAACTGACGATTTGTCTGTAAAGTTGCTACATAACATCAAATTTGGCATGTTTTTAGAGAGGCACTCGCGCTTTAATAAATTTGACATGGATCAAACGGCCTTTGGTAAACTTTATGCTTAATTCGCGTGTCAAGCACGAATCTCTCGTCGCGGGCGCACGCGATTTTATAATAAATACCGAGATTGACGAATACCCGAACATAAACATGCACAACGCCCTCTATTCACAAATTACTAAATGTCCCTTTTCCTCTTCACATATCGCTCAGTACCGATTCCATTTTTGCCTTTGGTAATATTCGTTTGCCTGATTAATCATAGCCACCCCTGTGCACGAACAAGGGCAAAAAAAGGCGCACATTTTTCAAATAAATCGGCCAACGGTAGAGCGGTATGCACCCCATCCCTAATATTCTAATGTTTTGTGGTCAGGGGGTCCTCTAGGAATTTGGTGGACGGCATCTAGAAAATCGGAAAAATTCAACCTTTCAAGGAAATTATATGGATCGCGTGAACCCCCCTAATATTCCAAGCCATTCCAACCCTAATACTAATGGACGAATTAAATTTATGATGTTTTATTCGCTTTATTCGTTACGCCTGTCTCTCTCTCTTTCTTGATGTTTCCTCTGGTAAA
This sequence comes from Aphodius sticticus, assembly GCA_963966075.1. Lineage (NCBI taxonomy): Eukaryota > Metazoa > Arthropoda > Insecta > Coleoptera > Scarabaeidae > Aphodius > Aphodius sticticus. Next base: position 2,444,494 of record OZ014512.1, on the reverse strand, counting down.
TTATTTTATTGTTGTTTCTCAAGCCGGGGCTACACATTTGTATACTCGCCAAATATCAAATATTTGCCACATGTTAAATATTTGGCAAATATATTTGCCGCGCAAATCGAAAATTTTTCTTATTGATTGGTCTAAACACTCTAAACGATGCAATAAGTGATTTATTTTTCCTTTTAAGTTCGTTCACAAAATATTTTTCATCCATCCTTGATTACTGGCTGATTTTTATATAATTCAAAAAAAATCTATGACATAGCAACAAATTTGTACAATATTCGTTTGTGATTTCGGACCGTCAGAGTTGCACTGCAGCAGTAAATGCATCGAACATTGATGCATCGCCACATAGCATTTTCTAATACGTGAAAATCTTCTTTGAGGACTTGCTACATGTGCGTACCGAATGGGCACTAGCTATTTTTTTGATTAGTTCGCCTTATTTGCACATTAGCTTTTTCAAATCAAACTGATAATTTGATTACGAACAAGCGAGGTTTTATTTTATAATGCTGACTTATTTTTAATTACATAAGTGCAGAATTCACTGCGTACTAACAAGGGCATTCTTGTGGAAATTTACAAAACAAATCTTGACGAAACTGTTTGTTGCATTTTAATGATTTTTTGTTTAATTCATCAGGTTTCTCTATTATTAATTCTCAGCATCTAATTTTAACAGACTGTAAAACAATACAATTGGTCATTTGATGTGAAATTATTATTTTAATGAGAAAAAATATATATTATTTTATTTAAATTAGGAAGATATTGCCCATAAAAGAAATGTTAGATATGGTTTCTTCGTCATCTTTAAAGTTCTACTAAATCCAATTGTACTACTAGGTTCGTTGTATAAATATGTCCTAATATTGTCTGCAATACATATCAATTAGCTTCTGAAACAAAAACTTAAACAAATGCGCTTTCAAAATATAACCTTTTTGTTGAATAGAAAAGCGACACAAAATTGTCTCTTCTATTACAATATTATTAACCGCTTTCGCTTCTCTTCAAATAATAAACATCATAAAAATCGACAAATATATAAATACTAGTTGACGTTTGGACCGAATAGATAGGTAGACCAGCGAAGTCGGTAGACCGCCTATTTAGGTAGACCGCATAATTCGGTAGTCCAGCGAAGTCAATAGACCACAAACATGAGCAGAAGAACGAAGTCGATGGACCGCTGAAATCGATAGACTGCTATTCCATATGACTCCCCATCATGTACATACTACATACCCCCACGACCTCTCCCCTTACACCCCTGCGTAAGATTGGTCAAAATGGGTGCTAAGATGTAATCATGCATCAATAACAAATAGAAAAAATTTGAATGCTATTAAACAATTCTGCCGTCCAACGGTAAAACGCCGCAACTCCATAAAAAATCGCTAGAATTTTTCTGTTTGAATGCAAAAACCACGCTTTACATTTTAAAGAATTTACCTTAGTCTAGCATGTCACCTAACAATTTGTACGTTAAACAGGCTAATTTGTTTTAACTGGTAACGTCAGATTTTCGAGAAAACGGAAAATATTTCAAATGAATGTCATTTTTGTACATACGGCACTTTACTATTGGAGGTCAGAATAGGTATCAAAATTCAACAGTCATATACAGTGCTTTGGAAAGACGTGCTGAAATGTGAATTCACATGGAAGGGCAACATTTTGAGCAGTATTTGCTAAACTCTTTTATTTATTTTTGTTATTTGTAAGTGTTTGGTTGTTTCTGTTAAATAAACAACGCCGACTTTGTAATCGGTTATATTTTTAAGGGAATACAAAACTGAAAAATAAAAAAGCTATAACTTTTTAATGAAGCGTCGAAAGCCAAAAGTGAATATACACTTTTTGGATGGCAATGACGTCCTCTATCAGATCTCTAATATTCGGAACACCTTTACCGGACACCCTGTATACCTCTTGCTTAGTTTTGAAGAAAAAAATATAGTGAGCGCGTAAAGTATGGAAACATAAAAAAATCACTGAAACGGTATATTTTAAAAACTCCTAAAATAATTTTACTTTTTACCATATTACCAAATTAGTTTTATATTCACTTTTTATTGTCGTAATGGGTATTGAAATAGTTACTTACAGGAAAAGTCAAAATGTTGAAAAATTTAGTTTTTACTGTGTACAGATGATATGTAGGGATGAAATATATAAGAAAAACACTTAATGGGTTGGGAAGCAAAAAAAATTATTTTGCAATGTTTAGGTTCTATTTTATCAAACGGCCGCAATTTGTTAAGGAATTGAAAAAAAATCATATCGATGGCCTAGCTGCAGTACCATGCTTTAACCTATGCTTTAACCATGATGATACGTGGTAGGAGAGCTAGGCCATGGTTATAAAATATTTCTCTCACAATGATATTTGGTCGCAAAAAAATAATTTTGTCAGGAGAAAAGTGGGGGACAGGCTGTACCTATATGTCATATTATTGTGTAAGACAAAATTAATTCATATATTTTTTGCTGTAATTATTTGAATTATCCTTTGTTTCAATATAGTCTATTATTATTTTTAGATAATATGTGTAAAAGAAAATTTTGAGAGAACCATTTGTAAATTTGTATAAACATATTTTGCAAGTATCAGTAAAATTTAATTTTTCTTTTGCATGATGGAGTACCCTCACAAATAAAATGCAATGATTGTTTTTTCTTTTTTCGAGAACTGCACTTTATAAAAAAATAAGTAAGCTGTAATTATTAAGCCTTTCTTTATTAATATTAAAGTATTTATTATAATTGTAAAGCACAAAAACCATAATAAGTAGTAGTAATAATATCAATACAGTAGTAGTAGTAATAATACAATAATAATGCGATTTACCTTCAAGAATTTCAAATTCCAAACTTACCAAAAGCTCTACTAAATTTTATGTACATACATACTGTGTCCGGCACTAACTTTTCAGAAAATTGTATTATTCAATAAAGTTTCTAGATCTTAAACTTAAAATGCAACTATTAGAATGTAATTATCTGCTTGCATATAGTGGGTGTCACCAAAACTAAGAACAACTCTTTCTTCTAAAAACAATGCAAAAATGTTATTTGAAAAAATTGTTTAGAAATATTAGGGTATTAAATAAGAAATTATAATATCCTTTGTCGTTGCATGATCACCCGGAACGTCAAAGATGACTATAATTTCATATTTAATGCATATTTTGACGTACTTTTTCGAGTAATATGTTTGCATAGCTTTGAAGATGAAGGTACATACTTGAGTCTTATGTCATTTTTATTTCTTTAGCAACATGCAGTGTATGCAACGGAGAAGGTGATTATAATTTCGTATTGGATGACCACTAATACAGTAGTGCGTCGATAATCCGAACCTCGGTAATCCGAACGTTCGCTAACTGAGTAAAAAGCCATTTTTGTCGATTTCTGTTTACAGAAATATTGCTTTTGTTTTATATCTTTTATCCAATACTCCTATTTTCTTCTATTTAGGTGCAATGTTTGATAATCCGAACAATTCGATAATCCGAACCACCTTCGGTCCCAATTAGTTCGGATTATCGACGCTTTACTGTACTTTGAAATACAATTTTCAAATAACATTTTTGCACGCTTTTAAAACAGAGGTACTTTGCTCTTAAGAATAGTTTTCATAGTTTTGTTAACGCAATGCAAGCAGATAATACATTCTAATTTCTAATATTGCATTTTAGGTTTAAGACAATACGGAAACTTTTAACTGAAATAAAATTACCTGAAAAATTTATAATACACATTTTTCCCATTCTTGTCCAACTTAATTCCGGACACTGTATTTATCTCTCTATTATATTAAAATGGCAATTATCGGAAAATTTACTTCGACAAAAACAGAGAAATTTACAACTTTATGGCACTATTTCAAAACCATTCTTTAGCAAAGCCTTTATTTGAATAGGTAGGTATATTATAGATATATTATAGGTATATTATAGGCATATTATATGTAATTTAATGAAAATAATGCCACCGTACCTTTTACCGACATTAACACTCTGAAAGAAATAATGGAATACATATGCAATAATAATGGAAAATAATTGTTGCTTAAAATTGGATTGGATATCGATGTTAATGGCAGTTAGTTGTTAAGATCCTAGATATAAAATTTATGCACAAAATAAATTTCTCCTTAGCCAATAGATCAAAATTTAAATGGAGGTTTTCAAGGCGAAGGTGCACAACATTTTTAAAAATTTAGATCTCTTGACTTGTCGCCAAGTTGAAATTGAAATAGAAAAACGTGTTTATGCATTGAACCGTAATATATAACCCACATTTTTCGAAGAAGACGTGATATTACCGGTAATTTTTCAAAAAAAAACAATGGCTTTACACCCCTCCAGCAGCCGAAATTATTATAACGTTCTGGAGTTACCAGGGGTCATTGTAGAACATCTTGACCGAGCAGACTGACGGCCACATATAACCGATGTGGCCGTCATTTGCATCGATCATAATCTAACTATTTAAAATACAAAAGAAAATCAAATGAAACACTACTTTGATTGGTTGAAATTACTGAAAGCTCCGAACAGATCAGATTTTAACATTTTTGCCACCACTAAAAGTAGTTTTTCAGAAATCGGGAACATTTAACATTTTTAACAGTTATTCTAACGTTCGTAGTTTAAAATATGCCCATATATGGGATTTTCTTTAGATTGTGTATGACCGCAAAGAAGATTGACAAATGAAATCTCTGTTCATTGTCTACATTACGTAAAAGCTTGTCTGTAAGCAAGAAGGCTTATTTCTAGATGCTGTAAAAAATCCCCCGCGCCTGGTTAGCTTCAATTCTAATGTTTAAATGCCAATAACTTGAAAAATATTGATTGCTCTAATCTGAATTAACTTTTGGATAAGCTTTCTTTGGTTAGAAAAGCGTTTTCAGGTTGCTTAAACAAATAATGTTGCTATATACCGTGTCCGGTACAAAAAGTGTTTAGAAATATTAGCGGGCATTAAATACGAAATTATAATTTCTTTCGTCGCAGATAATTACATTCTAATATTTGCATTTTAGGTTTAAGACGAAAGAAGAATTAAATCAGAAGCATTTATGAAGAATACAATTTTCTGAAAAGGTTATATAATAATTTTGTCGCGTTAGTGTTATCAAACTTTCTACCGGACACGGTAAAATATCTATATGCTGCCCATATAATTTTTAATTAGTGATAAATAATAATTGTCGTTAATTTCAAGATCGATTTATACTGTTATTCTAAATTAGTAAGCAGCTTTTTTTATATAAATTCGTGTTACGTCGTTGTAATTTATATTAACTCCTGTATATTATGATAAAAAATAAACAAAGCATTAAAAACATAATATGTACCTTAAACAAATCATATGAAGCGTTAAAAAAAATTAAAAAAAAAACTCATCTGGATTTGAACCGCAGTTATCCACTGGAAAAATTAAAACGTCAACGCCTTACACCTCTCGGCCACGGCACCACCTGGCAAAATGTTTTGAATTTCACGTATATGACCTGTCTCCTAACCTCCAATGATTAAAATCTAGAAAATTGTCCGTGTCGTTTTTTCTAATGAAAATTGCATGGCACCTGATTTGCTTGCGTTGAATCGATGCAAACTTCACTAAACATGGCAACTTGAACACCTATTACCTGCGTTACGTCGCATCGCGTAACACCATGGGAATTTGACGATCTCGGCACACATATGGAGCAATGTTATCGCGCTTACATGAAAGATGGCAATTTTCTTCCGTTTTCTCAGTTTTCCGGTCATAATTATGCCGATTGCGGCGTCAGTTAACCTATACATACACAGTACATACACATTACACATGTAAACGCAAACATGCAATTGTCAGTTTTGACAAATTAATCTGACGTTTCTCGGAGCGCGAGACTCTCAGAGACTCTGACGTCACACGCCGCCATATTTGCTCGGGTGATCTGCACTACCCCATTCGGGCGAGTTTTTGGGGCACACGCGCGTGGATGACCGTTTCCAAAATACATTCATGTGATTCGAAAAAGAACGACGCTCATTTTGGTGGTTCTCGCTTCGCCGTACGTTTCGCCAGTTCAGAGGAGATACGCCAATAAGTTTAGGCGGGCTTCGCCGTTTCGCAATTATAAAGTATGATGATGATGACAAGCAAATAAAGTATAATTTTCCAAATAAATTATTTTATAGACATGCGGTCTGTAAAATTTTTATAATGTTTATTACTTGAAGAGAAACGAAAACGATTAAAAATATTTTAATAGTAGAGAATTTTGTGTAGCTTTTTTATTTAACAAACAGGTTATATTTTGAAAGCTCATGAATGAGTATCATCTATATTGTTCATAGAAAAGCATCAACTTAGGATACACTCTGTATATGGTATACGTTTTTCTTGGAAAGAAATAACATTGCGTTTATGTGGACAGGTAAAAACAACAGTGTTTTTCTTTAATTTCTGTCTGACGGTTTCTGGAAAACTGTCTGTCTGACGGTTTCACAAAACTACAATTTTATGCGGTTTTCCCCCTTTAGAAAAATCAAAAATCTTACTAATAATTACAATAAACATAAAGTAATAAACATTATAAAAATTTTATAGACCGCATGTCTATAAAATAATTTATTTGGAAAATTATACTTTATTTGCTTGTATTTATATATTTGTCGATTTTTATGATGTTTATTATTTGAAGAGAAACGAAAGCAGTTAAAAATATTTTAATAGTAGAGAATTTTGTGTAGCTTTTTTATTTAACAAAAAGGTTATATTTTGAAAGGTCATGAATGAGTATCATCTATATTGTTCATAACAAAGGCATCAACTTAGGATACACTCTGTATATGGTGTACGTTTTTCTTGGAAAGAAATAACATTGCGTTTATGTGGACAGGTAAAAACAACAATATTTTTTTTTTATTTCCGTCTGACGGTTTTCGGAAAACTGTCTGACGGTTTCACAAAATTACAATTTTATGCGGTCTTCGCCCTTTAGAAAAGTCGAAAATGTTACTAATAATTACAAATCTATTGTTAATCGACGTATATGACCTACTACACACAAAACGAAATTAAAAAATGGAAAAATTAAACAGCGTACTAAAATGTTCATCGAGTGCAAACAAATGAAACCAATATTTGTCGCCTAGGCACTTGCTATATCCACTTCAACTGGATATTGCAAAAAACAAGTATTCGTCGTAAAAAACCTGTCCGCACAGCCGACCGTCGAATAGATAAATCTATTTTTGAGGTGGACTCGATACGAATTGAAAAAACTGGGTTTTTCTTTTCACAAATAATCGTATACTTGGCAAATTTTTGATATTTGGCTAGTATACGAATGTGTAGCTCCGGCTTAATACAAATGTGATCGTGCGTTAAATTAACGACGTCATTACCGAATGAGGACTTGGATTAGGCGCAATCTAAATTCTGGGAAATTTAAATGAAGCGACGTTAAAGGAAAAAGAAGCGGTGTATCATTGTGGCTAGCGGTAATTAAAGTTTAAAGTTTTAATGCTCGCTTGTAACGCGATCCTTTCCTGGGAGCGATAAAAACGCATTTCTCTAATTCCAACGGTTTTGTTTATGGTAAGTAATTCGTTGCGGACAAGTAAACAATTATAAATCCAGTGATGGTTCGTTTTTTTACGAGCATTCCTAATGCAGATGACACGAATAGGCGCTTTTTAAAAACGAATTATTGGCTCGTTCATCAAAGCGTTACACCTGGAGGTTTATGTAAAATTTGTCATGGAACTGGAATAATAAAATATATAATCAATTTGTTAATGTATCGCTTCAACAGACACACTTGGGCCACTGTCGGTAAACTAACCGACATGTTCACAGAAATTTAATTAGATATACAAAATGGAGCAAAATTGTGTAACAAAGTGGAGAAACGTTAAGAAATTGGCATTCCGTAAGCCAATGTTACTAAATTTTTGCATAGATACTATTAAACTACATTTATAACCTTGCATCAAACAATTCTTTCCCTATTAAACATATCAACCTTCTTTTACAACATATCTTAAGCACTCACCCACTTTGCATATCTGAAAAAATATCTGAGGAAATATACAAACCGCCCACTTACAATAATGTCAATCCGAAACTTAACAAAATCTTACCGTAATTCAATATTTATCCTGATTTTAAAAGCAGTAATACCATTTACAACTTACTACCAAATTTCAAAACCCGTAAATCAGTTATGGTTGAGTCTGGCGTCTACTCAGTCGAATGCTCTAATTGTGATGCTGTTTATGTTGGTCAAACCGGAAGGAAGTTGGCAAAACGGATGGCAAAACATATATATAAAACTTCTTCTAACATTTATCAGCATACAATTTCAACAAAGGTCATTGTATAAACTACAATGAACCTACATTACTTCACAAATATAATAAAAACTACAAATTAGATGTATTGGAACAACTTGAAATAGAAAAGCATAGAAGAAACCCCAATATCACCTTACTAAATGATCAATTAGACTTTCAACAAAAACCTTTATTCATGTTCACTTTACAATAATTTTGAAATTTTTGAGTCTTAAGTTGTCTACCTTATGCCAATTTTTCAGCCATCCCTCTTGCTAACTTCCAGCCGTGTGTCAAATGTCCTCCGTCTTTCACACATGGCACACGTGTTATTTATTGTTTTTAATGTTTTTAATTATCTGACTGTGCGTACTCTGTTAAATTATTTATTTATTACACTACCACCACTATTCTTTTTGTAGATTTAGGCTGAACATGTTTTTATAAAAAAAAAACGAAACCGGTACCTAAGTAATTAAAACCTATTACAAAGGAGAAGAGGTTTTTGTTCCGTATTTTATTTTAATGTTACTAAACGCTGTATGGCAACCATTTTTAGTTAAAGTAATAAGCATCCATTACACTGATTAGATGGTCCGAAGATCAGTATGCAATTTCAATCGTATGGAAGTGGGTGTCTTACAGATAGTACATTCAAAATATGGTTTTTATCATCTCATGAGATGCCAAGTTCGATAACAGCGAAACGACATCGCATTCGTTTTAAGGAATGCGAAATCGTTTTTTAAAATTCTTTCTGAACATAAAAGTAATATGTCCAATAATTCTGCAAATAAAGGAATACTTTTTTGTGAAATTAACTTATAAATTTCATGTTCGAGATATATAGTAAACCTATGATCTATATTATCTAATAAACCCACACCTAAAATGCATTCTTTAGATCGATCTGGCTAACTGGTATTCTTAAGTGACAAAATTTATATTTTGGGATGATTTCCATTGTTTAAATAATAAAATATTATTCGTTGTCAATATCATTAATTCAAAAAAATTGAAATGGTTTGAAATCCTTTTTTTCGGGAAATTGGGGAGCTACATTTCTTTTTAAAATATTAATTTTCCTAAAGTCTACAAATTTTATTAATCACATTCTTTCTCCATTTCATATTCTGATTTCCTACCACTGTGTGTCGCAAGATAATGTTGATTTGTTGCTGTCTGGAAACTGTTCCCTGTACCCTGTATGAAATATTGAAAACGTATCTTATTTTACTATTTAAACAATGGAAATCATCCCAAAATAGAACCAAATGCCATTTATTTCAACAAATGCCATTTGTTTAAACATTTTGTTTGCTGATACAGTATCTTCTTAGCACTTGGTTTGATAACTTAGTCCTGAAGATGCCTCTTGCAACAAAGCGCGAAACGTCGACTGCTTCAAAGTCCTCAACGCGGTTTCCACGCGGAAATAAATATATCATTGCAAAAAAAAATGTTAAACAAATAGCATTTGTTGAAACAAATGGCATTTAGTTTAACAAATGTGGGTTTATTAGATAATATAGGCAGGATATCTCGAGCATGAAATTTATAAGTTAATTTTACAAAAGAGCTGACATTTACTATTTATTTTTTAATAATTTCAGTTTGGGATTTATTTTGTTTTGTTTCAGGATGTGTGGAAGAACAGTTAAGCTGAACACTATCCTATTGCAATATATGTTTGTTTGTATACCTTTTTTGCAATAAATATATATTTGATTTGATTTGATTTGATTTGATTTGATTTACCATAATTATAAAGAAAGTTGAAAATGAATTATATTTAATTGTTTAAACAATTTGAAGAAATTTTTTATTGAATAACGTCACTCTAAGATAATAAACTGCCATTTCAAACTCAGAAGCAGAGGAGAATTCAGAAGGATTTTCGAGAAAAACGAATTAATTAAACAAATAGAATTTGTTTAAACAGCTGGAAATTAACTGACAAATGTTTACAAATAAAAACAAATGTTAATAAATAAAACAATAATAAAAATCGGCCCACTGGTTTAAAAAATATAAGACTTTAATGTTAGGTCAATAATCAAGTGCGTCACTTTTTCGGAACTGAGTGTATTACACAAAACGTAGACATTAACCTTTTTGTATCTGAATGTTCACATAAACCACCCGGTGTTATACTAATGTAAATAAACTGAAAAACGTATCATCTAAAGTACAAAAAACATTAAAAAAAATTTCTTTATAAAACTAACGATCACAAATTTGCCCTTTCTATACGTGGTATATCCAATGATAATAAATAAATAGTAAATAATCATATCAACGAATATACACAAATCAAAATAAGAGCCTTAAAGAATGCCACTGTGAAGCTCTCGATAACCCCAAAAATATACGATAAACTGCATCAATTAACCATTTATCATCATTCCCGTTAATAACTTTTATCAGTCCCATTATGAAAAAAATGTCATTCAAAGAGATTTATTAATAAATCAACAAATACATTACTGACGCGCTTTATTGCAACAGCTTCTTGGAAATGTTTGCTTTAAAGACCAATAAAAATATTTATAATCACGTTGGGTGCTGTTATCGTTAATAATCCAAAATTGTCATAAAAAATTATTATATTACACTATATTTGGCAGCTGAGTTCTAAACAAAAGAATAAATCGTCCCGGTGTAACCCGAAAGCGATTCTACAAAAAATATATATCTTACGCCTTCACTGCCGCAGGAAATGAACGAATTTCCGGTCAGTGTTATCTGTGCTTCCGTATTATCTGCTCAGAGATACCACTTTAAAAATAATTCCACTGGTATTCCCTCGTTGGCCCTAATTGCCTCTACACTCCAACCTCTTTATTTAATATCTTCGCGGGCCATTTATTGTAATTGGTTAGAATAAATTACAAAAATAACCGAGTTCTGATTGCGATTACAATGTAATGTGTAATTATGAGCGTGAATGTATTTATTTACGTTAATATGAATACCAATATAATATAAGCAAGTTCAGTTATCAATGGTTAAATTGGCTGTATTTCGACAAATTTACTTTTTATTTATGTAAATTCGGTTTTGCTATTATTGTAAAACCTTCGAAACTGGATGGAATATTTATTTGATGAAATCGGTACTTTATTTACTTTCTACTTTTAGGCCTGATTTAATTTTTAGGAGCCGTAAATTAAATCCCAGACAGAAAGGGCATTCTGCATTGTCTATTTTGTTACTTTGCTGTTCATAGTAGTTGAAAGGGAAAATAGTTGTAAATAGATGTTGCTACTATTATTCATATACTGTGTTTGAATTGTTAAAGATATTATGAGGTGGGATCCTTACAGAATATTCGACAATTCCTTAAATGATGAGAACATGAAAATGAAGTCGATTATTTACAAGGAGAAAGGTAATTTTTCGAAAAATTACCTTTCTCCTCGAATATCTCACCGTCGATTAACCAGTTTTCCTTCAGATTATTTACACTTATTTTCGAGGAAAACTTTAACCTTAATTTACTTCTATGTACAAACTTATAACGTATGCTTTACTTATCAGTAGTTATACAGGCTATCAATAAAAAAAATCACAAACACATACCTACAGGGTTTATCTAAAATAACTTCTAACCTAGAAGGAGCATAACAACCAAAGCCAGAGACACACTTTTGCCAAATAACGTACTTATAGTCTATGCCAAAGTTCTATCTGCTAAACAAATCTATTCATAAAATGTAATCAGTTGTCGGTAGTCATCTAATCAGTCATTATTCTAGCATGTAGCTGGACACAAACTGTGTAGTGGGAAATTTTAAGCTGTGCAGTAGCAATTTAGTATTTGTGCTGTAATAAATTAGTGTAAATTTTCGCGTAATGATTTCCTCACTCGAACAGTGATGAAAAGGATTATCGCATCCGAAAAAGTCTGATGTGACCCGGCACATGACTTTATCATACTATATATAAAATTAATAGTTTAGCTGTATGAGATTCTATTCGATCGAGATAGGTCGTGTCTGCTTTTAAGTAGGTATTGTCAAAACATCAGCATTTGACACTACCCAATGTCATTAGAATGGAAATATCTGTCAAATCCTGGCTAACTAGTTTTATATTAATGCGGACACGACCGATCTCAATCAAATACAATTTGCTCATGCAACTAAACTATTAATGTTACCAAAAAATGTTATAGACAAATTATACAAAATTTCCTCTACTTTAATTTATTATTTAACTATTTTGACGAAATTACATTAATGGCGGCCCATTTGCAAAATCCTTGAAAAATGCCTAGAGTAAAAACGTCCAGTTCCTTTTGGACTCTTTTGAACAAAAAACTTTTCAGCTCTAAGTTTGGTCATGAAACTTCTAACTACGAAGTTTCGTCCCGATACCTTTAGTAGTTTCTCCGGAATCGTCGCCACAAAAACGGGTACACACACATACCCCCCACACACACATACACACAGACACACAGACATTTTTTTTGTACCTTGGTCAAATATGTTCAGGGGACCCAAAAGGATATATTTCTGCTAAAATCGCAATTTTTTTTCGGCGCAATTACAATACGGATATATACTGCCTATGATAAAGTAAAAAATTCTATATACAGTGCAGTTTTCTGAACATATACCTATTTTAACCGCGAAAAGTGGTTAAACCGGGCGCTGTGATTTGCGCTATTTGTTATTTGTACTACAGGTTATTGAAAAAAAATTTAAAACTATTTTCTTTTTTGAGAATTTATAGAGAATGAACTGGATTTGGTGAAACCTGTGAAATGGTCTCACAGAAAAGCGCTTGGAGAACATGTGGCGGTTTTGGAGAAAACTGCATAAACCAAAAACATTAAATAATGTTCCGTATTCATTGTTTACAAACAACAATAAATGGCTAGATATATCATTTTCAATGAGATGATAAGGAGAGAATTATCGGGTAAATCCGTTTCCGATATAGAGCCAGAAACGTAACGTAAAATTAAAAATAATAATACCATGTCGCATTCTTAGAAATTGGCCAAATGTTTCAAAGAAATTTTAAAGAGCTGCATAAGCTTACTCCAGAACAGTGAAAATAAGATTTAGTGCTGATTAGTACATTAATAGCTAAACGATAGCTTACCGTTGGTCAAACTGCAAAACGTCAATCTGAATTTTTACTGTCAGACAGATTTTATAATAAATTCGCGAAAAAGCCGCATTTATTGCCTTATCTAAAATTTCTTTTGTTAATAAATAGTTTGAAAAATATGCAAATTTCTTTAAAAATGTATTTTTATTTGTCCAAAAAAATTAGAGTTACTTTTTGTGCTAGTTCAGTATGCCTTTGACTACAATGCATATACGAGGCTTATAGTTTGCAATACAGATTGTATAGTTGTGTTGTGTGGAAAAAAAAACTTAGAATATTCCTTGCATCTAATCAAGTAATAACATGCGTACAAAACATGGTTACAACGTGGTATCTACACGAAAATTATCGATTGAATTGTCACTAATTATGTTTGCTTGGAAAGCTATTTTCAGGAATACTTTATACATGAAAAGAAACAAAACACAGTTTTGTTGGGGTTTTCAGTTTTCAGTATTAAAACTAAATGTCAATAGGCATATATTTTTTCACTATAAAGTACAATTACCAATATGATAAAATACTTTTCTGATCATGCGAAAATGTGTGCCACACAAAGTAGATGCCAACGAAACACTTTTGGTTGTTATCATTCGAAATCAAAACTCATCCAGAGATTCTCTTCAAAGAACGCCAGTGACTTTTGAATGCAGATATTAAAATTACTTGTACACTGGTCGTCAAAATTAATGTGCCAAATTTAATAGTATATTATAATACAAGTTATATAAGACAAAATTGGCGAACGAGGTGTTTTGGGCACAACGAGCGTAGCGAGGAGTGCCCAAATGGAACGAGTGCGCCAATACGTCTTATAAAACGAGTGTAATATACTATATTTTCTACTTTGCGTCATTAATTTTATATAAATTTAGAAATTGTGGTCACTAAATTGCGCTAAATTAGAATCTAGGGTATTTTGCGGGTACCACGTGGCAGTACTGTAGTAACTGTCAACTTCGTAAGGATGGGATAACATCATGACAAAATCTAGTTGTGAATAATTTTACTCTAGTTTAGCCTACAAGTTTTATTAAATAATCAGCGACGTCGCAACTATGATCATAATGGAGTTTGCGGCAACACTTTTAACCCTACTGTGATAAATACATGAAACATCACCTAAACAGTTATCTTTAAAATAGTGGCTTCATAAGTATAATAATCAGAATAGACGTGCTTGGCGGTAACTGATTAGTTACTTCAAAGAATAAGAACTTACTAAAGAATTGTTATAACGGTTAACGTTTAATAGCAGTTTCTACCTAGTACCACTGGCTTATACAAGTTTACACGCACATATAATAGAAACCAAATTCTAATTTCGGTGTAACAATTTATTATAATAAATTATACTTAGTAAAATTACATGTGATAGAGGTAATACAAATACGTAGCACACAACCAGAAGTAAGACGAAGTCGAAAGCAACGGACAAAAACGAATACGGTATTGAACCGAGCAGAATTCGGTCCAAAATATTACCGAAAACTTATACGTTACATAAACTAAGAAATCCTCAACACTTTAAATGTACTATACCTACGTGTACGCTGATATTCAATAAACCATTTATTGCGCATATACAATCTCGCAGCAGTAATTAAAATCGTTCATATCTACTATGTAGGTTTGATCTTCGCATAATACCTTATTGAAGTAAATGTGGCCCTTGAATTATATCTGAAAAGGGGATTTGATTTTTAGTTGAAAAGAATGATGATGATCACTTACAAGAGCCGCAAAACATCACCAAAACATCATGCTGGCGTATTTTGATGAACGCAGCAAGACTAAGAAAGTCCCAATCCGTTGGCCATACTATAGCAGGCTACACGCATGTTTAAATATGTATAGAATCTTGATATTTCGCAGTTTATGCGATCGAAAGCGATTAAAAAGAGGCAGTGTGTGGTTATGTATTGTACGTTTGACATATGGCATTTGATATCAATCCATATCAATGTGTACCAATCTTATAAAAAAAGTTACTAAAAGGGATGTTACAATTTGTTAATTGTAACACCGAAAACAGTATTACAATGTGTGCATTGTGAATGCAAAGTAGAAAAAACTAATTTTTACCACTCTATTTTCGACATACTATGATAATAATGTTTATAGAGAGGTTTGTTAAACTGTCTTTAGTTTTACTATAACTCAAAGAGTATCTACTTCAAAATAAATCCGACGTGATTCAGCATAACTGTAAGCTACCTACTTGGAGAACTCGTAAAAAAGAATCGGTCCTGCATAAAGATGCGACGACCGACATCCTAGGGGTAGTTTTCGATGCTCATCCTGACACGTTTATCCAATTAGGCGTTTAACGATAGGAGGAAAACTTTTCAGGGTGGAAATAAGTCGCGCAAAAATCAACTTCACCCGGTCTAGGCGTAATAAAACCGAAAGCCCACGTTCCTTCGTCCACAGTTTTACGATCGGGCCGCTAGTTCGCGCAACGACCGGCAGGGGGCGCCCGGCGATGGCCACAGCCACCATCGCTGTAGGCCGAATTTCATTCTGGATCACGGGCGGCCGGCTTATTCACGAGCGGGTGAATTTGCAAAGTGCCGCAACTTTCCCCATACGAAATATATATCCATGAATAAGTTTCGCCACAATGTCGGCTGTAACTTCCGACGGACGAAACTTTGGCAGTTTGATGATTACGGGCCGGCCGTGAAGGCCCGTTGAACCGACCCGCTGAACTACCTATGTCTCAACCCACCTTCTACCACTCAAAAACGTAACCATGAAAGCAGTTGAAAAGGGAAGTGACAAGTTTGTCCTATTTATAAGCCCGATCTTGCACGAGCAAGGGTTGTGGGCGTTAAAGTTTCTTTTTACTTTATCATACGCAGTATGTAAAGTATTGTAATCGTGCCAAAAAAAAAATTTCAGATTTTAGCGGAAATATGTCTTTTTGGGTCCCCTGAACATTTTTGACCAAGGTACAAAAAAATGTCTGTGTGTGTGTGTGTGTGGATGTGCGTGTGTGTGTGTGTGTGTGTGTGTGTGTGTGTGTGTGTGTGTGTGTGTGTGTGTGTGTGTGTGTGTGTGTGTGTGTGTGTGTGTGTGTGTGTGTGTGTGTGTGTGTGTGTGTGTGTGTGTGTGTGTGTGTGTGTGTGTGTGTGTGTGTGTGTGTGTGTGTGTGTGTGTGTGTGTGTGTGTGTGTGTGTGTGTGTGTGTGTGTGTGTGTGTGTGTGTGTGTGTGTGTGTGTGTGTGTGTGTGTGTGTGTGTGTGTGTGTGTGTGTGTGTGTGTGTGTGTGTGTGTGTGTGTGTGTGTGTGTGTGTGTGTGTGTGTGTGTGTGTGTGTGTGTGTGTGTGTGTGTGTGTACCCGTTTTTTGTGGCGACGATTCCGGAGAAACTACTAAAGGTATCGGGACGAAACTTCATATTTAGAAGTTTCATGGCCAAACTTAGAGCTGAAAAGCTTTCTGTTAAAGAGGGTCCAAAGGAACTGGAGGTTTAGTCTTAGCATTTTTGAAAGATTTTGTAGATAAGCCGGCATTTCTGGAATTTCGTCGAAATAGTTAAATAATAAATTAAAGATGAGGAAATTCTAAATAATTTATGACTATGACATTTTTTGGTACAATCAATAGTTTAGCTGCATGAACAAATTCTATTTTATCGAGATCGGTCGTAGTGCACTAAAACTAGTAGCCAGGATATGTCAGATTATATGTCAGATGTGATTTTAATGACGGTAGATGTGTCAAACGCTAATGCTTTGACAATACTACTGTCAATACAAGCTGCGTTCAGATATTGTACACCGTTAAGCTGCGTTTTCATTAGTGCTAATGGCAGTGGTAGTAGACGCCATTTTTTGCTAGTGACTCAAGTTTATGTACATGCAAACTAATATGTGTCACCATCACGACATGTGAGAAACACTATAATTTCGTCTGCTAGCACCGCCATTACCTACCATTGCCACCAATCGGAATGCACCTTCACACTCACTTTCTACACTCAATAACACGTGTCATTTGGACGGTGTACCCGGTATCAACGGAGTACAATATCCGAACGCAGCTTTAATCGACATATCTGTCTAGTTCTACTAGTTTTACTTTAATGCAGACATAGCCGATCTCGATCAAATAATATCTCATGCAGCTAAACTATTAATTTTATATATAGTACGATAAAGTCATGTGCCTGGCCACATCAGAGTTTTTTGGTTAGATACGTGGTTTTATGATCAGTGCCAGAAATCTCTAGACCAAATTACTGTTTAAATTATAATATTTATTAATATATTCGAAAAAATGCCGCTATTCCTTTGTAAAAATATATAATTTCTTAGGTACCGGTTTCGTTGGTTACAACATCATCAGCCTAAATCTACAATTAGAGAATGTTGGTACAAAAACAAATAAATAACAATTTAACAGATTACTCACGTGTCAGGTAATTAAAAACACAAGCAAAGTAAAGTACGTGTGCTATGTGTGAATGACGACAAACAACTGACATACGGCTGGAAGCTAGCACGAGGGATAGCGAAAATAGGGAAAATTGGTTCAAGGTAGGCAACTTAAAGCTCATAAATTCTAAAAATTATTGTAATGTAAACATGAATAATGGCTTTAGTTGGAAGTCTAATTGATCATTTAATAAAGTGATGTTGTGGTTTCTTTTATGTTTTTCTATCTCGAGTTGTTCTAATAGATCTAATTTGTAGTTTTTGTTACATTTGTGAAGAAGTGTAGGTTCGTTGAATTTTATACAATGACTTGAAGTTTTGTGCTCATAAATGTTAGAAGAGGTTCTGGATTTGTGTTACGCTATCCGTTTTGCTAACTTCCTTCCGGTTTGACCTACATAAGCAGCATTACAATTAAAGCGAAAATATGGGGTTGCCTTTTAAAAGAAAGTTCGATGCGGTCATAAGCTAGAAACAATTGAATTTGAATTTTACATAAAAATGTGTAGTTTGATCTGAATATCGTCGTGCTCGAGGATTTTTCATGTTTATACAGATTTTCTCATGTTTCTATAATTTTCAAGCTGACTGTTTGTTCATATTTGTTTCTTTAGAGCTTTCTTAAAAAGCTTTTTAAAAAAATCGGAATGACTGGAAATTAATGAGGTAATCAGAAGTAAATATGTACAGGTGCGATTGTACAGCTCTCGTTTTTGCTCTAGTTAGCGTCAAACCGATTCAGAGATCACGACGTGAAGGTAGCAGCATCTAGAGCTACTGCCACTCTATCACCTTAAACATCACGTTAGCAACATTTGAAAGTCATGGTAATATTGAATGTCACGACAGTAAAAGTCGCGACTTACTGTCACGTGAATACGCACCTTAAGGCGAATCCGTACGCCATACGTTCTACTCACAAAACAAGTAAAAGTTCTGAGGGTTTTTCTCAGCTATTAATTCACAGAATCGTAAAAGCACTACACAAAATTAAAGATAAAAGGTATATAATTATACGCCTAGTTGTAATCTTTTTATATTTTTGTTTGTTTTGGACTAAACAAATTGACGGACTTTGCGATTTTTTTACGGAGAATACAGGTCAAAATTGAAAAAGTACCACATAATAGATCTAAGTTACACCTTCCTCTATAAGTGTATAAAATTTCATGTAAAAATATCTATATCTTACATGCTTTTTTCACTCAAAACTTTACTTCTTTGAGTGCATGAATCAGACATATTTAATCACCTATCGTGGACACAACCATAACAATTAATACATTTACATTACCACAACAAGTAATATACTTTTATCTATAATTTGATGTATAACATGTGAGAATTGATTCAAAATTAAGCTCACTATGGATGTTTGTTTTATAGGACGTACTAGCCCTAGTGATTCCTCTTTGGGCATTAGTCCACTAAACTTTCAATCATGACTAAAACTGACTAATTAAGCTCAACTAAATCAGTCATGACTAAATTAATCAGGACTCGTTTAATCATTGTTGAATATTAGTCTGAGAATAAAAAAGTAAGTATTAGTCGAATAAAATTTCAATCATGAATAACAGTAAATGATTAAATTTATGACTAATACATTATCTCCATAGAAGACAGTATACGCCCGACGGTAAACACAGTACTGTTTTGGGCACATTGGTTATAAGTATAACATTTAAAATTATATTCGAACATCTTTGGCTCAGTACTAGGTATAGTATTAAGGCGCGTACCAAAGCGAGTAGCGAGGCGAGTAACGTAGCGAGTAGCAAGGCCAGTAGAGGGTTCCGCAAGGCGAGTTGCGAGGCGAGTAGCAAGGCAAGTAACAAGGCGAACAGCGTAGCGAGTAGTCGAGTAGCGAGGCGAGTAGCAATGCGAGTTGAGCGTTCGGCAAGGCGAGTAGCGAGGCGAGTAGCAAGGCGAGTAGCAAGGCGAGTAACAAGGCGAGTAGCGAGGCGAGTGGCGAGGCAAGTAGCGAGGCGAGTAGCGAGGCTAGTAGCGAGGCGAGTAGCGAGGCGAGTAGCGAGGCGAGTACCGAGGCTAGTAGCGAGCAGGGGAGCGAGGCAAGTAGCGAGGCGAGTAGCGAGGCGAGTAGCCATGCGAGTAGAGCGTTCGGCGAGGCGAGTAGCAAGGCGAGTAGCGGGGCGAGTAGCGGGGCAAGTAGCGATGCGAGTACAACATTTGGAAATTATTGGAAATTGCTACTCTATGCACTACAAACGTAACCAGCTAATAGGTTGCTATTGCATCTATTTATTTGTTATGACTTATGACTAACGAATAAATCAATTGTTAGTCTAAATTATGACTAAATCAGTCGTCAATCGGATAATGTAAGACTAATGACTAACTTATTAATCATTAGTCATGACTAACATATGTAAGATTAGTCATTAGTCATTAGTCGACTAAAGAATGCCCATCACAAACATGACAGGCCACAAACATCAGACTCTGATGTTTGTGGCCTGTCATGTAGGTACGTTTCAAACAGTTGTGTTACTTATTAACAGTTAAGGCAGTTTTATTTCTATACCATGCCTGAGACCTTTTCATGTCTATAGTGTAGTCATAATGTGGGTTTTCAAATGTTTTCAAATGTTCGTATAATCGTGTTTTATTGCTAGACACAATCAGTATCTCGAAAAGAAACATATGAGAAACCTGTATGATAGACAAATAATATGATGTTCAGATATATGATTATTTTTTTATTCGTGTAACAAAATTCGACGTATTATATTATAGGACGTAACAGTGGCATTCACATCGCTTGATATTCGATATTATTACCTCTGGCACGGGGCTCGTGTCAGGATTGGCTTTTGCTATCAGCAGGCCTACAAGATTAGCTTGTGCCCCGCGCTGATTGTGTTTGCCTCCTGCGTTTGGCGTTCGGCGTTCGGCGGACGACGGCGTTACAACAATTATTGACATGCCGTGTTTGCGGTGCCATAGTATAAGTTTATTGCGAATCAACTATGTGCAATCCGGGACTTTGTTGTGTTTGCCAAGCCGAATGTACACAATCGATACTAATTCGGTGTGCTTTCCCCTGCACACACACATCGACACTGGGTCAAATACCAGCCATTGAACAGTCACTAACGAGCGACAACAATACGCACGTAACTGCACAGACCGCATGTGCTCCAAACTGTGATAATAGGTGGCGGTGAGTGTATCTAGCGTCATAGGCGATAATGCATTCCTGCCAACCGAAAATCAACAGTGAAAATGGTAAACACGTGGAGAATTGAAACTTGATTGACCACACAGTTTTTTCTACAATAAAATGCGTATTTGTAGTAATTGTAATTCGTAGTGTGCAATTATTCCTTCTTCTTCGAGTGACGCTTCAGCCTCATTAACCTCGAATTACAGTCGCCTCCACCAGTTGCATATTTTGATTGAATTGAATTGAATTGAATTGAATTTACCACCAATTTTCACACAATCAAATTTTACTCGCTGTCGCTCGTGCGTTAAAAAGTTTCGACCATTAACCGCTGTTTTTAATATACTTGATAATTAAATAACTATTTCGAAAGTACTTTGAAACGAACATGGGTAACGTATTGTTTTCTAAACGATTTGAGTTTTGACAACGTTTTTAAACCGACATGTATACGAGGTAATTAATGATTTAGGAAACTATAACTCGGACAAATGGTTAATAACTTTGTAGCTCGTAATATTCTCTATAAAATGTTCTATGTCACATTTTCGAACAACGAACCGATCAAAATATATGCAGTAAAATTGCTGAAACGTTCTGCGCCACCAATTTTCGAACGTAACTCACAATAAACTTTACTTTAAAACTAAACTTTAAAACTTTACTTTCCGCGCTTATTAATTTTCAGAAAACATGATAGAAAATGTCAAGAACTCATTTACGGCATACTGTGTGTCACAGAAACTCGTATGGACAATTTTTCGATAAATTTAACTGTTTAACATTGTTTATAATTTTAAGCATAGAGTACATTTTTAAATGTAACAGAAAATAGCTTTAAGCAAGTGATACTATATCTTACATTAGCTGGCCGACTTAATGAATCCGCACTTTAAACATTTGACAATCAGACATAACATTTGACACCAATGGACTTACATTATGACAGAAAATATCGGAGTTTGTTATACATTTTTGGGCGACGTTTTGGGCCATTTTGAATTTTGATAATCTGACTGTAGATATTCATTAAGCTTCGAAAATCATAAGAAATAAGATTTATTCGAATGCGGCAATATTGCGGTAACACTTTTCGCCAACATTATACTGAGTGACCCACGTCATAGGTACTCCCTTTCTTTTGTTTATTATGCTGCACGAATGAAATTTGGGAAAGTGATAAACACAAAATGCCATGATTTGTGATACTCTTGAGGTTAATATGACTTCCGGTTTTTCCGGAAATGACGTCATCATTGAGATTTTAAATGGCACCCTATATTCTTTGTGTGATATTTTCAATCAGGATGACATTCTGAACACAAAAACATATCGATCGTCAATTTTTATCACCAAGCCAACGCAAAAATAACTTTTTTGTGTATTAATCTAGGTGGCTATGTATTGGTGAAAATCATCGAAAATTGTCTAATCAACACGAACTAAATCGATTTTGGCCGACATTGCATTACTGGCGCCCTCTAGCGTGATTTAATTGGTTTTTGGCTGGTGAGTCATTTTTTCACGGGTACCCAATGGCCACACCGTGATTATTCGATAGAAAACATCTTTCGGATTACAATGATACCAAATACTTGATATTTTGTCGAACGCTACGAATGCGTACAAATGTTGTTAGAAGCAAGGAAGTCGAAAAAAATATTGACCTAATGATCAAAGTCAGCGTAAGTCAAAGTCACTCGAAAGACTACTCGAAAGAAGTACCCTGATTATTCGAGGAAAAACATTTTTCCGACACAATGATCCCAAACTCTTGATATTTTGCTGATTATTTTTTGACGTTTCTTAAAACCAATGAAATGCTTCTTTATTTGTCACAAGGGTAAGTTTCAACCAATTATGTCATTATTATAGTGGGAATAAATCTCTTGTGATTATTCTCGGGAATAATCACTGTAGCTTTTATTTGCCTAGCAACTATCAGATACTTGTCAAAATAATTACTTAATTGTGTCAACGCGAAATGGGTGAAAGTCATCGGTTTAGTACCTTTTCTAATGCAGAAATTACAAAAAAGATTTTAGAAACTACTTCGAAAAATACTCTAATAAGTAATCAGTCTATATGGAGACAATTTAAGACGTTGACCAAAGAAAGAAATTATATTCTGGATCAATCTACTACAACAGCTACTCTGGCATTGATTTTAAAAGATTGGGCTTATAACATGAAAAGAAAAGACGGAAATGATTATAAAGAAGCAGTAATAAAGACAATGTGGAATAAAACGGCAAAATTAGTTCAAGAACTTTACTTTAATAAGTATAACAGGTCCTTTGATCCTTTCCATGATATAGAATTCAGAAATGCTCGGAATGCAAGAGATGCAAAAAGAAAAATTTTACAAAAACATCCTGAAAAGCACAAACAAAGTTCTGTGG
Source organism: Aphodius sticticus (assembly GCA_963966075.1). NCBI lineage: Eukaryota > Metazoa > Arthropoda > Insecta > Coleoptera > Scarabaeidae > Aphodius > Aphodius sticticus. The sequence continues at coordinate 2,421,002 of OZ014512.1, read as the reverse complement.
CACTTTCTAATACAGAATTGTTGCAAATTTTTAACTATTGGGACGAAGATACACCTTGTGGATTGCAAAGAAAGTTTTTTCACGTTGCATCGTATGAACTAGCTTGGAGGGGAGGAGAAGCTACGAAATGTTTAGTTCATTATTTTAAAAAAGAAACCGACATAAAAAGATTAAATACTGGCCGCATTGAATACAATCCCATCTTTACAAAAACTGCACAGGGTGGAGCACAAAGGTGCGCTAATAGAAAATGGTTGACTCCAAACATAAATAACCCAGATATTTGCGCTGTTCGTCTTTTTGAAAAACTAATGAGTAAACGTGAAGAAAATATTAAAACCGAACGCTTGTTTCTTACTCCAAATCCGGCTTGGCAAACTCATGTTTTTTGGTATAAAAACGTTCCTGTGGGAATAAATTCCATTTCAAAATGGATGAAAGAATCCGCAGAAAAAGTAGGTCTACACACAGTTACTAAAAAAATAACTAACCATTCTGCCAGATCAAGTGCAGTAAGTAACCTTTCAAAAGCTGGTGTAGGAGAACAAGAACTAACCAAGGTCACTGGTCATAATTCTTCTAAGTTCGATTACATCATACTAACAATTGAACCAAGAACATCATTCAAATATAATAAATAATCTTAGAGAAAATACGCAGGAGGAAACACTTAATATAACAAGCAATTCCAAATCCTCAATAAATAATGAGTCTCGAAATATTTTTAATAATTGCGTTTTTCATTGTACTAATTTAAATTGTTAATTCTTTTAATATATTCACAATGTGTCAACGATATTTTCATATATTGTAAGTAATAATTAATTAAATTAAATTTTTCAATAATTTTATGATAGTTTTATTGATCTTTTTTATTGTAAAAATTTGTGAATCAAAAAATAATCTAGTCAAATATAACTCGAGAGTTCCATAAATTAGAAAATAATTTGACAGATTTTGTTCAAACTTGTTGCCATTTGGCAATAGCCACTACTCGAGCCCTGCGGGCTCTCGTGACTATTGCCTGGCAACAAGTTTTCAAACAATCAGTCAAATTATTTTCAATTTATTCTCACTCTCTTGTTATATTATTACTGATAATCGTCCTACGGCCCGAACGAAATAAATCCGTACTCTTCAGGAATATTTTGTTGGGCCACAAATTCGGAAAATTCTGCGAGACAACGATTTTGCAATTAAACTGAATGTGTGGAAAGACGAGCCTAGAATAGTTTTATTTCATTGTGCGATAACTTTCTTGGAAATGATAAAAGTGTCGACTACGCAAATGTTGTACAAGAGTTTATGAGTGCCTACGACGAAATGGGCTGCAACATGTCTATCAAAATTCACTTTTTGCATTCTCATTTGAATTTCTTTCCGGACAGTCTTGGCCAACTCAGTGACGAACAAGGTGAACGATTTCATCAGGAAATGGAAGCTATTGTAAAACGTTTTCAAGGAAAAACTACCATAAATATGATCGCAGACTACTTACTGTTGGTCACTTAAACGCGAAACAGATAAATTAACAGATGTATTGTATAAACGACGGAGATCGAGTAAACATTTTTAAGTTATATTGCATTTCTTGTTTATTTTTAATTTCTCATAAATCACGATAGTAACTCACTACTGTTCCAATAAAAGAGTGAAGATTTTACTGTTGGTGCAATTTATTTTGAACCCAAATATACCTGGAAATGTAATGAACGTAAACTCTAATATACTTCTAAGTAACATATTGTGATGTGTGGCAGATAACAACAAAAAGGAAAAGAAAAAAACACTCATAATTTTAGAATAACATTGTATAAGTAGCTAGTAATGTCTAATTAATTTGTATAAAGATTTATTACAGTCGGTCTGTATATTTCTTTTTCGTAGTGTGGTGGTCTAGCCGGTCAAAAAAATTTGATAATTCTGTTAAATTTCAACCGATTCTAATAAACAAATTCGTATTAAACGCAAATTTTAATGGGCTTTCAATGAAAAAATAGCAAAAAAATATTACGGATTCAAACAGGTCATCAAATTGTTGTTAAAGTTGAAAAAATCTGAAAATAATTGGGAACTTCTGAACTTGAACGTCCATAACTTTTCGATTTGTTATTGGATCTAACCGAACAGTACATCTTTAGAATGGTCTATGCTTCATCTTTCATTTGCATTTTTTATTTTCAAAATCGAATAGAAAATGGCTGAGTTATGAATTTTTATACACGTGCAAATACCCTATGCCATTATTTTCAGCTCTACCAGCTCAACAACTTCCGCTATGTCTCGTGGAAAGCACATTTCGTTTTTTTTTTATTTTGTAACACAGTGTTATTTGGGTTATATAAGATGACATTACTTAAATAAAATTTACATTATATGGACGTCATCTATATTCTATAGCGTCACATCAATAAGTTGACCTCATTCAGATACAGACGAATTTGAAGATTAAAGGTAGCAGAGTGTTTGATCTAATATAGACTTGGCACCGTATGGGACAGCTATGATTAAAACCAAATCAAGCGTAAATCTAACGTACGGGTTCGTGAAGTTGTTAGAGTAGAAAGTGTCTTAAAATTCTGCTCGACTGGCAAAGATTTAAATCTAATCTGAGGCAGACGAGGGTTGGCACTCTATTAAGACCATCTTGGATCCCCAAAATCTACCTGCTCTGCCGATATGCAAACGCATTGACGGCAAAGAGACGTGGCATATTGGATTCCTTCCAGATAACACGTATCAGAAATATTATTTCATATCGACCTAGTCGAGATTTATATTCGGTCCCGCGATATCCTCCTCACCCTCAACGACAGCAGAAAAAATAAAACGTTTCAAGTTTGCGTCGACCTTTTTTTTATGGAGAATCCGTGGCAGAGCGTCTAGATTACAAAGGTAAACAGTTCCATTTCGAATGTAAACAAAGAAGCATTTTAGGCTCGTGGTATTTTGATCTTCGGTAAAACCCGGACCGATTTAGACTAAACAAGAGTCGCTCTTAAAAGACCACCGCGTTCGAATGGTTCGCGGAGTTTGTATCGTCCTGTGTTACACTGATAGAAATTTTTGATTAATTCAAATAAATATGCATTGACTCAAAGAAATCTGGTGTTCCAATAAAGGCATTTGTTTGAAATATTTGTTTGGTAGAAGGAACGTTTATTTGTGTCAGACACTTATGTTTCCAGTTAAAATTTACAATTTGTATATTATAAGGAACGAGATTTCAAATAATTATGATTGTGTTGAGTGAAAGAATTATATTTTTTTAAATTAACGAAATTGTTGGTTGAGTTAAAATGCGATATTTGAAGTTTGCAATAAGTGGTTCTTTGATTAAAGAAATTATTAATTTGTTGAAGGAATTAATGTGGAACTATTATAGACAAGAATTGTTCGGAGTGTACAGTAAAGTCGCCACGTGACTCTACGTCTATACCGGCGATCACACGACCTTTATAGTGACGGTATGGCCGAAGTACCAGGAGAGGGTTTACAGCGCCATCTAACAATACAGATGGATGAGATATTCAAACTAAAAATATATTTATTTGAATCAAATTATGTTTTGTTTGGCAAGTAAACCTATTTTTAAGCCAAAGCAAAAATATTACTTTAAACGAAATAAATCTCTCCTTATATATAAATTTATATGTTTCAATCAAAATTAGATTTCTTTGGTGTAAAAAAACGCTTTTTAAATCAAAACAAAAATATTACTTTAAGGGAAAGTAGTAATTTTTGTTTGTATCCAAATATATTTATTTCACTTAAATAAATATTTCAAATAAATTAATCTCTACAAGCAAATAAACTAGAGTATTAAATGAAGTAAATATTGTTGGCGTCAAAGAAATATGTTTTGACCCAAAAGAATAAATTCAAACGAATATATTTCTTAAAAACACGAAATCTTTTCTATCTGTGTACCTAATACGGGAAAATTGAAACAAGACTTAGTTGCTCATGAATTACTCAGTTTCAATTAAATATGTAGAGATATGGATATAAAGCATTTCCAAAGCATCATATAGACCAGCGGTTCTCAAACTTCTCCCGCTGACCTTCTCCCGCTCACGGCAGGTTAGTAGATCCGTTCCGCTCGTTGGGGTCCGCGTACACCAGTTTGAGAAACGCTGATATAGAACATTTCACAGATTTCCAATTTCTTAATTTGTCAGAAATAGAGTAATCGTTAAATAAATGACTACTGGCCAACAGCAAAAAAAGTTGTAACCGATTCTAGCATGTTTCTTTCCGTGGTATCTAAATCTGAAGGCAGAGATTTTGAATTGTGGTAATAAAACTGAAAATGTTTTATTGTGTCTAGTATTTGTGAAAAGAATACGCGTATTTTTGAATTTTTGCGTTTCTTTGCACTGATTTTCTCAAAAGATAGACCTAATTCACATTTTCTGTTTACAGATTCTACGAAAAAAAAAACAACCAGAAACAGTTGTCACTTGTTCGATTTCTTTAATTGTTAGCCAGGGTACTTATTTGATGCCAAAGTTTTGTGCTAGTATTTTGCTGTTTTGTGCCGCAAACAAAGTTTTGTGCTTCTTTCGTTTCCGAGTTATAAGCATTTTCCTGAAGGACGGCTATGGACATGCCTGACCTAACTTCCAAATTAGAAACAAAATCAAACTTTTTTCGATGCTAAAGTATAGTGCTAGATTTGTACTGTTTTGTGCCGCAAACCGGAAGTATTGTGCTCTTTTCGTTTTTGAGTTATAAGCATTTTTCTACTTGAGAGCTATCCGTCTCTCCCTTTCGTCCGGGGCCCGGGTTCTCGCAGGCAGCGCGGGTGTTGATTACGCATACGTACGAGTTTAACGGCACTGCTTGTGGTTATATTATTATATTCTTATTATTATATAACTTAAAAACTATTCAACAATTTTTTATCGGAGTTTCGCTGTACTTTTCTTTGCACTGGAATAATGGACACGTGGAATTTCGATTAAATATTGTTAAATAGTTTTTTTAGTTATAACGAAACAAAGATTTAATATTATTTCTTAATATTATGCATTCTTTTTAATCTCACAATGCACAATAATCATTGGGCAATTATCACGTAACAAATAAATAGTTATCACAGATATTTGATAGTACTGTGTGATTCATTTAGAGCAGGGATGCACAGACTTGTTGGGACCACGGGCCACATCGATTAATTGAGTATATATATATATATATATATATATATATATATATATATATATTTGTATTTTCATATTTATCGAGTATTGCACAAAAATAGGTAGATAGGTATCCAAATAAGTAATTTACAAAAAACAATATGTTAATTTGAAGCGTGGCATTGCATTGTCTTAACCATTTTTGTAATATTTGGTTCAATTTTGGTAGTAGCTATGCGTAAAATTGCTTCTAAATTGTCATTGGTCAAGCGGTTTCTATTTTTTGATTTATTAATATTCATGTGTGAAAAACTTTGCTCGATAAGATGAGTGAGGCGGGCCACCAGTATATCAACGGAGGGCCGCATGCGGCACACGGGCTGCGGTCTGTGCATCCCTGATTTAGAGGTACTTTTTCATAAATAAAAAAAAACAAAATGTCAGTTTTATCGGGTAATCTTTGTTATCATATAAAAGAACCATTCTTTAAATTTACTCTTTAAAGATTAGTTCTTTTAAATGTTCTCGAGTGTTTCGAGTGGTATTTGGCGAATTACGCGAACAATGTTGGCTTCCAATTCCTCAATCGTAGCCGGCTTATCCACGTACACTTAGGACTATACGTAGCGCCCAAGGAAAAAAGCTAGAGGGTGTATATCACGTTATCTAGGCGGTCAATTCGCCGATCCATTATGGGAAATTAACCGTTCACCGTGCCAAAAAAAACAGAGGTTTTGTGCTCCTTTTGTTTTTGAGTTATTTGCAATTTTCGGATGGAGGAAATCAACAATAGAAATATTGATTATAATATATACAGAGAATGCCAAAAACTTTGTTTAATGACTATTTATAATTTATACCGGAAATCGGGACTACATATACATTTATAAATCCAATCTTCCTATATTATAGTCTGTTAGTTTGAGAATACTACAATACCAGTAATACAATAATACATACCAAAAGATGAAATATTGCTTTAGAGATTTATATTATAATAATATTAATGTGTTACTTAGTTGTACCTATACTATCAAATATCTGTGACAACTATTTATTTATTTATTATTTTATTTTTTATTTATTTATTTATTTTTGATTTATTTAAAATTTACATCCCGCCTGTATATCACCATCTTCTACACATTGATTATTTTCATCATTACGGTATGGCCGTATGATACGGTATGTCCATATTTTTATCTCTAGTAACTATTTATTTGTTAAGTGATAATTGCGCAATGATTATATTGCCGCGACGATATTTAGCATTGTGAGGTTGAAAAAATGCATAATATTAAGAAATAATATTAAAGCTTTGTGACGTTATAACTAAAGAACTATTTAACAATATTTAATCGGAATTCAACGTGACCATTATTCAAGTACAAAGAAAACTTTTACCGAAACTCCGATAAAAAATTGTTGAATAGTTTTTAACTTATATAGCCACAAACAGTGCCGTTAAACTCGTACGTATGCTTTATCAACACGCGCGCTGCCTGCGAGAGCCCGGGCCCCGAACGAAAGAGAGAGAGACGGATAGCTCCTAAGTAGAAAAATGCTTATAACTCAAAAACGAAAAGAGCACAATACATCTGGGTTGCGGCACAAAACAGCACAAGACTAGCACAATACGTTAGCATCGAAGAAAAATTGATTTTGTTTCGAATTTGGAAGTTAGGTCAGGAAAGTCTACAGCTCCTCTTCACAAAAATTCTTATAACTCGGAAACGAAAGAAGCACAAGACTTCTAGTTCACGGCACAAAACAGCACAAAACTAGCCACGCAGGTGTGAGGAAGTGATTCGTGCTCGTGGAGGGCATACACTGCAGTAAACCTCACCAATCCACAGAAAACCCGACTGTCATCGATACTATGACAGACATTTCCATTTTGTTTTGCGTTATTAATTTACATTTTTAAGTGGTTTCCATCAAGTGTTTATATAGCTAAAGTAAATGTTGAATTTTTGCATGATTTTATTTAATTCATGGTAGTACCTCACATGGTTAACATAGTACCTTACATTAATGGTAGTAACTCACATTTTAAGGCGCTGATCCCCACAAGTGTTAGAAGAATTTGAAGACTTACCTAGAAAGAAAAACAAAGAATATATAAATTAATAAATAGCGTCTATTATGAATAAAGAATATTAGCGTTTTAAATTTGCAACATTTTTACAATTGAATCGCTTATTATTAAAAGGGAATAACTCATACTATTTTCCTATGTAGTTAGATCTTGGGAAAAAATGTATAAAGATAATTAAATATGTACAGTAGAGCTTCGATAATCCGACCCCCGGTAATCCGAACGTCCAAAAAACAAAAATAAATTACTGAGTAACCGAGTAAAAAGCCATTTTTGTCGATTGCTGTTCACAAATATATCACTTTTGTTTACTATCTTGTATCCAATATGGTAATCCGAACAATTTGATAATCCGAACCACATTCGGTCCCAATTAGTTCGGATTATCGACGGTCTACTGTAATGTATAATGCTGTTCTAGTCTAGTGATTCGTGATTTAAGGGCAATATTCTGATCAAACACCGTTTCTGTTTGATTTATAATAATAATAATTCATTTGTTTCTCTACAAGTAAATGTCATTCTGAGAAAAAGTTTCATGTCGCCTTATTTATTGGGTTTTTCAATTCCTAAGGAAGTTAGAGCCATTTAACATTCAGTTTTGCTATAATGTCAATTGCTGTAACTTTTTAAGGAATAAAGAAAACAAATAAGTCTACAGTGTGTCCAGGACAGCCCACATCATATGGAAATTTTTTTTATTATCCATTTCTCAGAAAATGTTATCATTAATAGGGATACGACAAATTTCGGTACCTTAACGACAAAATATGCATTTGTACGACAAAATATGTGTTTTAGCGACAGAAAATTTAAACAAACGACTTAATATATGTTTTAACGACAAAATATGTAAATGAACGACAATATTTGTATTTCAACGGTAAAATCTGCAAACTATGTGATTTAACCTCAAAGACCCTAAATGACCGCTAGCCCAGCCGTACAAAACTTATTCCATACTCATACAGTGTGCTACCGTTAAAAGTGTGGTTATATGTAGTTTGTTGAAATAATTGAACATTTTTCTGGGTATAATCGAACAATTGTATACAACTGCTTGTTTGATTGATATGACATTTTTAACTAAAATGTTTGTCAGTTGCAAAAGATCAACGTTTAGTACTTTTTTACAGTTCAAGTTCGACCATATAATTGAAATACCCTGTAACATTTCTTGCTATGTCAATTAGGGTTGTGTCTATTTTTTGTACTGTTATTTTTTTTATGCAGGACCCTCTCAATTTGTTCATTTATATCAATACTTGATTGCTGTAAAATTTGAAATCGATCAATACAGTACATTAACCCACACCCCAAGAACACAAAATCGGGTATACGTTTAATTTAAACATATTAAGAAGGAAACATTTTTGTTTTGTTTACTACAATACATCCAACAGGTATTAACTTACACAAGAAAAATAATCAATTAACTTATGAGTCAGAGCCCTTCACATATTTCCAAGTATGTAGATACTTAATTTGTCAAAAATACAATAATCTAAGTGCCATCAATGAACACAATCGAACAGTCTATGGAGAAACCCTACGAGAAACCCTCACTTGCTCGATTTTGTTCATTGTTGGTCAGGGTAGTTACTTAGCTTCGACTATTGAATTTTTGACAAATTAAATACTTGCAAATATGTGAAATGCTTTGATATCGAGATGCATTGACACCTAATTATAAACAATTTTTTTCGACTTTGCGTTATAAACTCATAACGAAACCGCTTTCGGCGTCGTTATGAAAACACAAGATCACAAACTTTTAGTAACTTTTAGTTTTTCAAGATTGATGAAATTGACGTGAAGTGTCAAATAAGGCTGACATCTCAATCGCTATTGGCTCGCCTCAATCGTATTTGTGAATTTTACCACAACTGCCAACTGTTGAAAATAAATTTACTCTAGATTCTACGATGACAACCGCAATTTTCGAAATGTATGTAAAATTGATGTCGCAAAGTAGAAAACATAGTATATAACACTCGTTTTATAAGACTCCTCGCTACGCTCGTCGTGCCCAAAACAACTCGTGCGCCAATTTTTGTCTTATAAAACTTGTATTATAATATACTATACTCACAACAAACAATTTCATTAAAGGACTGGACCGAAGCATATCAATGGCTATAAATAAACAAAAAAATTCTTAATCTAGGTACTAAATATTACACATGTTCTACTATATCAAAAGATAAAAATATTCAAATACACAATAATTCAAAACAATGATTCAAATATTTGTTTATTTTTTATAGAATGTACGGATATATATTTATTGTACTTGAAATAATGTTTATTTGTTTGTTTATTTAAATACAATATTTTAAATTTAATTTGTGTTTTTATAAAATTTTTGCGTACCCCACACTACAGCTATAGTTTTATAAAACCAACATTATATAATTCAAACGCAAAATAAAATCAAAATAATCAATACTTGTCCATAGCCCCCCTTCAGAAAATTGCTTATAACTCCGAAACGAAACAAAACAAGCACAAAACTTTGACATAGGAAAATTTTTAAATTTCGAATGTGGGGGGCTGAGGACATGGACCCGTCTTAAGACTATCTTTATCCAAATCGAAATATGTTAATGATGGTTCTTTGCTGGGAACTAAAATGAACTCGTAGATGTTGTTCCTGTTGCTTAAAAACTTTCCAGGTCGTCTTTTCCACTCTCCTAACTGACTAGTCGTAAACATTTTTCCGAGGGAGTAATTTCAAGTTGTATTTTTTCTTCGTTCTGGCAACTTCTGCATAATCTTAATCACGTACTAGCATTAATTAAGTGAACGTCATCCAGGGCGCGTGGGGACTTTGCAGAATTTACGCCACTTAATCTTAGAAATAAACTGAAGCGGCGGACGTCGCGCTAGTGGAGAGGGAGGTGAGGAGGTGGGTCGGGTCCTCCATCTAGCGAACTTATGAAGCATGTTCCAGAGCTAGAGTCGAGGGGGTGAGGATACCGTATTTCGTCTCGGAGGCACTAACGCTAGGCTCGTTCCATACGAAGAAGTGGGCACTTTATTTTCTCTTATGGGTCATTGTGTCCCTCATTAACATATTTCGCTTCAGTCCTCAGGCTAACTTCGCCTTCTCTCAGTCGCACTGAAATGACAAACTGGGCAAGACAGTTATTACCGAAACTAATGTGGCTCACATCCAACTCTTGAAAATTTATTAAAATATGCCAAATGGAATCTCGGTTTGCCGCATTTTTCTGTGGCAAAACACGAATCGCTTGCCAATCGGTGGTGTTTGTAAACATAACGTGAATCACGGAGGCAATGCTCGGTGATCTCGGCAAAAAATAGGACATACCTAGCCAGAAATAACAGATTTACTTGGAATTTTTCCTGGTGAATGTTACATCATACCAATGTAGCTAAAATTAGATGCGATGCACAGTGGTTCGGATATCGAATCTGGCGGGACAAAAGTCTAAAATTTTGAAACGCAAAATTAAATCTTCGGTACTATAATACATTCCTAAATAGTGGAGTACTTGAAAAATATCACCAGTTTTAAAATCGGAACACTAGGACCTACGCACTAGCTGTTGAATGTTGCGTTTCTGGCTACCATATGTTCTACGGATAAATTGCTTGACAAGTTCCATTCCAAAATTTGACATGTGTAGATGTATTTTCTTTTCGGTTTAATCGGAAACTTTAGTGAAATTAACTACAGTTATGAACCTACAGTTTGGTTATATTTTTGTTTTCTTTTTATAAATTTTTAGTGGTGGATTACGAATTTCTTGGAAGTGAGCTTTTCGACGTTTGGCGGAATGAAGCCAACAATTCAAGAATATCAGTATGGGTGTGCGTGACAACATGTTAAGCAAATATGATTTGCAAGATAAAAAAACCACTTTTTGCTCAAAATTAAACGGAAGATGGAATAAATGCGGAAATAAGTGCGGAATAACTGTTGGTAGCAGTAAAAGTAAAAAAAAATTATTTGCAAAATCCTATAGCTTCATCAACAAAATATTGCCGGCCTAACTTATTTTAAAAAAGGGAATAAGAACATACAAGAAGTCAACAACATAACAAATAAGTAATCTATCTCCAACGGTTGTGCATGTAGAAGGTCGTGGGATTCAAGTGAAGCAAGAAATGCATCTCACTAAGATAGACGAATATTGAAAGAGCTATACAATCATGTATAAGACATGTATGAAATTATCACAAAATACATTTAAGGTGGCCCGCCAGATCGCCCGACTTAATCTCTATGGGGCCACATAAAAAGAAGCGTCCATGAACTGTGATATTATACAAGGGCTTCAGACGGCAGTGGAGGAGGCAACTATGTGAGGTTCCATTTGATATTTATAGATTTAAATAAAATATCGAGATTGCTTTACAACTGCAGGTATAAACCGTTTATGGTACAATAGAATTTTCCCAATAATTTACGTGCAATTAACAACCTTATATTCAGTCCAATTCTGTATCACAGTTGCTATTGCTAGGAAAGTGAATTGTTGAAGCTTAAGTTTTAACAACTGTCGTAGCAATTGATACCAATTTGTCAATTCTGTAAGAACGAATTTATCAACCGTTGTTAAATTACAACTTTTACGCGAGTTGTTAGCAAAGTTGCTATATGCTGAATTGGGGCTAACTTCATGTATGTCACATGTATGTTATGTTTTGCGGTGGTTGTACTTCAACGCATGAAAATAGAGTGAATATTAAAAAATGTCTAAAGAAGAATCTGGAAACTGTGGTGAAAAGAAGCGGCGAGGGAAGAGGGTTAATTCAGAGCAAACCGAACATATTTTAAATTATATAGAAGCCAACAAAATTGTATTAACGGGAAAATGCCATCCTCTTCGTACAGAAGAATTTGAAAAGTCTTGGGATGACCTAACTGCCGGCCTAAATAGCATCGAAAATGGGACAGATGTGTTTTATATTAGGCATATAACTAATATTCTGAAACATACTACCCTCTTTTCGTAATTACAAATTCTTCAATTGGCGGAAATTTTACGTATCGTGGTAATAAGTTATCAGAGAGGACAGTGCTGATTTCTCTAATAATTCTGCTTACTGCTGGTTGACTTACACCAAGGGAAATATCCTGCCCAATGCTGGTTTGAAACCACCAACAGCATAAAAACTAAGAGCAACAAGAACCTACGACAAGTAGATTTTATAATCAATTTTTCAATTAAAATGAACTGAAGCAAAAAAAATGTGGCAGCCCATAGTAAGAAAAATAATGTAATATAATCATTAATCATATAGGGTAGCAATATTTTTTGCCTTTTAGTATATTTTACACTAAACCTATATATGAAGTGGAATTTTTGTATTTCTTGAACCTTCATCAACAAACTCTCTTATCTCCTCAATTAAATTAATTGCAAGATCTTTTGATAATCTATATTGTTTTATGAAATTAAAATCCGGTACTTGGAATGGGTCAGAATTATCCCGTAAGGTCCTGTATAAAATTATTCTTCTTCTCCTAAAATTTTGATCGGTTAGGTATACCTACTTGTGAAAATTATTTTTATTAACAGATATATTTAATTTATTATAACTATTCGTATTACCTGTTTTCCACATTATCCATTTCGTTTAAGAAATTTAAATTGAACATGACACCCACAGGATCCATGTTGACACAAGAGTTGCAAAACTATAACAACTGTTGTTATAGTTTTGCAAAGTTGTTATTTACGTATTGACCTTGGCATTTAGCAACTTTCATGGTTGCTAGCGTTAACAACTTAGATACAAAATTAGACTGATTATCACATAATTACTTAATTTGACAAAAATAGCAATATTATTTAGGCCTTGTAACGGCAATACTACAAAAATCATTAACACAAAGTATTTGATCCACATTTTAAAATTTGGTCGTTTTTTTAGTTCTAAATTTAACTATTATTAGTTCTATTAGTTGTCCCTAAAAGCCATATCCACTACTCACAGAAGGTCCTACGCAGTATCATAGTTCTTTAGATACACGTTGGCTTTCATAAAACCGCATTAAAAAAATCCGTGAAGTTTAAGTCGGGTGATATGGCGGGCCACCTAATGGCAGTATTTTGATTAATTTCATAAATGTGTTACATATGGTTGTTAAGCATTTTCAATATTCGATTGAAATCTGTAAAAATTCAATAATGCATCCAAAAGAAATAAAAATTTGAACATCGCCCAGCCAAAGGTGATGAACAAAAATATTTTTTGATACTAAAAAGGGCTTCAGAGTATGCTCTTATGTAAAATACAAACTTTCGAGTTTCTTTATCGTGATAGCTAAGTTATTCTAGAAAAAAGAAACTTTGCGTAATATCTAGTAATCCATGCAAAATTTTTTAAAGTAAAAACTTCTGAAACGACGGTACATTTACGCAACTTTTGTCTCATTTAACCGACAACGTAGCTCTTACAGATTCCGAAATCCCCATGTACGTCATGATCCGTGAGACACCCTGTATTATTTATAATTTAATTAAAAGATTTTTATTTACTTAAATATGAAAGACTATACCAGAAGAATATAAGAATATCATTTATTTGACATGCTTACGACAAATAACAAAGAAAATTGTTTTGTGTTCCCAGATTCGATATCCGAACCACTGTGCGATGTAAGTAAAACAAACAGTATTCTTTAGGCGCGTTGCTTATTATGCGAAAACAATCAAATTAACAATGGATACTATTACGTAAATTTAATCAGGTAACCAATATACTAATATCAATACGAGTGTAGCTATATAAAATAATATTTCCCTAGCAATTGAAATTAAAATTATACCGGAAAATTTCATGGGTCGGATACTTTTCAAATACCTGTCGTTATGTACAGCAAATAAATATCTACATATAAAATATAAAATTAAATTGTGGACTAATTGGATTGACATCGAATGTTCCATTCGTGCATTCATTCGGTTATTAATATATCGATATTTTATAAATCATATTTATTGTAGGTAATACAATGTGTCTTAATTAAATTAACTCGTACTCTAATTACGTTAAATTAGTAATTGCCTATTATTATGATGACTGCAAAATATTATATTATGATGAATATTATTTTAATTTAAAATTAAATGACAATGTTGCTACGTAACCAAGTTACTTGATCCAAAGTTAGATTATCCATAAAACTGTTTCCCAGATACCACCCGCTAATGTCTACTCTACCCTACATTAGACTTATACAGTGTGTCTCACGGGACGTTGGATTGTATGGGTACTTTTGTTATTATTAGAGATAGAAAGTCGGTTAAATGGGCAAAATAGTGCATATTTATATGCTCTTTCATAATCGGTTCAGAAAACAGTTGAATTCCAAACGGTTCCCAAGCTATTTTGAAAAACCAAAAATGTCATTTTTTTTATTTGTGATCAAATCAAAAAAAGCATTTTTATATTATAAAGGCACTTTTTTTTGTCTACAGTTTGATTATGTCAGTTTAAAATTTTTTTCGCCAACGAATTCGTCAGAAACAAACGAAACTTTTGTTTTTCTTATGGACGCCATATTGGTTTTATACATGTTTGGATTCATCATTTCTTTCTGAGTAATTTGGTATGCCACATGCCATGTTTTAATACAATAAGATAATAGAATTGACTGAACATTGTACACTTCGAGAATTGCTGAAAATCGCATGGTGCCATGGAAGACATTTTGTGAAACAATGTGATATCTACTCATCTGTACCCATCTGTTGAACAAAATTGGTGGAAACCCAGAATTTTATAAAAAAAAATATTATGGTCCGATGAAACATATTTTCTAACTGCGGTATTTTTAACTGACAGAAGACGCACTACTGGGTACTGAGCCCGCGAAAATCAGCACCTTTTTGTACCGCGCCGTAATCAGGTGCGGTTTGGTTTTAATGTATGGTGCGGTATAGTGGCCAACCGATTAATCGGACCAATTTTTTATAACAAAAATTTAACTTAGGAGATGTATCGGCAATATAGCTCTCTGAGGACGTGGAAGAAAGAATGGACGATATACCGTTGGCCTTACGCTAAGGTATGTGGTTCCAGCAAGACGGAGCACCTGCACATAATGCCCGAATTGTGAGGAACTATTTAGATATGACATAATCGGAAAGTAATTGCTACCTATTCAGAAATATTGTGACCACCAAGACTGCCGGATCTTACCCTTGTGATTTTTACCTATGGGAGTGATTTAACAAATAAGGTGTATGGTGTTTATAATTTTGGTAACATTGGGGAGTTACGTGACACCGTCATCGCCGCTTTCAATTCGATTGACAGAAGAACCCTCGGTAAGGTCACCGTATTACGGAATGATGAGAAATGCCTCCACGAAAATGGCGAGATTTTTGAAAACATTATTTAGTTTGTTAAAATGTTGTTACTTTTTTATGTTGTGTAGTTAGTACAAATAAATACATTCCAAAATTTTACTGTAACTTGACTATGGGCACATAAATACTGTATCACTCAAAAGTGCTTTTCATGGCACCATACGATTTTCAGATATTAAAAAAAAACTTCAATTTTGTCGGCTTTTGTGTTCTAAAATGCCATATTTAGAACATAGCATACCAAATTACTCAGAAAAAAATTCTGAACCCAAAAATGTATAAAACCAATATGGCATCCATAAGAAAAACAAAAGTTTCGTTTGTTTCTGACGAATGATTCGACAAATATTTTCATTCTAATGACAGTAGGTAGTGTCAAACGCTGATGGTTTTGACAGTACCTACAATAGAATCAAAATATGTGTCAAATCCTGGCTAACTAGTTTTATTTTAATGCAGACACGACCGATCTCGGTCTATAGAATCTCATACAGCTAAACTATTAATTTAATATATAGTATGATAAAGTCATGTGCCTGGCCACATCAGATTTTTTTTTATTATGGGAATGTCGTCATACCAAGGACATTGAAATGAAATGAGCTAGTAATGACTATTAGTAAGAGTAGTAAGAGGCTATATTACGAACATAATTAATCTCAAGCAACGTAACGAACTTCCAAGAATGTTTAACGTTATTTTGGTAACTGTTCGGTAACTAGCTTCGAAAACTATTAATCTGACCAAGGAATTGATTTTCTTTTTACGTGCTTTCCGGAACTTGTCGGTTGCAAGTTTAGGATTTTCATTGGAGCCCAAAAAGTAACATAATTGTCTTGAACTTTTTTCCGATCCCAAACTCAAGCTAAAAATAATACTAAAATCAGAAATCAAAACAAAACAACAGACCAGTCATGATACATAGAAAAACCAAGGAAACTAGGTTTAAGAGGACGAAACGCTTTGCAAAATTTCTATCTAATTGCTAAATCTTTAAGGCTAGCATCACCTGTCGTTTTTGTTACCCCATTTCTTGTTCTTCCCAGTTAAGTGTTTGACTTACAGGTTTAGTGTTGGTGACAAGTCGAGGGTCCGTTTCCATGTTATGGTAATTTATACCTAACATTATTATGGGATTTGGTAATAGTGGTACCATCCTTCACCGGTAATGTAGGTACCTAACCCAAGTGATGAACATATTGTAACGCAGAGAAAGGCATATTTATTTTGTTAGTAATAAGTTTTTATTGATTGTATAACTTTTACTTCTGTGCATTTATTTTGGAGAATCCTGTTTTTGTATATTTTTGAACTCGTCTGAACGTCCGACACGTAAGCTAGTTCCGAGACTGGTTTGGTATGTGAATCTCGTATTATGTTTTTAACCACGTCGACCGGCCACCCAGACAGACTTGTTTCGTGAATGGTGGGGGTCGTGTTGGCGGTATATAAGCCCGCGTATTTCCCTCTAGAGATCAGTCTCTCTGCTGGTCCCTTGAAGCTGGCGGAAGAACTCACAGCTGAGTCTATTTTCGCTGGCCCTTTGAATGCTGGTAAACTAGCTCAGAGTCCTCCCTGCTGGCCCTTTGAATGCTGGTGCGAGAACTCAAGGTATTAACCGATGGCCCTTTGCATGCTGTTGATAATACGTCGAACTGCTTACCTGTGCTGGCCGTAGTTGGCGAGGTAGTTTTTTCCAGTTACATATTTTTCCAAACATGTTAGTTTTTATATGTTACTAAGTATTAACGAATTCCGCCGACACCGAATCGGGAATATTTTCCCGTCCCGTTAGCCTGTCTCCTGTACCGATTAGTTTAACAATACATTTATTACATTATTAAATCATCGTATTTTATTCCGACGAACCCAGGACCTACGAGCTACCTACAACAGGGTTAAATATTGTCATATTTATTGTGTAACGCTTGTTCACCGCACCAGAGAACGAGGTGCGTTACAAAATTTTTAAATTATTTCTTCTGGTTCTCTTTTGCTACCTTTACTAGTGGCTACGGCCAACATTGGTTGAAATATTTCTCGAAAGACACTGCGTAGAAATGCAAGCCCACAAACTTTTGAATGCACACCGAACTTTCTTCGTTCAGGATGGGGCCGTAGGTATGCATTCTCCTGTTAAGCAGGCGCCTCCACGCTCATTATGTGTAGGAACGTGGCTGATGCGGACTGTGGATTGGCCGGGACGTAAAAGGGGGCCGCATAAACGGGGAGCCGTCATTAATTCTCAGGGCGACGCTGTTCCAGCACAATGGGCATTGTCCGAATAGAGAGAGAGCTGCATAATTAATTAGAGCTCTATGGGGCTAGCGAGATGCGGACGTGCCTGAGTCGCCTCCTAGGAGAAGCTGGAGTTCGGGTCAAGTCCTGGCAGGCGGGGAATCCCTCGTTTTACGCTAGATTTAATCTATAATCAAGTCTGACGCACAATACCGTGTCTAGACGAGGAACAAGGGCGGTGATTGAACAAAAATTCCACCACGACCTAGTCGGCATCTCTATATGCTCATTGCAATAGACATCCGGAATTCGTAACCCACCCTCTTAGTTTGTTGTGGAATTGGTGACATTTCTGGGGTAGCTAAATATGTAATCACGCTTCCTCTTACCAGTAGCTGACAGGCGGTAGTATTATTAACCAGACAATAATGAACAGGCTCTGTTGTATCAAGTTTACCCCAATCGAAGGGGTTACAAAGACAAGGGTTGCGTTAAGATTATTAAGGTGTATCCAGGGATGCGATTCAATTGTTTAATTGATCATTAAAGATATATCACTAACTCAGGCAACAATTACTTAGTAGTCAACATATTTGTGCTGATTAATGAAATAAAGTCAATTTTCAGAAGAACGTAACATGAATAAAAAAGGCCTCTTGTTGGAAAAAAAAAATTAGTTTTTTTTTAATTTTTAGCTCGTTTTAGTTTTGGCTACAGATTTTTTCTTTTATTACTACGACATTTGAGGAGCTTACTTTCGATATCAATTTTGTCCAAAATATGATATTTTCAGAAATACAAAGAAACTATTACAAGTTTGTGGATTCATTTATAGTGAAAATAATTTTGACAAAAATTGCAACTAAATTTACATAATCATCGATGTCAGATGCCAATAACTATGCTTTATAGTATAAAGCATAATTATTGGAAGTTTATACCATCGATAACGTATTGTTGAATAGGCATGTGGTAAAGATGTGCACTAGGGTGGTCCAAATTTATACCTTGCAAAATATTTTTTTTTGCTGGAGGACAACGATCCCCCCAATCGGCTCCCTTTCCGGAAAAAAAATTACCCCAAAATTTGAGAAAAATCGTTTAACGTTAACATGTGCCACTGAGCACCTCAAATTTCCCATTTTTTTCACGTTTCACTAGCCATTTGTTGCAAATATTATTAAATTATTGTTTTTTGTCATTTATTAACTAATTAGCAATTGTTTAAATAATTACCAATTGTTAAAACAAGAGTATATGTTGTAACGCACATATTTGTCTATATTTTTTGCATAACTTATTATTAGATAATTGGGATTTTTTTGACATTTATAAACTAATTTGTAGTTGTTTAAACATATACTATTTGTTTAAACAAACATATACATTCTTACGGAAATATTTTTTAAATTTATTGCAGAAACTATTATTAAATTATTGTAGAAATTATATTGTTACACTGTTGGCAAGTTTTTTGTAATTTGTTACTTAATGTGCACCTGTTTGAACAAATAAATTTGTTTAAACAATAATATTCAATGTTAGTACGTAGTTCTAGACAAAAATTATTAATAAGTATTAATTAGTAATGTGGTTGCAACACTAATTATTATTATAGGTTATAATTGAAAATTAGTTAACAAAGGCAAGAAAAAAGATAAGAAATACAATAATAATGTTTGTCAAACAGATACGTCGGTACCATTTTTGTTTAAACAACTGGTATTTATTTAAACAATTGCAAACTAGTTAATTAATGACAAACAATGCCAACAATCTAATTATCATTTCTGATAAATAGAAAAATATGTCCGCAACATTGTATGTTAACCGATTTTTCTCAAATTTGGTAATTTTTCTTCTGGAAAAGGAACAGATTGGGAGGGGGGTCGTTGCCCTCTAGCGAAAAGTCCGTTTTTGGACCACCCTAATGTGCATGGATGGTGGAAATTATCTAAGTAGGCTGAAATTAAATGTTTTTATCATTTTTAACATAACTTTAAAACTATGAAGACAACATGTATAATGAGATTTAAAAATTTCTTTTAACCAGTGAGCTTTTGTCAGCTTTTGTCCCACTCTTGACAGTAAAAAAGTATCACTTGAAATTATAGGGATATTAGTTTAAGCACAATTGATTTAGATGTGCATGGTTCAAGCTTATGTTTTAACCCACCTACACAATTCTATCACGTTACAATTTGGCACAAATGTGAGTGTTTGATATCAATAAAGGAAAATAATAAGAAACTGAGAAATCTCCAAAAAAAAGTCATCAAAAGTGCAAAAGTGCAAGATTTCTTGATATTTTCAGCCATTCCAAAAAAATTTTGGCACAAACTGTTGGCTAATACTGTAAACAAGTATTAAAATTTTGAATAGAATTCTAGCATTCTATAGAAAATTAGATTTTCTTGGTCGTTTTGAAAATTTAATCATTATTTCAAAAATCGTCTATGAATGCGTCGAAAATATTGAATTTATTATTTCTTTTCAGTACGGTGTGAATAATTGAACCGTCGATCGTGTATACCAGCGCATAGACGAACGCAAAGCTTCGATATCAGTTTGAAAGATTCAAGTTCCTCAGTTAGAGCATAGTGGCAGTTCGTATGTACACTGTACACGTCTCCTTAAAATATTTAAGGGCAAAACCTAGGAAACTTGCCCTCAGTTCTCGTTTTCGGCTTCTAATTAATATTAAAGTACCTTTGTCCATTTGTAACGGACTGAATTATACAGCAACAAAAGGTGAATTAAATATTGAGCGGTCTGAATTTTTTAGAATATACCCGGCTGCGACAAGCACTGAGAATGAGGCCGACGATGTTGTGATATCCGCGATTACTTCGTGATCGTCGAAAAATTGATGGACGTACTTTGGACCCGGCATCTTTTTCCTCCTTCCGATCTGAAGAATGACGTGTTAAAAGCGACATTAGAGCTCTTATCTGCCCTGACGTGAGCCTTTGAAAAATTGATTCTTCTAATGGGTTATCGGTTTCTATTTTTTACGTCTTATGTCAGTTCGTGGTACTCACAGCTTTCAGAAAATAAGCGATTAGGCGTAGCTATAATTATTTTGTGGTGTGATATACGTTGAGATATAGGGAAGTCATTAATTCGAGCCGATAAGGCAGGAATGAGATAACAGAGAAGCCATATAAACGTGTGGAATAACTCAAAGAATACTTTATTGCGGGAAGGAATACAAAGAATGCTGCGGGGTTCAACAATTCGCGAAACTCTTATTATTAACTAATCTGTAGAATTAACTTTAGCTCCCCCGTTTGCATTGTTTAAGAATTCCTTCTTACTTACGATTGTTGCCCCTGGTGCTTCATTTTACGTCTCAAAGCATATTTTGTACCCAACTGTTATACTCAACTCTGTTTATTATTTTCTTATGTGGTATTTATATTAAGAAGATAAAGCCTCTAGCTACTTCAACTAACTACTTAAACTTAAACTCAACTTGCTATAAATATTCCCATGGAAATTTCGAACTAAACCTATGAGTAATTAAATTCTCTTTCCGATGCAATAACCAAACGAAACGCGTACTTATGTTTAAATTTATTGGAACAAAATATTTAAAGTGGTATAATAAACCTTTTGCAATAGGTGTGACGGGTGTGACCAGTAAAAGTTTATATTCTTATTATCCATATTGCAAGGTTAGGAGTAGAGGTAGGGTGTAATAAAACCTCTTCTCTTGCTAGAAATTCTAGCAAGAGAAGAGGTTTTATTACACCTTACTACTAGTACAAGTTTAGGTTCTCAAAGGTTATCTACAGGATTTAGTTGAGTTCTAAACTAGAAAGTAACCCAAACCATATTAATTAGCCTAACTTGACAACTACTGGCTACAGCACTACGCAAAATTCAAACTTTTCAACAATCAACTTTTTTAAACTTTTTCTGTAACAACCTTTTCTTCAGTAATTTTGACACTTTATTTTATTGAAATCACATGCAACATGATTGTTTGTTGTTCGTATGTGGTTTCTACGAACGTTACTGTGACGCCAAAGACAACTAGGCCAAGCAATAGAGCTACAAATGATTGCTTTGTTGACATAAAGACTAGCAGGAAGCCCCCTATGCTTCCTACTCGAAAATGCCATTTCTTAATATTTTATAAACAATTAACAACAAAAAATCGCGTCCTTTTTACTATTTTTATTTTAAAAGGAAAACTATTGAAGCAATCTTAATGGTGCAACGGGATGAAGTGTAGAGAATTAAATTACGAAGAGAATGACAGGTCAAACGATCCGATCGGATAATTAGAACCGGAGAAAAGCTGGAAAATTTAAGAAAATTTTGCTTTTTTTTAATTCATAACTCCGCCATTTTTTAATATTAAAATGAAACTGCACAGTGGTCGCTATTCACATGTACTTTCAGTGTGAAAAACCTGGATTCGGTAGGATTAATAGTTTTCGCAAAATCCTCATTTGAATTTTTTTGGCAATATTTTTGCGGAATTGCAACTAAACGTCTATTCTGATTTGTCGATATGACTCGTTTAAGTGGGTAATAAACTACTGAGAACATGAGCGAAAACGCCTGCGCCCGCTAGAATGGTCGAGTGATGGTGGAAGTGTGCGATTGACAATGGCGGAGTTATGAATTTTTGAAAAAACGCAGATTTTTCCGGTTTCTCCTAATTTCCTCCGTTAATATTAATTCAATCGAGTCCGTGCACGGTTCATTTTTTTCGTCTCTTCATTCTCTACAATTCTACAATTGATACTCTACAATACAGTATCAAGATTGCTCCACCGGTTCAGTTTTTACAAGCGAAAAACGAAAAAAAATACAATTTTTTTAGGATTTTGTTTATAACAAATTAAGAAATGATATTTGCGTGATGCGGAAACACATCACAATACATCTACGGACTGTTCCACGTGACCTGGTACTGACCATTTGCGAGCTAGTCCTTCAGAAGGTTAAGAAATGGCTTATGTAATACCCACCTTGGTTTTTACCGGAAACCAAAATTAGTGTAACTATGTTCTTAAATCTACGCTAGTGAGGGACACTAGTTTTATAAAAATTCCATAAAATACGATACCGGTAGTTATATGAAACACTTTTGTTATTTGAAGAATATTGTGGTTAGTTTAATTAGTTAGAAATCGAAAACAGCCAGCTGTTGACTATTTGTTTATTTTATTATCACAAAACCCTAAACTGAGGTTCTCAATGATTTTGTATATACAAACTCCGGTTTTGCTTCAATCTAGAATTGAAAAATTGGAATTGAAAGGGGAAATTAAATGAGTGGGGTTTCCGCAAGTACAAGGTGTAGTATTATAATTAAAACTTCGTGGTGTCGTTCTTCCTTGTATGTTTATTAAAATATACTTTCGCTACATGTTTCAGCTACACAGTAGCCATCTTCAGGCAATCCAAACCATCTTTTGCTTGAAGATGGCTACTGTGTACCTGAAACATGTAGCGAAAGTATATATTAATAAACATACAAGGCAGAACGGCACCAAGAAGTTTTAGTTATTAAATTAAATGTTCAAAAAATGCCAACCTCTTCGGAAATACAAGGGAGCGCACAGAATTTTTTTTTGCTCCGGTGCGCTGACTTTGGAACCCCCGCAGGTAATTACTTCATTGCATTATTTAACAAGAAATTTTATTGACATCCAGCCAATTTGGCCTAAATTTTAATGTCACTTGCTCACTTTTACCGAGGAATAAACCTCTAGTAAACCCAACAAAAATCCTGAAGCTAACCTAAAATAAAAATGCACTTAATAAACCTTAAAAGGTCACAATAAATTGCATCACTAAGTGACGACCTGCACACTTCCCTGTGTTCCCACATTACCAACAAAGTAGTAGTGAACCGAAGACCTGCATTAGTTTAATAGTGCATTAGCCGGCGCACCCTGGTATCTGTCGTCCGCGCTAAAAATTGCTATAATGCAATTTGAGAATCAACTAGCGACCTCAGCAGTCGCGCCAACCAAAATAGGAACCCTATTCAGTATGGCACGAGATATATGGGCGTATATAGGAAATTCATTACCAACATATCGGATAATGAACCTGGTAGTGGGGCCAAGGCGGACGTATAGCTCGCGCCAAAGTAGCCCATTTGCAAGGACCGACTGCGATCTGTATGTGCAGTACATGTGTACAGTTGCCAAGTCGTTAAAACGCGCGATTTATGCCGTCGGCCGGCGCATAAGAACGGAACAACTTTATAAATTGTGTAATTTATTCAGGGCATCGCCGTCCATTCACAGGCTAATGTATTCGACCAATAAAGCCGAGCTCCGCCGATGATGGTGCGCTCTTGCGGGCCATAGACAACATAAACACCACTTTATTGTCGGGTTAATTTCCAGACTGTCAAGTGAGCCTTAACTATCTTAGGAGATGAACGGAATCACAAGTTAGTGGACTCCATTGCCATAGATTGTCAATTTGGTTAACCTGATTATCTATCAACAAGTGTATCGAAATAGATATTGAGTACTTAGTTTCAGAGGATTACAAGAAAGCAGAAAGTTTATGGTGTCAACTTAAGTTCAACAAGTCAGAGGAACTTTCAGATATCATGTGGATCCGAAGTCTTATGTATAAACAAAGCCTTTGTGCTAGCTCCAGACTCAACCCGAATAAATCGGCGAAACGTTCGGCGAGGCTGGGTGAGACATAGCGGGAAAAGAAGGCCATCCACATTCTCGGCGTTCGGCTCGTGCATTCAGTATTCATCTGCGGCTGCCTTAGAATGGACGTCGCTGAAGTAGCCGCTGCCTCAGCGTATAGTGTGTGTGCATACTTTCATTGAAATTGTGGTTATTATTAATTAATAATTAATTGAATAACGTAAATAGAAATTTAATATAAAATATATTAAATATTTGAAAAATTTCTATTGATTTACTATTCTGATCATTTATATTAGATACCATATACTAATATAAGACATAGTAATACGATTTTTCATAAACAAAAATTAAACATTTGCATACTTACTATTTTATAATTTTGTATAATGTATTGCGGTATAAATCAAATATTATAGTGCATATCCATACAGAGTTAGTTAAAATTCCAACAAAATGATTCTCCAACCGTAAAAAATAAAGAAAAAAACATTTTTATTTGTTTGAAACTAGCTATCGAAATTTGGTAACATTTCCTTTTTCAAATAGCACAACACGTACATTTTTACATTTTTTAATTCAAAGATTATTTCTAAGAATTTTTTGTAGGAACCATTTTTTATAAAATGCATCATTTTTTGGTAATCAGCAATTAATTAAAACTCCTGAACTTTGAAACTGAATATTTTCCCACATACACATTTATTTTAATTTGCTGTCTGAACATTAAATTTAATTCTATTTAATTGTTCTGTTTTTTTTATCCGTTTAGTTAAAATAAAAGTTTATGAGTTTTGATTAATTGCTTACAACTAAAAGTATGATGCATTGTATAAAAAATGATTCCTACAAAAAATTGATGTAATTAATCTTAGAATTATAAAATGTAAATATATGTGTTCTATTAGAAAACGGAAAGGTTGCCAGTTTCTATAATAAAATAAGCACTCTGTATATTAAAAATATATTTAGACGATAGCTTGTTTAAAATCAAACAACTAATGTTTGATTTTTGTTAATGTTTACGGTTGGACAATTATTTAGGTGCTCCGGTTATGTTAACCAACCCTGTATACTGGTATGTAACAACGATATAATCAATCAATAACTTAGTAATTGCCCTATGTAGATCGCAGTCGTAATTTGCTGATTGTCGAGAAAGATAAACCAAGAATGACTGTTGAAGGTCTGTCGACAGTGAATAAATATTTTTTTTCGGCAATGTACGAGAAGCACCTGATGTGCGACATTCCCCATTAATGAGGGTAAAATAATACCTACTTTCCAGGTTGTTCTCACCCGGCCCAAGTAATCAAAGAACTGTACCAAAATGATACAATAGATTCAGACATCATAGACAAATTAGAGTGGAATAACTTGGAACTCATAAGATTTATTTGAAAGAGATAAATAATATATTCTTTAATTAATTATTGATTTAATATTGCTATTAATTTTAATTTTTAATTTCCAATTTATTGATATGCATTTAATTTCTTTAATAATACAGAAATAAATATCATTATCTGGTATATTTTCCATTTTAACTGTGCGTATGTGATTTTTTCCTGACAAATTATAGTAATGGGGATGTCCCAAATAGAGAAAAAATCCACACTCTCACGATTCGCGGTCTCTCGCTATGTCTAGCGAGAGTCTGGAAGACGTATTAAAAGAACATACGATGTCATAGAAAATTTGCTCGAGAACATCAGAATTGGAATTTTGATCTATGGTTGAAGTTTTATTTTCATGTAGATACCAATTCAATTTAGCTCCTCCAGGTCGAGGCTTAGTCCACACCATTTTTAAATTATTACGCTGACGCAGTTTGGCATATTGAAACTAATGCTAATAATTACATAAAAGCGGATGTCCGGATCCACGGATGTCCTATATTTTACTTTATCCTAAACTGGAAGCACCCACATTTTACTTACTGTGCTCTGCTTTTTGCACTGGGTTCACAAGTTCAAAGGGTTTAGTTCTTTTTAATCCTCCCACTAGATTCTGGTCGTCTAGTAGCTGCAGGTCCTCAATGTTTACGTGATTGTGTTGGTGAGATTCATGCGATATTCATGCAAAATTCATTCTTGCCAGCAAATCTTTTGTTGTCTTAAATGACTTGTGAGGCACTAACATCTTTGCCAGGTCACTGCTCTGTATCTTCCAAGTAGCGTTAATTATATTTCTCAATACTTTATTTTGGAAAGTTTGGATCCTTGCGATATTTACCTGTTTGGTACAACCACAAAGCTAAATACTGTATGACCACATCGCTTTTTTGCATTTGGTTGTAAACGTGTTTCTTGTGCCTTTGCTTTGTATCGAAGGTAATACCCAAATACTAGCAGTTCCATATGCAGTGCATATGGAACTAGGGCGTCGTTTATCTTGATGTTAGGTATCGATATATGGTATCGATTCTTTTCTTGGTAATGTTAATGTGGACAGATTATCAGTTCGTTGAGGTTGCTCTTCTATTGCTTGGTCTATTGATGTAATGATTGCAAGCTTATTGAAGCTTTCTAGTAGATTCTTCTACAGTTGACCCCACCGTCAGTAGAACCGGCTCATCTGCGGATGTGTCACGTTTTCTTGCTGTGGTATGTCACTTATAAATAGTAGATAGAGGATTGGTCCCAAAATGCTACCCTGGGACATGCCTGCTTGGAATAGTCTATATGAATAGTCTATTTGATGTAAAGGATGTTAGCAGATGATTCTCCGTAATGGCCACACTGTGACTAAGCAGAATTTGTTCAAAAATAAAAAAAAATAATAGGTCTGTCGTAACAGGCTGAAAGTTCTTTCAGTACAAAAAGAGTGTATATTTTTTGAAGATATTTATAAAACTTAGGGCTCTTGCGGTACAGCTTTTGTTGTGATATGTGATTGGGATTTCTTTGTGGTATATGTGGGTTCATAGAGACATCTTTTCATCAACTTGAAATTTTGTTTTTCCGAAAAAGTGCCCACATTAAGTAAATGCAATTAGAATACGTTGTATTTTCAGAAGCGTTTACGGCAAAAGTGATAAAGCAAAAGAAATTATCTTGATGAATTTTTCTGTGAAATGTAATCGATGTCGAAAAATGCGCTGAATTTGGTGTTTGGATAACTCTTTATCCCATTTGTTTTCCAATTTTGTGGTGCGCCGCTACGTTGATAGTCTAGTTGATGGTCCTTGTCTTAAGAATTGAGCGCAGAGCTTTTCGGAATACTTAAAGATCCCACCAGTATGGCGATACTCACACGGACAAGATTTTTTACGGGGCGCTACCGACGGGAACGGTCACCGTAAACACACAACAATTCGGTACATTGTACCACAGCAATGTCCTGCACTCCTGCATTACAGTATCACTTATTTTATGCTGCTTATTTTGAGGTAGATCCGATTTATTCGAAAATGAAGTAATCTATGTATAAAACTGCTTGTTTCAACAGACGCCAGGACATCGCGCTTTAGGCCAAGCAATAGAGCTACATATGATTGCTTTTTTGACATAAGGAGCAGCAGGAAGCCGCCTGTGCCATCCTGTGCAGGACCGTCCGTAGTATATTCCCACTATGTTTCCTACTCCAAAATGACTTTTTTGTTTTTTATAAACAATTATCAACAAAAAATCGCGTTTTTTTACTATTTCTATTGTAAAAGGAAAACTAGTGAAGCAATATTATTGGTGCAACGGGATGAACTGTAGAGATTACATTACGAAGAGAATGACAGGTCAAACGATCCGATCGGATATATAGAACCGGAGAAAAGCTAGAAAAACCGGAAATTTTTTTTTAAATTCTTAAGTCCGCTATTTTTTAATATTAACAGCTGACAGTGGTATCTATTCAGATGTACTTTAAGTGTGCAAAACCTGGTTTCGGTCGGATTAATAGTTTTCGCACAATCCTCATTTGAAATTTTTTGGCAATATTTTTGCGGAGAGCTGAATGCTGCATTTCGGAACTGGATTTCTCCGGTTTTTCCGAATTTACTCCGTTAATATTAATTCAATCGAGTCCGTGCAGGGTTCAAAGCAGCAAGATTGCTAAATCGGTTCAGCTTTTACAAGCGAAAAACGAAAAGGACACGATTTTTTGAGGTTTTTTGTTTATAACAAGTTAAGAAATGATATTTGCGCGTAGGAAACATCACAATACATCTACGGACTAGTCCACGTGACCTGGGATCGTCGGGTTACAGCTAGTATTATTGTCACGCAAAGATTTCTATTGCCTGGTCTACTTAGCGGATACTGAATCTAGAAACATTAAATTTGATGATAAGAGGACCAGAATTTAGACATAAGCGAAGCTGTATCGTAAAACGGGTATGATTGATTACTATTTGATAGTGCTAATGTTGTTTTAAATTAGTACACTATTATTTAACCGTACACGGATAGGAGGTACAATTTTTTAATAATTGATAGAAACCCATGAAAAAAATGTCAAATTTCTATTCACCGACAACTTTTAGTTTCTGGACCATTAACGAGCTGTATTCAAATCAACTTTGGATAAGATGTTTGGTAGTATAAATAGAAGAACCATTCGGTGTTCAGTTAGATATTGAATAGCAGTTTCAGATTATTTTTCGCTTAGTTGAAGATACGATGTAAAAGTAAGGAGTGATAATGGATTCAAGGAGGAAACAGTGCCAACAGGGGGGATGTATCCGCTGGAGACCCACAAGAAACGAAAGTCAAAGAAATGGGAAAATATGTCGCCCGGTCCCGGTTCAGCAAAAATCACGCAGTCGTGAAACTTTAAAGCAATAACAAATTATATTTGTATTCAATTTAAAGTCTGGGAAGAGTTCCGGCGGGAAAGTTGGGGCGAGGGCGGCGTGCGCAAAAAAAACGGCAAGGGGGTAGGTAGGAGCGGCGTGGGGAACGTCGGGAAAGTGGAAAGATGAAACCGCCGAGCCGAGGAAAAGTTCTTCGGTGCGGGAGCGGGAGGCATAAAATATGCGGATGAGCCGGAGTTTTGAGGCGCGCGGGGGCCACTCGGATTTGCATATACAAAACGTCAGATGCCAGTGCACAAGAATAGCTTTATCGTGTACTCGCACGCCGTTACCGTACCACCAGCCACCCCCCATACCCGCAATCGATATTCACCCTTCCGCGCCACAGCCGAGCCTATCCGACCGCAAGAAACAAATACACGTATTTTCCATAAAAACTACTAAAATGTCGATCCTGCTGATCCGGTGCCACAGCCTCAGATTAGTCCTCTACGATGAACTGTGGTTCGCATATCGTATCTGGCGGGAGAAAAGTCTAAAATTTTGAAACTCAAAATTAAATTTTCGTTACTATAATACATTCCTAAATAGTTGAGTACTTGAAAAATATCACCAGTTTTAAAAACAGAACACTAAGGCCCGTATTAATAGTCCAACTGAAATCAATACTTAAACTTCTACTTACATGATGATTACTTAAGTATCGATTCGCAACTTGAGACACGCATGTATTAATAGTCATGGGAGATCAACGCTTTGGCTAAACAGTACTTGGCCAATCAATGAAATCTCGTATCAGATGACACGAGAGTTGAGCAGAGTGAAGTGTGCGTCAGATGGTGCATATCCGAACGTATTCAAAATATCCGCCTATCGAAAATAACCAAACAAAGCAATGCGTTAGTTTCGTGCAAGGTGTTTGTTTGGTTGGATATTTTTAACGTCGTTTCGTGTGTCTTTTTGCCACTTTTCGCCATGGAGAACAACAACGAATCAAGAAAAAGCAATTTCACCCAGTTTGAAAGGAGTTTATTGTGTACCTGCATAAAAAGTCATTAAAATCATTGTATAAAAAATAAGATTTTGATAACATTGTAAGTATACATGTGTAAGTTTGTAACTAATGGAAAATGCTTTTATTATTAGTTTCCCAGAAAATTATATTCTTTGAAAACGTTAGTGCAATCTTGGTAAAATTGTTACTCAAACCATCAAATTTTACAATTTATGCATCTTATACGGGGTAGTTCCGAAACTGAATTTGTGTTATAAAGCAGGACAAATTAAATTTGGAGAATAGAAAATCCATTTGTCTATCTTCATAAATAAAAAAAATAATTGAGGTATATTAAAAATTAACAAAACACAGAGATTTTTCATCATATATGACTTCAAATTTTAATATAACTACTAATCTAAAAAAAATTTACCAAATAAAATTTTTTGGTAATATTGAAATTAACTTATTAGCCTAAAATCGTATCTCGTATATGGTGCATAAATTATAAAATGTGATGGTTGCGGTATTAGTTTCAGATGATCCACCAACTTTTATTAACTGAAACATTTTCTGCGAAATCTATTTAAAAGTTAGATTTCTTGCAAATTTAATTTAATATTGTTAATTTAATATTTTTCGTTATCATATGCTCCAAAATCTTCAATATCGTCCCAATCTTCTAAATTATCCATGATCAATAGTAGGTACCTTTCAGTGGCGGATACAGAAAAAACTCAAGGGGGGGGGGGGCGCTGAAAGACATCTTGACCTATGGGTGTCATCAAGTCTGGTGCAAAGCTTAAAAAAACTTTTTTCATATAACTGTTTCTTATAATCAAGCGAATAAAAACACACATACAAGACCTAGCCGGTAACATAACAATCGCTTTCTTCTCCGCCGTACCAACAAATTCGCGCCAAGGGGGGGGGGGGGGGTGTGGATGCATGCCCCCCCCCCCCCCCCCTGTATCCGCCACTGGTACCTTTACACTTCGTAAAAATTCCTTGGCGTCTTTGACTACAGTGACATCACACTGACATGAACAACCAATGTATGAATTTTGGTGACAGAAATCCGGCTAATACAGACTCAAGGCACCTATGGACCATCATCAGCCAAGTATCGCATATTCTTTACTTGACCGCGTTTTGATCAGTGATTTTCGGACTATTAATACGGATAAACTTAAGTAACGATTCACGTAGGTTGATAGGCCACTATTAATACGCGCCAAATTGCTTTTTAGGCAAGTAACCACGTGCGAGACGTACCAGCCAAGTATTACTCAAGCGCCACCTAATAACCGACTATTGAATCGTGCAGTCCTTGATCAGAACTTAAAACTAGATTTATGTGAGTTTTTCACCAAAGTACCGTCTATTAATACGGGCCTAGGACCTATGCAATATAGCTGTTGAATGTTACGTTTCTGACTACCATATGTTCTACGGTTAAATTACTCGACAAGTTCCATACCAAACTTTTCTTTTCGGTTTAATCGGAAACTTTAGTGAAATTAACTACACGTAGGAACCTACAGTTTGGATTAACATTATGTAATATTGGTGTCGTTGTTAGAGGAAAAACAACAAATTCTTGAAATTAGCAGACTGCCAAAGGGACAGACCATAAATTACCGTTATTAAATTATGCTCAGCACTGAGTATGGCCAATTGTCTGTGTAATTATAGGTTTTTGTGATCTAGTTTAATCAAGTTTTCGTTTTATAAATTTTTGAGTGGTGGATTACGAATTTATTTGAAGTGAGCTCTTCGACGTTTGGCCGAATGAAGCCAACAATTCAAGAATATCAGTATGTGTGTGCGTGACTACGTGTTAAGCAAGATCAAATAAAAAAACACTTTTTGCTCAAAATTAAACGGAAAAATGGAATAAATACGAAAACAAGTGCGGAATAACTGTTGGTAGCAGTAAAAGTTAAAAAAAATAATTTTATGGCACAATCCTATAGCTTCATCAACAAAATATTGCCGGCCTAACTTATTTTAAAAAAGGGAACAAGAACATACAGGAAGTCAACAACAAAACAAATAAGTAATCTATCTCCAACGGTTGTGCATATAGAAGGTCGTGGGATTCAAGTAAAGCAAGAAATGCATCTCACTATGATAGACGAATATAGAAAGAGCTATACAACCATGTATAAGACATGTATGAAATTATTACAATATTCATTGAAGGTCCCATTAGGTCACCCGCCAGATCGCCCGACTTAATCCCCATGGATCTATGGGGTTACATAAAAAGAAGCGTCCATGACCTGTGATACTATACAGGGGCGGGCTTCAGACGGCAGTGGAGGAGGCCAATATGGGCCCGTTCAGTAATTGTTAATTCTTGTTTAGACCAAATAATAGTCAGCTATGTGAGGTTCCATTTGATATTCATAGATTTAAAGAAAATATTGAGATTGCTTTACAACTGCAGGTATAACAACACGTTGGAATATGGAATATGTGGGGTATAGCTATTATAGTAGCAGCGCACCTAGGCCACAGTTGGCCCCTTTTGCTTCCCCGATGGAAGTCACAAATGCGCAGCGCGCCTCTAACCAGAACAGTCTGGCTGAACACGGCTGGCTAGTATAGCCAATGCCCCTTGAACAGAGAGGGTGGCTTCCCGTGGGAGCACATCCCTCCCAAGCCGAGGCCTGTCTCTGTGAGGCACGCTATCACGGTGACTCCATCCAATACAATGTTATCGAAACAAGAGGTCGAGACTGGTTACGGGACCACCGGCTTAACGTGCCTTCCGAAGCACGACGGCGGAGTGAAAAACCCATATGTCTACCCTGGGATTCGAACCCAGGACCTGTGGAGTGCAAGGCAAACACATTACCACTAAGCCACTCCGCCTATCATATATATAACACGTTTATGGTACAATAGAATTTTCCCAAAAATGTACGTAAAATTTACAACCTAATATTATCACATAATTACTTAATTTTACAAAAATAACAATATTATTTAGGCCTTGTAGTTGTAACGGCAATACTTAACAAGAAAAATCATTAACACAAAGTATTTGATCCACATTTTAAAATTTGGTCGTTTTTTTTGTTCTAAACTTAATTATTATTAGTTCTATTAGTTGTCTCTAAAAGCCCTCTCCACTACTCCCAGAAGGTCCTACGCAGTATCATAGTACTTTAGACACAAGTTGACTTTCATAAAACCGAAAAAAGAAACTTTGCGGAATATCTAGTAATTCATGCAAAAATTTTTAAAGTAAAGACTTCTGAAAGGAGGTAACATTTACGCAACTTTTGTCCCATTTAACTGACAACGTAGCTCTTACAGATTCCGAAATCCCCATGTACATCATGCTCCATGAGACCCTGTATTATTTATAATTTAATTATAACTTTTTTTTATTTACTTAAACATGAAAGACTATACCAGAAGAATATAATAATATAATATCAGAATAACATTTGTTTGACATGCTTACCACAAATAACAAAGAATATAGTTTTCTCTTCCCTGATTCGATATCTGAACCACTGTGCGATGGGGCATTTAACTTAATAAACACCTCAGTAAAATCTAAGGAAACTGATAAATCCAGGAGAAGGTTTTCTTCAAGCTGGGATGCATCATGCTACATTAGGAAAGTCAGCGTTACTGAGGTGTTTTAGGGAACTGCAGTTATATAACGTGCAAAAAGTCCTA
This sequence comes from Aphodius sticticus, assembly GCA_963966075.1. Lineage (NCBI taxonomy): Eukaryota > Metazoa > Arthropoda > Insecta > Coleoptera > Scarabaeidae > Aphodius > Aphodius sticticus. The sequence goes on along the minus strand of OZ014512.1, from coordinate 2,387,084 downwards.
ATCGATATTGTGTCTACGTCGCGAGTTATTCACAGTCATAGATGGTAGACAGTCATAGATGATAGACCTAAATTGGGTTTTTTACAATATCTTGGTTGATATTTATCGGACGACAATGAGCGTTATAACGAAATTTCTAGAAATTTCCTAATAACGCTCATTGTCGTCTGCTTAATCGAAAGCATTGTTAATAAACTGAATTCGGTCATATTTGACTGTGAATAACTCGCAGACACTATATCGATGTATACAGAAATCCGGCTGGGTTTGATTTTTTTTTTAAGTGAAATCCTAATTTACTGGGCTATCTGACCAACATCCATATTTCTTTAATATTTAGAGCAGTGGTCGCCTCTTCAAAACGACACAATGTATATTGTTAAATAGCGTATTTTCATTCAAAACACGTGTTAGCTCCTCGCAGTTTCACTATTAAATTATAGCACTTGAGAGAGTAACGCAGGTCGATGACTGCCGCGCCATCTCCCCCTGTTTTTAGTAATTGTGCACTTCGCCCTACGTGGCGCTCCATTGTTTTGAGTAATTTAGTATTTTCCAGTGTTATTGTTGTCCGACGACCCCTCTCCGCCCGGCGCTGTATTTGTTTTCATAATTTTCTTCGCTGTTTGCCTTTTAATTCGGACTCGTTAGTGTCAATTTGATTACGAATTAACGCCAACGCTGCGCGCATTTGCCTTGCCTTGTTAAATATTGACAAGCTTAACGCAACTTTGTCCGTGCGCAATAGCTTTCGGCGCTTTTCGGGCTTTGTGATTCACTTCTTCCTATTCACACCTTCTTCCTATGGGCGCACAAAATATTTCCTATAGTCCGTTTTACAAGAAAATTGCACTTTCTCTCAGAACATGATATTTGTGGCAATATTCATTATCATCTCAATGTTATTCTTAATATATTTTCTTCTCTCGTCCACCTATGACATCGTTTAACTTCCTCATTTGATATGTAAAAAATATATATCGAACAGTGCGCCACGCCGTGGTAGAATATCGTTTGCCGGATACTGTCGTGCTTGCAGGGCCGGCTCTAGGCGGTAGGCAAGGTAGGCAACTGCCTACGGCGGCAAAATTTAGGGGCGGCAAAACCAACTGAGCACTACAATAAAACTAAAACTCAAAAACTAAATTCCGATTGCCTGAATATAGAAAATAAAGGAATGGTAAAAAAATAAATAATAAGCTTAAATACCTCAATAACTTGAATGTATGAATCGTCTGACAACGGTATCTTAGAAGCTGATAATTAGCTAACGAAATAGACGTTTTTCATATGAAAATGTAGACGAACCTATGCAAGATTTAAAAATGAAATAGAAATGATTTTTTCTTTACTATAGATCAGTGCACTGGAACTGAGATTCCACCTTTTGAATAGTCATAAATAATTTGTTGAGTCGCTTGATACGCTGTCCACAAAAAAGTACATAAAAATAATGAATTACCGGCACATTGTAAAGATCTGAAAAATTAGAAACACATGGTGATTCCTCCAATCTTAACGCTTTAGGCTGCGGGTACGATACGAGCGGCGCGCGGCAGACCGACAGTGCGGCGACCTGGCTAAGATGTAAGCGGCAATATATTATTTTGAGGTGAGCAGTGCTAGTGAGCGGCAGGGCGGTGCCGCTCGGCGCTTATATTGTAGCCGCAGGCTTAAAATGGGCTGATAAAATAGACCATGTTTCTACACTTTTAAAAAGATAGAAGGTTGACGTTTTTAAATTCATTACCTCCCTTAACATTAGGCCAAATTTAAGCATTACTTTTAGAATTTTGCTAACCCTGCTCATACCTATTGAAAGCCCATAACTGTTGAAAGATCTTTTTCTAAACTAAAAGAAAACAATACTTAAGAGCCATGTCTACCCAAAATCGTTGAATGCCCGACTGCACCAGTTATCCTTAACTGCTAAGACAAGGTTATATTGAAGCTACACTTAAATTTAAGCAGTGCTAATGTGTGCCTTAACTTCACATAAGTGTGACTTAGTAATAACATTAATGACAAACAAAATAACCCAAAAACTGATTAAATCAATTGCTGAATCAATATGTAATAATATACCAAATATTTTCTATACAAAATAAACGGAAATATGCAAATACTTCTATCAGTGTAATAAAACTTTCAAATGATAAAAATAATATGTAATACTTTTCAAATTCAAGTTAACTCGGCACGGAAATTTTGACATTGACACAAATGACATAAATGTCGCCAAGTGCAGGCAACATGAAGTTGTAGTAAGTTACTAGAAAACCACTATAAAATAAACGTTGCCAAAGTGAGTTGGTTTGTAAGTACAACTTTATTAAGTGATAGATATGTCATAATTCTGCAAATGAAATTAATATAAGGTACACTTGTTTAAACGTCACTTAAAATTTAATGGGAAGTGGTGCAAAAGGGCACAAATGGGTTAGCAATGTCGGCCATAGAATATGAATTGAGTAATAAATAAAATCTGAAACAAGTTATTCGCGATTTTGCAGAAAAAAAAGTTTGAATGTGATTATTTTAATTTAGGTTTAAACTTTGTATATTATATATTATTATTATTAGTATTCTTTATTCTTTTTAGTTTTAAAAGTATTGTTTATATTAGTTATAGGTCCAAAATTTGTGTTTTTCATATAAAATAATTTCGTAAATATTTTAAAGTTTTAGGGCGGCACGTTTGAGATTTGCCTACGGCGCCGGCGGCAAAAACGCTAGGGCCGGCCCTGGTCCTTGGTAACTGATGTGAGTAATTGGAATGCTTATAGTATCATAAACTGCCAGAACACACAATATTTGCCCCCAAATTTTCTAAATTGCTTTCAATTGCTAACTAACAATTACACCTCATAAAGTCAGTTTTATAGTTTTATATACCTTTATATCACTTACGTCATCATGTCGTTATCGTTTTAAGTACGAACTCGTTGGGGGCCTCATAAATTCAAGTATTTTACATATTTTATTTTGAATTGTCCAGTTTGACGATAAATAACCAACGAATTACAAATATATCAGAACAATCGCAATACGTTACATACCATGAAGTTAGGGTCGTATTAAAACACGAGGTCAGTAAACTGAGTCTCACGTTAACTTTTATTAATACCTTTAGCTCGCACGCTCGCTTTCTAGAACAATTTTTCATTTATTCTACGTGCTTTTTAAGAATAAAAATGCAAACGTTAATTAAATGTCCCATTTCCGTTAATTTATGAGAAATTTCTTAGATTTGGATTCGGTCGTTCAAGCTGGATGAATGTTGTACTTACCAAGACGACGCACAGTGGGGTATTTGACCCGAAAACCTGGCCAAAATTATTTTTTCACCTATAAGGGCTCTAGATGTGTTGTTTTATTTATATATAGCATATCAAACTTTATACTAATGTAAAATTTACAAAAATATATATGGCATGTCCAGTTGAAATACGCATAATAGACAGATTTAAAATTGAACAATACGTCGTTACATGAGTTATATGAGATAATATTTTAGGGTCTGTTATGTCGTAAGAAAATCCGGAAAACAGTTTGATATTTTAAGACCAGTGGTAGAGGAAGGAAATGAAAGTTTACACCAGTCGATATTGTGTATTGAAACGGTACATACGCTATTGTTGCTGTTTTCCGTTCGATGCATTCCTTTTAAGACGTGATAGTAGAGGCAATTAGGAACCTATTTAACCATATTTATCACTATAAAAACTATTATTTTTAATATTATTTCAAAATTGTCTAATACTTATACTTATTATTTCCATGAAAACTTTCGAAATGTGATCATCCTTCAAGCTGAAACGGTCGTTTTTTTAGTGGTATGACCCTAATACGCATGTTTTGAACCAAGATTCGCATTCCGCATAAACACATTTATCGAAAACGCCTAACAAGTTTCTATTCACAAGCTTACTGTCCCTCCTCAACAATAATCCATTTTAATGCACAGAACTGTGTATGCGAGTAGGTGCTTTCGATGTATTTTCTTGCCCTGAATATAAATCAGATTCGCTTCAAGCAACAAATATTCAAGAAATTCACATACAAGTACAAAGTTTAAGGTTTTTTTCGGATGATTTTCAAGAGTCTAGGTCATCGGGGTTGTTTGCTATACATGATCCAAAACTGAAAAATATTCGTACAAAACGGCATTAACAACTTACAAGATGCATTGAACATAAAATTGTCAACATCTTGATAACCGTAATCATTTGTATATAACTAAATATGTGTGCCTGGATATGAAAAGGGACCAGTTGACCGAAATTGAGTTATGAGTGTTTTTAGATAGAATAAGTTATGGCAAAGGTACTCCAACATTTTAAGCCGATTACCATAAAAAGAAATTGAAAAAAAAATATTTATGTTGCTGGTGCAAAAATTAAACTTTTGCGCTATAACGCTTCAAACTTTTGCAAAGTTTAAAAGTTAATAACTTCCCGCATATTTGGAAGTTACGCTGACTCCAACATTTTTGGAACAATTTCGATATTAGTTTCAAGATTTTTAGTAGAATTTATTATTTCATTATTCTGTTTGGGTTTTATAGGTTTTTTAATCTATAACGTCATTGGGCTGGGCCTACAATATGTATAGTGTAAGCTAGGTATCTTCATCTCTCGAGTCTTAAGAAGACTTATGCATTCTCGTAAGGGGTTTATGGGGTCCTCTGATTCCAAATCTTATTTATTTTTAGATTTTTAGAATTCAAAATGGCGGATCCAATATGGCGACCAAACATGTAATTAAGTGACGGATTTATACAAAATTAAATTATGTGATATATGAACGTTACGGATTCCTAATCTGTTGTCAGATGTATAAAATTCAAAATGGCGGATCCAAGATGGCGACTAAACATGTAATTAACTGTCGGATTCAGAAGAAAACAAATATCTGATGTTAGATGTTTATAATTCAAAATGGCACCGAGTGTAATCTGGCAACCATAATAAACTACCGTGAATTTGCAATTTTTGTCATCCTATTTCCTGTTACATAATTATGCAGCTGTCTGATTTCAACACTTATGTCAGTTAAAAATCCAAATTGGGAGTTCAAATAAATCAGATAGTATCAAATTATTTTAAACGTTTAATGATAAGAAATAAACATAACTAGGGACACAAACATGGAAATACAATCATAATAAATTTATATAAAAAGTGCATTTTTTAAAAACTACGCTTTATAAACAAAATTACAATTTTTTAAAATTTTCTTCAAATTTTCCATTTTTTAGTCATTTTATTTATTTCGAGCATTCAAATTTTTTTTCAAAATTTTAGAAAATTTTCCAAATTTTTTTATTGCTTCATGTCACCGGAAATCCGTCCACAGGCAAAATTTCAAATCAATTGGTCTAATTTTCCAAATTTTGAAATTTTTTTCCAATTTTGGAAATGTTTCCATATTTTTCTTATTGCTTCTTGTATTGTCACCGGAAATCTGTCCACATGCAAAATTTTAACTTGATTGGACACTGAGAAGTAGAAATAATATCGATTACAAGATTTATACATGGCAAATAGACAAACAATCAAATAGACAAACAAGCAAACAGAAAGTGAAGTTAACATAAGCGTAGTAATTTATTGTCCCGGAATATTATATAACTTTGTAATTATATTTTATACAAACAAGTTTATAAACTGCTATCATACGGATATTTGTTTCTGCCACTGTATGCGGCAACACCGTAATGCGCTAGAGCGTAGCGTGATGTCGACAACTGGTCCCTTTTTCGTTCGCAATAAAAACGCATTTTTTCATGCTTTTCCAACCGCAGACGGGTTTCAGACGAACACATCTGATAAAAAACACAATAATTAGAGTAATTAGCCAATAAAACAAAAATGTGTATTTTGCACAAGTTTAACTTTATTTGCGATTATCTGCGTAACTAGAAACGGACAACTGGTCCCTTTTCACATCCACGCACACATATGTTTAAATATGTTCTAAATTACCTCTACTATCACGATTTCCAACGTGTACTATAGTTTGAACCACTTTCAAGAGCTCAATTAAGCTAAACTCTCAACTAAAACACTCAAATTCTGCATAAAACGGTTTTCTTACAGTAGCGAATGTTCTCGGACCTGCAATAAACAAAATTGTGGGTAAATTTTAATAAAAACAATGTCGAATGAAAGTTATACTTGGTCCTAAAGAAGGTATAACAAAAAAGTCACATTTTTGCTTAACACACAAAATTGCAACCATTTTCAAGAGCGTCAACTTATAAAATCTAACTTTTGGCTGACATGTGGCGCAGGGCTCAGGTGAAAAAATATTGCCGCCTTTTAATACATCGGTCCTTTACCTATCCCAGAAACTAGTTTACTTTTTGGAATTTAACAATTTAGAAATTTGATTAATGGCCAGCTTTTTGGGTCAAATACCCCAATGTGTGACGCCGACCACAAAATAAAATGACTATATCTCTGAAATTATAGAAGTGCCTAAATATTTTGTTCCAACAACAACAACAAAAAACATCATGCCATTTTGTTCGTGCAAGCGAGCGAATTTTTTATTCATATTTCATTCATGTATTCCGCGGTAGGTGGGGGCAGACGTCACAGGAACGTGGGATTCCGAATCAGGTATTTGAATAAAAATATGACGACGCATTGTAGCCGTGAGACGTAGTGTATGCTTACGCGAAAGCTCGCCGCCACCCCTGCCCTTTGCCTTTAGTATTTCATGTTCTTATCGGGCTTCGTGCAAAGTTTCATGACCTACTCCCGTCTAGATCCGTTGCTGCACACGCTCGAATAAAAAAATATATATCGGAACAGCCATTTATTTCTTTTAACGCACGGCCCAAAGTTTTTATTATCCGCACGCCACTGTACTGGGTCAAGGATCTATTCAAATCGCGATTCCGCTTTCAGTAAAAATCACTTGTCGCACATAGCCGTGAATATTGTGTAGGAAAAGTTATGATTTGAACATTAAAATAAATTACAGTGTTTCCATATTGAAGTAGACTCTTATTAATTTTATTTTAAAAAAAAAGTGGGGGTTGTAGTACTCCGCAACGCACACTATGCTCAGTGCTTGAAATAATTTTTGAATAATCCAGGCTGTTTCTGAAATAATAGCATATCCGCCAGATTTTCTTGCGCTGAACAGGGCCGGACTTTGTTTTTATTTATTAATTTTCTCAGAATGCATCCTTGCGCATACAGTCCTTCAAGGTTAGCCGTTATTGCAGTATCATCTAGTATACCAGCCTGCTGGTTAACACAATATTAAAAATACGTTTGAAAGTTGATGAAAATTGATTAGAATAAAAAGAATACTCATACATACCAAGTTTCATTCAAATAAAACATATTTTTGTTTTATGATAATAAGATTACTTTGTTTTGTAATTAGCTTGAAATAAATGCACTCCAAGTTTTGCTGAATTATTCACAAGTTTTTGCTTTTACATAGCACATTGATTTGATTTTGTTTTGTTCAGATTTTAAGTTTATGACGACAAAAAACAGTATGCAAACGTATGCAGTACGTCGAAATTAAAAAATGCTAACGTTTCACGAACCATATTACTCCAAGCCTTTTTCAAGGATTTAGCAAATGAGCCGCTATTTCTGCAAATTCGTGAAAATAGTTAAATAATAAATTAAAGTAGAGGAAATTCTGAATAATATATGTCTATGACATTATTTTGTAAAATTAATAGTTTAGCTGTATGAGCAAATTCTATTTGATCGAGATCGGTCGTGTCTGCATTAATATAAAACTAGTTGGCCAGGATTTGACAGATAAGTTGATACTATTGACAGTTGGTATTGTCAAAACACCAACGTTTGACACTACCTACTGTCATTAGAGTGAAGATATCTGTCAAATCCTGGCTAGTTTTATTTTATCAAATCTCATGCAGCTAAACTATTAATTTTATATATACAGGGTGTTCCTAAATATCATGTAAATACGAAAAGGGGTAATTCTTTGGCTTATTTAATGACTAAAAATTCATATAAACATACGCTTCGTTTTTTCTTTATAGCTCTTGTATCCTAGTTTTAATTTTTAACAGTTGGTGACGAATAAAATGTCAAAATAAATACAAACAAAAGGTTATCTAAATCAAGCCAAGGCATACTAGACCAATTATTTTTAAAAAAAATATTTCATCTAGCGAAACACAGAAAAGCTTTTATTTTTTTTCTCGATAACGGTGGTAAATACGAAAAAAACTACAAAAGATTAAAATGCTTTAGAACAAAACAAAAAATGCATTTTGTATTTTATAATCCATCAGCGGCGCACCAAAAAAAGTTCATGGGGAGAAAAGGGGGCATGACCCCTGAAAAAATATCTCTCTGTAGATTCTTAAAACCATTTGGTATGCCCAATGATGTGGATTTTTTCGCCAGATTTTTTCGCCATAAGTTGTAGATTGGAGCTAATGGTTATTTTGGTTGGAAGAAGTTTCAGTTTCACAAAAGAAATTGCTCGTACGGAGGTATGTTTGCAGTCACTTGTAGTTTCAGTTGTAGTCAATTTTGTTTGTAGTCATAGTCACAAGTGCCAATCATTGAATTGGCCTTGTACTACCTCTCATAAGAATTTGCTGTACTCGTGATAAACTGACTGTGGTATATTTCAAGATTCTTCTTTTACAGAAGAAGCTGACTGCCCAAAAAAACATCATGTATCATGTAAATACAGCCCTCCTCAAGCAAATTATGACATCTGCAGATACTACGTTGTCGGATAATCTTGCTTTTGTGCTTTTTTGACTGTATTTTGCTCATTTTAAGTCCATAGAAGAAGTCCATTGACCTAGAACGTTATTAACTGTGATCTCTGATTAACATGATACGTGTCATAAATGGGCACACATTTTGTCTTACTTTTGATGTTAGTTTTAAAAATTACCTTCACGTGTTCACTATTTACTGAAGCATGCAACTTTTTCGTGCTGATCGATGTGTGCCATGCACAAACGTCCAAAATACAAATACCGTCTGCGTTATTCCAGTAGCGCAGCAGTATCGAACGTGTAAACTTTGTAGATTTGCGCGATTACAAACAGATGAAGTATAAATTGCTGTCCTGCACGCGATCATGTACTTCGGAAGTGGCCTGACGTGGAAAATTGCAGTGGAATTAGATTCGGGCTATAGAGTGAATATTCCCCTCAAAACAGAATGGGCCTTATTCAAATTCGGTGGAATAGAAGCGGCAAATCCTGTTTTTTACATGACAAGAAATCTAATAACGACGGATACATATAAACAAGAAGTAAGTGATAGTAAACCGGACCCTGGGGTTCTCTTTTGGCCGGAAAACGAGAAATGGAAATGAAGTTAAGGGCGGGATATTGGCAGAAATATAACTTTGAAACATCCAGAAGTGACCCTATTTGGCCTTCTCGATGTTTTGGGGCGTTTATTGTGTACGGCATTGCCTCGGCAAAACGAATTTCAGCACACAATATCTATACAGCATTATATAGCATAATGATTGGCCCCAAAATAAACAATACCATATATACTAATATATCTATCGACAGTCACATGTTATATGCAATTTAAGTAACAATTCTAAAAGTTTTAAAACTTTTAAACATGTTGTGACATATTTGCACGCAGAAGAAGTATACGATCGAAGACATGGTACACACCAAACCGGACGGTTTTTTTTATAGCATGTCTGAACATTATCAAGTCTTATTATGTATGTGGATATACTAAACCCAGAACACGTCAAATAAAATCCAAGAAGTCACAAGATATTTACTTAAATATAAAAAACCATGCCAACTTGCTTAAAACGTTCAAAAACTTAAAAAAATACTAATTGTATATTAGAACAAGCAATAGAGATTTTTGCGTGACGAAAATACTAGCAGGAAGCCGACGATCCCAGGTCACGTGGAACAGTCCGTAGATGTATTGTGATGTGTTTCCTACTCGCAAATACCATTTCTTAATTTGTTATAAACAAAAAACCTCAAAAAATCGCGTTTTTTTTCGTTTGTAAAAACTGAAAGGATGGAGCGATCTTGATGCTTTCAACAGACGAATTGTAGAATGAAAAGACAAAAAAATGAACCCTGCACGGACTCGATTGAATTAATATTAACGGAAAAAATTCGGAAAAACCGGAAAAGCCTGCGTTTTTTAAAAAATTCATAACTCCGCCATTTTCAAAGTTGTAGCGGAGGCTTTTCCCGTGAAAGTAGCGATTGATGGGTACTTTTTTTCGTACGATGCATTTTTTCCTGCGTAGACAAACCCTATGCGCATGACGGCGCAACGCGCGAGATACCAAAACGTGTCCCGGTTACGCACATACCTTCCTACGTTGTACCATTAGTGTCTACTCAGTCGTCGCTTTGACTGCCAGACGGCGAGCGCATCCCATGCAGTGGCAGCTGTTGTAACTACCGCAGACGCCAGAAACGTCCATCGTCAATGACTTTTAATAGATGCATCGTACGAAAAAATGTTCAGACAAAAGATTGTTCTTATTTAGTGTAAAATCATAATTTGATAAAAAAATTTGGGTATTCCCATTTAAAAAAAAAATAAAGTTAGCCTCATTTTCACCGATTGCAGCGCCATCTGCAATGAAACTGGTATCGTCATCTCATTTCCCCCTTTGAGTCCCACAAGTTTATTTAAGACACTTTTGTCGTACCATGCATATTTCTCGAGAGTCTCAAGTTAAAAGGACCAAGTTGATGTTTAGAATAAACCCTAGTTCGCGTGTTGATCAACTAGAACACAATATTGAACGTGAATTATGTAAAATAAATATGCCACTCGTGTAATCAATTGGAAGTAAACTTAAACAAAAGAATTACGCTTGGACTAGATAATGAATGGCTAAATAAACGTTCACAGGCTACGAACTGAAATGCCTTTTGTGCTGGCTCTTAATCCTCTTCAGTGCGCATTAGTGTTCAGTTTATCGACTAATTGGTCCGCCCAAGGCATTTTTGCCAATGGAACACAGCCATCAGCAACTGACTGCTCAACGCGGAAATTGTGTCAGTTGGTACAATATTGGATGCGCATATTCGTGTAAATTCGAAATTATCGGGCGTAGTCAAATAGCCCGCACGTATTGGGGAGTCAAAAACTTTTCGTATTAATTGTGAATTTGATAACACTACACATGTTCATCTGCAAATATTAATTACAGTAGTTAGTGAATAATCTGCGCTTTGAACGCAACGCACGGACGTGTTTGCAATTACAATTAACTCGAATGTAGTTCAGCTTTGCCAGTGGTGATATTCAATATAAATACGCGAAAGTAATCACAGTAGGTATTCATAATTTATTGGAATCAGATCGCGGTTGTTGTAAGCTTTGTTTAGTCAGGGTAGATTGTTTTGAATTACAGTAACCTATTCTCTCTCAGCATTTGACTCTGGAATGGCAAAAAGTATAATAGAGCACTAAGTTTGTTTTCATCACACAAATTCCGCCTATAAAAAAGCCGGATGGAACCTGGGCTAGAAATGACAAAGACAAAGCCATAGTCTTTCCCGACTACTTGGAACAATCCTTCAGTCCAAATGAAGACAGAAGTATGGGAGAAACGATGAATTCTACAATAATCCAAGCAAATCGAATACCACCCGTTACACCTAAAGAGGTAATAAATGAAATTAAAAAAATGAAAACAAAAAAGTCACCTGGGTTTGATCTAATAACAGGTGATAGTTAAGATAACAAACCTCTGCAACGCAGCATTTAGGCTTAAATATGTACCAACTGTTTTAAAACTGCGAAGATAGTGATGATTCCCAAGCCAGGAAAACCACCAAATAAAGCATCCTCCTACAGGCCAATTTCTTTACTGCCCACATTGTCAAAACTGTTTTTAAAACTACTTGCAAAACGACTGAAGCAAATCTTAGATGAAAGAAACATTATACCCGCTCATCAGTTTGGATTCAGAAACAAACATTCGACAATTGATCAGGTGCACAGAATAACAATGATAATAGAACGAACTTTAGAAGAAAAAAGGTATGCTCCTCTATATTCCTGGATGTGGCAAAAGCTTTCGACAACGTTTGGCATGTAGGCCTACTCTATAAGCTGGAACGGATACTACTCGTCGTGTATAGCCAACTATTAATATGATTCCTTTCTAACAGATACTTCCGTATAAAGCAAGATAATGAGTACTCAACTCTCAAAATTATTAAAGCTGGAGTTCCACAAGGTAGGGTACTTGGCCCAATTCTTTACCTTCTTTACACACATGATCTTCCGCAACCAGTTGGTGTTACCGTTGCCACTTTTGCTGATGACACTGCTATCATGGCAGTAGATACAAATGTTGAAGGAGCAACGCTAAAACTGAAGAATGCTGTCAACAATAGTAGTGATTGGATGCAACGATTGCTAATTGCATTGAACGAAACCAAATCCGTTCACATAAATTTTACCAATAAGCGAATACAACACGTTCTAGTGAAAATAACTAACACCACCGTACCCTACTCGAACACCGCAAAATACCTCGGTATGCCGTTGGACACCAAGCTTCGCTGGAAAGGACACGTTAAAAAGAAACGAGAAGAATTGGGCATAAGATACAAGAAAATCTACTGGCTTATTGGTAGGAAGTCGGCTTTGTCGACATATTATAAACTGCTACTTTACAAGCAGATACTTAAACCTGTGTGGACCTACCTGTGTGGAAGAGCAGAGTTAATTTTTAATTGACATCTGAACCCCGCCTTGAATTACATTTATATTTATATATTGGATTATTAACTTAATAAAGACATTATTTATTTATTTATTTATTTATTTATCCAACTGTGGGGCTGCACTAAGCCAAGCAATATCGCCATCATACAACGCTTCCAAAATAAGGTGCTAAGAAACATTGTGGGTGCACCTTGGTATATAAGAAACAGAAATCTCCACAGGGATCTTGAGATAGAATTAGTAACCAACGAATTTGGAAAGTTTGCAGAGAATCATCACAACAGACTTCTCCAGCACACGAATGTTGGGGCAATCCAGCTTCTTGACAATTGTGACAGTGTGCGAAGACTCAAAAGAACTAAACCTTTTGAGTTGGTGAAGTGTAGTTAAAAAGGCAGAGCACAGTGTTATGTGAGTGATAGGTGGACAAAGCAGAGCAACGTGCAGTGTGTGAAGTTTAAAGCATCAGCATTCAAACTAAATTTAAGTTACACCAATGGGGAACACTTAACGACGTAGTCTACCGGAAGTGTACCGTAGGTTCGGAATCCTAGCGTTAATACACGTTGTAGAGATATGAAATTTTTACAGTGGTTTTCTGATGTAGTATTGCATATTGGAAAGTATATAAAAGTAATAAAATATTAAATAACGACACAAAATGACTTTCCAAAATAGAACATAAAAAAATAGAAAGGTTTTACCTATGAACTTAGTTTGAATTATTTATCGTTTTTACGTGATTTCGAACCCGCGATTTAGAAAAAAAATGGTTTTTCTAAGACACCTTTGACTTTACCGTTTGTTTCATGTGTTCTTTTACGTCCTATATCACCTGTGGTTAGTTTCCATTGCAAATAGTTTTTCTCTAAACGCTAACAAAAATTTTCATTAGTGGGGTATACTTTCTCCTTAATATCGAACACTTTTTATTCATAGCAATTTAGGTTAGATTAATATAGCTAGATAATCGTCAGACTAGGTGTTATACACAAGTACCTATGAGGTGCTGTTAATTAAAAAATTAGGGTGGAAAAACATCGTTGAGTTAAAGGTAAAAGTCTCTAACATTTTATCACACTTCATTGAGAAAAACTAGTTATCGTAGCCAAATGCCAAAATTAGACTAAAATCAATAAGTTCTCTGGAAAATGTCTAGTTTAAAAATAAACCCTTGTGTTTAATCTAAAATAACAACTGTATTAAGTAATCATTATTAGCTTTTTATTTTTAAAACAGAACAGTGTGTATTTTAGAATCAAAATTTAAATGATAATTATGAAAAATAGTTTACAACTATTGTGCTACTCAACTTAAATTGTTCTCAGAGCATTTAATAATAGGTCTATATCTATAGCAAGACCTTCATCAATAACATAAGTGGTAGAAATTTGTATTAAAATTTCAGATTGACTGACCATATACATGTTACAGAAATGGGGATAAGTTTTCTTGTAGAAATTTATAATAATAATTATATTTATTTACGACCGCAGTCATTTACAAGGAATATATACATACAATCTATTACATAAACAAAATACCTAAATAATAAAAAGAAGCAAAAGAAAAAGAAATAGAAAATTATTCTAACACAAAAGTAATTCTATCTTTAACTAATCGTTTGAAGCTATTAATGGAGCAATCAAAATCATCTGGCTCAAGGTTGAGTTTGTTTGCCAACCGACACATTCTTGTAAATGGTGTATTCACCCCATAGTTTGTTCGATGAAATGGTTCATTGAACACATTACTATTTCGGAGACCTCTTTGAGGAACATTGAAGCCAATTTTCCCTATCAATTCTGGGCAGTTCAGTTTATTGTTCAAAATCTTATGTAAAAAGGCCAAGTCTTGAATCATTCTCCTATTCTTAAGACTTTGAATTCTAATAATTTCCATCAGATGACCCAGCTGATCCCTATGATAAGGCAGTCCCATCTTGTAAGAAATAAATTTGAGAAATTTATTCTGCACGCTCTCCACCTTATCCACAGATATTTTATAATAAGGTGACCAAACCACCGAGGCATACTCAAGATGCGAACGAACATATGCGCAGTAAACATTCTTTAGGCACTGTAAATCTGTGAAATCCGTTAGACTCCTCTTGAGAAACCCCAGCATCCTAAACCCCTTATTCACAATATTATCCACATGGACTGAAAAATCTAATTGACTGTTTAACGCAACTCCAAGATCATTTATATGATTAACCCTATCAAGTACATGATCATTCAATGAATAATCAAAGTTAATGATGTTCTTATTTCGACAAAAACTAATTACGGCACATATCTTAATATTAAGATTCATTTTATTTATTTTAATAATATAGGTAATTCATTATTTTTACGTATTAAGACTACCATCTAAAACCGGTTGCAAAAAACACAATCAATCCTAAAATTAAGAATAGTTGCCAAGTTGGACTAGATCTTAAGATATAAATGGTCCAATTTTTAAGCTGGTTTCAGAATCTAAAAAAACGTTTGCAGTATATGAAGAATGTTATCTTATTTTTCTTGGTATCATGACACATTATTTGAGGAAATAGAGAAGAACTGTGAACAAAGAAAAAGCACAACATTTTACCTTGTCAACACACCAGTCAGTTTCAGCATACACAAAAGAAAACTGAAATGGAGTCCACTTTAATCAAGCACTTTATTCTTGCTCTTTATTTCAATTAAGAACCAAGTGGTGTTGCTACTTTTAAACGTCTTCTAAATATAAATCACACATTTTCTTAATCCAGTACCGTTTGATTGTTTGGATTCGCCCTAGTTGATGTCCTGTATACCCGAGGTCTAAATTTCCTGCATTCTAGAAGGTCTTCCACCTTTCCAATTAACGCCTCTATACTATAAATATCGCAATCCATTTGTTTCCAATTACTTATTAGTCTGCACACTCCGCACATATGGAAGCTATATATAGCACGGAATGACATCATTCCGGCGGCGTACTTCGCCCTGTTTACATACAGCAGCAGAGAGCAAATTGATACTTGTAAGTAAAATTCATGCTAATCCAGAGTAATGAATAATATGCATACGGACCCTTCGATAATGGTGAATCACCCCCTTGGTAGAACGAGAGAAATTTGCTAGGGCTGTGAGACGTGTCTGATTAATAGTTCTTGGGTCGAGCAACGGTGCATTAATTTCGATTTGTATAACGTTAGGAACCGCAATATCCGGGGTGGTCGCATATAGCGTACAGTAGAACGCATCCGCCGTGTATGCTCGGATTGTTTTCAATACTTCTGGATATTTCTGCGAATGATGGTGATGATGTATCTTTTTCTAATGGTGATCGGACCGATTCGGTGCATTTGAGGGATGGGATAAAAGATCTCGATGATGGATTCATTGCGAATCGATGATTAATGGATGGGTAAATGTGGGTATTATACTTGTGGCGGAATATCTAATAGTGGATATATTGAGAGAGGGATTCATCAAATTAAGGCTAAAAGAAGAGCGGAAAGATCGAACGTAATGAATATGCCTTTTACAAGTAAAATTTATAAGCAGCAAAAAAACATGTCTTTATACTATACTACTACTATATCATAGAGAAAGCATTAGAATATATAAATGTATGCGAACACTGCAAAGTATTTGGGTATGACTCTGGATAGAAAACTAAGGTGGAAAGAACATGTTAAGAAGAAAAGAGTAGAGCTTGGCCTCAAATACAGAGAACTGTACTGGCTTCTGGGAAGAAACTCTCAGTTGTCGGTACAGAACAAACTACAAGTTTACAACCAAGTATTAAATCCGATTTGGTTATGCGGCATCCAGCTTTGGCGCTGCGTGAAAAACTCCAATATACAAAGAATCCAGATTTTCTAAAATAAAGTACTAAGGAATATGGTTAACGCTACTTGGTACATACGGAGTAGTGACCTGCACCGTGATGTTGGTGTCCCACAAGTCATCCAAGAGATAAAAAGATTCGCCACTAAGCATGAATGTCGCATAAGACACCACATCAACGTAGAAGCCCTGCAGCTATTGGACAACCAGAATCTAGTGAGACGACTAAAAGGAACTAAACCCTTCGAACTAGTGAATCAGTGAAATGTGTAACAAGCAGAGCACAGTGAGTGAAGTGCTACTGGTTCTTGGTTAGGACAAACTAAATATAGGACATCAGTGAATAGCCTATTAGAGACAAGTACCTAGTTTTAAGAATTTAGTCATTCGGCCAGTGGCGTAGTCGAATAAATTTCGTCAAAGGAAAAGCATACGTCTGCATACAAAAATCAAAAGCGACTTTTCACGCAGCTCTTCCTTTAAGGATGTAATGGTAACATGCTTTCCTAGTATTAAATATATCTAAAAGTTGTCTACAGGAAAAATATGGTAATACAATAGCGTACTTGCAGCGTAAAGGTTATACAATGTGTTGCTAACTTGCATTTTTGCACCCTCGTCAACGTCTTAGGTTGTTGATTTCCTCCGAGTTCGAGATTTTCTTCTGTTACAAAATGACTCGTTTGCCCCCCGCATTTTTAATATTAGATATTGTCAGACTTATTTTTAATGCATCCGCAACTATCTAAGAAATAATATAAGAATGTTCGCATGAGGACGAATGGACAATAATTAATACCTGCTGAATTGCATTAAGGGAAATTAGGGGATCCATATTTTCCTTTTCCGCTGTAAAATAGTCTATAAGATTGGCCACAAAGTATTTCGTTTGAGGATTTAAATATTTTCCCGGCATTTTAAAGTGTGATACCAGCACAATTGACAGTTACCCTGAATCTCCTGTTAGCGACGCCGGTGGAGATCCGAACTACCCAATGACCGACGTACTGTAGTTCTGTAGTTCTTCTGCGCACTAGTATACATATTAGCATCCGAGATCGTGTGTCTTAGCCAGCCGAGACATACGTCCAACTCTAGTGTCAATAGTTGAGCATGCCGTAGAAAGAGTGGGAATGCATTTAATCATATCGTAACTACCGCATGTCACTTTTGACAACACGTAAAGTTAAATTGATTCAACTATAATTAAATAAGTATAATAATGGTTTGTGGTCTGTCAAAATGTTGAAAGGTCGTCCATATACGTAAATATGGTCTGAAATGCGTTACTAACCGTATGATCGCTAATAATTCTTTATCAATTTTACGATAATTCAGTCATTTTTATTTAAACCATGACCTGCAAATGCAATTGCAATTACATTTATCTTTCGTTCACTGAACGCCATCAATTTGATCAATAAACTTTTAAATAGTGTGGGGCTAGACATGTAATATATTATACAATATAGAGTGTTCAAAATTTTGACATTGCTCTTTAAAATGACTAACAAAAAAAGCTATACAAACTATCGACTAGTTTACTGTAGTCAACTGAGTTAACTTTTAGGTTAACGGCACATTTGTATATGTTGGTGGTTTTCTAAACCAGAGAGTAATTTACATGTTAATATGATATTCTTTTGGGTAAAATCAAATGAACTAATTTTAAATATCTTCTACCTTTTTTCAGCAATATGTTTTATGTGACGTGAAAAAAAACTATGAGTGTCAAAACTATTTCTTCAGTAACAAGCAACCGCCTAACCTATGGATTGTGCTAAAGTGATGCAAAATAAACATTTTGAGTAGTTTTTGAGTGTGTAATTTTAGTACTTAGCTGATGCAAAACCATTTTCTAATGAATCATCATAGTTTATTGGCCACAACTTCCAATCTATAAGTGAATCGGTGAGTGGAAGAACAGAATAAGTCCAAAAAAGGCGTTTGTGGCAAACTAAAAAAAACTGTATAATTCGGCAGTTGTGTATTTTACAAATTTGGTAAGCACAGAAAATTTGTACTAAATTTCATTTCTAGTTGTTCTGGAAGTAAATTTTGGTTCAAAATGCAATAATAAATAAGTAATTAGATAAAACATCGGCTACACTTGTGCTGTTCTTCCAGTCAACTACCTGCTTATCAATAATAATCTCTTATTTGTTGAACAAAATTCTGCTATTAGCACAAGTGGTAAATAAAAATGCATAAGGACAAAAAGAACAACAAGTTTAATATTAGAAGCAAAATTAAAACAAAATAAAAAAAACAACATTATTAAACCTTAATCATTAGTCTTCATCATGATTTGATGTTTCCCAAGAAGAAATATGGTAATAAAATTCAAGATCTTCTCCTACTAAATAGTGCATCACTTTTCTTAAGTGATGCAATTTTGAGGTAGTTAGTTAATTTTGAGATATTGGGTTTTTGTATGCTGATTTTGTTTGAAGTGTGGGACGATTTTTAGTTTCTTTTGATAGTTTGAAAGTAGCCATCTATACAGTATGGAACAGTAAAGTATGGAAACATCACAAAATCTCAAGAACGGTTTGCTATACCGGGGGGAAGTTAGCCATAAAAGTTATCCATAAATTTTTTTTTCAACCGATTTCAATAAACGATACATTTTTGGAAAGCTCACGACGTGCTGAGTCTACAGTAGTTATGGCAACAGGATCAAATCATAATTACTACCTCAAAAATGGAAAAGAAAGTAATTATTTTCATAAATTTGCACATTTGTGAAACCTCATAACTCCGCAAATAGTTGACGAATTATATCAGTTGTTGCAGCAATCGAATGCCCAGACGTCGCTTTAACTCCCATAGTTATGGCAACTTAAGATTATACTAACTAGTGATGTAAAAAAATTAACGAACTTGTAACGTTTTTACAATCGGATGAGCGCCTAAGCAGAACAGGGCTTCATAAAAAATGCTGCATAAATCATTTCTTTTCACCCGATCGTGACAATATGTACATCAAACGGTAGAGGAAGGCTGCCCCTACCTACGGTTGCTATGGCAACTCGAAATTATGTTAATTGGTAATTTAAGAAAAATAACAATCTTTGATCATTTTTACCTTCGGATATACGCCAAAGCAGAACAGCGCTTCCTAAAAAACGGCGCATAACTCATTTCTTTTCACCCGATGGGGACAATATGTACATCAAACGATAGAGGAAAGTTACCCCTACCTATGTGAGTTATCGCAACTCGAAATTACGTTAATTAGTGCTGTAAAAAAATTAACAATCTTTGATTATTTTTACCTTCGGATATACGCCAAAGCAGAACAGCGCTTCATAAAAAACGGCGCATAACTCATTTCTTTTCACCCGATGGGGACAATATGTACATCAAACGATAGAGGAAAGTTACCCCTACCTATGTGAGTTATGGCAACTCGAAATTACGTTAATTAGTGATGTAAAAAAATTAACAATCTTTGATCATTTTTCCCTTAGGATATACGCCAAAGCAGAACAGCGCTTCATAAAAAATGGCGCATAACTCATTTCTTTTCACCCAATGGGGACAGTATGTACATCAAACGATAGAGGAAAGTTACCCCTACCTATGTGAGTTATGGCAACTCGAAATTAAGTTAATTAGTGATGTAAAAAAATTAACACACTTTGAACGTTTTTACCTTCGGATAAACTCCTCCACGGAACAGAGTTCCATAAAAAACTGTGCATAACTCATTTCTTTTCATCCGATGGTGACAATATGTACATCAAACGGTAGAAGAAGGCTGCCCCTACCTATAGTTGTTATGGCAACTCGAAATTACGTTAATTGGTGATTTAAAAAAATTAACAAAGTGTGAACTATTTTACGGTGAATGTTTTTTAAACAAGTTGCATAAGTCATTTCTTTTCACTCTATCGTGACAATCTATACATCAAACGATAGAGGAAGTCCACAACTATCTATGGACCTTATGGCAACTTGAAATTAGATTAATTAGTGATGTAAAAAATGCCGGTCCTGTTGATGTCGTCATCTAGGGGTTTTCAACGACATGCAAAACTCTGTGCGTTCATGGCTAAATAATGAATTTAGCGGCTTATAATTTGACAATAGTTATGCAATAATTTTAGCTTAAGTTATATTTATTAAACCGGGGGGCAGTTAGCCACAAAAGTTATCCATAAAACTTCTTTCTTCCGATTTTAATGACTGGCACATTTTTGGAAAGCCCGTACTGAGTCTACAGTACTTATTCCAGAGGGCGCAATTCATAATTACTACCTAAAAGGTTAAAAAGAAAGACATTTTTTGCTTAAATTGGCACATTTTTACAATCTCCGTTAATCCTTTAACAATTACGACTACGACATCTCTTACAGCAATCAAAAGTACAAATATAGACCATACTTCCATAGTTATTGCACCCAACTTTCCAGTAATTAGTGGTAAAAAAAATTCCTGAACTTTGAATATTTTTATCCAGGGATGCGAGTATATGAGTCATATGGTCACCGTTTCAGCAGAACAATATGCATAACCCCTTTTTATCATCCGATTGTAACAACAAATACATAAAGGGAAAAAAGCAGCTTGTCTCTACTTATGGGAGTTATTGCAGGTCAGGTTTCCGGTAAAAAGTGGTCTACAAAAATTAAATTTATTTATTTTTACTTCACACATACCTATGAATGTTTAATTTTTTAAGGCGTACAGCGGTAGATAAATCAAGTTACATAAGTCATGTTTTCATCAATTCGTAACAAAATGTTCATAAGAACCGAACCCATACACGAGAATGCGCTAATTATTGCATTAAAAAAATAATGACTTTGACCATTTTTACGGTCAGATGGACTGACTTATAAAGCAAATCATTAATTAGAAAAATGTAACTAAACTGAAATAAACTTAAATTACCGCGGAGAAGTTAGCCATAAAAGATAGCCATAACTTTTTTTTTCGATTTTTGTTATGAAACATATATCAAATGATAGGGGTGATAACTTCTCCGCGGTCCCAAGAACGACATCAAAACTTCCGACTGCACTCAAACCCGCAAGAACTTGACAAAAACGATATACCGGCACCCTTTGATATTAGCAAAGCAAAGCGCCAATGTCGGCACTCTCTTTGTGTCTTTGTCGGCATTCGTTGCAGGCGTCACTTGGTGGGCCGTTCGACTAAGGCCCACTACGGCGCCAAAACAAGAGCGCCAATCAGTGTACAATAAATAACATTTGAATTATATTTTTTTAATTAAATATATTAATATTAAATTATTAATTTTTAATTATTAATATTAATAATATTTATTATATCTTTAATTATATTTAATTATCAAAAATAACAAATACTATTAAAATTTACTGAAATCATTAAATCAGTTGTTAAAATTGACTTGTTCGCGAATTGCATATTCGCATTTTACAAAATGTATGACGAGCTTCGATCTAATTTGGCGTAAATATCTACATGTGCCAGGAATACAAATAAAATAGTTTGTGATCGGTATACCATGTATGATCGTTTCTGGTTTGGCGTATATCCGAAGGTAAAAATGATCAAACATTGTTAATCTTTTTACATCACTAATTAACGTAATTTCGAGTTGCCATAACTCACATAGGTAGGGGTAACTTTCCTCTATCGTTTGATGTACATATTGTCCCCATCGGGTGAAAAGAAATGAGTTATGCGCCGTTTTTTATGAAGCGCTGTTCTGCTTTGACGTATATCCGAAGGTAAAAATAATCAAAGATTGTTAATTTTTTTACGTCACTAATTAACGTAATTTCGAGTTGCCATAACTCACATAGGTAGGGGTAACTTTCCTCTATCGTTTGATGTACATATTGTCCCCATCGGGTGAAAAGAAATGAGTTATGCGCCATTTTTTATGAAGAGCTGTTCTGCTTTGGCGTATATCCTAAGGGAAAAATGATCAAAGATTGTTAATTTTTTTACATCACTAATTAACGTAATTTCGAGTTGCCATAACTCACATAGGTAGGGGTAACCTTCCTCTATCGTTTGATGAACATATTGTCTCCATCGGGTGAAAAGAAATGAGTTATGCGCCATTTTTTATGAAGCGCCGTTCTGCTTTGGCGTATATCCTAAGGGAAAAATGATCAAAGATTGTTAATTTCTTTACATCACTAATTAACGTAATTTCGAGTTGCCATAACTCACGTAGGTAGGGGTAACCTTCCTCTATCGTTTGATGTACATATTGTCTCCATCGGGTGAAAAGAAATGAGTTTAGCGCCATTTTTTATGAAGCGCTGTTCTGCTTTGGCGTATATTCTAAGGGAAAAATGATCAAAGATTGTTAATTTTTTTACATCACTAATTAACGTAATTTCGAGTTGCCATAGCAACCGTAGGTAGGGGCAGCCTTCCTCTACTGTTTGATGTACATATTGTCACGATCGGGTGAAAAGAAATGACTTATGCAGCATTTTTTATGAAGCCCTGTTCTGCTTAGGCGCTCATCCGATTGTAAAAACGTTACAAGTTCGTTAATTTTTTTACATCACTAATTAGTATAATCTTTAGTTGCCATAACTATGGGAGTTAAAGCGACGTCTGGGCTTTCGATTGCTGCAACAACTGGTATAATTCGTCAACTATTTGCGGAGTTATGAGGTTTCACAAATGTGCAAATTTATGAAAAAAATTACTTTCTTTTCAATTTTTGAGGTAGTAATTATGATTTGATCCTGTTGCCATAACTACTGTAGACTCAGCACGTCGTGAGCTTTCCAAAAATGTATCGCTTATTGAAATCGGTTGAAAAAAAATTTTGTGGATAACTTTTATGGCTAACTGCCCCCCGGTGTTTGCTATTTTAAAAAATCACGTCGTTTTATAATTATCAAAATACACCTTATGATATCAAATTAATTTTTTTACCTTCAATTGTTTTAACAGATGACGTCATCGAATTTCTTCTTTAAAGACAACCCTACATTTTTTTATGAATTTCACAGACCTTTTAATTGACTTAGTGGTAGCATAATATTTTTATGGCCTTACATAAGAGAGTTTTTGAGAAAGAGACAATTGAAGGTTATGAAATAAAAGTGACAAAATCTCCGGAACGGCTCGACCGAATTTAACGAATTTTTGGAATTGAGAATTTTGTAACCATGTGAAGTAACTGACGTTACTATCGTTGATGCAACGTTTACAGTTTCTGAGATATAAGTTCGTGGAATAGAACACACAGTACATTTTGACATTCTCTGTTGCGGTCTTCATTATTATATCAAAAACATCTTCAAATTAACAAAAACCTTTATTACTTAGGTCTAAAAATTAGACTAACAGAAAATGTCAAAATATACAAGGTATTCTATTTCAAATTCAAAACTTTGAGGCTATATCTCAGAGACTGGAAACGTTGCATCAATGACAATAATGTCAGTGACTTCACATGGTTGCAAAGTACTTAATACCAAGATTTCGTTAAATTCGGTCGAGCCGTTCCGGAGATTTTGTCACTTTTATTTCATAACATTCAATTGTTTTTTTCTCGAAAATTTTCTTAGTAAGGCCATAAAAATATTATGCTACTATTAAGACAATTAAAAGATCTGTCAGATTCATTAAAAAAATATAGGGCTTTCATTAAAAAAAAATGTCTATGACGTCATCTGTAAAAAAACAACCGCGCTTCATGCAGTGAGTGAAAAAGCAAAGTATGTTCTGGACTTATTCTGTTCTTCTAGTATTTGCGTGAAGTACGGTGCTTCTACAGCAGTACTGGTAATATATATGGTTATTTTTTTCATATTTTCGAAAAGATCGAGAGATTTTATACAAAATGGCTATCTCAGTTTAAAATGTCAAATTTTGGACTTATTCTCACTACCACATAAGTAGTAAACATCACAAGTGCTTAACGCCAAAAGAGTCCCATTCATAAAGTCAACCGGTAATTGTAACAGCTATAAACGCGAACAATCGAACTTTAGTGGCAATAAAATTTTATAGACTCTAATAGCTTTAATTGCTATCTGGAGAGTTGGCGCGCTAATTAGCAAAAGAAGAACTACACACAAAAAGGGCGAAAAGATTGAATTATTAAAACGAATCCGCATAGTACGTGGTGCCGTACCGGCAGTCGGAAATGGGAATCGATACCAGTGACCCAATTTTCGCTCTCCGAGGCCGCCAGTGGTAAGCCTTGCTTTTCCAAATTAAATCCGCGTACAGCGTGTGGACACGTCCTCAGCAGCCTGCAGCAGTTTCACGCGAGCGGCTCAGCAGGAAATGCATTAATAAAGAATTGTTTAATCGCTGAAAAAAGCGCTGTTATCGGGTTCAATACACTCGATGTGGTGCCGCGCAAACTACCATGCCATTACGAATCAATTGGGACGAATTATCCTATTATATTTTCGCATGCTATCATGAAATTATGGCTGTTATTGGCCTTTACAACCGACATTAAAAATAGCTCTATGTTAACGATTTCCTATCTTGAAGAGACTATAGTTTTATGCAATTAGATTTTTTCGGATAGTTTTAAGTACATAATGGTTAAATAAATCATAGTTGTTTCATCCTCAGAAATATTTTTCTCAGGTGCATTTATAAGATAATTCAATGGTCTAGTTAGCCTTATTACAATACATGATGCTGACTACATACGAAATATGATGAAATATTTTTCTTTACCTACCACTTTGCATTGGGAGATATGCACTTTAGTGAAAATAGTATTATGGTAAAGTAAAAACGTAAAAGTTAAAAATGACAGCTATACTGAACAAATTTGGAAGGGCATAATATTGAGTGACGACGAGTAACACAATACACGAAAACAAAGGCAGTAATAATTTTCTGGTTTTTGCTGTACAAATCTAAGGATGAGTCTGAAATAAGCAAAATCGGTCCAAAATAAACTTAATAAACAAAGGGCCATTTTTACGTATATTGTTCAAGATATTTCAGAGAACTTAAAGCTTGCAACCAATACAATTTACTGTAAGGAAAAACCTCGGATTTTCACGTATTTCTTAAATTATAAAGAAGTCCAAATTTGACATTCTGATTTGTTTTTGTGAATTAAACATAAAATACCGTAATTGTTCCAATATAATTTATTTTTCTAAAAGTAGAAATGTTGCGGTTAATAGTGGAAAGTGTCATGCAAGTGACCTCCTCTACGTCTTTGCTATGTCACAATTCTTTTGCAAAGATTACCGATATAATCTAAGGAGTGTTTTTAATAGCCCGTTATACAGTTAAAGTTTCGCTCTCATATCTATGAAATGGTTAGTAATACAAAAAGGAAATATTAGAGAAATGGAGAGTTGAAAATTAACGGCATTGGTTTTCGAATGAGAAGTGCATGGGTATTTTCGATATCTATCAGTTTTCGCTGAATACAAAGCCTGGTTTGGAAGTTCTATACACAGTCAGGTTTTGGTGTTTTATGTGTAAAAAGCACACCACTTAAATAAAGGTGCATTTAAAGCTTAAGATTTGCTGTGATGCTTTTTAGGTTTCTTGGACAGTTCAACCAAAATAAATGTAAAAAAATTAATATAATCACTTCTTTTTATCTTCACTTTCTTACATCATACTTTAAATTAAACCATACCAAGAAGGCCCAAACCATTAACACCATTATAATATTTGTATATTCCATACCAATATGGATACAAGTATACAACCACCTCCAATATACAGATACCGCCTTGTTGCTATAGAGTATTCAATGTTCTGTTGTCCTTTTCTCGAAAATTTTCTTGTGTACGAGAACAACTTGTTCTGCTATCATAGTGACAATTAAAATATCTATCTATATAAATCAGTAAGAAAATAGGGTATTTAAAAAAACTTGTCAATAACATAAATCTGGGCTTTGATTATTAAAAGTCGTCGTGATTTTCAAAAACAGCAAATATAATCATAAATATAAAAATAGGAAGCTCCCATCTCCCATCATTTTTTGAATATTTAAAATTTAAGTGGAAAAAATTATTTTACGCATTTTTATAAGTAGCTAACAGCTAGCGAATGAATTAAAAGTGTATTTTCTTTTTTCAAGGAATTTAATGTACGAATCTATAAATGTTGCAGATATACAACATTACGCGTTAGAATATATAATAATTATAGATATTACTGTTCTATATGAAACATTTTAAAACAATTATCTTTCTTAGCACAGTACACGTTTAGCCCACATGTTTGTCCTAATTGACCCAACCGAACATCTTTCAGAGTTGCATGTTGAGACGGTCCACCCTCCTTTTTTAACATCATATCTTCTAGGCTGCTTAAAGAGGGATCCTCTTTTTACACTGATCGATTGTCTAACGACACAGGCATATTGCAACTTCTCTAAGAATGTCAAAGAATGTCAATTTGTATCAAGAGAGGATTTGAAGTGGCCATTCAGTCATATTTAGCAAATTGTAAAATATTCGAATATATCATTTTTTACTCCTCGTGAATATTATAAGTCGAGCTATTGTGGCAACCAAAAGAACGACACTCATGGGTATTTCAAGTTTGTTAAGCCTGTTTTTATTACCAGATTCTCCTGGAGAATGTGCATTATTGTCGTTAAAATAACAAATTTGCGGCGATATTTTAGTCGGTTAAATGAGAAGATGTGTCGGAGGCGGTGGTGGGTCGCGTCCAGTGCTCCTTATATTCACGTTCTGCTCACTGCCGCCGGCACATCTTCTTATTTAATGGGCTAAAATAGCGCAACACCACTGACAGATTCGTCACATAACTATTGAGGACTTTATTGGTAGGCAAAAATACCAGCACTTAGTGTCATACTTTCTATTATCATATCCACTCCGATGTCACTATTCCAGTAACAACGAGTGTTTCAGTAAGACATGAAAAGACAACGGATATGAAAATTAAAATTCCTATATACTGTTTCAATATTCAATATTATATACTGTCGCTGTAATATGTAATGGGTTAGAAACACCAGTTTGTAACACATATAAATTTGCTTCAATATCAATTTTATCTGAAAAGTGTCAGTAAATAAATATTTTAAACATTCATGGGGTGTGGACAAACTATAAAGTTATCAATTTATTATTAGGTTATCCATTTCGGTGAAAAGTTAATTCTAAATCATTTTCTTAACTCTTCGGTTTCTTACGTTTACATTTTCTTTGGTCTTTTGGTTGGTACTGGCAGAAACTACATTATCATAGTTATCCGCACTATCAGTATTTGCATCTTCTGCATTAGCTTGTTCTTGAACTGATGGCGGATAATATACAGAGTCAAGTAAGTTATCAATTCAAGTGGGTCCATGATGAAAAATTAGTAGATAAAAAGAAAACCATCATGAAGCTTTGTAGGTTTACTTAATTGCTACAGGCATGTTACGGCTTACGTCATCATCAGTGTAAGTAAACTAAAAAGCACAAGAAAACAAAGACAACCAATGCCACAAGTAAAAAACTTATTTAAATATTTCTTACTTGTGACATTGGTTCTCATTGTTTTGTTTTGCTTTTTAGTTTACTAACACTGATGATGTGGCGTAAGCCAAATCTTGTTTGTAGAAATTAAATAAACCTGCAAACTTACAAGGAGCTTTTTATTTCATCTAATAAGCTATTGGCGTCAGAGAAGTCTTCATGGTCACTAAGATTACTAATTTCACTCAAATCATGGCCAAATATTCTCTTTGTTTTTCACGTAAGGATTTCTTAGGTAACACATTTTATCCTCAAAAATTAGATAACACTGTATGTAATTATAGAAAATACTATTGTTGTCTTACGTAGCAGATATTTACACATTTAGCTACTATAAAAACACAAATTCTGTACTGAACGCATAATGTTGTGGAACTACAACAAACCAACCTTATACTACAACATCTTTATATAACAACTTTACTTTACCTATTACAAATGTCAAATAAAACATCTGTGCTAAACGCATAATGTTGTAAAAATTCAGCAAACAAATTTCGTAACAGATCTTTATATCACAAATTTATCTTTTATCATATGTCAAATACATAAAACAAATTCTGCATAAATATGTTGCAGTTCTGCGACCATATGCATTTAAGGTAAAGTTAAGGTTAAGGTAAAAATTGCGTGGACTATAATCCAACATCTGCAGGACACATCCAACAATATCATTATATTGTCCAGCCATCCAAATATTAGACATACTCGTCAGACTCGTCAGTGTTCTGAATTATTTACTGAATTAATTAAAGCTCCAAACATAGATGCAAATATCATCTAAATAATTGACCACGGCGCGGCGTCGGTCGGCGGAGGGATTCCCGAGATTGAGGGGTGGAGAGAAGGGTTCTATCTAGGATCTGGGAGGGAAGACGGTAGGGGCGGTTGGTTCCGTTCGGTGTCGTGGCCAAAACAACTGTAGGGTAATACGGAGATAGATAGGCGGTTGATCCGTAGCAAGTGCGGTGATAAACGTGGATGCCGCGACCGCAGAGGCGGCTGAAGACTGATGTTTGTTGTTGGATCCGTGATTTATAACGACCGCGGCCGCAAACAATGCCGGGGATGCAGAAACGGGGGTGGCTGCTGAAACCACCCCAGCCGAGCCGATATACGCTGGCGGCGCGCTCTCTCTCCGAACAGCACACACGTGCAAGACGGAAGGTCTTAGATGCGGATGGGAAACGGCGAATTTCCCGTCTTAAACTTTACATTTAACGCAATTTTCGAACACAATGCCTCCGCTGGCGAAAGGTATAATTCATCTCATTATGTTTGGACCGAGAAACGCCGAGATGCCGTCGCAGCCCTAATGGCTTGAACACCCCTAGGTAACAATATTTCACGTTTGCGCATTTACGACGAGGATTAATCATCGGATGTATCATCAACCACTGTTTATAGCAACGCTCTGGAGACCAATGACACACTTCAAGCTCTGCCTGTAGTACGCTACAATCTATATTTTGGTCTCTTCAATCATAGTACACCAATTACGACTACGGCTGAAAGGATTCAGTGCTCTGCTGATTTTGTTCACTACTATCGGTTGCAAAAGTATTGAGCCCTGTGTTTGAAGGCTAGTACCTCTGAAACGGCTGAACAAAAAAATTTAGATAAAGTGCGTTATACTCCTGAATTATTTCTGCATAACAGGCGTCACTACCAAAATTTTCTGCCCATCGGTTTAGGCACGAGCGCGCGAGAAGTAATAAAATCTTCTACAGATTGGTGTTTGTGGCGACCTGTGAATCAGCACGGAGACCGGTTGGCTCCAGGTACTAGCCGAGACAACGGACGGGAATCCGAACAGTCAGTCATTGATAGCGATTGAGCGGCGTATGATCCAATTAATATCGATACATATATTGTTCTGAGTTGAGTGTTATAATAGTGAAATATTGGTAGTTAAATAATAAATAATAGTTACTGGTTATACACGAGTTTTACTGCAAACACCGATGTACCACAGTGTTTTTATTTTCTTGATTTCTTATGTAATAAAGTTTGTAAGCGAGCTTTTTATGGACGCGGATATCTCAGAAACGAACGATAGCAGGACAACGCAGTTAGCACGTAAAAAATCCTTATTTATTGTGATACTCATCCATTGATGTATGTATAATAACATAAGAGTTATTTGGGAATTTTAAATAGGGATGTGATCGATCCGGTGCGCAGGATGGTTTCCCTCGGGGAAAGGGGATAAAGCGCGCGAAACGATGCGACGCTTCGCGCGACGATTTCGAACGATCAACTCTCAGGACCGTATTCAAAATTTTTGTCATTTTCTTGTTCGGTTTTATTTTTGAAAATAGCATGTGTTTTCTTTTATTTCGGGAATTGTATACATATTCTGTTTTGTGATTGGAACAATATAGCGGCAACTTCTTTATCATTATCTGAACTGTTGTCGCTGTAGTCTAATAATTCGTCATCATCATGATCATCACCTTCATGCAAGTTGATTATATTTGTTTCTGAAATTGAGTCAAAAATACGATCAATATCAATGTATTGGTTTAGATTTTCAAAACCAAAAATTGTGTTGCAATTTGTAACACAGTTTTGCCATATTTCTTTTGAGACAGTGCTTTGTTACATAAATTTAACATAACTGTAATTTCAAATGTATTGTAGCTTTTTGTAACTTTATTTTGTACATATGCCCAGATTAATTTAATTGCAATGGGCTACAGGTAACCACAATAACTTTACTTCATTGCTTCAGATCTATATAATTCCGATAAAATCTAATAGAAGTGCCTTCTCTTGATGGTGATTTTTTGACAGATACAACAGCTGTGCTTTAGTTATTTGAGAAAGGAATTTCTGACATTGATAAATAATTAATTGTTTTACTTCCTTGGAATAATACCTCAGCATACTTGCTCAATACTTGCAAACCACGTACGCACGCAACGCAGTAACTCAAGGAACTTTATTCAATGAATATTTATTTATTTAGGTTAGCTTGATTATACCCAAAAGCATATTGGAGCTTGAGAAAAAATATTTGGTTTTCTTATTTTTCTTGTTTATGCTACTGATAATATTTGATTGCTGCTGTTAATTCAAAAGGCGTTAAAAACAAGAAAAATATGCTTACAGCTCTTCGTTGTACACTTGCAAACTATTCCTTCATTAAACAATGAGTCCACAATTTCTAACCTTCAACTTCAATGCTGGTTACATCAATACATATGTACGATGTATGTTTTAATTCTCAGTACGGGCCTGTGATACATGCTGTAGTCGACCTCAAATCCCGAGCCGATGACGACTGCGTTGAACGACGTAATTTACTTGCGCGCTGTACCAAAATTAATCGAATAATTGTCGCTTTATAAAATTAATCAACATCTGAAATGTGTTTTAGTTCAATAGTCTCCTTAAACAAAATTTTGCGATTGATTTCGTACCTGTCTCGTTATCGTGCTAATACTTGTTGCCGAGGTATCCGCTTCCATGAAAATTTTGTTTATAGCGTTTATTACAAAGAAAATTAGTAAAATACAAAAGGCAATCTGTAGACAAGATCTTGAGTTATACATTGAGTTATACTAAAAAAATGGAAAGACAAGCGTTTATTAAAAAGTGCTAAAATCGGGTACATTTTTACACTTCTCTCCCGCTTCTGTCCAAACCTAGGGGCAGATAATTTTGATAGGCAAACATATTATGTAGAAATGATTCAGAAGTATAACACACTTTATTTCATTTTTTTGTTCAGTCGTTGCAGAGTTACGAACCTGCAAACACAGGGCTCAATACTTTCGCAACCGATAGTAGGCGGTATGGCCTAGTCAATAGGGAGCTTCAAACAACACCTTGAAACAATAGGGATCAAGAATAAATATAAGATACTGACATGTATATCACCCACAAGGGATTCACCTGACTATGACGTAAAACAACATAACCGACGTATAACAACATAGGCCATCAAACAAAGAACAGTATTGAGAAATTACTCCTCAACGACAAGGACCCAAAACCACCATTAGCACAAAGCGGAATCTTGGAATCTAATCTTCAAAACAGTGAGAAGCTCTACATTCCCCAGAGTGGCCCAAATATAAAAAAAAAACAGAAACCGCAAGAACACATCCAGTTCTTCGGCAGTGTACCAGCAGCTAATAAAGGGCCTGTTGCTAAAAGTTAAAATTGATGGACTACACAGAGATTGATCATCTACAGGAAGAATGTGAAACTTCGAGCCATAATCTCACACCTAACCTAATTTAATTCCCCATTATTGCTGCACATTGAACACATATTCATGTTTAGTTCTTTGTGGCTCGGGCGCTTTGTATCGTAATTATTTTTTTGATGTTAAGTCTCCTTTTGGACTTAAAACTGTAACTAACGTAAGATCATTGTAATTTTCTTAATGTTTGATATATGCTTTTTAACTTTCTATTAAATTTTTATGCTGTATTTGTTTATCATCCACATACTGCTTGCTGCTTGTGACGATGTACTTATTATATGTAAGATTTGTCAGATATTGTATAGTATTCCAATATGCAAGACAAACACTCCAGTCTTTTATTTACAATTAGGACCTAACCGAGCGTTTAGCTGATAACCCTTATAAATACAAACTAAATAACTAAATGTTGAGCATAATTATTATGACCGTTGACTCAAGTAGCGTTCAATAAATTCTATTAAGGCCGAAAGCTATACAATTAAACGCGAACCCTTGACATTTATGGTTTAGCAAATATTTGGTCTCAATATCCATTCAAACAAAGTTGGCTAAAGGACCAACCATCATTACATATTCATTGTGAAATTTTGTTCACTATAAAAACTGTGGTCTCGTGTCACCATAAAATATTAGAAATGAAATTATCATCAACCCGGAAGCAGTTTATTTTCTGAAATTATCATATTGAAAGTAGTATTATTAAGTTGGCAGTAGTTGGCAGTTCAAGTTTTGTTTGGTGTTCCATGTACTTTTTATAGAAGGTCGTCCTCAAATACCATGTATATGTGCTTATGAGAATATACTAAACAAATGTTCTAATTAATGAATTATAGCAATGTAATAAAGCTATAGTAAAACATATTACAATAATTACAAGCTATACTGCCTATTACCATTATTATTCTGAAAACTGACAGAAGCAGTATCAAATAAAATGGAACCATATAGAATATCACGGTATAATATAGTTAGTATATAATTATTAACATATAAAACATAAGTGTTCTCTCGAACACTCCGATACAGAATCAAAATAATGCAAATTTAAAACCTCTGGTAACAAGCTCGTTATTACACATACAATTTGTGCTGTAACGAACGTTTGATGAACTCAGGTGCTGAAAACGCATATGTGTTTTGCCAAAAGTAACCCAACCCGCAAACAAATAATATTCAATAATGATAACTTTGGTGGCTTTAAAAATTCTGGGTGAAATTCATTGTTCGGTATCATACGATACATTCTGCCAGAGCTTTTGTCCATTGTGACAATTTTAACCACAATTGTTCGATGTTACGCAAAAACGTGCGGGACAAAACAAAATAATTACCGAATAGTTGTGCATGTAGGGCATTAACGAAAGGGTATCAATTTTCGGTTTGTGATGTTTGCGCAGGGGATTATTTTTGACGTTACGTCTAATTATGAATATACCAATATAGTAATTAATGTTCAATGTAAATTGTGTATTGCGTTTCTTGCGCAATATTCCAGAATGACTCACAATAGAATTTAAAATTTTATCCATTATATTTCAATAAGATATTGCATTTATCTTAAGAGATAGAAACAAAATATGATGTTGCCAGACACATGACTTTATCATACTATACAGCAGTATCAAGCTGTGTCAAACTCTGATGTTTTGACAATAGTGTCAATAGAATTGCAGTACAAGCGATCTCCATGAAACAGAATTTGCTCATGCAGCTAAACTATTAATTTTACCATAAAATGTCATGCATATAAATTATTCAGAATTTCGTCTACTTTAAATTATTATTTAACTATTTTGACGAAATTACAGAAATGGCGGCTCATTTGCAAAATCGTTGTAAACTGCTAAGAGTAAACATCCAGTTCCTTCGGACCCTTTTAAACATAAAGCTTAGTAAAGTATAGTATAGTAGAGATATGTCGTCAATTGTTGTCAAAAAATTGGCAATTGCAAGCATTTTTATTAATTACGTAAGAACTACACTTGGCAGATACATATTGCCCTAATATTTAGTGAGATAATAAATAAAACCATAGCTAGACGTTGATGCCATGAAAAACTATATGCACAATACAGGATGTTTCTTGATATTTTTAAACGCAACACCCTGTATATTATTTGCTAATGCAATGTACCTTCAGTTTTTTGTACTTTTACTAGTTTTTGTGATATTTTCATTTAAAAGGTAGTATGCTATTATAGTACCTTAATGTTGCTCTGTATTGTGTGTTGGGTAGCTTGATGTAAAATATTTAAAGGGTTACAAAATAGACCATTTAGAATCTATTTAACTAGATTAATTCATATACAAAGTTTTACGGTTATCAAGGTATTACGAAATTTTATAAGTAGGTATTTTGCCACGTTCAAGTCACAAATTTTCAATATAGTTAACCTAAAAGTACAGCGTTTGGGGGTTTACTTTAGTAGTAATTTGAAGTTTTATGTCTCGTGTTCGCTAAACGATTGCAAAAATGGCAACATTCAAAAACATTCATCTAAAATTGGTAATATTTTGATAACAGTAATACTTTGGATAACGATGAACCTGGTTAAATAGGTTCTAGATTACCCTTTGAACACTTTACATCAAACTACCAAATACCATGTATACAGAATAGTACTAAAGTTAGCACTTACAGATTCGTTAAATTGCAGATATCAGAAAACTAGTATAATTCGGTGTATGACATACTACATATGAATTTGAGCGAAGTAAAGGATTATTACAGTCAACATAGAGTGAGCGCGTAAAGGATGGAGACATGACAAAATCTCAAGAACGATTTGGTATTTTAAAAAATTCTCGAAAACGTCGATTTATAATTATCAAAATACACCTTATGATATGAAATTATTTTTTTACTTTCGATTGATGACATCATCGACATTTTTTTTAAATGACAACCCTATATCTTTTTTAGTCAATTTGACAGATCTTATAATTGTCTTAATGGTAGCATAATACTTTTATGGCCTTACATAAGAAAAGTTTTGAGAAAAAGACGATTGAAGTTTATGAAATAAGAGTGACAAAAAAAGCCGGAACGGCTCGCCCGAATTTAACGAAATTTTGGAATTAAGTCTTTTGCAATCATGTGAAGTCATTCAAAGTTTAGGTTAAAAGTTTGAGGTTATATCTCAGAAACTGTAAACGTTGCATGTTTACACTTTCTGAGATATAACCTCAAACCTTTGAATTTGAAATAGATCATTTTTTGACATTTTCTGTTACAGTCGTCCATTACCTATTCAATGTTACTACGCTTTTTATAGTATTATATTTAAAACATCTAGTAATTAACAAAAACCTTTATTACTCAGGTCTAAAAATTAACAAAGAAAAAATTGACAACAACAAAAAAATAAACCGATCAAATTTAAAACAATGTAAAACCAACTAGACTAGTTGCAGTAGAAAATTTAATAATGTTTTGTTATCCATTTTTTCTTTGTTAATTTTTAGACCTAAGTAATAAAGGTTATTGTTAGTTTCTAGATGTTTTTGATATAATAGTGAAGACTGTAACAGAAAGTGTCAAAATATACAGGTTGTTCTTTTTCAAATTCAAAAATTTGAGGTTATATCTAAGAAACTGTAAACGTTGCATCAACGATAATAACGCCAGTGACTTCACATGGTTGCAAAATAGTTAATTCCAAAATTTCATTAAATTTGGTCGAGCCGTTCCGGAGATTTTGTCACTTTTATTTCGATACCTTCAATTGTCTTTTTCTCGAAAATGTTCTTATGTAAGGCCATAGAAATCTTATCCTACCATGAAGACAATTAAAAGATCTGTCAAATTCATTAAAAAAAGTATAGCGTTGTCATTTAAAAAAATGTCGATGACATCATCGGTTAAAAACAATTGAAGGTAAAAAAATTGATTTGATATCATAAGGTGTATTTTGATAATTATAAATCGACGTGTTCGAGATTCTCCGTTCTTGAGATTTTGTCATGTTTCCATACTTTACGCGCTCACTGTATATTATACCGCTGTTCTATTTAAAAGAAAACTCAAAAAATCCATTGAAAATGTAAAAAAATGGTACCAATACATGGTAAGGGTACTCTTTATAACGTATTCAATTTTTTCAACATCAGCATCTACCTACTGGTGTTGCTGATTGTCTGACGAAGATATTTGGTAATTTCTGCAAAAATGTACACAGCTACAACTTGATACAGTTGGAAAGACTACTTCCTTAGTACCTATTCATAATATGATATGATATATATGACATTCCACTAAAAAATAATATTTTTCCTTTACGCCTAAATGCAACATCCTTTATAAATGAAAATTGTTTTCCGTTGCAGATAAATGCCTCTTAAAATAAATGCAGTACCGACCACCGCGACCCTAATAACTCACCCTGTATGTATATATTTTTAATGAATAGCGTACACGTCAAGCTTCAGGTACGAAAATGTAGTTGTATTCGCTAGGTTTTCTGTATGGTGTTTACGTTTTCAAAATTACACTAATAATAAGTATATACAAATAAAGGATCCTTTATTTATCGTTTCCTTTACAGCTTGACAAATTCCGAGTTTTGTAGCTCTTTAATCGCTATCCGGCATATATGCCGTATAGTTAACAGTTGCAAAGCAAATAAAACAAAGTAAATGAAAGCAGTGCTTGGAATAGCCGGAATACCAGCAGGCGAGGTCGGAAAAACAATGAAATCGCTTTTCCACCCGGTCGATACAAATTGCCCCACCATTTAACCGACCAATATATGAATGAATGAATATTCCACTATAAATAGCCGCAAACTCTCCGTGCCGTCACATATTTGTTTACTTTTGATGCGGAGGTCAAATTTTCCACAGAATGGAGTATTTAAAATGAAATTGTTTTTCATATTAACATATACATATTTACATATTGTTTATTACATGTTATTCTCGTTGGCGAAATGCACAATTAACTGAAAATGCCATAAAACAGGAGGATATGACTCATAACGTCTGTTAACGTTTCTTAATGCATCGTCATGGGAAATTATATCACACTGTTTTACCCATTTGGTCCGCTTAATTATTCGTTATATTTTGTAAGAGGTTTCGTCTTGTGTATTTCATATTACACTACTTGGTCAACACCATTATCTTATATACAAACTAATTCCACTTGAACTGAACTCAAGCTAGTAGAGTTCTGATATTTGAGCATATCGATTCAAAATTTTGTGGTGTTGTATGTACAAATCACCAAGCCACACTATTTT
The DNA here is from genome assembly GCA_963966075.1 of Aphodius sticticus. Taxonomy (NCBI): domain Eukaryota; kingdom Metazoa; phylum Arthropoda; class Insecta; order Coleoptera; family Scarabaeidae; genus Aphodius; species Aphodius sticticus. Next base: position 2,349,620 of record OZ014512.1, on the reverse strand, counting down.
GTCTAAGTTTGTGCCAATATTAAATTAGTATACGATTTTCTTAGATCTTAGACAAAAAATACCTATTTTTGTTAATAAAACAAAAATATCCCAAAACTTGGAAGTGATAAAAGGTATCTAGTCTGCTTCAATTAGGACGCGCTGTAGAAACCTTTTATTGCCTACAAGTATATATAGTTTATATAAGTAAATATTCCAAACAAAAAATGTGGAAAAAATCAAATCTGGTAAATCGTCGGTGATTGAGTTAGCACATAACCCATTGAAAGCAACTCGAACTCTATCTTTCATGTTCTCCTTATCAATTATAGGGTCCTCATAAACTACGTCTTTAATAGCTCGCCAAATGAAAAAGTCCATTGGCATCAAGTCGGGAGAACGCGGTGGATACTTGTATGATCGTCGAACATCTCGTTAAGCAAGCCTCTGACTGCAACAGTTGTGTGCGCTGGAGCACCGTCCATTTGAAACCACCAAATTATTGAGGACTCAATAACTGATAAGGAGAACATGAAAGATAGAGTTCGAGCTGCTTTCAATGGGTTATGTGCTACCTCTATCAGGGACGCCACCAACAGTAATATGTTAAAAAGAATTGAAGCATGTTTAGCGGAAAACGGCAACGTTTTTGAACAGTTACCTAAATAGAATTAAGCAGTCGTTTTAAATTTACTTTACAATTTTGTTTTATTTTTAATATTGTGTTTTATTGTAGGCTTATAATTTTATGAATACTAAATTAATTATAATGAAAAATGATCTAAGAAAACTTGTTTAATAAAGTTCTGTTTATTCCAAATTCTTCAACAGTTGTTTTCAAAAGGTTCAGTAGGAAAAATGGCAGCTCGTCGTGGGAGACCCTGTATAGTATTTTTAACAAAGTAAATAGTTGGAAATCTGTTAAATGTTTTGTTACACTATTTTTTTTTATCACGCTAACAGTTGTGGTAAACAGAAAAAAAACATAAATTATGTGTTTTTTTATACTAGGGCAGTATTCAGTAGATAACTAATACCAAGTGGGCAACTCCTGCATCTTTATACAAAACATTAAGATAATCCAATTATCCCCCCTAAAATAATTAATAAGAAAATTGATCGCCTTTCATTTTGGGGATTTTCGTGTCCTAGAATTCCAACCCCGCGACGCAGCCGAATTAAACACTAAGAGCGATTATTAACGGTTCAAAAATCTTCTAGAGAGTCGGCCAGGGGGTCGGGGATCAAAACGGTGGGGCGTGGGTGGGCTTAAACCCTTGCCGTTGCCGAGGCCCCGAATTTTAATTTCCTTAAGTACACTTCCTAGAATTTGGGAAGGGGGGGATGGGATACAGCAGCGGGGGTGGGTGCTGGCGGATTTCGCGGCGGCTGCAGGGGCGCTACTCGCGATCGCCATGCGATTCTGGTGTTTATAAATTTTGGGTGCCGATTAAAACGCCGCGCACGAGGGCTTAATGTAAATCTGGGGTCGCGCGGGCCCGGAAACGGAAACGTGTAGAGGGTAGAACCGCGCTGTGGACCCCAAAACCGGAAACCACGCCAAACTTACGCGAAATTTAAACGTTATAAAAGTTGCGACGTCGTGAATTTTTCATTTCGTGATATGACTTAAATAAAACAACTAAATTAATGCATGAAACTGAATCCAGGCGTCCTGGATTTCGCAGGATATCCTATATTCAGGCTTAAGTTCATTAAATTAATAAATTTTCTCCTAATAAATCCTCCGAGACGTCCATTTTTGGTAATCCAAATTCAATTTCTGACCTACAATTGCTTTTGATTTATTAAAATTCGATGTTAAAAATAAGAAAGCGTTCGTGGAAAAATCGCTTAAAATGAATAAAATATTGATAACTTTGGTTTTTGTCGTAGTTTGTGTTCTATATTGTTGTTGATTGCTAAAAGTTGATTGCTATATGATGATTTTGAGGTTTCTAGGGAAGCTGAACCTCCAGGAATAAATTGATAGAATCACTTTTTTTACTTTTGACCTCACTTTTTCTTCCTCAGGGTAATCTAAATTAGTAAGAAAAATAGGGCATCGCCATGCGAAAACTGTCGATAACGTCATAAGTAGAAAAATCTGATGTGCCCAGGCACATGACTTTATCATACTAAAATAAAAAATTAATAGTATAGCTGCATGAGATTCTATTTGATCGAGATCGGCCATGTCTGCATTAAATTAAAACTAGTAGAACTAGACACATATGTTGATTAAAGCTGCGTCCGGATATTGTACTCCGTTGAGACCGGGTACACCGTCCAAATGACACTTGCGTGTTATTGGGTGTAAAAAGTGTAACGGTGTACAATATCCGAACGCACCTTATATTGAGAGTAGGTATTGTCAAAACATTAGCGTTTGAGACTACCTACTGTCATTAGAATCAAAAAATCTGACAAATCCTGACTAACTTGTTTTAATGGAGTACGACCGGTCTCGATTAAATAGAATTTGCTCATGCAGCTAAACTATTAATTGTACTAAAAAATGTCATAGTCATAAATTATTCAGAATTTCCTCTACTCTAATTTATTATTTAACTATTTCGACGAAATTGCAGAAATGATGGCTTATTTGCAAAATCTTTCAAATGTGCTAAACTAAACCTCCAGTTTCTTTGGACCCATGTCAACAGAAAGCTTTTCAGCTCTTTACATACTACGTATGATAAAGTAAAAATGAAAGTCGAGTATTGAATTTTATGTATTAAAACTCGAGGATTTTTAAACATAGTATATAGTTTAATTTACGTCAATAAATAATAACCTACCAGAAGTGACAAATGACACAAATGATAAGCTCAGATTATTCTCTATGGAAGGTGACAAAATGACTGAAGAACAAATAATCCAATTTTGCGGCAATAAAAAAAAAATATAGAACCTGGGCTAGAAATGACAAAGAAAACCCACTAGTCTATAGTAGCATTTACATAACAAGCTACTCTGTTGACGTACGTAGCTCCAGAGTAGAGTAGTCTAGACTCAAGAGATTGGCTCCAGTATCCAGAGTGGTCCAATCTCGTGCCAGAGTGGCCACTCTGACCGTAGAGACTTCACTCTGCCCGACTCTGAACGACAAGATTGAACCATTCTGCACGCTAAAGCCAATCTCCAGAGTACTCTACTCTGGAGATTGCTCTGCGTAGCTTGCATGTAAATGTACCGTTAGAAGAATACTTGAAACAATCTTCACACCAAATGAATACTAAACCTTGGAAGAAATCGTATACCCTCAGTTGTTCCTAATGATGTAATACATGAAATATAAAATATAAAAAAGAAAAAAGTCGCCTGACCTAAAAGGAATTACCGAAGAAATATAATGTTAAGATAACCAACCTATGTAATGATTGTAATGAAGCATTTAGGATTAAGTATGTGCCGACTGTTTAAAAACTACGGAGATAGTAATGGTTCCCAAGCTCGCAAAACCTCCAAATGAAGCAACCGCATATAGGCCAATATCTCTATTGTCCAGTTTATCAAAGCTGTTCGGTTCGAAAAAGTAAAAAGGAAACTAGAAAACTAGAAAGAATAGGAAAAGAGGAACTAATTTAAGATGAAATAAACAAAAGCAAATAGAGCCCATAATAGAGCCCATAGACTGGAAAGGACGTAGGCTGGAAGAGTTGCAACATTTCGAGTATTGCCCACTATTAAAGACATATCTTTCTGAAATACTTCCCAATAAAGCAAGATAATGAGTACTTAATCAACTCTCAAAAGTATTAAACCTGGAGTAGCATATGTTATTTATTGTACTTAACCCAACTTAACTTCTTTATTGACTCGATCTTCCGCAACCTGAAGCTGTCACCGATAAAAAATAAGGGAGGCAAATTGGGCATGAATCCAAAAAGATCTACTGCTCTATTGGTAGGAAGTCGGCTTTGTAAACTTATAATCAGACCGATCCCGAAAAAGAAAGTTGCTAACTAACCAGTTGGAAACGTTAACATTTCATGTCAACAATTATTGGCAACAATTACTGCTAACAAATTAAACCACGTTTCCAAGTGGTTAGTTAGCAATTTCTCTTTAAAGAATCGGCCTGATTATATGTTTATTGTTTACACTCCACACATATAATATAATTTTGGACTTTACAAACACTGCGGACCTTTAGCATCAACCTGTAGGGCTGCACTAACCCAACCAATGTCAGCATCATTGAAGCTTCAAGCATATCAATATGCATGGGGACCTTGAAATGGAGATGGTAACTAACGAACAGGAAAGTTGGCAAAGAAACGTCAGAAGAGAGTGCTTCAGGACACCGATGTTATTGTAATCCGACCCCTTGATAAAAGTGACAGCGCCAAAAATAAATAAATCGAAATAAATAAACCATTTGAGTCGGTGCAGTGATGACACAACCAGAGCTCAGTGTTTTGTCGTGTTTAACTAAATTTAAGCAGAATTAAGGGAAAACTACAGATGTCAACTATTCTTATTATATTCCTTTATAAACTAAAATTGTAATCATTTTTACTTTAATCATTTTCTATTGGGGGGATGAACAGTATTTCCAGCATTTGTAGCGTTCACAAATACGGACGGTTTATGTATTTATAAGAAAACAGATGATACAAATCTTCAAATTACAAAGGCCACGATAACGTAACATAGATATATGTAGATTCAGACAGCTTTGAGGACTATTTTCATAATTTAAAATACTCTCCGAGATCACAAAATAATTATGGTAACCATTCATGGGCCCCTGTATAAGAAGCCCTCATAATATTAAATTAAGTATTCACGCGATGGCTTATTTCGAAGAAAACCTTACCATATCTTTAACTGTCTTTGTGCAATTCTATGGATACTGGTTAGTTCTACAAACCTTACGTGTTTAATTTTGTATAATCCAAAATATAAACCGCTAATATCTAAAAAAAATACCTGCATGTTTAGGATTTTGATTACATTTTTACATGACATTGCATTTTTTAAAGAAAATAGCATCTGACTAAAATTATATTTTGGTACTCTAAACGTTATTCTTCATCAAAGTTGCATGAGCGTATTTGATTATTTGAATACTAGATGAATAAGTTGCTACTTAAAGAATGCCTAATGGAAATCTAGCAGACACAGAAAACTGGTTCATCTAATAATCTCATCAATCCACAACGAGCAAATTACGTGGATTTAAATGTTTTAACAAACCTTGTCTAGACATTTTCAGTATTGAATCGTATTTCTGTATAAGCAATAAATATTCTGTAATGTAAATGAATGCATTCTATAATCCGAAACGTGTACATTATATTAATATATCGGTATAGTTTATTATCGGCATAACATATAATGCCACGATCGCCATTAGCTCTGTATCTAATAATGAATCTATGTAAATATGTCAAAGTAATTGCTAAAATTACGATACGACAGAGTAAATACATCTGTTCAACAATTGCTAATCTATAATTTACTGGGTCATTAGTTCTCACAATCCGCATAATTCAACGACATAAATGTGTTAACACTATTAATCGAGATAATTATTTCTGAGGGATACAACATAACTGAATATGCTTATCAATATAATTAAAACAAAACGTGGTTTTGTTTCCGGTTTAGATTTTGGTTCCCACCTGATTGAAATCGTTGATAACACTCGTTTTCATCGGTTTAAAATAATAACTTCATATTGAAAAAAAAGGCAAAATAATAATAAGTTTAATAAGTTTCGGTTTGGGAAGTAATATTTGCTTTTGCTGTTCAATGAGAAGACGCTGCTTTTGAACAGTTTTACTTGGCCTGTGCCAGAGTCAGCTCACCTAACTCTCTAAACTTACTACGCAAAGTATGAATAAACTAAACTAGTATTGTTGTTTTGTGGTCTACTCTATAATACGACCCAATATCACTAAGGTATGTAAGCCACACTGAATAATACCATAAATCATTCTTTCAAGAACAACACCATCGTAGAAAATTTAAAGTTCTTCTATTATGAATGAATGATAGCATAGTACTATTATACTTTAATATGTAACCTAAAAATTCGTCTCGTATATAAACCTAATCCAAAAAGACTCGCGCCAAATTTATATAGGGCATTAAATCTTGGGATAGAGAGTGTTAAAAATTGGGCATTACGTTCAAAATTAATAGCTTTCTGTGCGCTGTTCCGCTAAGACGTCGGAGCCGTTCATCTTAGGGGGGCCCCAGCTGTAAGAGCTTTAAACCTCGGCACCGGAGCACCGGCATCGCCGTCCTCCGGTAAACTCCCGGAGGTAAAGAAAAGAGGCGAATAACAACAAGAAAAGTAGTGGGGGAAGAGAACTCACCGTCCACGGTGAATACTTTCAGCGTGAGTACCGACGGTCTGTCAGACAGGTTGACTTTGGAAGTGGGGTGACCGGAAAATAGTTTCGCACTTAATGAACCCACCAGTCTCACTCCGGACAAAACCACAGTCACTCAGTCATCGCACCCAAAATGTATTTTTTATGTGGACCTCAAAACGCGCGAAAGAATGTTCGTTTTCGGTTCAAGTTAATTTCTCTCGGATTGAGAGAGATCAAAGTGTGTCAGTATATGTATGTGTCTCTGGTATGTTTATATTTAGAGAGAGGGGAAACGGTAGCGTCCGTAACGTACGAATGTTCGCCGTAAACTGCCGTCGGGCTCGCTACACGGCGAGTGGTTGCGACGCCGGGTCGATCCGCGCATCCCTCGTCGACGCTGCGGGCGGCGCCCCTGGCGGTGAGCGCCCGCATTAAACGCGCCGCTATCCCGATTTTCGCGGCACCGCGTTCGCGACGACGAATTTTAGGAATCGGCAGTTTTAGGGCCGTCTCGTTCAGATTTTTTGTTGAGGGGCGGACACCGGATGGACATCTCTGTTGTTTAGTGTCCGGGGATGACTGACATTTAGAAAGTTTGCTTTGGCAGAATATTTTTGTCTTAAACATTAATCCTTAAATGCATGTGGTTGCAGAACTGCAACATATGTATATTTCCTTTATAAACATGGCTCTACAAACTACTTGGCTCTACTGCATTTGTAAAACTGTTGAGCAATCTATATAATTTTATTCCTAGGGTTATTTGCCTTCAGTTGTCAAAGTTAGCGGGACGCGTCATCGTAACAGATGTGTCATTTATATACAGTGTGTCCCACTTAAGAGTGTAACACCTTCATACAAACTGAAAAAGAAAGTTGTTATAATTGTTACTATTTGTAAAATATAATGGTGAAATAAAATTGTAGGGGTTGATTTAAAGTTAGTAGAATAGATTATGACATTTGACAATAGGTAAAGTTGTAATATAAAGATGATGCGTTATAAAATTTGTTTGTTGTAGTTCTACAACATTATGCATTCAGTGCAGAATTTGTTTTATGTATTTGATATCATATGATCAAAGATAAATTTGTGATATAAAGATGTGTTACGAAATTAGTTTGCTGTAGTTCTACAACATTATGCGTTTAGTACAGAGTTTGTTTTATTTGACATTTGTAATAGGTAAAGTTGTCATATTATAAGTAATGTTGTAGTATAAGGTTGGTTTGTTTTAATTCCACAACATTATGCGTTCAGTCCAGAATTTGTTTTTTATAGTAGCTAAATGTGTAAATATCTGCTACGAAAGACAACAATAGTAAAGGGTTAAATATTGTGATACGAAAAATAATTGAAAAAAGATAATACACTTTTATTTCATTCGCTAGCTGTTAGCTACTTATAAAAATGCGTAAAATAATTTTTTTCACTTAAATTTTAAACACTCAACAAAACTATGCATGTAAGGGTTAACATGTATTGATATAATGTACATGTATAAAACAGACGGTAATAAAGGAAGAAAAGTTAAACATAAATAGTACCCTACACATGAATTACCATCGTCAGAAAGTAAAAATCAGCAAAACAGATGTGTCATTTATATACAGTGTGTCCCACTTAAGAGTGTAACACCTTCATATCTTTTTTATTTTTAGTTAAATTTTAATAATTTTTTTTTTCAAATATAGAACCCATATTGCTCTATTTACTGCCAAAAAACCAATTGCCCCCTCTAAATGCAAAGCACCTTGTGATGGTAAAATAAATGGCCAAAATCAAGAAATTACGTTAGGGATTTTTTTATCGAAAAATTTTACTAGTAATAATTGTTCAGAATTGCCCAATAACATTAAATGCAAAATTTCACGAAAATTAAAAAATATTGAAAGTCCGTAAATATTATTTGTATAGGCAGCTGCGCTTAAAAAGGTGTGCTGTGGAAATTTTGTTTGAAATAAAACATGAACTGTCAAAGTGCTTTGTTGTATTGTGTCGTATTTAATTATTGCCTGAATAATAATGCTTACACTTGCCGAAAAAGTGGAAATAATAAGATTAGTCGGTGATAACGCGCGATCAGCAAGGGAAGCAGCTGAAGAATTTAATAATCGCCATCAGGGTCGTCCTCGAATAGATCACGTAAGAGTTTGGCGAATTAATACTGAATTTAATAGAACGGGCACGGTAATCAACATAAAGAAGAAACGATTGAGGGTACATGTTGGTGAAGACGAAATACTTGACTTTGTAAGACGTAATAGAAGGATGGGCTTAAGAAGAATGTCAGCAATTTTAAACGTATCAAAAAGTAAAATTTGGCGATGCATGCGTCGGAATAAACTACATCCCTTCAAACCTTTATTCTTACAAACATTGGAAGAAGGAGACAAAGAAAGGCGACTGGAATATTGCCTTTGGTGCCAGGGAGAGTTCTTGAATAATCGTAATTTTTTTAAAAACATTTTATTTTCCGATCAGGCCACATTCACTACTAATGGCACAGTTAGCCATCAAAACACGCGGCATTGGTCTGTTGACAATCCACATTGGGTTATAAATTGTCGACGCCTGTATTCAGAAAAAGTTAACGTGTGGTGCGGTATCCTTAACGAGCGACTAATTGGACCATATTTCTTTGAGGGAAATTTGAATGCGGAGCGTTTTCTGCAATTTTTGCAAAATGAATTTACAGACGAAATCGAAAATATTCCACTTATTAGGTATAATAACATAATATTTCAACTTGATGGAGCTCCAATTCACAATGCAATGATTACGCAAAATTGGTTAAACGACAATTTTCACCGGAGATGGATTGGAAGAAATACTCCATTAATTAATTGGCCTCCGAGATCACCCGACCTCAGGCCCCTAGATTATTTTTTGTGGGGAGCTCTAAAGAACGAAGTCTACAAGACTCAGCCAAGAAACAGAGACGAACTGAAAACCCGCATTCGACAAGCTTGCGCTGAGATTACGCCATTAACTCTCCGGAAAGTAGTTAAACATAATGAAAGGCGCATCAATGCATGCATTGAAGCTGATGGAGGTCTAATAGAACAAAAAAAGATCTAATTTGTACTTTGTATTTATTATGCTGTAAATTTTCTGTGAAATTAAAGAGAAAAAAATGAATCGAATTTTTATTAATAATTTTATTTCTTACATTTCTATTGAATAATAATGGCTATTATGCAAAGAGTAACCTACAAACATGGCAACATCTTATCTTAATTAAATACGACAAAGCTAGTTCAGGTTTTATTTCAAACAAAATTTCCACAGCACACTTTTTTTAAGCGCAGCTGCCTATGCAAATAATATTTACGGACTTTAATTATTTTGTAAGAAAATTTCAATATTTTTTAATTTTCATGAAATTTTGCATTTCTGGTTTTTGGGCAATTCTGAACAATTATCACTTGTAAAACTTTTCGATAAAAAATTCCCTAAACTGATTTCTTGATTTTTGCCATTTATTTTGCCTTCACAAGGTGCTTTGCATTTAAAGAAGACAATTGGTTTTTTGGCAGTAAATAGAGCAATATGTGTTCTATACTTGAAAGAAAAAATTATTAAAATTTAACTAAAAATAAAAAAGATATAAAGGTGTTACACTCTTAAGTGGGACACACTGTATTCCTTGGTCGGACTGCCAGTGGATAAGGTAAGTCAAGATTCCATTTAAAGAAGTGTTAATAGATAATACAATTAGTCAATTTTTCTGGCACTGCTCTAAAGTTAGCGATCGTTGGTAAATCTTCTTTTGTGATATACATTTTTCGTATAAATGAACCGGTGAGTGGAAGAACAGAAGTCCAAAATTTGACATTTCAAACTAAGATGGCAATGTTGTATAAAACTGACCGATATTTTAGAATATATTAAAATTATAATTCTAACTCATATAGCTTGACCAGCGAGTAGTTGCATCGAGAGCGTTGCGCAGAACGCGCCACGTGCTCCTTATATTTGCGCTCTGCGCACCGCTGTCGAGTCAAGTTTAAGTTGGCGGAGCTGTACCAGTATTGCTGTGGAAGCAGCGTAAAGCACTGCAATACGCAATTCTTTAAAACAATTAGGCGGGTTCATTTAAGTATAAAAATAATAAGAATAAATAATATTTAATATTAATAACTATAGTAATTTTTGTTGCTGAAAACAGCTTAAAAATTGCTTATTTAGTTTGCCCTTGAGGTCGAAAAATAATTCATTAAATGTTCTTGTATTAAAAGTACACACATCAGTTTAATTAAAACATCAAATATATCTCCGTTTTACAAAAGTCTTTAACGTCGTTATCACGTAATTAAAAATAAATTAAAACTAAAATGGCGACTCACCGGTATTTCTCCTCTGGTGTCGTTAAAAACAGACATCTCAGCTAACTCACACCTAATACCCAATTGACAATTAAAAATTCGTCAGATTTTCAAAATAAATTCAAAATAGCGGATTATACACGGTTAGTCAAAATTACCGGGACACCTTAGTAATTCTTCACCGTAAATAATTTCAAAGAAAAATTCAAACAAAAGTTGTTTGGTTTGAAACAAACTATCGTCTAAATATATTTTCAATATACAGGAAGTTCATTTTATTCTGGCAATTTGGTAAACTTTTCTTTTTCTAATAGAACACTTCTAGGATTAATTTTAAGAGTTTTTGTAAGAATTATTTTTTTTATAAAATGCGTCATGTTTGAGTTATGAGCTATAATCGATCATTAACGGATAAAAAATAAAAAAATCAAGAACAGTAACTAAACTATGAAATAGAATTAAATTAAATATTCAAGCTACCAAATTAAAAGAACTGTGGATGTATGTGGCAAAATATTCTTAACTTGAAGTCCAGGAGTTTTGATTAATTGCTTATAACAAAATGATGGTATTGTATTAAAAAAAATGATTTCTACAAAAGAATTAATCCTAGAATTAAAAAATGTATAAATATACAGGCTGTGCTATCAGTTACCAAATTTCCAGAATAAATAATAGTTTGTTTAAACCCAGAATTTTTTTTTCAGTTGGTGAATAATTTAGTTAATTCGGAAATTTCGTATATATTTGATTAATTGCTCATAACTCAAACATAAAGCATTTTATAAAAAAAAAATCATACAAAAGATTCTTAGAATTAATCTTAGAAATAAAAAATGTAAAATTGTACAGGATGTTCTATTTGAAAAAAACGAAGGGCTACCATCTAGAATAAAATGAACATCCTGTATATTAAAAATATATTTAAACGATAGATTGTTTAAAGCAAAACGTCATTTACCTGAAACATTTTTTGAAATTGTTTACGGTTGGAGAATTATTTAGGTGTTCCGGTAATTTTGACTAACTTTGTATATGGCGATATGGTAGAGTATGATATTATAGAGTTTGATGATTATATACATCAGGGGTGACCAACAAGTCGATAGCGATCGACCGGTCGAGCGCGAAGCCAATTTTGGTCGATCGCTCGCGATTTGTTGGCTTAATGTGTGATGGTGGCTTTAGTCACCTTTACATAGTAGCAAATAAGCCTGACTATAACCCTATTAAAAAACGGTTGTTAACTAATTGCCCAATATAGTACTTAAAGAGTGAAAAACTTTTGAGTTTCTACCTAAGTAGACAACCCTATTGTTAGCGAATGTGGAAGATGAAAGATAGTTTCGAATCAAGAATCAAGTGTCGATCACACAGAACTGTCCGTTTACCAATAGTAGTTTTTTGCTTATTGTATTGTAAAAAAAACCGTTAATAGTAAAAGGTGAGTCTACTTAATCATGTACATATTGTAGTAAGTTGAGATTTGGCGCGTTAATTTGAAAAAGAATTGAATTTGAACTTAGGCGTGCTTTGTGTTAGATTGGTATTGGCGGCAAACGGAAATGGCCATATTCTCAAACAGTCGTTTGGGGGCGCTGGGGTCGACACGAGGGGTTCGACCAAAGGTTTAAGCGAACGATACTTCCTTCTTATTCTAGCCATCATGGGGTAAAGACGTGTTTTCTTATGAGCAGGGGCTCTATAAGATAACTGTGGTGTCTCGTGTTTCTTGTGCTCAACCGAAATAATAAGGTATTTATTCGTTGTCTGTTCTTGCTGATTTGTCCATCTCTGCCAAATTAAGAATATACCATGTTTAGGATTAGCAGTCATATTCGATGTAAGCAGTTCTGCATTGTTGTATATATTTTTGTTAATAGATTTTATTGTGGTTTTCTTCGGTATATTCATTTTAGAATAATATAAACCTGTCCCTTTTATAGTAAAGTATTTAGCCTTGCATATAGTGATTAACAATTAGTGAGTTCAAACGTCTCTGACAAAGTCTCAGAGAAAGAACTCAGTGTTGCAGCCTCCGTAAGAGAGATAATTAATTCACGCTACCGTAAGATTAAAGTATAATAGTAAATATTGAGAGGGGTGTCCGCCCCATCACAATATTTACAAATAAGCGTGTCAAACTTCCATTCGACAATTCATAATTTGCCGAAATTCAAAGGTGTTACTCATTCAACAATAATCTAGTTAATATACTCGAATAAAAATGCCTCTATTCCTTTGTAAAATATATAATTTCTGAGGTAGCGGTTTCGTTGGTTACAACATCATCAGCCTAAATGTCAAATATTCGCAAGGGGTCATCCTTTCAGCTCATGAATATAAACAAATAAGCAAAGGACTATTCATCTCAAGAAGATAAACAAATATTAGCAAAGAGCTAACCTTTCAGCTTAAAACCATTCAGATATTAGCAAAGAAACTAACCTTTCAGCCAAGCAAAATAAATTAACATTTGAGTAAAAAGCTGACCTTCAGCTCGACAAGATAAACAAATATTCGCAAAGGACTAACCTTTCAACTCAAGAAGATAAAAATATTAGCAAAGGGCTATCCTTTAAGCTCAAACCCAATCAAATATGTTAATATTACTCGTAGATAAACAACGTAGGTAGATAAACAAGTTGTTTCAGTACGAGATGAACTTCCACGATCTATGGATAGATTAACAAAAATCTAAAAATTTTAGAAATTAAGTTTAAACATTCCATGTTAGCAGAGTTTATTTCACGACAAGTGGCAGTAAGCCGCTGACATAACGCGCAAACGTTCCTATACGCACGTCCTATATGACGTGTGTTAGAATGAAATAGCAATCTTCTTTATTTCATTCTAACACACGTCAATGCGTACAAAAGTTTGCGCATTATGTCAGCGGCTTACTGCCACTTGTCGTGAAATAAACTCTTGTAATAGTTATTAGTAGTATTCATAATACGATAAAATATACAGGCCGTTTCATAGTTTCCGTCACGCCTAAATGCAATACCCTGTATAAATAAAAATAACTTTACATTATAGAAACAGGTGAGTCAAACAACTTTTTTATAAATATAAACGATAACAATAAACCTTACATCAATCAACACCACAAGTTTTTAAGTATTTTCCATAGTTTTTCCCAATGGAAATTATTATAGCAATTAATGTGTTTAAAGAATAGCGAATTGTTCCCGTCTTAGACATCTAAGAGCGACTCAACATCAGGAACATCGGTCAAGAAAAACAGCAATTAGACCTCTTGTAATCTGATTTTGACACTTTATACATCAATCCATAGCTTAGTGTTACCTGCACTTATGCTAGTTTATCTCGGTGGTGAATATAATAATTAGTCATCTAGAAAAATGAGCGCTACGGACCACCAAGTGACCGTACCAGGAACACCAATCTATAAAAACAGGGTCATAGAAGTCTTTTCTTGTCATCCGATTTTAACGATTTATACACCAAGCGATAGCTTTTGGTTATCTACACTTATTGTAATTATGCCCGTTATCAAAATTACAACAATTAGTAAGTAGTATAGAACAATAATTAACAAAGATTGATATATATTTGCTATTAGAACAATTAATTAATTATTTTATTTTAATTAATTACAATTTAAAGTTGATGTTCTTAAGCCTTCTTGAAAGTCTGGTGGTAGCCACAAAAGTAAAATAAATTTATAACTATCTAAAAAATGTTGTATAACTGCAATTTATAGTTTTAAATATACCTAGCTATCGCATTTCTTTTTCAGAACGTCATTCTGAGTAAAATGTTTCATACAGACTTATTTTATTGTTGATTACATGATCTATTACTTGACCATTTCTTTGTGTACAAAACATTTTACTTAGAATAACATATCTTTCTAAAAAATTGCGCAAAAAATACTTCATGGGCAATTACGAGCAAAACCGTTGGGATAAAAAATAATGTCGTACACGCCTTGGTCACAGATAAACAAATCAGCGCTTTTTTATGATTATAACACAATACAGATCCAAATAAATTAATTACCTTAGTGTCCCCGAGCATTTTTCTCAGACGTTCTTCAAAAATTACGGATAACTTCGTTAACACACGGCACCACATAGTATTCTCACAGAATGCTATCAACATTAGGTAATTGAATAGCTATTTACCTTGTGTAAGGTAACCCGGGGTCATAGGCGGCTCTTTCATAACCAGCAAGCTAGTGACTCTTTGCCCTGGTCTGCCAACCCAACGAAGGCAAGACGGCAAGTACTATGCTTACCTCCATCCCTTCGTCGCCCATGAAGTGCAGGGGTTGTAAGCCTGTCTGGTGCCATATGCCCTAGAATGAAGAGCAACTCGCATATCCTTGTAGAAAAGAAGTCGACCGCCTCTTTTAACCCCCGAAGACGGGACCAGTACGAATTGAATGCAATATTTTGAGAACACCAGTGAAAATACTATGATTGGACAGTTTATATCAAAGTGTTACGGAAAATTATGCACGATTTCACGACAGGATTGTTCACGCCACGCACAAACGAATGCCGATACCGTATGCTAGTGAAGAATAGCAATAATTACCGGTAAATTAAGAATTGCAAGCGTACCGATGTAGCACGTATTTGCAACTGTAGTCTAGGTGAACTGAAGCGTTGTGTTTGTTGGGAAAACTACGCGTCTTGACTTGGTGCTTTCTGGCTAGCAGCCGCGCGACCACTTTTTTGGTGCAGTCGACCTGCCCGACATTGAGGTAAGCATGCCATATGGAACCGTATTTGCCTGTGCGTACTACGTATGATATTTTTAAATTCTCAAAACTGTTGACGAAAGTGTCTGAATTGTAAATTAATTTTAGCAATCATTTACCGTTATTGCTATCAGGGCCGCGGAGTCGGTAAAACAATTCTCGACTCCGGCTCCGACTCCAGATATTTTTCGTGTTCCGACTCCGACTCCGACTCCAGAAAAATTGCATACAAAAATATTTTCAAATAATTCTAAATTAAATTTCTATTCGAGTATTGCGATTGTATTAAACATTGCATAAACTTGTGCATATCAAATTACTCACAAACAAATGCTGAACCCATAGGAAAAACAGAAGTTTTATTTGTTTCCAGCGAATTTGTTGGCAAAAATATTTAAACTGACAATCTAAATGTAAATAAAAACTACCTATAAGATATCAAAAAAGATCTGATGTGGCCAGGCACATGACTTTATCATACTATATATAGGTATATAAAAAATTAATAGTAAGTAAATGAGATTCTATTTGATCGAGATCGGTCGTATCTGCATTAAAATCAAACTAGCCAGGATTTCACAGATATTTTGATACCATTGACAGTAGGTATTGTCAAAACATCAGCGTTTGACACTACCTACAGTCATTAGAATGAAAATATCTGTCAAATCCTGGCTACTAGTTATATATTAATGCAGATACGACCAATCTAATAGAATTCGCTCATACAGCTAAACTAAATTTTACAAGAAAAATGTCAGACATAAATTATACAAAAATTCCTCTCCTTGAATATATTATTTAATTATTTCGACGAAATTACAGAAATGGTGGCCCATTTGCAAAATCGTTGAAAAATGCTAAGAGGAAATCCTCAGTTCCTTTGGACCCTTTTGAACAAAAATAATAAATAGGCGTATAGCATGAGAAAAAATAGAACCAAAAATACATAGACAAAAATCCTGTACTCGTGTTCAGCGAGCATGCAATAAAAATTTCCAATATCAAATAACTAATATACAATTGAAAGTCGTTAATATTCGTTGGAATTTATTCCATAAATTGTCGAGGGATGATATTTAAAACCTAAATTGGTACGGAGAACAGTCCACAAACAAAAATATACGTAATTTGTTAGACAAGGAAACAATTTTGAAAAACTTTTCACTCCAAAACAGAGAGAAAAGTGGTGGTAATCGCAATTACAGATGCGTGGTGGGGCGGCATTCCTGACCGAGCGCGGACACGATGTGAAAAACTGGTTTCAAAACGAAAATACGAACCAAAATATTGCGGCTGTGGCTTAGTTAGTGTTAATCTCAACCAACAGACCGATAATTTGTTTATAAATGATAACGCGAAATATCGGTGAAAGTAGGAACAATGTGACTGATTAGTGATATTGTGTCGGACTTTCAAGTGCATTTCTGCGATTTTCTGGAAACTATCATGCAGGACTGCGTAGCTGTACGGAAGTAGATTTGTTTTGGTTATGTTTATAGCTTTGTCGTATACGTACTTATGTGGGGTTATGTTTCTTAATTAGGCGTGGACAGAATTATTGTGGAATGGAAATCAAGATAGGCATCAACGATGGATAGAAAAGGTCAGATTTATTTGTTTTAGTTATTTTTAAGACTGCGAATGGGGTTAATTAAAAAACACAAGCATTTCGGAGTATTTATAAAGAACAACGAGTAGTATAAAACTCAAAATGACCAACCTACCGGTGGTGATAGCATAAATAATACTTGTGTAAAATAGGAGCATATTCCATTTTGTAAATAAAATTGATGTAATATAATATACATATTTATTTATGGACATATTTCCGCTAAAATCTCAAAAATGTTTGTCGGCACGATTACAATACTTTACATACTACGTATGATAAAGTAAAAACGTATTGATCGGACCACAAATAGAAAAGTTCTGTAAAAACACAAATAAACAGACCACAAATAAAAATGTTATTTATAAAATGTAATTTCTTTGTTGATTCAAAATATCAGTATTAAACTGTTTTCTCATTAGAAAACATTAAACCGAATTTATATCTCTAATAATAACAAAAGCACACCTAAGACACAGTGAAAAACACGAAATAAAATTCATTCTAATAAAAACAAAACCAAGTACGTTTATAAAATTTTTGTGAGGGACAGAATAGCTCTAACTAATTCTCCTGCAAAGATGCTTGTTCTTAATTATTTTGAAAGCTGAAAATAACCATAATTATGGCACAGGTATAACTTCTGAATAAATGATACTACATTGAACTATGGGTCTACTTCTCAATGTCATTTTAACTCTTTTGTTCAAATTTTTTTTTTCAAGTTTCTGACAGATTACTTTTGTTAATCGTTTTCACTTTTGTTTGGAAAGTTTGTTTTGTAATTGGAGTATTTACATAATTATGTATGTAGGTAGGTACTTTGTAAAAGACCTAATAGAATATTTGGTTTTATTTGTTTACTGAGGCAACGTCCATCTCGAATGGTGTAATTGTGTAATGTGTAATTGTAATTAAACCTGGACTCGGAGTCGGAGTCGGTACATTTTTTCAGACTCCGACTCCGACTCCTCTGAAATTTGTCTGAACTCCGACTTCGACTCCACGACTCCGACTCCACAGCCCTGATAGCTATGATTATAAATAGGCAATTATTGCGTGGTACTGTGAGCAGGACTGTAAATTTACGGTAATTATTTTTCCCGGCAATTTTCCTTGGCAAATAAAGTGTCGCAAAATCTTAAAATCAAATTTTCAGCCATACTGTGCATTTTTATAATGAGCTCTGCAAATATGAAAAGTTGAGTCAGGAAATTTATTTTCTATATGCCTTTAAATCGAAAACTTAATAGGTGATATAAAAAATAAAAGCAAAATAGTTTTAACATATATTTTGCATATCTACTACCCATAGCTCGCAGGAGTGATACGCGTAGGACAACATGTCGATCGCGGCATATTTTAAAGATAAAAGGTAGATTTTAAGTAGATAAAAGTTGGCCACCCCTGATATACATGATAGTATTAAATTTCCTCTTTTACGGTGGTAGTTGATCCGGAAGTCACGTGGTAGTAAAATTCGAAATTTTAACCAGTTACATACTTGAAGACCTTTTTAATAGTATCTATCTTTTTGATATTGATATTCATATTGATTACTTCGGCGTACATCAATTACGATTTGAATGCAAATTACGAAGTGTGCGAATGTTTCCGGCTGATATATCAGTACATACTGAGTAAAAACGCGTTGCATGAGGGAGCAAAAAAGCACTGTTCTGGACTTGTTTATTTCGCCCAAGCATCCTCTTTAGGTCTATTCGATAGAATAAGGGCCGATATATTCACCTATCGTCAAAGTTGTCGTTAGCCAACGAACAGATTACGCTAACGTTCGCGTTAAAAATGATTCTGTCTTTTCACCGATCTGTAAGTTATCGTCAGGCAACGAGGACGTAAACATCGCTAACGAATGTTTTTCGGCAGTATAGTATCAAATGTCGGTAAAAAAGGTGTACTAAATCAACACTTGGATCATAACTTGGTCTAATTGCCGCTAGATGTAGCGCCGTAAATGACATTGATAGACATTGACAAAACGTAACCAAAATTCATTCGCACCAATTTCTAACCGCATCAATTAAAAAAGACGACCAAAAGTAAAAAAAAAATGGTATGAAAGACGAATTCAGCAAATTCGGCCATATTAACTAAATAATGACTTCAATTAATACAGTACCACGTACGTACGTAAATATTTGTCAGTTTGACTTTTTGGTTGACATTCAGCACATGCTCTGTGACCAATCAAAGTGTTCGTCATTAGTTTACCGGCAGGTTCATTCGGTCGCTAAATAAATTTGACCGTTAAGCGTATTTATCCGGTCGGTAACGTTAACGACAGGTGAATAGACACATTTTTACCATTTATCTTGTCGTTTAGATGACGAACAGTTTCACGATAGGTGAATATATCGGCCCTAAATAATATTGTACATTTTGGCTATTTCAGTTCAAAATGGCCAATTTTAGACTTGTACTGTTTTCGAACTCACCGATTCATTTAATTTGTGAGAGATTATGAAACAGTTTAAATACTTTAAATATGCTTGGCTTGCTAACTTGGTAACTGTCAATAACTCAGGTATTGAAATATATATGCATAATATAAAAATATGCAATGCAAAATAAACAAAGGACGCACACAAAGTAAAATACGAATATGAACAATACTACAAAACTAAGCAAAAACTATCAATAATTTTTGATGAATTTTGAGACATTCTGGGTTTCGAAAGTCTGCAGCCCTTAAATGTAGACCAATCAGTGCAATAGCGATAAATAAACATTTGTCGATTTTAAGATGGGGTTTACACCCCTTCCAGTATTCATTAGAAAGTACATGTTTTTATTTGTAATTTTTTAAATGGGCAAGAACATATAAACTTGTTGTTTTGAATTTCAATAATTCAAATATTACAACATATTTTTTTAAAGATTACGTATTTCTTTCGAGTCTTTTGTATTTATAGTAAACGTATAAATATAATATCGTCGGAAATATTATGATTTTGTGTTTTACAAATGGAAAATGAAGTTCTCCTGGTAAACCGAACCTTATTGTATGTCACATGCAGCATGTGTATTGTTTAATAATAACTATGGTTTTTTATTGTCACAATCTGATAAATATGGTAATATGAACCGAATATGGCAATATTAATAAAAACAAAATCTAGTTTGACGTATAAGGACCATAAGAAGCTATAAAGACCGCAGTAATAAAATATAATTAAACATAAGAATAATTTTATTATCTAGAATAATTCATTTCGAATTAATTTTTTTAATTCATTTGTCAAAATCATGAAACGACGAACGGATTCTAAAATTTGATGTAATCACGAATGCGTTGCCTAAAAAGAGCACGTATCGTCGTTATAGTTCGTAAAATCAGTTCATGGAACAAGATAGTAGAACATTGCTATAGCAATATTCCAAAAGCCGGTGAAATCAAGCATCTAACGTATTCTCAAAGCGGGATACGTACCTGAATTACTTGATTACTACAATTTTTTGTTTAATATTGGTGCCATTGTATAGTCATAGATTCACGACCAACTCCAATGCTCAAAAATGTGTTTGTATTTGAGGTACGTGCTTTACTTTTCCTCTAATGAAAACGGAATTATTCTGCTTCTGTCTAATATTTATTTTGTACATTTGCTTTGGTTTATGGTAGTGATTTATCTTGCAATTTCTATGCATTCCGTAATACTGTGCAAAGTAAGAAAATCTTGCGTATTTTTCTAAATTATGTCATTGTGGGGATACTTGTTAATATCTTTGGGTATACTTAGTTGGTGGTCAAGTATTCCATGAGAAATGCAGTTGATGTTACAATATTTATCATTATCATCACCATTTAAAACACAACACGCATTATTAGTGGTTGGAAAATGACGCTATCTTTGGTGAACAACATAATGCACATTTATAGGAAAGCTGTTGCGTAGGACTATAATAATGCTGATAAAAAATGTCACTATTTGCCATTCCAAATCTTCTCTGATGATCGACAACATAACCATTAAACGAAACAATTCACAACACAACGATCTCCTATAGGCAGTGAACTGTATACACTACGTCTAACTGAAAGCGCTTTATATTGGTTGGCGAGATTTGATGCAGGCGCAAGCAAAAGAGACAGAGCGATGATGTAGTCTATGTGTCACTGTCTGACTACCGTAGATAGATAGCGGAAAGCAGTAGTGTTTCGCTTTGTTATTTTATTCCAGCTGAACCCATTGTCCTAGAAACCTCAAAATGGTCTCATAGTAAACCTAAATCTTTGTATTTTTACCTAAAATTTGCTCCCAAATGTTTTGACGCATTTAGAGCGATTCTTTAACTGGGGCGTGAACGCCTTTATAAAAAAAAAGGTAAAAAAAAGCAATAACCTGACGAGATATGCAGCTTTCGAAAACGCCTATTCGCTACCATACACAAACAAAATAAATATAACCCTTTTTCTCGATTTTTTTTAATGTAACGATAAGTTTTGTGAATTAACTTTACGTCAATTACCAGATCTATCAATATCAGTACAAAAAATATGGGATTGCTATTTAGAAAGTGTCGATGACGTCATAAGTCGAAAACAATTGAAAATCAGAGATTAAATTTGATGTAATTATGTTTATTTTGATAATTAAAAATTTACGAAATTTTTCAAATAGCAAACCGTTTCACACATTGTGTCATGTTTCCTTACCTTACGCGCTCAATATATACATATTTCGAATAAATACAAATTTTAAAATGTGAAAAATAATTTATAAATATTAATATTATCGAATAAATATAATCAGCATCATGTGGACTACTTTTAATGTCATAATGCGTTTCCTTAATTCACTAATACAAAGAGAATTTAGTCATTGGATTGCAAATGTTTAAAATTAAGTAATAATTACTAATATATAACTTGAGAGTACCTACATGTAGAGAGTAAATTTTATTTAGCTGGAATATATGAATAAAATATACGTTTTATTAAATCTGCTATTATTATCTCGTTTATTGAAGTCTCTGCAAGAGGTAAGATTGATTAATTTGTTGCAATTTAATTGAAAAAGGATATTACAAATAAAAATGTTAATTCAAAACGTATACGCCCGTAGTACCGCATGAGATAGAAAGAGATGCCTAGCCTACAGCACTGCGGGTTGCATACCAAATGCATTTGCATCACTTGTTCACCATGTCGCGTCCTTTCCAGTTATACGTAGTATATACAGTTCACTGCCTATGGGTGACTCCCCATGAACGTACCGATACACATGTAAATAATCACATGAATGTGCATGGCTAGAAATACGCCAGGCATATGCATGTGATTTGAAACTCAAGTTGTAAAAAGGAATGCTATTGTAAAACTACAGATATGATGTAATAACATCAACACAACAGGTAATTTACAGTACTAGGATTTTTTTTGGGTGGGAGAAAATGTATGTGAAAAATTTCTGCTTTATCTGATATTGAACCCTGCCCTTTCTAGTGGATGGTTGTCGGCTTATTCACTCGGCCACATCCGTTCATGGCTAATGTTACACTTATACGGGATGATGTCGACACGCAAAAAGTTGTCAGGAAAACAACTGTAAAATTACGTTTTAATGGGGACATTGGAAGTATCTCAGAAAATGTTTCAAAATGTTTTAATCATAGACCAAAATTTCCAATAGTAACATTGAAATTTTCCAGCCTGTACTTAAACCACAGACCCACTGATAGAAGGTTTATCCGGATTCGTATTCAGTGCAAGAGCATCTACCAAAGACACTCATATTTACTATTGTACTATTGTATTTCATTCTCAATTGTTTCCAACATAAGTACTTTAATATTTGACATTAAATTTTTCACATAAGAGGCAACACATTTTTGATCACTAACAAAATAACATAGATGGCGACACATCATGATTAGTCCTTGTCTAGAACTTACACACTTGATGACAATAAAATGGGCTGGTGCTATATATAGGTTGTCACTTAAAGGTAGCTACGAATAGCTACAAATTTTGGTGTCAGCTCGATTTGTCTTTGTCGTTTTTATGGTCCGGATTGTTGACATGTGTTCGCGGGCTAGAGAGAGCCGATATAAGCCCTATGGACGGATTTATGGTACAGGTTATTAGTGTTTGCCATGTTCACCGCGCTCAAAGATGGTAATTATAGAAAATTACCCGATGAAAACGTGCGGAAGCGGCTTCTGCTTGGTCCCGTTTAATTGACAACAGCGCGAGGAAATTGATGTTTTGTTGTTTCTTTTTAATGTTTACACTGTTATTATAATATAATTTTGTATTTTATGTGATCATTTTATCTTAAACATGTATTTTGGTGTGAGGATTAAATTACCAAAAAACTAATTCGTAAGATTTGCTATAAAAAGAGTGCTTCGTACCAACAGTTTCAAATATATTAACATCTGTCTATCTCGTAGTCATGCCAAAAATTACACCAACTTTGAAATCATTTGAATCAACCTGAAAAAATGATGTCTCAAAAGTGAGCAATAATTTTACGTTATAATATTAAATAATATTTTGGTTCTTGTGGGGTAATATTAAACGGTCAATAATATTGTCAATATTAGTGCTAAAAGTGCTAAAACAACATCAGCAGTTATTGATCTAATAAATGATGCAAAACAAAGACTGGACAAACCAGAAATATTTGCATGCATATCTGCCTATTTGAAAAAAAATCTGAAGTGGCCAGGCACATGAATTTATCATACAACATATGTAAAATTAATAGTAAATCAGATTCTATTTGATCGAGATCGGTCGCATCTGCATTAAAATAAACCTAGTTAGCCAGGATTTGACAGATATTTTGATACAATAAAAAGTGGACGAATTCCTTATTTTTATTTTATTTTAGCAATCGCTACATGTATTGTGTCCTACTGGGCACGCTTTCAGGCGCTATAGGAAATGAGATATAAATTATCCAATTGACAAACACATCAAACTTAAAAAAAAACACAATTGTAAAAACTTACATTTTGTCAGTCGTGGACCGTGGAGAACATAAAACAACATACAAAGGTCACAAACAAACATATATGAGACTACAGAACAGATTTTCTTTTAAGTTATTTTGATACTATTGACAGTAGGTATTGTCAAATCATCGACGTTTGACACTACCTACTGTCATTAGAATGAAAATATTTGTCAAATCCTGGCTAACTAAGTTTTATATTAGTGCAGACACGACACGACAGATCTCGATCAAATACAATTATTAATTTTACAAAAAATGTCATAGACATAAATTATTCAGAATTTCTTCTACTTTAATTTATTATTTAACTATTTTGCCGGTTACAGAAATGGCGGCTCATTTGCAAAATCCTTGAAAAAGGTTCGTTTGGACCCTTTGGAACAAAAATTTAATGCTAAGTTAATGGTTAATGGAATCTCATGTAGCTAAACTATTAATTTTATATATAGTAGGATAAAGTCATGTGCCTGGCCACATTAGATTTTTACTTTATCATACGTAGTATGTAGTATTGTAATCGTGCCAAAAAAAAATTTGATATTTTAGCGGAAATATGTCTTTTCGGGTGCCCTGAACATTATTGACCAAGGTACAAAAAATGTCTGTGTGTGTGTGTGCATGTGTGTGCATGTGTGCATGTGTGTGCGTGTGTGCGTGTGTGCATGTGTGTGCATGTATGTGCGTGTGTGTGTGTGCGTGTGTATGCGTGTGTATGCGTGTATGTGCGTGTGTGTGCGTGTACGTATGTGCGTATGTGCGCGTGAGTGTGTGTGCACGTGCGCGCTAGTGCGCGTCTGCGTGCGCGTGCGTGTGCGCGTGCGCGTGGGCGTGGATGTGCGCGTGTGCGTGTGCGTGTGCGTGTGCGTGTGCGTGTGCGTGTGCGTGTGCGTGTGCGTGTGCGTGTGCGTGTGCGTGTGCGTGTGCGTGTGCGTGTGCGTGTGCGTGTGCGTGTGCGTGTGTCTGTGTCTGCGTGTGCGTGTGTACCCGTTTTTGTGTGGCGACGATTCCGGAGATCCTACTAAAGGTATCGGGACGAAACATCATATTTAGAAGTTTCATGACCAAACTTAGAGCTGAAAAGCTTTTGGTTCAAAAGGGTTCAAAGGAACTGGAGGTTTACTCTTAGTATTTTTTTACAATTATGCAAATGAGCCGCCATTTCTGTAATTTTGTCAAAATAGTTACATAATAAATTAAAGTAAAGGAAATTCTGAATAATTTATGTCTACGACATTTTTGAGTAAAATTAATCGTTTAGCTGCATGAGCAATTATTAATATAGAACTTGTTAGCCAAGATTTGATAGATATTTTCATTCTAATGACAGTAGGTAGTGTCAAACGGTGATGTTTTGACTCTGCTACTGTCAATAGTATCAAAATATCTGTCAAATCTTAGATAACTAGTTTGTTTTATTTTAAAGCAGACACAACCGATCTCGATCAAATGGAATCTCATGCAGCTAAACTATTAATTTTATATATAGTATGGATACAGTCATGTGCCTGGCCACATCAGATTTTTTACTCAGAATGATATTTAGTTTCTACAAAATGCGGGACAAAAGTGGAACTCCGTGTTGGGTTGTTGTTTCACTTAGGCTACCCTCAGGTTCCAAGCCTATTTCAAGAATTCCGCAAGAGTAAAAAGGTTGAGAAACGCTGTTCTAGAATATTAGAATTTAGATGATGACCGTTGCGACGAAATATCTTACCGGGGCTTTGTGGTTAGAATACTTCAATCATGATGTGGATATAATTTGATTACCCAATTTTTGCAGAACATCTTCAAAACTTTGATGGTGCGATACGCAGCATCAAAGACTTATCAACAGAGTATGCTCACCAATTTGAAAATTGATTCTTTTAAAATGATTGTAATAATTGATCCCTCGCTGTCTCCAATCGATTCGAGCAATTTGTTGAAATTCGGACAAATCTAATCCCCACCTAACAACACATTCTGTGTTGTACCACTCGTACTGGTCTTTACTCATAGTGCGTAACGGGTTAAAATCGTTCGTGATTAATTCCCAATAACTAGGTGAATTAGCGAAGATACTTTGCGCCATTTATCAATAAACACCAGCTGTTCAGCAGGTCGACAGTGGCTGCGACCGGCCGGCCTGCTAGCAGTGATTCATGCGTTTAAATGATTGATGACAATAATCGATTCACAAATTAAATTAACGACAGTTTGTCGCCCGTTTCGACGCAATTATTCGCGCTTACGCTCCAACGACAGTTCCCACAATTAATAACATAAATATCATCGCCGATCGCGTATCTCTGCTAATATAGGTAAACCACCAAGTAACCCAATACGCACTGCATTCCCCTAATTAAATCCGATATTCGATCACCGTACTAATGACCATCAGGCTTAAGGGGGGCCCAACCCTGACGACTTGAAAAAATGAAAATTTTAGCCTTCTTTTTTTCATCCTCATTATGTCTAGAAATTAGTTCCGAAATGGTTTTCTAATATTCCAACTCGATACGTAGTTATAGCTGAAAGATTGGGAAACAGTCGCAACCATATCGAAACGAATTTTACAGGGAGATATACAGGATCATTGTATTGTAAAAGGGGCACTAAGTCAGGAAAACGACAACAAACCAGCTTTGCATATATAATTTTAAATTTTGTGTAAGTTTGTTGCAATCTCCGAAAATGAGAAATGTAAAACTTGAGGTAGTAATGTGACATTCTCTGAATCAAGTATTTGCGGTCTTGGCTTCATAATCTCGATTGAGTATGATTCTTGTGAACTAACGAGTGTGGATTCTAGTCCATTGATTGTTCGAAATGCTTACGAAGTTAACAGTAGAATCACGTCTTCAAGTTATTAGGACTGGGCCATACTGCTTTAGAATTTTTGGTGCTCTTATCGTCAGGCAAAGGACTCCGGTGGTTTGACGGACTATGCTAGAGCTGGGCAATAAAATCGATTGATCCATCTCTCGACCTTTTTATTTGAAGATCGAAAGATCGATCAGATCGAAAACATCGAAAATATTTGATTGATTTGATCGACCTTTTGATGATACGTACGTTGCCGGACACGTATCATACTTGAATGTGGGATAACTAACAGATCGATCATCAAAAGATCTATCTGATCGATCATCAAATGATCGATCATCAAAAGATCGGTGAGCGATATTATCGATCGTCAAAAGAGCAATCTGATCGATCATCAAAATATCGATCTCATCGATCATCAAAAGATCAGTGAGCGATATTATCGATCATCAAAAGATTGGTCTGATCGATCATCAAAAGATCGATCTGATCGATCTTCTTCGATTCTGCGCACTTCGGACGATTTATTAAAAAGGTGCAAATGTCACACAAAATATTAACATAAGTCTGAATACCGTCGCCTGATCGATCGCTCCGAAAACAAGGTTTTGCGGAAAGCTCACCACTGATTTTGCCTCATACACCGCTGTCAGTCTGTTCAACGATGGGTATAACAGCATCTCGTTCATGATGCAGTTGATGAACGTAAACATTAGATAAAACAGCGGTAACATATGCCTCCACATCGATGAAAAGTGAATCAACAAGGCGTAAGTAAAACGTTACGATAGCATGAAAGATGCACAACAAGCTTATTGCCACTAAGAAAGTCATGGAGTTTTGTCAAAACTCCATGAAAATACAGTTTTTTGAAACTAAAGAGATTGATATAGATCCAGTATTGATGACCAAAGGTTTAGTAAAAACGTTTTTACTTTAACACATTATAAATATAACTCAAATGTTTAAACTCATTTTTCTAAAGACCACGTTTTTAAACTTACCGCCACTGGAACTCGGAATCTATTCGTTATATTTAATTGTTTATTCATTTTTTGTAAATGAAAATAAATTCTCTACAGCGTAGCGTAGGTTTTTTTCGATATTTTAATTTTGTGATTTTTTATAAGCATTTAAGTGCACGTAATTAAGGGTAAAACACGTTATTTTTTTCAAAATCCCACCATTTCCATAGTTTTTCAAAATTTAGTAAGATCCTACGCTACGCTATAGCCAATGTATTTTTGTGATGTCTCATTAAATAATAGATTAGTCCTTACTTCTTATATACTTCTCTATTCTGTAGACACTAATAATTTACTCTTTACAATACAATTGTTTATTTCAATGGTCTTACTACGAATGCGTTCTCGAAAATTCCACACTCGGCGTATCTAGCGTTCCAACATAAAAACTTGCTTTCCAAAACCGAATACACATTATTAATCAAATCCAAACCTTTCCGGTTCCCGTCTAACACGATTTGATTGTCTTTGAATGCTTTCGAAATCTAAATCCAAATTGCTATCTAAAGCTTCACTCTGCGATTCAGACTCTTGAATTTTATCATTTTCTTCATTAACAACATCATTAGTACATTGCTTCACAATATCATTACCATCATTAGCCTTTATTATGTTAGGATAATAATTGTCGTAGTCTCTTATTTGATTTAAATGATGTCGCCAGACCTTCTGGATTTCAGGAATCAACACTACATAAGTTCTTTTACCAAGTTTTTCCTTAAAAATACCTTTAATCCAAGAAGCTCTGTTTACGTTTCGATAATTCCTTACAGCAACAATTTTACCATATTTACATATTCGGTGTTTATATTACCTCTGTAGTTTTTAATTTGCATTCTTTGTTTTTCTTGTACATAGTCGGATACATTTTTATCCATTTTCTCCTCCGGTTAAATTAAGTCGAAACTACTTCTAAGTTGTCTACCAAACATCAAAAATGCAGGGCTTTTACCGGTTGTTGCATGTACAGTAATACGATAGTCCATTAAAAATCTACATACAAAAATAAATTCAAATCGGCACATTTTTCACTACTTAAAGCGGTTTTAATACAATATTTAATTGTTTCACAGCATTTTCAGCTGCTCCGTTCGTTGCAGGGTGGAAACGTGCTGATGTTTTGTGTATAACATTGTTTTTTTTTTTTAATCAAACTCATTAAATACAAACTGTCTTCCATTGTCTGACACAAGCATTCTGGGAATTCCAAATCGTGCAAACAATGATCTCTGTACATTAATACAAAATTCTGATGTTATATTAGATAAAATTGCTACTTCAATCCACTTTGTCGATGCATCAATTACTACAAAAATATATTTATTGCAAATTGGACCCAAAATATCTATGTGTAGATGCTCCCATGGCGTTTCTGGATATTTCCACGGAATCAATTTAGCTTTTGATGGAGCTGGTTTATGCAACATGCATGAATTACAAGATCTTGCTATTTGCTCTATTTCTTCATTTATTTTTTGCCACCATACCTATGAACGCGCCAAAGATCGATCTGAGAGTAATTTTGTTCGCTTTTTGTGAATGTTCGCGAATCGCGATACATAGGCTATTGACCCATCTGAGCTATCGGGAAAAACATGCGATAAAACTGCACCGATACCAAATGGTGAAGCATCAGTTGTCAATTTAATTTTAAGTTTTGAATTGTAATGAACTAAAACTTTTGTTGACGCTAAAACTTCTTTTGCTTTATTAAAGCTGTCTTCACATTGCTTTATCCATTGACATTTTGAATCTTTCCTCAACAATTCATAGATAGGATTCAATATTTTGGCACTATTGTTAATAAATGTATGGTAATAACCAATTAACCCTAAGAAAGCTTTTAATTCTGTAACGTTATTTGCACATGGGTGCAACCCATCTTTGCAATGGTACATGGCGGCAAATATACATTTAAATATACAATACACATATATTACATATTTTAATTTGATAATCTTCCTTACATTATATTTTCTCACATGCCAGTACTGCTGGGCGATGGCGGTCAGCAATGCGTGTTTTCTTGCAGTAGTATACGAGGGTATACTACTCCGTATAACCACTTATAAGGTTATAAGTGGACTATTAGTTAAAACATTGTCAGATATAGTAAAAATATATGTTTATAACATACAAAAACACGGAGGTTTCTTCTTGATAATTATGTCTTTAAGAAAACCTCAAACTTTGACCTTTTTTTACAATGCTCATGGTGGGGTCCCACCTTAATCAGTGGCCGTTTACCTCGTCAATGAATTGTTAAACAGCGGATTTATAATATGTAAGGGTGGTGCGGTCTGGGGGAGAGATTTGAAAGACACGGACCGGTCAACTTGCACCCCGCACCGGACAGTAATGAATAGAGGCGCATCCACGCGCCGGATCAGATCCGGTAGGCGACGGAAAATGGTCGACATTAATCAGTAGGGCTTTGGAAAAGTCCCCCTCTGTGAGGAACGGCTGTTTCTACGACTACTACCCTTATTACTAAAACATCGGTATTTTACTTTACAATCACTATGAATAATAAATAAACCATATAGAGAGAGTTTTACGAGCGTACACCGGAATAATAAAAATGGAATAATAATCAAACATCGGTCACACGTACATATTTACTTCTATTTGGTATTAACGACATTTCTTTTTTTATACAAAAATAGGCTTTTATGTTTTTATAAAAGAGATAAAGAGGGGAACGTCAGTCGTTAGAAATGACTACTGCGCGGATTTGTAAGCATATTGTTTTGGAAAATAAGATACTTTTTGTAATCCCGACCCCCGGGATTCACATTTTGAAACCTGAGAGGAGACTGGTGACGACAAAGCAGAGTTATAAAAACGCTTTTCTTTATTTAAACAAAACATCATCCTCCAAACACCACCTGGTGCCATCACTCCATTCATATATAAAGACCCTTCCTAACAGACCACAGTATCTTCTTAGCACTTGGTTTCATGCTTAGTCCTGAAGATACCTCTTGCAACAGAGTGCAAAACGTCGACTACTTTAAAGTCATCGATGCGGTCTCCACCCGGAAATCAATTTATCATTGACTCAAACCGCGGAAGTCCACAATCTAGATAAAACTATCATGTATTTATTTATAAAATGATATAAAATGATGACGAAACAATGCTTTTACACACTTCGCAAAAAAACATGTTTTCAACATGAAATAAAACATGTTTTAAACATGAAATAAAACATGTTTTAAATCACACACAAACAAAAACATATGGCAGTACATTTTTCGTGGTCGTGGAATCAATAGAATTCGTTACATTTCAATTGAATTCAGTTTATTTTTTATACTAACAAATTTGTATTTCTTGGCATAATAGGGCTCAAAAAAGGGTGTGCTTTGTTAGACCTTTTTTTATTGTTCAATATTTCGCCAATACTTGTTGGCTTCCTCAGGAACTAAAAATTTACACACAATTAACAAACAACAAAATATGTTAAAAGAGGATTGTACATACCTAATAAATGGTCTTAAAATACAGCAACAACCATGGACGTTAACAACATTTCAACCAACTAAACAGAACGCATACACAGCGGTTACGGACATTCAAACTAAACAGATGGCTGTGGACATCGGAACGACTTTTTCACTCAAGAAACGGAAAACCCCTAACCTGCCCC
Organism: Aphodius sticticus; assembly: GCA_963966075.1. NCBI lineage: Eukaryota > Metazoa > Arthropoda > Insecta > Coleoptera > Scarabaeidae > Aphodius > Aphodius sticticus. Next base: position 2,318,166 of record OZ014512.1, on the reverse strand, counting down.
AATAAAATATCGCAAGGTGTTCTACACTACGACAACAAATTACATTGACAAACCGCGCACAATAAAAATTAAAAATCATATGCTACATTACAAAACAACGAATTAGGGTAAAAACGAAACTAACAAAAGCAATAAATTAGTTAAAAACAAACAACACTTTAAAAAATCAACTCGCTTAAATCGCTCACACCGATAGCAGTATCATTAAAAACCCTTGAGTGATTATAATCCAAATTCAATAAAAAACTATAGATGTTGCTTAATTTTTTAACCGCAAATTCATGGCATTACTAGTCCGGTTTATAGGTATCATCTCAAAAAAGAGTCTTCTCGGAGATTACGTTTCTTGAACACTATACTAACGTTGTCAAAGTCTTTTTGAGCCCTATTATCCCAAGAAATACATTTTTATTAGTGTACAATCAGAGGGCAAAAAGTTTTACATTTATTTATCCATTTATTTTTTCTGTTCACCGTTTAATTGAGGAATTGTGGTATTGCGGAGATAGTCAGTGCAGAGATTAATAAAAAGACAAATTACAATAATATTTTTTTTTATTTCGGTACGGTATGAAAAATAAATTTGTTTCCTAAAATAAAAATCTGATGTGGCCAGGCACATGAGTTCATCATACTATATACAGCAGTGTCAAAATGTCAATTGTCTGACAATAGGGTCAATAGAATAAAAATATCTGTCAAATTCTGGCTAACTAGTGTTAATGCAGTAGAGCTGAAAAGCTTTCTGTTGAAAAAGGTCCAAAGGAACTGGAGGTTTAGTCTTAGCATTTTTGAAAGATTTTGCAAATAAGCCGCCATTTCTGGAATTTCGTCGAAATAGTTAAATAATAAATTAATAAATTAAAGGAAATTCTGAATAATTTATGGCTGTGACATTTTTAGTACAATTAATAGTTTAGCTGCATGAGTAAATTCTATTTCATCGAGATCGGTCGTACTGCATTAAAACAAGTTAGCCAGGATACCATGTCAGATACTTTGATACTAATGACAGTAGGTAGTGTCAAACGCTAATGTTTTGATAATACCTATTGTCAATATATGCTGCGTTCGGATATTGTACACCGTTACACTTTTTACACCCAATAACACGTACCTAAGTGTCATTTGGACGGTGTACCCGGTGTCAACGGAGTACAATATCCGAACGCAGCTTTAATCGACATATCTGTCTAGTTCTACTAGTATTATTTTAATGCAGGCATAGCCGATCTCGATCAAATAGAATCTCATGCAGCTTAACTATTAATTTAATATATAAAGTCATGTGTCAGGCCACATCAGATTTTTAACCGTTGGACTAAATTTTTTGGAAACCATACGGTGATAAAACCCATATTGTTGTGGTTCAGCTTAACGTCGACAACACTTTGAATTTCCATTCACAAAATCCATGTTCTCCAAAATCAATACTTTACGATTTTCAATTGTGTTTTCTCTAAAATTTCACATATTTTTAACAGTTTTTTGAGAAACATATGATGATAGAGCCCATATTTTGATTCAGCTTAAAAAATCTATCAATATCACTTCTTCGATTTATATGAAAACAATCAATATTCCTCAGAATCAACACTTTACGATATTCAACTACTTTCTCTAAAATTTTACTATTATTTTTTATGTGAATACAAAGAACAAGTTAGTTTGTGTAAAGGTGCATTTATATTATAGCAAACAGAAGCGAACGAACGCATTCGTTCGCTTAAGCTAGCATAATTTACATGGAGAACCAAACGTTTGTTCGTGGATGTTCCAACGCCTGTCGGTAAATACCTGCGAATTCGTCCCTTCGTTCGTTCGCTTCTGTTCGCTCTAATTTAAATGTGGCTTAATGTCAAAACCGAATACATAAGTTACAAACAATGAATTAATATACAAAAAAAATCTCAAAGCTAAAATATTAAGTTAAATCTCTCCAAAAACATTAAAATAAGAATAATAAACAAGATGTTTGTGTTAATGACAGTGATAATAGTTCCTACACATTTTAAAGTATTTCTCTATTAATAAATATTTGGCTAATGTTTCGGACTTTCTTCATATGATATTTGTATTTTATTCTATATGAAAATGAGTAAACGTGATTAAGGGCTTAAATTTAACACAACAATCAATAATATAAGTTTGCAGGAGCTCTAATCAAAACCGGAAACGAATGTATTTTCAATAAGGTGACAAGTAAAAATAAATTCTAAAAATTTGCACATGTTAATACACTTGCGAGCAAGTAAATCGACTGACGCACTAAGAGTACATAAAGCTGTGATTTTTTTTCAAAACAAGCTTGACCAGTGTATTGAAATCATAGTGTTTAAAAGCCTGAAACTTTAGCTTTAAGGTAAGACCATTATCATAAAAATCAAGTGGATACTTTTTGAAATAATGTCATTTAAACATTAGTGTTGGGAAAACGGGCATTTAGGAAAGGGAATTATGGTTGCTTATTTTTCACATGAAACAAAAATGAAGTAAAAATTTATTTTATCAATACACGGTGTTACCCCCTCTGGCCCTGATGACAGCTTGTAATCGATTTGTCATCGATGTTATTAATCTGGCAACGTAATCTTGAGGAATTGCGTTCCACTCATCTAAGAAAGCCGGTTTCAGCTCTGTAGTATTCGCAGGAACATTATTTCTAGCCCGGACCCCCCGTTTAAGATGGCTCAATAAATGTTCAATGGGATTTAAGTCTGGACTGGCCGCTGGCCACTTCATCGTCCGTATACCGACCTCGTTTAGGAACTGCTTACTGGCACGTGCAGTGTGACAACGAGCATTATCGTGCATCAACTCAAAGTTATCGCCTATAAATCCAGCGTACGGAACAACATGTTCCAGGAGAATTCCTGTAATGTACCGATCAGCTGTCAGTCCTCCTGCTCGGCCTCCTCCAGGTATGAAAACAAGTTCAGCTTTTCCCTCTAAGGAGATGCCAGCCCACACCATACAGGAGCCACCGCCATATGCAACTTTTTCAGTGACACAACAAGGTGCAAATCGCTCACCCGGACGCCTGTAGACTCGAGCTCTCCTGTCACTGCCATGTAGACACATTCTGCACTCATCAGTGAACAGGACCAATCGCCATTGCTCTATTTACCAATTCAGGTGCTCTCGAGAAAATTGGAGGCGCGCTTGCCGGTGGCTTGCTGTCAATTTCGGTCGTGTGGCACGCCGTTTTGGAGTGAGGTTCGCTTCCTTCAATCGTCTTCTCACAGTCCACTCGCTGACAACGACTCCACGAACACGTTGAAGCTCCTGTTGTACAGCAACACCGGTCAAATGACGATTGCGCAATGAGGTTGAACCAATAAAACGATCGTCTCTCTCAGAAGTCTTTCGATAATTATTGGTTCTCGGCCTCCGATTAAAGGCACCAGTCTCTGCAAATCTTCTGAATACTCTTGATACGGCTGACTGACTTAAATGCAGCTGGGCAGCGACTGTTCGCTGACTGAGCCTCTGTTGTAACAGAGCGACTACTTGAGCGGCCCTTTTTGGCGTGGTATCCATGTTTTGGTGGAATCAATGTACGTAAATCTCGGAGTTGTGTACCTGTCAACGTCTGACAAGTGACTGCTCACGACTGCAACTGATCGTTTATCATCGATTGTATGCGCGATTCGTGGGTACCGCACAGTCAGTTTTTTCGTAATCTCCCACTTAAAACTGCATAATTAAATAAGTATGAGCTTGATATTAATGGTAATGGTGTTGTCTTAAAGCTGAAGATCAAGGCTTTAAAACACTGTATGTTTACAATACATTGGACATGCTTTGTTAAAAAAAATCACATTTTATACCCTCTTAGTGCGTGAGTCGATTTTCTTGCTCGCAAGTGTAGATTGCCGTTAAATTTCCATACATCCGTTCGGGGGTAACTCGCTTTGTTGGTTTTAAAAAAAAACAAATTTTTATTTTTTCGCTTCATTCTAATCTACAAGGTCTCAGAATATTGTTCCAGTAAGAGGGTTTTGCAAAATTCGCCCTAGTTCTGGAGTTATAGCCGGTGATTTGTGTGTGCGTCGACCAGTGTTGTGATACGATATTTTTTTTTTATTAATAAGCATAGGATGCTTAACATATTGAAACTAATCTAAAAGATTAACCATCAATTTTACTCTGAATTCTTAAAACTAGGTACTTGTCTCTAATAGGCTATCCACTGATGTCCCTATATTTACTTTGTCCCAAACAAGAAGCACTAACACTTCACTCACTGTGCTCTGCTTTTTACACATTTCACTGATTCACTAGTTCGAAGGGTTTAGTTCTTTTTAGTCTTCTCACTAGGTTCTGGTTGTCCAGTAGCTGCAGGGCCTCTACGTTGACGTGATGGCTTAGGCGAGATTCATGCTTAGTGGCGAATCTTTTTATCTCTTGGATGACTTATGGGACACCAAGATCACGGTGCAGGTCACTATTCCGTATGTACCAAGGAGCGTTAACCATATTCCTTAGTACTTTATTTTGGAAATATGGAATATTGCATATGACTCGACCAAGTCATAGATCTCCCACCACTGGTGTCTATACCTTTTTTTCATCTATTCGTTCAGTTTTAAACCGATTATCACGTGATCATCTCGGCCGTTGCGGTATTTACCAAAGTTCTTGTAATTTCGGTCGTGATTTCCCAAAAGTCGTGTTTTTCCCACTTTTCGTTTTTGGAAAATGTATTTCATATATCGAGATGATTCTTTGTTTTTTATGTTCAGCACACATCTAGTTTTCGTTCGATCGTTCATTTTTTTAAATTTTTGTTTTAGTTCATTTTTACAGCGTTCTATATCACAAAAGTGCGGCGGAAACTGACCTTTTTTGGGCATACGACCACCATTTTGTTTAAACTCAATTTACTGTGAAACTTCACGATCGAACGATAGACAACGAAATAACAATTAAGAAAAGGTTTCACTTTTTTGTATCAGACGACCTGCACACATGTAATAGTGGTTACCGTTACATATTAATGTTTACACAAAAGCGCGCACAAAGTAATCTGCAAGGTCATCGAGATCATCACAATAATTTTGAAATTGTTAATTTTATACATCGATATTAACAGAAAAGAATTAAAAAACTTGGTCTATAAATTTTGTGTGGTTCTTTCATTCTCAATTCCTGAAAATAGGCTCGAAAAGCGGCCAACAAAGCGGAAGACTACCTTAAACCACTGGTAACGCATGTGATTTGTAATCCATTTATGTTACGTAGTAATCGAAAATCGGAAAATTAAATCTAAATGAAAGGACAGTCCATCAAGATTTCATATCTTAATAAAATTGCCTCGAATGGTTGGCCTTCTTAGTCCGGAAATCGATTTTCGCATAATAGAATCCGAGGAAAGTCTGGAACGACCTAACTAACACGGGAATGGAGTGACCGTTGTTGCATTAACGTCCCGAAAATATCGGTCGACGTCCTCCAGGGAACCGAGCTCGACCCGGAATTACCTCTCTGAAGAATCGACACAATTTTCTTAGCAAATGCCCCATAAAAATTTATGCCTTTCCGATTTTAACGGTGCTCCGTCTGCCTCCTATACGAATATTCGTACGTGTTGAAGTTGAAAAGTTTTAAGTGAACGACTTGAATAGACTTTGAATATAAATATTATATCATTTGGTGGAAATTTAAAGATTCTGTTAGAGTTGAAGTTTAATCTAAGATAAATTACATTGGAAACTAATTTACTTTTGGGCAGTGGCGGCTCGCGCACTGTGGAACTGCAGCACCCCCTATTATTTCCACTTAATATTATAGATAACATTTAATATAATGAGTATTTTTTCCTTTAATTCTTTCTTTATACTTGTACAAAGTATAATCCTTAATCCTTAATGTCAGTAGCCATCCCCCAGTTTAAGAAAAAGATTCAAAAATCGTTGTATGGAACTGTGATCTGCACAGTTCCAGTAGGCGAGCTCTTTGGCTGTTCTGCGCATGCGCACACAACAGCGGCAAGCGATGGAGCGGCCTGTTACAGAGACTAGAGCGGCCTGATACAGAGACTAGAGAGAACTGTTGTCCCCGCAGTGCCGACCGCTTCGACCCTCGGCTGGTGGAAGGTAGTTTTAGAACCTGCGGATGGCATATCAAAAAGCAATACGTATTTTCCAACAATTGCAGTGCTTTCAATAGAGAAAAAAATCCGCAGTTTTCATCCAGGAACCAACGATAAAATTATTGATATGTTCGCGCAAATTAAAACAAGAAGAATTACGCTTATCTTAACTTCACTTGTTTGTTTGCTACAATCTTGTAATCGATATTTTACCTACTTCCCAATATCCAATCGAGTTGAAATTTTGCACGTGGACAGATTGCCGGTGACAATGCATAAAGGAATAAAAAAATTGGAAAATTTTTGGAATTTTTGCACAATTTTCAACTGTTAATGCGTTTTTTGTCATTAAGCGTTGTTTTAAAAAAAAAAATGTATTTTTACATAAATTTATTACTACGCTTACCTTAACTTCACTTGTTTGTTTGTTATGTATAAATCTTGTAATCGATATTTTACCTACTTTCCATTGTCCAATCGAGTTCAATTTTTGCATGTTGACGATTTCTGGTGACAATGCATGAAACATTAAAAAATATGGAACATTTTTAATTTTTCGTACATTTTGTTAAAGAGTAGTTTTTTTTGAAAATGTTTTTTTACATAAATTTATTAATGTAACTCTACCAATTTATGTAAGGTAAATAAGAAATCCGTTTTTATTCCCTAAATTGTTTTACGATTTCATCAAGTTGCTGAATAAATTTTCTTTTTATACTTTTTTCCTTTAACACAATATTTTTTAAAACAATTTCAAAAACACTTCTGGAACAGCACCCCCACTAATATTAGCTACGAGCCGCCACTGCTTTTGGGTGCATTAAGAAGATGTATGTTAATTTTATAAAGTTAATTAATTTTTGTTTTCACAAAATTGATATAAACATTTCTGTAGGCGCACTGAAAAATGATAACATATAAATGTACGATGTACATATTGTTCTTTCATTTTAATGAACCTGAAATTATAATGTTATGCCTTGGGATATTTACTACATAATTCAAGTTTTATTAACCGTCCCGGGTATTTATACCATGTCCGGCAGAAAGTTGGACACTAATGGCAAAACTTTTTATTAATAACTTTTCAGAATATTTTATTCTCCATAGATGCTTCTGGATGATCTTAAACCTAAAATGCAAAGATTAGAATGTAATTATCCGCTTGCATGTGCATAGTTACCAAAACTATGATAAACTCTTAACAGTAAAGTAGCTAATAAATAAGTGTTTAGAAATATTAGAGGGCATTAAACACGAAATTATAATCACCTTCGCTGTTGCAAGAACACCCGGTATATGGAACTTTGAAGGTGAATATAATTTCATATTTAATGCATTCTAATATTTTGAAATAGTTTTTCAAATAATACTTTTGCATAGCTTTGAGATGAGTACTTTACTCATATGTCATTTTTAGTCATTTTTTTCAACACGCGTTATAAACAACGGATAAAAAGATTATAATTTCGTATTTAAAAAAGGGCTGTGGAGTCGGTAAAAAATCCAGACTCCAGATAGTTTTGGTAGTCCGACTCCGCCTCCGCCTCCGACTCCAACTCCGACTCCGGCAAAATTTTATTTGTTTCCAGGGAATTTAATGCCAACAAAAAATTAAATCTGACATAATCTAATTGTAAATAAAATCAAAAAGGTCTTGATCGGACCACAAAAAGGACGCTTTTTTATATTTTTAAAATATCTCTGAAATCATTAGAACTTCAACTGTTTTCCCATTAGAGAGCAAATAATTCTGAATAGTTTGTCACTTGAACCGATGTTCTATCTTTAATAATAACAAAAGTATAGTACAACAAAACGACCATATAGTACAAAATAAAATTTATTTCAATGAATACAACATTAAGTGCAAAATAAGCTGAAAATAATCTCAATTCGTACTTCTGTTAGTGGTAATGACGTTACAATTCTGGCTGCAATGAGTATGACTTGCATACATGGATATTCCGACATTCAACTTAAGGTAGAGCTTAAATCGGAAATGCAGTTATACATTTTAATCGACTATTATACATATATGATTGCATGTTTAAGTTTATGCATTAAAAATTACGTTAGAGTGAAGTTTGTACCTTTGCCAATAATAAAAATATATCTGGCTCAATTCTATCAAGTGTAGGTGACGAAATCTGCGAATATCGGTGCTTTTTAGTTGATGGCAAGACTACGACATAGCAACAAATAATCTTAAAAGCCGTAACCTACACTCGACAGAATCAGTAATAATTTAAAATCTCTACATATTTTGTTAAATACAAAGGGATGTGATTATACCATAATATTGTATAATCAAGGGTGATACTTGTGATAAATTTGTTCATGTGCCAAAAAAAGAATCAATTTCGGTTAAACGTTTAAAGTTATCAAACATTAAAGCTAAAATTGCAAAGTTTTCCTAGTAAAGCATTATCTTTTACAAACATTAAGATATTGGGACAAATAAAAATAAAAAAAATGTTGAGAGTTGATAATACGACTGTGATACCATCACGTTGTTTCTTCTGGTACAAAAGCTGTAGGAGACTGTTTCTTTTTGTTTTTAAAATTTCAAGGGAATATCATTAAAATACTTTTTGCAATATTTAATGAATTGTTCAGCTGTTCTTTGTGGCTGAACGAATAGGAGCAAATTCTCGTAATTTTGATGAATAAGGAAAACCACACGTTCACGCTTCAGTTTGGGAAGTTCTAATTCATCCATAAGTATGCATCGAAGTCCGATTTTTTTATTTGTAGATGATCTAGCTATCATAATTAATTAGTATATTGAAGTTGGTTATTGGAAATGGGAAATACATAAACTATATATGCGACGCGGCAAGCGACTCACAATAATCATTTTGCTAATCATCTCTCACCACCGACCTGTGTGTTTTGTAGTTAAACTATATCTACTGTGTAAAAAACCTAATAATGTTTAGTTAATCGTTTACTATCTATTGAGGCAACGGCCATCTCGCATGTCTTTTTCTACATTATTTAAACATGGACCCGGAGTCGGAGTCGGTACATTTTTTCCGACTCCGACTCCGACTCCTCTGAAATTTGTCTGAACTCCGACTGCGACTGCCCTGACAGCCCTGATTTAAATACCTATATTATTTCCAAATACGTTTTTCCAATAGAATTTTTCCAGGCCTTTCAACATAAAGGTGCGTTACTCTCGATTTTTATACTTTTGGTACGGTCTGTACATGCAAGCAGATAATTACATTCTAACATTTTCATTTTAGGTTTTAGACAGCCCAAAAGCTTTTATGAAGCATAGCATTTTCTGAAAAGTTAAATAAATACTCTTTCCATTAGTGTCCAACTTTCTGCTGAACATGGTAAACTAAAAAGATTTTTTATTAATCTTTTATTAATCTTGCTTAAATATTATTGGTAAAGTACCTATTCTTGTGTTGATTTCTTAGTGAATGTTATTTTAACCCTTAAATGCATATGGTTGCAGAACTGCAACATATTTATTTTTCCTTTACAAACATGGCTCTATAGAAATGTTTGCCACCCACTTGTGCATTCTTACAACATACTTTTGTAAAATTGTTGAGAAATCTTGAAAATTCTTATAATTTTATATCTAGGGTTATTTGCCTTCAGTTGTCAAAGTTAGCAGGACGCGTCATCTGGCGTCATCGTAACCTCTCTTACAAACTGAAAAAGAAAGTTGTTATAATTGCTCTTATTTGTAAAATATCATAGTGAAATAAATTTGTAGGGGTTGATTTAAAGTTAATAGAATAGTTTGACATTTGATAATCGGTAAAGTTTCAAAATTTGTTTGTTGTTGTTCTGCAACATTATGCGTTCAGTACAGATTTTTTTTTATTTATTTGACATATGACAAAAGGTAAAGTTGGTGAAATTAGATGAAATGAATTGCTTCTTGAAACTTTGCTCATTATTGCTACAGTTTATTTCACGACAAGTGGCAGTAAGCCGCTGACATAATGTGTCAGCGGACACACGTTAATGCGTATAGTAACGTATTGAAAAAAAGCGTGAAACAATTTTTTTCACTTAAATTTTAAACATTCAAAAAAAACTATTCATTTAAGGGTTAATAAAGTGTTTTTGTCTGCGAGCTCAAAATTTCTTTTTTTTTTGAAATTGCGACCGGGTATCATAACCGTCGATTAAGTTTTACAAAAGTTTATTAATTAAGGATTAAGTTTTAAAGCGCTATAATTGAAAAGATGTTAAAATTGAACAATTTCTCTTATGTTTTAAAGATATTCTTGTGTAAACTTAAAGATGTTTAAAGATTGAATACTTAAGTTTTAATTTTTAACATTAGTCGCATAACAAAAACATAACAACAGTTTCGACCAAATTTCTTGAACAGCTTGAATTTAATACAAATTTATCTTCTTCAGTTGAACAAAAAATGAGTAACCAATCAAAATATCTAAACATATCAAATATTTAAAAATGGTGGAAATACAAGCAATGAGGCCCCATTTCAACAAGAAATATTAATTAGCCTTTCCTCCATGTATATTTTCACGCTCAAATCGCTGGCAGTTTTACGATTTTCTTATGAAATTTTCAGCGACCATTCTTGAAACAGTAACTTTATTACTAAAAAACATAAAAAATAGTTAAACTATGTAAATTGCATGTTATCCTTTAAAATATGCAGCCTATCCATTTATGCGGTCTGGGGGATTCTGCGGTTCACAGGTCTACCATTATTCTTTTGTCGTAACATTCAATTCCTTCACTAAGAGATATTTTTAGTTTTTTTAAATCCGCAAAAACATTAAGATAAGTTGAGCATGATAACAGTACCAAACGCATGTTTATAACATTTTATAATATTCCAAAAATTCTACAAATTATTTCTTGGGTTTACAGCAGTTATTATTTTGTTGGCCAGTAATTGCTCAAACACAAATTTTGTGGTGGCCCTATTTAAAAATACTTGTCTGCTATAATTGTTGTGTCATATCCGTCCCGAAATCAACCAACAAAACTGAGTATTTTAACGTTTGTTCTACACACATAAAACGCCTATTAAAACATTAGGTTAAATATAACCCTAATTACGGGCGAGTCGCGTTTTATGGAAGCAAAACATTTCACACATCGCGAGCACTGTGGTGGCCAATTAAAGCCAACAAAGCCAACGTGTTTTTTAGGTCGAAGCAATTGCAAGACCGCCGCGGCGCTGTGCGGACGCGCATATGAAAATTCCACGGTGGTCAGGAGCAGCACTAAAAGCCGGCTGGTACGATTGTTTTTATGCTTAGGGAAGAATTTCTTGATCAAAACGCCCCGGGGGATAAAATATTGATTCTATTCAGGCAAATTCCTCCGGTCCGGTATGCCGCGAACCGAGACAATATGAGCAGAGATAAATTAGATATTTCAATTAGGGAACTTTATGAAAGTTATACGAAACAAATATCGGGGAGGAAACTCTCCTCTACTTCAGAGAGAGGACTGCAATAAAAGCAGAACGCCGCGGAGGGCATAAATTCGGGGGCTTTTGCAGGAACTTAATAAAAATTTGTTAAAACTGTCTGCTGGAGGGAAAAACTCCGGGTATATATGTCTCAATTAGGGGAGGCATAATGACCCGACTTGTCGCTCTTATTCAACTATTTATGTGAACGATCTTTGGGTGAAATGACTCGTGGAACATTCGACTCGCCGAATTCGGCGACCGACCCTCCGTATGCGTTTTCGCTCACTCGGACGGAAAACAAATGCGCTATTTTATTATTCACGATCATTGGGGCGAATTATATTTATTTATTTTTGGTACATTATTTGTCATAATCGCTTAGCTTTTTGATTGCTGTCATTGTAACGATTCGCTCTTATTGTTTGTTAACAGAATAGGCAGTAGGGTGGTCTATTCAGTACTCCAATTATTGTGTCCCTATCTTATTGTGATGTCACAGTTATAGTTGTGTCGTCGTCGGGATCCTTTAATTTTTCTTCACATTCTTGACACCAGGCATGTCGTACAACGGTGATGTAACACTATCGTCCGGCAAGGCCTTGAATGTTGATTAAAATGTCATATATTTGTAATGTGACCCGCAACCAGGGACGCGTTCCTGGGGGTTCGCGCGAACCCTTTGATGATTTTTTATGATTATCGGTGATTACTACTCTTTCGATTTTTAACTGTTTCTTCAAATATGTATCATATTCGTATAAGTTCTTTTCTTCTAACTCTAACCAAAAGTTTTCTGGAATGGCAAAACGATTACAAAACAAATATTTCCTAGCGGAGTTAGCTCTAATGATTGACATTCTTCATGAGTGCTCTTTACTATCCAATGCCCTTCAAGTTCGAAATATAAATATTTGCAGAGGAGAACAACTTATCAGAAGAACAATTAATTTCAAATGCTCAAAGATCGTAGCGGTATCTACGAAAAAAGTGGATAAAGTTATAAACTCGGAAGGATTCAAAAGTATTAGTTTCGTCGAAAACAGAATTTATGGAAACCTTCCCAGAGATTCTTTTATTGACAGCATCATAAAATATTTGAAATTAAGGTTGATTGGTTTCTCTCAAGTAGCATCAAATAACAACAAGAAAAATATTTATGACAGCAAAATTTATGAGTTAGCCAATTTGTTAGAACCGAGCACTTGGAAAATTGAAGATATTGTAGTTCCGTGGTTAGGGGCCGAAAAGAATTTTGATGAATTTCAAAAAGTTTTTAATTATGATATCGATAAGAATGATTTCCGTAATTACTTAGAAAATATAATAAGCAATGGTAATCAGGAAATTAGTAAAATTCCAGAAAACGTTCAAAAGGCGAAAAATATGATTAATACGATTGCTGTTAGTAGTGCTGAAGCAGAACGGGGATTTTCATTGATGAATATCATAATCACAGATAAAAGAGATTAACCAGATTAACAGTGCAGGACGTATCAAATTTGATGACTTTAAACTTAATTGGTCGTCCATGAAAACTTGGAAAGCGCAGTTCCCTTTTTTTCTCGCTTAACATGTTTACAGTATTAGAGGTAAGGGAAGAGACCCTTTTTGCCTCGACAAAATATTTTGTTTACGCCTACTTTACCGCGTAAAGAATTGTGTGCAAGAAAGAATAAAAATAAACATGAAGACTCACGTTAAAACGTAATTTAAAAATTATAAAAATACCTGACCGCAGAGATTATTGCCTTCAACCAAGTAATTTTATTTCTTGGAATAATTACTAGATATAAGTAAGTTGTTACTCTAGTCTATATTAAGTAAACGCAATTGAACGATTTTGAATTGGTGTTTCACCTGCCAAAAAATCGATTCTTAATTGCTTATGGAAAAAATGGAGAACGCATTTCAGTCGCGCGGAGCGCGACGTTCGCCCTAAATGGACAATTCTACGTTGCGTGAGTTTTCGAAATCGACGAAAAACGGCCTCTGGGGCGTTTTTGCTTCAAAATTTTCCGAAACCCGAGCGATTTTGGTGAAAGTGCCTCAACATTCCAACAGCTGTTTATGTCGCGTCGTCATGGCTGCGAGCTAGAAACGTCAAAAACGCAACCACCATAACCTAATCATAACATAACCTATTCACATTGCAGTGGGCATCTATACAGAGCTAAGCAATTTGTATACGTACTTAATACCTTCAATACATATAAGCATAATTGGAATGATCTGGTAGAATTTGACAAATAGCGAATGTCACCGCGCAGTTAATCTGCTACGAAAACACAGTAAGTAAATTAATAGAGATGATTAGCTTTTCGTTTAAATTTGGCCGCCTACTTTACCTCTAATTGATTACAGTTTGAGACATAGCTTAGATGGCACCCATGTACATCAGTCGGGTCTGCGGACAGCGCCAATGTCAAGAACCACCACCTATTACCTAACGTCCTAACCTAATATTTTGATGGTGAAATTTCACAAACAACCGCACGCATAGCATAAGGTGAGTTTATTACAGATTATTTGTAGAACACATTTACTTATTTATTAATAATTTCAGGATGTAAACAAACTGTCGTACAGTAATAAATTGTACGTATTTAGCCCCACATACAAAACATCTTCCAGGTCAAAGTATATCGAAAGACACAGATGGCATATAACTCAGTTCTACCATACCATAGCCCCTACAAACTACAAGAACGCAGAAATTAAAATACATAGTGTGCGAATTGACAGAGCGCAAGAAAGAAGCCTAGAACGTAAACATCGGCTCATTATGCCAGAAATGAGGATGACTCCAAAGAAAATAAACAACAACATTTCCTCTAATCAAATTATTAATTCGCATTTGTCTGTATTAGGTACGAATGCATGAAAACACAAGTAAGTAAATTAATAGAGATGATTAGCTTTTCATTCAAATTTTGCAGTTTACTTTACCTCTAATTGCTTTCAGCTTGGGACGAAATATGTTAGATGGCACCAATGTACAACAGTCGCGTCTGCGGACTGCCCCAACATCAAGAAACACCACATAACCTAATATTTTGACGGTAAATTCCAGGAACAACCGCATACATAGAATAAGGTGAGTTTATTACAGATTATTTGTAGTACACATTTACTTATTTATTAATAATTTTAGGATGTAAACAAACTGTCGTACAGTGACTAATTTGTACGTATTTAGCCGCAAATACAAAAGATCTTCCAGGTCCAAGGATATCAAAAGACACATATGGCATACAACCAAGTTCTACCATACCATAACCCCTACAAGAAAGCGAAAGTTAAAATAGTGTGGGAATTGACAGAGCGCAAGAGAGAAGCCTTAGAATGTGAACATCAACTCGATTATGTCAGCTGGGGGATGATTCCAGAGAAAATAAACAAGAATTGTTCCTCTATTCAAACATTTAGTAGAAGAATTTGAAGGAATTCAACAATTTATTGTTATTCATTTTAGTATATAGGTATGTAGTTGAATTTTGTTTAATTTGTTTTTTACAGGAACATCTATGATGTGATAAATAAGCTGCAGGAACAAGGAATCTAACCCGGAATCTAATTTTCGTTTAAAGAAAGTTATATCAACATTGGTCATTCAGAAGTGTTATTGAACTACACTTATCGTATGGTAACCGTAAGTCTCAGTAACCCGTCATGAGATTTTCAATTTCATATACATACGTACGTACCATTCATATCACAAAGAGACGGTTTCAATCAAGGTCTGTTTTGCTATAACCATAAATGAGGACAAACTTTGGATTTAGTTAGAGTTTATTTATCTCAACCCGTCTTTGCACACGGCCAGGTAAATGTGCCATTTTCTACGGCTAAAAAGTGGGGTTACACCTAGGTGTACATTGACAAAACTTTTTCTCAGGGGCGATTATTGAAAAACAGTCTCAGAAAAGGAATAAAGTTTATAATTTTTTTCAATTGTGTTGTTTTGTAGTAGGTAAGGGTAAAGTATTTTTCAAGTTAACTATGGTTGTGTTTTCAAGTTAACTATAGGTTGTGACAGTAGTATAAAAATAATACTCTACTGCAAGATTTAGGTCTCCTGCACTTGGCATAAAATTTAGTAATTTTAACAATTGAAGCTTCTTTTGTGTTCCATGTAACAATTATTTCTTTTTCAAGTAACAAACATCTTTAATAAGATCTAAAAGAAAACCAAATCAAATATTCTTTTCAATAAAGCTCTCTATACAAGAGTAGATTGTAGTTACTGGACCAACAACAAGCCATTATATAAAAAATAACTTAATGTTAAATTTACATTATATAAGTTATAAGATAAAAAGTTGACTCTATGGACAAATTTTGCCCAATTGAAAGCAATCTAGGTCTACCACACGGTGTCTAAATTTGTTTTACATTTTTATTGAGATCATGTTTGTCACTTAAAAAAAACAATTGTTTTTTGTCGTCGTAATTCGCATTGATTATAAAAATAAGCTAAATTTGTTAATATATTTTAATAATATATTTTTTATACTATTATTTCACACCATACTTATTCTTAAAATTATTCAATTTGAAAAGAAAAAGCAACAATAAAAAGAAAATCAAATTTATTGCGACAAATTATATTTTCTTTTACTTGCGCGAGACTATTTTTTTTTAGTTGAGCCAATTTTTTTGGTTGTATATATGAATCCATAGAAACAACTTTATATCAACTTGAAAGTTTGATTTTGCAAAAAAAGTATTTTTTAAAGACAGCCAGTGTATATGCGGTCTAACAATTCCTGCAATGTACCGATTCACTGATCTACCCAATAGGCGGTCTACAGGTCCACTAGTGAAGGAAGTAAACAGTCTTCAATGAAGTGTATATTTTGATTCCCGGTAAAGATTTGGAACAAATACGTTTTCTATTGCTAGTTAACAAGATAGGTATGTTATATTTACTTACGCGTTCTAACCTGTTGCCTGCCTTACATCAAATTACTCCGCGTTGAAACGTTTAGTGTACACTAATCACATTCACAAGGCACTCCCCTACGGGTACTTCGTTTTTGTTTTCGTACTAGGTTTGGCTCCTTTACGGCGCCAGCTCTAAGCGCGGGCGCGCGAGCCTTGACAAAATCACGATGCGCATATTTATTCCAAAGAAAGGGATTACTTGAAAGAAGTGAGAATCACTTCAGTTAAATAATTGGTGGGTTTTTATTCAGTAAACAATACTTACTTATATTAAATGTCTTATATTGCTTTGATCAAGTAACTACGCACTTGGATGGATTTACTATTACTTCGTTGGAGAAATTGACATTTTTGGGACAAAAAATTCAATTACTTCTTTCAATACAATATTAGTTCTTATAAAGAAAGAATTTATTTGTCGACAGCATTTATCTGAGAAATTATTTTACTTAGATTGAGTATGTAATATACATATTAGTAGTATTAATACTATGAATACATGAAACTTCAGAATTCTAGTTTATGTAAATAATTTTGTGTCTTTTCCTATTAGTAAACAAAATATAAGTAAATATGAACGATAATTTTTTTTCTGATAGTTTAATATATTCATCAGCTAGTGTGCTACTCTGCCAAATAATATGTCAATGGGAATATTAATATTAAAAAAAACGTTAGAGAATATTCACTACCAATGCGAACCTCCTGGTAAAATTTTGAGAAAGCATCACTGCCCGCAACGTAATAATCGCCCTAACTGCCATCTCTTGTTTCGTATTGGTGCCTGCGTTTGAAGGCTCATTACTCAATAACTACTGAACAAAAAAAAATAAAGTGTGTTATACTCCTGAATCATTTCTATATACGTTGTATGATTATCAACACTTTCTGCTTCTCGGTTTAAACATGAGTGCGAGGGAAGTGAAAAAAGGTACTCGATTTTTGCTGTTTTAAATTACCGGCTGTGCCGGGTGACCCACGGCATAGGTACACCTGTTTATTTTTTTCCTTGATAAAGCTGGACGAATGAAATTTGGAAAAGAGTTAATATACAAAAAATGCCATTCTGTGGGATACTCTTGAGGTTAATATGACTTCCTGCTTTTCCTGCAATGACGTGATCATTGAAATTAAATTGAACTAAATCGATTTTGGCCGACATTGCATTACTAGCGCCCTCTAGCGTGATTTAATTGGTTTTTGGCCACTGAGTCATTTCTTACTTCCTTCGAGTAGTCCATTGAGTGACTTTGACTTGTACGCTGACTTTGATCATTAGGTCTTTTTTTTTTCGATTTCCTTGCTTCTAACATCATGTTTACGATAACAATTTTAAACACAATATCAAGTATTTGGTATCATTGTAATCGGAAAGATGTTTTTTATCGAATAATCAGGGTGTGGTCATTGGGTAACTCAGAAAAAAAATAACTCATTGGCAAAATAACAATTAAATCACGCTAGAAGGCGCCAGTAATGCAATGTGAATATATCACACAAAGAATATAGGGTATTCTTTGTGTGATATTTTCAATCAGGATGACATTCTGAACAAAAACATATCCATCGTCAATTTTTATCACCAAGGCAACGCAAAAATAACTTTTTTGTGTATTAATCGAGGTGGCTATTAATTGGTGTAAATAGTCGAAAATTGTCAAATAAACACTGACTAAATCGATTTTGGCAGACATTGCATTATTGGCGCCCTCTAGCGTAATTTAATCGGTTTTTGGCCAGTGAGTCATTATTTTCACGGGTACCCAATGGCTACACCCTGGTTATTCGATAGATAACATCTTTCCGATTACAATGATACCAAATACTTGATATTTTGTTGAAATTCGTAGCGTACAAATGTTGCAATGTTGCAAGGAAAACGAACAAAATATTGACCTAATGATCTAAGTCAGCGTACAAATCAAAGTCACTCAATCGACTACTCGAAGGAAGTACGCTGATTATTCGAGGAAAAACATTTTTCCGACACAATGCTTGATATTTTGCTGATAAGCGAAGCGTGAAAATGACGTTTAAGGGTACTTCCTTCGAGTAGTCCATTGGGTGACTTTGATTTGTACGCTGACTTTGATCATTAGGTCAATAATTTTTTCGATTTCCTTGCTTCTAACGACATTTGTGCGCTACAAATTTCAACAAAATATCAAGTATTTGGTATCATTATAATCGGAAAGATGTTTTCTATCGAATAATCAGGGTGTGGCCATTAGATACTCGTGAAAAATTGACTCACTGCCCAAAAACCCATTAAATCACGCTAGAGGGTGCCAATAATGCAATGTCGGTCAAAATCGATTTAGTTAGTGTTTATTTGACAAATTTCGACTATTTTCACCAATTCCTAGCCACCTAGATTAACACAAAAAAGTTATTTTTGCGTTGCCTTGGCGATAAAAATTAACGATCGATATGTTTTTGTGTACCGAATGTCATCCTGATTGAAAATATCACACAACGAATATAGGGTGCCATTTAAAATTTCAAAGATGACGTCATTTCCGAAAGAACCGGAAGTCATATTAACCTCAAGAGTGTCCCAAAGAATGACATTTTTCGTCTATTAACACTTCCCCAAGCTTCATTCGTCCAGCTTTATAAACAAAAAAGATAAACGGGAGTACCTATCTCGTGAGTCACCCGTCATAATAAAAAATTGTTCCCGGAATTCAACGTTTGTTCAAAGAATATATTGTTATTTATCTTTTGGATTTTATTTCTAAATAGGTCACAATCACTAGATAAATATCTAAAAGTATTTATATAGAGATTTTGGTTCGGTATTGTAAGTACTAGGTTGGTAGCAAATGGGGTTCAATTTGAGAACATAATTTCTATTGCATCAACTTGTTTCGAAACTGCCAGCCGGATTCAAACCTATACGAAAGTTAGTAATGCACACCAGAAAAACATAGAACTTTGCTAGTGACAGGTACCGATGACAGATGGAAAACACATCGAAGAAATATTTTTAATCGTATCCCGTGCTTGCCTACGTGCATATCCATGCGAACGTTCAGCGTAGAGTTGATTGAGCTGCAGGTGACAAGGGCCTGATTGAGAAATTCGGTAGTGACATATCGCGACAATCTCATAACCTGTCATGCAACGTATTAGTCCGCTAACTCGGTAGCGAACGGCGGCACAGAGCTGTGCGCCCGCCACGGGAGCTGCTTTCCGCCGTTCCCGTCGAATCGTTTAGTGTGCGCCTGACTGCCAATCTAATGTAATGTGCAGCACGCTGAAGAATATATATTGCGTCTGCCGATCTCAGCGTCTCCTACCGGCACCTCCGCCAAAATCGCGGCGCTTTGCCGAGTTGGCTTTTGCGATAAGCAACCTTTAACGCGGCGTACGTTCGCTGATTAATTGTTTGAATAATCCCGAAGGATCCTTAGAAGTTGCCTCCCGACGCTGATATTTGCCGCTACAGTCGATTTTCGAAAGCAATTATTACTTGTTAACGATGATTAGAGGTTCCAATATGCTCCGGTGTTTAATAGTAAATTTGCAAATAAGAGGCTGCCTGAAATTGCTAATTAAATACTTGTCGCGCAATTACAATAAACAATATCAAAATAGTTTTATATTATAATTTGAAGAGAAAAGATTCGAGTGTAAATACAATCCTCCCAGCACTCGGTAAACTTGACTTATGATGAAATAAATGATTATGTTTTCGTTTAGACGACTTGGACGAATTACTTTGACTGATTAAATTTAAATTTAAATTTAGCAATTTTTGACCAAATTTGATTGGACTGGCTTTTAGAAAAGTAAAATAGTAAAATGAGTGTGCAATAGGGTGGTCCAAATTTATACAATAATCGGTTCCTTTTCCGGAAAAAAGTCCCCCAAAATTTGAGAAAAATCGGTTAACGTTAACACGTGACACCGAGCACTACAAATGTCTCATTTAAAATACATCTTTTTTCCTTTTTTTCACGTTTCGGATTTAGAACAAAAGTTGCGGGAGATTATTAGAAATTCTTGATAACTTCCCAAAGATCAAATCCAAAACCACTATTTTTGTTCCACCGCCCCCACCCTCTTCTGCAGTACCCTAAAAATGAGGCAAAACTTTCCCCGAATTTACAATTTTACAAAGTTACGTGATTTCTTATTTTTTTGACAGAAATTACTATTATTTGATTATTGACATTTTTTTGTCAAACTAATTTAAAAATTAAAAGATTGTTTAAACAATTACCATTTGTTTAAACAAAAATCTACAATATGTTACGAACTCATTTCTCCATTTATTAACAATTACAGTTATTAACTAATTAGCAACTGTTTAAACAATTACCATTTGTTTAAACAAAAATATATGTTGTTACGCACA
The DNA here is from genome assembly GCA_963966075.1 of Aphodius sticticus. NCBI lineage: Eukaryota > Metazoa > Arthropoda > Insecta > Coleoptera > Scarabaeidae > Aphodius > Aphodius sticticus. The sequence goes on along the minus strand of OZ014512.1, from coordinate 2,297,331 downwards.
TATTTTTCTAATTTTGCAGAAATTATTAGATTATTGGTATTTTTGTCATTTATTAACTAATTTGCAATTTTTTAAACAAATACCATTTGTTTAAACAACTACCATTTATTTAGACAAATATATACATTGCAATGGACATAATTTTCTATATTTTTTGCATAAATTATTATTAGATTATTGGCAGTTTTTTGACGTGTATCAACTTTTGTGTAATTGTTTAAACAAATACTATTTGTTTAAACACATATACCAGGCGACCCACGCCCTAGGTACTCACGTTTCTTTTTTTTTGTTTATAAAGTCGGACGAATGAAATTTGGGAAAGTGTTAATAGACAAAAAGTGCCATTCTTTGGGATAATCTTGAGGTTAATATGACTTCCGATTTTTTCGGAAATGACGTCATCATTGAAATTTTAAATGGCATCCTACATTCTTTGTGTAATAGTTTCAATCAGGATGACATTCTGAACACAAAAACATATCGATCGTGAATTTTATATCACCAAGGCAACGCAAAAATAACTCTTTTGTGTATTAATTTAGATGGCTTATACTTTGTGAAAATAGTCGAAAATTGTCAAGGAAACACTAACTAAATCGATATTGGCCGACATTGCATTACTGGCGCCCTCTAGCGTGATTTAATTGTTTTTTGGTCAGTGAGTCATTTTTTTCACGGGTACTCAATGGCCACACCCTGATTATTGGATAGATACAATTTTTCCGAATACAAGGATGCCAAATAGTTGATATTTTGTTGAAATTTGTAGCGTACAAATGTTGTTAGAAGCAAGGAACGCGAAAAAAATATTGACCTAATGATCAAAGTCAGCGTACAAGTCAAAGTCACCCAATGGACTACACGAAGGAAGTACCCTGATTATTCGAGGAAAAACATTTTTCTGACACAATGATACCAAATGCTTGTTGATATTTTGCTGATAATCGTTGCGTGAAACTGACGTGTAAGCGTACTTAATTCGAGTAGTCCATTGAGTGACTTTGACTTGTACGCTGACTTTGATCAAAAAACATATTAAATCACGCTAGAGGGCGCCATTAATGCAATGTCGGCCAAAATCGATTTAGTTAGTGTTACCTAGACTCTAGAGTTACCTAGAGTAATACACAAAAAAGTTATTTTTGCGTTGCCTTGGTGATAAAATATGACTATAGATGTGTTTTTGTGTTCAGAATGTACCCTTTTACTCGCAATGACATTTAGTTTCTAGAAGAAAATCGGTAAAAAGTTTTACATGGTATTATTTCGTTATTTTTAATATTATTACTAAAATTTATTTACTTTTTATTGTTGTAATGAGCATTGATTGTGTTATTTTTTCGTTTTACATTGTTTGATATGTATTTTATCTTTTATTTTTCTTATAGTCAGAATGACATTTGATTTCTAAAAATTAATTTTGCTGAAAAAAGGGTAGACTATTAGTATATTTATGATTTTTAATTAATGTTATTTTTTATTTTTTAACTGTTATTGTAATAATCGTTTTAATTTTTAATTATAGTTATGTCTATGTTTTAGGTGCTCCGCGAATTTTTCTTGTGATGAATAGTGCTCCCTGACTTCAAAAAGGTTAAGAACCACTGTGTTAGAACTTTAAAATAATTTTCATACAAACAGTAAATTCCAGCATTACAACAAAGACGGTCAAACAACACGGTAATCACACAATATCTACAATTTGCATATCTGCCGCCTGAATACCGACAGCCATCGTGTCTTATTGCCCGGTAACCTAACCTAATCAAAAGTTGAAAGGTGGGACCAAATTCTAGTCCACGCCGCCCTTAATTCTGATTTTTATACTGCTGGACTCGAATGGCGCGGGGCCCCCCGATGCGCGGGGCCTGTACCATTTGCTATATAGCTAATCCGGCACTGCTCAAGAGTATTCCAAATAATGGCATTTTTTGTCTATTAACACTTTACGAAATCTCATTCGTCTAGCTTTATAAACAAAAAACATAAACGGGAGTACCGATGGCGTGGATCACCCGGTATTGTTCATGCGTACTTAGCAGTCTCTTTAATACTGTTTCTTTAATCTTTGAGGGTTATCCCATTTCATTTGCACGGATTAGGAAAGCACTTTTGTTTTACTTTGCAATTATGCGGGACCGGTGGCAAATAACAAAAAAATAACGCTCTCTCGCGGCTGGCATTAGAGGCGACGCGACGGCAGCGTCAGCGGTGGATATTTGTCGGGCGCGTATTTACATAAATTCGTATCCCGAATGGATATTTTAGGGTCCATATTTTACCGTTTGAGCGGGCCGGGGGCCGGGCGAATTTCTCACCCGGCCGGGTCCGTAAGAGTTTTAAAATGAGGACGATTCATAAAAATCGACAAATATGGAAATTCCAGAAATTTATAGCCGAATGGCCCGATAATACATTATATCCGATGGATCCATCATCCTCCGGCGGAGATGCTTTACGACTTGACGCCCGAAACAATAAATTCGCTTTCTCAAGACCGAAATTGTTTTTCTTTGTAGTTACGATCCATTATCTTGAGATTGAATCCGGCAAAAGCAATTTCTGTTATTTATTTTTCCGTTCAGCAAATATTTTAGAGAATTTGTCAACCATTGAATTTTTGTACATAGGTAACTCCGCTTACATGGTAGGTACACAATATTTTGTAATTAGTATGCATCTTACAGCTTATTTTGCCGGGAAAAATAGATCATATTTTGGTGGTAAAATGAGCCCTGGAGTAGCAATTCTTTGACTTTTGTTTTGGTTTTAAACGTTCTTGATGGTAATTGTATGTACATTCCCTGTGTTGCAGAGTACAGTTTTATTTGTACAGCTTGTATTTAGCTGGGCTCTACTTATTCGGTATTGTAGTAGGTCCATTCGCTATTTTTTCCCGCATCATTCTGATCAACTGTGTGTGGTGTATTTGTCACTGTGTGAGGTGTATTTGTCGCTGTTGTACATAAGTAACAGCTACTAACATATCGGGTGATCCACGCCATAGGTACTCCCGTTTATATTTTTACTTTATCATACGCAGTATGTAAAGTATTGTAATCATGCCAAAAAAATCATGCTACGAATTTCAACAAAATATCAAGTATTTGGTATCATTGTAATCGGAAAGATGTTTCCTATCGAATAATCAGTGTGTCGCCATTGGGTAGTGTTTATTTGACAATTTTCGACTATTTTCACCAATTGTTATCGTAAAAATGATGTCAGAAGGAAGGAAATCGAAAAAAAGAGACCTAATGTTCAAACTCAGCGTACAAGTCAAAGTCACTCAATGGACTACTCGAAGGAAGTACAACATGACTCACTGGCCAAAAACCAATTAAATCACGCTAGAGGGCGCCAGTAATGCAATGTCGGCCAAAATCGATTTAGTTTGTGTTTATTTGACAATTTTCGACTATTTTCACCAATTCATAGTCACCAAAAAGGTAATTTTTGCGTTGCCTTGGTGATAAAAATTGACGATCGATATGTTTTTGTGTTTAGAATGTCATCCTGATTGAACATATCACACAAAGAATATAGCGTTTAATTTAAAATTTCAATGATGACGTCATTTCCGAAAAAACTGGAAGTCATATTAGCCTCAAGAGTATCCCAAAGAATGGCATTTTTTTGTTTATTAAACTTACCCAAATTTCGTTCGTCCAGCTTTATAAACAAAAAAATAAACGGGGGTACCTATGCCGTGAGCCACCCGGTATAGCAAAAGAATAAATATTGATATTTCTTACAATTTGTATGTAAAACTGTCCCAAAGTTGAGCTACTTTTTAGGTCTCACATGAGAACCTGTGTATGAAATAGAAGATTTCAAGTAATTTTGTTCAAATTATGTACTATTTTTTTGCATACATTTCGAAGGTACACAAATTATTACAGATGCCCACTATTACAACATTATGAAACTTTATGTTGTTCTCTTTATAATAGGTATTCAAAAACGTTCCCAGGCATAAGCCATTGTCGCAAATTTTATCATGCGAGGGCATCGTCAAACAAGATTATTTCACAAGTGCCCATTACCGATACAGCGCTACAACGCACGCGAACGTAGATTATGCCGCGATTATATCATAAATTCAATTCGCAAGTCAACCATAGTATATGAGAATGCAGGCAGTTTTTATAAGGGGCACCGGGGTGTGAAATTGAGACACTGCACACAATGCAGGCGGACCCTAGACACCCTCGGCCCTTTTTTCCGCGGACTGCGGTGGCGGGTCGTTCCTTTTTATTGGTTTGACGGAGGAGAGGACAATTTCGCTGGCGCAGCATCACTCGCCAAATAAATACCGGCTTATGGGGGTCGCTGTATCACCCCCCGCGTGCTCGCAGGACGTACGACATAATAAAAAATAATGAAATCAGTCGTCGGGCAAACCTAATTTCCGAAGAGCAGTCGCCGAAAACGGTCGAATTAATAACCCCCGACGAACGTATGAGTCGCCATTGTCGTTGGAATTAACGTTGCCCGGCACTTTCCGCCAAGATATAATACTAAAATTTTTAGTGGGAAAAATTCCCCTTTATGACTGTGCTCCATGCATGGGCACTTAACCGTTGTAGTACCTACGTACGTCCTGTCGATGGCTTCCGATTTTGTGGATCGTTGCGGATGCTTTAAAATTATAATAACGATAAGTTTTATTGAATCTGCGAGAAAGGTTTACCCTGCATTTTATTTTTATTAATTGGATTATTTTTCTATCTCAGTGTCATTATGTAATAGTTATTTATGTCACAAGTGCCGAAAGTACAGAATAGCGCGACGAGCGGTAATGCGGCGCGACGCCGAAGGCGGAGCGTCGCATGTGAGCGAGGAGCGCATGTCGGCAGGAGTGACGTACATCGTTTTTTGTGCTGCTTTTTGACTAAATATGTAAGAAAAAGCAAACAATGGTTATATTTCTGTATAGGAAAGGGTAGGTTGGTACCACTTCGACGAAACGACAAAAAACTAATTCAAAATCTGACAGATTTATATTTGTTCATACACTGGTAGATGTCACATGCGTACTAGCATACTAAAATAAAACTCAACCCATCGCTAAACATTATTTACAATTTTCTCAATTTATCGTTTTTAGAATTAGATATAACAACGGGTTGATATTCCTTATCTACAAACGATCAAATTGGTGATTTTGGTTTACTTGAAATTTGTTTTTTGTACTTTGCCGCTCTAGAGCGGCGAAGTTCCATAGCGGTTCTCCAACCTCTGACGAAATCAGCTGTTTTCGAATCTCACAGCACAAAAAAATTATTTTTTGTGCTGTCACACTCGAAAACAGCTGGTTTGTCGTTTTTAGAATTAGATATAACAACGGGTTGATATTTCTAATCTACAAACAATCAAATTGGTGATCATGGTTTATTTGAAATTTGTATTTTGTACTTTGCCGCACCAGAGCGGCAAATTTCCATAGCAGTTCTCCAACCTCTGACGAAATCAGCTGTTTTCGAGCACGACAGCACAAAAAAAAAATTTTTGTTTTAGGATTAGATGAGCTATTACAACGTTCATGCAATGCAGCCGATAACAAAGTACCAATGGAAATAACATCAACTTATATACTCAAAACATAAATATAAATGTTGTATTAGTAGAGTTTTTATATCTTGTTTTTTTTTTTAACATATAATAGTATATTATAATACAAGTTTTATAAGACAAAAATTGGCGCACGAGTTGTTTTCCCAAATGGAACGAGTGCGCCAATACGTCTTATAAAACGAGTGTTATGTACTTTTTTTCTACTTTGCGACATTAATTTTACATAAATTTCGAAAATTGTGGTTGTCATCTGACAATCTAGCGTAGTTTTATATTCAACAGTTGGTATTTGTGGTAAAATTCATAAATACGATTGACGCGAGCCAATAGCGATTGAGATGTCAGTCTTGTTTGGCACTTGACGTCAATGTCATCAATCTGGGAAAACTAAAAGTTACTAAAAGTTTGTGATCTAGTATTTTCATAACGACACCGAAAGCAGTTTCGTTATGAGTTTATAACGAACGCAAAGTAGAAAAACATTTTTTTAATTTAATAACTTTCAACTCACCAGTTCGACACAATATTACTATTATCTAATAGTGTAAACCTAAATGCGGTAGTCATTTAAAAAACAGCTCACATAGACCCACTAAAATATGTTAGGACAAATAAATTTTTATCAATATTTATCAACACATTTCTTTAATTAGAAAAAAATTGTCATATTTCTAAAGATTCTATGAATTTAAATAAACTGCGGGCGATCTAAATGTTCTATTAGAGTATCTTTCTATATTTCTTAATTGCACACCCTTAAAATTTTCCATTTTAAAAGAAACTAACTTCACCTTTCATTTACAAAAAATGGAAAAACTCGAATTTTTAACGAAAGTCACTCAATGGACTACTCGAAGGAAGTACCCTTAAACGTCATTTTCACGCTATTATTATCAGCATAATATAAAGAATTTGGTATCATTGTGTCGGAAAAATGTTTTTCCTCGAATAATCAGGGTACTTCGTACGCGTAGTCCATTGAGTGACTTTGACTTGTACGCTAACTTTGATCATTTGGTCAATATTTTTTTCGATTTCCTTGCTTCTAACAACATTTGTACGCAACGAATTTCAACAAAATATCAAGTATTTGGTATCTTTGTAATCGGAAAGATGTTTTCTATCAAATAATCACGGTATGGCCATTGGGTACCAGTGAAAAAAATTACTCACTGGCCAAAAACCAATTAAATCACGCTAGAGGGCGCCAGTAATGCAATGTCGGCCAAAATCGATTTAATTAGTGTTTATTTGACAATTTTCCGCTATTTTCACCAATTCATAGCCACCTAGATTGATACACAAAAATGTTGTTTTTGCGTTGCCTTGGTGTTAAAAATTGACGATCGATATGTTTTGTGTTGAGAATGTCATGCTGATTGAAAATATCACACAAAGAATATAGGGTGCCATTTAAAATTTCAATGATGGCGTCATTTCCGGAAAAACCGGAAGTCATATTAACCTCAAGAGTATCCGAAAGGGTGGTGTTTTCATTCGTCCAGCTTTATAAAAAAAATAAAATAAACAGTACCTATGCCGTGGGTCACCCGGTATAAAGGTCTTAACAATATCAAGATGGTGCAAAGAGACTTCTACTTCTGAAATAATACATGACAAATGAACAGATAAGATGTGTAAATGAACTGATAGTAAATGATATCACATGTCATGATGAATGTAATTTATGGCCAGCCTGGAGAAAATATACAATATTTGTTGACAATAATTTTGAATTATGAGTTTAGTTTTTCTCGTACTTGTTTTTCGAAGCAATTGTTAGTGACTTTTGACTATCACGAAATTGATAAAATGTTACTGACGTATGTATCTAGTTGGACAGTATTGCATATTAGTTGAAGGGAATAAAACGCGGCAACAGAGTATTAAACAAAATTCTAAGATAAATTACGATCAGTTTAAAGTTGCAATTGGGAGTAACAAAAGGCCTATATCGGACATTGTTCTAATAACAGGGACCGGCTCCAAAACGTCAATAAATTTACTTATGTTTTATCGTGTCTTACAGAGAAGAAATTGAAACCAACCCTCTTAACTGTTAAAGGAGCCGTCCCTTAACACTACAATTTCTAAGGCGAGCAGGCGAAACTTTAGCAATTAGAACAAAAGGCACCCGGGCAACAAACACAATGTAACAATTTAATGCCTACCTTAAATTCCGTCAGGAACATTGTTCCGAATTGAACCGCGGAACAATGAGGAGGCCATTATAGCGCGCCCTTCGAGGGAGCGTCTAGCATAATATGACATGTGCGGGCCTTTGGGGGCCCTCAAGACGCAACCTCCTGCAACAAAATCGACAGGGGATTCGCGAAGGACCTCCTTCCCCCAAAGACTGACAACGCGAACTTACAATGGCAGAAAAATGTTAACAAATTGAGATCTGTGGTCGTATGTGCAGAGTAGAGTGAGTCCCTTTAAGGACACCCTTGATGAAACAACTGTCGCGGTGTATAAATTAAAAGGGTCGGTTTACATTGTCATCCCCCTTAGTTAAGCGATGATGGTCGGTTGTGTTGTATAGAATAAAACTGTGTCAGTAGCTTAAGTTTGTATGTAATGCCTGCGTAAATTAAAGTTTAGGTGACCGTGATGGGTAGATTGAAATTGGAATAGATCTTGATTTCTGGTGTAATGTGAAGAAGAATATCAACAATGATTCGCAAATACATACATTCAAATACGCACATTTTGAGTTGGCATTCTTATTTAGCGTAAATATTTACATCACCGACTTGTCTTTTCTTGTCATATGGATCTCAAAGGATATATGAAATTAATAGGACACATGAAGTAGACTTAAACGTATTTTATTTAAAGAAAACAGCGGATTTATTTTCAATGACAACACGTTTTCAATAATAACGACTTTATTTTTATAAGGGATGCATTTTAGTACCAAACATTCAGATCAAACCTGGTTGCCTAAATATTGGAGCTATACAACAAAATAAGATATTAAATTCTGGAAATTATATTGTTTTAACTGCCACCACAGTTGTCCATGCATTAGGCTATCCGCTGGCTCTATAAAAAATAAAATAGCGCGACTGAAATATTGACATGCGAGTGAATAATAGCCATTAGGTGCGAGTCAAATCCGACGTTCTATTTACGATTAAAACGACTATATTTCTTAAAAATAGTTCATAAACTGACATGGATGATAGTTACGGTGTACCCAACTGTTATCATTAGTCTCAGAACAGACATTTGTGGGCATTATAACTCCATAGATAAGTACATAATGAACAAATGTATGTATTTGTCAGTCGTAGATAATTAGTATCGTTGATTGCATATAGATATAGATTGTTAGGCATGGGTTAGTTGGGGCTACGACATCCAGAGGTCCGGGGTTTGAGCCAAAATCATTCATAAATTATATCGTTTTTGTCAAACCACTGCCCTCTGGATGTCATGGCCACAACTAACCCATGCCTAACTATCTATATCTACATACAATCAACGATAGTATGGTGTTTGACGAGGACAATGGATAATGTAATTGGCGTCATGAAGTTTATAAATATGCGAATGAAATTATTGCCATTAAATGCTAGACGTTTACCTACGACATGGGCCCAAAACCTACATCATCACATCATTTTATAAATGTATGTCATAGTGTAATCACTATTATAAGAGTGAAAGAATGTTTGGAGGCCTGTTTACAATTACAATCAATTATGTAAAAAGAATGAGATATTTGATGTAAAATTGCGATTTTGTCTTAGAATTAGTAGAAAATTAAATATTATTCACATTATTACTAACAATTTTTGTTTTATTTAACTACTTCTTTCAGTAAAAAGCAGCAAATGTATAATAAATTTCTCAAGTCTACTGTCAATTTGTTTAAAGTGATATGTTGTAAAAAGTAGGGCTTTTCGGTTTTTTAAACACAGGTTATAAAACCGGTTAAACCGGTTTCTTGCTTAATTTGCACCTTTGAACTCGTGTACTAGTTTTATAAAATAATTAAAAATATTACTAATAAAAGCAATATAGAAATGAAAAACAAATTCATGAAAATGTATTGATTCTTTTGTAATGCAAATTTAATTCACAGTAAAATATTTTAACTTTTCTTTTTTAACTTATTGATTCTCTCAATTTCTTAAGAAGTTAGAGCCGTTTAAAATACGATTTTGTTAATAGATCAAACGGTTGTAACTTTTCAAGGAAGAGATATCAAACTATCCACTATCGGAAAGAAATCGGGAATTTGAGAAAAAAGTGGGCCAGCATATATAAATAATATGCCATATGATCTGGTATCTATTTTGGTGATCTATTTTGCCATTTTTTAACGTATTGTATTATAACTTTTGACTCTGTGCATATTAATAATACTTCAATTGGACTCGTGCCAGAAAAAAAATATTTTCAAATGCATGTATTTCCTGTAAAATATTCCTCCTTTTTGGAGTTGCATTATTAGTATAGCAAATTGGCGATGTGATAGGTAAAAAGCTACATTTATCAGAACGATGCTCACGGGAAAATCAAAGATAATGGAAAAATTAATTTAGTTCGTACCTTTCCATTTATTATATTATATATTTAATGTTTTATCTAGAATTTGCAAAATATAAAGGAATCATTGACAGGCAATGTATGTATTTTTATTAATCTAGGTATTTTCTTGATATGGTGCAGGTACATTTTATTGATTTTGCCGGCCAAAAATCGACTAACGGTTTTAGCCGTTTTTTTAGAAATTGAACATTCGAAACCCGCTTTGTACTTTATCATACGTAGTATGTAAAGTATTGAAATCGTGCCCAAAAAAAATACATTTTAGCGGAAATGTGTTTTTTTGGGTCCCCTGAACATTTTTGACCAAGGTACAAAAAATGTCTGTGTGTATGTGTGTGTATTAGGGTGTATCGAAAAAACTTTTCTTTCGAAATTAAAAATTTCAAGTTGATAAAAGGTTGTCTCTACGGACCCACATATACCACAAAAAATAGGCCTAATTGAAAAATATTTAGGGCTCCCGCAAGAGATAATATAATATTATATAATAATTTTAATATAATATTATAATTTTCCTTAAAAATTCGAATTTTTTCATGTTTTTTTTTAATGAAAATTATGTGATTTATCTGTTTCCCAATATGCCCAATAGGTCGCACATAATAAAATAATTAATGACAAATAAACTTAATCAACATTTAAGCACATTTTTTAAATTATACGAAAATGGTCATTTTTCTAAAAGTTCTATCGAATCTAAATAAACTGCAGGCGATCTAAATGTTGCATTAGGGTAATATATTTTTGTACACGTTAATTTCGCACCTTATAGTTAAACCTTTTCTATTTGAAAAAGAAAAATCATTTAATCATTCATTAAAAAAAATTGTAATCTTTAAAGAAAATTATAAACTTTAGGCCTCCTGCGGGAGACCGAAATAGTTTTCAATTCGGCCAACTTATTTTGTGGTATATGTGGGTATTTAGTGACAACATTTTATCAACTTGAAATTTTGAATTTTGAAAAAAACATGTTTTCGATACACCCTAGTGTGTATGGATGTGTGTGTGTGTGTGTGTGTGTGTGTACCCGTTTTTTGTGGCGACGATTCCGGAGAAACTACTAAGGTATCCGGACGAAACTTCATATTTAGAAGTTTCATGACAAAACTTAGAGCTAAAAAGCATTCTGTTGAAAAGGGTCCAAAGGAACTGGAGGTTGAATGTTAGCATTTTAGAAACATTTTGCAAATAAGCCGGTATTTCTGGAATTTCGTCGAAATAGTTAAATAATAAATTAAAGTAGAGGAAATTCTGAATAATTCATGACCATGACATTTTTTGATACTATCAATAGTTTAGTTGCATGAGCAAATTCTATTTCATCGAGATCCGTCGTACTGCATTAAAACTAGTAGCCAGGATATGTCAGAAATTTTTATTCTAATGACAGTAGGTAGTGCCAAACGCTAAATACTTTGACAATACCTACTGTCAATATGAGCTGCGTTCGGATATTGTACACCGTTTCACCCAATAACACGTAAGTGTCATTTGGACGATGTACCCGGTGTCAGCGGAGTACAATATCCGAAGGCAGCTTTAATCGACATATCTGTCTAGTTCTATTAGTTTTATTTTAATGCAGACATAGCCGATATTGATCAAATAGAATCTCATGCAGCTAAACTATTAATTTTATATATAGTATGATAAAGTCATGTGCTTGGCCACATCAGTTTTTTTTTCAGTTGGTTTAAAATATCAACCCTAGTAACCATACGATTTGGAACGATGTTGGTTGACATCTTGTAAACAGTTTTTGTCACTAATGTCGATGTTTTTAAATGAAACGTATATGGCAACATTGTTTGAATCTATGATTTTTTTGCACATAATGTAATTATGTACCTACTGTTGAACGATAGTCTATCGTTTTGCAGATAATTGTTTTTCTGCGTCAAAAGTGTGTGTCACACGCTGTAATCAGTTATTGGTGGTCGAGATGAGTTTGGGACATTTTCGTTTTGATGCGAATAGTGAGTAGATTACGCGTGATCAAATTTTCTAAGTAATATGAAATGAAAGCTTAAACCTTGTATGTACTATGAGTTTAGGGCGTAACCTTAAAGAATACGACAATTTAGTAAATACGGTAATTAAATAAAATTAATTCCTTTCGATTGCTGGCTGAGGAAATTATGTCATAAAAGATTCACACTTGAACAACAGATGTTACAATTTTAAAATAATATTCGGCTTATAACTGCCTAATCGTCATTGTATGCAAGATAAAATACATAAAATTAAGATAGTGAAAAAACATGTTGTAAAATAAAATTTAATTATCTAAATAAACAACAACCATTTTATATATTCGCCTTCTATCTATCATGCCTTTCGAATAAATATTGAAAATCCGCTTTCACATTTCGTTCTTTGTCACATCGGTTTGTAACTAAAATAGACCAATTAGTCATTAGCTGGGAAAACATGGCTCGTGGCTATCTGTCAGCTCACCGTCACACATGTGGCGGTCGTCCCCTACGCGAGCAAATATGCACAGACGTCACATTTAGCCCTCTGGATACGAATACCCCTAATTTATCCGTAGATTACGCTGTTGATTGAAACCAGGGACCGACCGGTACTCCACACAGAGCACCGCGCCAGGATGTCATTCGCCAAAAAGTTCGCCACAATAGAATCATATTTCAACAGGCACAATACAAGAGCAAAGGGGTGTTTTTGTTGTAAACGTATTTGTTCCGCTACGTTAGGTATCTATTTTCAAGGGCATGTGCGATTAATTTATATATATTTTTTCTTCTCTGTTCTACAATAGTTTAATAATTAAATTTGCACCCGGTCTGTGATGAAGTCATATGTAACGTGGTGTACGCAGCCACCCCCGTGCATATTGTAATTTATGAGTTTGCGATGCATGTATTAATGGATTATTGATTTTATTAACCAGCGGATTCGGGAAGATATTTCAATTATGTTTCACCCCATGGTGCACTCGATATAGATAATATCCGGTGAATTAGGGGATCGCAGAGATCTATCATCATAGATTATATTTATTGGGACTCAAAAATAATGGATATAATCCAATTTTGTTGTGGTGGTCGATAATAGTATCCACCTACTAATTCGCACTATATTTATAACTTAGCGATATGCACAGAAAAAGTATTTAAAGTTTATTGCAAATGAATAAAAACAAAGATACAAATAAAAATAATATTTAAAATAAGTAATTTGCAGTACTTTGTGGGATGAACTATACGAAATGGTATCAAAAAAAGTATCTTTAGATAGAATTTAGAACTGCGTTTCTTAACCTTTAACTATTTACTTATGTATTTAATTTTTTAACTATTTATGTTACCTCTTCCAAACGGTCTTTCAAGCTCTTCCGGTCAAACGGGGTTATTGTGAAAGCACACCTATCATCCATAATTGAAAGAAATCATTCAGATGTTTTGATAGGGTACTGAAGGATCCGTCTTTTAAAGACAAGTAATATTATACCAGTTATTTTTAAAAATATTACTTTGATATTTTGATGTCATATTTCTTGTATTTTACCCCTACAAGAACGTCTGCTAAGCACTTCCAACCAAAATGGGGTTACGCACACCAAGTTATTTCTATACCGGGTGGCCCATGGCATAGGTACTCCCGTTTATTTTTTTTTGTTTTGGGAAAGTTTTAATGGACGAAAAATGCAATTCTTTCATGCAACTCTTGTGACTAATATGACTTTCAGTTTTTCCGGAAATGACGTCATCATTGAAATTTTAAATGGCACTGTGTATTCGTTGTGTGATATTTTCAATCGGGATGACATTCTGAACACAAATATGCAGAGATCGCGATCGTCAATTTTTATCACCAAGGCAACGCAAAAATAACTTCTTTGTGTATTAATCTAGGTGGCTAAGGATTGGTGAAAATAGTCGAAAATGGTCAAATAAACTAATCGACTTTGACCGACATTGCATTACTGGCGCCCTCTAGCGTGATTTAATTGGTATTTTGCCAGTGAGTAATTTTTTTCACGGGTACCACATGGCCACACCCTGATTTTTCGATAGATAACATCTTTCCGAATACAATGATACCAAATACTTGATATTTTGTTGAAATTCGTAGCGTACAAATGTTGTTAGAAGCAAGGAAATCGAAAAAAATATTGACCTAATGATCAAAGTCAGAGTACAAGTCAAAGTAACTCAATGGACTCCTCAAAGGAATTACCCTGATTATCCGAGGAAAAACATTTTTTCCGACACAATGATACAAAAGGCTTGATATTTTGCGGATAATCGTAGGGTGACACTGACGTTTAAGAGTACTTCCTTCGAGTAGTCCATTGAGTGACTTTGACTTGTACGCTGACTTTGATCATTAGATCAATATTTTTTTCGATTTCCTTGCTTCTACCAACACTATTACGCTACGAATTTCAACAAAATATCAAGTATTTGGTATCATTGTAATCGGAAAGATGTTTCCTATCGAATAATCAGGGTGTGGCCATTGGGTACCCGTGAAAAAATTGATCACTGGCCAAAAACCAATTAAATCACGCTAGAGGGCGCTAGTAATGCAATGTCGGCCAAAATCGATTAAGTGAGTGTTTATTTGGCAATTTTCGACTATTTTCACCAACTCATAGCCACCTAGATTAATACACAAAAGTTATTTTTGCGTTGCTTTGATGATGAAAATTGACGATCGATATGTTTTTGTGTTCAGAATGTCATCCTGATTGAAAATATCACACAAAGAATATAGGGTGCCATTTAAAGTTGCAATGATGACGTCATTTCCGGAAAAAACAGAAGTCATATTAACCTGAAGGGTATCCCAAATAATGGCATTTTTTGTCTATTAACACTTTCCCAAATTTCATTCGTCCAGCTTTACAAACAAAAAATAACAACCAGGAATACCTATGGCGTGGGTCACCCAGTATATACTTCTAAAATTGCAAAAAATTTAACGTGTACAGCACACACTGTACACAATATATATACACAGCCGTTAAACTAATAGTGCTCTCAAATTCCTGTTAGATGCCTGCCTTAACAAACAAATTTGCCACAAACCTAACCTCTAACCAAAAACATCATAATTTGAATTTAATCAATTACCGTAATTTCCACAATTAACCTAACGTTCAAATGAAGCATTTGATTAAATTTCAAACCTTCGGACCACCTCGAGAAATGTTTGTGGAAGAACGGGGTGGCCACGCAGCTTGGCAGCTTACGAAGCAAATTTACCGCAAACATAACATCTAACCCAAAATATAGTCATATGCACCTTCAAATCACTATTCGCAATACTGATAGTTGATTACAACATTAGCGTGGATAGGACGGGTTTAAGCTGACTTATATACATAGATATTTATCTACGACTCTCATATAATACATTCATTGCATGCCTATCTATGACTATATTATATGATGACAGTAGCTTTGTATAATAATGACAGGTCGTTTAAATAATGACTTCATTATTCAAACGAACTGTCATCATTACACAAACATACTGTCAAAGTCTGTCAAAACTTACGTGGATGACAGTAATTTGACAGTTTGCCTCCCCAAAATTGACAAAAACATTTAAAATGTTTGATATAAAATGGAGCATGGAGAATAATATACTATGAACTGAATATAGTACCATATTTTCCGTGGGCGGACTGGCCGAATGGTAAGGCATTCCAATAGTGATTCCAATACGACGCAATATACGGTATTTTAACTGTTTTAGAAGTTTCATGACCAAACTTAGAGCTGATTGTTCAAAACGGTCTAAAGGAACTGGATGCTTACTCTGAGAAACATTTTTCAAGGGTTTTGCAATTGAGCCGCCATTTCTGTAATTTCGTCAAAATAATTAAATAATAAATTAAAGTAGAGGAAATTTTGTATAATTTATGTCTAAGACATTTTTTGGTAAAATTAATAGTTGTGCTGCATAAGCAAATTCTATTTCATCGAGATCGCTCGTACTGCATTAAAACTTGGCAGACAGCAGTGAATATCTTACCTTTTCAAGGTGGTATGTCAAGCATTTCCGTTCAAATATTGATATGCACAGGAAGTTATTGGGTAATCATATATATTTTTCTATCATTGAGAGAAATATTATTCAGGTTAATTGAGAGGGTACTGATATATACAATTTTAATCACTAATTAGCGTGATTAAATATTGTTTAGGCCGGAATTGCTTAATTCGACATTAGTATTTCCTTGTCTATATCGTTTTATATCAAAAGTAAAGTTTTAGTAGTGATGTTTTATGAGTGTATGTCGCGGCCTCTCGGTCTAACAGCTCTTAACTGTGTTTGTTTGGAAATTTTAAAACGTGTTTTTTTTAACAAATAAATAATTAATAAAGAATAAAATTCCTATTTTCATGAGAAAGCACGATGATAGAACAGTTATCCCAATTTTGTCAACCCCATTAAATAGATTTTCGGCAAACGGCGAATTAGACACTACTTGCCCCTTTACATGTTCGTAACATTTACGGTTATTGAGATATAAGAACGGTCATAAAAATTATTATCACCCACTTTCATCCCCTATCGTAGGAAAATGGTGAAATACCTACGTTCCATCATAGATTTATATTTATGGAGAATTATAAATAACAATGTTCATATCTGTAATGTCTCCGGTTTTTGTTATGTTCACCTTTTTCAGAACGGAATTGAAATGATGAATCAGTCGATATAAGATGAAAACTGTATCTAAAGTAATTAGTATAAAAGCGGATTAATGGTCGGATCAATATACATGCGATATGTGATAAACAATAGAATGTTTGATATGCTTATGGAGAGGTGATGAACTAGGCGTTAAGAATTTTTTGACATACATACAACAACCTTCATAACAAACTTAAATTTACTTTAGAGATCGAAAACAATAAAACCTTGAACTTTTTAGATTTATCCTTAACTAACCATAATTATATTATCGAATACAATATATATATAGTAAACCCACTGCAGTACATACCATAATTCCGTGTCACTCATCCCATCCTTTTTCACAACGCATGGCGTCATTTCGTTTCCTTTTCAATCGTTGTTTAAAGTACCCACTCAATTCCAACTCCCGAATTGATGAATTAAATCACATTTAGGTATAACCTTGCTTCAAACAATCTTTTCCCTTTAAAACATATCAATCGTCTTTTACAACAAATCGTTAACCCCTCTGACCCACTTTACATACCTAAAAAAGCCAATGACAAAATATAGAAACAATTCACTTACAATAACGTCAATTTAAAACAACAAAATTTTACACAAATTTAACAATTATCCCGGTTTTAAAAGCAATAATACGATCTACAAATTACTTTCAAATGTCAAAAACCCTAAATCGGTTACCCTAAATCAGTCAAATGCTCTAATTGTGATGCTGTTTATGTAGGTCAAACCGGAAGGAAGTTGGCAAAACGGATAGCGGACCACAAATCCAGAACCTCTTCTAACATTTATCAGCACAAAACTTCAACAGGCCATTGTATAAAATACAACTAACCTACACTTCTCCACAAATGTAATAAAAACTACAAATTAGACCTATTAGAACAACTCGAGATAGAAAAACCTAAAAGAAACCACAACATAAATTTATTAAATGATCAATTAGACTTCATGTTTACATTATAATTTTAAAATTTATGAACTTTAAGTTTCTTAACAATTTTTACTATCCCTCTTGCTAACTTCCAGACTTATGTCAATTGTTTGTAGTCATTCACACATTGCACAGGTACTTTACTATGCTTGTGTTTTTAATTACCCGACCGTGAGTAATCTGTTAAATTGTTATTTTATTGTCGTCGTACCAACGTTTTCTAATTGTAAATTTAGGCTGATGATGTTGTAATTAAACCCGTACCGAAGAAATTATATAATTTACAAAAGAATAGAGGCATTTTTTTTCAAGTATATTAATGTTACGGTTAAAGTGATAATGTGGTTTGTATTAATAATTACCGGCTGTTATTAAAAATAACCGCATCATTTGGTCAATGTGATTAGAAATACTTAAATAATCACATGGACCGGCTATTATTAATAATTTCCTAACGGGCACGGTAAAAGTGATAAAAACGTTACTTTTTAGAAAAGATCTTTTGTATACAGTCTTCAAAGAAGTTAGCTAAGTTATTTTGATTACTATGTAAGCCATTATATTTACTTACTCGACGCAAATCATCAGTACGGCTAGCCCAATGACCAAAATTACGAATAATACAAAACATTGATAATACTGAATGTTTTCTTTTGTCTCCCTTGTACTTTAGAAACTACTGGATATAATTGGTAATGATATTTGGTATTACACCCAAGGACGGCTCAATGACGAAAAAAAGAATATTTTATACAGAGTGTTCAAAAAAGTTAACCATTTTATTATCAAAAACACCCATTTTATATTTAATGCATATGGGTAGTTTTTTTGTAAATGTACAATTACAATTTATTAAGTAAATTCTCAAATCCCAATGGGGTATTCCGGTGTTTTTGAAATTGTCATTTTTTACAAAGTATGGGTGCTACTGTTTGCTACTTCACGAGTAATAGTATATTACATTACAAGAGCTGTAACTAGCATATTACGTACGAGTGAAAATTTAACATACGAGCCGCGAAGCGGCGAGTTTTGTTATTTTCCACGAGTATGTAATATGCGTTACAGCTCGAGTATTGTACATAATTTTACCTACGACCGACAATTTCAATAAATTGTATCAAAAATGACAAACAAATACAGGTAAAAATATTTGACGGTTAACCAATCAATGTATTCGCGCGACATCTATTGCAACTACGGAGAATTTTGTCTGAAGTGTCGAAAATTCCAGTACAAATTCAACATAAATTATCACGTGCAAGTAATAATATGTTACAGCTCGAGTATTGCACTTACTTACGACCGAAAATTTCAATATATATAAATTGTATAAAAAATGACAAATAAATAATCAAAATATTCGCGCGACATCTGTCATTATGACATTATGTCGTGCGTTAAAAACACAAACGCACAGCCAAAGGCACACGTATGTTATAAGCGATATACGAGCTAAGCAGTCCGTGACGTAAGGGACATTTACACATAAGGTCGTAGGTAAAATATCAAACATTGTTTTAAATTAAGAGAAATCGTTGTTTGAAGTTTGAATTAGGATTGGTCTTTGTGACGTCACAAAGACCGCTCAAAGTGAGCGACTTGACAACGTTGCTATATCTAGGGTGCACGTAGTAAATTTTTGTCTTCTGTTGTGTCAACGTTTAGAATCGCTCGTTTGTTGACACCTGCTTTGGTTATTGAGGTTATATCAAACACTTGTTCAAAATGTATAAACTCCAACGCCGACATTGTTCTGTGCCGGGCTATAACAGCAGTAGAACAGTAACTTCTGATAAGATTTTCTTTACATTGCCGACTAGCGAGATGAGAGATGTTTGGCTTCAAGTTTCAATGATCAAATCATCTCTCAAAAAAGGTACCTTTATTCGTTGTCAAACAACAGGGTCGCCAACCGTCAACTTGGCCGATCAGCTGTTCGAGAGCTGTCCGCTGTTGCCACCGCTACTAGGGATCGGTAATCATCGTGTATTTCCGAGGGTGGTCGGTGAATTCAAACGAAATGCACTTTTAATTGCAATTATCTTATAGAAAAACTAAATCAAAAAGATCATAGCTTAACTATATGAATCCTCATAAATTGTACAATAGGTTAAACCGAATATCTGCTTAAATTTTGACATGACCGGAATACCCTATTATCTTAAAATTTTGCGCATTTAATATTATTTTTTTTCAATATCGTATTTTCATGCAAATACATGCAAGAATAGGCGAGACTAGTTTACATACATGTTTTTACATAAATTGCACCGCACAAATGATGCAAACATTTTTGTATGGTTCTGTTCCTTACACGGTATTTTTGCTTTTGGCGTTTGACAATAAAGTACTATTTTATAAATAAAAGATTAAACATTGTAACAACTTGCCCCAATCTTCCCTACATTAGGTTGTCCATTACCTATACCTACCGTAAGCATATCTAATATCTGACGGATATAATCTGTTTTATAAGGCGGTTATTATAAAAGTGTTTATCACCAACCAAAAAAGAGACTTTTAAATACATTATTTATTTAGATATATGAAAAAATATAACAATAACACAAACATGCAAAAACACAATAATTCCAGGAATCAGTTTAAAAATAAAATATATTCTTAATAAATAAAATTAACAGTAGGTAACTCAAATTAAATCTGTATCACATTTGTGCAATAACAAATCAAAAATAAACAATATTTATAGTAAATAATAAAATAAAAGTACAATTCAGATACAGTTCACATTTGTGAACAAAAGAGGATGACGTCCTATTGTTACAAACTTTATCTTGCTTTATTTTTACAATATAAATTTAAAAAAATATTTATTGATACAAATTGCAAACCTAACATATAACAACTTTTCAAGTAAAAATTAAAGCAAAACAAACGTAGGAAATATAAGCAGCAATTGTATCAATCCTATGATGTGATACGGTTTAACCGTTCTTCCATCACACCATAATAATCATTGAAAATAAACAAAATCGCCTTGTATCTCAGAAAATAAAGCAAAAACATAATAAATTCTAATTGTAATTAGTCTGCTATCCATCGCCATATGCACAACCATATTCTTAAACAATACGAACATTATTGAACAATTACTCACACCTTCACCAGTTTTGTATTAAAAAGATAATAAATAATAAGTTATAAATAAAAATAATTTTTCTTATATGTATGTATGCACTGGCAGAATAATACAAACCGAGTTTCTAATTTACTACTTACTTAGCTTTTAAGAATTGCGCAAATAAGCATGACCCTAAGAGTTACACACTCGTGCATGCAATTAGTATGGATTGGCATCTTTTAGTCTCGTTTTGATAATCTTCCTTATTTTAGTCATGAGTAAGTTCTAAATAAGTTAGTCAGGAATAACGTCACTAAAGGCCCAACACTGAAAACCCAGTGAATAGATTCGTTGTGTGGCGATTATGTAGATACTAACAGAATTCCAAATCTGAGGCTCTATTATATTGTAGCATCACCTTAATGCAATATCGAATTGAAATATATCACATTGACCACAGTATGCTGGAAATTATTAATCATAGCCGGTTCATGTGATAAATTCTTCACTTTAACCTCGCCACTTGGCTATTATTAATAATAACCGGTAATTATTAATAATAACCTATTTATCACTATGACCGTAACATATATACCTTTGTCGACATGGGCACATTCCAAATAGAATGTTTGTAGCAAATCATATATCTAGATTTTGCATTTGCGAGTATTCAGATATTCGATGGATGGTGCTATGACTCACAATGTACGATCACGAGACTTTTATTGACGCAGCGAAGCGTTTGGCATCATTTACAAGAATCATATTATACCGGAATTGACGTGCAGACTATTTGTCGTGTTCGTATGATATTGGGTGCAGCTCAACCGTGCTGTAACGTAACTAATAGAACTGTCTGGGATAGTATACATACATGCAAAGCCTACGTGTTCCACATGTTCCTGAGTAGCAGGGACGGGCGACCGCGGTAACAAGTATCACATTTCATAGGTGTGATTTAAAATACGTCGACTCACTTGTGGATACGATCTCAAGGCGTGTGTTTTAAATTCCACCGCGAGCATACCTTTATTTCCAATTTACATATTTATAACTCTCAGCAACTGTACGCCGCGGCCGACAATACCGTTTTGCTCCTCTTGGTCCCTTTGTTCTCTGCTGTTTTTCGGACCACACGCATTTAATAGGTGGGGAATTAAAATAGACTGAAACGCTCATTAAACACCTTCTATTTCTTTTTTTCTAGGGTTCTTAAAATTATATACCGCTGTAAATCTCGTTGACTATAAAAAGGTACGAAGAATAACTTAATTAAATCACGATGTTGTATGGGAGGATACTGTCCTGCTAAGGCTGGGCGTATCTTCAAATCTACTGATCTATTTCATTCATAAAATTTTATTAGTGAAATTAAACTACATGGCATACATCTTCCTCACCAATACAAGTTGAGGAAGATGTACCACAAGGTTCCTTTCCTGGAGAGTTATTGTCTATTCATCAACACCGAAAAGAGCATAAGAGCTGAGATGAGTTCACAGCATGCAGTCAGAAATGTTCAAAATGTGAAAAATAAACTCTAATGTCGAATATATACCTCAATCCGTAAAATTTTTTGAAGAAACAAAACTACACAATCATTGACCAATAACCCAATCTTCCAATATCTAAATTTTACAAAAGGGTTTATTTTAACAATAGACGCTAGTACCTAATTATGCACTATGCGCAATATTATGCCAATCTCGGGAAGGACCCACCTTCCCGAGATTTCCCACGAGGGAAAAAGATCGCGAAACCCGTCATGAAACCCCATATATTTAGCAAATACCATCCGATAAACCTATGGAAGAAGAAAACCCCTTTCAAAATATTATCAAAGATGTATAATATTTTAAATCCTTTGAAAAGAACTTTATTGAAAATCGTAATAAATTGATAAGACTGGAGAGCATGGGTTTGCCAATGAAGTAAACGCCTCTACGATAAATTTCTTTACGCTAAATAGGATCCATATTAAAAAGTTTTTTTATCGCGTTTTTTTCTGAAAAAGGATTTTTTTACTGCAGGAATAAAAACAGAAAATATAAATACACAGTTTTAGGGTTACTTTAGGGTTACTCATCGTGTTAGAAGACCGGAAAAATTTTTCAAATATTAATTTTCAAAAACCTTACGCGATAGGAAAGTTTTTGGTCCGGATTTGGATTAAATGTAAGTATGTAATACTGTCCAAAACACTTATTTACTTTTTATTCATAAAATCATGTCCCCTAGACATAAGTTTCAGAGGAAAGAAGAGCGTTATAGTTGAAAAGAGAAAATTGATCAACAACCGCTAAAATTATAAACTAATCAAAAATGTTAGTTGCAGCGAATTACCAAAAACAATTAAATAGTAATTTTTGTTAAAAATCAACAAATAAATTAAAAATATTCGGGTTTCTTTTTCATCTTATGTCACAATCGTCACAAAAACACGCGTTGGATTTTCTGGTCATTTTGTTGATGCTTAACGAAATTACAGAAATGGCGGCTCATTTGCATAATCATTGAAACATGCTAAGAGTAACCTTCCAGGTCCTTTGGACCCGATATCTTTAGTGGTTTCTATGACCATTTGACAATGACTTTTGACAATTCACTTATAACGACCATATATCTTCATATAGTGTGCAAGAATAGTGCGTATAGGAAATTAGTTTTCCACTACCAACCTTTAGATCAAGTTTAGGAGGGAAAGTTATCATCCGATCTTGTTGAAATGTTTACCGCTTCTTACTGATGTTAGCACATATATTTTACCATTTTACTAAGACATTTTCGTATGTGAAAATGGGCGTGGTTACGCAATTCTTATGGCATACAAGGTGCTTTGATGCTTAATCAATTTCCACACCATTATAGAGTTGTACGGTCGAGTATTTACAATTAACTTCAAAACGATTGTATAAAAAATGTAATTGCCCTTTATCCTAGGTCAGGGGTGGGTCAACAAGTCGATCGCGAAGCCAATTTTGGTCGATCGCTTGCGATGTCTTGACTTAATGTGTGATGGTGGGTTTAGTCACTTTTACATAGTAGCAAATAAGCCTGGCTATAACCCTATTAAAAAACGGTTGTTAACTAATTGCCCAATGTACTACTTGAACAGTGAAGAACCTTTGATTTTCTCTCTGAGTATGTAACCCTATTGTTAGCGAATGTGGAAGATGAAAGATAGTTTCGAATCAAGAATCAAGTTTCGATCTCACAGAACTGTCCGTTTACCGATAGCAGTTTGTTGTTTATCGCATTGTAACAAAAACCGTTGACAGTAAAAATTGAGTCTAGTTACTTATGTACATATTTACAAATAAGCGTGTTTATAATCCTCTATAACTGGCCCAATATCTGAATTAATCCAACAAATAAAATAATTCCTAACACGGCCAATCCTGACTATAGCTTTGCTCTCAAAGCCAGTCTCCAGAACTATTGTCCTCAATGATAAACTTGGTATCAGTAACTCATTAAAACTTCCATTCGACAATTCATAATTTGCCGAGATTCAAAGGTGTTACTCATTCAACAATAATCAAGTTGCCAACATGTATTTCTTTTCCTTTTGCGTTCAAAACGCTAACATTTTTAACTCAAAACATAGTCAAATAATTGCAACAAGCAAACCACCTTTCGCAAGGGGTCATCCTTTCAGCTCATGAACATAAACAAATAACCAAAGGACTAATCATTCAGTTTAAGAAGATAAACATATACAGGGTGTTTACGGTCTTGTGATTTTATTTTCAAGAGGTCAAGAGGATTAAACATCCTAAAAGAAGGGCATTAACGTAAAAATGTCACAACAAAAGTTGCACAATAATAGAGATATTGCTGCTAATTTTTGTTTGTTTTTATTTTTAAGTGGTGATTAAGCATATTAAACGGAACATATTTTTTAGTTTTTTTATGGAATCCATTTCACTCTAGTTGTTCAAAATTATCACCGTGTTGCTGAACACAACGTCTCGCTCTACGTATCCATGAATTACCATAATTTACTAGGCCTTGGTCTTGCCGTCGAATTGTCGCCGCAGCTGCCTCAACGCGGTTACGAAGATCATCTAGATCAATTATTTCGTTGGTGTATACCATGGTCTTCATACCGCCCCATAAATAGAAATCCAGGGGATTAAGGTCGGGTGACCGAGGAGGCCATAGAACAGGTCCACCTCGACCAATCCACTTATTTTCATACACATTATCTAAATGTTCGCGAACTAAGCGATTAAAATGCGGCAGTGCGCCATCTTGAAAAAACCACATTTGTCGACGTACATTCAAAGGAACTTCCTCCTATAGTTCCATCAAATGATTTTGCAAAAAAAAGAGATAATCATTTCCAGTCAATCGATTTAGCAACACAAATGGGCCAATAAGTTGTCCGTTGACCAGTTCGGACAAAACGTTTAACGAAAATCTGTGCTGGAAATGATTACGACGAACAGTATGTGGATTTTCGACAGCCCAGATATGAGTATTATGACAGTTATTTATGCCGTTACGTGTAAACGTTGCTTCATCAGTAGCCAATACAATGGAAGAAAAGTCTGGAATTTCAGCATGTTTTTGTAGAAACCATTGGCAAAATTGTAAATGTAAAGGATGATCTTCAGGTTGCAAAGCCTGTACTTTTTGTAGGTGGTAAGGATACAATTGATCCTCGCGCAGTGTTCACCAGACAATTTGATTTGAGACATCTCCTTGGCGAGATATTTGTCGAGTACTGGTAGAAGAATCTTCTTCAACAAGATTTAAGATTTGTTCTTCGGAATCCAAAATTCTAGGAATAGGTGTTGATCTGTTAGTAAACCGCACAGCATACAATCGACTGGCAGCAGCAGAATTCTGGCGTACTTCCCTATAAATTAACAACATGTCAACGTATTCACTATTGGTGCGAAGGACCATTTTTTACTTTCCTTATTAGAATTTATTTGAGAGAATTTATATCAAACCAACCGAGCAGTAACAACTGATGAAACACCTTGACAGATGCGAAAAGTTAGTGTCATCAGCCTACTTACTAAAAAATTCAATGATAACTTTTAATCGTTTGAATTTAGATTTACTTTGTACAAGTGGTTGATCAATCGTTTTAGCTTTAATAACTTTTTTTCAAGGTGTTTAATCACCCTCTAAAAAATAAGACAAAAAAAAAGTTAACAGTAATATCTTTCTTATTATGCAACTTTTCTTAAGACATTTTTACGTTAATGGCTTTCTTTTAGGATGTTTTATCACCCCTTGAAAATAAAATCACAAGACCGTAAACACCCTGTATTAGCAAAGGGCCGACCTTTCATCTCCAACAATATAAACAAATATTATCAAATTGGTAACTTTTCATCTCAACACGATAAACAAATATTAGCAAAGGGCTCATCTTTCATCTCTAAAATTAAGCAAATATTATCAAAGGGGCAACTATTCATCTCAAGACTATAAACAAATATTAGCAAAGGGCTAACCTTTCAGCTCAAAACCATTCAGATATTAGCAAAGAATTAACCTTTCAGCTCAACAAACTAAATTACCTACCACGCCAGTAAAGGGCTGACACAAATATGTATTCGCCAAAAGCTAACCTTTCAGCTCAACAAAATAAATAAATTTTAGAAAAGGACTAACCTTTCAGCCAAACAAAATAAATTAACAATTGTGTAAACGAGATAAAAATATTAGCAAAGGGCTATCCTTTCAGGTCAAACCCAATCAAAGTTGTTAATATTACTCGTAGTTAAACAACGTAGGTAGATAAACAAGTTGTTTCAGTACGAGATGAACTCCCACGATCTATTGATAGATTAACAAAAGTCTAAAATTTTTAGAAAATAAGTCTAAAAATGGAAAGCTGGTTAATCGACGGTAAGATATAAAGGAGAAAGGTATTTGTCGGCAATTCCGTCATACGAAGATCGACGGAATTGCCCGACAAATACCTTTCTCCAAGTCTAAAAATCTTGCATGTTCATTTTCCTGGCAAAAAGTGCCGCTAAATCTTAAAATCAAATTTTCAACCATACTGTGCATTTTTATAATGAACTCTGCAAATATGAAAACTTGAGGCAAGAAATTGATTTTCTGTATGCCTTTATATCGAAAACTTTATAGGTGATATACAAAACAAAAAAAAATAGTTTTTAACATATATTTTGCGTATCTACTATCCATAGCTCGCGGGAGTGCTACGCCTATGACAACATGTCGACCGCGGCATATTTCAAAGATAAAAGGTAGATTTTAAGTGGACAAAAGTTGGCTACCCCTGTCCTAGGGAATTATCTAGTCTTCAAGATTTATGATGAACAGTTTTACTGTGCTAATGATATTAACACAAATACTCGACAGAACCAAATATTTGTGACTTTCCATATACCTACAACTGTATAACTTCTTTAGCGCACATGATTAGTATTTTTGCCACTTGATTTACAACGACTAAATAAGAATTTGATTCAACAAGAAAATGCTGAAATAACTGGACTACTAGATTACCAACAGATCGCATTTTACGTGTTTTACTATAAATGCTAGTGGTTTTGAGCAAACCATAAAAATTGGCCATACATTTTTACACATTGTATAATTAGTTTAGTTAAGTTTAGTTTGGTTTACTTAAGAGAAACTGTATTAAAAAATTAATTGAAATAAAAGTAAACTTTATATAAATATCAAACGGTAGAATTTTCCTAAAATCTCATAAGAGCAATCCCTTAAAAATTAATATTTGCTATAACACGACGTATCATTAAAATTTGTTTGAAGGTTCTGTAACATTTTCTTCCTCTGGACGACTTGACGACTTAATCATATGCCACGGTAAATCCGACCGACGATAAAAAGGATACCGAATAACTTAATTAAATTACGATGGTGTATATAATGCGATAAAGTTGTGTGATATTTGGAGGTACCCGGAAAGTTTGCAGATTAAATTGGGAGGCAAGATGAGTGTGGGGCAAGCAGTGGAGTTTCGAAAGGCCGTACATATAAGACCCTAATTTGTGCAGCGATACATGCACGACCCTATACAGTCAATAGCCAATGTCGGGGGTAACTTTTAATAACCTAGAAGTTTTTCCATTAAGCGAATGAGTTAACCACGCTCACAGCACCCCGACCAGCCTGACTCTTCAAAAGTCTACTCGACTTAATTCTGTTAGTACCCATTTAAAACTATATGAGGTATATATTAAGCTTTCTATTTGTTCGCTGCTATCCAAAGATCAAGTGGTATTTTGCGTATGTTTAACATGCCATTTCCAGTAAGTCTTTTATTAAAGGTTCTATTAGGTATTTATTATATATTATTTTTGAGCTCATTCAAAGCAGTGTTTCCATTCTAATCTCTAGTCTAGAGCATTGTGAGAAACGATGCTTACTTTTTACCTTAGACATAGGGTTGGAAACCAAGGGAACATACACTACTAATTTATTTTTACTTATCCAATAGAAGTTGGCTTTATCGACAATCTATGATAATTTAATCTTCATTGAATATTGATGTTCCTAAAGATAGCACAGTGTATTGTGATGGGTTAAGAGCGTTAAGAGCACACTAGTAAACGGAATTTGATATAAAACATTAAAAATAACATTCTTTGACACTAGAGCAAAAGGAGTATCTCATAAATAACAAACTTTACCTAAAACTCTATGTTAAAAAATGACAACTTGCATTCACATATTTCATTTTTAAATATTTTGTAGTACCTACTATAGTTTTAGTTAGATTAGTTAGTTTTAGTTTGACTATGTTTCAAGAATGTTATCTACAAATATCATAATACAATCATGAAACTGCCGGAGATATTAGTGGGAGAAGTTGCGTTGTCAAAAAGGACCAATATTGCTTTGAAAACTGGTGTAGGCTTGTATCTCAGCTATTTTTTAATACATAATTTCTTTTTCAATGTGGTCGTCAATAAGGGACTTTGGGTATATGTTGATGTTCCTCCCTAATTGGAGTGCAAAGCAGCCTTTTCATTTTCAACGTTTCTGTTAGTTTTTCATTTTGTATTCAACTAAAATTTTTAAAAGTGGATTTTGCACAAAATAAAATAACCTATACTATACCTAAGTTTTCTAATGACATATTGAACAAAACTTATACAGCTATATGGGAACTTTTTAAATAAATACCAACATATTAAATGTATGTGGGATGGAGTAACCCCGCCTATCAAGCATAGTGATATGGTACATAATATGATAATGTAATTCCGGATTGATTAAATTGAAATTCAATTGTGTCTATTATAAACCAATAGCAATTCAAAAGTACCAAGTTACCAACGTTTCTATAAAAATGTTGTTGAAGAATCCTAATTATTCGTTTTATAATTAAATAGTATGTGATTAAACACAATATTCATATTTGAATTTTTAAACACATTTGATTTATTCAATGCGTTATGTTCACCTTTGTTCTCAAATGGAATTTAATGTAATCTGCATTTTGTTGTAGTGCTAATACAATAGGTACGTAATAATCAAAATTAATGTAATTTTTATTTTAATTAATGTAATATAACCTCGAATATGAATAAGCTTGCAGTTCACAAACAAAAAAATATTTTGGTTGTGACCACATGAACTTCCTAAATAAATGTTTACATGCAAATATCATATCGTAAATTAAACTGTTGGTAGAGACGCTGAACTGTGACGTGTAACTGTGATTGCCTATGATAATTTATCCGGTGCTGCCAACTTCGTATTATTAACAAAACAACTTCCTAATTATAGTGTGAGCTTAACGCAAATTTAAAACAGGTGCAAATTGTAGAAAAACAAACGCTTGATTTAATTCTTCACTGTTCTTTAATAAAAATTTAATGACAACAACGTTCTGTTATGTCCCCATCATCAGAGTAAAAATCGATAGCCTGTGATCGACAAGTTTTGATTTTCATATGTTTTGCATGTACAAATTTGAACCTTGAGCAAGTTCTGTGAGCAAACGATTGGGGTAAAGTTAGCTGGCAGGAAAGTTGTAATCGATGAAAATGTTGTTACCTTTTGTGTTTAGATGATGTATAGAGATAAAATATATAAAAAAACACCTGGAAAGCAAAACAAAAATTATTTTTGTTTCATATTTCCCAGGTTTTCTTTTATTAAAGAACAGTGAAGAATTAAATCAAGCGTTTGTTTTTCTATAACTTGCTAATTGGTGGAAGTTTTGTGATGACAGATGACTTGAGAGTTAATCATTATTGACATAATCTTCATAATATTTGAACACGACTTCTTTTTCAACCTTCTCCCAAACCTGCATCTTTCAATATCTTTAAGTAATTCGTTGTTTAGTATGTACCTAGCTTAATATTTATTTTGGAGATATTTATGAAAAAATAGGCAGACAACATTTCGTAAGAAATTTTTTTCGATTTTCTTGTACAGATAGTTTAGGAAACGACGCGACACATCAAAACAATTTAATGACAACAACGTTCCGTTATGTCCCCATCATTCCAGTGAAAATCGATAGCCTGTGATTGACAAATTTTGATTTTCATTTGTTTTACATGTACAAATTTGAACCTTGAGCAAGTTCTGTGAGCAAACGATTGGGATAAAGGTAGCTGGCAGGAAAGTTGTAATGGATGAAAATGTTGTTACCTTTTGTGTTTAGATGATGTATAGAGATAAAATATATAAAAAGAATAACCTGGAAAGCAAAACAAAAATTATTTATTTTATATATTTCCCAGGTGCTTTTCCAATATATTTCATCATTATATATCATCTGAACCATGGAAGGATCTGAACACAAGAAAAACCAATCTTTTTAACATTTGGATTTTTCCTGTAAAAGTATCTATTGTGTCGGATTGATTTATAGTATATTATTCTATGAGCAACTAATGTAAGCAATTACTCACGAGAACGAAGTTTGCAGCACGAGCCGTAGGCGAGTGCTGCAAAACGTTCGAGTGAGTAATTGCCATTACTTGCGAATGGAATACTATACTTTTTCTACGACTATACAACATTTTTTTAAAATTAATTTAGTGCGTATTGGGACGGCGGTGACGCGGCAGTACATATCGGTATTCTGTTTATGTCGGTAGTACAGATTTTTTTTCTAAAACTGTCAAGTATTGACAGCGAAGAAAAGATAACAAGGTATCTAACCTACAAAATGACATAATTATTATCCCTTGTGCGTATTGATGTATTAAATAAGTCACATTATAACACTTTTTTGGATGTTTAAATTTGTCGGCAAGCTCACCAAAATAGGCTATCAAAACATTTTCGGAAAATGAGCTTACATTTTTTTCTGATTCGCAATCCATAAACGCTGGGTATGTTTTTTTCGCATTTTGTCCTCGATTTTTCGGGCAATAAATTTAATGTGCAGATTTGCGCGGCTTGTATTACATCAGGTGGAGTACACATTTCCTCTTGTTCGCTATCAGAATCCATTTTTTTTATAATTATGATTAACGATTACAGTAATTACTGTACACTGTACGTGTATTTCGTTAAAATATCTGACAGATTAAAATTGTTTGTAGCGCTCGTCGTTTAGCGACGTTGTCAACGCCATGACAACGTCGCTAAGCCGTCTCTCTAAACACGATGGAAATGAAAATCCGCGCTATGATTGGTTCTACAGCCGTGAGAAATGAAATATTGCCGTGAGAAATGAAATATTTCTCACGGCTCGCGGGGTATGAGGAACCAGGAATGAAATGTTAGTCATGTGTGTGTGGAATGGGTAGTATTACTTATCATAAATTGCCATGATAATGAATGCATTCATCAATAGGAGTAGAAAAAAATATTTATCGTTGCTAGTTGACGTGTTTCTTCACACTAATGACCAAATATTTGTATGCAAAGTGTATAACGGCTGCTTGGCTAGTTCTAATGCTTGCTTCGAGAACCCCGATCTTTGTGACTTTGATACGTCTTCCAGACTCTCGCGAGACATAGCGAAAGACCGCAAATCAGGAGAGTGTGGATGCCACATTCACCCAAATCCGCTAACAGTCGAATTACCACAAGTCTCTATGGACGCAGATAGTAGGATAAAAATCACGCGTTCGGCGAGTGGCTCGCTTCTTTTGTACGCGCTCGCTTCGATCCATTCAAGATGGGTTTTTGACGCGGCTCATAGCATTTTTTTGTGTCTACCCGAAGGTATTATTTACGACAGGGGTGTGATTTATGACATCAAACACGTGCGGTGAAGGGGCTGTTCGAGCATCAATGCAACCCGAAAAATAGGTAACGAATGGAATAATTATTTAGTATTGAAATAAAAAGATTAAAAAATATTGAACACAATAAATTTACAAAGTTAAAATAGAAAATATACCAGATAATGATATTTATTTCTGTATTATTGGAGAAACGCAAATGCATATCAATAAACTAACCATCCGTATTATAATATTACTAATGAAAATTAAAGTTAATAGCAATATTAAATCAATAATTAATTAATTAAAACTAAAGAATATATTATTTATCTCTTTCAAATAAATCTTATCAGTGCCAAGTTATTCCAGTCTTATTTTGCTATGATGTCTATTGTATCGTTTTGGTACAGTTCTTTGATTACTTGGGCCGGCTGAGAACTACCTGGTAAGTAGGTATTATTTTACCCTCATTAATGGGAAATGTCGCACAGGTGCTTTTCGTACATTGGCGAAAAGAAATATTTATTCACTGTCAGACATTCAACAGTCATTCTTGTTTTATCTTTCTCGACAATCGCAAATTACGACTGCGATGTACAATAATGCCCTATATTTACTAAGTTATTGATTGATAATATCGTTGTTACATACCAGTATACCGGGTTGGTCAAAATAACCGGAGCACCTAAATAATTGTCCAACCGTAAACATTTTCAAAGCAAGAAACTCAGTTGTTTGATTTTAAACGAGCTATCGTCTAATAGTATATTATTATACAAGTTTTATAAGACGTCAAATTGGCGCACGAGTTGTTTTGGGCACGACGAGCGTAGCGAGGAGTGCCCAAATGAAACGAGTGCACCAATACGTCTTATAAAACGAGTGTAATATACTATTTTTTCTACTTTGCGTCATTAATTTTATATAAGTTTAGAAATTGTGGTTACTATATCGCGCTAAATTAGAATCTAGGGTATTTTGCGGGTACCGCGTGGCAGCACTGTAGTAAGTGTCAACTTCGTTAAGGATGAGATCGATGAAATAAAATCATAACAAAATATAATTGTGAATAATTTTACTCTACTTTAGCCTACAAGCTTTAATAAATATTCAGCGAGGTCGCAACGATGATCATAATGGAGCTTGGACCAACACTTTTAACCTTACTGTGATAGATACATGAAACTTAACCTAAAAAAATACAACTTTAAAATACTGGTTTCATAAGTATAATAATCAGAATAGAAGTGTTTGGCGGTGACTGATTAGTTACTTCGAAGAACAAGAACTTACTAAAGAATTGTTATAACGCTTAACGTTTAATACCGGTGTCTACCTAATTCCGCTACGTAGCCGTTGCGGCTTATATATTTACAAGCACTTATAATTGAAACCCAATTCTAATTTCGGCAAAGTAGTTTATTAGAATAAATTATACTTAGTAAAATTACATGTGATGGAGGTAATACAAATATGTTGCACACAACCAGAACTAAGACGAAGTCGAAAGCGACGGACAAAAACAAATACAAATTGAACCGAGCATCCAAACGTCCAAAATATTACCGAAAACTTATACGTTATATAAACTAAGAAATCCTCTACACTTTAAATGTACTACAGATTCGTACGTTAATGCTGATAAACCATTTATTGCGCATATACAATCTCGCAGCAGTAATTAAAATCGTTCATATCTACGATGTAGGTTTGATCTTCGCATAATACCTTATTAAAGTAAATGTGGTCCTTGAATTATATCTGAAAAGGGGATTTGATGTTTAGTTGAAAAGAATGATAACGATCACTTACCAGAGTCGTAAAACATCACCGAAAACGTCATGCTGGCGTAATTTGATGAACACAGCAAAACTAAGAAAGCCCCAGTCCGTTGGCCATACTATAGCAGGCTACACCCATGTTTAAATATGTATAGAATATTGATATTGCGCAGTATATGTGATTGCAAGCGATTAAGAAGTTGCAGTGTGTGGTTATGTTGGGTTATGTATTGTACGTTTGACATATGGCATTTGATATCACTGTGTACCAATCAGACAAACATGTTACTGTTTTCGGTATTACAATGTGTTAATTGTAACACCGAAAACAGTGTTACAATGTGTGCATTGTGAATGCAAAGTAGAAAAATATATTTTTAATATACACAGTAGTTATTTTATTATGGAAACTGGCCACCTTTCGGTTTTCTAATAGAACACATATTTACATTTTATAATTAAAGATTAATTCCATGAATCTTTTGTAGGAATCATTTTTTATACAATGCATCATTTTTTAGTTATAAGCAATTAATTAAAACTCATAGACGTTCATTTTACCTGAGCGGATAAAAAATAACAATTAAATAGAAAAATTGTTCATCATTGTTCTATTTGAAAAAGGAAATGTTAGCAAATTTCGATAGCTAGCTTAAAACAAATCTTTATATGCTTTTATGGTTGGAGAATTATTTAGTTGTAATTTTAACTAACTCTGTATGGATATGCACTATAATATTTGATTTATACCGCAATATATTATGCAAAGTAATAAAATAATAATTTAATTTTCGTTTATGGAAAATCGTCTTATATTAGTATATGGCATCTAATATAAATGATCAGAATAATAAATCAAGAGCATTTAAGAAATTTTTCAAATATTTAATATATTTTATATTAAATTTTTATTTACGTTATTCAATTAATTAATAATAACCACAATTTCAATGAAAGTATGCATACACACCATACGCTGAGGCAGCGGCTTCTTCAGCGACGTCCATTCTAACTCACCCGCAGGTGAACACTGAATACACGAGCCGAACCCCAAGAATGTGGAGAGCCTTCTTTGACAGCTATGTCTCACCCAACCTCGCCGAACGTTTCGCCGATTTGTTCGGGCTGAGTGTGGAGCTAGCATGAGACTTTTAACCTTATATAACTTCTTCAGCTTGCATGCAATTGATGTGGACTTTATTTATATAGTGACACCTTATTTATAAAGACAATTAAGGTGTTTACCACAGACCAGCTTACTTCTAATTGGTATGCATATTGCCTGTTTTGTACGTTAATTTATTGGATTAATATCCGCTCTTCTTTTTCTGTTACATTGATACATTTTGTTCAAAAAACGTTTGAAAATTTTTATAAACGAATCTGATCTAAGCGTTATTATTAAAATTTAATTCGGAATAAATTTGAGCTGTCTAAGTGGCGTTCATTAGAAATTTAGTGTTTGCTCGGGGGCCTTAATGAGATGAAATCGAACTGAGGCGGTAGAGAGGGTGGTGTGGGGGAAACGGCATAACTAATTACGACCTCAGATGGTTTTAGACGCCCGAACGGCTCCCCGATAAAATTTTAATCTATTCGTGGATTTTAGCCTCATTTATATTCATTTCGGATATTTCGGTGATAAGTTGACCGAAACGCCCTCTATTAATTACCGAAATTGAAAATTCCCCTGATTAATTTTGATGCAAATCAGTCGCGACCACCACCACTCATCAAGACAGGAGAGAATATTTTAAAAATTGTGCTATTTGAATTTCATTAGTTTGAGGAGAAAGCTTTGTAAAATAAATTGCATGTTATTCTGCTTACATATTCCCAGAATTAATGCTGATTCTAATTATACGTTCACCAATCACACCATCAATAATAAAGGGAAATGTGATTAATTCCCTTTGTTTTCTTAATTTTTGTCACTTTCTGAGTATTATGTAATACATTACAATAATGTGTGATACATAACTAAAATATGATATTTTCAAAAAGGCATTGGAAAGTTATGTGCTAACTGACAAATTAAGGCACAAATCAGAAAATCATGCTAAGTAACTCATAGTATAATGAACATTATTTTCCTAATCACTTTTGTGTTTCGAGATATAGCGTTCTAAAATGCTATTTAGCAAATCTCAATTTATTACCATATTAACTTTATAATTAATTTAATTGATAAATTTCTGTATTACAATAGCTTCTACGTCAGTAGACTAAGGTAGGCAGCACACTGAACGAGCAAGCAGCAAGCAGCAAGCAGGCAGCAAGCAAGCAGCACACAAGCAGCAAGCGCGTGCATTTTGCATCCTAGAAATATTTTGCACGACGCATACCCCACACTGAGAGAGCACAGCAAGAGCACAACACACAAACATGACGTTTGTTTAATGACATTTAATTTCTAAAAAAATCTGATGTGGCCAGGCACATGACTTTATCATACTATATATAAAATTAATAGTTTAGCTGCATGAGATTCTATTTGATCGAGATCGGCTATGTCTGCATTAAAATAAAACTAGTAGAACTAGACAGATATCTCGATTAAAGCTGCGTTCGGATATTGTACTCCGTTGACACCGGGTACACCGTCCAAATGACACTTACGTGTTAGTGGGTGTAAAAAGTGTAACGGTGTTCAATATCCGAACGCAGCCTATATTGACAGTAGTATTTTCAAAACATTAGCGTTTGACACTAGCTACTGTCATTAGAATCAAAAAATCTGACATATCCTGGCTACTAGCTTTAAAGCAGTACGACCGATCTCGATGAAATAGAATTTGCTAAACTATAAATTCTACCAAAAAATGTCATATACATAAATTATAGACAATTTCCTCTCCTTTAATTTATTATTTAACTATTTTGACGACATTACACAAATAGCGGGTCA
Organism: Aphodius sticticus; assembly: GCA_963966075.1. Taxonomy (NCBI): domain Eukaryota; kingdom Metazoa; phylum Arthropoda; class Insecta; order Coleoptera; family Scarabaeidae; genus Aphodius; species Aphodius sticticus. The sequence goes on along the minus strand of OZ014512.1, from coordinate 2,260,631 downwards.
TTTACAAAATCTCCGAAAAATGCTAAGAGTAAACCACCAGTTCCTTTGGACCCTTTTCAACAGAAAGCTTTTCAGCTCTAAGTTTGGTTATGAAACTTCTAAATGTGAAGTTTTGTCCCGATACCTTTAGTAGTTTCTCCGGAATTGTCGCCACAAAAACGGGTACACACACATACACACACACACACACACATACACACACACAGACAGTTTTTTGTACCTTGGTCAAAAATGTTCAGGGGACCCAAACAGACATATTTCCGCTAAAATCTCAAAAAATTTTTTTGGCATGATTACAATACTTTACATACTGCGTATGATAAAGTAAAAATATGCATTAAAAGATGGTAATGGGCCTATAACTTATAAATAAAATTGTGGTAAGCAAAATAATTTGTTAAAAAATAATTACTCAATGAAAATAAACTTATATACATATTATGTATGTTTAATGTCTCTGCATTTTATACTAATTTATAATTTAAAGAATAGGTGGCTTATTCACAATGTCATGCAAAAATTAGTAGCCATGTCGCCGTCATCCGAGGATGACGATTTCCTTATGTGGCGTTTAATTAGAAAACGTCAGAGAAGGTACTGGGTTCATCTGTATAATGGTAATTTTAATTCGTTTATTGCTATAATCATACACATTTGGATTGTAGAGAACGGGATTGTCCTCAACTTCAGGAATTAATTACACAAAAAAATCTAAATCATTTTGAATGATTGACGGTTACATCATCCTGACATAATCTGTTGCTATATAGATCCATATATAATATATAATTAATCATCTGTAAATAAACTATTGAAAATTTTAGATCAAAAGTTCAATGCCAAAATTTGCGTCAAATAATATTTTAATTTTACTAATTTTTCACTGACGAGACTGTAGTTCTTTTATTAAAACAATCCTATTTTTGCGTCTAATTCAACATTTATGATAATGGGTTAATTGAAAAATTTATTACAATAGTCACAAAAATCACAGAAATCAAGATTGCTTGGATGCTGCTTGTGTACGGCGCAGCAAAAAACGGTTGACAGAAAACATGCATACAGCAAGCATACAGCAAGCAGCGTGCATTTTGCACCTAGGAGCAAATGCTTGTTCAGTGTGCGGGTCTACATATAAATACATGGGGCCGTTTTTTGCACCTTAATGCTTTTGCTTCCTGGTTGCTGCTTGCTTGCTCCCTGCTCGTTCAGTGTGCGGCAAGCTAATGAACTTCTGTAAAGTCGATCGTCTCTGAGAAATTCGAGGTTAATCCTTGTTAGATACCACATATTCTAAAAACCGTACTTGCCAACTATTTCTATTATTCAATCTAAAAACTATAAAACTTCAATAGACTTACAATTATTTAATGTAAATTAAATTTGTATAATTGCAGCTACACGTGTACTGTGAGTTTATTGTGGTTTTACAGATTCTTCAGTAAGAAAGAAAATAAAATTGTTATCACTTGCCATTCTTGCATATGTTTATAATCTCGGATTTCTCAGAAATTGTTCATTTTATCAAATGTCAATAAGCATTTTCATCAATCATATAATATTATACAAAAACCTTACTCAACTTTAATGTAAGAGAATCACCACTGTGCAACCATCATTCGCACAACACTGTGTTCTTTCGGAAGATTGTAATTATGTGTGCATATACATATTGGTAGTGAGTGACTGATAAATTCTTTTTTCGGCTTGCCGCCTAATCGTAATAACACATGTAGTAACACAATAAGAGCTCGTAGACGGGTGAGATATGGCTTCAAATGTAGCCAAACGTAGCAAAAAAGAGTTTAAAACCAAAAATTGATAATGTTGACCTTATTCGTGTTTTTTTGCATGCCCAAAAGTTACGGACACCTGGTATTATTGAAAAGAAAACACAACAATCATGTCAAAACATTGCAGATTAGTAAATAATCCGAACACATGTATGTGTACATAGGTATATAAACAATTTGTAAATCATGTATAAGAGTACTGTTATAATCATGAATAATTATATTATTGATAATAAATATAACCTACGTACTTTTCTGCTTTTTAAGCTACCTTTTTTCAAAAACTGATATTTTAAAAGTTACTTTTTATTTTTTTAGCTAAAGCAAAACATCCCAGATGCACTTTTCAACGAGAAATCCTATGGTTTACTTGAATTTGTGTAGTCATCTTTAATAGCGGAGAAATAATGGTAGACTTGTGGGTATCATATTGGATTTTCACATTTTCAAATGAAGTTTTTTCTCAGATTCAAATTATCTATAATACTTTATTTTTCATCAAACATGATGGATGTTTTTGTTTGTCACAAAATAATGAGAGTTCTCATTTAATTTGATTAAAAATGACCGTCAGTTGTATGATGAAATAAATCGCGGTTGTTAATTTATTACTTAAAAATCAAATGACGAATATTCAGAAAACGATTATACAAAAGATACCAACGAACTACAACTGATTACAAAAACATGTGGCGTTACCAATATTACAAACATTATGCTAGCATAGGAAGAGTATCAAATTTGTTCAGGATTGCTTCGTCTTTATATCCATTTTCGTATGTAAGTCATTTACAAAACAAAATTTGATATTTTATTAAATTTTAAAGGACCCGTTATAAATCTTTTTAACATTTTATAATTGAATTTTTTACGGCTTATAACCGTCAAGCGAATAAACTTAGGGACCTGCGGATTCCACAGTTCAATTTTTAATTTAAAAGGGGTAAATCTGTCGGATCAAAACGCCCGAAATGCCAAAAGTTGCCTAATCACGTCAATAAGGAAAGCTTTAATATTAACTCGATCAGGAAATACCTTTTGCCCCCAAAATTTGGCTCAAAGAATGCAAACTTTACTATTAAGTTTAGAAAACGCATATTGTGGGATTGAAAAGTTTTCTGGATTTTCTGCGCGATTTTTTAACTCAAATACAGGGAAAAATGGAAAGAGTACAAAGTAAAAGATCTAAAAAACACCTAAGTGTACAAAATAGCACCAATAAATATAAATAGCAATTACCCTTTCCCGCCTTAAAATATTGGCATATTTTGTTTTACTATTCTGTCCCGTTGAAACAAAGCAATTCCACTTTTAAAAAAGAGTGTGCTTTCTTCAGCTTATAAAGAAACAGGAAACGAAAGAGGACCATGTGGGTGGCAATCCATTAATGGAATCAATGGAATGTATTTTTTATTAAATAACCTTATTACTTAGCATAATAATTCCTCTTTCGCACATTTATTTGAATAATTTCCCCAGCATTGGTGTTTTTATGTTTGTTAGCGTTTGCCTCGCTTAATGAATGCTACGTTGTCAAAGATTTATCGCTGTATGTTGACAATTGAATCCCATCTACGACTTCAATACCCGCCAATGGCTTTAGAGATGGACAATATCGATAAGTATGAACGTATAATCGAGTCCAATTGCAAACCAATTGATTGATTTATAACTTCAATTAAGTTACCTGTCAACATGTATGTAATTGAAAATAGAATAATTTACATTCTATATACATGTTTATAGTACATACATTTGATAAAAAAAAACATCGTTTGATTTGGGAAAAATCTTCTTGCGATTCTTCTCCACATCACAACTCGAAGCAAGCAAGTTGCTGCGCCGAGTAACAATTTATATCACAGCCGAATTATGTTCTAAATCATGTGTAAAAAACTGTCCATTTCGTCAGTGTCAAATAAGGATAAAAAATTATTTTAAAAAAATCTGATGTGGCCACGCACATGCCTTTATCATACCATACATAAAATTAATTGTTTAGCTGCATGATCTATTTGATCGAAATCGGCCGTATCTGCATTACAATAAAACTACTAGGACTTGACAGATATTTTGATTATATTGACAGTAGGCATTGTCAAAACATCAGCGCTTGACACTACCAACTGTCATTAGAATCACAATATCTGACAAATCCTGGCTACTATTTTTAATGCAGTACGACCGATCTCGAAGAAATAGAATTTGCTCATGCAGCTAAACTATTGATTGCACCAAAAAGTGTTAGTCATAAATTTTTCAAAATTTCCTCATCATTAATTTATTATGTAACTATTTCGACGAAATTCCAGAAATGGCGGCTTATTTGCAAAAAACTTTCAAAAATGCTAAGACTACTCCTCCAGTTCCTTTGGACCCTTTTCAATAGAAAGCTTTTCAGCTCTAAGTTTGGTTATGAAACTTCTAAATATAAAGTTTCGTCCCGATACATTTAGTAGTTTCTCCGGAATCGTCGCCACAAAAAATGGGTACACATACATCCATACACACACACATACACACACACATACACACACACACACACACACACACAGATATTTTTTGTACCTTGGTCAAAAATGTTCAGGGGATCCAAAAAGACATATTTCCGCTAAAATCTCAAAAATTTTTTTTTGGCACGATTACAATACTTTACATACTGCTTATGATTAAGTAAAAATTCTCACAACCGGTAAAAAAAAGTGCTATTTGGGTTGCATACACGATGCAGAAATATCCGAATTTTGTGGTAAAGAATTGAAACGAAACCGTACATAGCGGTAACGTTGGATCACGGGACTAGACAAAGACGAATGGCACAAAGTGGGATGGATAGCCGACACATTTCTACTATGAAAACTGCTACATTGTTTACATTTGTTGAATATCCTGATATCCGTCCAGGGATGTTCTTTTTCTTGCTGAACACCGCCCACACCTCTGATTTGAACCATTTTGCACAAAGTGTGCTTAATAAATGAAGTGAGCAAAAAGGATACATTTAGTATGTGCGCATAGGTATTTAGTTTATTTTATTGACTAATTACGGTTGTGATAAGTCGAGGTTTTGCGCGCGGGTTTGGATGGATGTTTAAATTCAAACATCCATGTTTTGTGTTGAGTTGGTATTTAATAGACGCTCGGAGTGGCGCTGCAGTCGCGTCAGGGTTACCACGCAAGCTTTTGGCGCGAAAAGCTTGAGGAACTGGTAAAGAGACAAGCAAACAGCCTCTTTAGCATCGGGCTTTGAAGGTAGACGGTCGTGCGTCAAAACGCGCGCCCAAGCGTAGGGCCCCAATGGGGGCCAAGTTATAGAAACTGTGCTGTCTCGTGTTTCTTGTGCTCACCGAAATATTAAGGTATTTATTTGTTGTCTGTACTTGCTGATTTGTCCATCTCTGCCAAAGTATATCATCTATGTTAGTAGGGATTTCATAGTTCATGTAAGCAGTTCTGCATTGTTGTATATATTTTTGTTAATAGATTTTATTGTGGTTTTCTTCGGCATATTCATTTTAGAATAATATAAACCTGTCCCTTTTATAGTAAAGTATTTAGCCTTGCATATAGTGGTTAATAATTAGTGAGTTCAAACGTCTCTGACAAAGTCTCAGAGAAAGAACTCTTTGATGCCTCCGTAAGAGAGATAATTGATTCACGCTACCGTAAGATTAGTTTGTTTAAATCAGTTAGTACCTGTGATTGAAGATGGCGGACCAAGCGTCGCTTGAGGCGAGTTACCACAGGGGCCCCCTTCAGTTTAGAGTTGATTAAAGTATAATAAATATTGAGAAGGGAGTCCGCCCCATCACATTTTTGTTGGCTAGCGGTTGGGATAATTTAAGACATTTCAAGTGATTATTTGAGTAGATTATGAAGAAAGCACTCTAGTTAGATTTGTTTGTGAATTTTAGAAGAAAATTGGGTGACGCATTTTAAGTATGCATTGTAGACTATGGTTAAAAGCAAAGTTAGGCAAACGACCCTTTAGAGAAAGTGGTGTAAGGGCTAGCTTAGGCGTCCTTGTGGATATTGCGCGTGGCATTCCAGGAATTTTGTTTGTTGCTTTTGAGGTGGACATTTTGTGTGATAAATGTCGATATATAGTCGTGAATTTGAGTAGGAAATGTACTGCTGGTGGCAGCATAATAATTAAATATTTGCAGTATAATTTCTTTTGAGTGTTGGAATTGTTTTTGAAAGAAATGTCTTAATTCTCGAGACCGTTCGTTAGAGAAAGTTTGAACCAGATTGTGTTAGATAGGGCTTGAGTTATGATTTATGGCGACATGCAGAACAGGTAGTTTGAAATTGAATTCTGAGGAATTTTTTTTTTATTGAGTAAAAGAAAGATGGCAGGTAGAGATGGCAACAGTAAACAATAAACAGAAAAAAATCGAACCGTCACAGGTCGATTTAGTGAAAGTAAAGTAAGGCTAGGATAGAAACAAAGCCCGAGTACTTTGTTTGGTAAATTTTGAGGAAATTTAATCGAAAGATTGAAGCAAGTTAAGTTTTTATTGTGAGCATTTTTGAAAATAGCGGCTCTGAGCGGAGAAGCACGAAACACACACACGCGGTAATTAATTAATAATTAATTAAAATTAAGGGGTATACTCGCAACTGTATTTTTAAGTTAAAATAAAGCAGTTATTAAGGGAAGTTGCAGAGTATTGTTTTGTAAGGGAAATTCAACGACAAAGCAGGTAAAACCAGCTGTTCCGAAGAATTAGATGTTCCCTATATCCGGCCAAGTGGACGTGTATTGAAGACCCCCACGAGCGCAGGTAGTTTGGCCGATCCAGGAATTCCCGAGGTCATGCGGTGAGGTCTACATGAGAAGCGTGCCGTCGTCCCGTTCCAGAAATCGAAAATCGTCTAGTGATGGAAAACGCAGCCCGCGCGTGTCGCAAAAGGGGCAAGGAAAAATTACAAATTTGCAGGCAAATATACTGCACTTTGTACGTCGAAATTAGTGCCGGTAGATTTACAAAGGGTTGTAATCTACAGCAAGCGAAGCCCAGTGCGCTTCAAAAAATGGTGTGACCGAAAAAACGTCCAAAGTGAGACGTAGGGTCAAAAAACTACAAAGTGACAGTTGACAGAATTCCTGTACTTTGTACGTCGATGGTGTTAGAAGAAAAATGACTACACGGACAACGCAAAGGGATGTTTCACCAGGGCCTAAGTGTCGCTGGACAACATCCACACGTCGTGTAGGTCATCTACGAGGTATACGATAGCTTTCGAGGAACGTTGGACGTCGCTGGAGATTAGTGGACCGCCGATGACGCTAGGAGGGAGGATGGACGGAGAAAAACCGAGGCGAGGGTGGAGGAGAGTCATTTCACGATTGCGGCTGTATTTGAAGATGGATAAAAGATAATGTAAGTTATGATGTAATCGGACTGCTATGATGCTGCTTCAATGTTGTTTTTCTTTTGTTTCATATGACCAATGGCCCGGGAATGAGGACATTCGCTTGGTTTGGAGAACCGAAGTCAAATCAACACCGCCGGACTTCTGGACCAAGGCCGAATTCTTTTGGGGTTTTATTGGGTCATATCTGTGTTTTTATTTCAGGAAATAAAAAATGTACAAGAAGAAAAACTTGCATGTCAAACATTGTAATTAGCAATTAAGAGAATTGTTTTGTAAGGGGAGATGGTACAGTCAGCAATTTGTTTATTTAGTTTTGTTTAGGGATAAATAATTGGTCAAATAATTATTTATCTTAACGTGGAAGGCATGTGATAAGTCGAGGTTTTGCGCGCGGGTTTGGATGGATGTTTAAATTCAAACATCCATGTTTTGTGTTGAGTTGGTATTTAATAGACGCTCGGAGTGGCGCTGCAGTCGCGTCAGGGTTACCACGCAAGCTTTTGGCGCGAAAAGCTTGAGGAACTGGTAAAGAGACAAGCAAACAGCCTCTTTAGCATCGGGCTTTGAAGGTAGACGGTCGTGCGTCAAAACGCGCGCCCAAGCGTAGGGCCCCAATGGGGGCCAAGTTATAGAAACTGTGCTGTCTCGTGTTTCTTGTGCTCACCGAAATATTAAGGTATTTATTTGTTGTCTGTACTTGCTGATTTGTCCATCTCTGCCAAAGTATATCATCTATGTTAGTAGGGATTTCATAGTTCATGTAAGCAGTTCTGCATTGTTGTATATATTTTTGTTAATAGATTTTATTGTGGTTTTCTTCGGCATATTCATTTTAGAATAATATAAACCTGTCCCTTTTATAGTAAAGTATTTAGCCTTGCATATAGTGGTTAATAATTAGTGAGTTCAAACGTCTCTGACAAAGTCTCAGAGAAAGAACTCTTTGATGCCTCCGTAAGAGAGATAATTGATTCACGCTACCGTAAGATTAGTTTGTTTAAATCAGTTAGTACCTGTGATTGAAGATGGCGGACCAAGCGTCGCTTGAGGCGAGTTACCACAGGGGCCCCCTTCAGTTTAGAGTTGATTAAAGTATAATAAATATTGAGAAGGGAGTCCGCCCCATCACACGGTACCGGTTGGTTATTAGTGTTATTACTTAGGCTGTATACCTATACCTAGTTTTGTCTAATAGTTACAACTTTTTGTGTAAGTTATTACAACTTTTTGCAAACTAATAAAGTACATATACATAAGTAATAATTTTTGTCTAGTGTTTATGTCGGTGCAATACGTAGTAAAATATTGCTTTTTCAAAAAATTTCGTGATATACAATGACATACAATTTGGCATGGACGGGATTTATGTTTTTAAAAATGGTGTTTGGTGCTAGGTTATGTATGAGAATTTATACTATAATTTATACTATATTTATATGCATAAGTAGTACAAATATTATATGTATTCTCCATACATATGTATAATACATACGTACTGTATAGCTTGAATAAATCCGCCGATTTCGAAACTTGGTTTGCACATGTGAAAATAATAATAACCAATAAAATGTATTTGCTGGTGCTAACTTCATTGTGTAATTGTTTCATGCTCGGGATTGTACTCAACTCAAGCACACCCATGCTAACTAGCATTCATTATTTTTATAAATTCTTTTCGAAGAAGCATAAAATGGTGTTATGTAACATTTGAAACTTGGTGCATTACAAATTTACCACTATCAAATGGTTTCAAATGCGAAAAAAATAATAAACTATGAAACATATATACTGCAGCTAATTTCATTGTGTGCTTTTATATTTTCGGGATTGTACAGAAGTATTTTTGATTTCCATTCATATAACCCCAATTCATAGAGGGTAACATTTGTTACGCTACTAATAATCCGTTATACATCGGTTAAACCTTTACGATAAATACTTCACATTTCTTTAATTTTATAACCATTCGTCACTTATTCAAATAAACACAGTTTGATTACACATGATTTCGCAGTAAACAGTACAGTTTCAAGAATAATTTTCAGAAACATAACCTCAATAATGCCATTGCAGTTTTGACACTATTTATGAATTAGTTTGAATCCATACGAATGAAAGCAAAAATCAATACATATATTCGTTTGGGTTGCCTACATCAAGAGGTTAAACAAGAGCGACATCTCGTATCAAACGCTTGAACTACAGATCAATCAATGTGACAATTTATTTTTCACGTTCAGTTTTTTTTTAATAAAGTGCAAGACGACTAAATTACAATTTATTTTATTATGGTTGTAAATACCATTCGGTTCAGAAGAACATGGTGATTTTTATCTCTATTTTATCTCCGTTAAATGTTCTTATTGCGGCCATTTGAGCATAACAAATAATAAATTTATACAGACAATTAAACTGAGATCTCTATTTATACCTACTCTTGAAAATTCAGATATTCAATTAATCCTCTGTATCAAATGTCTTGTATGCGTTTCAGTTGCGAGCAAGATTACTGCGTCGTATGTGGTAAGCTTCCCTGTGACGCCGACCGTTATGGGTAGGTTATCTTCAGGGTAGTGTCTTGGTAATACCGACGTTAGAAGCAGAATTTCATATGCTTTTCGAATGTACTGACGTCGATGTTCTGTGATGTCGGTGGGCGGAGTAGTTTGCAATTGTTTATGTAGATGTACGGCGCTATTATTAGATAACGCTCTCTTTATTAAATAAAACTTTAGGCAAATCTGATTGATAAATTTTCGGTGCAGAACGATGTATACTAAAACGGAGTATACTACTTGAACTGTTCTGTCGTTTGGTATATGTTTTATTAATTTCGATAAAAGAAGGACGGATATCTTTTTAAGGCTGTCGTTCGCCGCGGTAGTGAGTTGATAAATATCAAAATAACCGATACTCGTAAATCTGATAACTTGATTTGTAACAGCAAAAATATGAATATTAATTTAAAATTTATTAGTATCGTAGTTCATGATTGACCAGATTACTAACAAAATAACCGACATCCGGTATCTCGAATATGTAGATTGTAGCTACAAGTACCTAAAATTATTTTTAACATTAAACCATCCGTACAGTCGTATTGCAGTATGAAAGTATGGCGTGTTTTCGCCACACTATACAAGTCAAAAACTCCCCCTTAAAATTAATACAAGTACATACAACAAAATCGAGCACGTCCCTTATTCTTAAGGCGACCAGATTTTGTTGTAGTAAAGCAGGACAGTAGCCGGGGGGGGGGGGGGGGGGGGCTAGTGATTAAAACTAACTATTAGCGTTCTTGCAAAATTTGTCAAAAATCGACAAATTTAAGGATTTTGATACTTTTAAATTCTTGTACTATTTGTACAAAATATATTTACTTCATTTCAAAATTAAACTTTTAATTTTTAATTAAGAAAGCAAAATTTCCCCACGAAACCTATTGTGTTGTATTTCAGGAGAAAGCTCATGGAAAAAGCTTTAGAATGGCACCTATGCCACCTCTCTAATTACGTGAGCGACAATGGGCCTTGTAGAAAATTTTATCGAAATCCAAGTGGCGAGGAATAAAACAGTGTTGATTTGAAATGAGAATCAAAAGAACACTTTAAATCTTATTTTGTATTCTGAAATCTTACCTTACATCCTGCTTCTAGCCATGAACTGTTGTCCGTATATTCTCCCATGTTGTCCCACGTTGTCCAATGTTGCACCATGTTGTTTCAGGATATCCCAGGTTATCACACGTTGTCCCGTGTTGTCCCATAGCATACCATAATATTTGCACCATTATTGTATAAACTCTCTAGTTGACTTTTTGAAAAGAGATATTCGTTAATATACTATGTTACCATACATTTTTCATTTCTAGTAAATCTCTTGAGGTCATAGGCGGTCATTCGATAACCAGCCAAGCTAGTGACGTTTTCCCCTGTTCTGCCAACTAAACGAAGGCAAGACGGCTAGTACTCCTTCGTAGTATCCTTTCGTAGTACACAATCGCCGAGGTTGTAAGTCGGTCTTAGGTATGCCAGGATTGAAGCATATCCGTGTAGGAAAAGGTCGTCCAACCGTTTTGTACTGCGAACAGGACCACATCAGTACCAAAATGAAAAATCCGATGCTAATCTAGTATATAAACGAATATCTAAAACAATTTTGATTATTGATTTGATTGACGGTGAAAATACCATGATATTGCTTGCGAAGGAACGTCGCACTAACCGTCCTGCAACAAAAAGAATCTTAATTTACTACATGATTCCGAACATTCTATTTCTCTCATCAATATCTTCGCCAAGATCTTTCTGACACGTGCGGTTTTTGAAAAAAAAAAACGTGGTAAAAGTACCAAAAACGTGACGTTTAAACAAAATTTTCTGGGCGCAGCTGTACTCCAGCTGATATTTTACGATATTCATTCAAATAAGTCACCCTACATATTTAGTTATTACCTGTTATGAATTTGATATATTTATGATTCTTAGGTATATTGATTAAAAATGTGATCTGATCATTCGTAGTAAATTATTATTGTACACTATATGCTGTTCTTGCAGTTATTACCAAGGTTATGTATCAATTTTGAAACTTTATTTGTATGCCCATCGTTCTATTTATTCGTTACTGGCTGTTATCACAAATTAGTTAATTACAGCCGTCACAAACAACAGTCACCGATTTGTACCCATAAATAATCCATACAAATACATCAAAACCAAAAACTCACCTTTATACAACACGGCATTCACACATGTCGATATTCTCCGTAATACCGCAAAAATCACTTGAAACGACGCGAAAACATTTCCAATCGCGTTCTACACACTTTTATAAACATTTCGCACGATAATTCACCGTTTTTGTCCCGTGAAGATCCGATACAAATGTTTACTGTACACAGCAAATTTGTTAAACTGGCTTCGAGAAAAAATTCGTATTGTTGACATTGCTAGGCAACGCGCACCGGCAACTCTTGTCACAGCAACTCTGATTTCTACGTTATACTCGTATGGTCACGCCTTAGCATCTTGCGACTACTTGATCTTACGTTTATTGATTTATAATGAGCGAGTATTGAGACTTTTAGTTGTGTTTTATGTGTGTATTCGTTGAATTATGATTTAGATGACGGATGTATAGCTAAAAATAGATGATTTTTTTGGTATTTCTCATGTATAATTAGCATAGGTGGGCAAAGTTAATCAGAAAGTTAACTTCGTTAATTATGAGTCCGTTAACGAAAAAGTTAACTTCGTTAACAGATAGTCCGATAATTTGTTATAAATGGAACGGAAGTTAAAGTTAACAGTTAATTGCTAAGTTTTTACACAAAAAATACATATATTATAGGTTTTGTTGAGTGGCGATCTGACGGTGAGTATGCAACCCAAATAACTGCGTCACTGCGGACCTTTCAGTTGCATAAGTTAAAATTACCTTTGGAATTTTTCACACTAGGTATAGTGGTAGTGATACCAGTGAACTTGGGATGCGTTTGCCATAGTTATAACACAATAATAACAACCAAAATACACTCAATGTTTGAAAAATCAACAAAATATGAACAATACAAACAAAGAGCATAGCAGGATAGGCATGTGAAAGTTGCCCCCGCACTTATGTCTGGGATTTATACTGTGAGTTTGTACTCATGTATGGTTACGTTTCCCAAAAGATCAGATCTAAAAAATAATATTGGGGGAGTTTATGGGGGTTAAAAAGAAAATCGAAAAACAATTTTTTTTTTCAAAAATGGCTATACCGATTTTGATGGGAAAAAAATATGTTATGGGTTTCGATGGGGGGGTGTTTTAGAAAAATTATGGATTTTATGAAATTTTTGGGAGAAGTGGAAAAAATTTTAAATTTAAAAAAAATTAATAAAGCTTTACAGATACAATACAACCACCATTTTTTGACTAAAAATACTTTCAATTGTTTTGAATAATATGTCCAAGTTTGAAATAAATTGAAGTGGTACAACAGGGTTAACAAAATTAAAAACCTTTAGCGTACCGCGTAAAGAGCACCGTCCGCTGTCTAGTGGGGTATATGTATGCGTACACTGTCAGTTGCGTCTGTCCACTGACCAAAACACCTCTAAGAATGTTCAAGGTTAGAAATAACATAGCCTAAAATGTAATTCGCCAAACAATAAAATACGTTCCTAATTAGCGGACAATTTTTACAGTTTCTGGAAACTGCATGTGATATACAGTGTGTCCACGAAAGTCCGCACCATATGGAAAAAATTTTTATTGTGTATTTCTCAGAAAATTTTATTCTTTATAAAAGCTGGCGGCTCATATGAAACCAAAACTGCAACCATCAAATATGTAAATTTCCGTGCCATATACCGAGCGATTCAGAATATATGAATTTGTGATAAGAGTAAAGTACCTTTATTTTCATTATTATCGATAAACTTTATTTAGAAATGTTGTTTAGTAGTAAAAATTTATATTCAAATATAAAATCAGAGTCACCTACCTTGAAAAAAAATATTTTCGGTTTTTTCCTTAATTATTACTCTTGTGACAAATATTATTAAATGCCAATGGTACTAAAAGGTTCTTTTTAATCTATTTTTTGGAAATTTGAATACATTTTTTATATTTTTTGTTATTTTGGTATGATAAGTAATGTTTATTTAGAACTAGCACAAAATTACTCATTTTCTTGGTGCGAAGTTGATATTTCACCCTGTAGATATTAATATATCATACAATAACTAATTCAGCAGCGTGCCTTAGCTTTTATTCAGTTAATATTAATGACTGTGGATAGGTTTATAATAGTAGTTATCCATCTACAGCGAGCGATTCTCAAGTGGTGGGACGCGCGGTACTACCACTTATGAAATTTTATTTTCACTGATAATATTTTAATAAAATTAACTAAAGCATCACACATCTATTGTTTCTTGAATTGATTATGACTGATTTGCCCGTTATTAAGTTAATAACTATTATGAATATGTTATTAATGCTAATTTATTATCTTTGAACTAATTTTATTTCTACTACTTAAAACGTTGTATAGTTTCCTCTAAATGATTTATATCTCTAAATGGTCGGTGTTTGTATACGTTATTTTTTACGTAAACCCACAAAAACAAATTTAACGGGGTAAAGTCGGGGGATCTAGGTGGCCAGGATCTTGATTCCGAATTTCTGCCTATCCAGCGATGGCCAAATTTATGATTTAAAAAGTTCTAGACAGAGTTTATATTGTGTATATGGGCGCACCATCAAGCAGGAACTAAATTAACGCCCGTTGAATTAACGGCAAAAAAGGTGACAAGTTTCTGTTCAGGAACTGAAGATATAATTCCCCATTTATATTTTGACGGAAAAAAAAGACCCAAATATTTGATTATTCAAAATACCGCACAGCACATTCGTCTTAAAATGGTACTGATCTCGGCATTCTATTGTAAAGTTCGTGTTTTCATGTGTCCACCACCGGCAATTTTCTGAAGAAACAGTCTCATTTGATGTAAATGTTGCCGCATCTGTCCAAAGAATATTTAAAAAAACTATGTTCTCTTTTATATTCACCTCAAACCAGATGGTATAGTCATACCTGATGTCGAAGTCTCTTTCTTTTAGTGTAGGCTTATAAATTTTGGTTTATAAGGGTGATACTTGTTTAGTTTTATTACTTTATGTACTGTTGATTTACTGCATTGGCTGTGTGAAGCAATTTATCGAACACAAGTCGTTTTATGCTCGATTACTTCTTGCAACACTGGAAAACTTGTTTCCTCATTTTGGAAACATATTTTTGTGGGGTTTCTTGAGCTATTTTCAACAGACCCAGTCTCTTTGATTCTTCTCATTATCCTGGAAATGGTTGAATGGGCAATTTGGTTGTGTGGATGTCTTGAAAATAGCAGCAACATCTCGGTGCGGTCTATTTTCTCCATGTATTAAAAGAATTTCAACTTTTTGTGGAGTGTAAGCATGGTTTTAAAAGTTACAGCACATAAACTAACGTAAACTGCAGTGAGTACGATTAAATGGATAATGTCTGGATAATGCTTTTGTTTTTCTTATCCACCTGTGATAGTGGTGTATGCTTATTTTAAAATTTAAACAATGCTGCATAAAGAAAATAAACGGTTTGTTTCATATTCTTTTTTGATTCATTGGGTTGCCTATACAAGAACCTATACTTAGGTGGCTGGGTGGCGGGTAACTTTGTGGGTAATCTTAAATAGGAACCCTATTTTTTATTGCATATTCGGATAGCACTTAAAAAATATGAAACATATTCTAAACTTAAACTATAGTTAGTTTGAAATCTAGATTCCGTTAATTTCCCTTCGGGGTGATTGATTAACGTGAGTCACCTTGCCGCTCCCAAGTCGGGGTGCTTACTTATTGTGAGTCCCCTCGCCTCTCACAAGTCCGGGTACTTACTTATTGAGAAGAAGACGTATTGCCGTTTCATTTTGGATTAAACGCCTGTGTTAAAGCTGATCTTATTGATAATCATACAACAGAAGTAGCTAAGAACTTGTTCGATGTTCATCAAAATCTATTTATGATATGTTATGGTACATACGCTCGTCATCAGAAAAGCAGGAACAATGAATTTCAAAGAAAATCATTTTCAGGCCAAAAGAAAGTAAGCCGTTGTAAGCCATTGACAATTTGTACCACTGACGGGTATATGGTGGACATGTTTACGACCATATCCTGCAAATCTAAATGATGCAGACATTTTGAAGACTTTACTTCAAGATCCAAATGGGTTATGAAAGTTATTAGGGGAGAATGATTATGCAGTACTTGATCGTGGTTTTCGAGACGTCAATGCTGAGTTAGAGCTTCGAAAAATTAATGTTTTAATTCCTGCGTTAAAAGGCAAGCGAAACCAAATTAACAACAAAAGAGTCAAACGAGTCCCGTTATGTTACGAAAATTCGCTGGGCAGTGGAAGCAGTTCATGGGATTTTGAAACAATAGTATCGACTCTTAGATCAGAAATTAGATAACAAATAGCTTCAAATAATCGGAAAATATTTCCGAATCGCATCGTTCCTTAACAATTTATTCGGGAACAGGTTACAATCCGATTCCGAATTTTTAAACGAGATCTTAAAAGGAATGAGGGAAAGCAAAGATGTTGAAAATGCTATAGCTGTTGCGGCTGAAGAAAAAGGCTGGTGGCGCAAAAAAACTGGTATTCCAGAGCATTTCAGCTAAGTAAGTCATGAATTTCCCGGAAATGACTGAGAAAGATCTGAAAATTCTCTTTATCGGATCGTACCAACTTTCACAGGCTATATCATACTTAGCCGAAATGATTGATAAGGATGTGCAAATTAAATTGCAGTATGTACAAGATCAAACCAACCGTGTTAAAATTACTGGTTTCATCTCGTCATATTTCCCGAAAATTATACAAATGAATTTGCCCCCCCCCCCCCGGGCAATAATATTAACATTTCGTTTCAAATATTTTCTTCGTAAGAGTCTGCGTTCTAGAGATATTTAAAAATTCCAGGTTAAAAACTCACCCGGTATAATCCATAGAGTTTTATACTTATTTCCTAAGCACCCCATCTTGCGAGGCGACGGGACTCACACAAGAAAGTACCCTGACTTGTGAGAGGCGAGGGGGCTCACATGAACAAAGCACTCCGAACTGATAAAAATTTCAAACTTTACTCTATATCACATGTAGTTTACAGAACTTGTAAAAATTGTCCGCTAATTAGGAACGTATTTTATTGTTTGGCGAATTACATTTTAGGCAATGTTATTTCTAACCCTGAATAATCTTAGAGGTGTTTATTTAGGGGTTTTTCTTAGAGGTTTTTAATTTTGTTAACCCTGTTGTACCACTTCAATTTATTTCAAACTGGGACATATTATTCAAAACAATTGAAAGTATTTTTAGTCAAAAACTAGTGGTTGTATCTCTAAAGCTTCCTATAAATTTAATTTTCTTTAAATTTAAAAAATTTCATAAAATCCATAATTTTTCTAAAACACCCCCCCATCGAAACTCATAACATTTTTTTTCCCATCAAAATCGGTATAGCCATTCTCGAAAAAAATGTTTTTCGATTTTTTTTAACCCCCATAAACTCCCCCAATATTATTTTTTAGATCTGATCCTTTCGGAAACGTAACCATACATGAGTACAAACTCACAGTATAAATCCCAGACAGATAAGTGCGGGGGCAACTTTCACATGCTTATCCTGCTATGCCCTTTCTAACAAAGGCCACAGCAACCCAAGATAACTAAAATACCTACATTGCGAAACGCAAGATTTACAAAAGATGTTGAAAAGATAAACTAAGGTGGTTGGAGTTCGCAGTTAGCATTTTTAGAAGCTTGCCCTTTTTAGTTTAGGTTTAAATATAGAAAAATATTTATTTGTTAAAAAGTAACAATATTACAAAAAGCAAAATAATTATTATTACATAATAAATGGGTTCTTTATCTTCACTAAGCGAAGCCTTCTTTGTTCTGTTTACGTGCGACCGGGAACCACTGGGAACCGTACCGGGCACTGGGAAGTAACTAAAGATATCCCAAAAACAACAAAATTCGCGCGCATGCTTATACAGGGTGTGTATAAATTGGCGGAAAAGCTACACGTGGCGGTGTTCTTCTCAAAATTCTGAGTCGACAATCTATAATCTAAAATGTTGTACCGTGCTTCTTGAGTCTTCACGAGGTCTCCAAAGTCATGATATCCGATCTCTTGAATGGTGTTATTATTTGAAATCTATTGATGGAGAAGCTGCAGTTTAGAATAAAGAACAATATTGAAAATTTTTCTTTTCCTAAATGTTATCTTTCTGCCTAAAAAGTTTGTTTTTAATTTTGGTATTTCGTTAATTTTGTCATAAAAATACATTCGGCAACACTGTAGAACATGGGTAACTTAATTTTGGCATTTGTCACTTTTGACAGTTGTATAATCAAATTAAGTAATTTGACTTGTTTGTGCTAATTTCGTCAGTTCTACCGTTCTACCGTGATTATTCCTATAGTTCATTAGTTAATTAGTTTATTAGTTATTGCATTTTACATTATCTTTTCGTTCGTTCAACATGGAATATACGTTTAATGAGTATGCCGATATGTATATGGTATACGGACCCATTGTTTACAGTACATAGTAACACGAACACCTGTTGGATTCAGCGTTGCCAAATCTATGTTTCTTTCAAATGGCACCTGAGGGCACAATAATGACGCTACAACATTTTAGTATAAAGATTGTTGACTCAGAATTTTACGAAGAACATCGCCACGTATAGCTTTTCCGCCAATTTATACACACCCTGTATAGATGCCGCGTCGCCGATAGTCACACACATGTAAACAAAACCTAAAAAGTTAACTTAAAAGTTAATGCGTTAAAGAAAAATTTAACTTAGTTAATTAACGATTAACGGATCAACGCTTTTGTGCCCAGCTTTGGGTATTAAGGTTATGTAACGATTCGTATTTCACCTCATGTATATTTTGCCGAACTGCAAACTGGTATGTCTGCAACTGTGCAGAAATACCCTCATTGTTACAACGGCATTATATAGAATCAATGAATGTTAAGACACCGTCAAGTTAGGTGGTATATAGTTTTAGGTGTGTAAGAAGATATAAGAAGATGTGAGTACTATTCCATTGTTAATTAGTTCTAAGTTTTATTTTATTTAATATAGTTATTAAACCAGGATATGCGTTATTTGTGAATTACCCTAGACTACCGACTTAATAACTTATTCCTTTACTTTCTTTTTATACCGGCTTCGCACAGTCATGTGTGGAGTGGGCGGTAACATTGGTTGCAGCGGGAAAGGCTACTTTAGGGTGGTTTTACAAATATGCAAATTTTGAGAGCGATTTTGATATCCTGTATATTCCCAAAAGTATGTAGTTAGGTCAGCTAATTGACACGTACCATACACGTCGGACGCGTGGAAGTGTAACATGACACGTACACTGCAACCGTAAGCAATACTATGGGTTACTACACTTTACAACCATACAGGTATACTTACGACTATAGCAAATATCGCAAAGAGGGTTTAGTTAATTTTTCTTTTTAAATTTTGGGTTTAATTTTTTAGGTGAGTTAATTTTTAACTATCCAGGCACCAAAAATTTTGTTCGGAGGTATTTTAAATAGTATAGAGGATTTTTCTGGAAAACAAAACGCGAAATACTATTTTGAGCGGTTAGATCAAAGGGCGCAACTAGAGGTCATTGACGACGACACATTATTAAAAATTGTAAAATGCAAATTAACGGGACATGCATACGATTTTTATAGAAGTGAGAGTAGTTTGCCGAAAAAATATAACTTATAAAGAGTTCAAACAAAAATTAATAGGAAATTTTCTCCATCGAAAATACCGGGTGCGTCACAATTTCAACTTTTACAGTGTAAGCAAAATCGTGGTGAATCAGTAAGCGAATTTTTAACGCGTTTAAAACTGTTGGGGCAAGATATGTTGACAGACGACTTAACTAATGCTAGTGAGAGTCAAATGGACGGAATTATTAAGAAGAATAGCGATTTAATTTTGAATCAATTTAAAATGGGGTTAAAACCGGAAATTCAACGGAGTATAGGATTAACATTAGCTCGCGAAATAGAAGTCGATATCGATAGTGGTGCAGAAATTGCTCAACAAGAGGAGTTGAATCAAATAATGTTTAATCTTAATACTAAATATTCAAATGTTTGTGGTGTATCACCTAGAATGCAAAATAATATACAATGCTACCGTTGTTATAAAACGGGACTACTTCCCTTTACCAAACATGCAGGAAGCACTGGATCAGTTGGGAAATGCAACGTTATTCAGCACCCTCGACATGGCCGCTGGATATTGGCAAGTCGCGATTGACGAAAGGGACAGAGAGAAGACAGGGTTCAGCACACCAGGTGGACATTATCATTGTAAGAAAATGCCTTTCGGATTGGTGAAGGCGCCGAGAACATTCCAAAGACTGATGAATACAGTGCTATCAGGACTAACAGGTGAGCAATGTTTCGTTTACTTGGATGACGTTATTGTTTACAATAAAGAAGTTATCAACGACCACCTAAAACGTCTAAGGAGCATATTTAACCATATTAGAGAGGCAAATCTAAAACTCAAGCCAAGTAAGTGTAAATTTTTATTAAGCGAAACAAAATATCTAGGTCATATGGTGTCAAACAAAGGAGTTAAACCGGACCCAGAGAAAATCAGCTCTATAAAGAACTATCCACAACCAAGGAACACAAAGGAGGTGCGAACATTTCTTGGACTAGTAGGTTTCTATAGAAGGTTTATCCCGGAATTTGCACATTACTCGAAAAATTTAACAGAGTTAACAAAAAAGGATTGTGATTTTATGTGGAAGGGGCAGCAAGAACGTTCTTTTCAATATTTGAAAAATGCCTTATGTCATAACACCATTTTACAGTATCCTGATTTCAGCAAGGAATTTATTCTGACGACGGTTGCGTCGGGACATGCAATCGGAGCCATATTGAGTCAACGGATTGGTGGTACGGAATAACCCATTGCATTTGCTAGCAGACAACTCAACAAGGCGGGGGTGAATTAGAACACCACCGAGCGTGAGTGTCTCGGAGTCTTATGGGGAGTGAAATTCTACAGATGCTACCTGTATGGCAGAAGGTTCAAAGTCATCATCGATCATCGGTCATTGAAGTGGCTGTTTTCCATCAAGGATCCATCTTCTAGGCTAGCCTGATGGGCGCTAACGCTAGCGGAATATGATTTTGCAATAGAGTACAAGCCGGGTAAGCTAAATATAAATGCCGATATCCTTTCCAGAATACCAGTTAACTATATCGAGGGTGAACCTAAGTACGAACCGGTGTGGGACAGGCGAAGGATCAAAGAGATGCAACAGAATGATCCAGCCATTAAACGAATTTTGGACAAGCTACAAGACTGGAAGAGTCCAGATAGCGAATTTTTTTAGGAGGAAATGAGCTACTTTTCAAGCGACGATTGGAGAACCAATGACAGGATAGATTGGTTATTCCGAAAGATTTTACAAAGGATGTCCTTTATCACTGTCATGACCTTCCTTTTTTCATGACATGTTGGGTATGAAAAAACTAAATGTTTTGTTACAGACAGATTCTATTGGGAGCATATGAACAAGGATATCAAGGAATATTGCGATAAATGCCTTGCTTGTAACCAGAGAAAAACAACACCACATCTTAGAAAAGCTCCATTACAACCACTAGAAGTGACACATGAACCATTTCAACGAGTCGCCATGGATATCGTTGGACCACTAAACCTAACATCTAAAGGTAATCGTTATTTACTAATATTCCAGGATTACTTCACTAAGTATCCGGAGGTTATTGCCATTCCTGATCAGAAGGCAACCACGATAGCGAGAGCATTTATTACCGAAATTATCACTAGACATGGAACACCTAGGGTATTACTTACTGACCAAGGAACAAACTTTACATCTAATCTGATGAAAGAAGTATGTAAGATGTTAAAGATTGAAAAGATTCAAACAACGTCATATCACCCCCAAACAAATGGGATGATTGAACGGTCCCATAGGGTATTCAAGGATTTGCTGGCTCAAGTCGTCAACGAAAAACAAGACGACTGGGACGAATGGATCTCGTACATTGTCATGGCTTACCGGAATCAGGTACATTCAGCAACAGGAGAATCGCCATTCTTTCTTCTACATGGGCGGGATATGGCACTACCTTATGACGAGATCATGAAAGCAAATGCTTTTAGTTATGATTACAGTATCCATTATCATAAGGAATTGCTTCAACGACTACAACAAGCTTACCAGATGGTCACACAAATATCTGAAGAATCCAGGGAACAACGGACTGTCAAATACAACAAGAAAGCCAGAGCTGTACAGCTACAAGAAGGGGATGTAGTATTACTTTACGACCCAGTAGTAAAAGTAGGGACAAGCAAAAAGTTAGGAAAGCCATGGACGGGCCCATTTGGACGGCCCCGTGGCATTTAAAATCAGGGAAATAAATGGTAACAAAATGCAACACGTACATGTTAATCGGCTTAAGAAATTTAATGGGGAGACGCCAAATGAGGAAGAATACCTCAACGCACACCAAAGATGATCAAGGGTCCAAGGAGGCACCTATATTTAAACATAGGAGTTGGAACTGGCAAGATGAAATTATACTTCTTCCAGCACGCCATAACGAAAATAATCTCAACGGCCACATACCGCAGCCAGATGAACAGTCGGAGGAACAGATTGGGGCAGAAACGCCACAGTCTCCAAATAGTAACGAAACCCACGAGACAAGGGATGAATTAGTGTGATGAAGTTCTCCATTCTTACCAACAGACCATATAATTAAGACGAGTATTGTTTGTTGAACAGTACTTTATTGGTAACGAGTTAAAAGTTTTAACACTATCGATTTCGGTTCTTGATCAGAAGAGCTAAGAACCATCAATCAGATAGGACTGAACAATGGGTACAATCCTGTTGATCTGCAAGGTTACTATTCTAGAATAAAAAAACAAAAAGACACTCGACAAGATCTATCCCCACACAAAAATGAAAAACATGTTTGTCTCTATACCATTTCATGACTTTTCCACCAATAAAAGAATAAATAAAATTTTGAACGGCTACAACGTTACTGCTTCGTCATCCTCTTCCAACACTATCTCCAAGTCCCTAATTAACAATAAAATGACTTCCCAGTATAACAATAGGTCGGGACTTTATAAAATAAAATGCAACGACTGCGACGGCATATTACATCGGCATGACATCACGTGATGTCGAAATCCGATACAGAGAACACTTACAAAATAAGACTACTACTGCCCTTGAAACACTTATTTGAGACGGGACAGAAGACATGCAGGGAGAATCTGTCCATTCTACATAATGTTACTAAATCCTATAAGCTAGGACTACTTGAAAAGCTTGAAATACTAAAACACCAAAGAGATGGACAGAAGCTCCTTAATGACATTGTAATTTTCCCTGAACCGCACCTCTTTAAAAGGCTTTGGTAGTACTATTATTTTCTGGCCATTTATTTGAATCCCGCTTCGTGGCATAACGCCATCTGTACGTGGTCTCTCTAATACGATCGCACCCATACTTCCCCGACACACCGCTAGATGCCGCCGCCCCATGTCATGTATTGCGTTAGCTTACCAACCATTTTGTTTGGCGGGTTCCACATACATCGTGCTGGTTTTCGCAACTTGCTCTCTTTTCAACAAGAGTGAACCTTTGTCGGTGTTTGGAAGCGCCCAGCTTCTTCTTTAAGGCTTAAACATTTCGGCGGTGAGTTCTCTCTCCCCCTTTTTTTGGTCTTGTTTGTTATTTTTGTACATGCAATACAGCCAGGGTACTACAGCTTTGTATGCGAACGCATATATACCTGTTTTACTGGTAATTGCTCACTTTTTTCTCGTTTTTGTCATTTACATGATCGTTTTGCTTGTATACTTATCGTAACCCCTTTTTTTCAGTGACACCTGAGGATGGTTCTGATCAAGAACCGAAATCGATAGTGTTAAAACTTTTAACTCGTTACCAATAAAGTACTGTTCAACAAACAATACTCGTCTTAATTACAAGGGATGAACTTGAACCTACCGAAATTACTCACAAAACTAGGAGTAAGGGTAGAGTATCAGATCATCCATGGGTTCTTCCAAAAGGGCAACTATAAGTATTTTTAACATAAAATAATAATTGGGTAAATTTAGTTTTCTAGGATATAGTTCTATATAGTATAAAAAAAAAGAGAACCAGAACTACTTACAGCGAAGAGGGACTAACCTGGGCAGATGTCGTGGTAAGCGCAAGTGTCGCCATCAAGATCCAGTCATACTGGACGTGTCCATTTTTGGGAGGCTACTGTATGGATCCGGACATTGGAGAAACTACATGGGCAACAACCAATAACAACGAATGTGTTGGGCTAAGCATCATAACCAGGGTAAGGCAACAGTCGTCCATTTTTTTTTATAATACCAAAACAACACAAATATCTTATTGTGAAGGAAGGCGAAAGGGTATTCGCTTTAACTATGATTAAAAAGACATTTTTTTTTGCAATCGGGGTACTGGGTTACCGAACATCCAAGATTAATAATTGTAAGGGAGCAAACAAGTCCATATATGGAAACCAATACAATCGCATATAGTAATGTGAATTTAATGGGTTATGTAAATTCAAAATTCATGTACATATGTCGAAGTTTCTTCCTAATTGAACATATTCTCAATTGATTTACAGAGAACTTTTACCTACTCCAGCGAGAAACTTTAAAAATCTAGGTAGTAGAGGTACCCAAAGGTGGAATTGAAAAAAATTCAACATAATTTTATTTTGGTACAGAACGTCGAGCACTCCAAATTATATAACCCGCAAAGTAACGGGGTATACTACAAGCAGCAATAATTTTGATCTAGCATACCTTTTTAATAATAGCGAAATTAAGAAAATTGCACGCAGTACACATAGCTACATGTGAGGATGCTTTGTTGACATCGGCGTGTATACTTCGGGCATATTAGGCATCCACATAATATTCAAAATGATTAAATATGATATAGGTGTGATTGTCAATGGGCTATCAATTTACAAAACCAGAGGCTGGGGATTTGCAATGTTGGCGAGTCTATGGTCCGTTCTAACATCTTGGGTACTGACCCAACAATACCATCATGCTCAAACCAAACGAGAGGAGAACGTGGAAGCAACACCGATTGTGCAAGTCATATCGACTGCACCTACAATTGAGCAGGCACGCACGTCAGCTTCTGCACCAGCGTTGTATCCAAAAATTGTAGTTGAGAGGATATAGATTATTAGATTAGGATATGTCATTATGTGAACAGGGAATAATTAGGGATAATTGATTATTATTAGTTGTCACCCTACATATTCAGCTGTTATGAATTTGATATATTTATGATTATGTTCGGTATATTGATTAAAAAAAATCTGATCGTTCGTAGTAAATTATTATTGTCCACTATATGCTGTTCTTGCAGTTATTACCAAGGTTATGTATCAATTTTGAAATTTTATTTTTATGCCCATCGTTCTATTTATTCGTTACTGGCTGTTATCACAAATTAATTAATTACTCCGTCAAAAACAACAGTCACCGATTTGTACACATAAATAATCCATACAAATACATCAAAACCAAAAACTCACCTTTGTATAACACGGCATTCACACATGTCG
The DNA here is from genome assembly GCA_963966075.1 of Aphodius sticticus. Lineage (NCBI taxonomy): Eukaryota > Metazoa > Arthropoda > Insecta > Coleoptera > Scarabaeidae > Aphodius > Aphodius sticticus. Next base: position 2,235,200 of record OZ014512.1, on the reverse strand, counting down.
ATATTCTCCGTAATACCGCAAAAATCACTTCAAACGACGCGAAAACATTACCAATCGCGTTCTACACACTTTTATAAACATGTCGCACGATAATTCACCGTTTTTGTCCCGTGAAGATCCGATACAAATGTTTACTGTACACAGCAAATTTGTTAAACTGGCTTCGAGAAAAAATTCTTATTGTTTACATTGCTAGGCAACGCGCGCCGGCAACTCTTGTCACAGCAACTCTGATTTCTACGTTATACTCGTATGGTCACGCCTTAGCATCTTGCGACTACTTGATCTTACGTTTATTGATTTATAATGAGCGAGTATTGAAACTTTTAGTTGTGTTTTATGTGTGTATTCGTTGCATTATGATTTAGATGACGGATGTATAGCTAAACATAGATGATTTTTTTCGGTATGTCGCATGTATAATTTGCAAAGGTGAGCAAAGTTAATCAGAAAGTTAACTTCGTTAATTGTTAGTCCGTTGACGAAAAAGTTAACTTCGTTAACAGATAGTCCGATAATTTGTTATAAATGTAACGGAGGTTAAAGTTAACACTTAATCGTTAACTTTTTACACAAAAAAATACATATATTATCAAGGGCGTAGCCAGGGGGGGGGGGGCACCTGCGCCCCCCCCCCCCCCTGGCGCTCAAAATAAAAATGGTCAAAATTGTATTAGGTACATAATAAATTTACAAAGACACATAACATGTACTTTAAAAGCCAGTTGTGATTATTTTATGAGAAAATATAATTTAATAAATTACCGTCGAGTATGCAACTCAAATACCAGTACCTACCTCCAAATCTCAATACAGGGTGAGGTATTTATTAAGTATCAACTAAAGAAGCGAATGATAATTAATCCAGGTGAGGATAATTTTTGGAAAAAGCACCTCCGCCTGGATTTGAACCAGGACCCCTTATTGTTAAGTTGATTTATTGTGAATTAATAGAGGCATTGTTTATGCAACCGACAAGTAAGTTGAAGTAAAAATTTTAGATTGCTTTATTACAAATAACCTTATATAATAATATAATGTTATTTGTAATAAAGCAATCTAAAATTATATCTTCAATTTACTTGTCGGTTTGGCAACCACTATATATTTACTTTGTATATTACTGAAGCCTGTGTGATGTGTAGTTATTGAAAGCGATAATAAAGCAGTGTTTTTTTTTTTGCAATGGGTATAAGAAACTATTTTACTAAGTATTAATTATTATTTGGAAACCAGTGTTATATCGTTGTATGATTGGGTGATTAGGATTACTGGTCCTAAAGAGTATTTCAGTTATAGGATTACGTGATTACAGTGTTATCACTGTATCCGTAACACTGTAATCACGTAATTATTGCAGTTTAAGTGCATATAGCTAAATATTACTTTAGATTAGTCTAATTTTGTTGAGTTTCGAGTTTGGTCTCGTTTGGCAAATGTCAACCCGTTTACCTATAGTTTGTCTTTAAAGCAATAGATGGCGCTATGGCGGTTCTTGCATTAATTCGCTGTTCGCAAATAACTTGGAAATTTGACATTTGATACATGTCCTCCAAGAATATTTGTTTCGGTAGCATGCTCAGCGTTCATCGCAACATTGCAAATGAAGACCAAGAGCAATTCAAAGAATCTGCCCTGCAGAAGTTTTCCGAAAACAAGCGGAAACTTAACATTACGTAATGTTTTATTAGCATATTTCATATTATGTACATACCTCATACATATATGTTTATAAGGAAAAAAGATATGCGATAAGAAATATTTATTTACGTAAATTTTGGTATTTTTCTGACTCCTTGCCCCCCCTGTAAAAACTTCTGGCTACGCCCTTGTATATTATAGGTTTTGTTGAGTTCCGATCTGCCGGTGAGTATGCAATCCAAATAACTGCGCCACTGCGGACCTTTCGGTTGCATAAGTAATAATTACTTTTGGAATTTTTCACACTAGCCATAATGGTAGTGAACCGGTAATCTTGGGTGGCGTTTGCCATAGTTATAACACAATAATAACAACCAAAATACACTCAATGCTTGAAAGATCAACAAAATGTGAACAATACAAACAAATTTCTAACAATGGCCACAGCAACCCAAGGTAACTAAAATACCTACATTGCGAAACGCACGATTTACAAAAGATATTGAAAAGATAAACTAAGGTGGTTGGAGTTCAAAGTTAGTATTTTTAAAAGGTTGCCCTTTTTAGTTTAGGTTTAAATATAGAAAAATATTTATTTGTTAAAAAGTAACAATATTAAAAAAATGGGTTCTTTATCTTCACTAGGCGAAGCATTCTTTGTTCTGTTTTCGTCCGACCGGGAACCACTGGGAACCGTACTGGGAACTGGGAAGTAACTAAAGATATCCTAAAGGCAACAAAATTCGCGCGCATGTTTATACTCGTATAGACGACGCATCTCCGATAGTCACACACATGTAAACAAAACCAAGTCCGAACTTGCACAGACTACCTATAGCAATTTGAAATATTTACTTATGATATTTTCGATTTAACGGACTTGAATTAACGGATGGTGAATGTAACGGAAGTTAATGTGTCCGTTAATTCTTTTGTGTCCGGATTAACGCTTTTGTGCCCAGCTTTGATAATTTGTATAAAGTTACGGTATTAAGGTTATATAAAACAAAAGGGTGATGTCATTAGTTGTGTGTTACTTATCTCATACTGTTAAGAGTTAACCATAAATAATAAGAAAGTTTAGGAGTTAAAATAACAAATTACTGCTGCAAGAATATAATATAGAAAACCTGATCTAGACGACCCACATTGGGGTATTTGACCCGAAAACCTGGCAAAAATTATTTTTTCACCTATAAGGGCTCTAGGTGTGTTGTGTCATTTATGTGTAGCATTTTAACCTTCATACTAAGTATTTGAAGGTTAACAACTTAATAAACACAATAAAACAGTACAAAATAGGGAAAACTGTATTAAAAATTATACTGCACTGCAGTGCACCTATTGTAAATTAATTACTGCTACAAAATTTTTCATCAATATTTTTTTGTGATTTTATTTCTATTACTGTGTGAAATTTACAAAAATATATATGGCATGTCCTGATTAAATACGCATAATAGACGGATTTAAAAATGAACAATACATGTCGTTTCCGAGTTATATGAGATAATATTTTTGGGTCTGTTACGTTGTGAGAAAATCATAAAAAAGTTTTATTTTTAAGACCAGTGGTAGAAGAAGAAAATGAACGTTTACACCAGTAGATATTGTGTATTGAAACGGTACACTCATGGAATTAAGTAAGTTCTATAAATATTTTACCTGTGTGTCGATGATACATCCAAGTACAAGTTTTTTGTTATTCTGGTCGACCGCTCCGCCGCTAAGTGCAAAAAATTGACCGTTTACGCTTCAACTCGTATATAGGAAATTTATTATTTTCGAAACCTTGTTCGAATGCTTTGAATTGGTTTATAATGATTTATATATTTATATTTATTAGCTCAATGTGTAATTAATTAATGTAATTCATACATTGCAATGTAATTGTGTTTTTATTAAATATGACGTTAATTTTATATTAATAAACATAAAAGTTTTCGATTACATGAAATGAAAATCTCGTTTCAAGATATTACATATAACACAACAAATTACAACCTTATTGCATCTAATAGCTTTTTTGTGTTAATAAATACAAAAATCAATTTGTTGTTGTCAATATTTTTACTTTTCAGGTTATTTCAGAACTGACATATGTATTAACATTTATTCACAAAATAGAAATAAATTAAAATTAAATTGCTTTAAATTTGTCTTTATGGTAATTTGTTAATTGTGATTTACTGGTGCTTTCGAGATATTTAGCTTCAACGATATTTTGCAGTGTTTAACTTAATAAACAGAAAGGAGTACCTATGTATTTTGTATAGCATGAATGTATCATTACTATTTTTTTATATTATTATTTTGTATTTACTTTACAGCAATCAATATGTTTCAAATATCTGACAACTGAAAATAATGACAATTATGTATATCACTAATTTACAAAAATGTTTGGAAGCAAGCTCTAAATTTTCGACGAATTTTGATGGAATGTAAATAGGTTATAATTATTATTAAAAGAAAAAACAAACTAAAATATACGACCATCTAAAAGAACATTTACACAACATTAAAATTATTTCATCAAATTTGACCTGGGATGAGTATAAATTGTGTTGGTAACGGGTATATCGTCGGGTTAAAGGTAAAAGTCACTAACTAACATCTAAAATAATTACGAAAATCTAACTTTAAGATGTATTACCAACAAATATAATGATATTTTCTGGATAATTAATGCATTTTCGAGTACTTAGAACACTTATTGATCGCCTCCTTGTACAAGATTCGCATTTAGAAGCATTTGACTACAATTAATTCGTGTTTCAAGAAAATGTAACAAAATGTTAGTTAGTGACTTTTACCTTTAAGCCCACGATATAATTTCCCAAAAGGAGACGCTTCAGAAAGAAAAGTTGTTGGTTTCTCTTACGTATAGCTTTTATTGCATATTAATTACTCACAATCATATGCAATAAAAGGTATACGTAAGAGAAACCAACAACTTAACGATTTTTATTGAACCAGGGACCTTTGCGTCGCTAGCACAATGCTCTCCCATCTGAGCTATTGACATTGTGCTAGCGACGCAAAGGGCCTTGGTTCAAATCCAGGTTGTGGCTGTATTTTTTGATATATTTAAAATTTACATCCCGCCTGTATGTTACCATATTATTAACTTATAATATTACTTTGACAAAGTATGTCGTTAAACATTTTCAGTTATAGTTTATATTGTTTGGAAATTAAAAAGCCCTCATTTTTAATGTATATGCATTTTAGCTAACCTTACAGTAAACAATTCATAAGTCAAAATATTACTTTTAACTTATTATCGTTGTTAATGGACGCCTCTTAATTTATTTAGAAAACAAATTAAGAAATAAAATTTCCAATAGTAAATGAAAAATGTGTGCTTATTGAACTGGAACTATATTACAATAAAACTTCTGTAGAGCTCTTTGAAATATTAACAAAACAAGAAAAATAAAAAATTAATTAGTTATCACACAATGCAAAACCAAAAATGAAACACACTAAATACATATTACAACAATAAAAAATTATTAATTATAAGTAAAATTTTAATAATTTGTCTTAACAAATGAACAAAAGAAAATAGCAATATGTTTTGTTTTTTTTTCTAGAAAGTAGAAAGTAATATGTTTCATATGGTCTTATTGGTTTTCTCTATTCCTTCTGAAGTTGGAGCCGTTTAAAATAAGATATTGTTAATAATTCAAACGGCTGTAACTTTTTAATGAATTGAAAAAGTAATTTACTTTCTGAAAAAAATTGTTTTGCGGAAGAAACATGGTACACCTGTATATATTGCTATAATTTAAATTATTTTGGTTGTCAAGCATGTACTAGATGTCATGAAAGATAATTGAACATTAACTGCTGTAAAGTAAATACAGATATAAAATTTCCATTGTCCTTCATACAAGGTGTGGATTATTATTATTATTATTATTATTAAAATACTGCTCGTCCTAAATGTAAATTTAAATTATGTTTAGAGAATTTATTTACATTTATTTAATATATTTTAATATTACAATTCTGAAATAGTCTATATTTAGTGATCCTTGGCATCAAGTTGGTTTGCGCATTTACTTACTTACTTACTTTAGCCCGTCATCCTACTGCTGGGCAAAGGCATTTACTTGCGTAATTAATATGTGTATTAGTTAACATAAATTTATATAATGTGTCATGATATTACGCAATATCTTAAAATGAGCTTTTCGTATCATATTATCAAACAGGTTTATTAATATTGTTATAAAAGTAGTTCTATATTTAATTAAATGCATTACCTACTCGTAAACTTAACTGTAGTGATCATATTTCATGTATTACATTGCAATGAAGATATCACATTAAGGAAAAGGTCGGACACGCTAAAAATAAACTAAATCCCGTTACATTACATCCATCGAAAAACCACCTCGTGACGGACAACTTTTTGCGATGCGGCCGGGTCGAGGTAGAACAGTACACGAATATATAAACGACATACTATTTCCAAATCCTGCGATAGCGATACGAACTTACTTATTTCCATGACTGTACATACGCTATTCATGCTATTTTCCGTTCGATGCATTCCTTTTAAGACGTGATAGTAGAGGCAGTTAAGAACCTATTTAACCATATTTTATCACTATATAAACTATTATTTTTAGTATTATTTCAAAATTGTCTAATACTTATTGTTTCCATGAAAACTTTCGAAATGTGATCATCCTTCAAGCTGGAACGGTCGTTTTTTTAGTGGTATGACCCTAATACGCATGTTTTGAACCCAGATTCGCATTCCGTATAAACACCTTTATTGAAAACGCCTAACCAGTTTCTATTCGCAAGCTTACTATTGTCTCCCCTCAACAATAAACCATTTTAATGCAGAGAACTGGGTATGCGAGTAGGTGCATTCGATTTATTTTCTTGCCCTGAATATAAATCTGATTTGCTTCAAGCAACAAATTTCCAAGACATTCACATACAAGTACATAGTTTAAGGTGTTTTTCGGATGATTTTTAAGCGTCTCGGTCATCGGGGTTGGTTGCTATACATGATCCAAAACGGAAAAATATACGTACCTAACGACATTTACAACATACAAAAGATGCATTGAACATAAAATTGTCAATATCTTGATAACCGTAATCATTTGTATATAGCTAAATATGGTTAAATATGTTCTAAATTACCTCTACTATCACGGTTTTAAGGAATTGCATCAAACTACATATAGCCAGTACATCAATTTTTGGATTTTCCTTTACAACGTGAAAGAAATAAAATCACAAAAACCGCATCCGCACCTATCCGCAGCAGATTTTGCAGTAGTTGTAATGTCAAATATGTGTATTATAATTTGAACCACTTTCAAAAGCTTAATTAAGCTAAACACTAAACTAGAACACTCAAATTCTACATAAAACTGTTTTTCTATAATAGCGAATGTTCTCGGCCCTGCAATGAACAAAATTGTGGTTAATTTTAATAAAAAGAATGTCGAACGAAAGTTTATACTTGGTTCTAAAGAAGGTATAACAAAAAAGTAACATTTTTCCTTAACACACAAAATTACAACCGTTTTCAAGAGCGTCAACTTATGGGCATCTATGTTTAGCCATAGTAAAATCTAACTTTTGGCTGACAAGGACACGTGGGGCAGGGCTCAGGTGAAAAAATATTGCCGCCTTTTAATACATCGGTCCTTTAGCTATCCCAGAAGCTGGTTTACCTTTTGGAATTTTACAATTTAGAAATTTGATTTATGGCCGCCTTTTTGGGTCAAATACCCCAATGTGCGACCGACACGAGGTGCAACGCATTACGCAATACATTCCAAGAAAAAACTCTTACGTTGGTTCCAACAGATTTTGTTTCTAATTCGGCAAAAACGCATAGAAGAGTCAACGATAACAACACGAACACCAAATGTCACTCACTTATCGAGTTTGTAAGGCAAATCACCGAAAATATTGGACAGAAAGTCGCAAAACGGGACAAAATATGAAGAAAGCTACATACATAACGGGGTTCACAAACATAATAATAACATAACCAATAACATAACCTCGAAACCAAGAAACGTGCAAACTTATTGCAGAGCATAAAGGTGAGAGGGGAGGGATTTTCCGAGTGCGTTCTTGATTATTGATGATTTTTATTGGTTTATGTATGTTAGTTGTATTGATTTAAATTATTGTCGTTATTTAGTCTTTTTAATAAATTGTTGCTATTGTTTAAATTATTAAATTATAATATCGACTACATTTTAAAGGAACTGGAATTTTTTTAGGTCTTGTTATGAACAATTTTAATTTAAATTCAACGGTTTTTCACTGGCAATTCAATGTTGGGATTTTTGATGATAATTTTTACAGATTTCCGAACACAAACAATAATTTACGTCGCTAAACGGTGTTAAAAATGAACATATTATACAGAATGGCAATTTTAATCTATTATTATTAATGTAAGATTTAATTATTATGATGAACAATTATAATTATAATATATTATAATTAATAATTATTATATATTATTTAATATATAATATATTGAAATTTCGAATACAAGAACGTGTTACTGGATTTGTTACAGATGGCGCTAGTGTCGTGAAGGTCAACTTTTGAGTAATTTTCAGTGAATATTAGGGAATAAACTGCTAATGTTGTGAATAGTCCTTAGCCCTAATCCTTACAGTTTTTCAGTTATTGCCTTCTTTTTCTAAACAAAAAAATCTGACGTGGCCAGGCACATGACTTTATCATGCTATATATAAAATAATAGTTTAGCTGCGTGAGATTCTATTTCATCGAGATCGGTCATGTCTGCATTAAAATGAAACTAGTTGAACTAGACAGATATGTCGATTAAAGCTGCGTTCGGATATTGTATTCCGTTGACACCGGGTACACCGTCCAAATGTCACGTGTTATTGGGTGCAAAAAGTGTAACGGTGTACAATATCCGAACGCAGCTTATATTGACAGTAGGTATTGTCAAAACATGGCGTTTGACACTACTTTACACACTCTACTTTAATTTATTATTTAACCATTTCGACGAAATTCCAGAAATGGCGGCTCATTTGCAAAATCTTTCAAAAATGCTAAGACTAAACCTCCAGTTCCTTTAGACCCTTTTCAACAGAAAGCTTTTCAGCTCTATGTTTGGTCATGAAACTTCTAAATATAAAGTTTCGTCCCGATGCCTTTAGTAGTATCTCCGGAATCGTCGCCACAAAAAAACGTGTACACACATCCATACACACACACACACTGACATTTTTTGTACCTTGGTCAAAAATGTTCAGGGGACCCAAAAAGACATCTCCGCTAAAATCTCAATTTTTGTTTGGCACTATTACAATACTTTACATACTACGTATGATAAAGTAAAAAGTTAACAAACAAAAAGCTGGATGGCACATTATATTTTATCCTGAAATATTTTTTTAGTGTTCAAATTTTATGGCCATTGTAGGAAAATTTTAGAGAAAATACATTTGAAAATGGTAAAATATTGAAGTTTTGAGGAACATAGATTTTGTAAGTAAGTAAAGAAAAAATCCGGTAAGGTTTTCGAAAAATAGTCTCGTCCCGGGTTTAAATGGTGATTCCCGGAAGTCGGATTATAAAAGACACCGAATTTCTCAGGGTTTTGCTCCCGGAAAATCCTGGGAACGACTTTAAGGTGGTGCGCCCTGGAAATATTTCTTCGGCCGCCTATAATAGGGTATTTGACTGTATTAAAAATATGGCATGTATTATAGTCATCCTAATAGATTACAGTTTAAGAAAACTATTTGTTTTTACTTTTCAAAAAAAAAATGCTTTATTTCTATGAAAAACCAAAATTAAAATTGAATTTTATTCACGTCCTATCACGTGATTGAAAACGCTCTGTAATTGGCTGAGTCTCCAGTGATGTCATTCGTTAGTCCGCCTTAGAGCGCGTTCGGTTTGTCAGGGTATGGTATGGGGAGAGCAATGCTCAGATAACTTGGGTCGGCTGTCTCTCTCTTATATGCAGATAAACGCCGTATGACGTTAGTCCGCCTATTATGCAGCGCGTCACTCTCACCGTAAAATACCGGGTTATCCGAACGCGCTTTTATGCTTCTCCCGTTTGAATTTAATAGCACGAAAGCGTCATGTAAGCATAACTTTGTAGGTTAGGATAGCCCTAACCTTCAGCTGTCAGATCAGATAATACCTTTCGAAAATACGATAGATAACTTATTCTAGTCAGTTTTACTTATGTCGAAGTAATCTTCACAACAGAAAACACTTGTATTGGCGGCTATTTATTTCATTTGGATTTCTACGAGCCAACTACTTTCTTCGCAGTTTCAAATCTTGCGGAACAGCTACAAATAGTTTACCCGGAGTTTTTCTTGAAGTATCTCTGCATTGTGGATTTATACACCATTTATAACCCATTTTTATGTAGAAATTGTGAAAACAACACATCATACAACACAACTACCAAACGGCGACGATGCCGATGCTGACAGACCATATGGGCCGATTTGACATCTACTAACCGGTGACGTCACACAACAGAAAGTATCGTTTTGGCGGGACTTTTTGTGATTCAATTTTTAACGCTGATTTTTATGAAATATTGAGGAAATAATTACAAAAAATAATGCATTTACAATGTAGAGTGAAGGAATAAACACACTAAGATGGTTTTCCAAAAATAGTCAAATACCCTATTATGGATGTTCATTTTTATTTAGATATCTTTAGTACTTTTTTAATACAATTATTATCAATTTCACAAAAGTACATTAAAATTTCCCACAAATGCGCCAAGTAACAAATACATTGACCATTTCGGCTTTTACCATCATAAAAGCTAAGAGCCATTCCACTGGCCGGTAGCAAGTAAAATAAGAATTTATATTTTAATTTTCGCGCCGCCATATGGTGCCGTCGCGTCGGTGAAATGAAAACTTTTAAATTATGCGAAACAATACGGTGGAGCCTGCGGTCCTCTGCCGATCGAATGCAACGTTGCATTGTCCCGATAACTGCATAGGGGGGCGCTCGCGACTCCCCTGGGGTTAAATCAGGCTTCCGTCGCCCACGTAACACGTGTACATCTGTCAATATTGGTCTATTTATATCGGTTGACTCCATTAACGCTATTGAAATGGTTTCATTTCATGTTAAATGTGTGTGATGAATTTATATATTGAATAACAATATTTTAACAGAAATTTTTGATGTTTGTTATATGTTCAGGTGTACTAATAATACAAGGAAAACTGGTTAATCGACGGTAAGATATATAAGGAGAAAGGTATTTGTAGAGCAATTCCGTCATTGGTCACCCCCTTTATGGTCTCCATTTGAGTGTTTCTCCATTGAGTGTCCATCTTGCTCCTTGGCTATACCGTACTGATGAGGACTACAAGTCCGAAACACGTGTCTATGGTTGCTTCTTCTTCGATGACGGAATTGCCCGACAAATACCTTTCTCCTTACTAATAATACAGCATTTTTATAGGTTTGACATTGCTGTTGGCTAACGACAAAGACGCCCATGGCAACAAGTTCCTTTAACCAGTGACAATGGTTTCCCTACAAAAAGTTATGCAACATGCTTTACATGTTACATAGTGTACTCTGGCACCTTTACTGTAATTTTGTAGTTTCGGATGAAGATAGATATTTAAACAACCAGTATATTATAAAAACAATTACATATTTAAAATTTTTTCTCGATTTCATTATTCTGGAAGCATCCACATAGATTTTCTTGGTCGAAGTTATTTGCAGGGGCGGATATAGGTGGGGGGGGGGGGGGCGCTTGGCACGAATTTGTTGGTACGGCGGAGAAGAAAGCGATTGTGATGTTACCGGCTAAGGTCATGTATGTGTGTTTTTATTCGGTTGATTGTAGGAAACAGTTATATGAAAAAGTTTTTTAAGCTTTGCACTAGACTTGATGACACCCATAGCTCAAGATGTCTTTTAGCCCCCCCTTGAGTTTTTTCTGTATCCGCCACTGGTTATATGACGTTTCATGACAATTGTCAAGGGCCTAGCCAGGCGGGGGGGGGGCAGGGGGTGAGCAACTGCCCCCCCCCCCCACCCAGAAGGCTGAAAATAGAAATGCACAAAATTGTATTAGGTACATAATAAATTTACAAAGACACATAACATGTACTGTAAAAGCCAGTTGTGCTTATTTTATGAGAAAATGTAATTTAATAAATTACCGTCGAGTATGCAACTCAAATGCCAGTATCTCCAAATCTCAATACAGGGTGAGGTATTTATTGTTAAGTTGAGTACAGGCTTATTGGGAATTAATAGAGGAATTGTTTATGCAATCGACAAGTAAGTTGAGGATAAAATTTTAGATTGCTTTATTATAAATAACCATATATAATAATATGACGTTATTTGTAATAAAGCAATCTAAAATTATATCTTCAACTTACTTTTCGGTTTGGCAACCAAAACCACATCAGCCTATTGATTTGTATATTACTGGAGTCTGTGTGATGTGTATAGTTCCTGAACGCGGTAATAAAGCAGTGTTTATTTGCAATGGATATACGAAACTATTTTAGTAAGTTATTATTATTATTATTATTAATTATTATTTGGAAACCAGTGCTATATCATTGTGTGATTGGTCTCATTGGTATTACTGATCCCAAAGAGTATTTCTGTTATAGGATTACGTGATTACAGTGTTACACTGTATCCGTAGCACTGTAATCACGTAATTATTGCAGTTTAAGTGCATATAGCTAAATATTACTTTAGATTAGTCTAATTTTGTTGCGTTTCGAGTTTGGTTTCGTTTGGCAAATGTTTGCCTATAGTTTGTCTTTTAATCAATTGATGGCGCTATGGCGGTACTTGCATTAATTCGCTGCTCGCAAATATCTTGGAAATAATGATATATTGCTGTTCTTGTACAATTATAGAAATAGAAATATATTTATTGAGCTCCCAGATCATACACTACAGACATCGGCCAAGTCAAAATAAGCAATATGCAGAATATATAAATACTGTACATGACAGATACAATCAATTTCACATGGTACAATCACGAAAAACAGTCGTACTTTTAAAATCAATAAACAAACTTGTAACAAAACTATACATTAAAATAGTCCTTAACACTATAAAAACATTGTTCGGTAAGATATCGTCTAAAACGATTTTTAAAACATAGTTTGGTGGAACACGAACGTATCTCGACGGGGATGCGGTTGTAAATCGCCACACATGAATACGAGGGGCCCTTCTGAAATCCGGACGTATGATGCAACGGTACCCTGTAATCATATCTATGTCGTGTTATATATTGGTGATTATCACTATTCCGCGAAAATTTAGTATTGTACTAAACACGTATACAGCACACTTATAAATATATATATACATGGAAACGTTAAAAGATTTTTTGCCTTGAACGTTGGTTGGCAACAAAGAGTATTTTTTCGCTAGCAACGGAAATTGCACCACCCCATGTCACCACATTGAAGGACAGATGCGAGTATGCCAAAGCGTAGTACATGGTAAGCAGAGTTGAAGTGTCCATTTTTGTCCGAAGTTTCAGTATGGCGTAGAATGCTGTGTTAAGTTTCGAAGCTACACTATCCACATGGTTGCGGTACGACAATCCACTGTCAATATGCACTCCAAGAAATTTTGTGGAGGGAGATGTTTGAACTCCATCAATGGGCACCCCTCCCCTCGGGCCAAACAACACAGTAACTGTCTTGTCCATATTCAGAATCAATTTATTCTTATCACACCATGTCCTCATCTCTTCCTCTACTGCCCTAAGTTTATATTGGAGTTCCTCCAGATTGTTTGCGGACACAGCAATTGATGTATCATCCGCAAAACTCACAACAAATCCGTTCTTTATGCTTTGGCGAAGATCATTGACATATAAGAGGAAAACCATGGGACCTAGCGTCGATCCTTGAGCGACGCCACACGTCAGCGGATACTCTTCCGATTTATGACCACTTGAAGCCACATACATCATTCGGTCAGTGAGAAACGACATCACAAGCCGCAGAGAATGTCCCCTACAACCCAGGGCGTACAGCTTTTCCTCTGCGAAGTTTAGATCTATGGTGTCGAATGCCCGCGACAGTTCGAAAAACATGCCGACCACCAGCTCACCGGCATCATAACAGTGTTGCGAAATACCTATCCTGACAACGTGGTCGCCAGACAACGGGGACAACCGGGACAACGGGGCAATAAACAAGGGAGTGTGTGACATTTTTGATGTTATATCGTTGTAATTTAAACTCTTAAAGTCTTTTAAAATAAAGAACCATAAACACGCAACAATTGGTGTCAGAAGTGGGATGTAGTAAAAAGATGTCGAGTAAAAAGTTTCTACAAGAACTACGAATCGCCGAATTGAGAGATGAATTGGCTAAACGAAACCAACAGACTGGAGGAATTAAGGCAACGCTGGTTTCAAGATTGAGAAAGGCTTTAGAAGAAGAAGGTCTGAATCCAGAAGAAGTTGAATTCGATGTCGATGAAGGCAGTCCTGAAGAAACTACTGAAGTTGACGTTCAAGACTCAATGACGCGGGTTATGAAAGCAATTCAGGACTCCCAGAGAGAACAGCAACAATCTTTGGTATCTCAAATGACCGAACAACAGAAGTCATTACAAACATTTCTTGATCAGCAACGAACTTTTCTAGAAGCTCGTCTTAGCGAACAACAGAAGTTATTGGACGAACAACAAAGTTCATTGGAATGTCGGTTGAAAGATGAAATAGAAAACCTAAGAAAGGAGCTGAATGCAAAGATTGGTAGCCGCCGTGTTTCAAACCCAACCGAAGGAGATGAACATCTGCAACAAGTTTATCGTATCCAGCTTCGCAATAGAAGACAAAAGACTGGAGAATCTTTACAACAGCTTCAAGCGGATATCGAGAGACTAGCTCATCTCTCATACTCAAATGCCAATCCCGATTTTCTAAGTGAAGTTTCAAGCGAGACATTTGTCAATGCCATCAGTGACAGTGAATTACAGCAAGCGTTACGTATGACAGGAAAGAAATGTACAGCTGAAGCACTTGCATTTGCTCTTATGTTTGAGTCTGCTAAAACAGCTTCCCGTAGTGCTGTGAGGGTAAGAGAATTGGACGTGGAGAAATGTCTTTGCAATAAAGCCCAGGTATTCTGGAGGAAACAGCAAAAAGAACCTGTACGTTGCTGGAATTGTAATCGCATGGGCCATTTGCAGAGATACTGTAAAGTTCGAAAGACTGCAAAACAAGTAGTACAGTGCGAAAAATGTGGTCAGGATGTGGAGGATCATTGCCGTTCACATGAACGACAAATTGAAGCCCCATCATCGGAAAACTAAGAACAACTAACCTGGCGGGACGACGGTTGGTTGGTAAGTGTTTTAGTCCCAAAAACATTGTTCAAGTAGCTCAATTACAACGAAGTGAAACAAGTCTTTTTGTATATGGTAAAGTAGGGCGGATTAATTGCAGCATGACGGTAGATACTGGAGCTTCGAGATCTATACTTAGGAGAGATTTATCTAAAAAGAAATGGCTTACCAATATCTCGAAGTATTCGTTAAAGACTGCAACTGGGGAAACAGCTCGCGTGTATGGAGAATTCAGAACAAACATTAGTCTGGGCACAATGATATTTACTCATAATTTTTTAATTGCAGACATTGTAGATGAGTGTATACTTGGGATAGATTTTATGATGACTCATAGAATCACACTCGATGTCGGGGAGCGAATTCTAAAATGCCACAACGTAGAGATTCAGATGATGTTGGGTGCAGATAATCATTCTATACTTCGAACAGAAATTGAGAGTGATATAACCCTCTCACCACTGTCTGAAACAATAGTTTGGTGCCGACTTAATCACCGTGCAGATAATGGAAAAATCTATATTGTAGAACCGCGGGAGATGAACGTACCAGGTATTTTAGTCGGAAAGGCGTTGGTGAAGGCCGATGGAAACCAGAAAATTCCGGTAAGGTTGTTAAATACATTCCAAAAGGCAATCAAATTAAAACACGGTGATATTATTGGAAGTTGTGAACCCGTCCACCAGGTAACTTCTATGGAAGAGATAAGCCCTGAAAATGAAGTTATCCACAGGAATTCTAAAGTAATAGACCAACTCCTGTCAGGCTGCGAAATGGATAATGAACAATCCAATCGAGCCATGCTTCTGATAGCGGAATTCTCCGATATTTTTGCCATCGATGATAAAGACTGTGGTAGAACGAGTCTTGTACAACATCGGATTGACACGGGAGATGTAAGGTCCATTCGTCAATCGCCCAGGAGACTACCTCTAGCAAAACAAGCGGAGGTTGCAGACATGATAACCTCTATGTCCGACCAAGGAGTTATAGAGGAATCATCAAGTCCATGGACGTCTCCGGTAGTTCTGGTAAGAAAAAAAGACGGCAGCACTCGGTTTTGCGTTGACTATCGCCGATTGAATGATGTCACGAGAAAGGACAGTTATCCTTTGCCCAGGATTGATGATACCTTGGACACGCTTGCTGAAGCCAAATGGTTTTCAACACTAGATTTAAAAAGCGGGTACTGGCAAGTCGAACTTCATAAGGACGATAGAGAGAAAACAGCTTTCTCTGTTGGTAGTGGTCTTTGGCAATTTAAAGTAATGCCATTTGGTCTCTGCAATGCACCAGCAACATTCGAGCGATTACTGGAGTGTGTACTGCGTGGGCTCACATGGAAAACTTGCTTAGTGTACCTGGATGACATTATCGTAATTGGTAAAACCTTGGAGGAACATCTGGCGAATTTGAGAAGCATTTTTATGAGGTTGAGAAACGCAAACCTGAAGCTTAGTACCAAGAAATGTCACCTTTTCCGCACCAGAGTAAAATACTTAGGTCATATTGTATCAACTCATGGAGTAAGCACGGACCGGAGAAAACTGAAGCAGTCCTGAATTGGCCGGTTCCAAAGGACAAACGCCAGTTGCAAAGTTTTCTTGGAGAGTTTTGCAGATATTGCCCGAAGCCTACATCAGCTTACAGAGAAGGGGAAACAATTCATTTGGTCCGAAGAGTGTAATAACAGCTTCGAAACATTAAAACATAAACTGTGCCAAGCTCCACTGCTGCATTCTCCAAAACCTGGCAGCATTTTCATGCTGGATACGGACGCTAGCAACGTGGGGATAGGTGCAGCACTTTCCCAGGAGTAAGACGGCCAAGAAGCACCTGTGGCATACTTCAGTAAAGCTCTTAATAAGACGGAAAGGAATTACTGTGTCACTAGAAAGGAGTTATTGGCTTTGGTGCAGTCAGTGAAGCATTTTCATAAATATCTTTATGGGCAAAGATTTATCCTCCGGACAGATCATGCATCGCTTAAATGGTTATTGCGGTTTAAGAATCCGGAAGGACAACTTGCAAGATGGCTTGAGCAATTGCAGGTGTATGATTTTGAAATCCAGCATAGAAAGGGACGCATGCACGAGAATGCTGATGCTCTGTCACGCCGACCTTGCAAGCCAGAATGCAAGCACTGTCAACGAATAGAGCGAAAGGAGAACATGGTCTTTTTACAGAGAGTAAACATGGAACCAGCACTTGGATGGAAAAACGATGCTGTACGCACTGCTCAAATGGAAGATGATGACATCGCACCAACCCTGGCTTATATGGAAGAGGAGAAGAGACCTATATGGAAAGATATTGCAGAACACAGCGAAACCACGAAAGGTTATTGGGCTCAGTGGAATTCTCTCGTGCTGGACTGTGGTGTACTTAAACGGAAGTGGGAATCAGTAGATGGAAGATACCACAAGATGCAATTGATAGTCCCAAGGTAAAAAATAAAAGAAGTTTTGAAAGAAATTCATAATGGGTCTTCGGGTGGACATTTAGGAGTAAACAAAACCATTAATAAACTTCGGGAAAGATTTTATTGGCTGCATATGCGACAGGATGTTGAAGACTGGTGCCGTTGCTGCGTTGACTGCGCAGCAAGTAAAGGACCTCGCACTAGAGGTCGTGCTAAACTCCAAAAATATATTGTAGGAGCACCTTTTGAAAGAATTGCTATGGATATAGCAGGGCCATTTCCAATGACCGATGGAGGGAATCGTTATGTGTTGGTGGTAATGGATTACTTTAGCAAGTGGTCAGAGGTATATGCAATACCCAATCAGGAAGCCATAACTATTGCGGAGCAGTTAGTGAGCGAGTGGATTAGCAGGTTTGGGATTCCCCATGAGTTGCACACTGATCAAGGAAGGAACTTTGAATCGTTGATCTTCCAAGAAGTTTGTAAGCTGCTTGGAATTAACAAAACCAGGACTACGCCTTTGCACCCCCAATCTGGTGGAATGGTGGAACGGTTTAACCGCACGTTAACTGAACACTTGAGGAAAGTTGTCGAAAACTACCAACATGATTGGGATAAGCGTATCCCAATATTTTTAATGGCGTACCGTAGCGCTTGTCATGATAGTACTGGATATTCCCCCGCTAACCTGGTGTTTGGAAGAGAATTGCGCTTGCCAATCGACCTTAAATTTGGTGTACCTCCTGGAAAATTGACGACAATCAATACCTATGCAATGGAACTGCGCCAGAAATTAATCGACATTCATCACCTTACAAGGAAAAGACTAAGCACTAACTATGAGCGGATGAAATCGCGCTATGACATATTGGCCAACTCTACAGTCTTTGAGAAAGGTGAACTCGTATGGTTGTATAATCCGTTGCGGAAGAAAGGATATTGTCCGAAATTGCAACAACAGTGGGATGGACCCTACACCGTCGTGACAAGAATTAATGATGTATACAGGATCCAGCGGTGTGCAAGAAGGAAGCTGAAGATTGTTCATCACGACAGATTGGCCCCATACCTAATACCTCCGACAGACTAGTGTTGCTACAGTTCGGGTCGAACAGTCCTAAGAGGGGAGCAGTATTGCGAAATACCTATCCTGACAACGTGGTCGCCAGACAACGGGGACAACCGGGACAACGGGGCAATAAACAAGGGAGTGTGTGACATTTTTGATGTTATATCGTTGTAATTTAAACTCTTAAAGTCTTTTAAAATAAAGAACCATAAACACGCAACAATATGTACATTTTGATACATTTGATACATGTCCTCCAAGAATATGTGTTTCGGTAGCATGCTCAGCGTTCATCGCAACATTGCAAATGGAGACCAAGAGCAATTCAAAGAATCTGTCCTACAGAAGTTTTCCGAAAACAAGCCGAAACTTAACATTGCGTAAAGTTTTATTAGCATATTTTATATTATGTACAATGTACATACCTCATACATATATTTTTATAAAAAAAAGATATGCGATAAGAAATATTTATTTACTTAAATGGTATTTTTCTGACTCTGTAAAACTAACACCTGTTTCTCGAAGTGTCTGCAACCTCCTTGTTTTTTTTTCAGACAACATCAGTCTGACCATACCTTCTTTTAGGGCGGGTTTTTCAATAGCAGTTTATTTCTTAGCAAAATCTTAGCAATCTTACAATCTTAGCAAAACTTTCTGGCCGGGTTTTTCAATAACAGTTTAAACTACGAAACACTATTGAACGGCATACTTTCTCGGTTCAAGGAACTTGGGAGTTTTTCAATGACAGTGCAATACTTGATTGGCGTTCGTCAATGAACGGTCGATGTCGACCGTTTATTCTCCGTTCAGGAGAGATTATCAAGGAATCATGGGAAAGTTTTTTGACATAACCTAATCTTACTACTGTGTGCTGTTGTTTCGCTGTCAATTTTTCCGATCGACGTGATAGACTTCATCGACGATATTTCGGACGCTGACGAAGACCATGCGGACTATATTCTATACGTGAATGGCAGTAGAAGGCACAGGCGAATACGGATGATACGGGTGCCAACGGGAGCGAACAAATCATTTTGATAGGTGGGATGATCTGGATTTTTTTGTTCGATTTAGATTGTCGAAGATTGCAGTACAAGAAATAATACTAGAAATAGAGGAAGGTATTTCCTCTAAAACTGATAGGTATATAGTATCAGATGATATAGTTTTCTGACGTATTAATTTTGATTTATATATATTTTACATATCACGCTTAAAGCCCTGCAACAATGGTGCTGCTAACACTACGATTTTTAGCAACAGGCTCAGTTTTGGTAACAGTAGCAGACTTTATTGACGTACATAAAAGTACTGCAAGCAATATCGTGCACAAAGTATGTCGTGCGATTCCTAGTCTTCGCCAACATTATATTAAAATGCCCAGTACAGAAGAGGAAGTCCGTATACTATTCGGCAAAAATTTTTCCTTGATACATCGGGGCCATCGACTGCACACATGTTAAACTTCGGTCTCCTGGTAGCCAAAATGCAGAAACATTGAAAAATAGAAAGCATTTGTTTTCTCTGAATGTTCAAACAATATCGGGGCCAAACCTGAAAATATTGAACAACGTGGCCCGTTGGCCAGGTTCAGCCCACGATTCCAATATATTTAGGAATTCAAACATCTGCAGGAAGTTTCAAGGAGGGGAAATGGCCAATCCGGTGACACGCGCTGAACAACTTTTCAATGAATCACAGATCAGAACTAGAAATCCTGTGGAACGATCCTATGGTGTGTGGAAACGGAAATTTCCGATATTAGCCACTGGCATTCGGCTGAAGTTGGATCTAGTTGAGGCTGTAATTGTGGCAACAGCAGTATTGCACAATATTTCTTGCGAAAGGCATGAGTTGGGACCACCCGTAGATCATGAAATTGAAGCAGCAATCCAAATGTTGAACGATATTCCGCAAGACAATATGCCACCAAATAATGCAAGAAACGCGTTAAACAATATTACCCGTAATATTTTCATTCAGTATTTTCATGCATTATTATAAAAAGAAATGTTACTATCAATATATTTTATTTCAACTGAATATTATACGTATGGAAAATGGTTAACATATATTATATTTCAATAATCTAACACTTTCTTTTTTTTCATACTCCACTTCCAGCAGTTTTAGCCGGATAGCATGATCCCTTTTCATGAATGCTATTTTCTCAGCACTACTAAAGTTTTGGGCGCGCCTTGTCTTATTACACGGTTCATTGTTCATTACACCTCATAGACCAGGCAATAGAGACTTTTTCGTGACAAAAATAGTATCAGCAAGCCGCAGTCCCAGGTCACGTGGGACAGTCCGTAGATGTATTGTGATGTGTTTTCGACTAGCAAATATCATTACTTAATTTGTTATAAACAAAAAACCTAAAAAAATCGTGCTTTTTTTCGTTGTTCGCTTGTAAAAGCTGAACCGATGGATCAATCTTGATACTGTCAACAGACGAATTGTAGAGAATGAAAAGACGAAAAAGATGAATCCTACACGGACCCGATCGGATTAATATTACCGGTGAAAATTCGGAAGAATCGGAGAAATATGCGTTTTTTTCAAAAATTCATAACTCCGCCATTTTCAAAGTTGTAACGCAGAATTTTCGCGAGGAAGTAGCGATTGAAGGGTACTTTAAGTGTGCACAACTCAGACGTTGTCCGATGATTACTTTTTGCACAATTGCGATTTGAATTCTTTTTATGCAATATGGTTCGGCGAGCCTTGATGCTTCGGAGGTGGCCTGATTTTAATTTTTTTTACGTATTTCGAAAGTAGAAGTATTGTGCTACAAAACGTCTATTCTGATTTTGCGCTAAAATGTTGCGAAATAGGCGAAAAATGCTTGCAAACTTGACCGAAATCTGCGGCGCGCTGCAAACCGGTCGAGTAGTGGGGGTAGGCGGCCGACGCGAGGAAGCGCGTATCTATAGTAATCCCAACGCGCTGCGCGCTTCCCCGAGTCGGCCGCCTACCCCACTACTCCACAGCGTTTGAGCGCGCGGCAGATTTCGGCTTTTACAAGCGAACAACGAAAAAAAGCACGATTTTTTTAGGTTTTTTGTTTATAACAAATTAAGTAATGATATTTGCTAGTCGAAAACACATCACAATACAACCACAGACTGTTCGACGTGATCTGGGACCGGCGGCTTGCTGATACTATTTTTGTCACGAAAAAGTCTCTATTGCCTGGTCTACTCAATAAAGTAGCAACAAATACGATCACAATATACTATACAGGGGTGTTCCTAAATATCATGTAAATGCGAAAAGGGGTAATTCCTTGTCTTATTTAATGATTAAAAATTCATATAAACATAGGTCCGCAAGCGCTTCGTTGCCGATCTACAGGGTGTTGAAATTTCAAGATTTTTTTAGTTATTTCTTTATAGCTCTTGTAATTTTTGAGATATTTAGCTCTAATATGGAATATGGGTTACGCTGTAGGACTTACATCATTGGGCATACCAAATGGTTTTAAGAATCTACAGGGAGGTATTTTTTCAGGGGTCATGCCCCCTTTTCTCCCCATGAATTTTTTTCGGTGCGCCGCTGGTGGATTCATAAAATACAAAATTCATTTTTTGTTTTGTTCTAAAGCATTTGAATCTTTCGAAGTTTTTTTCGTATTTACCACCGTTGCCGAGAAAAAAGAATAAAAGGTTTTCTGTTTCGCTAGATGAAATTAAAATTTTTAACTGGTCTAGTATGCCTTGGCTTGATTTAGATAACCTTTTCTTTGTATTTATTTCGACATTTTATTCGCCACCAACTGTTAAAAATTAAAACTAGGATACAAGAACTATAAAGAAAAACTAAAAAATGTTTGAAATTTCAACACCCTGTAGATCGGCAACGAAGCGTTTGCGGACCTATGTTTATATGAATTTTTAGTCTTTAAATAATCTAAAGAATTACCCCTTTTCGTATTTACATGATATTTAGGAACACCAAACCGCTGTCATAGGGGCGTTTCATTTGCACGAATGACACTCCGTATGAATAGGGTATTTGACTGTATTAAAAATATGGCATGTATTATAGTCATCCTAATAGATTACAATTTAAGAGCACTATTTGTTATTAATTTTCAAAAAAAATGCTTTATTTCTGTGAAAAACCAAAATTAAAATTGAATTTTATTCACGTCCTATCACGTGATTGAAAACGCTCTGTAATTGGCTCAGTCTCCAGTGATGTCATTCGTTAGTACGCTTATAGCGCGTTCGGTTTGTCAGGGTAGGGTATGGGGAGAGCAATGCTCAGATAACTTGGGTCGGCTGTCTCTATCTTATATGCAGATAAACGCCGTATGACGTTAGTCCGCTTATTATGCAGCGCGTCACTCTCACCGTACAATACCGGGTTATCCGAACGCGCTCTTATGCTTCTCCCGTTTGAATTTAATAGCACGAAAGCGCCATGTAAGCATAACTTTGTAGGTTAGGATAGCCCTAACCTTAAGCTGTCAGATCAGATAATAACTGGTTCGAAAATACGATAGATAACTTATTCTAGTCAGTTTTACTTCATGCTGGTCTCGGAGCCTAACAAGGCCATGACCGCGAACCTGGGATGGCTGATGGACCGTGACAGGAAAGCTGCCATTGGAGTGAGAGGCCGCAAGGTAAACGTTACCAGACAAGGATCGGGAGATGGTTTTGCCTGGATGGTTGTCGGTGGGGTAACAATGATTAGTTGTTACGCCTCCCCGGCGATGGAGCTGAGAGAGTTCCAAGACTTCCTCGATAGGTTGGAAGGAATCCTCCAACGATCGGAAGGAAAGTGTCTTGTCGCAGGCGACTTCAACGCTAAGTCTCAGGAGTGGGGATCGACAACAACCTGCCGAAAAGGAGAGGCGCTGGGCGAATGGGCGGCGAGAGGTGGACTTGTACCTCTGAATGAGGGAGACTCAAACACCTTCAGAAGGAGGGGAGGAGGAGGATCGGTGATCGACGTTTCGTTCGCCACTGACAGGGTAGCCAGGAAGATCGACGGATGGAGTGTGGTCGAAGAGGAAACCCTCAGCGACCACATGTACATTGAGTATAGACTGAGGGACCTGGTCGCCGCGAAAACAGAGGGGCGCAACGAAATTCCACGGCGGTATAACGTTCAAAAAATGGACCGCGCAAAGTATAGAGACGCCTTCGAGGATGCAATTGAGACGCGAGGAGGGTTGTCTAATGTGGAAGCATGCGAAGCGGCTCTCTCCAAAGCCTGCGAAGAAGCAATGCCCAAAACCGGAGGAAGTGGGCGAAGGGCAGTCTACTGGTGGACGGAGGAAATTGCGGAATTGCGGAAGGATCCTCTCCCTCGTATACGGTGAGGCCAGAAGAGCACTTAAGAAAGCGATCTCCAAGTCGAAGGAGGGGAAATGGGCGGCGGTACTTCAAGAGGTGGAGGCCAACGTTTGGGGGGAGGGTTACAAAATCGTAACCAAAAGGCTGAGAGCCAGGTTACCACCTCCAAATCTGACGCTGACCGAGATGAAAGAAGCGGCGGAGACCCTGTTCCCGGAGTATGAGCCTGTGGAGGAGGATGCTCTCGAACCGCACGAAGAAGCCCCAACTTTCTCGATAGAGGAAGTAAGAAGAGCAGCGGGCAGAGTCGCACCAAAGAAGGCGCCGGGACCCGACGGCATTCCACCGGAAGCGATAAGGGAGATGGTGGCGGTGGCGGGGGGTTACGTGAAGGACGTTCTGGACGGTGTCCTCAAGTCCGGAAATTACCCCGCTCAATGGAAGATGGCAAATCTCGTACTGCTGGCGAAGAAAGCAGCCACTGAAGGAGAGGCGCCAAAGTACAGGCCCATCTGCCTCCTGAACACCGTCAGCAAGCTGATGGAGCACCTGCTCGTGGACAGGCTAAAGGCGGAACTGGAAGAAAGAGCGCCCCTAGCGGACAATCAGTTCGGATTTCGAGAAGGAAGGTCAACGGTAGACGCGGTGAGAAGTGTTATGGAGATGGCAGAGAGGGCAAATCAGGGAACGCGGAGGACAAAAAAGTTCTGCATGCTGGTTGCTCTTGACGTAAAGAACGCCTTTAACACCGTGCCGTGGAAGCATCTCATCGCAGAACTGCAACGGAGAAGTGTGAGTCCATACCTGTTGGACATGATCCGGAGTTACCTGCGGGATAGATGGCTGATCCTCAGGGATAACAATGGCGAAGAGGACCGACGGAGAGTTAGCAGCGGCGTCCCTCAGGGGTCCGTCCTGGGCCCAACGCTTTGGAATGTCCTCTATGACGGAGTGTTGCGGTTCAGGCTGCGCGGGGTCAAGCTGGTGGCATACGCGGACGATCTCGCGTTGGTCGTCACGGCAACCACATGTGCAGAGCTTGAGGCGAACGCGAATTTCGCCATCCACAGAATAACCGAGTGGATGGAGGAAAGAAACCTTGTACTTGCGGCCGAGAAGACAGAAGCGGTGCTCCTCACCGGAAAGAGAAAATGTCAACCGGTGACGCTGACGGTAGGAACCAAGAGAATCCAACCAGGAGACAGCGTTAAGTACCTGGGGGTGAGGATCGAAAGAAACCGCAGGTACCGAAGGCACGTCGAGGAGGTGGCAGCCAGAGCGGAGAGAACCACCGGGGCCCTGCTAAGACTTATGCCTAGAATGGAGGGACAGTCGGCTGCTAAGAGAAAAGTATTGGCGTCGGTGCGGAATCAGTGATGCTATATGCAGCACCAGTCTGGGCAGACGACATGCAGCTGGAAAACCGGAAACAAAGGCTCCTGCGAGTACAGCGAAGGGCTGCCGTCGGTGTCACGTCGGCATACAGAACAGTGTCCACGGGCGCTGCTTTGGTGGTAGCGTCAATGGTGCCGGTGCACATGAAAGCAGACGAAAGAAGGAGGATATATGACGGACGCGGACAGGATGGCGCCTCCAGACAAGAACATCGTCGACGCACGATGGAAGCCTGGCAGAAGGAATGGGACGAGGACAACAACGGTCGGTGGACGCACCGACTGATACCGGTTTTGGATGAGTGGACGAATAGGAAGCACGGAGACGTGACCTACGAGCTCACCCAAGCCCTGACTGGGCACGGATGCTTTGGAGCCTACCTCTACAAATTTAAGAGGAGGGACGGCCCCGAATGCAGACACTGTGGAGAGGAAGAGGACACCCCGGAGCACACGCTATTTGTATGTCCCCGCTGGGAAGGCTATAGAAGGGAGTGCCCAAGCGGGGATGACCTCAGTGTAGGAGGAATGGTACGGAGAATGCTGCAAAGCACGGAAGCGTGGGAGCAGATTACTCGTACCATAGGAACGATACTCCGACGAAAGGACGAGGAAGACAGGCGACGAGGAGAGAGAGAACCTCCCGCCCCTTAGTTATAAGGGACAGGGACGGTCTACGGGACAGACGGAAAGGAAAGCAAACAGGAATGAAAGCGACCGGAAACCGGCGCGGGAATGCTCCCGGAAAACCGGAGTATGAGAGAAAAGGGTCCAGGAAACACCGGACCACGGACTTCTGGATACACCGTAGTCTGGGGAAGAGCCGCAGGAAAAAAAACCGCTGCTTCGGAAAATAGTTCAGGATGTGTCCCAGTGAGTGCGCGCGGACCCCTGCAAGTAGGTTAAAGTGCATAGACGCTTAGAACTGTAGGGTAGTTAAGTAGGTTATATGTTACTTTTAAGGGTAATTATGTAAACCTCTTAAGGTGTCAGCACCGGCTGGGTTTAGTTGTAATTTGTTTTTTTTTTTTTTAATAAAGTCACTAGAGCATAAGAGCGAAGGGGCCCAGATTTTTATAATTCAAATTGTTGTTGTGGTAAGGAAGGAAGATGCCGCTGCACTGCAGAATGCCTCACGGCGATACCAGGCAGCGGGGTGGAGGTGGGTTCTTCCTGGGCCCCTTCGCCCTTAAAAAAAAGTCAGTTTTACTTATGTCGAAGTAATCTTCACAACAGAAAACACTTGTATTGGCGGCTATTTATTTCATTTGTATTTCTACGAGCCAACCACTGTTTTCGCAGTTTCAAATCTTGCGGAACAGCTACAAATAGTTTATCCGGAGTTTTTCTTGACGTATATCTGCATTGTGGATTTATACACCATTTATAACCCATTTTTATGTAGAAATTGTGAAAACAACTCATCATACAACACAATTACCAAACGGCGACGATGCCGATGCTGACAGACCATATGGGCCGATTTGACATCTACTAACCGGTGACGTCACACAACAGAAAATATCGTTTTGGCGGGACTTTTTGTGATTCAATTTTTAACGCTGATTTTTATGAAATATTGAGGAAATAATTACGAAAAATAATGCATTTACAATGTAGAGTGAAGGAATAAACACACTAAGATGGTTTTCCAATAATAGTCAAATACCCTATTATGCTCAATAAATGGTATTGAAAAACCCATTTACTGTGAACGGCCATCAAGAATAGAATGCCGTTCGGTAGAACGCAGATAAACTGCTAGGTATTGAAAAACCCGCTCGTGTTAACTTTTTAAATTTGCTGAGATAATTGGCAGATGTAGATCGGCCAATTATCTCAGCAACTTTTTCTTGTAAACAAATTCTTAACAGTATATATGGTGTTGATAAAATTAACGTCTTGTTGACAGATTTGAAAAGCGGACACATGGAGAGATTGTTCTTCTCAAAATGGTAAACCCTCCAATTTCGCGTGCAATTCGACCAAATGACGTGTAAACAAGTTTGAACTTTATCAAAGGGCCGTTATTTCCCGTAATCTCCGATTTGGGCTTGCGTCCCCGTCTTGCTGGCGTCGGCTCCCCTCCCCTCATCCTGTTCTTCAATTCCGCCCAATTGTCTTGGCGAACAAGTTTGTAAAATGAAATTTTCGTGCAAGGTTGACAAGTCATCTAATCGCGTGCGGAAAAGAGCCGAACTCCATACGTAGACGAGACGACGGGCTTCGCTCTGGATCTGCACCCCTCAACCCCAGACCCCCGTTCTGAGGACGGCGGATTCTTTTTTCCCCGTCCTATTAGGAAGCCTTTCCTTTATTTCTTTCAATTTTCCCTTCATTCCGCGTCAACCTCTCCCGGGAATGCATTCAAACTCGCATCCGTTGTAAGCGTTGCATATACGCAAGGTACGAAGTAGTAATGTTGCCTTTGGGATTGATTGAATTCAGCTTTTGATTCGCTGGCTATTGAATTACAGCTTGAATTATTTTTAATTGGAATCGGAATGTCGATTGAAGTAGGTAGTTATTTGAAATTGTAAGATATGTTTTATGCGTTTGGGTGGATTTAAGCCATAGAAGCCAAGAATAAACTTTTTTTGTTTTATATTCTATAATAGTTCGGTGATATTTAAGAAAACAAACATAATGCATTTATATTTTTTCCGTCGATCGTTTCTTAATGAGTCAGTTTAGTGAATAGGAAATCGTTTATTAAATAACTCTATTAATGCACGATTTCTATTAATGCATGATTTGTTATAGCCAATCACACGACGTAAAGACGTCGTTTTATTGGCCAAGCGAACATATGTGAAATATAATATAAATAACTATTAATTAGGTACATTTTTGATATTGTCGCAAATACATTTTAGGAGTTTTGTAGTAATTGTAGTGTATCAATACACAGAGTGTTATTATACTGTTAGCGGTTATGTAAAATACACAGGTGTTCATATTCAAAGATTGATACCTTGATTGATACCTTGGGTAAATTCCCGAGTATTTAGCCAATTTCTTTTATAGATATATTAGAAGTTTTATTAACAACGTAATTGTTAGACCAGATTTTCAAAAATTGTCGTGAAGACTTCCTCTCTTTAGCTCTTCATTATGTATATCATAATAATGTTTAATCTTAAAAGCACAACAATAGTTTTCTGCAGTTATAGTATACATATCTAAGCGTGTACTAAATTGTTTAATATTGAAATTAAGTGATAATATTTAAATTAATATAAGAAATGGACCGGTCAGGTGCCTGAATCACCATGCAGGCGATACGACCTGGGAACTGGTCCCGGACAGTCTTATCAGTACGAGCGTACCATGCAGACGTGTTACTGGATATTGATTGTTACAGAGATTCTTATGACAATAGTTTACTTATTAAAGCTCTATTTATATTAAACAGTGGATTATAATTTATAATCAACGGATATTCTAACAAATCAGAAGTGGGATACCATAGTTAGAGCAATAATTGTGAAAATAACACCAATTAACAACAATGGCGCCCAAGATAAGAACAAAGAAACAACTGGAAATGTCAAATCTAGGAAGCTGAGAAAAGTACTCGTGATAATGGTATCAAGGTTATGTACTAGGGATCAAAACTGTTTGTTTTTGAGGTATTAGTGATGGTTAAAAAGAGATCTTATAATTTTGGTGAGTAAAATCTTGTCGAGATTATTATTTACAGTCAGTACACGACATGAATATAGTACTGGTATGCATAATTGAGGGTTGCAATCCTATTTGCAAAACAATTGTCAAATTTAAATCGACTTAATGTGCTGTGTTTGTTTTTATACCGAGAGAGTTGCACACTGAAGTCGATGGATGCTGGATGCATTTTGAATGTAGCCGTGCTCCTTCAATTGTTAATGGGAGTCAGTATGATCGAGCGGTTTCTGGAAGATTCTACTGGTACTGGATGCGAGCCCGTCGTATTGAGGAGCTGGGATGTTCTTTAACATTGGAAATGTATGCATTGTTGGTACCAGTGCCGAGACGGAGTAAGATAAAAACAAATATTTTTAAGGTTTCTGATTGATAATTATAAATCATGGTTGAAATAGTGAAATGCCTAAATGCCTAAATAGTGTTTTATAATTACGCAATTGATTGTTTTACGTAATGAGTTTTGTAATTACTGAAACATTTAGAAATGAAAGTACTTTTGCTGAGAGTATTGCAATTGGTGAATTTCGAGAGCTTACGCTTGTATATCATATTTAGAAATGTGACGGTGCTTTTTCCTGGCGTGTTATAAATGGAAAATCTTTGCTGTTTTGTAGTTTCATCATGCTATTGGAAGTTATTATAGTTTGTGTTTCATAACTTAAGAATAGTAAGGTTATGTTTCTAATCATAATTTGAGAATTGAAGGTTTATGTTC
The DNA here is from genome assembly GCA_963966075.1 of Aphodius sticticus. Taxonomy (NCBI): domain Eukaryota; kingdom Metazoa; phylum Arthropoda; class Insecta; order Coleoptera; family Scarabaeidae; genus Aphodius; species Aphodius sticticus. The sequence goes on along the minus strand of OZ014512.1, from coordinate 2,205,562 downwards.
TTGATGAATTGTAAATTGAGGATTGAAGTATTTTATGCCGTGTGGCTTAATTTGCGAATTGAAAGTTGATAATTGTCGTGATCATTATCTGAGAATTTGAAGTTTATATGTGTTTCGCTATAACAGTTAGAGGTTTGAAAGATCTTGGTGTGTTATAATTAGAGAGTTGAGAGCTTTATGTTCTGTGGTTCATGGTTGATAATCGAAAAGTTCATGTGCTTGGTGTATTATAATTAGAGTTGAGAGCTTTATGTTTTGTGGTTCATGACTGAGAACCGAAAATTTGCTTCGTGTGTTATAATTAGAGAATGGGAAGTCCTTACGATTTCTATATCATAATTTGAGGACTGAAGGTTTATGTTATTCATATTCCTATTGTAAATTGAGGATTGGAATACCTTGTGCCGTGTGTGGCTTGATTTGAGAGCAGAAGTGAAAGTTTATGCGTTTTGAGTATCATAATAGCATAATTGAAAGTCCTGAATGTTGTGTATTCAAATTAGGGAATTAAAAGAGTGTGTATGCTTTGCGCATAATTTGAGAATTAAAATTGATTGCTCTGCGTATGATAATTTGAGAATTGCGTTGAGGTTTATAACTAGAAAAATGAAATCCTTTTGTACTGTGTTCATGCATTAATGAAAGGAAGTAGACTGTTTTACGCTTTGCATTTAAAGGTTGTATTTCTTTTGGTAAGCATTGTTATGAGATTTATCGTATGTGGCCGTCAGATTGAAATAACACTGAATTAATGCTATCAAATCTAGAAATTAATTGACTGAAACGTAAAAGGCGGTGCAATTGTAATTGCTATATTTAAAGGGATTTTTTAGTGTTCTTCTTCAAGGGTTTCCGTAAACCAATAGAGATACAGAACAGTTGTTATTATTTATGCTATCGGATTTGATTGGGCGACTTGGTCTCCGTCCTATTAGTGGTAGAGTAAAGGTGTTGACTGAGGTCTCATCGATGTGATGTTTTGGTCTCTGTCCCATCAGTGGTAGAACCAATGTGGAGACTGCGATCTCACCGTTAATATTATTTTGTCTTTTTGATAGAATCTAGACTTAGTACTCTTACGAGCCGGCATGTGACTGATTTGATGCAGTATTGTGTTAATATTTAGGCGTTTTGGAAATACGTTGCTAATATTGTATTCGCTTGGAGTTGATTGTGCTAAATCTAGCAGTCATGTGGAAAGCAGTGCGCTTGTATATAACTGATTGTTTGTTTGATATGTTGGAAATCATGCGCTTTACATAAGGTTTTAATGTTTTGGTGTGTTTAAAGCCTGGCGCTTTGCATACTTGAGGTGTGTGATAAGTTTCGCACTTTGCATACGCTCAAAATGTTTCGGTGTGTTTAAAGCCTGGCACTTTGCATACTTGAGGTGTGTTATAAGTTTCGCACTTTGCATACGCTCAAAATGTTTCGGTGTGTTTAAAGCCTGGCGCTTTGCATACTTGAGGTGTGTTATAAGTTTCGCACTTTGCATACGCTCAAAATGTTTCGGTGTGTTTAAAGCCTGGCGCTTTGCATACTTGAGGTGTGTTATAAGTTTCGCACTTTGCATACGCTCAAAATGTTTTGGTGTGTTTAAAGCCTGGCGCTTTGCATACTTGAGGTGTGTGATAAGTTTCGCACTTTGCATACGCTCAAAATGTTTCGGTGTGTTTAAAGCCTGGCGCTTTGCATACTTGAGGTGTGTGATAAGTTTCGCACTTTGCATACGCTCAAAATGTTTCGGTGTGTTTAAAGCCTGGCGCTTTGCATACTTGAGGTGTGTGATAAGTTTCGCACTTTGCATACGCTCAAAATGTTTCGGTGTGTTTAAAGCCTGGCGCTTTGCATACTTGAGGTGTGTGATAAGTTTCGCACTTTGCATACGCTCAAAATGTTTCGGTGTGTTTAAAGCCTGGCGCTTTGCATACTTGAGGTGTGTGATAAGTTTCGCACTTTGCATACGCTCAAAATGTTTCGGTGTGTTTAAAGCCTGGCGCTTTGCATACTTGAGGTGTGTGATAAGTTTCGCACTTTGCATACGCTCAAAATGTTTCGGTGTGTTTAAAGCCTGGCGCTTTGCATACTTGAGGTGTGTGATAAGTTTCGCACTTTGCATACGCTCAAAATGTTTCGGTGTGTTTAAAGCCTGGCGCTTTGCATACTTGAGGTGTGTGATAAGTTTCGCACTTTGCATACGCTCAAAATGTTTTGGTGTGTTTAAAGCCTGGCGCTTTGCATACTTGAGGTGTGTGATAAGTTTCGCACTTTGCATACGCTCAAAATGTTTTGGTGTGTTTAAAGCCTGGCGCTTTGCATACTTGAGGTGTGTGATAAGTTTCGCACTTTGCATACGCTCAAAATGTTTCGGTGTGTTTAAAGCCTGGCGCTTTGCATACTTGAGGTGTGTTATAAGTTTCGCACTTTGCATACGCTCAAAATGTTTTGGTGTGTTTAAAGCCTGGCGCTTTGCATACTTGAGGTATGTTGTAACTTTAGCACTTTGCATACGCTCAAAATGTTTTTGAAGGTTTTAAAGTTTCTAAACTAGTTTTGTTTTACATGATTTGAGGTATGTTGTAAGTTTCGCAGTTTGTATACGCTCAAAATGTTTTTGAAGGTTTTAAAGTTTCTTAACTAGTTTTGTTTTACATGATTGGAGGTATGTTGTTAAGTTTCGCACTTTGCATACGCTCAAAATGTTTTTGAAGGTTTTAAAGTTTCTAAACCCAATTTTTGATTTTATGTTTTTGAGGTAGTGTTGTAAGTTTCACACTTTGCATATGCTCAAAATGGTTTTGATGGTTATAAAGTATTAAATCCCATTTTTGTTTTCTAGTTTTGAGGTAGTGTTGTAAGTTTCGCACTTTGCATATGCTCAAAATGGTTTTGATGGTTTTAAAGTTTTAAACCCAATTTTTGTTTTCATGTTTTGAGGTAGTGTTGTAAGTTTCGCACTTTGCATATGCTCAAAATGGTTTTGATGGTTATAAAGTTTTAAACCCAATTTTTGTTTTCATGTTTTGAGGTAGTGTTGTAAGTTTTGCATCTTGCCTACACTCAAAATATATAGTGGTTTCAAAATTTTTAAATCCGTTTCTTTACATGTTTGAGCGGCCTGAGGACAGCCCGCGGAGCAGGATGGCCGAGTATAAGAAATGGACCGGTCAGGTGCCTGAATCACCATGCAGGCGATACGACCTGGGAACTGGTCCCGGACAGTCTTATCAGTACGAGCGTACCATGCAGACGTGTTACTGGATATTGATTGTTATAGAGATTCTTATGACAATAGTTTACTTATTAAAGCTCTATTTATATTAAACAGTGGATTATAATTTATAATCAACGGCTATTCTAACATTAAGGCCAAGTATATTTTAATAAAAGCTGTGCAGAAATCAAGAGATTTTCATTCCCTTAATTTTATTTTTAATTCTCTACATAATGGATCTAATTAATTAATTGTTTAAATTTGGTTAAAATAGGAATTCTGATTAATAGTCCAAATTTAGGTACGTTCGTAAATACCTGGCTAAATACTTATTTTAGTACCTATTCTTGGGTATACATAACTGCGTGTTATCATTACAAATGTCGAATAAGAACCTCTAAAAAGAACCAAAATTAGTCCAAAGAAAGTCGTTGTTCTTGCAAATGTCTTTTATTTTATGAGATACAAAACGGTTAAATTGAGAGAAAATTCAAGATGTCTGTTTATCGAACTTTTCGAGTTAGCGTTGGCTCTCGCAATGTGACCATTAATTTCTTCATTTGTTGACAATTATTCATTTGTGAAATATGTTGATAGCTCAGTTGAAAACGTCCATTATTTAGTTTTGTTAACATTATTTTAACCATTAGCTAATCGAATTGATTTTAACTGCGTCGGCGATGTAAAATTTAAGCTCTATAACGGTTTTCCTTCTATCTGTAGGAACAATTGACGCTTTATTTCAAATTTCAAATATAAAATATCAATAAAAAATACCAGCTAATTATTGTTCGCATATGTTCTCACCTATGTATATGTGGTGTATGTGTGTGTATATGTATATGTGGTGATTCAATTTCGAGGCTCACCATGGGGATCTCGCTTATTAGTGGAGAAAGAGCCTATGTTTAAATTTGGCAAAGTTTCGTATTTTTGTGCTGATCAATTAACTGAGGAATTTTAGCTATTATTTTTCATATTAAAGATATCCGCAAAAACTGAAATGTCAAGATATCGTTTTACATTTTTTATTCAAAACCAAACGTAGCTAGATATTTGATACAAAAACATTCTACAGCGACTTTTTAACAAGGAATGCAGTGTTATTTTTTAATTTGAAATAACATCAAAGATGGCGGCGTAACCATGGCCAACTTTTGTTTCCCTTATGGGCGCCATCTTGAATCTTGGCATTTTCCGATAGTCGTGTTTTTTCTCATTTCCGCAATGTATAATATGTTGGCTGTTAAATTTCTTTTCAGGTAATTGACCAACACAAAAATACGAAACTTTGCCAAATTTAAACATAGGCTCTATCTCCACTAATAAGCGAGATCACCATGGTGAGCCTCGAAATTGAATCACCCGGTATACTAAATACCGGTTTAGTCTTCTACTAACTGGGAGTCGACCATTTATTATAGGGTTTCTCTGTTAATCGTAAAACATTACTAGAAAATCATTCATCGATCCCGGTCAATTTTTATTTCAACGTAATTATGGCGGAGGCGCCTACATAAACAAAAATTATTTAAATTGGACGAGCAATCAAATAACATATAGTCTATATTCTCATTCAAAATCTCTTTAATACATTCCTTTTGTCTCCGTTTCTCGCATTCTACCGGGAACGGTCCATTTTAGGCTGTTGCGAGACCGTAAAATCCCACAAGCAATTTAAATCGCGATTGTTTTACTCCGATTTTTTGCTTTCGGGCGAGTTTTTCGCTTATACCGGCACCGCTAAACCTGGAAATCTCCGTGTCATGTCCGGACCGGCTAGATTACTGTTCCTTGCGTGATTTTAATACCCGCGCGACGAGCAATTTTTTTAGGCTATTCTCGTTGCGACGCCGCCCGACGCGATTACTATAAATCACCGACGTGCCGGAATTATATTGAAATGTACTGCGGCAATGCAGTAAAAGCGTATGTAATGGATGATTTTGCGAGGGGGTCGCTGTCGCCGCCGCACGGTGGTCGATTCTGCTTCGCTAGCTGGACAAAAATGAAAAATTAAGTTGCGCATTTGTAATTTAAACTGCACTAAATATTAAGGGAAATAGTCAAAGATCAGTCCCTTAAGGGGACTGCCACTCTAGATTTGTGGAAAAATAAAAAAAGAATATTTTGCTTAAATGTCTTGGGATCTTAGAAATAAGGTACAGTCATGGAAATAAGTAAGTTCGTATCGCTATTGAAGGATTTGAAAATAGTATGTCGGTTATATATTGGTGTACTGGTCTCCCTCGACCCCGCCGCTTCGCAAAAAGTTGTCCGTCACGAGCTGGTTTTTCGATGGATGTAATGTAACGGGGTCTTAGTTTATTTTGAGCGTGTCCGATCTTTTCCTTAATGTGATACCTTCCTTGCACTGTAATAAATGTAATATGACCACTACAGCTGTTAAGTTTACGAGTAGGTAATGCATTTAATTAAATATAGAATAATTAATATATAATAACATTAATAAACATTAAAGTTTTTGATAATACGATACGAAAATCTCATTTTAAGATATTGCGTAATATCACGACACATTATATAAATTTATTTCATTTAATACACATATTAATTACGTAAGTAAATGCACAAATCAACTTCTTGTCAAGGATTATCACTGATTATAATGGACTAATTGAATTATAACAATAATTTCAGAATTGTAATATTAAAATATATTCACTAAATGTAAATAAATTCTCTAAATTTAATTTAAATTTATATATATTTAGGATGGAACATGTATTTTGTATGAAGGACAATGGCAATATTATATATGTATTTACTTTACAGCAGTTAATATTTCAATTATCTTTCATGCGATCTAATACATGCTTGACAACCAAAATAGTTAATATTATAGCAATAATATATACAGGATGTCCCACGTTTCTTCCGCAAAATATTTTTTCAGAAAGTGAATTAGTTTTTCAATTCATTAAAAAGTTACAGTTTGAATTATTAACAATATCTCATTTTAAACGGCGCCAACTTCTGAAGGAACAGAGAAAACCAATAAGACTTTTTGGTATTTATGTATTTATGTTGTCTAAATGTTCTTTTAGATGGTAAATTAAATAAAAAATAAAAAAATAAAAATTAAGTAATAGTTATTACATATTTACAGTCCATCAAAATTCGTCGAAAGTTTAGAACTTGCTTCCACAAGCTATTATAAATTTTGGTAAATGAGGGATATGCATAATTGTCATTATTTTCAGTTGTTGAGATATTTGAAACATATTGGTAAAGTAAATATTGCTAAAGTAAATACAAAATAATAATATAAAAAAATTGTAATGATACATTCAAGTTATAAAAAATACATACTCCTTTCTGTTTATTAAGTTAAACATTGTAAAATATCGTTGAAGCTAAATATCTCAAAAACACCTGTAATTCATAAGTAACAAATTACCATAAATCAAATTTAAAGCAATTTAGTTTTAATTTATTTCTATTTTGTGAATAAATGTTAATACATATGTTAGTTCTGAAATAACCTTCAGTAAAAATATTGACAACAAGAAATTGATATTTGTATTTATTAACGCAAAAAAAGCTAGTAGATGCAATAAGTTTGTATAATTTGTTGTGTTTTATGCAATATCTTGAAATGAGATTTTCATTTCATGTAATCGAAAACTTCTTTGTTTAGTAATATAAAATTAACATTATATTTAATAAAAACACAATTACATTGCAATGTAGGAATTACATTAATTAATTACACATTGCTAATAAATAGAATCATATAAATCATTATAAACCAATTCAAAGCATTCGAACAAGGTTCCGCAAATAATAAATTTCCGATATACGAGAATGCAGCGTGAACGGACAATCTTTTGCACTTAGCGGCCGAGCGGCCGACCAGAATAACAAAAACTCGTACATGGAGGTATCAGAGACATACTGTTGAAATACTGATAGGAACTTACTTAATTCCAAGACTGTACAATACGTTTCATGTGAAAAAAAGATGTTTAAATGCCTATTTGATGCCAAGTGTCTAGCCGAGCGTACATGCAAAAAGGTTAGCGTGATAGTTTACAAGCCTAGAGACGCTCTTATCTTATTGGGAGGAATTACATCCGTGGTGTGAAAATAACATAAAATATTATAAAACACAGATTTTGTGGAAATATCCTCGTTACGTTCGTTGAACCGACGCTTACCGCATAATGTTACAGCTGTCTGATGTAACGTGTGTTGTTCTTGATTAGTTAGTAAAAAAATAGCAGAAATAATTAGTGACATTCCCGGAGTATATCGAGATCGAAAGGAGTCGAAAGGAAGCAGCATATTTTCAAATAGAACTAATATGACGCGCATTGAATCGCTTGGAACTAGAGTCGCCTCTGCCTGATAACGTATCCACAGTCCACACCTGCAAAAAAAGTAATGCCGGTTGAAGATTATTACAACGTTGAAGTGGATGACGTTTAATTATCCTCTTTTGAACTTTTTTTACTGTGTCTTCTGCTATTTCACAAGTTGTAGTGTGTAAAACGTACAAGTCAAATGCGAAATTGGCCGAAAGTGACAACCGTGACTTAGCATTTCAAATCGTGGTTTCTTGTGAGAATTTTGAACAAACTTTCATTCCGATTTGCCCATTTGTTCAAAAAGGATATGAAATGAATAGCGGAATTATCCTTGCCATGCGCATAAGAATAGATGTAGATGGAATTGAAAAGTTTTGCGCATTCAGGGATCTTCCTCGTCAGGTTTTTCACTCATTTTACGGTAAAGTTGTTCGCACAATTTTTGTCGCAACAGAAGCAGTTTGTAAACAAAGTATACAGAAAGCAGCAGAAGATGAGAGGGCTAAAAGTCAACTGAAAATAGTAAAAAAAGGGATGACGTAACTGTCTCGTAACGATGGAACATGGAGAAAACATAGCTTTTCTTCTCTGTATCATTGGTGGCGCTTATCAGCTGGAGAAATGTTGTTGATATTCTCATAAAATCTAAATACTGCAAAGCTTGCAAATTTTGGAATGCATAGATCACGTGCAAAAACTAATGACACTCGTCCCCGCCATTTGACAAAAACCAGTTAGGGCCTCGAAGAAAAGGGGAAGTTAACCCAGAAGCCTATAAATGAGCTTTCAATTTATGATGGACTATCATAAATCGTAATCATGATTAAATTGATAAAATGAAGAAAATAAAGCTGGGCGACACTCTATCATAAATTCTGACAGATGAAATGCCGCAGCACGAGAATTGTCCACCTGGTGACTTCATTTTCACTTTCAAGTGGCAAAATAATTGTGGATATTGCAGCAAGTATAGCGATTTGTGTTGTCAATAATGCATTAGCCAGCCTTATGAAGATTATGGAGGTATTATGTATGAGCATCGGGCCAAACTGCAATAATGTATGCGCGAAGGCTGACGCACGGCGCATCATGTTTGCAGAGGCATCGCTGACTCATACTGCAAAACAGGCCCGTCTGTCGTCAAAATTAAACAGAAAGAAACAAGAGGAGGAAAATGTTAATTTGAAAAGATAATTATATGGTCCAGGCATCGCCGACTATAGTAATATATAACAATTCTATACATCAAAGTTACACAATACTTTACACGGTGTTTTCTTAAAACCGCATTTTTCAAACTGGCCGGAACGATAACTTCATCTGATCTCCGTTAATTCACTTCAAATTTTATTTGCAGCTTCAGAACAATATTATCTAGAGAAGTTCGTACGGATTTTAGGATGAGTTCGAAAGTTTTTTTGTTATAAACAATTTTTAACCGAATTTTGTACCTAAAAGTGATAATTTGTGTTCAAACGTGCGCCATTTTGTTTTAAAGCGGAATTTTCTAATTTCCGTACGTACTTCCCGAGATAATCTTATATGGAATCAATTCGTTTTATGGCTAAGTGAAAAACTGCGTGCAAAATCTTTCCGGCCGTGCAACCCAGTCTCTCTAACGCTGCTATTTTTTAAAATTTATTTTTGTTTTTTTTTATTGTGAATATTCCTCAAAATATGAACAATAAGGGGCTTTAAAGAGATTTTCTAATCCATTTACTATATTGAAAAAATATACCTACAAAATTGGCTATTTCTTTCTCGCGCTAGAGTGGAATTACCCCTTAACAAGTTTCTCGTCAAAATTTCAAATGCGCGGGTGTGGCACCATCACAAACTGAACTTTACGCTCAGTTGCAAAAGTGCATAACCATTTGCAAATTCATCTGTCAGTGTGAGCGCATGTTTACGTTAATTTTTGTCAATTATTTTGAATAACTACAATGGAGGAGACGTGTGGTGGTGCGTACTACTTTATGGAAGCTGTACTCATGTAATAATTTGAGTTTTTTAGCGCTTAATAAAATTAACTTTCACCATAAGGTAATAAAAAGGTACGACGGAGTACGACTGGATTAAGTGCTCTATTGCTAAGCTTCGATGTTATAGTTTTAAGATTTTGTTGAAGTTAGGTGCCACTTTTTGAGGGAAACTTATTTTTGTTATTGAAGAGAACCCCTTGTCATCTGGAGAACTTCTACAAATACAGATACATGTGCTTTTCTTTGTTATATGACGTCATAGAGGTTCAGAAAAAAATGGCATAACATAAGCCTGACGTATTTTATTTGTAACAATTATAATTTCCGGAACATACGGGAAGTAGTCATAACTGCATTTAGATTTGGAATCTCAAACGAGAACCTAGGTCGTGTGTGGTATCATTGCATAGATATTTGAAATAGAAACAACCTTCATTAGAACAAAAATTTTCTAAACCATACGCTTCACAAAAGAACCCATAATATGTTATGTTGTCTGTATAAGCTGTGATCAGAAAAACAATCCACGTATTCATGTTTTATGTTGTTAGTAGTGACAAGACGTGATAGTATATCGATAGCTAAAGACTTAGCGCGTCTGATAACAAAACCTTAAACCCAACAAGTCACCTTAGGACAGTCACCTGTCCAACAAAGGATAGCCCGAGTTCATATTGTTTATTTCGTAAACCGCCTGATTTGGAAAGAAGTGTTTCCAGCAGAAATTGTTTCGTTTGCATATATCTTTACAATGATACCACACATGACCCATGATTTAATATAACGTTCTGAAAGTGAGTGCTGTTGACAGAATTCGGCCGACTGTAGTGTGTGTGGGTCCATTTAATGAATATATTTTCACGCCACATATTATTCGGTTTGGGTTAAAGTTCAAAATCGACTACAATCCGGTGTTGCAGCCGCAAGCTAAAACAAATAGTTATTGTTATGGTAAAGTCTTCCATATGCAAACCGCCACAGTTTGGCCTATTAAAAATTAAAAAAAAACAAATATCGTTCCTGCAAGTTTCACAATTTTCAAACCAAATTTATTAATCAACCCCCTTCCAAAACCACCCCACAAATACTAAGATTGTTTTCCCCTTTTTCACGTATTTGGAGGTAATTTTATATCACATTCACAAAGTTTCATAATTTTCAAACCAAATTTATTAATCAACCCCCTATCAAAACCACCCCAAGAGTACTTTTGATTTTTTCCCTTTTTCGCGCATTTGCACGAATAATAGTAGCTCATTCACAAAGTTTTTGAATTTTAAAACAAAATTTATTTTCAACCCCCTCAAAAACGACCCCATTGATACTTAGATAATTTCTTTCATTTATATTGTGTACTCCTAAGTACAATAATATCATATTCACAAGGTTTCCAAATTTCAAAACCCAAATTCATTTTGCAACCCCCGCAAAAACAACCCCTTTAAGGCTTAATTTCTTTTTACTATTTTTCCGGTTCTTTCGAAATTTTTAAGTGCATTAGAAAAAAAAATAATTCTGTCCGGCTAAAAGTGCAAAATCGACCACTGTGCGCCGCCGTGAACGGCGCGCGCGCTTTCCGGGGACAATAGGGGGCAGCCACGCCGTCCTGCCGTTTTAATAAAACCAGGTGGTTCAGGAGATGACCGCCAGCGGTGCTTGTCACTCTGCCAGCGCCAGATGTTCCCGCTGACGCGCACTTCTCCGCACGAATGAATATCAAATTCGCATATTGGACACCGTCAAAGTATAATTCCAGATGAGGCAAGTTGGTGCTGCTGACACCGGCTCTTACCTTGCCGACGTCTTAGCTGCATTTATTAATACATTAAATATAAATGAATCGGTGGGTGGAAGAACAGAATAAGTCCAAAATTTGACATTTTAAACTAAGATGGCAATTTTTTATAAAATTTCTTTATCTATTCGAAAATATGAAAAAAATAATCATATATATATATATATATATTATCAGTTCTGCTGTAGAAGCACCGTACTTCACGCAATGACTGGAAGAACAGAATAAGTTCAGGACATACTCTGTTCGTCCACTCATTGCATGGAGCGCGGTTATTTTTAGCAGATGACGTCATAGACATTTTTCAAATGACAACCCTATATTCTTTTAATGAATTTGACAGATCAGTTAATTGTATGGTAGCATAATATTGTTATGGCCTTACATAAGAAAATTTTCGAGAAAAAGACAATAGGGTATTTGACTGTATTAAAAATATGGTATGTATTATAGTCATCCTAATAGATTACAGTTTAAGAAAACTATTTGTTATTACTTTTCAAAAAAAAATGCTTTATTTCTATGAACAACCAAAATTAAAATTGAATTTTATTCACGTCCTATCACGTGATTGAAAACGCTCTGTAATTGGGTCAGTCTCCAGTGATGTCATTCGTTAGTCCGCCTTAGAGCGCGTTCGGTTTGTCAGGGTATGGTATGGGGAGAGCAATGCTCAGATAACTTGGGTCGGCTGTCTCTCTCTTATATGCAGATAAACGCCGTATGACGTTAGTCCACCTATTATGCAGCGCGTCACTCTCACCGTAAAATACCGGGTTATCCGAACGCGCTGAATTTAATAGCACGAAAGCGTCATGTAAGCATAACTTTGTAGGTTAGGATAGCCCTAACCTTCAGCTGTCAGATAATACCTTTCGAAAATACGATAGATAACTTATTCTAGTCAGTTTTACTTATGTCGAAGTAATCTTCACAACAGAAAACACTTGTATTGGCGGCTATTTATTTCATTTGGATTTCTACGAGCCAACCACTTTCTTCGCAGTTTCAAATCTTGCGGAACAGCTACAAATAGTTTATCCGGAGTTTTTCTTGACTATCTCTGCATTGTGGATTTATACACCATTTATAACCCATTTTTATGTAGAAATTGTGAAAACAACACATCATACAACACAATTACCAAACGGCGACGATGCCGATACTGACAGACCATATGGGCCGATTTGACATCTTGACATCACATCATCTTGACATCTTGACATCACTAACCGGTGACGTCACACAACAGAAAGTATCGTTTTGGCGGGACTTTTTGTGATTCAATTTTTAATGCTGATTTTTATGAAATATTGAGGAAATAATTACAAAAAATAATGCATTTACAATGTAGAGTGAAGGAATAAACACATTAATATGGTTTTCCAAAAATAGTCAAATACCCTATTGAATGTTATGTAATGAAAGTGACAAGATCTCCGGAACGGCTCGACCGAATTTAACGAAATTTTGGTATTAAGTATATTGCAACCATGTGAAGTCACTGGCGTTATTGTCGTTGATGCAACGTTTCCAGTTTCTGAGATATAACCTCAAACTTTTGAATTTGAAATAGAACACCCTGTATATTTTGACATTTTCCATTGCCTATTCAATGTTACTACGTTTGTTACAGCATTATATCAAAAATATCTAGAAATTAACAAAAACCTTTATTACTTAGGTGTAAAATTAACACAAAAAATTGATAACAAAAAATAACAACCACAAATAAAATAAACCTATCAAATTTAAAACAATTTTTAATTGTGTTATTGTCAATGGTTGAGAATCCTCATAAACCAACTAGAGTAGTAGAAAATGTAATAATGTTTTGTTTTAATTTTTTTCTTTTTTAATTTTAGACCTAAGTAAGAAAGGTTTCTGTTAATTTCTAAATGTTTTTGACATAATAATTAAAGGCGATTTCACGTGGAACGGTTCGGTTGCGGTTCGACTACCGATTTGAACCAACCATTTTCACATGGCGATTGATGACGTAGCGGTTGCAGTTGGTTCGATTCGGTCCGTCAAAATCTTGAACCTGCCTGGCAAGACGGTTTGAAATATCGGTTCGTTTGGGTTGTCATTTTGAGGTTATAAGTTGTAAAATGCTGGTAAAATGGATAGGTATGTAGTTGTCGAAATGCGCGGTAGACCACTGCGTATGTCATTACTGTCATATTTAACAGTAAGTGGGGCACCTAACCTATAAATCGAACCGGATCATTTTCCGTCGAGCGGTTACTGACGTTTTAAAAATGATGACGATTTAGAACCGCTCTGTCAACCACATCCAACCGCCAACCGGAACCAAATCGAACCGTTTAGCCACGCGAAATCGCCATGACTGTAACAGAAAATGTCAAAATATACATGCTGTTCTATTTCAAATTCAAAAGTTTGAGGTTATATCTCAGAAACTGTAAACGTTGCATCAACGATAGTAACGTCAGTGACTTCACATGGTTGCAAAATACTTAATTCCAAAAATTCGTTAAATTCGGTCGAGCCGTTCCGGAGATTTGGTCACTTTTATTCCACAACCTTCAATTGTCTCTTTCTCGAAAATTTTCTGATGTAAGGCCATACAAATATTATGTTACCACCAAGACAATTAAAAGTTCTGTCAAATGCATTAAAAAAATATAGAGTTGTCATTTAAAAAGACTGTCCATGACTTCATCTGTTAAAAACAATTGAAGTTAAAAAAATTTGATATCATAAGGTGTATTTTGATAACTATCAATCGATGTGTTCGAGGATTTTTTAAAATAGCAAACTGTTCTTGAAATTTTGTCATGTTTCCATACTTTACTGTTCCATACGTATAGATAGCCACACCACCCATACTTTCAAACTATCAAAAGAAACTAAAAATAGTCCCACACTTCCTACACAATCAGCATACACCTATTAACTACTTAAAAAATTGCTTACTTAAAAAAAGTGATGCACTATTACAAGAAGATCTTGAATTTTATTACCATATTACTTCTTGGGAAACTTCAAATCATGATGAAGACTAATGACTAAAGCTTAATAATGTTTTTTTTTTAATTTTGTTTCTTATATTAAACTTATTGTTCTTTTCGACTTGTGCGTTTTTATTTACCACTTGTGCTAATAGCAAAATTTTTTCAAGAAATATGAGATTATTATCGATAAGCATGTCGTTGACTGGAAGAACAGAACAAATGCAGCCGATGTTTTATCTAATTACTTATTTATTATTGCCTTTTGAACCAAAATTTACTTCCAAAACAACTGCAAATGAAATTTAGCACAACTTTTCTGTGATTACCAAATTTGTAAAATATACAGCTGCCCAATTATACAGTTTGTTTAGTTTGCCACAAACGCCTGATTTGGACTTATTCTGTTCTTCCACTTATCGATTCAAATATTGGAGAAAAACAAGGTAATAGTTTCTAATCAAGTAAGAAAACACATAACATGACAACAAAATAAACATGAATTGTGGTATAAATTGAAAACTAGATGAGACAGAAGATCGATTGCTACGTTAAAGAAATTAAGAACACTTATGATTTCAATTAAAGACATCTCTGTATTAATTAAATATATAGGGCGAATCTGCGAAGATAACCCTCACATGTGCCAGTAATTACAGTTGATAATGTGGAGATGTGGACTTTTGGAATCAGGAATAGGAATCCAACAGACCTGTGCCATAATATATTGCTACCTACAAATGTATTAATAGGTCCTAAAAGTCCAGTGACCGCGTTATGACTGTTACAGGTATTTTACCCCAAACTACCCTACATTTTCTCTAATCAACTCCTTCAAACATGTCATTTAGGGATTTTGAATGACTGATATCCCAATATGGCATTTAAACTTCAAAAGTTAAAACGGCGGAACCAGAATGCCGAACCAGAAAAGGAGAATTAAAGCAATTTCCGGCCAAATTTATTTATTAAGTAGTTTATGGGTTTCTAAGTACGCTGAATCCAATTCTGGCATAACCATTGATTTGACCATTAGACTCATTTAATTGGATTTACAAATATTTAACACATGAACAGTACATTTTGTCAAAGCTCACGTGCGAAAAAATATCACATTTTGAAATCCTGCGTTAAAAATTTGCAATTGTAGGAATTACCGGTGGTAGAAGTATTTAGAATCGTCAACAAAAAGGCAAAAATGTCAGATAATTTTAAGAGAAACAAAAAACATGCTTTATCCAAAATTTGTTTGCTCCATCATTTTCTTTACACCAAATTATTGTCGTGTAATCTAGGCAAAAAAAAATATTCTTTTTTCACTACACTAAGTTTTCGCGTCTCTACCATACCGGGTGACCCACGCCATAGGTGAGTTTTTGAGGTTAGTATGACTAAATGACGTTAGCATTGAAATTTTAAATGGCACTATATCATTTGTGTGATAGATTCAATCAGGATAATATTCGGTATACAAAAACAATCTACCGTATGCTTTTATCACCAAGACAACAAATAAGTCAATGATTTGTTTATTATCTAGGTGGTTTTGAATTGGTGAAAATAGCCGAAAATTATCAAATAAACGCTGACTAAATCGATTTTGATCTAGAGTGTTATGACATTTGACTGAGTGCCTTTTCGTGTACTTCATGGGTACACCATAATTATACAGAAAACAGAAAACATTTTTCCCATTACAATGCAACCAAATACTTGATATTTTCCGGAAAATTGATGCGCGGAAAAAAATACAATAAACGTTGACTAAAGCCCGCTCTCACCAACTCTCTGTCATCGTCCTGTTAAGTTGGCAAGGGAATTCAGGTGGAACTTAGCAACTATTTGTCTCGGCTAGTCGATCTCGGCCTAGCTGTCTGCTCGTGCATATCGGCCCTATACTAGCCGAAAGAAATTGCTAGCTAAGTTCCACAGTAATTCTCTTGGAGAGTTGGTAGTAGTGGGCCTAAATGACGAAAATAAAATGATAACTTTTTTATGGAACCACTGATAAATATCTCCAAAAGGTAATCAATCTATCCTACCTACTATACGAAATGGAAATCGTAACTTCAATCTCAGTAATGCATTCGATTGGCACCGATGTATGTCAAAAAACGGACACGTGTGTGAAAACTGTGTGAAAGGACTAAGTAATTACTACATGAAAAGCATGTAGTTGAAATTTACGTCAAAGCTAAACGCGGTTGGTGCGGACTAAAAGATCAAAGATATGCACAGCAGACCACGTTAAAAGCTAGAGCTCGTTAAAAAAGGAACATCAACGTAAATGGGCAAAAAACCAATCGCTGCGTTGTGAATAGTTGCTTAGGTCAAATATTGAAAGTAATAATTGCAATTTTAAAAATGACCGTATTGTATAACTACATAGAAATGAAAGAAACTCTTTTCGTTTTTTTTTGCCTTTAGCTGTATTTGTCAGCTTGCAGTAATAAAGAAGTTGAATTTTATTTATTAATTTGCTTTTGATATCCGATACGGGTAGACTGCTGTACAAGTTAAGAAGATTGTACAAGTTAATCATTAAAAATTTCTTCGTTCATATTTATTCTTTTTCAGACGTACCTACTATGTAAAGTATTGTAATCGTGGCAAAAAAAAATTTGAGATTTTAGCGGAAATATGTCTTTTTGGGTCCCCTGAACATTCTTGACCAAAGTACAAAAAAATTTCTGTGTGTGTGTGTGTGTGTACACGCTTTTGAGGCGACGATTCCGGAGAAACTCCTGAATGTATCGGGACGAAACTTCATTAGTAGACGTTTCATGACTTAGCTGAAAAGATTTCGCTTGACAAGGGTCCAAAGGAACTGGAGGTTTAGTCTTAACAGTTTTGAAAGATTTTGCAAATAAGTACAATCGCCATTTCTGGAATTTCGTCGAAATAGTTTAATAATAAATTAAAGTAGAGGAAATTCTGAATAATTTATGACTATGAAATTTGTTGGTACAATTAATAGTTTAGCTGCATGAGCAAATTCTATTTCATCGAGATCGGTCGTACTGCATTAGTTAGCCAGGATTTGTCAGATATTTTGCTTCCAATGACGGTAGGTAATATAAGGATAAGTATAAGGTGGCCAGAATTTTATTGTACAAAAGCGGGACAGTAACGGGGCGGGGGGGGGGGTAGTGATTAAATCTAAATACTACTAAATACAATTTCCCAAAAGATCGTCCTCAAAAATCGACATATTCTAGGATTTTGATATATATTTAACATAAAAATGTGTTTTAGTTGGGTACACATTTTTTTTCTTCTAAGAAACACCTCGTGTTCTTGATTCTTTATAAATTGTTGTGCTTGTGATCAAAACATATTTGTTTAAACAAAATATATTTACTTCATTGAATACTGGACATTATTAGTGATTATATGATTTATCAAATTTATTAAAAATAAATAAATACTGTTTGGTGCAAGATAAAGTTTATTTATTAATTGTTATCCTTCAAACGAAATAAATATTGTAAATAAATTTTTACATTTTTTAAAAACATTTTTATCAAAAACAGTTTTATCAAAACTGTAGTAAGAAGACTAAGAAAGATGAATTTTATTCCTATACATTTGTTATTTTTGATAAACAGATTTTGACATCGTGCAAACTATAATGATGATTTTATCTGCTTTCGGAACACGCTATGGAATAACTGAGGACTTTGGGGAAGTTTTAAAGTACTCTGTTACAAAGCCATCCATGTTCTCAACATTTTGTTCTTGGGTCATTCTAATATCTGAATTTTGTAGAAGAGATATAATTTCCAGTAAACCTTTGCAATTTGAAATGCTAGTAAACCTTGCAGAATATGTTACTTGATTATGATTGAAATGCAAAATCTTATTTCAAACTGTGTATTTTCTACAAAATTCAGATTGAGTGATGAATTAGAAAACGAGATGTTAAAAATTCATATGGGTTTGTAAGAGAGTAGGGACCTGCTTCAACTTAGACCAAAAACACCTTTTTTGATCTCTCACTATCAATAATCAGCTGGAACATCTAATTTTGTTTAATTTTAACGGGTATGTTATGTATGATTAATTTGATAAATTTCCTTAAATTTCTAGATCAATAAAATATTGTTCTTAAGTTCTTTTAATAGATTACGATTTTTCAAAAACGTACAAATATATCTAATATCCACCATTAGACAGAATAGAATATTGTATATTCTTTACCTATAATTTGGTGTATTGCTAAGATTCTGTGTTTTCTATTAAGATTCTGTGTATGTATATGTATTCTTGTTTTGCGACTAAATAGCAGGGTGTACTGATTCATGTAAAACTTTAAAGTTAATAACATTTCTTAAAATTATTAATAATAATCAGTGCAATTTTGATTGCAAATGGCAAAAGGAACTGCTACCTAAACCCAACTGGAAACAACACAATTCTAGATCACGTAATAACCAACGATAAACACATAATAGAAAGCCTAGAAATAGTACCAACCAACATCTCGGACCATTGCCCAACTATCACAAAAATCAAACCCAAGTAAAAAACAAAACTGGAATATTTCCATCACGACCGAACAACTACTGACCACGATAAGATACGCGAAGAAATCAACAAACTATGAGAATAAGATATTACAACGTTGGATCAGCTGTCAGAAAAACTGCACCACATCATAAACAATTGCAGAGCAATAAAAACGATTAAAAGGAGACTAGAATGCCCATGGATAAATGATGAAATCATAAAAATTATAAACGAAAGAAACAAAACGCACAAAAAGCATAGACGAAATCCAGACAACGAGTACAACAATACAAGAATCAAAGAAAAAATATAACAGAAAATAGAACAAGGGAAAAGAAGATACATCCAACGGAAATTTACTGTCAACAGAACCCAGAAAAAACATGGAATGTAATAAACAGCATACTGAACAAAAGAAATAGAGAAGTCACAATAAATCAGATCCAGAGAACAGATGGAACAATAACGACCAATATTAAAGAAATGGCAAACGAAATAAACGGATACTTTGCGAAAATAGGAGAAACGCTAGCCAAGAAATACAACAGTTATGACTCAGCACCAATACAAGTACAGGCTGTTCCACAAGCGGTTTTCAACAACACAACCGACGAAGAAATAAGGACCATAATACAGAGACTTAAGAACAAAAAAGCACCAGGATTAGACGGGATTACCACCACCATTATTAAGGAAAACTGCAAAAAACCAATACCAATACTAACAAAACTAATTAACAACATCATCACCAAAGGCAAGTACCCGAAATCAATGAAAATAGCGATTATAAAGCCAATCTACAAGAAAGGGCAAGGAAATAGACCTAAAAATTACCTATTTCCCTAACATCGACTTTAAACAAGATCCTAGAAACTGTTATCAGGATACGGCTTGAGAAACACATCTATAACAACAACATAAGTAACGACAGACAGTACGCATTTCAGAAGAAAACCGGAGCGCAGTCAGCAACGATGGACTTGATAACTTATATTGCACAGAAGCTAGACAACAAGGAAACTGTAATTACTGTGTTCATAGACATGCGAAAAGCTTTCGATACGATCAGCAGGGACAGATTGACAAAAAAACTAGAAGCCGCTGGAATAAGGGGAAAGAACCTACAACTACTGAAGAGCTACCTGCAAGATCGAGAACAAGTGACTAAAATAAATACAACTTTCAACCTACCCGACATATTCAACCTACGATGTGCCACAGGGAGGCAATATAACTCCCCTGTTGTACATCTTATACACTAATGACATCACAGAAATGGGTATGGAAGGAAAACTGTACATTTATGCAGATGATATCTGCATCACATTTGCAAACAAAGGCGTCATAAAGCTCCAAAACTCTATCAATGCAGACATACTCAAGCTACAAACATGGTCTGAGAATAATATACTGACAATAAACGAAGCCAAGTCAAACTACCTCATTTTCAACCCGACCAAGACAAATATAAATATAAACGTCAAGATTATCAAAAGGATAATTAAAGAGACAGCAGACACAAATTATCTCGGACTCCGAATTCAAAACACATTGAAATGGGACAAACACATCTCAAAAATACTACACAAAAACTCCACTACGATAGCAAAAATATATAAAATAAGTAAATATGTACTATGCGCGCCAAAAAAAAGTCGTACACCGTATAGCTTTGTAAATTGTATTTTTATAACCTATACGCTGTCATTCTGACATTAATCATAGGCATGAAACATGCACCAACTGTCAAGTTGCCAAGCCAGTATTACATGATGTCAAAATTAGCTGTACGACTTTTTTTGGCGCGCATAGTACCTGACCACCTCAAAAAAACCATATACAATGCACTTTTCGTCTCAAATATAACATATTTACTAACAATATGGAGAAATACAACACAGACAAACAAACAAGATACAGAGACAAAAAAATAAAATATTGAAAACTCTATATAACATACCAAGACTGACCCCAACAACAGACCTAATGAAAACAACACACGAACTAACGATTTCACAACGAATAACTCTCAATAATGTGCTGTTATTATTCAAGATTAACAATAACCTGACAAAAACGGAGATTGTACTTCTGGAATCTAAAGACATCCACAACTACCAAACAAGAAGAAAGTCAGACCTTAGAACACATAAATATAAAAGAAGCAAATACTCACAAAATAAAACCACAAGAGCAATAGACACATACAACAAGATACAAGAACAAATTAAAAGCCTAACATACGAAAGCTTTAAAATCAAAATTAAACATATGCTTATAAATGACCAACTGATGAGATGATCGACAGAGCGCGACCAACACCCACACCTTAAACAAAAGCTCTAGACCCTTCAATACCATCCGCAGAGAAGAGGAATACTCAACACTCTGACGGAAGCATGAAGGGAGGAAGAGTACGCACAGCTGCATGATTTATTTATATTGTATACTCGCTTTATAATGTATTGAAATATTATATGCATTATCAATAAAAAACACTAAACTTAAAGAAAAAGAAAGTGAGTAATTCATATTTTCTTTGTAAAAGATACTAATGTAAAAACCGGTAGCGACCCCAAAATGTTGTTGCAAAAATGTTACTACCGTTCAACGAAGAATTTGCAAAACAGGTTTGAACCAAATAACAATATATTATAGTACATTTTTATTAGTAATTCTCTAAAACTTTGATTAAAAAATAATATTTCCTAAAAAGCGGGAGCCTTTTAAAACTCTGCGGGACGCGGGACAAAATGTAAAAAGTCGGGACTGTCCCGCCAAAAGCGGGACGTCTGGTCACCTTAAGCATGCAGGTTGTCAATACTGCACGATAATGCACTTTAATTTTATTATTTCTACGAAAAGAAACAATGAAAATGGGCCTTTCGGAAAATAGAACTCTCACTTTATTGCCAGCATTAGACCTCAAGGCCTATATTGTGGTCTCCCATATAGAGAAATTAACTTTCTTTTTTAGGGCTTCCGCGCTCAGTTTGGCCGTTAGAGCAGTTAGAGCGCGACCGTATCCCTGGGGTGGGCTTTAATTCGAGCGAAATCGTTTAACAATTACGTCGTCTATCATCATCTCGGTCTTGTACTTTCCTCACCTACGGTACAGTTCGGGGGTCAGCTGGGCGAGATAATAGGAAAGAAATCCCATAAAAAAGATCATTGATCACGTTGGCTTAGACAGGGCGGTGCTGCGCCCTCTATAACGTGAGCGCGGAGAGATCGTAGGTAATTGGGGATGGGCACAGTTAGCACGGCCAGCTCCTCCGCTGGTCCGCCCTTATCACAGAGATCAGACTAATCTGAGTTCTTCTATTTCTAGTTTCTTTCGCGCTGGAAATCCGGCGATGAAGTCGCCTTCGACGTCCATTTATCACGTCCGGGGGTGAACTTTTACTTTCCCCCCTGCGTCACCCCCCCCTCGTAGAAGAGCCCGAACAATCGAATAATGACGATAATTGCAGGACGACTAGATCCGGTCTCCACGTAATGACTTAACTTAAATTAATGTAATGATTCGCCTTTTGCTTTGAGGGAATTGAGCGGGATGAAACGGGATGGGAGAGGTGGAAGGGGAGGGGAGGGATACCGGTGAGGAAAATAAAAGTGGAGAACCGAAGGCGCCCGGCCAGGAAGAACGATTGTTCGAAGTTACTCGTTAACGAGTTTTATTATTTTATTTTGGACCCTGAGTCGGTGTGCCGGCGCTGCGGTAAAAGTCTTTTCTACTAATGAACATTTTATTCCCGCTGCCGCTCCTTACCGGGACTCGGTTAGACGGAGCCACGGTGCCTTTTACTTCTTATACCAATTTGCTAAATGCGAAATTAAAAGGATTTCAGGTGGAGGAAGGCAAAGAGGCCGACGGGACGGCACGATGTTATTTTAATAAACCCGGGTATTATTGTTTCAACGGTAAACCCATTTTTATTATACCACGACCCCACGCAGTTCCATTGTTGGGCTTATCGCCGCGCCGCACTGTGGTCGGATATCGAATCTGGCGGGACAAAAGTCTAAAATTTTGAAACTCAAAATTAAATCTTCGTTACTATAATACATTCCTAAATAGTTGAGTACTTGAGTACTAAAATATCACCAATTTTAAAAACAGAACACTAGGACCTACACACTAGCTGTTGTATGTTACGTTTCTGACTACCATATGTTCTACAAAATAATAAAAGACGTAGAGCATGGATGAGAGTCTCTTTATTTCGCAACTATATTTGCGTGACAATCGACTTCAGCATCTATAATGCCATCATCAGGTCAACACTACGAAAAATAGACAATATGTAAATAACGATCAACAGTAGCAAACGTAGGTGACTTACTGTCGTGCGGAATCAAAGCATCATTATGGTCATAATTTCCATAGGTATTTCATATACATCAACGTAACAAGTAGCACAAAACAAATAAATGTTGTTAATAACGATTCCTGACCTCTGAACAATAATTTTCGAATTTGTGTTTGTGATTTTGTACAATATTGTGATGTTATTTTTCTCTTTTTATACTTTTGACACATGTACCCTCTTATAACCTCGAAATTTAAGATGGGCTTCGAAATGTGTAGGCAACCAAATATACTTCATAATTTTATTATCAGACTGACGCCGAAATGATTAGGTATTTCCATTCAACTCATACGTTAAAGTGAACTAGGAACCTTTGCCGATAGTACAAAAAATATCCGGCTCAATTCTGTCGAGTCTAGGTGACGGATTTTAAGATTATTGGTGGCTATGTCTTCTTGCGATCAACAAAAAACACCGATATTCGCAGAATTCGTCACCTACACTTGACAGAATTGAGCCAGGTATTTCTTTTTATTATTAGCAAAGGTACAAAGTTCACTCTAACGTATATTCTTACTGCACAAACTTAAACGTGCATATGTAATAGCCGATTGAAAATTTATTTCGCATTTCCAATTTAAACGCCACCTTAATACGTTGTTATTTGTTAACCACTGAGTGGGATAGAGGCGAATAAAAGGTTGATGTTAGGATACTTTTATTTGTTTTGTGCTACTAGTTACGTTGATGTATATGAAATAGCTATGGAAATTATGACCATAAAGATGCTTTGATTCCGCACGACAGTAAGTCACCTACGTTTGCTACTGTTGATCCTTATTTACATATTGTCGTAGTGTTGACCTGATGATGGCATTATAGATGCTGAAATCGATTGTCACGCAAATATAGTTTCGAAATAAAGAGACTCTCATCCATGCTCCACGTCTTTTATTATTTTACTAATCCAAACCATGGAAACGGTGGACCAATTCGTGAATACCATATCTTCTACGGTTAAATTACTCGATAAGTTCCATTCCAAACTTTGACATGTGTAGATGTAATTTCTCTTCGGTTTAATCAGAAACTTTAGTGAAATTAACTACAGTTACGAACCTAAAGTTTGCTTATATTTTTGTTTATTTTTACAATTTATTATAATTGTATTAACATTACGTAATATTGCTGTCGTTGCTAGAGGAAAAACAACAAATTCTTAAAATTATCAGACTGCCAAAGGGACAGACCATAAATTACCGTTATTAAATTATGCTTAGCACTGAGTATGGCCAATTGTCTGTGTAATTATAGCTTTTTGTGATTTTAATCAAGCTTTCTTGTTATAAATTTTTGGCAAAATCCTATATCTTCATCAACAGAATATTGCCGGCCTAACTTATTGAAAAAAAAGGAACAAGAACATACAAGAAGTCAACAACATAACAAATAAGTAATCTGCCTCCAACGGTTGTGCACGTAGAGGGTCGTGAGATTCAAGTGAAGCAAGAAATGCATCTCACTGTGATAGACGAAAATCGAAAGAGCTATACAACCATGTATAAGACATGTATGAATTTATCACAAAATACATTGAAGGTCCCGTTAGGTGGCCCGCCAGATCGCCCGGCTTAATCCCCATGGATCTATGGGGCTACATAAAAAGAAGCGTCCATGACCTGTGATACTATACAGGGGCTTCAGACGGCAATGGAGTAGGCTAATATGAGCCCGTTCAGTAATTGTTAATTCTTGTTTAGACCAAATAATAGTCAACTATGTGAGGTTGCATTTGATATTTATAGATTGAAATAAAATATCGAGATTGCTTTACAACTGCAGGTATAACACGTTTCTGGTACAATAGAATTTTCCCAAAAACGTACGTAAAATTAACAACCTTATATTATCACATAATTAATTAATTTTACAAAAATAGCAATATTATTTAGGCCTTCTGACGGCAATACTTAACAAGTACAATCATTAACACAAAGTATTTGACCCACATTTTAAAATTTGGTCGTTTTTTAGTTCTAAACTTAATTATTATTGGTTCCATTAGTTGTCTCTAAAAGCCCTCTCCACCACTCCCAGAAGGTCCTACGTAGTATCATAGTTCTTTAGATAAACGTTGGCTTTCATAAAACCGCATTAAAAAAAACATGAAGTTTAAGCCGGTGATAAGGCGGGCCACCTAATGGCAGTATTTTGATAATTTCATAAATGTGTTACACATGGTTGTAAAGCATTTTCAATATTCGTACAAATTCAATATGTCATCCAAAAGATTCCGAAATCCCCATGTACATCATGCTCCGTGACACCCTGTATTATTTATAATTTAATTATAACTTTTTTATTTACTTAAATAGGAAAGACTATACCAGAAGAATATAAGAATATCATTTGTTTGACATGCTTATACAAATAACAAAGAAAATAGTTTTGTCTTCCCCGATTCGATATCCGAACCACTGTGCGCCGTCGTAAACTGAAACGTTCTCGTTTCCTTCATTGAACTTGGACGTCACTGCGACATAAATGCTTTACGAGAGGATTTCTCAGACAAAATGACTCGATTTATTAACCTTTGGTGTATACAAAACAACAAATTCATTCTTGTTAGTCGCATTTTATTCCTGCTATCTTTTAGCGTAGATGTATTTTGACCTCCACAATATTTTGTAACTCCATTAAAAACTATGTTGTGCATTTATTGACGAGCAGGAATGATGTTTACCCGCAGCTGCTGTTTGTTACCTGAAAAGCTGAGGTCTTATCATTAAAAAAGTGTAGTCAACGGTCATTATTTTACTTCAAACAGAAATCATTTTAACATTATTGAATTCAGTAAAGCCACATTCCAGAATATTAAAATCGCATGCGTAGCTCCTTAAAATTTTTAGTAAAAAAGTGAAAACTAATATTCAAAATAACTTAATTATTAATTAATATTATCTATTTTAAAAAGCGAAATATTTTATGTCGATCCGGGTTCTAATTTTGGAAAGAAGTGTGCCCCAAAAAAATGATATTTTTTAAACAAAATTGGCTTCGATGCATACGACCAACGATCTTTTAACAGTACAACAGTGCAGTTTTTTTTTTAATTAACATATCAGGTTTTAAATGTACAGGGTGTCCCAGGCTAGGAACAAAGTACATTAATGGCCTGAAGCAATCGAAATACACGATTTTTCCATATATAAAAGTTGTAGATAATCATTGGCTCTACAGCCAGAAAATATTTTCATGCTTACAGGGTGTCCCACAACAACGTACCAACACAAACTTATGCTTTTTTAAATGGAACACTAGGTATATTATTGCAGTTTTGGATGAAGATTTGTATGGTAATCATTTTAACATCAACTTATATTAGGCTGTTGTCAACTGTTTCCGAGATATTGTGAAATCAATGTCAAAATCGTGCATTTTTCTAAAAATCTAGCCTTGTCGGGATTTGAACACGAGATTGGAGACCTTGTACGTACGAGGGAACACCCTTCCCCAAACGCTAGTAGCAATTGTTTTAGTAATATAGCAGTAATATTACAACATCCAATAATTACACTGTGTTACAGTGAAAATATACTTTTCACGAGACATAGTCTAAGTTAGGCTTATACGAAATTTTCCAAACACATCCAAAATCTCAATTTAAAAAAAAAACTGGTTTTGGCTACTTGCATCTGTATAAAAATGCAGAACTCCGTCATTTTCCATTCGATTTCCAAAATAAAAAATGCAGACCAATGAAGAGGGAACACAGACCATTATAAGAATGTACTGTTCGGTCAGATCCAAAAAGTCGAAAACTCATGTTCAAATTCAGAAGTTTCCCATTGTTTCCAGATTTTCTGAATTTTAACAACAGTTTGATGACCTGTTTCAACCCATAATATTTTATTTATATTTTTTTATTGAAAGCCCATTTAAATGTGCGTTTAACAAGAGTTTGTTTATTAGAATCGAGTTATCGATGTTTAATCACCGTCTTGACATTCACACTAGGCAGGAATATACCTACGGGCCCTACGGCCCTACCATAATAACCGTACTCGTGATTCACATTAACTAGACATTATTGTTTATTACCCTGTTTTATTGTATTTTAGTCTATCTAATATGTTATTAAGTACTATTCGACTTCTACCCAAATATCGTAAAATCATTAATCGAAAATCTTAACCAATTACAATTGCGTGTGCTATTAGGACGATGTAGGTCTTTAGTATCACCAAATTTTATATACAATAGCAATCAAACTGATCCATAAGCAGTAAGAAATCAGCTCTAGTGCAAGCGGCAGTTCAAATATAAAAAAAGTAAAATGTGCGACAATCGCCATAAGTTTTGTTACGTCTGCGGAATGTTTGTGGATAAACAGCATCGGCTACAATTAGTAAAAAATAAATCAGTGGTTGAGGCATACAACAAATTCTTTTACCGTGTTTACACCGCAAGTGGCTGGTATGAACCAGAATACGTGTGTGTAGTTTGTTCATCAAAATTGAAGTTATGGAAATCAAAAAATGTTGATAACTCTAGAACTGGAATGGCCTTTTCTATTCCGATGATATGGCATCATCAAACATTTCCTAGATTGAGTGAAGCTGAAGTTAAGGGTAGGTTACCTTACATTTCAAATCGTTGGTAGTAAGATTTTAGGTATTTCAACTGATCTATTTTCAGGAATATTTGTTGGGTCACAAATTCGGAAAATTATGTACGACAACGATTTTGCAACTAAACTGAATGATATGGAAAGACGAGCCTGGAATAGTTTTATTTCATTGTGTGATAACTTTCTTGGAAATGATAAAAGTGCCGACTACGCAAACGTTGTACAAGAGTTTTTGAGTGCCTACGATGAAATGGGCTTCAACATGTCCATCAAAATTCACTTTTTGCATTCTCATTTGAATTTCTTTCCGGACAGTCTTGGCCAACTCAGTGACGAACAAGGTGAACGATTTCATCAGGAAATGGAAGCTATTGAAAAACGTTTTCAAGGAAAAACAACATCAACATGATCGCAGACTACTGCTGGTCACTAAAACGCGAAACAGATGATGCTTTGTATAATCGACGGAGATCGAGTAAACATTTTTAATTTTGTTATATTTCTTGTTTTTTTTTTCAATTTTTTATAAATCACGATAGTAATTCAGTACTGTTTTAATAAACGAGTGAAAATTTTACGGTTGGTGCAATTTATCTTGAACCACAATATACCAGGAAATGCAATGAACGTAAACTCTAATGAAACTTTGAAATAGTTAATACAAGATGGCGGGTATATATCTGGGTTCGAATCCCAAGGCGTGGCTGTAGTTTTTTAACTTAAAAAATTACCGCCATCTTGTATTAACTATTTCAAAGTTTTATATCAATATATGCAGGTTTCTGCAAAGAATTAACATCCATTATGTAAACTCTAATGTACTTAGTAACATATTGCGATAGTCTGGCAGGTAACAACAAAAAGGAAAAGAAAAAAGAACTGTCATGATTTTAGAATAACATTGTAAATATAAGTGCTAGTAATGTCTAATTAATGTATATAAAGACTATGGATTTATTACAATCGGCCTGTATATTTCTTCTCCGTAGTGTGATGTGTTTAGCCGGTCGATAAAATTTGATAATTCTGTTAATTTCAACCGATTCTAATATCTAAACGCGTATTTGACGCAAATTTAAATAGGCTCTCAATAAAAAAATGGCAAAAAAATATTACGGATTCAAACAGGTCATCAAATTATTGTTAAATTTGAAAAAATCTGAAAATAATTGGAAACTTCTGAACTTGAACGTCCATAACCTTTCTATATGTTACTGTATCTGACCGAACAGTACACCTTTATAATGGTCTATGCTTCCTCGTTCAAGTGCATTTTATTTTGGAAATCGAGTAGAAAATGGCAGAGTTATGAATTTGCAAGTACCTAAAAACGGTTTTTTTGAAAAAATCGAGATTTTGGAGGTATTTGGAAAATTTCAGGTATGCCATTATGTTTAGCTCTACCAGCTCAACAACTTCCGCTATGTCTCGTGAAAAGTATATTTCGTTCTTTTTCCGTAACAGTGTAATTGATATTATTTAGATACTGAAGCAATATTAACAAAGCATCACTAAGGCATGAGTCAAAACTAAATCTACCGAATATTATATCTATGGACTGGTACAAGTATGTATACTGTGTAGGTAGCTCGTAGTTCTATGCTGGTTGTCAGATTTCCTGATCTCGCTAGCTGAGCGAGGCATCGGCCACCGAGGAGCGGTTTATTCTGCGACAGATTTATGTGGCGTTATGCGGTGATTTATGAAAACGATTGCCAATACAACTATCGGTACTACGGTCCCGTATTTACGGTGACCCATAAAGTATTTTAAAAATATATTGGACCCCACGCGGGCCGACCACCATTGGAAAGGGGGAAGATATGGCATTTTTGCGTACAGTACGGTAATAATACTGTGTTACAAAATAAATCGAAATATACTTTGCACGAGACATAGCGGAATTTATTGAGCTGCTAGAGCTGACCATAATGGCATAGCTGAAATGTTCCAAACACCCCCAAAATCTCGATTTAAAAAAAAAATCTGATGTGGCCAGGCACATGACTTTATCATACTATATATAAAATTAATAGTTTAGCTGCATGAGATTCTATTTGATCGAGATCGGCTATGTCTGCATTAAAATAAAACTAGTAAAACTAGACAGATATCTCGATTAAAGCTGTGTTCTGATATTGTACTCCGTTGACCCGGGTACACCGTCCAAATGACACTTACGTGTTATTGGGTGTAAAAAGTGTGACGATGTTCAATATCCGAACGCAGCCTATATTGACAGTAGTATTTTCAAAACATTAGCGTTTGACACTAGCTACTGTCATTAGAATCAAAAAATCTGACATATCCTGGCTACTAGTTTTAATGCAGTACGGCCGATCTCGATGAAATAGAATTTGCTCATGCAGCTAAACTATAAATTCTATCAAAAAATGTCATATATATAAATTATAGAAAATTTCCTCTCCTTTAATTTATTATTTAACTATTTTGACGACATTACACAAATAGCGGCCCATCTGCAAAATCTTCGAAAAATGCTATGAGTAAACCACCAGTTCCTTTGGAGTTTGGGCCCTTTTGAACAGAAAGCTTTTCAGCTCTAAGTTTGGTTATGAAACTCCTAAATATGAAGTTTCGTCCGTCGTCAGTTCTTAAGTTATCAAAATTTCCAAACTTTTTGATTTCCATAACTTCAATTTTAACGATCAAACCACACACGTTCTTTGATTCATACGCAGATAGAAATTTTTGTTTAAATCAAATATGCATTCACTCAAAGAAATCTGGTGTTTTAATAGAGGCAAAGATAAAAACTCATTTGTTTGAAATAATTGTTTGGTAGAAAGAACGTTTATTTGTGTCAAACAACTTATGTTTCTAGTATTTCTACTATTTAACTTGAGAATAACATTGCATAAACTACAGTTATTAAATACACAGTACGTTTAATTGCGTTTTTCTTGAAAACGGTGGATTTTATCGCCATAAAATAGGTAAACATTATTTATGTAAAATTAACGTCCGTATCATAATCTTTAGTCGTCTCGCCCAAAGTCATAATAATAATAAAACTATCATCTATTATTCCCCCAGAAAAGCTGCCGACAGCTCCCTCTACAATATGCAAATGTCCTAATACTGTTTTCATGTTTGGCGTCTCCAAAAGCCTAAGGGTACCAGTTTTCAGGTTGATCGGCCGTTTCTTTTCTGAAATATACGCAAAACAAGAAATATATTTCCTATCTTTAACACCTTATAACTTCTTAAGGAAGCACTTCTTACTATGGGATTTTTGGTTTAATCGGTCCCATTTGACATCAAGAATATACGGTTAAGCTGGGTCCCATTACTTTCCGGACACCCTGTATAACAACGTTCAGACATATGACGACCACAAAATAAATTTCATACATTGACACGATGTTGCCACGGCTTTGAGATTTGTTTCCATCTCCTTGAATGTCAATCGGGACTGGGGACGCCGCAACATGCTAGATTACGGTTTTCCCCTACACACTTTTTCTTGGGATTGTCAGCGTTTGCTTTACAATTGCGCTGGGACGTCGCGCGCCCCCTTTCGACTTGAAAACGTAATACTACCCCGCACGAACTCTATTACGCGGATCCGCGACTACACTGTTCTTTTCCGGGTGCCGCACGTTGTATCTCCTCCGCCGCACAAAAGGCCAAAATCGGCTTTGATTTTTTTCGCCCGCCGCACCTAATTATTTCGGGGTTTGTTATCGCGGATTTTGCATCGCGCCCTTGGAACTCGGGCAGGGGGATAATCCCTGAAACCACCCCTTACCACACCACTATCCCCTCTCTCCGTTGGAGCTTATGTCGAATGGCGAATAAATTGCCGCGTGAGCGTAGAGGTCGCCAGTCGCTGTACCAATTGGGATTTCTACCTGATGCAGTGGTCCCAGTGGCGCTAGTCAGGGGACGAGCAGCCGATAAGCTAGCGCGCGCGACGCTACTGGTTTATTTTCTAATTTCCCGATTTTCGACTTTTCGCCCTCCAAGGCTTATATATAAAGATGTATTGTTAGCGCGCGGTGCCCGCGCCGTTTTTATGGCGAGTTTATGCATGAGTTATGGAGAAATTTTAACGCCTCCGGGGTCATAAAAAGTCATCTTTATTCCGGATAAACTTGAAATATATCCATACTTATTTATGAAACGATGGAGTCGGAATTAGAATGTTTTAAATTGCCGGATCTCGAATAAAATACCAAAATAAAAACAAAAATAGTTTGTAGGCCTGCAAAGCAGGAAAGACTAACCATTCTACTGATGAGTTGGTGAGTAGAAGATCAAATGATTTTTTTCGATAATATTAAATTCATAAATCTACTACTAAGTATTGCTGTGAAAGAATAAAGTAAGGCCTGGTAATATGCTGTTGTTCCACTCCCGTCAACCAGACATTCCGAATGTACTTGGAAGTGTGAAAATATTGAAAATACTGCAGAAACAATGTCAGTTCTATTCGAACATTTGAAAACTTATTTCAGCCATGTGTTTACAATTGTGCACTTGTTACAATTGTACAATTTTATTGTCGCCTAAAAAGTGTTCAATTTGTGTTCAATGACCTCCAAATCGCGAAAAATAAAAAAGTTGACAAAGTCCGACGTTCTGGAAATGTCCATTTATAAGAGAATATTGTCTCAAAATTTAAAATCCTTCTGGTGTGAATTCGCTGAGATGTTCGTTTTTCAACACCAGAGGGGAAAAGGAGAAAAGACAGTTTGATTTGTTTTTATTTTCTAGTTCGTGATTATAAAGTTAAAGACTTGTGTAAACAGAGGTATTTTAGATTTTTTTTAATAAAATAGATTTTTGTATTTACAAACATAACACATGCTTAAACTTAATTAATAATATTTTGTTGAATCTGCCCCTTAATAACACTGTGTTATAAATAAATAAGCAAGTATACTTTTTACGAGAGAGTAAGCATAACGGTATAGAAGTAACTAAACATCGAATAGAAAATGGCGGAGTTTTAAATTTTTCTACTCATGCAGCTTTTTTTTTTAAATCGTGAGTTTGGTGGTGTCTGGAAAATTTCTTCTATACCTACATACACAGTGCGTTCATTTCAAAACTTCCCACCCGGAATAACTTTTGACATAATGACGTCACGATATTTAGCAAAAACACGTCAATTTTTATTCAAAGGGGGACCTTTAAAACTAGTTCTAATGTAATCATAGGTCCCACCCCTTCACCCCTAGCCGCCCCTACTTTCGTATTTCAAATGGGACTACCTATCTTCATATACCTCATTTTAAAGGGGGCAAAAAAGTCTATTTATTAGTAATAAATAAACTAAATCAGTTTATTCGTTTCTGAGATAGAACAAATAAAGTAAGAGTTAATGTTCTATTTTTGACAGAAAGGAAATGCCCCTTTGCAGAATTTTTGCATGCTTTTCTCTTAAAAGTTTTAAAGTTCAGGTACTCGCTTTCAGTTAACCGTGCTAAAAAAACAATTACACGGTTTCTTAAAACAAAATGACGCGAATTGTCAAAATGTACAGAATTTTTTTCATAAACCGAAAAACAGAATTTTTTAGAAGCTAAAATGGAGACTTCAAAATCCCTGTCCTCTAGGGTAATTTTAATTAATTATGTCTAATAGAATTTTGCTTCTAACCCCTTCACAGCTAGCCAGAGGAGATGAAACAATTTTTTCATTTTTAAATGTGATTGATATCTGCATTTAGTATCCTAGAAGAAGCAACATCGTGAAATTATTATACACGTCATAATTCGGATACTGTTTATTATGTAAAAATAACTAATAACCACGATTTAATTTTTATCATTCAGTTTATAAACTGTTCAAAATGAACTCAATTTTTTTCTAAGCATAAACAGTCTATTCTCGAAGGCACGACGCCCTTTTCTAAATGTTTCTCGGAATATCTGCCGGCACTCTCGAGTTATCCGAACTTTGAGATCATGTAAATCTTCTGGCGGCGTTTTGAAAACTTGAGTTTTTAAATGACCACAGAGAAAAACATCAAGTGGCGTTAAGTCCGGGGATCTTGCTGGCCATTCAAAGGCCCATTTTATTCCTATGCACTTCCCATAAAACCTTTCAATTAACCATTCTTTCACAGAAAGTGCATAATGTGGAGGGGCTCCGTCTTGTTGGAAATGCAGTTTTTCTTCATTGAGGAATTGGCGTCCGTCTTCATCAACCTGGTTCGATAATAAGATTGAATTATATAAATAAATTAATTATTATTTGATTCCCTAGAATACTAGCCCATACATCGACCTTCTGAGGGTAACGTGTATGGTCTTCCCGAAACACACGTGGATTTTCAGTTTCCCAGTATCTACAATTATTTTTGTTGACAAACCCGTTCAAATAGAATGTCGATTTGTCACTGAAGCAGATATTTTTAATAGATTTGGATCATCAGTGATTCTCTGTGCAATCTGCTCACAAAATTCATTCCTCCTATCAAAATCGTCTTCAGCGAACAGTTGATGTATTCGCATCTCGTAAGGAAAGAACTTGTTTAATTTTAATGTTTTATGTACGGAACCAAGAGATATTTGGGTTTGCGCAGCAACCTTTCCTAGATGTTCTTGGAGCCATTGCAAAATGACCAACAACTTCGATTTGTGCTCCTTCTACGATAACTCTCGGTTGCTTGTTGTTCTTTATTTCTACTGAACCAGTGTCAAGAAATTGTTGAACCAAATCGACGATGGCTTACATTTTTATCGGGATACTAATCGTAGAAAATTCTTGCCGCCCGACGAGCACAACGATTTTCACCGGCGTAAATTAGAATTATATCTATTCTTTCTTCTAAGGTATAAGCCATCTTCATAAAATGATCTAAATACTAAATACTAGATTTTAGCAATCGAATATAGCTCGATCAAGCTCGATTTTATCACGTAACCTAGGAAATGTCATAATAATAACCATGGTAATTTACACAATAAACATTCTGTGTGTATGTGTGTATGTGAGAGCTAGGCTAACTCGATAAAATTAAATGATACGCTTTTAACTCTATCTCGGAAATTGATAAACCGATTTAATTTATTTTTTAATGAGTGAATAGACAATTTCAGGTAGGTAGAACGTTGTTCAAAAAATTTAAATACGATGCACCATTTAATCGAGTAGGAAGTTCGTAAGGCCCGATAAATGATCTCTAACAACGCCGCAACGTTACTGAAAATTCATATTGGAAATGTTTATTTCTGGATAAATGGGAGTTTTCTACATTCCAGGAGTTAGAATTGCGTGTGTTTAGGATACCACGGGGTGTAAAAGTTACTTCATCGGTGAATAACACACGGCCAAAAAATGTTGGGTTGTTATTTTGTTTGTCACGTAACCATCGACAAAAGTTCAATCTTTTGTGGCAAATCTTTTGGTAGCAACGCCTGCACAGCACAATAGTGTGGTGGTATGGAAAAAGCAGTTCTGTGCGAATAATGTTATGCACGCTTGTCCAGGGTACTAGAGTAGCTGCACAATTTCCGTAATTTCCGCAATTTCCGTGCACTTACTTCAGGATCTTCCTCTATTCGGAACAAAATATCTTCCTCCTCCTCAATGGTTCGCGAAGTTGGTCGTCCTGCATGGTGCTTTACCAGAAAACTTCCATATTCTTTCAGCCGTTGAAACAAATTTTGGAAAAGCTCTCTTGTCGCTGCTGCTGCTCCATTAAATTGTTCTTGAGCGTAAACCGCAACCATATCGGTCATTTCCGAATTTGAAAAAAATTGCGTCGAAGCATATTTTTGTGTGATAAAATACCTTATATCCTTAAGCAAACGGACAGAAAACCATTTACGTTTGACATGTAGTGACTTGTTAGAATAACATTGCATGTGCATACCGGGTGACCCACGGCATAGGTACTCCCGTTTATTCTTTTTGTTTGTAAAGCTGGACGAATGAAATTTGGGAATGTGTTAATAGACAAAAAATGCCATTCTTTGGGATACTCTTGAGGTTAAAAGGACTTCCGGTTTTTCCGAAAATGACGTCATCATTGAAATTTTAAATGGCACCGTATATTCTTTGTGTGACATTTTCAATCAGGATGAAATTCTGAACAGAAAAACATATCGATCGTCAATTTTTATCACCAAGGCAACACAAAAATAACTTTTTTGCGTATTAATCTAGGTGGCTAGGAATTGATGAAAACAGTCGTAAATTGTCAAATAAACAGTAACTAATCGATTTTGGCCGATATTGCATTACTGGCGCCCGCTAGCGTGATTTAATTGGTTTTTGGCCAGTGAGTCATTTTTTTCACGGGTATCCAATGGCCACACCCTCATTATTCGATAGAAAACATCTTTCCGATTACAGTGATACCAAATACTTGATATTTTATTGAAATTCTTACCGTACAAATGTTTTTAGAAGCAAGAAATAGAACTAAATCGTTTTCTTATATTTGGGATAATTTCCTTTCTGTTTTATTGCTATGCCTTTTGGGGCTAATTTGTATTGTGTAATTATTTTCCTGATTCCTTACTTTGTCATACGGTGGCTGTTAGCTAGAGGGGTTGGTGACGATATACCAAACTTGTTCAAAGTTGACGAAATCTCAAGTGCGAAAACAGACTTAACGGAAGACGTCTTCATGCGCTCAAAACTTTTCGATGTTGATCCTAGGCGCGTCTTTATTGTTTTAATTTATCCGGTGGATGTCGCTGTTCTGTGTAATAGTGTAGGGTTGCGCTTTACTCCACTGGAGAATGGGGCATGTTTAAATCTTTTCTGTCTGGAAGAGCGCTGGTAAGGCTCCGCGGGCCTTAATTAAAAGACTCCGCGCGTCTACTGTGCGCCCGGAGCATGGCAATTAACCACCACGGCTCCGGGTATTAATGAATACAAACTCGAGTGTGTAAATTGTATTCCACTTTGCAGTTCGCGTACTTTTTGCCATCGCCGGGACTAGCCAGGACCGCACTCAGGGGGTTGATTGAATGCGGATCGTTACCAAATAAACACGATGGTTTTCATTGCCAGAGTTTAACTACTATACGTCTTCCAGACTCTCGCGAGACATAGCAAGAGACCGCAAATCGGCAGAGTGTGGATGCCACATTCACCCAAATCCACTAACATTCGAATTGCCAGAACTCTCTACGGATGCAGATAGTCGGATAAAAATCACGCGTTCGGCGAGCGGCTCGCTTCTTTCGTACGCTCTCGCATCGATCCATTCAAGGTGGATTTTTGACGGGACTCAAAGCATTTCTTGTGTGTACCCGAGGGTATTATTTACGACAGAGGTCTGATTTATGACATCAAACACGTGCGGTGAAGGGGCTGTTCGAGCATCAATGCAACCCGAAAAATAGGTAACGAATGGAATAATTATTTAGTATTGAAGTAAAAAGATTAAAAAATAATGAACACAATAAATTTATATGCAAAATACAAATAGTTTACACTGATATAAAATTTAATATCCGATAGTATTTTCTTCTCTATTTGTGACGTCCCCATTACTATAATTTGTCAGGAAAAAAATCACATACGCAAAGTTAAAATGGAAAATATACCAGATAATGATTTTTATTTCTGTATTATTGAAGAAATGCAAATGCATATCAATAAATTAACCATCCGTATTATCAGATTACTAATAAAAATTGAAATTAGTAGCAATATTAAAATAATAATTAATTAAAACTAAATAATTATTATTATTTATCTCTTTCAAATAAATCTTATCAGTTCCAAGTTATTCCAGTCTTATCTTTCTATGATGTCTGAATCTATTGTATCGTTTTGGTATACTTATTTGATTACTTGGGCCAGCTGAGAACTACCTAGTAAGTAGGTATAATTTTATCCTAATTAATGGGGAATGTCGCACAGGTGTTTCTCGTACATTGGCGAAAAAAAATTTATTCACTGTTGAGAGACATTGAACAGTCATTCTTGTTTTATCTTTCTCGACAATCGCAAATTACGACTGCGATCTACATAGGGCAATTACTAAGTTATTGATTGCTAAAATCGTTGTTACATGCCAGTATACAGTGTTGGTTAAATTATCCGGAAACACTTAAATAATTGTCCAACCGTAAACATTTTCAAAAAAATCAAACTTAAGTCGTTTAATTTTAAACAAGCTAAACAAGGAAACTGGCAACCTTTCCGTTTTCTAATATAACACATATACATATACACATATACATTTTATAATTCTAAGATTAATTCCATGAATTTTTTTGTGACAATCATTTTTATACAATGCATCATTTTTTAGTTTTAAGTTATAAGCAATTAATCAAAGCTCATAAACTTTTATTTTAACTAAACGGATAAAAAATAACAGAAAAATTAAATAGAAAAATAAAATTAAATGTGAGTTAAATGTTCAAACTGCAAATTAAAATAAATGTGTGTGGGAAAATATTCAGTTTAAAAGTTCAGGAGTTTTAATTAATTGCTGATAACTAAAAATGATGCATTTTATAAAAAATGGTTCCTCAAAAAATTCTTAGAATTAAAATATTAAAAATATACAGTATTGTTCTATTTAAAAAAGGAAATTACCAAATTTCGATTGTTAGTTTAAAACAAAAAAATGTTTTTTTCTTTATTTTTTTACGGTGGGATTATACAAATAGTATATTATTATACAAGTTTTATAAGACGTCAAATTGGCGCACGAGTTGTTTTGGGCACGACGAGCGTAGCGAGGAGTGCCCAAATGGAACGAGTGCGCCAATACGTCTTATAAAACGAGTGTAATATACTATTTTTTCTACTTTGCGTCATTAATTTTATATAAATTTAGAAATTGTGGTTACTATATTGCGCTAAATTATAATCTAGGGTATTTCGCGGGTACCACGTGGCAGCCCTGTAGTAACTGTCAACTTCGTTAAGGATGAGATCTATGACATAACATCTTGACAAAATCTAATTGTGAATAAAATTACTCTACTTTAGCCTACAAGTTTG
The DNA here is from genome assembly GCA_963966075.1 of Aphodius sticticus. Lineage (NCBI taxonomy): Eukaryota > Metazoa > Arthropoda > Insecta > Coleoptera > Scarabaeidae > Aphodius > Aphodius sticticus. Next base: position 2,166,863 of record OZ014512.1, on the reverse strand, counting down.
AATAAATATTCAGCGAGGTCTCAACGATGATCATAATGGAGCTTGGGGCAACACTTTTAACCCTACTGTGATAAATATATGAAACTTAACCTAAAAAGTCAACAACTTTAATAGTGGTTTCATAAGTATAATAATCAGAATCTTATTGTTTGGAAGTGTTAGAAGTGTTTGGCGGTGACTGATTAGTTACTTCGAAGAACAAGAACTTACTAAAGAATTGTTATAACGCTTAACGTTTAATAGCGGTGTCAACCTAATTCCGCTAGGTAGCCGTTGAGGCTTATACATTTCCACGCACTTATAATTGAAACCAAATTCTAATTTCGGTGAAGTAGTTTATTAGAATAAATTATGCTAAGTTTTAACACCTAACGTTTAATAGCGGTGTCTACCTAATTCCGCTACGTAGCCGTTGCGGCTTATATATTTACAAGCACTTATAATTGAAACCCAATTTTAATTTCGGCAAAGTAGTTTATTAGAATAAATTATACTTAGTAAAATTACATGTGATGGAGGTAATACAAATATGTTGCACACAACCAGAACTAAGACGAAGTCGAAAGCGACGGACAAAAATGAATACGAATTGAGCCGAACAGAATTCGGTCCAAAATGTTACCGAAAACTTATACGTTACATAAACTAAGAAATCCTCTACACTTTAAATGTACTATAGCTTCATACGTGTATGCTGATAAACCATTGATTGTGCATATACAATCTCGTAGCAGTAATTAAAACCATTCATATCTGCGATGTAGGTTTGATCTTCGCATAATACCTTATTAAAGTAAATGTGGTCCTTGAATTATATCTGAAAAAGGGATTTGATGTTTAGTTGAAAAGAATGATAACGATCACTTACCAGAGTCGTAAAACATCACCGAAAACGTTATGCTGGCGTATTTTGATGAACACAGCAAAATTAAGAAAGCCACAACCTTTGGCCATACTATAGCAGGCTACACGCATGTTTAAATATGTATAGAATATTGATATTTCGCAGTTTATGCGATTGCAAGCGATTAAAAAGGGGCAGTGTGTGGTTATGTATTGTACGTTTGACATTTGGCATTTGATATCATTGTGTGCCAATCCTGGCAATCTTAGACAAAAATGTTACTGTTTTCGGTGTTACAATGTGTTAATTGTAACACCGAAAACAGTGTTACAATGTGTGCATTGTGAATGCAAAGTAGAAAAATAATATTTATGCAAATATTTAATTTTGTTTTATGGAAAATCGTATTACTATGTATTATATTAGTATATGGTATCTACTATAAATGATCAGAATAAGAAATCAATAGCATTTAAGAAATTTTTCAATTAATTAATATAATTTATATTAAATTTTTATTTACGTTATTCAATTAATAGTAATTAAACAATTAATAATAACCACAATTTCACTGAAAGTATGCATAATTGCATACACACTATACGCTGAGGCAGCGGCTACTTCAGCGACGTTCATTCTAAGTCACCCGCAGATGAACACTAATTGCACGAGCCGCACGCCGAAAATGTGGATGGCCTTTTTTGACCGCCACGTCTCAGCCAGCCTCGCCGAACTTTTCGCCGATTTATTCGGACTGAGTGTAGATATTTTGTTAAACAATTTATCATTAATGTGTACTGTGGAATGCGTAGATATTGTTGCACGATAGAAGATATTGGAAGCTTTTCAGTTGGTAAAACGGCACTAGAAGAAAAACTGAGATTGATATTATCGGGCGCCCGCAGGAAAGTGGGGAAAGATCAACAAGAAAGAAGTATAAACACATGTTGACGTATGACAATTAAAAATTAAAACCTCACCATACAAAATATAATTTTAAGACAACTAAAGATTAATTATTGTTTGAGATTTGCTTTGTTTACGAGTGATCTGAACTAAATATTAAAATCCAGATAACTTATTTAATAAGAGTTTGGAATTAACTCAAAATAATAAAACAGGATTTGTTGACACAAGCGCCCCAGGAGCTGCTAGAGGGAGCACCATCGCTTTTCTAATAAGTGGAGGAAATTTAACTGGCTTATAACAGTGTAAAAAATGAATCACTGCAGAAATTAATTTAATTTACATTTAAAGTTATTACAGAAAAAAATCTGTTAGAAAATATGCGAATACCACTAACATTCCAATTCAGTTTTCTCATTTCTTCCATAAGTTTTCAGTCATAAGTGTTTAATTATAAAATATTGAACAATTAAATGTAAAATTCCTGTCAACGTGACATCATCTGCTTTGTAGCTATTTTAGCAGATGTGTTATTTGCATGTAAAGTTTTGTAGCAGCAACTAAGCGCGCGGTTGAAAAAACACTTCAACCGTGTTTTTATCGATGAAGTGTTTTCGCACATACACACAGTGTTCATAATCCAGGTCACATCATCAGATCTTCAAAGTTATGATATAGTGTATGAAATTGAGATACTTAGATAGATTTTCGATATAATAAATACCAAAAGACTGTGTTTTAAGAAAAGTTGTTTAGAAGTAAAACTTATCCCAAAATTTCTACTACCTATTTATTACGAGAGGTGTAATGAAAAAAGGAGTAACAATCATTGTTTTACAGATGAAATTTCAAATTTCAATATAATTTTTAGTTCCAAACGTCCATTCCAAATAACATTTTTCGGTAATATTAAGAATATCTTTACTTCTTTGTAAAATTCATAGTTCAAGTTCTGAACTACAATGTATACGGTAGATAAACTTGATAATCAGATAGTCATATTTTTCGTCAACTTTTATGAGGTATAACATTTTCTGAAAAATGGATAATAACAAAAATTGCGAAGTTTTCTGGATGATTGGCAGTTAACAACTTTGTATACCATAGAATATCTAGAATATTTATGCTCTAAACCGTGATTTGGGGCTAACATGCAATGTACTTAACACAGACTTGTGTTGCTGATTGGTACCTAAGTCATTTTGGTGGATGCGCCGAGAAATATCATTAGTTATGATTTAAGCACTTAAGCGATACTTTTTCAGACATACGAATATGTTTATTACTCCTGTGTTTTTTTCTATTGCGTTCTTAAACGAACATATGTCAAAAACAACGAAAATATATGCGACGTAACTGCATAGTTTTTGTATTCCAACCGTACGATAAATTTGCTGAGGTATTCATATTGTTTGACTCACTTAAGCAGTAACTAATAATGGTCAAAAATTAAATCCTAATAATATGATATTATACTATAATATAATATTATATTATAATATACCCATATTATAATCAAGTGTGAGTGAAGTAAACATACGAACTATAACATTATAATGCGATAATGCATGATGAGTTATACGTTAACGTGCTTAAAATAGGTCAATTATGTATTCGCAAACGACGCTAACGTTAAATTGAAAGTTAGAAACGTCGTATTTAAGTGTATTTATATAGAGTTACTATTGAGGGATTACAAAGTTTACTGCTCGTTATATTTACATGTCTGTCACCAAGTGACGCTTTATGGGTTAGTTGCATTAAACAGATTATTGTCCGTCTACAAGCGACCAAGTTATAATATCGATTTTATATTTATTGTTTTACATTTCCGTTATTTTGTCTAATAATACTGCTATCCAAATGTAAACTTACGTATCTGAGTAAACGGTAGTTATGAGATATTTTATTTGCTATTAGATATAAATTTCGTACGTATATAAATAACGCCAATAAAAAAAAATAATCCATAAAGTCTTGCGTTTAGATATCAGGATGAGATTTCGAATTACATAATTTTTTAAGAAAAGCAATAATCCAAACTAAATGATTACCATGGCCAAAACAAAAAAAAAATAATAAGTTGCAGAACCGAAGAAGAAGGGTTGACAGTGTAACATTGATTATTTGAAATGATGCGTTGTTGAGTCTCCCACTAACAAAACATTACCAATGTGCCTGATTCGCCAAAAACTTCTCTCAATAACGCTATGAAGCCTACGAAAACATTTGATAAACATTCATACTGAAAACAAAGATAAAGATTTATCGTATTTCCAAGGACTGTAAGAACAATTTTGATGATGATTTTTCCCGTTTGCTACTTCATACTGAAGTACGGTGGCTACCAAAGTGTGCCTGGTTAAATCGATTTTAAAAACTCTTTGACTCATTTTCTACCAGACAACGTAATAAAATACAAAGCGGACATTTCTTATTGGACAGACATATTTAACAAGTTCAATGCAATAAATTTACAACTGCAAAGAGACGAGCACTAATTACCTACTACATTCTTAAAATTTTAATTTAATTTAAATACAAAATAAATTTAAAAATAATTTATATGAAAATTCAAAGTGTATCTATTGATAATTAAATATTTTTATAAAAATTCTTTTAACATAATAAAACTTATGACAACTATAGATTTTAATACTCCCCTACTATTTAGTGTAGGGGACCTAGTTTTGTTTTTATTAAAAAATCAGAATTAAAACATATCCTTATAAAAATATAAAGAATAGATTTTTAAATGTATAATTTATATGGTTTGTATGAAAATTTAAAATAATATTTATTTTTAGTTTAAATATTTTTTTTATAAATAAAAATTAACTAAACATTATTAATGCAATATTAGAAATTTATGACCTAACCATAGATTTTAATATTGATAATATTAATAAAATTAAAATGGGAACTTTAGTCTAAGTGTAGAAAAAATTTATGACCTAACCATAGATTTTATTTCATACTTAAAATTCTAGTCGTATTTAAACAGTTTAATTTCTCCAATTACCAGCAAATTCACTTGAAATTAAAACTGTATTTAAACTACCTAACTTTAGCTTGATTTATCCAATTGTTAACAAATTAACATGACATTCTAACCGTATTTAAACTACCTAACCTTAGCGACTTTTGATAAAGTCGATTATGTTTATCTGCACTTGTGTCCAAACTAACCATATATAATTGAAATATAGGTCGAGTAGAATTTGGTCAGCATGTCAAAGCAGCAATAGAAAAATGCGATGAAGACTTGCGATGAGTTACTGTCAGCATTTGGAGGCACTCCACAAAGACGTCCAATAACGGTTTGAGGATATTCTCCAGATGAAAACTCCGTATTGGGTTTTGGACTTTCTTACGAGTACAAATTCCGAGGAGTTTTTACAACTGCAGGAAAAGTTAATTGAAATATCAAACAATGAATAATTGAAATTAAAATTTAAAAATGGGTACCATTAATTCTGGTTGCAAAAGCAGATGCACGAACTTATCCCGATTTATGGTCAGACGTCAAAAAAATGTTAATAGCATTACCGTCATCATATTTAGTTGAACGACGATTTAGTGCAGTCACAAATCTTTTGACGAAAAAACGAAACCGCCTACAAATAACTGATAGATGAGATCTAAGGATGCTGCCGACAAATCTAGCACCAAAAGTCGACAAATTGGTGTCAACACACCAGGCACATCCTTCTCATTAGGATTATTTTCAATATCACAACATTATCAATAGGTATTTATATTGTAACGCACCCTTCTTCTCTGGTGCGGTGAAGAAGCGTTACACAATAAATATATCAACATTTAACCTTGTTGTAGGTAGCTCGTTGGTCCTTGGGTCGTCGGAATAAAATACGATGATTTAATAAAGTAATAAATGTAGTTTCACCATTAATCTTTACACATACATCGAGAAAAATACCATAAACAGGGAATTGCGGGTTACGGGTATGTGATTTCTTCGGCGGCGGGGTTCGGGTATTAGTTAAACTAATCGGTACAGGATACAGGCTAACGGGACGGGAAAATATTCCCGAGTCGTTGACGGCGAAATTCGATAATACTTAATAACATATATCTGGAAAAATTGACATATAACTGGAAAAACTACCATATCTGGAAAAACTACCTGGCCAACTATGGCCAGCAGAGGTAAACAGTTCGATGTATTATCAACAGCATGTAAGGGGCCATCGGAAATGCCTTGAGTTCTCTCACCAGCATGCAAAGGGCCAGCGGCAATAGACTGAACTGTGAGTTCTCCCGCCAGCAACAAGGGGCCAGCAGAGATAGACTCTGAGCTATGTCACCAGCATGCAAAGGGCCAGCGGAAATAGACTGAGCTGTGAGTTCTACCGCCAGCTACAGGGGGTCAGCAGGGAGAGACTGATCTCTAGAGGCATAGACTAGATCTAGAGGGAAATACGCGGGCTTATATACCGTCAAAATGACCCCCATCATTCAAAAACTAGTCTGTGTGGTTGGCCGGTCGACGTGGTTAAAAACATAATACAAGATTCACATACCAAACGAGTCTCGGAACTAGTCTACGTATTGGACGTCAGGCGAGTTAAAAAAATATACAAAAACAAGATTCTCCAAAATAAATGCACACAAGTAATAGTTATACAATCTATAAAAACTTATTACTAACAAAATAAACTTGCATTTCTTTATGATGAACGGAATTTCGTTACAATATTCGTGTTATATTGATCATCAGCGTACTGTAGTATATATGTTATGGGCCAAGTGATTAATAGGGCAATATGAAAAATGCCCGGGCAATATGAAAAATGCCCAAAACAATCGGGCAAGATGATTAAAATAATTGAAATTATTACATTGCCCGGGCATTATTCATAATGCCCTATATCTATTGGGCAGGATGATTAAAATATGTTTTTTTTATTAATTTTTTATTTCAGTATTTTTACAATCATAAAATCAAGTTGTACTGCAGTAATATATTCAACAGATGTTAAAAATTAACAAAACTCATATTTTGTCTGAATAAACCTTCAGAAATATACAAAAATCAAACCCTATACTCAAGCAATATGCGTAATAAGTTAAAATAAAAGTCCTAAATAAATAAATATTCAGAAATAAAATAAAAGTCAACTTTATACTCTCAAGTAACGTAATAAAACATTGAAAATTAACAAAACTCATACAAAAACTAAATAAGCAGTCAAAAATATATTAAAATAATATTTCTTATTTATTGGGGTAGTTTAGACTTTGGTGGCACTTCGAATTACAGAGGTTTTCTTTACAACACTTACACCTGTCCGATTTGCAACCACCTTTACACGCACATCGATTGTAGCCTTGGCCTCCACAGTTAGATGATATTCTTTCTTTGCATATTGTAAATTGGTTTCTTGAATACAATTGGTTTAATATGCATTGTCTCGTGCCAAATTTATAAAGGTTGGTATCTGTTAGCTCAGCTCCAGTAGCTACAATATTCCTTCCATCGCTACTAGCTCGGTCAACATCCGGCACGCGAACTATTACTGTGTCACCTACTTTAGCAGCGGCAAATTTGGTACTTGAAGTACTAAGAATTTTCTCGGCGTGTTTTTTAGATTATATAAAGCCATTGCTCTAGTACATTTTACATATGTTTGCCTCTTTTCCAAAATCGGATCTACGGAATTGTTGTTATGTACCAGCTGTCCTGTTGTTATGCTTTTCTTAACTTGATGACTAGGTCGAGGATCTGCATTAATATTATCATCTGAAATGGTACCCAACTCTTCAGACTGCATACTGTCACATCCACGCAAGGTGAGACATCCATATCCACTTCTTCAGACTGCACATCACTCCAATTGTTAAAACTGATTCTAAATCTTCCTCAGACGTGATAGTGACACATATTATTTTGCATGTACATAAACAAGTCACTAGCAATTTTCTATCAGAAGTACTATAATGGCGTCTACTACCACTGGCATTGCCACTAATCCGAACGCACCATTAAGCTGGCCGCAAACGTTCTTCTAAGTCTTATGTTTCAGAATTTGTTTTCGGAAGTGGATGCAGAAAACCTACAAAACTAAAGTTATAGATGACAGAGGAGTTTGTTTCATTTCCGAACAGAATAGCAATATCCACTTTTGATAAAGAATTTAAAAATCGAATTTGGAAAACTATTGTTTGTGGCCACCTTTACAGCGATCGTGGTCGGTTTAAATTCGTCGCTCTGACGATATTGGTAGGCCGTCTACTACTTACTCACCACAAGTCACAACACTGCTTGTGATATTTATCAAACTGCCCAACACGATTTAGCAGTATTCATAGTGCCCGGGCAATGTGATTATATATCATGCATCTATACAAATTTATTAAATTGCCCAATCTTTCAGGGCAATATTCATAATGCCCGGGCATTATGAATATTGCCCGGATTAATCACTTGGTCCATAACATATACAATTAAAAATTTTGAGTTCAAGGTGTTTTATTTCTTTACTATGTATCAAAAAGATGAGCTGACTTCCCGAGCGGGGGGGGGGGGGGGCTAACACTACATTTCTTCGAAAAGGGAGCGGTAAACTAAATAAGTTTGGGAACCACTGGTCTAGACTCTAGAATACAAAAGTTGATAAATACGATACAATACTAAATTGAAAAACTTACTTTATCTCTGGCGAGTTCCATACTCTACTTCCTGCTAAAATTATCAAGTTTCCGATAATAATAAAATACAATAGGTTTTATGATATTAGAAATATGGCTCCAGACGAAATAATGCAGTGTTTTATGACCACCACATCTTCAAACAAAACTACTTACCATTGATTTAGTTTTCATCGTGATGCATCAATACTCTTGAAGTCTGTTCATGACAAAATTACTACATTTACGAGTACCGGATATTTCATTCTGCATGATATATGGTATATACACATGCACAATCAATTCCATATTGCTTTTGTAGCGGCATAATTTCCCAGGTATAGGTAATTATACCGATACAACAGCCATTTGTGGACGGAGACAATCATTATATGCTTCAATTTCCGAAAATCCGTAATTAACCATCGAACAACGACTGTCCCGCAATAATACGTTAATTACTGGTGTTGGGCCGTTTCGCACTTTCGCACGGAAGCGTCGCGACGCGCCGTTTAGCGGGCGAACGCTGAATGTTGAACGTTGAACGTTAACAGTGGCATAGGGAGCGAGACGACAGCCCAATCGGAGCCCCGCAATTAAATTCGTACAAATAACTAATTTACAAAAATGATTGCCGCATTTGCATCCCGCTGAATTATTCATGGATTTCACCCGTCCCCCAAAAACTCGCCGGGGCTCAACTTTGCCCAGACCGATGCGTTAATTATTATATGGATCGACCAACTGAATCGAAGAGTGGGGAAGGTGCTTTAAAATCTTTTCGGGGGGAGATGTACAGGGACGGAATAGCGTGCACAGGTACAATTTTAAGGTTTTGTGACGGATCCCTTGAAATATCAAGCTGAAATTTGGCATGATTTTTATTTGGCATAAATAATATACAGTAAAGTATGGAAATAGGAGAAAATCTCTGAGAAAGTTTGATATTTTAAAAAATCCTCGAGCACCGCGGTTTTTAATTATTAAAATACACACTTCTGTAAAACGTTCAATTTCGGACCATCAATTGTTATCGGACGCATTTTATGACCTTAATGAGAAAATTTTCCAGGCAAAGTCAAAAACAAAAAAATTTGTAACCTATTGATACCTTAGGGAACATAGCTTTTGAGAGTTGAATATGAAATTGCGCTATGGGTAGAATTAATTGCCCTGAACACAAATCTGGGTTCCAAGTTTTTCTTTCGCGCAAGGTTTTCGAAAAAAAAGTGGGGCCAAAGTGTTAAATAACGGTAGGTATTTAGGTAATTTTTACAAATTTATACCTAGAAACCCTCAAAATGGTGTCATAATAAACCTTAATCTTGTATTTTTACCTTAAATCAGCTTGCAGTAAACTGTTTTTGAATCATTTGCAGCGATTTTTTAAGTAGGTTGCGGGCGGCTTCATAAAAGAAACAAAAAAACGCAATAACCTGACCTGTTATGCGACTTGAGCACAGATTAGCATTCAGCGCAATAAATCGATCGAAACGCATATTCGCTGTCCATAAACAAACAAAAGTTATCAATATTATCCTAATTTTTAAACGTATTTTTCTCGAGAATTGTCTTATGTACGTCGATAAATTTTGTTATACCTTTAAGAGAATTAACAGATCTATCAATATCATTACAAAAACAATAAGAAGTTGACATTTTAAGAGAAATGTCGATGACGTCAAAAGTCAAAAACTATTGAAGGTTGGAAATTAAATGTGATGTAAATATGTTTTCAATTAACAAACCGTTTCAGAGATGTTGTCATGTTTCCATGCTTTACGCGCTTACTGTAGATTTCACATACACGTTATGCAATAGGGTGTGAAAAAGACGAACCTATAATTTTTATTTATTTTTTAGATAGGGTTTTAGGGGTGCTACCTCGTGTCAAAGTTAAAAAAAAATATGATATGATAACTTGCAGCTCGATGTGCATACAACAGTAACATTCATCATTCAAACACAATAAAACATACTAGTACTAGTACTAGTGCAACTAGTACCCTACCCCTGCCCCCATCCTGCACGCACTCCTGTCACGCCTTGGCATTGGCAAACTAGTAACAAACACAGAGAGTGCACGTTCGATTGTGTTTTGGCACGCAGTGCGCTTTTTTGCATCATGGCGTCCTCGTCTAGTTCGCTTTTGTTGACTAGAAACAAAACAGATGTTTGGTTAGTTGGGCAAACCTCTGACCACTTTATTCAAAGCAAGTTACGGACGACAAAAGCAGTGCTGAGTTTATTTTTTCACTTTAAAATCGTAATGAAGTTAACCAATCGCAGTTCGGCAAATTCTTGTGCTTGTGATGTCATGGTATTGAGGGAACGAGCGGGCATTCCAACTAAATTGAAAAAACAAGTTTAAAGAATGGAAAAAATTTTAAAAAAATAAAGAAAATAAAGCTAAACGCTCTGAAGGTCTACAAAATAAAGAAAAGTGGTGGCGAGATAGTTTGGAAGACCTGTTTAACATAGCACACGTTGATGCTCTCAACAAGATCACCATTGAAGAGGATAGACTATTTTTAATTGCGCAGAGAAAAAGAGGATGTCCTGGTACAATAGGTGGAGTGGACAAAGTGCATTTAAGAAAAATAACAAAGAAAGAGGAGAAAACGCTCGCCTTCAACGTTTTCTAGATCGAGAAAAAAGCTACACTGAATCCCTGCAAGCAAATCTATCTTCCAGGACAGAAATTTCAGTGAGGGCAGAACCTTCGACGGCAGATATAGAACCCCCACTTAAACGCAAACGCGGCAGAAAGAACATCTTTGATGAACGCTTATCCTCGACTTTGCTAAATTAAGTGACAGGAAAGCAACTGTTGTTTTGACATCAACGCTAAAAAGTGCAGGTACCGATCCCTCAGAGTACAATATAAATTCATCCTCAATTCGTCGCCAGCGTATGAAGCAAACGCAAAGGGTAGCGGAGTCCTTAAAGAAAGAGTTTAATCCAAATATGCCTGTTAGTGTTCATTGGGACGGCAAACTAATCGAGGACATTACCGGACACGAAACAATGATCGCCTTCCCATTTTAGTGTCAGGACAGGGTGTGGATCAACTTTTAGCAGTTCCCAAAAGCAGTCGTGGAACTGGGGAGGTGTGTGCTTCAGCTGGTTATGACGCTATTCTTTCATGGAACTTGAGCGACAAAATAAAATGCTTTTGCTTCGACACCACTGCGGTCAACACTGGTTTAAGAGGAGGTGCTTGCATTCTATTAGAGTAGAAGATGGAAAAATATTATCTCTGGTTGGCCTGTCGAATAAGAATAAGTTCAGTACAGTTTCTTCAGACCCTGATGCTTTAAGATGCGTAGAAAATGTAGCAAGCAGTACAATTTCATTAGCTGAGAAACAGCTAAATGATTATCAGCCACGGGACGATTACAAGGAACTGTTGAAACTTACAATAATATTTTTTGGAGGTGTGCCTAATAAAGGGATTCATCGCGCTCGATGGATGGCAAAAGCAATTTCTTGCCTGAAGATTTTTATGTTTAGAGACCAGTTTGAACTGACAAAAAGGGAACTTAAAGCGATTACTGAAATTTCCGTCTTCGGTTATGATTTATACAAGATGCTGGTTTTAAGCTCCCGTGGCAACTTCAGCACCAAGGAATGACTGGTGGCTGTTAAAAAATCTTAAGACATTTGAAAATATTAACAAAGCTATGTCCAAAAAGGTTCTAATAAAGGTATTTGTGGTATGTGTCCGAGCGTTTGCTTTTTTCGATGACAAAGTTTCTTTTGAAAGCAAACAAAAAATGGCGATTGCACCGAATGAGGAAGGTCCAGACTATAGCCCCAAGCGAATTACTTTGGATCTAAGTCACATCGAAGAAAAAAATATTGAAGATTTCGTGTCCAGCAACACCTTAAGATTTTTTAGAATCCTGGGAATTTCGTCTTCATTTTTGCATAAAGAACCTCGTCTTTGGGAAGAAGATGAAGACTACAAAGCTTCTAGAGACATTGTACGTTCTATGAGTGTGGTGAACGATATTGCGGAACAAGGCGTAGCATTAATGGAAGAATATAATATATAATTATAATATAATATACAGGGTTAGCCAAAATTACCGGAACACCCAAATAATTCTACAACGGTAAAAAATTTCAAAAAAAATTCAAACAAAAGCTTTTAGACTTTAAACAATCCATCGTTCAAATATATTTTGAATATACAGGGTGTTCATTTTACTATAGAAATCGCGTAAATTTTTTTTTTCAAATGGAACACCCTGTATCTTTTTACATTTTATAATTTTAGGACTAATTCTGGACATTGTTTATTAAAATAATTTTTTTATAAAATGCATCATTTCTGAGTTTTAAGCAATTAATTAAAATTAGTCAAAATTACCACAACACCCAAATAATTCTTCATCGGTAAAAAAATTTCAAAAAACATTCAAACAAAAGTTTTTTACTTTAAACAAGCTATCGTTCAAATATATTTTTAATATACAGGGTGTTTATTTTATTATGGAAGTATGGAAAACTTTTCCTTTTTCTCATTAAACGTCCTGTACATTTTTATTTTTTAATTCTAAGAATTTCTTTCAAGTTGGTTTTTATAAATTGATTCATTTTTTAATTATCAGCACTTAATCAAAACTCCAAAACATTTATTTTAGCCGAACGGATAAATAATAACAATGTGAAGAAAAAATAACAAAACAATTAAATTAAATTTTCAAACTGCCATCCCTGAGCGGCTTGACAATGCCCCAACCTATCAACAAATTCCCGTAAACAGTTGTCTAAATGATCGACAGTAATACTCTGAACTCCGTCCACTATCCTCTGCTTCAACGCATCAATATTTTGCGGCCTATTGGTGTAAACCTTGGACTTTAGGTGGCCCCAAATAGAAAAATCCAGTATTTGTAAATCCGGCGATCTAGGTAGCCATTCAATGAATCCTCTCCTTCCAATCCACCTCTGCGGGAAAATTGAATTTAAATAATTCCGAACTTGGACACCGTAATGCGGCGGTGCACCATCTTGTTGAAACCAAATATTATTCAGATCTTCGTTGAATATAACTAGGAGATGAGGTATTACTTCATCTATTTGCTTATAACTAAAAAATTATGAAATTAATAAACAAATTATTCCAATAAAAAATTATTAGAATTAGTCTTAGAATTATAAAATGTAAAAATATACAGGGTATTCCATTGGAAAAAAAAGTTAACCAAATCTGCATAAAAAATGTATATTAAAAATATATTTTAATGATAGCTTGTTTAATGTCAAAAACTTTTATTTGAATGTTTATTGAAATTTTTTTACCGATGGAGAATTATTTGGGTGTTCCGGTAATTTTGACTAATTTTAATTAATTGCTTAAAACTCAAAAATGGAGCATTTTATAAAAAAATTATTTTAATAAACAATGTCCAGAATTAGTCCTAAAATTATAAAATGTAAAAATATACAGGTGTTCCATTTGAAAAAAAAAATTTTGCGCGATTTCTATAATAAAATGATTCTGTATATTCAAAATATATTTGAACGATGGATTCTTTAAAGTCTAAAAACTTTTGTTTGATTTTTTTTTGAATTTTTTTACCGTTGTAGAATTATTTGGGTGTTCCGGTAATTTTGGCTAACCCTGTATAATATAATATATAATAATAAACTAATAATTACCACCTTTTCAATATTGTACTGTTTTCCTGCTGTTCCAAAGTTGTTACATTCCTATAAATGAAGAATAAATCGTTTTGTATTTCGTTTGCATTCTTTTATACTGACAATATCTCAAAAACTATTAAAGATAGATATAGGGAACCCTAATATTGATTGATAGGGAATAAGATTTCCTATCGAATGACATATGAGTATACAGGATGTTCCATTTGAAAAAAATAATTTTTTTACGTTAGAAAATTTACCTTTTGTGTTGTAAATTTTGACCAGCCTGTATGAACTAAATATCGTCTTATTTGGTTATGTTTCCAGTTTTAGACCACCATTAATGAAACTTCTAGATTCAATAATAACATATAATAATAATAACACAATAATAATATTTACTGTCGAATAATCAGGGTGTACTCCAACACCTACGTTATTTTTTGTTGATTTTTTATAATGATGACGGTTTGACCTTGTATAGTAAAAAGACCCCGTCAATAAACCCAAGCAAGAATACCAGTATATTATTTTTAACAAATAATATCTTAAAGATTAATCTAAATTTGAGGCAATAAATTTCGAGGAACTTTTATCATTCCCCTTCCCGCAAGGACCCCCCAGCTTTCCTTAATATCGCCCACCCGTTTTCGGTAGATCCTTAGCGGTGTTGCCTCGCGGACTTAAAATCTGGATCAGTAATGCGCCTTTGATAAACCGAATTATCGAAAATCCCCGAGGTTCATTACTGTCTTTTTGCGAGCGTCGCGTCTGACACCTGTTCCGGTGGGGCCGCCGCGCGTCGACGGCGGTAGGGGGCGCAGTTTCGGAAAAGAGCGGCGCCGCTCGAAGGCGGGGGTCGAGGCGTCCTAATGACGCGCGCCCTCACGGGCGGTCGTGGGGAACGGTAATGGCCCCGGGAGAGGAGACGATAGCGTTATCTGTCAGTGGCAGCCGTCCTTTTAAGGAAGGGCCCACCCTGGCCCAGACCCAACGAGAACAAGACCTATGCCATCCACCTTTCGCGCTTCCCCGCCTAAGCATACCACTTATTTTGTAGCATCGAAGTGTGAGGTTTGGTCAGTTTGCGGAGATATGTCTACATACGTTGTTAGTTGAACTACCCAGTGAGATATACAGGGCGATATATTGGAGTTTCTCAAAACTTTTACCAAACACAGTAGACGTAATTTCAGGTATGAGAAGGCTTGGCCAAAGAGAGGCATAGCTTCACCACAAATAATTACAAAGGATCTGCTCTTCACTTTCTCTTGCCAGAAACAAATACAATACCTCAGGAATGCAACAAAAAATCATGGGTTTCTCAAGTTTGTGAAGCCTGTTTTTATTACCTGGAGAATGTGCATTATTGTCGTTAAAATGTAGAAATTGTCGTATTTTCTCAAATCGACTAAGGCCCGGTATTTCCACCTACCTACAAAATCCTAAATAGTTAGGACACTGGCAAATTTCTGGGAAATGGTTCCCTACAGGGGCGACATTGGTCACCCCCTGTAGGGAACCATTTGAGTGTTTTTCCATTGAGTGTCCATCTTGCTCCTTGGCTATACCGTACTGATGAGGACTAATAGTCCGAAACACGTGTCTACGGTTGCTTCTTCGATCTTCGTATGACGGAATTGCCCGACAAATACCTTTCATCTTTATATATATATATATATATATATATATATATACCTTGATTTACTAACTGTCGATATCTAAAAGGATAATCGTAATAACGGGTATTCGACCGGAGACTTTAAATGAAACTACTCTTTCTGCAAGTCGAGCTTTCGGTGCTTTTATTTTATCACCTTCTTCAGGACACTAAAATTTACAGAGAACAGAACATTTCAGAATATTTTAACAATTTAAAACTAATTACATGTACAATAAAATGCCTATACATAACCTAACTTACGTTGCAAGTGAGGATGCTAATAAAACCCCGCCAACGAATCTTCCAACGCATAAAATACACTAAGTATGAGGACATTCACCAATCTTTCGAGTTAATTGCGGGCTCCAATTAGCCTTTGTCGTAAGGATGTTGTTAATTATCTTCGATAAAATATCTATGCACTGATTTCGCTTTCTTCGATAGACATTTGCTGTTTAGAAAATGGTTCACCGTGGTGTCGCTAGATGGCGCCAAGAGTGTCAGCGTCCGTGTGAAGTTCGTCTATTTGTTTTTAAATGTTTATTTCATAAAATTTGATTGTGAAAATTAAAAGCTGTAATTACACACGAATGAAATGTTGTTTTATTTATTGACCCTGAATATAACTTGACTGTCGAGTGGTTTAGAATGTTATGGCTTCGTTGTATAAGCTGTCTGTTTGATTGCGGTCGTTTTTATCCAATTCCAGTACATATGTATATAATGCGCTTAGGTCTTGTATGTCTGATCTTTTGTTTAAAACCTGCTCGGTTTTGTGTATGTGGTACATCTCTAAAAAGGACCGTTTGGCATAATTTGGTTCGATGTCTAAAATTTGTACTTCATCGTACCTTATTTTGTGGTCCTCCTTGTGCACGTGTGTCGCTAGCATGCATCTATCTGGATTCTTTGAGCAGTCGCTTCGGTGTCCCGCTAATCTGTTTTTGAGGAGTTGAGACGTTTGCCCAATGTAGTACTTTTGGCAGTCTGCACATTGAAGTCTGTAAATCACATTAAATTACATTGACAGGGTCGGGGTTTTGTCTTTTAGTCGTGTGTACACCTCTGCTACCGTTTTTATCTTCCTTACTGCGATTTTTATTTCTTCATTTCTAAAAGTGTTAATCAATTTTTTAGTAAGGTCTGGCTTTCCGCCACTCTTTGTTGTTCCACCGCCTGTTCTGCGTCATCTGGTGTATTCGACGTTGCGTAGAGTAAGTTTCTTATTAGACCTTATGGATACGAGTTGTTGAGGAGGATCTTCTCAAGCTTTTTCAAGTTAGCTTGTAGATATTTTTCGATTATTTTGAAATAAAAATTATATCATTCCATTTAAAATAACAAAGTTGATACCGACTTTCGGTGACCGGACGTGACAGTTAACTTGAGAATATCTTAGTTAAAGAGCTCAGATCGAGTAAATTCTAATTCCAAAATTTCAAGTTTCCAAAAATAGTAGAACATGAGAAACTTCTAATGTACCAGTTCCGTGAGACACCCTGTATATATAAATTTGATTCAATATCAATTTTATCTGAAAAGCGTCAGTAAACAAATATTTTAAACATTAATTGGATGTGGACAAATTATAATTTAATCCATTCATTATTAAGTTATCCATTTGTGTTAATTCTAAATCATTTTCTTTACTCTTCGCTTTGTTACGTTTAGATTTTCTTTGGTCTTTTGATGGCGGATAATATACAGAATCAAGTGAGTTATCAATTCAAGTGGGTCCATGATGAAAAATTAGTAGAAAAAAGAAAAGCATCTTGAAACTTTGAAGGTTTATTTAATTGCTACAAGCATGTTACGGCTTACGTCATCATCGGTGTAAGTAAATTAAAAAGCCCAAGAAATCAAAGACAACCAATGTCACAAGTAAAAATCTTTAAGGAAACTTACAGTCAAAATTCCAGTATAAAAACTTCCTTAAATATTTCTTGCTTGTGACATTAGTTCTCATTGTTTTCTTTTGCTTTTTAGGTTACAAACACTGCCGATGGCGCAAGCCGAATCTTAAAATAAAATTTGTAAGTGAAATTTTCCATTTGCAGTTTGTGACTGAAGACGGGGTAAAACCCGAAACTAGTTTCGCAAGATAGCTATTTAATAAATATTTTCACCGAGATTCCATTGAATTTTAATTTATTTATCTAGCTTCACAGGTTTCAGCGATAGACACTATGGCCTAGATAAATAGGCCAAAAGCGATATGTTGTACTATCCTACTGAAGGTATCTGTTTAATATTTAGTAAAAATGAATAAATAATAGTTCTAATCACCACAACACAGAAGAATGAATTAACCTAAATTTTGCTAAAATGCGTAATTTTTTTTTCTTTTATAGCTTACTACTTACAACTAAATTTTTGGGTGCTATTTATTTATGCAAAATTACAACCATTCCATCGGATTAAAGATAAATACTTTATATTCTTCTTCTATACCACTCTGGTCTAAGAGTAACGAGTTATTGACCAAAAATCGCTTTTTAAACTTGTAAATTCAATTAAATTATGCAGCAATATATTCAAAAGATACTATTTTTCGTTTAAAGTTTAATTTAAAACTTAAGAGTGACTAGTTTTATAACCGCAACGTCAGACTCTCGTCTCAAAAAGATAAAATACCACTTCCACACGTTAAAATTCATAGAAACTATAAAATTGGTGTATAGATAAAATAATAAGTTAACAATAAATAGATAAAATTGTATAGGACGTTCACTAAGCAAATACTAACACAATTATTGTGTCAGTATTTGCTAATTGCATTGAACAAAAGCAAATGAGTTCAAATAAATTTTACAAAATACTTTGGTGTGACACTGAACACCAAGCTTTGCTATAAAGCACACGTCAAACAAAAAGGAGAAGAATTGGGCATAAAATGCAAAAAAATCTACTGATTTATTGTCTGTCGGCTTTGTCGACATATAGTGCAGGGAAATTAATTAATTAGAAGCCAAAACCGGTATTAACTGTAGACAGGACTTTTATCATTGGAAACGGAGAAGTGGCTCATAGTGAACGTACAAAAATTAAATGCAGGTCATGAGGTGGTATAGTGTTTATTTGTGGGGGTTCAAAGCGGGTGCAAAATATATTATTGTGTATTCCGGCGAAACTTGACGTTTTATTAAAAAATGTCTTATAGTAAGTTGTAGATCATAATAGTATATTATTATACAAGTTTTATAAGACGTCAAATTGGCGCACGAGTTGTTTTGGGCACGACGAGCGTAGCGAGAAGTGCCCAAATGGAACGAGTGCGCCAATACGTCTTATAAAACGAGTGTAATATACTTTTTTTTCTACTTTGCGTCATTAATTTTATATAAATTTAGAAATTGTGGTTACTATATTGCGCTAAATTACAATCTAGGGTATTTCGCGGGTACCACGTGGCTGCACTGTAGTAACTGTCAACTTCGTTAAGGATGAGATCGATGAAATAAAATCATGACAAAATCTAATTGTGAATAAAATTACTCTACTTTAGCCTACAAGTTTGAATAAATATTCAGCGAGGTCTCAACGATGATCATAATGGAGCTTGGGGCAACGCTTTTAACCCTACGGTGATCGAACGGCTGCTCTAGGCGGTCGTGTGTTATTGTTCGTCGCAATGACCGACTTAAACTTTTGTGGTGTCTGCAAAAAAAACAGTGAAAAGGCAGGAAGGTATAAAGTGTGCCTTGTGTGACGCAACGTTTCACGCATTAAAATGCGTATCAGTTGAAGAAAAACTGTGTGATTTTGTGATCAAAAATAAAAATTTTGGTTGGTTCTGTGACTTGTGCGCGAACAACAAAAAGGCCAGCTCTAAAGTTGTTCTGCTGGAGGTTTTTGATTTGGTGCATGCGTTGAAGCGTTCGCTCCAGAGCCAAAGTGAGATGGTACAAAAACATGAGGATTCCCTTGAGAGTCTTCGATCAACAATTCTGGAGATCGAGTCTACAGTAAAGGTAGGCAATAAGGAAATGATTGACGAAGTGCAGAAGGTGACTCAACGACAGGACGATTCTTACGCTGGTAAGCTGAAGGGAATACGCAATAATGCAACTAATGGACCGGTGGTGATAATTAAGCCGAAAGATGCTAAGAAGAGTTGCGAGGATACAGCTAAGATGTTGAAAGGACAACTCAATCCGATAAACTCGGCTGTGTCCTCAATGAGAACTGTAGCCAAAGGTGGAGTAGTTGTGCAGTGCAAAAACGGTGAACAAACAGAGAAGTTGAAACTGGAAGCCATTGAAAAGCTGGGAGATGACTTTGATGTGAAAATCTCGAGTCTGAAGCTGCCTAAGGTGAAACTGGTTGGCCTTACCGAGAACTTAAGCAACGAAAAGATAGTTCAGTACCTAAAATCTCAAAACGATTTCATAGGGACTGAAGCTACAATTAAGATATTGCATGTTGGTAAGAAGGCGAAAAAGACCATTATTGCAGAGGTTGACGGCAAGACTTTCAGTGAAATAATGAGAGAGGGTCGAGTCACTATCTATTGGGATACGTGTTTGGCGTTCGAGGCTATCGATTTGTTGAGATGCTACAACTGCTGTGGGTACAACCATATAGCCGATAACTGCAAAAGAGATCTTGTCTGTCCTTTGTGTGCAGAGAAACATAAGGTTGCGGTTTGCAAGGCTAAATCAAGAAGCTGTGGAAATTGTAAGTATGCCAAAGATACGTTGGGCCAAGAGATTTCCGATATTTGCCATGCGGCTTGGTCGTCCGATTGCCCAATTTTCATGAAGAAGGCAAAAGTGGAACGGCAAAAAATTAATTATGGTAAGCATTTTTTACAAGTGAGCCAGACTGCTCAATAAGCGGGCAGTCACAAGGGGAATCTGCTGACAGTGCACGGCGTACTATTTCAAATGTTTTGTTTGTACACCTGAACGTTAGATCGCTTGTCAACAAACATAATGAGGTCAAGGAATTTGTAATACGGACTAATTGTGATATATTTGCAATTAGCGAAACTTGGCTAAGCGACATTATTACAAATGAGATGATAGCTATTCCCGGCTTTAATATTCTACGGATGGATAGAGAAGCCAGGGGTGGAGGCGTTGCCATGTACATCAGAACTCCAATCAAATATTCGGTCATTGAGATTCCGGAGGAGCCTGATTCTCAGATAGAACAATTATGGGTAAAAATTTATACCAAGAAAACATGTATGGCTGTTGGTGTTGTTTACCGACCGCCTTCGGGTGGTGTTACGTCTCTTAGCTCGCTTGGCGACGCTCTAAATTTAATCCACATGGAATTGCAGAACATTGTCATCCTGGGCGATTTTAACATTAATATGCTGTGTCCCTCTGGTTTAAAGAATGCACTGTGTACAATAATTAATGATTACTCGCTCATCCAATTGGTTACTGATCCTACGCGTGTAACCGCGGACTCTGAAACTCTAATCGATTTAATCCTTATTAACAATGATATTAAAAACGTAGAGAGTGAAGTGATACCATGTGACTTTTCCGATCACCACGCGATCTCTTGTCGCATACCCTATGCGGTGCCAGTTCTTCCGGGTGCACCTTTCTTAACGCGGAGTTACAGAAACTTTTCTCGGGACGTGTTTTTGCGGGATGCTGCAGCAATTCCTTGGTGCAGCATGTACGCTTTGACGGACATAAACGATAAGTTGGACTTTTTTAATACGGTTTTAACCGAACTGTTTGATGTTCATGCACCTCTCAGGATGGTCCGACCGCATCGTAAACCAAGTGAGCCTTGGTTCACTGATACACTTCGTCAGATGGGGAACCTCAAGAATGATGCATGGCGGAAATACAAATGCAGCAGGTTACCGGCTCACAGAACATATTTCTGTGACCTACGGAAACTATACAACAACGCTGTAGTATCTGAGAAGAGGGCTTTCTTTACTTCTCGGGTTCGGGACACAAGCGACCAGCGGCGTATTTGGCGGCACCTAAGAAGTTGGGGTGTGGTGCAGAGGGGTGATGCATGTGCCTTTCCGATGGAATTGCGCAACGCCGACGATTTTAGTGCTCATTTTATTAACAGTGTTCCGAGAGTGCATCTTGATCGGGAATATATTGGCGCGTTTGAAAAATCGCGACACACAAGCGGTGGGGATTTTACCTATCGACCTGTGGAAGTTTCCAGTGTCGAGAATCTAATATCAAAGGCCAGGTCAGCGTGTTGTGGTGTTGATGGAATCTCAGCAATGATGTTACAGCTTTCCAGCTCATTCTGTGCTGCGCCCTTGACGCACATCATCAACTACTCATTTGAGGTTGGCGTTTTTCCGTCCCTGTGGAAATCTGCCTACGTCAAGCCTATTCCAAAGAAGGCTTCCCCGTCAGCTCTGGGTGATTTCCGCCCAATTAGTCTTCTGTGTGCTGCCTCGAAGATCGCAGAATCCTTGCTTCATGTGCAGTTGTCCGAGTTCTTGCAGGAACACAACATACTACCTAAGCATCAATCCGGCTTTCGTAAATCGTATGGTACGAGGACGGCTTTGTTGCGTGTCCTTGATGATATTGTATCAGATCATCGGGGGTCATTAACTACTGCCTTGGTTCTTCTGGATATGTCCAAGGCTTTCGACAGTGTTGGCTTCGAGTGCGTGCTTGCAAAATTAAAACACTATGGCGTGGATGGACCGGTTTTGCATTGGTTTGGCGATTATCTAAACGGGAGAACAATTAAGACTAAAATTGATAACTTTAATATCTCCGAGCCGTGGAGGGTTGAATCGGGTGTGCCTCAGGGGTCTGTGCTTGGGCCGCTTTTGTTTAACCTGTTGACGGCGGATCTACCGGATGTGATCGAGAAATGCAACTACCACATGTACGCGGATGACATTCAAATTTACGCGCCGATAACTGCTGACAATGTCGACTTATGCATAAATACCATCAATGACGACCTTGCTAGGGTTTATTCCTGGGCAACGAGTAACTCCTTAATGCTAAATCCGGTAAAGTGTCAAGTACTCTTCATCGGGAGTCGTGCGGGTCGAGAAACTGTCGGTCAATCGAACTTCAAAATCGCGTTAAACGGTGTCAGCCTTCCAATCGTCGAAGAAGCTCGGAATCTCGGTGTGATGTTGGACAGTAATCTCTCTTTTAATGGACACGTTGATCGGTTGTGTCGGGGTGCTTACGCGAAGTTAAAGCTGCTCTACCAATTCAAGGCTATTCTACCAACTAAAGTGAAACTTATGATTACAGATTCCTTGGTGTTGTCTAGCCTGGACTACGCAGATGTTGTTTATGGGCCCTTTCTTACACAGGCCAGTAAGCGACGACTGCAGAGTATCCAGTACAGCTGTTTGGCGTTTGCCGTTGGGTGCCCCCGACGCCAGCATATGACCGGGGTATTGCGAGAGCATCGCTGTCTGCGAATGGGTGAGCGTCGCTTCCTCCACTATGTCGGCGTGGTGCGCTTGGCTGCTGTCGAGCATCAACCGCCCTATCTGGCCGAGAAAATACAGCTGCGGATTGAAGCACATGCCCGAGAGCTTCGTCGGGTTGCCACGACAGCGACGGTTCCAGAACACAGGGCAGCGTTCTTCAGGAGGTCTTTCTCCTATCTCGCTGCCTTTGTTGTAAACAATACCCTCAGCACCATCGGCTTCCGCAGCCGAGAATCCACCATCGAACCTTTGAAGAAGGCGCTTTTATCGGGCGTGATTGTGTGCGAAAATATTTTTTGAGATATTTATTTTGAAATTCTATTTCGATGTTTTTTAATTTTCTTCGAATTCATTTTTTTATACTGTTTCCTTGTCATTTCGTTTGGTAGTACTTTATATCACTTCGGTGTTGTACTTACCCTTTGTATTTTACATACAATAAAGTTATTTTATTTATTTATTTATTTATAAATATATGAAACTTAACCTAAAAAGTCAACAACTTTAATAGTGGTTTTATAAGTATAATAATCAGAATAGAAGTGTTTGGCGGTGACTGATTAGTTACTTCGAAGAACAAGAACTTACTAAAGAATTGTTTTAACACCTAACGTTTAATAGCGGTGTCTACCTAATTCCGCTACGTAGCCGTTGCGGCTTATATATTTACAAGCACTTATTATTGAAACCCAATTTTAATTTCGGCAAAGTAGTTTATTAGAATAAATTATACTTAGTAAAATTACATGTGATGGAGGTAATACAAATATGTTGCACACAACCAGAACTAAGACGAAGTCGAAAGCGACGGACAAAAATGAATACGAATTGAGCCGAACAGAATTCGGTCCAAAATGTTACCGAAAACTTATACGTTACATAAACTAAGAAATCCTCTACACTTTAAATGTACTATAGCTTCATACGTTTATGCTGATAAACCATTGATTGCGCATATACAATCTCGTAGCAGTAATTAAAATCATTCATAACTACGATGTAGGTTTGATCTTCGCATAATACCTTATTAAAGTAAATGTGGTCCTTGAATTATATCTGAAAAGGGTATTTTATGTTTAGTTGAAAAGAATGATAACGATCACTTACCAGAGTCGTAAAACATCACCGAAAACGTTATGCTGGTGTATTTTGATGAACACAGCAAAACTAAGAAAGCCACAACCTTTGGCCATACTATAGCAAGCTACACGCATGTTTAAATATGTATAGAATATTGATATTTCGCAGTTTATGCGATTGCAAGAGATTAAAAAGAGGCAGTGTGTGGTTATGTATTGTACGTTTGACATTTGGCATTTGATATCAATGTGTACCAATCCTGGCACTCTTAGACAAAAATGTTACTGTTTTCGGTGTTACAATGTGTTAATTGTAACACCGAAAACAGTGTTACAATGTGTGCATTGTGAATGCAAAGTAGAAAAAAAAATCTACAACATTCATATAGTTCTCTTTTTACTATGACTTCAAAATTTCCGAGAAGAGTGCGAATGCCAATGCCAAAATGATTTTTATGTGTTTTATTTTTCATTGTCGCAACAACAATTCAATTTTAATCAATTTTTGTGAAAGCGTGCCTTTTTATACATGTTTTCATTATACAAAAAACAATAAGTTTTTGAGATATTTAGTTTTTTTCAGTCGAAATTAGATTTTTTAAAACAAATTCTGTGGTGAAAAATTATCGTACAGAGTTCTTCTGGTGCTCTGTTTTGTTGTTTTTACTTATTGATACAATAATAAAAATAATAGTCTCTATTTAACAACATGCTCAAAAATTGAAAAAGCTCAAAAACGACTTTTGCAACGATGAATTTTTCAGTAATTGTTCATTATTTGTTCAAATGTTTAAGGACCTTGCAAAACTGGTTACACCATACAATCGTACGAAAAAAATACAAAAGAAACTGTCTCTCATTTTTACACTAATGCTATAATCATTAAAGTAGAATAATAAATCTTTAGATAACTAAGAAAAATAATCAGTTCTTGTCTTAGACTCAAAAAGTATCTAATACAAAAGTTGTAGGTCATGAGAAAATCTACATCTTTTGTACAGGTTAGTATATAACATAACCTATGTTACACAACAATTCAGGTATTGGGATACATAAAAACTAAATGTTGATAATTTGGATGACTTCGTAGCAGAGTACTTCCGTACATGCACAACTTCTGTCGGTATTCTACAGCATTTTTCGAGAGTACACAAAACACATCATTATGGGAGATTACAAAAGTTATTGAACATTCAGATTAGCAAAATTTGTATCAGGCTGTGTAATAAATTTGTATTAATGGAAACTAAATTATTTAGTAAGTAAAACTCAATTGAGAAAGATTTTTTCATACTTTTAACAGAAATTGGCAATTTGTTGCAATGTTGTAAGTTGTGGGACACCTGTACAACTTACTACATACTGGAAACACCTCTTAAGGCTCCCGTATCCCCCATTCAAAACGTTGAGTTGCCGCTCTTTTCTTTAGAGCTTCCGACCAATATTTTACTAGATGTAGATGGCGACACAACTACCAAATCTGGAATTATCCCGTATATTTTAATTTGCGGCAAGTATCCACCCCACCACAAATATCGAACCGTATACAATTTCTCGTAACCATGACAACCACGGAATATACCAATCCAATGAGAGGTTATCTACTTCTCAATATAGGTTATGCAGGGGTATGTTCGCTATTGTAAGCAGTTTTTTCAAGAGCGATTTATTTATGAGTGTATCTCTCTAAATGAATATTGATCAATTATTTGTTTATTAGGAATTTATTGATAGGTACGTACACAATTTCACTGTTTTTCATATTTTCTAATTAAATATTGTTTAAGGTGCTCCATTTCCATATAGAACTTTACGATACCATCCAAGGACAGCAGCTCTGTATACTTTAGTCTGAATACACGATATGTCATTAGCGGCTGGTTTAGATCAGAGATGGTCTGTGTTAAATATCCTTAAGTACGATTAGACGGTAACTCAAATTGTGTTGTATTACATAACCTTTGCTCTCCGTAAAATGACTCGTCTAATCATACCTTTAACGCAGCAGCCCATTCCGAAATAACGCCATACAATGGAGATCGTATCATTCGTCGTTTTTTGTTGCTCGACACAACTGGAAGATTTCAATATTTTATTACGCAGTCTTGAGGGGCAATTTATGTTTTAAATGATTCTTACCGTAAAACCTTTTCATATAGAAAAGAGAATTCTTTGTGCAATTTAAATGTAATAAAATCTGCCACCTTGAGGTAGGAAGGTATATCGACCCATGTAACGAAGACTAGTAACTACATTTAGTTTGTTACGATAGTCTTTGTTGCATGGGTCGATATGATTAATAATTATCTACATAAATATAGAAATAAATAAAAATTGTGTGTTGTTTACTATTTACGTCAAATCCAGCAGCAAAAAGGAATGGCAAAAATGAAAAAAGAGAAAAATACTAATAAAATGCTCACTGATTTTTGTTTTAACGTATGATTATTTAGCTGTCGTATAGCCTGTACTTTACAATGACGGTATAACTATATAGTATCAGCTTTGCTCCGAAGAAAGGTGATTTGTGACTAAACTATCAACGAGGTTTTTGTTTTGAACACATTTTGATTGGAAACTATTTTACAGTTCATCTGTGATTTTTAAAAACCCGTAGACACTTAACTGAGTTTGAAGGTCGTTTATCTGAATTTAGTTTGATTCGAAGTTAAAGATTTTTTTGTGACATTTTGCGCTGATTACAATAACAGATTTTTAAGTAATTATTCCTAGAGCTTATATTAAAAAAAAAAAACAACTTTAAACGACCTTCAAATGCAAATAGGACGACAGCTACGATTTATATTAATTAACACGAAGACAAAATATCCAAAGTGGCATTCTTTATGTTACGTCTTGTTTTCAGTATTACCGATTTTTAGTGTACTTTAGGTCATATCTAAATAAATTATTTATGTTGTATTTACATTTTCAATTTGAAACATCGTCATCTATCCACAGACCGTTGAACTATTTTGCAATGCCAACAGACTAAAACTCTCCCAGAACGGTATTCTAGTTACGTTCACTAAAAGCTACACCCCATCGTTATAAGTAACATTTAATGTATTTTTATAATATATTACAGTACACAATAATCATACGCCAGTAAGACCAAAAAGCAATTCTATATTTATAGTTTAGTTTTTTTTAACACTAAAATTTGCAAGTATAATTTGCATAAATATTGAAATTATTTGTGGACGCAGTTGCGTAAGGACCTATTCAATCGAATAGTTGCTATAGTTTCACAATTTAAACAATATTTATTGTGTGGTGTATCGGCGCGTTTTCGACGTAGGATACGGGAGCCTTAATCGTCCCAGTTACTACAGGTGTTCAAGCAACTACACAGTAATAGCTGTAATAGTAATAGTTGTAATAATATACAGGGTGTCTCACGGAACATGATGCACATATCGATGTCGGAAACTGTCAGAGCTACTATGTCGGGTAAATCGGAAAAATTGTTCTAAAGTTTTGCATCGATTACTAGATAATACCGAAAAAATAAATACAACCAATTTCTTTTTTCTTTTCTGACATAAGAGCATACTCTGAAGCCATTTTTGTGATAAAAAAATGTTGTTAACAAATAAATCCACAGGCTTAAGTCTGGTGATCTGGCGGGCCACCTAATGGCATTCTTTTTGTGATATGCTCATAAATGTTATACATGGTCGTAAAGCATTTTTAATATTCTATTTAAATCTGTAAAAATTCAGTAGGGTGTCCATCAGAAATAAAAAAGTTGAATAACGTACCTAACCAAACATGATGAGCAAAAACAATTTCTTCTAACATACATGGCTTCAGAGTATGCTCTTTTGTTTCAGAAGTCAAATTTTCGACTTTCTATTTATCGTAATAGCAAAGTTAATCAACAAAAGAAATTGACGGCTTTTACTTTTGCAGTAATATCTAGTAATCCATGCAATTTTTTTGCAAAGTAAAAAGTATTTTACTTTGTGTCCACATTTACGTGATCCGAGATCCCATGTACATCATGTTCCGTGAGATACCCTGTATAAGTAATAACAGTTTCAAACAATTAATTCATGAATAGACTCGATAATCTAAAGCGCCCTAACATGTGGAAATCCAATTTCACATCCAACAAAAAAGGAACGTTCGTGTTCATTTTAAAGAATTTCCCAATCTTCCTTTTTCCCACGTAAGTATAGAAATTTTTCCAATTCTAAACATAATGCGACCTTTTGAATTCCCAGAAATCGACCTCGTACACCCCGTTACCGCCCCTCTTACAGGGCGGCGTTCTCGAGCGGACGTCGAAAAAGGGTTCGTTCGTATTAGAAACGAAAATCTATCATAGATGGCGCGCGGAATCTCCTCGCCAAATGAACCGTGAACTACTGGCCATTGTCCAGTTCATTTGTTTCGCATCTATTCCCATTCATCATCGGGGGATCGAGGGGGGCGTCGGGCGGCGGTTCGGGGCTTAAAGCGGCAATCTGCGGGTGGTCGAGAGGCGGCGGGAGCGGATAAACTGCGCCACTATAGCCGGGCGACCGAACCGCCAGCAGCGCCGCTCGGAAAATTGCGAAGGCTATCAATTTTATGCATCTTACACACGATGGGATGGAATTATTACAATATGAATGGACGGCGGGAGGTGTAGATTACGCCCGGGTGTCGGAGGAGATTTTCCGATTTGCATTTTAGTACGTTTTAGTGCCGAGGAGACGCTGGTTACGTATATATATACGGTGGATGCAGGATGCGTCGCAATCGCCTCGCTTATCCATTTTTTACGCTGACTTATTGGATTATGATCCCGTCGATCGATCCGATATGGTATGGAAAGTATTCGAAAAATATTTGCTTAATTTATACGTTTGGATATTTATTAAATAATGTATATTATTCAAAATTCGTACTCTACCCTCTACACCAGTGGTTCTTAACCGATGCTCGTTGCAATCGAGCTTGTTGCAAGTGAAATAATAATATTTGTATATTATTAACGTATAACAACTTAAACCAAACTAACAATTACAATATTTACAATTTTCAAATTGTAATAAATATGAATGAAAAAATAAAGTATTCTGAACACAATACAATTAAAATAAAAATGAATATAGCTCTGCTACATATGCAAACATTTTGAAATATATTTCCTAAAATAAACATAATAAATATGATGTTTTGATAATTTATATTTTTGCCCTCATTTACATATCATCCACATGCGTTAAGAGTTTAGTATTATATTAGTATAAAGCTGTACCCAAACTACTTGAGTAGGTGGAACATAACTGCTAATATAAAGAATCCAGCCAAACTAGCTGTTTAATTACATTAAACAGTTTTTTTCTTTTTTATCCGGTGCTAACAAAAATATCTTCCCAAATTCCTAAATAAAATACAAATGTTGGTAACTTTCCATTACAATTGTGAAGTCGCTTATGTATGTAATATTTCGCCACTTCCAATTCATCAAAACAAAACGTAGCAAAATTCGTAATTGCATTGCCAATAATCCAGGTAGCACCTAGTATCGATTGAAGAATTGCAACTCTGCAGAACCAGCGTTCAATGTGCAATTTGAAACCAGTGCCGCCCAACATAATTCGTTGTGTTTATTTCAGTCTTACATCAATAAAATTCATTAATGTTTAGCACCGCTGTAATAGTTTTTAGGACACTTTTTGTATATAAACCCAAATAATTTCTTAATAAAATCAGTATTAAACCTGTGTTTGTAGTCATTCCTTAAAACAAACCATCTGGCCTGCCCGGAGTTTGTTCATGGTCCGTCGAGCCCCCTTACCCACACTACGCCAGTAAGACACCTTAGGCATTTGGAGATTGAGTCTGGTCTCCAGTAGTGTTCCTATTCCATCATACCTACATTTACCTGCACTACGCCAGTAAGACACCTTAGGCATTTGGAGATTGAGTCTGGTCTCCAGTAGTGTTCCTATTCCATCATACCTACATTTACCTGCACTACGCCAGTAAGACACCTTAGGCGTTGGGGAGATTGAGTCTGGTCTCTCAGTAGTGCTCCTTTTTTATGCTATGGTCCAAGGCTACGAAATTTACCCAATTTAACTTAGCTTACTAAACCATACCTAACAAACACAGTTTATCAAACGCGCGCGGAAAGTCCCTACGCACAGTCGGCAGGACACAAATCAACGGCGTGAGTGCGCATCAGTCGTAATTACGTAATTCGGATCGCGTCGGCAACAGTTCGTTCGCGTCCAAAAAACAGTTCAAGAAAAGGAGATCAACATGTCCGAAGAACTAGATCAATACGCCCGCATGCAGGATGAACTGGGACAAGAAATTAAAAAATTATCAAGAAACATGGCGAAGGATTCTCAGTCAAGGAAGACAAAGCAGTACATCCAAAGCCACCAGAAGAAACTGGACGAATATTGGGAGAAAGTGAAAGCCAATCATGAGAAGCTCATGGAAATTAAAGATGCAACACACCCATACTTCGTCCAAAACTACTTTCAACAGCTTAAAAGGCAAGTTCAAGAAACGCAAAAATATTTGAACGAATGCCCTAAGCAAGAAACGCCGACAGAAGAGGAGAAGTCGAACCAACAAGACAACCAACAGGCGTACCGAATGAAGAAGCAAGATATAAAAATCAAACAAATAAAGGAAGTAATCGGTCAAACGAAGGCTGAATTACTACAAAATAAAAGCAAATCAAGATATGAAAACCTCAAACAACGGTTATATAAGCAATTCGATGCAATAGGCGAATTGAACGAAGAGATTCTAATACATGAAGATCAACACGACGACGAATACTTTTCAGACGAGGTGTACAAGAAATGTGTCGACCTGTACGATGAGGTCATGGAAAAATTGGACGAAGCAATCCACAAGGACGTACCTAACAACCCCACACCGAGCAACACCATTAGGCTACCACAAATTAAAATTCCAAGTTTTAATGGATCCTACGACAACTGGCCCACCTTCCATGATCTATTCAACGAAATCGTTTATCTTAACACGTCATTGACAAATGCAGAGAAAATGCAGTACCTAAAAACCAACCTGGAGGGAGAAGCAAGTCGCATCATACAGCATCTGGCGATATCAGATGCCAACTACTTGACGGCATGGGACATCTTACAAAATCGGTACCAAAACAACCGACTAATCCTGTCAAAACTCCTGGACAGGATTCTGGACATCCCACCCTTCCAAGATGAATCGTTGGAAAAAATTAAACAATTGCACGACACAACGTGTGAATGCCTACAAGCTATCAATAACTTGAAGGTACCGACCAACACCTGGGGTCCACTAATCATCCGCATTCTGGTGAGAAAATGGGATCCAGAGACAAATAAATTATACGAGCAATCTCTCGAGAACCCAAATGATATCCAGGAATACGCGGATCTAGTTCGATTCTTGAAGAAACGGTTCCAATCACTTGAAGCAATGGGGGAGTCTAAGAAGAAGGTGACGCCGTACCAAAATAAAAAATATCAAGACAGAATAATAATCTGCAAATATTGCCAAGAAGACCACTTCATTCACAGTTGCCCGAAGTTCAAAACGCTATCAGTGGATCAGAGAATGGATTTCGTAAAAAGCAGCAATCTATGCCAAACTTGCATGAATCACGATAATACCAGGAAATGCTGGAGTACCATCAAATGTGCCATCTGCAACAACCCACACCATAGCCTACTGCACTATCGTGACGTCCAGAATGAATTTACACCTTTAAAGTCTGGACAACACATCCCAATAAAGAAAACATGGTCGCCAACAGCAAAACTATCCACTCACGTTGGTACCCAGGAAGGAACAGTACTACTAGCAACAGCACTAGTTAAAACCAAGAAGATATCTGGTGAAGGAGAATATCTTCGTGTGCTGATCGATCCAGGATCCCAAGCCTGTTTCATAACAGAACATGCAGCTCAAATGCTAGGACTCCCAAAACAACGTATACATGCAGAGGTATCCGGACTAGGTGGCGATGACCCAAAAATATCAAAATCAAAAATTGATGTGCAAGTACAACCTCGCTTTCCAAGCAAATTCTCCCTAACAAGTACGTTTCTCATCCTATCAAAAGTTACTCAACCCCTTCCTAACAACGACCTTCACATCAGCGTGTCAAAATCCTTTGAAAACAAGCTCCTTGCTGATCCTACCTTTGATATTCCTGGACCAATTGACGCAATCATCGGTGCCGAGGAGTACGGGAAGATCATACTGGACGGTCTAGAAAAGTCAGAAGACGGTATTCTTGGACAGAAGACCGAGCTGGGCTGGATTTTGTCAGGCAGCGTGAAGCAACCATCTCAAGCCGACATTCAAGTGACAAGTCTGGTCAGCAGAGTAGATGAAGATAAACAATTAACTAAGTTCTGGGAAATGGAAGAAGTTACGGCAAATAAACCATTAAGTCAAGAAGACATCGGATGTGAAGAAGAATACGAACGCACGGTAAAACGAGACAGGGACGGCAGATACATAGTAAACATTCCGTTCAAAGCTGATACTGACCTAGGCAACTCAAAAAATCGGGCCGCCGCAAGATTACTACAATTAGAGAAGCGTCTCTCCAAAGATGGCGAACTTGCACAACAGTACAGCAACTTTATGGCGGAATACATTAACCTGGGTCACATGGAGAAAGTAACATCCGGCCAGGGCAATGGCAAATATTACATCCCTCACCAAGCAGTCATCCGACCATCAAGCTCAACAACAAAACTACGCGTGGTGTTTGATGCATCATGTAAAACCTCAAATGGAAAGAGCTTGAACGAACTAATGCATACGGGTCCACGATTACAACAAGATCTGGCTGACATCCTGCTACGATGGAGGAAACATCGCATAGTATTCACTGCTGATATAGAGAAGATGTATCGGCAGATTCGCACCAACCCACAAGATCAAGATTATCAACGAATTCTATGGAGATTTGATCCAACCAAGCCAATAGAATTTCGACTAAAAACAGTAACATACGGTACAGCATGCGCGCCATACCTAGCAATAAAAACGTTGCAAAAACTTGCCAAAGACGAAGAAGACAATTTTTCCAACGGCGTCCAAAGTTGCTCTTAAAGACTTTTATGTGGATGACATCTTATCTGGAACCGACACAGAAGAAGAAGCTACCAGTCTTCAGCACGAACTAATAAACATGCTTCAAGCTGGTGGGTTCTCATTGAGAAAATGGTCCAGCAATTCCGAAACAGTAATAGAAAACCTCCCTGAAGAATTGAAAGATCAAACAGCACTGGAAATATCAGAGGATGGGTTAAAGAAATCGCTTGGAGTATACTGGGCGCCGCATACAGATCATTTTCGTTTCAAGGTAGATATATCAGTCGATAGACCAATAACGAAGAGAACGATCTTATCAGAAGTAGCCAAACTATTTGATCCATTAGGATGGTTAGCGCCAGTTGTCATCAATGCCAAAACGTTAATTCAAGAGTTATGGCTACACAATTTGGAATGGGATCAACCACCCCCCGATGTCATTCAGAAGAAATGGAATGAGTTCCAATCCAAACTAAAAAACTTAGAAAACATTTCCATGCCAAGATGAGTTCATACCACGACTACATCAAACATAGAACTGCACGGCTTTTGCGATGCCTCTGAAACGGCTTATGGCGCTGTGATCTACGTCAGAACGACGGATAGTCAAAGTAAATTCCAATCAACCATTCTGATCGCAAAATCAAAGGTAGCACCTGCCATAACCAAGGCCACATTACCAAGATTAGAGCTGTGTGCTGCTGTGCTGCTGGCAAAATTGATTAAACGTTCAGTCAAAGCATTGGAGTGGGAACACGTGCCGGTATACGCATGGACAGATTAAATGATAGCATTATCATGGATCAAAGGCGAAGTGTCGCGGTGGAAAACATTCGTCGCAAATCGAGTTGCAGAAATAAACAGTATGCTTCCCAGTAAATTCTGGTACCACGTGGATACCAAGGATAACCCAGCCGATATAATATCACGGGGTATTGATCCTGAAAAAAATGGCACTCACTCCATGTGGTGGAAAGGTCCATCCTGGCTCGTACATGCTGCTATATGGCCGAAGCAAGAAAAGTTACCTGAGACAAAAGAAGAACAAAAAGCGTGTCACCAGGCGACAGTTACCACGCGTCGAAATTACCACATTGAAGAATTTTCATCCTTAACAAGACTGGTGAGAGTAACGACATACTGCAAAAGATTCCTAGCTGCAGCAAGAAAAGGCGAACGAGAGATGGGGTTTCTTACTGTCAGTGAAATGAACTTAACGTTGGTACAATTGATTCAAGCAGTTCAAAGCGAAGAGTTTAAAATAGAACTTCTGGAATTAAAAAAGCACAATCATCTCAATGGTAATAATAAACTAGCAAGTCTGAATCCATTTATTGATGAAAAAGGACTACTGCGCGTCGGGGGAAGGCTGAAGAATTCAGCTCTGCCTTACAACACAAAACATCCAATCATTTTGCCACCTGACCATCATCTGACAAATTTGGTTATTCAAGACTCTCACCACAAGACTCTGCACGGAGGAATTCAATCAACCCTGGCCCATACCAGAATGAACTATTGGATTGTATATGGAAAAAGAAATGTACAATGTTGGTTACGAAAATGCACTACGTGTATTCGATTCAAAGCAGTTACTAAGCAAGAATTGATGGGAGATCTTCCGGCAGAAAGGGTAACAGCATCACCGCCCTTCTCACATACAGGTGTAGACTATGCTGGCCCAATCCAACTAAGAACGACAAAAGGCAGAGGGCACAAGTCATACAAAGGGTACATAGCAGTTTTCGTGTGCCTCGCGACAAAAGCTATACATCTAGAAGCCGTCACGGATATGACCACGGACGCATTCCTTGCAGCGTTTAGAAGATTCACCGCAAGGAGAGGACAATGTTCGTACATGTTTAGCGACAATGGTACAACGTTCGTTGGAGCAAGCAAGATTCTGGAAAAAGAAGTATCACAGTTAACAAAATCTCCAGCAGTCCAAGATAATGTGGCGACCCAAGGCACCCAGTGGTATTTCATCCCGCCGGCAGCTCCCCACTTCGGAGGAATATGGGAGGCAGGAGTGAAATCGATGAAGTACCACTTTAAACGAGTGGTTGGAGACGCCACTTTAACCTATGAAGAAGTAACAACATTACTACACCAGATAGAAGCATGTCTCAATTCAAGACCCTTATGTACATTGGGTACTGATGGCAAAGACCCCCTCATCTTAAGACCCGGTCATTTCCTGATTGGGAGGCCTCTTCTATCGTCTTCAGATCCCATAACGACAGACATCAACACAAATCTATCATCCCGATGGAGGCTTCTGCAAAAAATGAAAAAAGACTTCTGGCAAAAATGGTCATCGGAATATCTAAGTAACCTCCAGCAGCGCTACAAGTGGAAAACACCCCAACAAAATCTGGAACCAGGCAACATTGTCCTGATAAAAGAAAACAACATTACTCCAACCAAATGGCCCTTGGCAAGGGTATTGGAAACCCATCCAGCAGGCGATGGTACTGTGAGAGTGGTATCATTAGAAAAACCCGGAGGGACCATTACCAAAAGAGCAATTCACAACCTCATTCCATTACTTCCCTCAACAGAGAAGCCAGATGAAAAGTCAATGCACATAAAGTCTAATCTGGCCACAGTAGAGAAACAACACAAGGAAGTCCCGGCTGCACGACCTACAAAACAATTCAAACGAAGAAGCTTCTCAGTAATATGGTTCTTCATGGCGTTGCTAGTAATATTGCCGAAACTAACTATAGCAAATTACACAGTGAAATATCCAACACCAGGCCTGTATGTGGAACACATTGGCCAAGCAAAAATTCAGCGAGGTATTTTCAAGCTGGACATTGACTTTAGCAGACAGAAGATATTTGAAGAAATGAACACCACATCTACAGCAGTCAACCAATTCGAAAAACTCTGTAATGAAACGAAGAAATTATCATCATCTACCCAATGCATCAGCTTTCTATACCATCTCAAGGAACAAGAGAAAGAAGCACATTGGATAATAGATGGCATTGACGCAGTGATCAAGAGCCGACAACGAAGAGGTCTTCTAGGAAAATTACTGACTTCAATTTTTGGTGTAAACGACGAAGTGTACACCAACATTGAAGCTCTGGAGAGAAATCAAAGGGAACTCATCACGGCATCAAATCATCAAACTAAGTTCATGTTGTCTGCGTTGTCTACCTTCAATAAAACCGAAACACGAATCAACGATCGCCTAGAGAGATTCCGACGAAAACTGAATCAAGGACTTCAAGCAATAAACAATAGTCAAGGATGGTTCCGAGCGATCGACGTCAACAACCTCAACATCAATGTCCTTAATGCGTATCAACTGGCTACTAACGTGTTAACAGAACTCTGTGACTACTACACTCATTTATTGAATGTAAAATTGGGCAATGACAACGTGTACGATCTGATCTCACCATCTCACATTCACCACATGATCAAAGACGCAAATAAGAAGCTTCCCTCAAATCTTTATATCATATCATCCATCATCAAAACAAAAGTGGTACATGAAGATGATGTTATCAGTGTCCAGGCCTTCTTCCCAATGGCAGAGATAAACCAATTTGACGTCATCAAGGTCAACGCCATACCACTACAGATAGAAGACGGCTCTTACTGGGTATTTGATAATCCAAACGATATCATTGCCATCGACTACAATAACCAACTATACTTTCAAATGACGGATGAAGAGTATCGAAAATCAATAGCATTGGATGACACGAATTATCTCTGTTCTCCTACAACAGTAAAGAATATTGAAACTAACAACAACTGTATCATAGATGAATTATTCAATCGGCATGAGAAACAAAGCTGCGATGTTGTGGAAGTGAAACTTCACTCCGTGGTTTGGAAACAACTGTACATGATCAATACATGGCTTTTTATCTCCGTAACTCCACAACGGATCGCAGTTACCTGCAATGGCGTGAGAGAAGATGTCGAACTGAGAAAGACCGGAATCATTCAACTGTCACAAGACTGCATCATCAAAACAAAACAGAACATTCTCACCCCAAAGAAGGACGACAGTCTTACGATACTTGGCAGCTACAACAAAGCAGTGGTATTACCAGGAAATTTTACTCTGCTAGCAGCCCAGAAGCATCGATCACCACCAATTCAAGAGGAACCAGTATTATCCGTCTCCGATGACTTAAGAGAACTAAAGATGGATGAAGACGCCATCCATCAAGAAATCTCGAACGTATTGTGGCATAATGTCCGTCATCATGGCGTGATGGTCAGTACTGTCACCACCACTACAATACTAGCCCTATGTGTCACCCTGTGGGTTGTAGTGCGTTCATTAAAAAGAAGATTTAATAAACCAAATCCATTGGCCACCCAGGACCAGGCCATCCTAATGAAACCAGTACCACGCCAAAGACGATCCTTACTCACCGATGTGGAGCCATCTTCAGTACACAATCTGGTACAACCACAGCGTCAACACCATAACAGTGAAGAAGATGTCAGGTCACTCCAACCATTGTATACAGAAGTCCAAACTGTGCAGTGCTGAACTGAGAGTGCCGATACAAGAGACCCAATTGTGTTACCATATTAATCGGTTTTAAGTGGTTACTTGACCTTAGAGATAGCTATTCCGGCGGGGCAATTTGTTTAATTACATTAAACAATTTTTTTCTTTTTTATCCGGTGCAAAAATATCTTCCCAAATTCCTAAATAAAATACAAATGTTGGTAACTTTCCATTACAATTGTGAAGTCGCTTATGTATGTAATATTTCGCCACTTCCAATTCATCAAAACAAAACGTAGCAAAATTCGTAATTGCATTGCCAATAATCCAGGTAGCACCTAGTATCGATTGAAGAATTGCAACTCTGCAGAACCAGCGTTCAATGTGCAATTTGAAATCAGTGCCGCCCAACATAATTCGTTGTGTTTATTTCAGTCTTACATCAATAAAATTCATTAATGTTTAGCACCGCTGTAATAGTTTTTAGGACACTTTTTGTATATAAACCCAAATAATTTCTTAATAAAATCAGTATTAAACCTGTGTTTGTACTCATTCCTTAAAACAAACCATCTGGCCTGCCCGGAGTTTGTTCACTAGCTAAATATTTGACAAATTGATAGTTTTATTATATTTAGATTTATATTACCGCGAATAACTATTATGCAGATGCTTGGAGGAGCTATCACAATATACCAAATAATGGTGACATTTATAACCACCATTCACGAACAAAATTTTGTGAGCCCAGAAAATCAGACAACATACAAATCAGACAAACATACATGTATGTATGTTTTGATCTTAGTATGTTTTTTAAAGGTGATATTTGTTCAGTTTGAGTGTGTTATGTGCTGTTAATTTACTGCATTGGGTGTGAAAAGCAATTTGACGAACCGAAGTCGTTCGTTCTATGCTCGATTAGTGCTTGCTACGCCGGTAAACTTGTTTCCTTATTTTCGGCATATTTTTTGTGGTATTTCTTAAAGAGATTTTCAACAGACCCAGTCTATTTGAATTTTCTGATTATCCTGAACGGGCAATTTGGTTGGCCAGGCGTCTTTCATTGCAAATGTCACCAACATCGAGATAATCGCTTGCTGTGGATGGATAACTACTATTATAAACATATCCAAACTCATTAATATTAATTGAAATAAAGGTAAGTTACGCTCCTGCGTTAGGTATTGTATGATCTATTATTATCTACAGATTGAAATATCAACTTCGCATCAAGAAAATGAGTAATTTTGCGTTAGTTCTAAATAAACATTAGTTATCATACCAAAATAATAAAAATTGTCAAAAACGTATTCAAACTTCTAAAAAATAGATTAAAATGGACCTTTTAGGATCACTGGCAAGTGGCATTGACTAATATTTGTCATAAAAGTAAAAAAAAACAAAATAAGAAAAATTTCAAGATGGGTGGCTGTGACTTCATATTAAATATATTCTTTACTTCTAAACAACGTTTCCAAATAAAGTTTATCGATAATAATGAAAATACAGGTACTTTACTCTTATCACAAATTCATATATTCTAAATCGCTCGGTATATAGCAGCAAAATTTACATATTGGATTGTTATCGTTTTGATTTCATACAAGCTGCCAAGTTTTATAAAGAATAAAAATTTCTGAGAAATGGATAATAAACAATTTTTCCATACGATTCGGACTTTCCTGGACACACTGTATTTGAGAATATTTGTGTATAATATCGTTATTGACCGTATTCATCACCACAGTAGAAGCACAGTTTCATAGGGATTATACAAAAACCGGTTTTTGAAAAATCCGGCTTTCGAATTATTATTTTCAAAAAAAAAATATAAGAAAGTAAACCAATTTATTTGGTGTTTATATATATATAGGAAGATAACAAATAAATAAAACGTTTAAATAAATAAATATGTTCTAACAAAACTAAATAAAATACAGGAACCTACTCTATAAAAATAAAAAAGTTAAATATGGTTCATAAAAACAATAAGAATTCATACAAGAATTTCACGTAACAAGTAAAGTGTTTAAAAAACGATTTTAAGAAACATAAAGCATCTACAGATCGATTGCTCAATCTAGTCCTGAGTTTTGAGACAATATTTTCTGCAATCGAAAATACCCTTTCATTGGCTATGAAAGGAGGTTTAATTGTTTTTAGAGCATCAAATAAAATTTCTAAATTTTTTGTGCGTTTACAAGTTGCCTCAAATACTGCAAATTCGGCCTTCAGCGTCTTTGCATTTGATGCTGTTTCTTCAAGTGTTTGAAGAAGTCTAGAAATGGATTCTTCCATGACTGTTTAAGTCCTTGTCCGGACGAAGACTTTCATCTCCGATATTTTCTTCATCAGAATCACCGCAGGAATTTGGGTATAATCTTGACAATATTTTTCCGGCCAATTTAATAATGTTCTGTTTCGGAGCCAGTGAAAATACGCCAGATTTCCTTGTCAGAACATATTTAGGATTTTGTAAATATAATAAAAGAGCTATTTAATCCATTTGCCTTCTTTCTCGAATGCATGTAAAAATTTACCACTAATATCACTTTTTAATTCTGTTGATTCAAAAGAAATTTGAGTATTTCTTCGCTAGTAAGTAAATTAGCATCTCGACCTAATGCCTACCGGGGTACGCGCGTGTATACCACTCTCGCCTAGTGTCATCGGTCGCATCCCTAGAATTTTGTTTGTCGATTTGTTATGAATGTTGGCCTGGCTCATATGTAGATTAATTTTATTACAATATGCCTATTGCAGACGTAATTTTAAATCAAAACGTTACGGTTTCTACGTAAATAATTTGGATAATTATCTTCACATTACCGCATTACTTTTGGTAAAATAAACCGGTTTTTCTTTCATAAAAAAGCCGGTTTTCGAATTGTTAAAAACCCTGGTTTTAAAACCAGTTAAAGAAACCGACAATCCCTAGTTTCAGCTATTTGCCACACAAATCGAGAAAAGCAACGAAAACGAAAGAGGTAAATCGTGGACATAGCAAGGCCACGCTAAAAACTGCGCTTAACTTTATAACGTCGGTTTTTATATGAGTACCTATTATATTTCATTCTTGCTAACTACTGTTGGTTTATCTGTAGTCTGTAGAATAAAAAAAAATATCAGCTTCACGGCCGTCATGCTATCGTATAGGTGATATAATAGCAATTTTCGATAGTACTAGTAAGTTAATAACGCAATTATCGGCATGTGCTTTACGATGCTCGCATCCGCGACCCCGCGGCGCGTCGGCAGCGTTCCGACGCGTCCCTTGCCGCCGTGCATCGCCGGCCCACGGGGAACCGAAACGCCTCTATCCTCATAGTCGGTGAAATTTATCGGCGCACTAAGCCTATGATGGGAGTTATAATCGGCTATGATCCTATTATTATACCGCCGCAGCGGCCGCAGTGGCACTACTCTCCGAGCGAGGTTTCCCGGGCTGGATGCCAGAGGGCGCCCGACGCCGCATCCTACACTATTACCGCACCTCTGCACCCGGTGCATCGCAATCCCCCGCCCGCC
This sequence comes from Aphodius sticticus, assembly GCA_963966075.1. NCBI lineage: Eukaryota > Metazoa > Arthropoda > Insecta > Coleoptera > Scarabaeidae > Aphodius > Aphodius sticticus. Next base: position 2,125,565 of record OZ014512.1, on the reverse strand, counting down.
CCAAACCGGCTAACACCTCCTCGCGCCACTTTATGCACGGCAGACTGCGGCTTCGTTCCGAAATTTCCGAATTTATCGGGCGGAGTGGCCTAAAACGGGCCCCGGACTGGTTGAATAGCCTATTGTCCCTCGACCAATTTATCTCTTGCGGCTCTCGCCGACGAATGATTACGATATAATCGCGAATAATCGCGTACGTATATGGACGGTTTTAAGGCGCGTTCTTGTTGGAACTAGCGAGAGTAATTGACGTAATTGATACGCTACGATCTGCTGATACGATAATATTCGTATCCAACACAAAAAACTATTGTCTACTAATCAACTACTCAGATCCACGACAACAAAATGCAATAGTTTAAGCAACGACCAAAGAATGTAAATAATTACACTGTTTTACAGTGATTATTTTTTGACGTTTCTTAAAACCAATGAAATGCTTCTTTATTTGTCACAAGGGTAAGTTTCAACCAATTATGTCATTATTATAGTGGGAATAAATCTCTTGTGATTATTCTCGGGAATAATCACTGTAGCTTTTATTTGCCTAGCAACTGTCAGATACTTGTCAAAATAATTACTTAAACGCGAAATGGGTGAAAGTCATCGGTTTAGTACCTTTTCTAATGCAGAAATTACAAAATAGTATATTATTATACAAGTTATATAAGACGTCAAATTGGCGCACGAGTTGTTTTGGGCACGACGAGCGTAGCGAGGAGTGCCCAAATGGAACGAGTGCGCCAATACGTCTTATAAAACGAGTGTAATATACGATTTTTTCTACTTTGCGTCATTAATTTTATAGAAATTTAGCAATACATTACGTTCAATTACAATGTAGAGTTTTTTTGCATGCAACAGGTGGTAGCATTGTATCTGTCAATCTGTCAAATAATTTCAAATTTTCGTGTTGTGTTCCTAATTACATTCGGAATAGTAATACTTACTTGAAAAATTAAAATGGAAGATACTGAAATAAGTTGCACGCCACCAGAATTGAGAAAAGCGGCTGTGGAGGCAGTTAAAAACCTCCTACCCAGTAAGTCGGAGGCGACTTATAAAAAAGAATACACCATTTTTAACCTAGGGTGCGAGCAAAATTCTGTTAATAACATCACGGAAAACGTCATGCTAGCATATTTTGATGAGCAGAGCAAGACAAAAAAGCTCCAACTCTTTGGACGTACTACAGTATGCTACGCGCATGCTTAAATATTTATAAAAATATAGATATTTCGCAATTTACGCGATTGCAAGCATTTTTGAAAAGGCAGTCCAAAGGCTACCGGCCTAAAAAATCAAAAATTTTAGAAGCTACGCACATAAACCAATTCTTATGTGGAGCAGAGGACTCAGTTTATTTAGCAGTAAAAGTAAGATTCTTTTTGGTAATGCTCAAAATGAAACAAACATGGGCACTACTTGCAACTAAGTTTTATTAAAAAAAAAACAAATAAGTAAAATACAAATAATAAATAAAATACAATAAAAAATACTTACATTACCTTATTACTATTAGTTATAACACATGAACATACATTACATTTAAATAAATACAAAATACAATACATAATACTTCCATTAATGACAATCACGATACGGTACCTGTACGTTTTGATTTTTAGATCGTTTTAATAATGGGCTATGCAGGTGCGTGCCGACGTGACGAATTAACAAGAATGTCTGTTGACGACATCGACTACAAGGATGATGCAAGCAATTATTATTTCTATTCCGCACACAAAAACAAACACAGCAAGAAAATTTGTAATCACCGAGCCAGTGTGGATAGTGCTAATAAAAAAATATGCCAACCTTCGTCCGAACGATATAAACACAAAACGTTTTTTCCTCACATATCGAAATGGACGTTGCATTGCAAGCCCGATAGGAATTAATAAGATCGGCCAAATTCCAAAAGATATTGCAAGTTTTCTCAAATTAGCCAATCCGGAGCTGTACACTGGACACTGCTTCAGACGGTCAAGTGCATCGCAATTGGCTAATCGTGGCGGGGACTTGGTTACGATAAAACGCCATGGCGGGTGGAAGTCCTCGGCTGTGGCAGAAGGTTATATTGAAGATTCGCTTAGTAGAAAAAAACAAGTCGCTGAATTGCTGAAGCCAGTATCGCCACAGCCGAGTTCTTCTCATTCTTTCACCCCTACAGACGACGTTAATAATGTAGAAGGTGACGCAACTTTTAACCGAAATGTTGTTTGTCAAAGTTTGCCGGGGCTATCAATTAATGCCAAAGATAGCTGTAACATAAATATTAAAATATATAATAACTGCAACATAAATACAAATACTGATTAAGTTATCTATTTATAATTCTGCTAGTTATTTTGCCTATTCAGCTATAGAGTTTTTTATACAAGTTTTTTTTTATAGAGTTGTTTCTTAAGTTCAGTTTCTGTTGTTTTTTGTTCCAATATTAAACTATGAAAACAAATTAGCAAGTTTTATTCTATTTTAACCTAAAAATTTTTATAAATGATCGGCATCGGAAAGCTATCATGATCATAATAGTGATCGCAATGAAAGAGGCTTGTTAGGCCATAACAAATTCTGTTAATTGCACAGTGAGTGATTGAATTGATTGATTGAACTGCTCCAACAACTTTTGGTATAAAAAAGACCGTTTTGAGTAACCCCATTGAATGGTTAATAAGTTGTCGCACACACATGCTATCGTGAAAGTTATCCTCATCATGTTTGTGCTCCACATAAGTCCTTCTTCAAATAAATGCTGTCCTTCTATTACATCTGAAAAGCAGATTTGATATTTAGTTGACAAGAATAATAATTGACGATAACTTACCAGTCGCAAAACATCACTGAAAACGTCATGCTCGCGTATTTTGATGGACAGATCAAAACTAAGAAAGCCCCAGCCCTTTGGCCATACTATAGCATGTTTAAATCTGTATAAAACTATAGATATAACGCTTTTTACGCGGTTCCCAGCGATTCAAATACGGCAGTTTGTGGTTATGTATATTACTATATTCGCGTTTGACATTTGGCATTTGACATCACTGTGTACCAATCAGACAAAAATGTTACTGTTTTCGGTATTACAATGTGTTAATTGTAACACTGAAAACAGTGTTACAATGTGTGCATTGTGAATGCAAAGTAGAAAAAAGATTTTAGAAACTACTTCGAAAAATACTCTAATAAGTAATCAGTCTATATGGAGACAATTTAAGACCTTCACCAAAGAAAGAAATTATATTCTGGATCAATCTACTACAACAGCTACTCTGGCATTGATTTTAAAAGATTGGGCTTATAACATGAAAAGAAAAGACGGAAATGATTATAAAGAAGCAGTAATAAAGACAATGTGGAATAAAACGGCAAATTAGTTTTTGATCCTTTCCATGATATAGAATTCAGAAATGCTCGGAATGCAAGAGATGCAAAAAGACAAATTTTACAAAAACATCCTGAAAAGCACAAACAAAGTTCTGTGGCACTTTCTAATACAGAATTATTGCAAATTTTTAACTATTGGGACGAAGATACACCTTGTGGATTGCAAAGAAAGTTTTTTCACTTTGCATCGTATGAACTAGCTTGGAGGGGAGGAGAAGCTACGAAATGTTTAGTTCATTATTTTAAAAAAGAAACCGACATAAAAAGATTAAATACTGGCCGCATTGAATACAATCCCATCTTTACAAAAACTGCACAGGGTGGAGCACAAAGGTGCGCTAATAGTAAATGGTTGACTCCAAACATAAATAACCCAGATATTTGCCCTGTTCGTCTTTTTGAAAAACTAATGAGTAAACGTGAAGAAAATATTAAAACCGAACGCTTGTTTCTTACTCCAAATCCGGCTTGGCAAACTCATGGTTTTTGGTATAAAAACGTTCCTGTGGGAATAAATTCCATTTCAAAATGGATGAAAGAATCCGCAGAAAAAGAAGGTCTAGACACAGTTACTAAAAAATAACTAACCATTCTGCCAGATCAAGTGCAGTAAGTAACCTTTCAAAAGCTGGTGTAGGAGAACAAGAACTAATCAAGGTCACTGGTCATAATTCTGCAAGTTCGATTAAACCATACTTACAATTGAACCAAGAACATCATTCAAATATAATAAATAATCTTAGAGAAAATACGCAGGAGGAAACACTTAATATAACAAGCAATTCCAAATCCTCAATAAATAATGAGTCTCGAAATATTTTTAATAATTGCGTTTTTCATTGTACTAATTTAAATTGTTAATTCTTGTAATATATTCACAATGTGTCAACGATATTTTCATATATTGTAAGTAATAATTAATTAAATTAAATTTTTCAATAATTTTATGATAGTTTTATTGATCTTTTTTATTGTAAAAATTTGTGAATCAAAAAATAATCTAGTCAAATATAACTCGAGAGTTCCATAAATTAGAAAATAATTTGACAGATTTTGTTCAAACTTGTTGCCATTTGGCAATAGTCACGAGAGCCCGCAGGGCTCGAGTGGCAACAAGTTTTCAAACAATCTGTCAAATTATTTTCAATTTATTCTCACTCTCTTGTTATATTATTAATGAAAATATATTTTTAACGAGACATACTATGTCTTGTAAAGCTAGTGGAACTTAATATAATGCCATAGCGGAATTTCAGACACATCCAAAATATCGATTAAAAAACATTTAAGTCCTAAATGATCATAAAGTGACATTTTAGAATTGAGATAACGGGGCGATGTCAATTATTGGCGATTAAGGTTATAAGTTTTACACTTAATTGTCTGTATTGTCACTCAACTCCGAATTGTTTGTATTGTTATTCAACTCCGTAGATACGCATGTCACTTGATAGCGTCAAAATATTTTATACATATATATATATTTTATAAACATACACTTATTTTATACCCTTTGGCGACTTAAAAAGCTCTTGGGCCTATCGGCCCTCGCGCTTTTTAAACTGTCACCCTCGGGGCATAAACATCCGCTTAATACCCTTGGTACATAAATGACTATTTTGGGTACTTGCTATGCGATTTTCCATTATATATCCAAAAACACAGTAGGTAATGTCAAACAAATACACAGTAGGTAGTGTCAAACGCTGATCTTTTGACAATACCTACTGTCAATAGAATCATAATATCTGCCAAATCCCGGCTAACTAGTATTATTTTAATGCAGACAGGGCCGGTCTCGATTAGGGATACCATATGGTATCCAAATGGAGGACATGTCCTCCTTTTTTAGTTAATATATAAAGTCCTCCATTTCCCTACAAATGTCCTCCTTTTTAAAAAGAATCCCAGGCGCCAAGAAAAGTTTGCTCAGCATCTGGGATTTTACATCAGACCGCTCTCAAAGAATATTTTTTATCACAAAATCAGCCGGCTTACGCGTTGAAGGTGTTTTTTGAAAATCCGTATTCGGAAGCTTATTTATGTTTCACACACTCGTTGATTGCAGTTTTCAGTCAAACTTAGAAATTGTGGAGCGGGAAGACAATTCAAGACAATTCGGTGGAAGATACCAACATCTTGGAAACAATCTTGTCTATGCTAAGAGACAGAATTAAAGACAAATTTGTTCCCTTAAAAGTTACACAACTTCGTCGTTAAGCAAATGTTTCAAACGAAGAAACACAAATTATTTGCAACGATTTTCAACAGATCTACAAAGCATCTTTGCAGTACTTAGAAAAATGAATACGTCCGTTAGAAGAACTGAAATGTTTTGCATGGATGAATCTTAAAGATTACGAAAAGTACACATGAAGATTTATTTCCATGCATTGAATACTTAAAGAAAAGAGGCATCATTATTGATGATGTAAAAGTATACGACCAATTTCAGAACCTTATTTTTTCCTCAAATCCGAAAAGGAAGACCCCCTTCCCCTCCCCCTTCCTTTTTCCAAAAGCATAGACTGAAGAGCAATGGAGGATCTTTTTTACATCATGTCCCAGTATTGATTGCTCTTCGGAACTGCTTAACATCTGTGAATTTTATTTTTGTATTTCTGCTCACAACGCAAATGTTGAAAGGGTTTTTTCACTAATGAATGCTCAGTGGACGAAAGAGCGAAATAAACTTACTGTGGAGTCAGTGAAGGCGTTGGTACTAGTACAGTACAACTTTGAAGCAATGCACTGCAAGGATTTTTATAGTTATCTTTTAAAAAGGAAGATCTATTGTTAAAAATTGGCAAATCTGAAAAATATCACATATTTTGTTAAAGTGGACGTTATTGTCGTTTTTTTTTTATAAAAGTTTATTAGATTTATTTTTACTTTATAATACGCAGTATGTAAAGTATTGTAATCATGCCATAAAAAATTTTTGAGATTTTAGCGGAAATATGTCTTTTTGGGTCCCCTGAACATTTTTGACCAAGGTACAAAAAAATGTCTGTGTGTGTGTATGTGTGTGTGTGTGTGTGTGTGTGTGTGTGTGTACCCGTTTTTTGTCGCGACGATTCCGGAGAAACTACTAAAGGTATCGGGACGAAGCTTCATATTTAGAAGTTTCATAACCAAACTTAGAGCTGAAAAGCTTTCTGTTGAAGAGGGTCCAAAGGAACTGGAGGTTTAGTCTTAGCATTTTTGAAAGATTTGGCAAATAAGCCGGCATTTCTGGAATTTCGTCGAAATAGTTAAATAATAAATTAAAGATAAGGTAACTCTGAATAATTTATCACTATGACATTTTTTGGTACAATCAATAGTTTAGCTGCATGAGCAAATTCTATTTCTACGAGATCGGTCGTACTGCCTGGAAACTAGTAGCCAGGATTTGTCAGATTTTTTGATTCTAATGACAGTAGGTAGTCTTGGTGTCAAACGCTAATGTTTCGACAATAACTTCTGTCAATATAAGCTGCGTTCGCATATTGCATTACATTTTTACGCCCAATAACACGTAAGTGTCATTTGGACGGTGTACCCGGTGTCAACGGAGTACAATATCCGAACACAGCTTTAATCGACATATCTGTCTAGTTCTAGTAGTTTTATTTTAATGCAGACATGGCCGATCTCGATCAAATAGAGTCTCATGCAGCTAAACTATTAACTTTATATATAGTATGATAAAGTCATGTTCCTGGCCACATCAGATTTTTTATTTTGAAGAGCTTTTATTTAAAAATCAAAAACAAAAGTTTTTTTTTTGTTGTAGAATATGACCTTGTTTTATTTATTGTACCGACATTACTGCGTACATTAAACATTTTTTATTTTGTGTTTTTTGTCCTCCTTTTTAACTTATTTGTCCTCCTTTTTTAGCTTGATTGTCCTCCTTTTTCAGTTTTTCATCTGGTAACCCTAGTCTCGATCAAATAGAATCTCATGCAGGTAATCTATTAATTTTATATATAATATGATGAAGATTGTTTACTTTATCATACATAGTAGGTATAACAACGTATCGTGTCGAAAAAAAGTTTTGAGGTTTTAGCGGAAATGTGTCATTTTGCGTCCCCTGAACATTTTTGACTTCGGTAAAAAAATTTCTGTGTCTGTGTGTACCCGTTTTTGTGGCGACGATTCCGGAGAAACTACTAAAGGTATCGGGACGAAACTTCATATTTATGAGTTTCATGACCAAACTTAGGCCTTAAAAGCTTTTTGTTCAAAAGCGTCCAAAGGGACTGGGTGTTTACTCTTAGCATTTTTCAACGATTTTGCAAATGATATATTAATAAATAATAATAAATTAAAGTAGTTGTTCAGCGTTGACACTGCTGTATGGTATGATAAAGTCATGTGCCTGGCCACATCAGATATTTTTATAGTAAGCTCATTTAAAATTGCGTTTAGTACGCGTTTGTTTATTATAATCGGTTGAAATTTAACTGAGTTATCGAATTTTAATCACAGAGTAGACAGGCTGTAATAATTCTGTACTCTTGATACAGATTAGCTAAACATTAGTATTACATTATCTTTACAATTTACAATGTTATTTTAAAACAATTAGACTATTTTCCTTATTTTGTCTTTTTATTAACTTATTTTAGTCCCATTATAATATGTTATTAAGTATGATTTATTTTCTTAAGTACCAAATATCGTCAAATCATTAAACGGCAACCTTTTCCTAATACAATTATGTATTACCCATTTATTTGCTCAATGAAAATTGAAATTACTAAATTTCATTTAAAGTGGCAATCGGACCGATTCATAATAAGATAAGATATCAGCTTCAGTGCATGCTTCAATGCAAATATTAAAAAATGGAAAAATGTATGACAATCGCAATATGTTCTGCTACGATGATAGTCAATTGAAAGATATAAAGGGTTTTTACAATTAACTGGCATACACTGTATTAAAAGTGTCGCAGACATCTACATAAGGCAGCCAAAAATAAAAAAAAAATAATTACCATTCTTCTGTTCTGCTTATAATAGACGACAATAACAAGTCAATGATGGCAATAACAAGTCAATGCTTAAATATATAGATTTTATAGTTTATCCATTATTAAGCCAACCAAGTAATTATTCAACACACGTTAGCATAACAGGATTCAATTTCAGTAGTATTGCATTCATATACAATCCATCGAGTGTCGAAATTTCTTGATCTTCTGAAGACCCACCGGGCCCCGGGTGTTAAACGAACCGCAAAGTTTATGCTAATATTTGCCGAAAAATCAAAGCAACCCCTCGGACGTGGAAATCAAAACATCCCTGTCTATATGTCGTGACGAGGGTCCAGCTCGGGGCAGCTGAACCATGACCGGACGTCCACAGCAGTCCGCGGCAGCCAGGGGAAGAGGTCGTGAGTGGAAGAGAGGGCGGATCCGAGGCAATTAGGGGATATAAGTTCCACGTGGCCAATCTGACGGAATGCAGAAAGTCCCGCATGTCCGGCGAGCGTGTGAATCCTATCGAAGGACAGAGCGTCGTCTTAGGAAGTTTCATCAGTAGTGGGGATCGGCGGGAAACAAAAGGGGAACGTAAACAATAAGAACTCTTCGCGTCGCCGGCACTCCAATTAAATACCTAAGTTCGGAACGGCGAACCGCATTGTTTCCGACGCTGCTCTTTTAGCAACTTTTGTCGCCGGTCATTGTCCGAATTCCCAAGTAGAAAACTGCCCTGATAAGAGTAGATATCTTGCAGCCAAACTCGCCGCGACCGACGTCGCTTTGTCCAAAACCGAATAGTCGTTAGCTGGGGAAGTGCAGGATTCTTTGGTTTAATCGAATATGTAAGGTCAACTGTTTGGAGTATTCGTATATACTAGCAAAGGGTGCACTTTGTTGGCTTTGTTGAAATCTCAAATATTCGAAAGTGATCTTCGGATCTAACTAAAAACCATACTGTTGACTTCACGCATTTTGTAATGATTTATTTAATTAAGGAGAAACCTGAGGTTTTGAGATATTTAAGAAGTATTACAATTATGCAACTAGGCATTTTGGCACAGATATGTTAAAGGTGAGATCAGACAACGGAAGAGAATATGTATCCAAAGAGTTTTAAAGTTTTTTCAATGAAAATGGGATTAGTTTACAGTATACAGTGCCATATAATCCGGAAATGAATGGAGTGGCAGAAAGAATGAAGAGAACTTTGGTAAATAAAGCAAGAACTGTTTTAATAGAGTCAGATTTATCAAAAGAATTCTGGGGAGAAGCCATTTACTATGCAGCGTATGTGACAAACAGATCTCCTACAATCCTGAAGAATAAAACACCGAGCGAGTTATGGGAAGGAAGAAAACCAAATGTGGGGCACATGAAGGTTTTTGGAAGTATTGCATAAATGAAAAGAGTTACGAAAGAAGCTAGATCCAAAGAGGAAAAAGATGATTATGATATAGAAAATAAACTACTTCCGGGTTATGCCGTGTGTCAAGATTTGTTAATGCTGACGTTTCGCGAGCCATGTTGCTCGCTTCTTCAAAGCTAATTGAATACTGAAGACCTACCAAGAAAGACTCCCTTATATACCTGAATTTACACCTCACTGCGCACATCTGGCGCTACCGCTCCATGTGGTTTTCCACCTGACCGCGTTAGGATCGATTTCCAGACCCTACTAATGTCAGTACCGTCCTCGCGATTGATGTTGTCAGGATGTTTGTAAATTTCGATGGCTTCTCTAATAAGCCTTCGATGATAATTACCCACCCTTGCCAACATCTTCGCGTCATCGAAATCCATTGTGTGTCCCAACTCGTGGCAGTGTTGAGCAACAGCGGACTGTTGGATCTTGCCTAGCCGGGTGTCCCTACTGTGCTCCTTGATTCGACATTCGATGCTTCGTCCTGTCTGTCCTACATAGCATGTTCCGCACTCACATGTTATCTTGTATACCCCTTCGTTCTTCAGGAGTGGTGTGATATCCTTTGGGTTAGGCAAAAGATCCTTTACCTTAGGTGGTGCTCTGTACCTTACCGTGATACCCGATTTCTTCAGTACTCTACCGATTCTCTCTGATACCCCACTTACGTATGGTAAGCAAGCGAACCCCTTTGACTCTTGCGGTTCCTCTGAGACTTGCGGTTTTCTTTGTGTGACACCCCACTTACGTATGGTAAGCAAGTGAACCCCTTTGACTCTTGCGGTTCCTCTGAGACTTGCGGTTTTCTTTGTGTGACACCCCGTATGTCAGACTTGGTGTATCCATTCTGGCGTAGGGCCCACTCCAAGTGTTTCCGTTCGTCGTGCAAGGTGCTAGAGTCGCATACTTTCTCGGCTCTGTTGAACAAAGTGTTAATAACACTTCTCTTCTGTTGGGGGTGGTGGTGTAATTTGGCGTTCAAGTACCGATCGGTATGTGTCTTCTTACGGTAGACTGTATGTCCAAGTCTACCCGTTGACGTTCTGTATACCAGCACATCCAAGAAAGCCAGCTGATTGTCCTCTTCTATTTCCATCGTGAATTTGATGGAAGGACTAACATTGTTCAGGTGGTTAAGGAACTCAGTAAGTCTATCTCTACCGTGTGGCCAAACCACAAAGGTATCGTCGACATATCTGACCCAGTGCTTGGGTTTGAAGGGACTTGATGTAATGGCTTTTTCTTCAAACAATTCCATGAAGAAATTGGCGATTACCGGTGACAAAGGTGATCCCATGGCTGCATCCTCTACCTGCTCATACATCGCTCCCGCCCACTTGAAGTATGTGGTGGAGAGACAATACTCTACAAGATCCGGAACATCGGTTGGTAGACCTAGGGGGACAAGTGTTGTCCGGAGGCCTTCGACTGCCTCCTTAACCGGAACACACGTAAAGAGTGATGTTACGTCGAAACTTACGAGTATATCCTGAGGGTCAATGACAACTTCCTTCAAAATCTGAATAAAATGTTCAGAGTTCTTGACAAAAGATGTAGTTTGTCCTATAAACGGTTGGATGGTTTTCGCCAAGTATTTTGCCAACAAATAGGTTGGGGAGCCTATTGCGCTAACGATTGGTCTTAAAGGTACGTTATCCTTGTGGATCTTTGGCAAACCGTAGATCCTAGGTGCCCTGGGGGCTTGAACAAAAAGGCTTCTTTGTTCCTGTACGGGAATCGATGATGATTTAACCAATTCCTTCACTCGCCTTCCTATCTTATCTGTTGGGTCTTTGGAAATTTTACGGTACGTATTCGGGTCCAATAGATGTCCAATAATGTCTATCGTCCATCTTCCTGTTGTAGTCCTCCTTGTTCAATATCACCGTTGCATTCCCTTTGTCTGCTGGTAGTACTGTGATATCCTTGTTGTCCTTGATGGTTTTCAGAGAGTACTTCTCTTTTTTGGTAATATTGCTCTTTGGCGGGGTAGCCTTCCTAATTATCCTGGAAACCTCTTGACGAATGTCCTCTGCTTGTACACCTGGAATTTTGTACGATTTTGTATGATTATGATAGGCTATTGTAGTGGAGGATATAAATTATGGGATGAAGAAAATGAGAAAGTTGTAGTTGCAAGAAATGTTATATTTGATGAGACACCTAAGAGAAGAGTAGAAAATGAAATAAATATTCAGGAAGAAGAAAATAAAATCTGGTTTTTGAAAGAGATCAACAAAATGAAACAGAAAATGAGGACGGCGATGAACACCAAGAGATAAGAAGACAAAATGAACTAAAAGAGATAGGAAACAATACACAAGAAAATGATCCGGAGGGAATTAACAATAATATACAGAAAAGAGTAGGAAGTAAACCAAAATGGCATAATGATTATGTTGTAGATTTTGAAGAGGAGAATGACGAAGCAATGTTTGCCTTATATGCAGGTCAAGCTCATGGCATACCAATAAATTATGAAGAGATTAAGTCCAGAGATGATAAGCACGAATGGTTTAAAGCAATAAATGGAGAGATAAAAGTATTGCAAGAAAGTCAGACATGGAAAATTGTAGTACAACCTAACAAGGTAAAATTAATCGATACGAGATGGGTTTTTACAAGAAAAGAAGTTGGAAAAAGTTTTATATGTAAAGAGAGATTAGTTGCTCGTGGATTTAAACAAGAAACTTTTGAAAATGTTTATTCACCAGTTTTGAGGATGCAAACCTTGAGAATTATGCTATCAATTGCCGCTTACAGAGATTATCACATTCATCAGATGGACGTAAAGGGAGCATTTTTGTATGGCGAAATAAAAGAAGATGTTTATTTGGAGCCACCTCAAGGAATTGTAGTTCCAAACGGACATGTTTTAAAATTAACAAAGTCATTATATGGATTAAAGAAGTCACCGAAATATTGGTATGAAAGATTTACAAAAACTATCACAGACTATGGCTTTGTAAGATCACAGAATGATTACTGCTTGTATTACAAGAAAGATTTATTTCTGTTGTTATATGTCGATGATTTATTAATATTGGGGACTAGTATTGAGGAGATAAACAAAGTAAAGAAGTTTCTATCAACTCAATTCAGAATGAAAGACATGGGATCTGACACCTTAATATTTGGGCATAGCAATAACAAAGTATACTCAGGGTTGTATTAAAATTGATCAAAGTATTTGAAAAAAATTTTAAAGCGTTTTGGCATGGCATTGTAGAGGCGTGGAGTCACCTATGGATGAAAATTTTAAATTTGATGAAACATGTATTGTAGATAATAACTATGAAAATCAATGTAGATCATTAATAGAATCTTTGATGTATGCTACAGTCGGATCTAGGCTAGATTTAACAACATAAGTATATTTACTTAGTAGATATCAGTCAAAAGCGGGTCCTTATTTGTGGAAGGCATTAAAAAGAATATTACGTTATGTTAAAGCAACAATTGATCGTTGTTTATTGTATAAAAAGGATTGTCAAAGTTTACCTCTTGTCGGATATGCTGATGCCGATTGGGCCAGAGAAAATGATAGAAAGTCGACTTCGGGGTATCTATTTAAACTTTACGGAAATACTGTCATTTGGCGTTCAAAGAAGCAAACCACCGTAGCTTTAAGTACTACCGAGGCTGAATTTGTATCATTATGTGAAGCAACCGTTGAGGCTTGCTGGTACTTAAGGAGAAAAACAGAGTTGTAGGCGGTGGATTTCAATATGATCTTATATTCCAGATAAGATTACTAACCTATCACCAGACAAGTTCTGAGCTTCTGTGACAAAAACTAAGTCGATCCCATTCAGAGAAAATCAATAAATATACAGAGTGATTTGCAATTCTAGACTAAAATTTATGCGGACAGGAAACTAAAGTGACTGCATTTAATTAAACAAGAAATAATTAAATTGAAGTAAGTACTTTTTGACAATGCAAAAAAATTAAATGTTTTCACATTTTTACTTTATCATACGCAGTATGTAAAGTATTGTAATCATGCCAAAAAAAAACTGCTTTAAAACTAGTAGCCAGGATATGTCAGATTATTTTGATTCAATTGACAGTAGCTAGTGTCAAACGCTAATGTCTTGAAAATGCTACTGTCAATATAGGCTGCGTTCGGATATTGAACACCGTTACACTTTTTACACCCAATAACACGTAAGTGTCACTTTGACGGTGTACCCGGTGTCAACGGAGTACAATATCCGAACGCAGCTTTAATCGAGATATCTGTCTAGTTCTACTAGTTTTATTTTAATGCAGACATAGCCGATCTCGATCAAATAGAATCTCATGCAGCTAAACTATTAATTTTATATATAGTATGATAAAGTCATGTGCCTGGCCACATCAGATTTTTTATTTATAATTTGGTGTTTTTACATTAAATTTTCACCTTGTATTAGTGCAGTTTTCAACATTGCGTATGTATGAGCAAGGTTTTAACAAACTTATAATAAAAAATATAGAAATCATTTGTTATTGATGAAATTAGTGTGTACTTTTTTGCTCAGAACATAATTAACAATAACAAAAATTTTAGTCAGAACCTGACTAAATCTGACTAAAAGTTTCATAAGGACTTATCAATTTTTTCAATATCTTAAAAAATAACAAAAATATATTAAAACAGTACTTTAAATGGCTTTAACTTCTTAAGGAATATTAGCTTGTTATCAATATATCCATATGAAACTTTTTACTCAGAATAAATGGTAATAAATGTTAATTTTTGTATTTTGACCAACGATATTTTTTTAAATTTTTTTAGTGGATTTCTTTATTTAATTATTTGTAAAAGGTGGTGTTTGTATGCTTAGTTTTCGCATTGTTTGATATGTTTTTTCCTTCCTTTGGAACTTACTTGAAAGGTCTGTAACTTTTAAAGGAACTGAAAAGAACAAATACCTATAGACTGAAAACGATTCATGTGTCCTTTTTTTCAAATCGTCAAAAAGTTACAGCCGTTTAAAATAGTAATCAAATTGTATGGTAAACGGGGCTCGATCGTCCTAAGAAATTGAAAACTCCAATAAGTCCTTATACTACTTTATACTCAGAATGACGTACTACATAGAATGGTAGTGGTATGCACTAAATTTAACAATATTAGACAAATTCCTTGTCATTTTGTGGAAATGTCACAAGTGTTCTGACCCCAAATTTATCAAATCCTCGGTTAACTATGTAAAAAATATTTTATTTTTACACTGTAGCAATACATCATAGCCATGCAAATGTTACAGAACACGTAGGTATATATGTATAAAAATCTCTCTGTAATTAGAACTGGGAAATTGTAGTATAATATATTACTTTGTGTTACGGAATCATTACAAATGTAGATTTTTTTTGCTACAATTGTAGGACTTGCAGTGTTTGTGTTACGGGCCCCTGGTATATTCCTAGGAATTTAACCTCATTGGCAAATTGAAGCGGTTGATTAATGAAGGAAGTAGGTTTCAGCGCTTCCGTTTTCCTTCTTTTCTTTAAGGTGATCAGTGCGGTTTTAGATCACCCCTATTTCCCTGCACCAACTTTCTACCTCTTTTTACGGCGCTGGACATGAACCCTGATATCGTATATGGATGCTTTCCCTTGACGAGGATAACATCCTTATTAGTTACTTCAAAATGTTTTTTAATTACGTTTTTTGACATTAATGTAATACCGCAGATATACACTGAGCGGCATAAAAAACGCAACACCTAAAATGATGACCAGTTTCAAACTGCAGTAACTTTTGAACGTATTGCTCGATTTGAGTGAGTTTTTTTTATTTGAAAGGCCCACTTTTTGCCAATATTGCTGTATGTGTGGTACCCATTTTTGCGCTCTTCCATTTCAGCAATGGTAACGTTAATGCTTGTTTTCTTCCTACAGTTTGAAGCTTGCTGTGGGGTGCACCGACAAAAGAATTTAACTTTAAACAAAAGGAGCTTGTAGTCTCGTCTGTTCTGATCATTTATGTTTTTTGTTCAAGTTTCTATTGTTGTTAACATCAAAGTTACAAGATCTTAAAGATAACGCTGCCTCTTCGGCAGCGCCATCAGAAATTAAAGCTAGCCATGGTAATCAACAAAAACATTTAGTGAGGTTTAGTGTCGTTAACGTCATTGACTGTTGCTAGACAATTAAAATGCCTTTAAGCCTTGCAGAAGTTGCTCAGGCAGTAGCTTTGGTGGAAGATGGACGAGTTAGAGCCCGTGGTGCCGCGATACAAACGCTAGATGATCTCCGAATAGCGCTAGAAGAAGAGTGGGACCAGATTCCCCAAAATGAGATTCAAAACCTAATTCGAAGTATGCCCAGAAGGCTGAGGAATGCAATTCAAGCGAGGGGAGGCAATACTCGTTATTAACATGTTGATCATTACTTTCACAGTTTAATTACATTTTGTCGTTATCCATGGCTTTCTTTAATTTCTGATGGCGCTGCCGAAGAAGCAGCGTTATCTTTTAGAGCTTGTAACTTTGGCGTTAACAACAATAGAAACTTGAACAAAAAACATAAGTGATCAGAACAGACGAGACTACAAGCTCCTTTTGTTTAAAGTTAAATTTTTTTGTCGGTGCACCCCACAGCAAGCTTCAAACTGTAGGAAGAAAACAAGCATTAACGTTATTCACCATTGCTGAAATGGAAGAACGCAAAAATGGGTAGCACACATACAGAAATATTGGCAAAAAGTGGACCTTTCAAATAAAAAAAAACTCATTCAAATCGAGCAATACGTTTAAAAGTTACTGCAGTTTAAACTGGTCATCATTTTAGGTGTTGCGCTTTTTATGCCGCTCAGTGTAGTTGATAATGTCCTAATCCGAGTTGTTTTCAAAACGATTTGGATACAAATTTTAATAGGAAACTGCAATAATATACCTAGTATTCCACGAGATCTGGCAACCCTAGGATACATGCTAATGAATATCATAATCATCACAACAAGCACGTTTTGTATAAATTAATTGTTTTAATACAGAATGTGGAAAAGACACCATAATAATTCCAATAAAATTCTTTTATTTACAATTAAGTCAATATATTAAGGGCACAAAGAATACGACAGCGTTTGTTCCCCTGTAACGTCACCATGCACCGGTGATATTTGGATCCGCATACTTCCTCCAGGGCAATGCTGAGTAACATCCCATCTCCATTCTGTAGCGGTCGTAGTATCCCAAATACCAACAACTTGCACTAATTCCCATAATTCAAGATAATAATATAAATTTTTGCATTGCTCAAGACCAGCAGGTTTGGTCCAGGTTGCAATGAATATGTTGTCTTCGATTGTACTGGACAGCCCTTGCACGGGACCAATCCAATCAGGACTTATCGCCACCACAGATGATACAGCAATGCCTTCGAAATCATCAATGATTGGCACTACAGAAACTGTTGAGTCACAATACTCTAACAAGGGAAATGTTAGCTCTGTCGCTTCGAGGATAATGGGCGTATTATCATCAATAGTTACTTTGTATGTTATGATGCATCCCAAAAAACCTGTCGGTGGAGCCCATTGCACGAATACATCGACACTTGTCTCATTACGAATGGGGGTTATGGTTAAATCTGTGACCCCAGCGAATCCAGGACGTAGACCTGAAATAACATCTTAAATAATAACAATGTTTACTTTGAAGGTGACGATGGAATTAAGAATACATTCATCTTGAATATGAAACCGGTTCAAGGTTTACTTTGAGACACTTAAGTGTCACAGTAGTGAAAAGCTTTTCTTCTCATAAGTCCAATTAAGTCTATGTGTTTTTGAATAATTACTGTTTTGTTGCGTATTTATATTCTAATTTATTGTTCGAAAGTTCTGCGATATTTGTCATCACTCATCTCGCGAAGAGAACAAGACAAACAACACAGAAAGGATAATATTACACCATAACCCGGATTAAAAAAATCTGATGTGGCCAGGCACATGACTTTATCATACTATATATAAAATTAATAGTTTAGCTGCATGCGATTCTATTTGATCGAGATTGGCTATGTCTGCATTAAAATAAAACTAGTAGAAGTAGACAGATATGTCGATTAAAGCTGCGTTCGGATATTGTACTCCGTTGACCCCCGAGTACACCGTCCAAATGACACTTACGTGTTATTGGGTGTAAAAAGTGTAAGAGCGCGTTCGGTTTGTCAGGGTAGGGTATGGGGAGAGCAATGCTCAGATAACCTGGGTCGGCTGTCTCTCTCTTATATGCAGATAAACGCCGTAGGACGTTAGTCACTCGCACGGTACCCTATCCGATTATCCGAACGCGCTCTTACGATGTACAATATCCGAACGCAGCTTATATTGACAGTAGGTATTCTCAAAAAAAAATAGCGTTTGACTACCTACTGTCATTAGAATCAAATATCTGACACATCCTGGCTACTAGTTTTAATGCAGTACGACCGATCTCGTTGAAATAGAATTTGCTCATGCAGCTAACTATGGATTGTACAAAAAAATGTCATAGTCATAAATTATTCAGAATTTCCTCATCCTTAATTTATTACTTAACTATTTCGACGAAATTCCAGAAATGGCCGCTTATTTGCAAAATCTTTCAAAAATGCTAAGACTAAACCTCTAGTTCCTTTAGACCCTCATCAACAGAAAGCTTTTCAGCTCTAAGTTTGGTTATGAAACTTCTAAATATGAAGTTTCGTCGCGATACATTTAGTAGTTTCTCCGGAATCGTCGCCACAAAAACGGGTACACACACACACATACACACACACACACACACACAGACATTTTTTTGTACCTTGGTCAAAAATGTTCAGGGGACCCAAAAAGACATATTTCCGCTAAAATCTCAATTGGCACGGTTACAATACTTTACATACTGCGTATGATAAAGTAAAAAGATTCAAGAAGAGAACGTAACAGTAACCTATGAGGACTAAAATGCAGATTTGGTGTCTAACTTTAAATTCTTTTTAGATAATCATATTGCCATTTTGAACAAAGATATGCTCAATACATTCATAAAAATCGTCAAAGATTGCGTCAAAGAAAATACCCACAGCCTCAGTAAATGTAATTACGGGAATTTTTATGTCTTACGGATGAATCCTAGACCTCCTATTTTGTACAACTTAATAAAACTTCATAAAACTGACCAAAGCATACGGCCTATTGTCACCAATAGTACCACACCTACAGAAAAATTAGCCCATTGTTTATAACAACGGACTTAAATATATCCTTCCAAATTCCGAAACATTAATACAGAGAAGCAATAACTTCCATAGACTCAAACGTCAGAAACTCGTTCGATATTAAAATCCTGTATACCAATATCCCAATCCCCGAAACCATACATAGACCAGGCAAAAGAGATTTTTCCGTGACAAAAATAGTATCAGCAAGCCGACGGTCCCAGGTCACGTGGAACAGCCCTGAGATGTATTGTGATGTGTTTTCGACTGGCAAATATCATTACTTAATTGGTTATAAACAAAAACTTCAAAAATTGTATTTTTTTTCGTTTTTCGCTTGTAAAAACTGAACCGACAGAGCAATCTTGATGGTTTCAACAGACGAATTGTAGAGAATGAAAAGACGAAAAATAATGAACCCTACACGGACCCGATCGGATTAATATTAACGGAGGAAATTCGGAAGAACCGGAAAAATCTGCGTTTTGGGGTTACTATAGATACGCGCTTCCCCGCGTCGGCCGCCTACCCCACTACTCGACAGCTTTGGAGCGCGCGGCAGATTTCGGTTAAGTTTACAAGCTTTTCCGCCTATTTCGCAACATTTTAACGCAAAATCAGAGTAGACGTTTTGTAGCACAATACTTCTCCTTTCAAAATACGTTAAAAAAATTAAAATCGGACCACCTCCGACGCATCCAGGGTCGCCGAACCATATTGTATAAAAAAAATTCAAGTCGGAAATGTGCAAAAACTAATCATCGGACAACGCCAGGGTTGTGCATACTTAAAGTACCCATCAATCGCTACTTTCTCGCGAAAAGCCTGCGTACCAACTTTGAAAATGGCGGAGTTATGAATTTTGAAAAAAACGCAGATTTTTCCGGTTCTTCCGAATTTCCTCCGTTAATATTAATCCCATCGGGTCCGTGTAGGGTGTATTTTTTTTGTCTTTTCATTCTCTACTATTCGTCTGTTGAAAGTATCAAGATTCCTCTATCGGTTCCGTTTTTACAAGCGAAAAACGAGGAAAAGAACAATTTTTTTATGTTTTTTGTTTATAACAAATTAAGTAATAATATTTGCGAGTCGAAAACACATCACAATACATCTACGGACTGTTCCACGTGACCTGGGATCGTCGGCTTGCTGATACTTTTTTGTCGCGGAAAAATCTCTATTGCCTGGTCTATACAAAATAGTTAATAATTTCCTCATAAATGAATTGCACAAACATAACAAGTTAGACTTTTTCGATATCTCTAATTTAACTGAACTACTTCGCATCATAAAAAAACACAATGTCTTTAGTTTCCAAAATAAAATATATTACTACGTGCCCGAAGGTTAACTTATTGGATCAGCTATTTCAGGCCTACTTGTGGATTTCAACGGTAATGAACTTAAAGAGCAACTTTTTTCGGAATAATACTATATAATCAGTAAACACATAACTTTCTACGGGCCGAATGTTGATGACAGTTTTAACATATAAAAAGGTACCGACCCTCACATAGCTGCACTCCACAACATACTAAATAATTTAAGTAATAGTCAATTTACTATAGAAAGAGTGAAGAATGACAGTTTAAAATTTCTTGTCCTCAACCAACAGAGTAAATTACGATATATGTATATATAGAAAATCAACAAGCGATTTACATAGTCATCCCCGAAGCAGCGTTCAATATCACATCCAATAAACAAGCAGCATACGGTTACCTATTCCACAGAGCTTCTAATGTGCTTCTAAACAGTGAACAATATAACAGAGAAATTGCCTCTATAGTTGAGATAGGCAGGGAAAATGGTTTTGACACTATGTTTGTCCAAAATATACACAATAACATGCACCGGAAGAATATAATAAATAATTTATATCCTCTCATCATTAATCATAATAAATACATAGCTGATGAATACCAAGGACCTTTATCTTATGGAAATTCAAAATGTATTAGCTAAAAATGACAAAAAGTTTTTAAAAACAAAAACAAAATAGACAGTATTATTTTCCATAACAAAGAAATGTCCAATTCAATGGACAAGAATAGTGTTTATAAAATGATATGTGGGGGTTCCGATAAAATATGCAGGGTTAGCCAAAATTACCGGAACACCTAAGAATTATCTCTGACGGTAAGAAATTAAAAAAAAATTCAAATAAAAGTTTTTTGACTTTAAATAATCCATCGTTCAAATATATTTTTAATATACAGGGTGTTCATATGTAGATTGTATATTTTTACATTTTGTAATTTTAGGACTAATTCTAAATATTTTTTTATTAAAATAATCTTTTTATATGCATCACTTTTGAGTTTTACGCAATTGATTAAAATTAGTCAAAATTACCAGAACACCTACATAACTCTCCAACCGTAAAAAATTCAAAAAACATTCAAACAAACGTTTTTGGACATTAAACAAGCTATCGTTCAAAGATATTTTTAATATACAGGATGTTCATTTTAATATGGAAATTGTTGTTCTTTTAAATCACCATGTCGCGTTGATAAGATTAGTACTAAGAAAAACAAATTTAGTGTAATTACTTGTTTCTATTAACTAAATAAACAGCGCCCTACTAATAGTGATTCGATCATACCGGCTTTGTTTTTGCTGATATTCCTCCATAGAAAAATTTAACCTAAATTGTTCCGACTTCCGAGCAGTGATTTGTAGAGTGGTATGTTGGTAACATTGTACAACATTGCAAAACTAGAATTACTAACGTCCAATATCGCCTGGCTATTGGCCGCATATGAAGCTTTGTGAATGGAACACAATGTTTTGTCTACAAAAATAAATTAAGACAGCATCCTAAAGACGCTTGAAGGTTATAAGTTGGCCGCACGTCGGCGTCTTCTATGTTGTTCGAAAGTAGTTCTAACAAGAGCATCAACATCCCCACGCAAAAATGATTTTTTGACCGAACTTATAAAAAACAACCAAACCGCTGTCGATCAGCTGTTGAACTCCCCTCTTGTGAATCATGAGTTGGAAATATATACTTACATGTATGCAAACTGGTCACAGCCGGAATACTGGTAACATCATTTCCGATCTTTGCATATAAGAGTGCAACAGTATTGGTACAAGGACCTCCCCAAACGGCAAAAAACTGCGTATGTATAGTGTCACCTCCTTGGATGAGAACGTCGTTCTCATAAATACTAAAACTGTAAGTTACGTTGCAGTTGGCATGATGTTCGTCTGCAGTCCATTGCGCTACCAGTGCTGTATCCTGGTATATCGATAATTGGAAGTCTCTTGGCTGGCCAATTGCTGAAATAGCAGAAGATCTTTAGTATTATTTACTGCGGTTATTTTACATACGTACATTCACACTGTGCGGATACCGTCCTAATCCCAAATAAACTTAGAAATATGACAGAGAGAAGGATTCCTAAAAAAGAAGTATGCTTCTAAATTCAATTATAACTTGTTTGTATGTACCAATATTGTTAATCATCTTGTGGTGTCCAAAACAATTATCAAACAACTAAATTCATTTATTTGGTATTTATAGATACTTCTCATTATAATAAAAAATATGTCAAGTGTTGAGATAAAACTAATCTGTCGTCCAAAGGCACAAATATGCCATTGGACGTCTTAAGGGGTAATGCCACTCCAGATTCTTTGAAAAATAAATTTTTTTTTGCTTAAATGATGTATTGAGATCTTAGAAATAAGGTACAATACGTTTCATATTGGAAGAAAATTTTTAAATGCTTATTTGATGAACATACGGCCAAGCATCTAGCCGAGCGTACATGCAAAAAGTTTAGCGTGAGAGGTTACAGCCTAGAGACCTATACGCTCTTATCTTATATGGAGGAATTACATGCGTGGTGTGAAATATAACATAAAATATTATAAAACACAAAGATTTTGTGGAAATATCCTCGGTACGTTCCTTGAACTGACGCTAGTCGCACAATGTTACAGCTGTCTGATGTAACGTGTGTTGTTCTTGATTAGTTGGTAAAAAATAGCAGAAATAATTAGTGACATTCTTGGAGTATATCGTGATCGAAAGGAAACAGCAGATTTTCAAATAGAACTAACATGGCAAGCATTGAATCGTTTACAACTAGAGTCGCCTCTGCCTGATAACATATCCACACCGGTAAAAAAGTAATGTCGGTTGAAAATTATTACAACGTTGGAGTGGATGACGCTTAATTATCATCTTTTGAACTTTGTTGTTGTATTTTCTGCTATTTCACAAGTTGTACTGTGTAAAACGTGCAAATCAAATGCGAAATTGGCCGAAAGTGGCAACCGTGGCTTAGGATTTCTTGTGAGAATTTTGAACAAACTTTCATTCCCGATTTGTTCAAAAATGATATGAAATGAATAGCGGAATTATCCTTGTCATGCGCATAAGAATAGGTGTAGATGTAATTGAAAAGTTTTGCACATTCAAGGACATTCCTCGTCAGATTTTTCACTCATTTTACGATAAAGTTGCTCGCACCATTTTTGTGGAAACAGAAGCATTGTCAACAAAGTATGCAGAAAGCAGCAGAAGAAGGGAGGGCTAAAAGTCAATTGAAAATCGGGTTTAATGGCCGAGTTTTATGTAAATGAATTGGAGGAAGAGCTTTTCTCTAATAAATATAAGTTCATAACAGATAAAATAATCTACTACGGCAGATATGTTGACGACATCTTCATTATTTATGATGGATATGAAGCCCAGATAAAAGCGCTTCATACCATACTCAACAATTTGGGAGTTTTACAATTTACTTTAGAGTTGGAGCATGATAACCAATTACAATTTTTGGACATCAATATAATTAAGAATTTAACTCTGGGCAGGCTTGATTTCCAAATTTATAGGAAACCTACGACCACTGATACCGTTATACCTTACGATTCATTTAACGCCATATCGAATAAGCAGGTAGCTTTCCGTTCCTTTTTTAACAGAATTTTGAATGTTTCTCTTAACAAAATTAATTACAACAATGAAATATTTAATATACTGCAAATAGGCAATAATAACGGCTACAGTGTCAATTTTTTACAAAACATATACGACAATATTCACCGGAAGAATATACTTAATCACATCTATCCTAACTACTCTACCAAGAACTCTTTTGTTTCTTTAGACTTCCAGGGACATACTTTATATGCTCTGCAACTTATTTTGAGAAGATACAACATCAACTTATCATTTAAGAGCCCACATAAATCAGGTAACATGCTTACTAATAATAAACAACCTCTCAAACTGACTTCTCGTAGTGGTGTTTATAAAATTACTTGCCCTGAACCGGGATGTAGCAAGCTCTACATAGGACAGACAGGACGCAAACTAGGTACACGCTTTAGAGAACACCTGAAAGATCAAAAATCACACGTGTTCAAACACATATTAGAGACAAATCATCAAATTGACATCAACAATCTTGCACTGATCCATGAGATCAATAAAGAGAAATAACTTAGTCTATACGAAGAACTGCAAATCACCAAACACTATCTAAAAGCACCCGACCCGCTACTTAACCAAATAATAGAGGTGAATCCAAACAGAATGTTTTTAAAACTGTTTAAAACCCGCGCTTTAACTACCTCAGTGGCGCCACTTGGTGACAACGACCGAAACCCACACTGATATTCACATTTGCCATGACGCTCCGTCCGATTTATTAAGATTGGGTATGCATTAGTCTATTTTTCGTTTAATATCGATGTATACACTGCAAATTGTTGACTGAATGATAATATTTCGCCCCATACTACTTTCAATGTTGTGTTTGTCTATTTTAGATCCTAGTTGTGAAGTAAAGTGTTTATAACCCTATTTTACCACATGACCAATTGTAATAGCGTTTTTGACGGTTAAAATCTTTTGTTATCTGTTATATTTTTAATTGTTAATCTTTATGATGAAATTTTATTGTGTCTATTTGTTTGTAGCGTGGCCTGAAGACGGGTATTTAGATGCCCGAAACATGTAGCCCCGAGAAACCAAATTAAACTATTTACAACATCGGAATATACCTTTTTTGATTTCATTATTCAATTGAAAATAGTAAAAAATAATGGCGTAACTATCTCGGACGATGGAACATAGAGAAAACATAGCTTTTCTTCTGTATGATTGGTGGCGCTTATCAGCTAGAGAAATGTTGTTGATATTCTTATAAAATCTAGATACTTACAGCAAAGCTTACATTTTGGAATAAGAAAAGGAATGCATAGATCACGTGAAAAAACTAATGGCACTCGTCCCCGCAATTTGACAAAAACCAGTTAGGGCCTCGAAGAGAAATGGAAGTTAACCCAGAAGCCTATAAATGAGCTTTCAATTTATGATGGACTCGTCATAATCATGATTCAATTGATAACATGAAGAAAATAAATCTGGGCGACACTATTATAAATTCTGACCGATGAAATGCCACCTGGTGATTTCATTTTATTTTTCTCTTTCAAGTTGCAAAGTAATTGTGGATATTGCAGCAAGTATAGCTATATGTGTTGTCAATGATGCACTATCCAGCCTTATGAAGATTATAAAGGTATTTTGTATGAGCATCTAGCCAAACTGCAATAATATCTGCGCGAAGGCTGACGCACGGCGCATCATGTTTTCAGAGCCATTCCTGACTGATGCTGCAAAACAGGCCCGTCTGCAGTCAAAATCAAACAGAAACAAACAAGAGGAGGAAAATGTTAATTTGAAAAGATAATTATATGGTCCAGGCTTCGCCGACTATAGTAAAATATAACAATTCTATACATCAAAGTTACACAATATTTTAAACGGTGTTTTCTCAAAATCGCATTTTTCAAACTGGCCGGAACGATAACTTCAACTGATCTTTGACAATTCACTTGAAATTTTATATGCCGCTTTAGAACAATATTATCTAGAGAAGTACGTTTTGTTATAAACAATTTCTAACCTAATTTTGTACCTAAAAGTGATATTTTGTGTTCAAACGTGCGCCATTTTGTTTTAAAACGGAATTTTCTAATTTCCGTACGTACTTCCCGAGATAATCTTATATAGAATCAATTATTTTTTTGCTTTTATGGCTAAGTGAAAAACTGCGTGCAAAATCTTTCCGGCCGTGCAACCCTGTCCGCCGGAAGAGGTTTCCTTTGATGTCCTCTAACGCTACTACTTTTTATTTATTTTTGCTTTTTTTAATTGTGAATATTCCTCAAAATAAGAACAATAAAGGGGCTTTAAAGAGATTTTGTAATTCATTTACTATGTTGTAAAAAATTGACCTACAAAATCGGCTATTTTTTCTCGCGCTAGAGTGGCATTACCCCTTAAAAGCTGACCAAAATAAAAATACTTCATCCAAACGTCATTCAATCAAATCCATTACCAATTTATACGTAGAATATAAAAAAAAAACAATAAGCAATCTAAACTACTTTGTTATTTATAACTTAGTTGGAAAATATGTCCTACTTATGTTTATTTTTAGTAATTTGCACTAAGGGAGGTTCAAATATCACAGGAATTAATAACCGTCGGAGTGTTTTCACATTTTTAGTTGCCATAGTGTATCCACCATTATGCATTTTAAAAGTTGACACCAGGCAACAGATGTCGATATTTAATATATCTACATTCACCGGCAAAAAGCAAACGGGTCTCCAAACTTTGTCAAACTTTGATCTCAAACTTTTGCAATCTTTTGAGCCGATTTTGATGATTATTTATATCAGCACATTGTAAATAAATTCATCAGATTTGTCACAGGATTTTTAATCTTAAGATGGCTGATTCGCTGTTGGTATGCTGACTTGTTTCTGTTATTGTAACTATCCTAGCGTCACTCATTGTGCTCTTTGTGTTTGTTAGATTCTGTAGATGCCCGTAACGTTGGGTGAAAGTACAGTGGCTATAACAAGACAGTGTGGCCATGAGAGCAAATGCCGCCATATTTGTGCCCGTTTGATTGAAACATGCATAGGTTTACAGGAAGAAAAACGATTTTTGGGTTATTTAAAGTCGTTTTCTTCAATGTGTTGCAAATATATTATCACATAAATCATTCCTGAACCTACGCCAACACATTATTATGGAAAATATAGATATATCTTCATATATACGAGTATATAAGCATAAACTATAAAGTTTAAATACATACTTCATATATATTTAACATGATTAAAATATTTTTTGTACTCTAAATCTGGTAGTTAGGGAATCATTTTTGTATAGGAATGTTACTTACCTTAAATAATAGGATTATTTCATAAAGATTAATTAAAGTGGCACCGCTGAAATAAAAATACCTTTGGAAACTTAAATTTCGAATATTTATAAATCCATAAATTTTATTGTTACATACAGATAAAGGAAGTATACAAAGAAGACCTGTTACTTTTCCAATTTGGCTAATTTACCGGATTCTCCAACTTTACTTTAGGTTTACCAATCGCCGAAGCCAAAAAGACGGATCTTTACTGTCAAAAATGTTATCTTGGTCTTTAACCCTATTAGTTACTTCCAAATGATTTTTTAAAAAAATCTCGTTTTTTGTCTTGCGATAAGATCTTGTCAAAACGATTTGGATACAAATTTTAATCAAAAACTGCAATAATATACCTAGCGTTCCATGACACCTGGCAACCCTAGAATACATGCTAATGAATATCATAATCATCACAACGAGCACGTTTTGTCTAAATTTAAAATAATTTTGATTAAATGTTTTAGAACAGAATGTGGAAAAGACAGCATGATACTTGCAAGAATATTCTTTTATTTACAAATTAAGTCAATATATCAAGGGAACAATGAGATCCCCGTCGACAATTCTCCTGAAACCTCACCATGCATCGGTGTTATTTGCATATGAAGTTCTCCTCCAGGGCACTGCGGAGCGACATTCCATCTCCATTCTGTAGCGGTCGTAGTATCCCATACAATACCAACGATTTGCACTACTTCCCATAACTCAATATAATAAAAATAAATTTTTACATTGGTCAAAACCAGCAGTTTGGTCCAGGTTGCAATGAATATGTTGTCTTCGATTCTAGCGGACAACCATTGCACGGGACCAATCCCATCAGGACTTATAAGCCACTACACATGATACAGCAATGCCTTCGACATCACCAACGATTGGCACTACAGAAACGGTTGAGTCACCTGGTAGTCACCTGGTAGTAATATTTTCATTTACTTAAAACGCAACGATTTTGATAGTCATGTTTCAGTTATTGCAATTAAATCTACTTTTCGTGCTACTGACAATGCCGTTATTTCATCCAGCTTTGTTTTCAAGCTTCTGATGTTTTGAAGAAGTGTAGTACACATTAGATTTAAAAGTTAAAGGTTATTGTAATATGGGTATCATCCTTTTTATACCCCCCCCCCACATTTAATGTGGTGGGGGTATATTGAGTTTGATACAACATTTTTAACACCTTTAAGGAGGCGTGGCAGATATAGACATATATATGGATTTGATCAGAATTGAAAACTGAATGGATTTAGCTATGTCCGTCTGTCTGTCCGTCTGTCCGTCTGTGTACACGATAACTGCCGGAATTTTGAAGTAATTGATCTGAAATTTGGTATACAAGCTTATCTCTTAAAACATAACGATATTCAGATCTATGCGCCCATCTCCACGAACAATATGAATCAAGCTTTGACGGCCATCAACGATGACCTGCATCAAATTCATGTCTGGGCAGCCTCCAACTCTCTTTCCTTGAACCCCACCAAGTGCCAGGTGCTCTTCGTTGGGGGACGTGTCGAGGATGTCGCTGCGGCCAGAAATTCAGAAGTCAGGATTCACCTCAATGGCATCAGTCTTCCAATCGTGGACGAGGCGAGAGATTTGGGGGTCATTATCGACAGTGGCCTAACCTTTGAATCCCATGTTGGCAGTATTTGCCGACGCGCATATGCCAGACTGAGGATGCTTTACCAGTTTAAATCTGTTTTTTCTACTAAACTTAAACTCAAACTTGCAGATTCCCTCGTGCTGTCCGGTTTGGAGTATGCGGATGTCGTTTATGGGCCGTTCCTAACCCAGGCCAGCAGTCGCCGCCTGCAAAGCGTCCAATACAGCTGCATGTCATTTGCTGTGGGTTGTCCTCGACGTCAGCATATGTCTGGGATTCTGCGGGATCATGGCTGGCTCCGGATGGGTGAACGTCGCTTCCTGCACTACGTTGGCGTTGTGCGATTGGCAGTGGCCCAGGGTCTTCCACCTTACTTGGCCGAAAGAATCCAACTTCGTAACGCCGCCCACGACAGAGATCTTCGACACGTGTCTACCATGGCATCTGTACCGGAGCATCGCCTGTCCTCTTTCAGAAGATCATTCACATACCTTGCCTCATATATTATTAACTCTGTCCTGAATACGATGGGATTCACTAGTCATTCGGTAATGATGAGGTCACTCAAACGTGATCTCCTCAATCAATCTTTACACCTTGAAGATATGTTTTAATTTAATTTCAATTTCATGAAGGGTAGTATTTTAAATCACTATTTAGTGTTATACTCACCTTTTGTACCTTAGTATACAATAAACTTTATTTATTTATTTATTTATTTATAAGGACAAGTTCTTGAATAGGCAAAATCGGTTCACTTGATTTGTGTTTTTTTTTTTGCTTTTTTTAAATATTTTACCGTGGGGAGTTTTTTAACTTCAGCATAGCTGAAGATAATTTTCTTACTAGTTATTCATTTTTTTTGTTTGTTTAGGCATTTTGTTTTAAATTATCTTCACGACGGCAAATTTGAGTAAAGATTTCTGCAGTTGGAAATTGAGGTGTCGGCTATAGAAAAGAGCATATACAGGGTCCCGCACGACGAGCTGCCATTAGAAGTATATGGAGAACGAAATGAAATCAGAGATTGAAAATTCAAGACCTTATATTGTTGGACACGATCGCCTCAACTAAAATATTTTCAGTTTTCGGTTACTTCCGGTTACACCGGAAATGATGTCAACTTTTATTTTTCAAATGGAACACCCTGTAATTTATTGCATTTTTGAAATCTTCATTAAATTTTAGATCAATTTTATGTTGCATTCCTTATACCTAACATGTGTCATTTTTGAGATATTCATTTTTTTCATTAAAAAATGACAGCTGCACGGCTACTTTCAATTACTTATAAATTATCCCCTGTGAACGTTGGAAGAAACTTATCCCAAAAAATTGTTGTGGAGGTAACATATTATCGACACATCGGTAAAATTCTTCTTAAAGTTATACAGTGTTCAAGTTATAAGATCAAAGTTGGATTCGAGAAAACTACTAAAAGTCGATTTTTTCAAATGGCAACCCCTAACATATGAATACATTTCTCAATTCTATGGAAAATTTTAGATCAACTTTGTGCACAATGTCCTATACCTGAAATGTACTTGTACCTACTGAAATCGATTTTTAAAGATTACAGTAGAAATTGCAAACATTGCCAAATCGAGATTGCGTTTGAAAACAAGTGTGCAATTTGGAATAAACAGAACTTTATTAAACAAGTCTTTTAGGTCATTTTTCATTATACATAATTAATTTAGTATTTATAAAATTATAAGCCTACAATAAGACAATATTAAAAATAAAACAAAATCGTAAAGTAAATTAAAAAAATAACTTCTTAATTATATTTCAGTAACTGTTAAAAAAACGCAATTTTCCACTAAACATGCTTCAGTTCTTTTGAAGTGTAGTTTTGGTGGCGTCCCTGATAGAGTTACCACTTTACCCATTGAAAGCAGCTCGAACTCTGTCTTTCAAGTTCTCCTTATCAGTTATTGGGTCCTCAATAATTCGGTGGTTGCAAATGGACTGTGCTCCAGCGCACACAACTGTTGCAGTAAGAGGCTTGCTTAACGAGATGTTCGACGATCGGTGGATTGTGCTTAATAGGCCATACAAATATCCACCGCGTTCCCCCGACTTGACGCCAATGGATTTTTTCATTTGGGGAGCTATTAAAGACGTAGTTTATGAGGACCCAATAATTGATAAAGAGAACATGAAATAGTTTGAGCTGCTTTCAATGGGTTATGTGCCAACTCAATCAGGGACGTCACCAACAATAATATGTTAAAAAGAACTGAAGCATGTTTAGCGGAAAACGACAACGTTTTTGAACAGTTACTGAAATAGATTAAGCAGTTTTTTAAAAGTTACTTTACGATTTTGTTTTATTGTAAGAATAATAATAATAAATGCTTTATTGGCCAGAAGGAAAATAAAAAAAAAACATACAATTGCACAAATAGTACATTACAGGCCAAAGGTGTTGCCTTCACAGGAGTTAGGCAACCAACAATTAGTGGGCTTATAATTTTATAAATACTAAATTATTTATAATGAAAAATGACCTAAAAAACTTGTTTAATAAAGTTCTGTTTATTCCAAATTGTTCAGTTGTTTTCAACGCAATCTAGATTTGGCATTGTTTGCAATTTCTACTGTAATCTTTAAAAATCGATTTCCATAGAAATGAGAAATGTATACATATTTGAAAAAATCGAATTTTAGTACTTTTCTCGAATTCAACTTTGATCTTATAATTTGAGCAGCCTGTATAACTTTTTTTTGAAGAATTCTACCGGTGTGTCGATAATACGTTACCTGCACAACAATTTTGCCGGATAACTTTTTTCCAGCGGTCACAGGGGACAATTTATTATAAGTAGTTGAAAGTAACCGTGCAGCTGTCATTTTTTAATGAAAAGAATGAATATCATGAATATCTCAAAAATGACGCATGATAGGTATAGGGATTGTAACATAAAATTAATCTAAAATTTAATGAAGATTTAAAAAATGCGATAAAATACAGGGTATTCCATTTGAAATATAAAAGTTGACACCATTTCCGGTGTAACCGGAAGTAACCGAAAACTCAAAATATTTTAGTTGAGACGATCGTGTCCAACAATATAACCCCACAAATTTTCAATCTCTCATTTCATTTGGTTCTCCATAGACTTCTAATGGCAGCTCGCCGTGGGAGACCCTGTATATCGCATGAGACCTGTCTTGAAGCATCTGCTTGGCTAAACGGAAAAACCGCACACAGTCACTTAAGAGTTTTGTCTCACCAAATATTCGTCCCATGATTGTTTTCGTTTTTCAACAGTAACTCACATTATTATTCGGAAAATTGTCTTTGTTGTGTGCTGTACGTTGTCTGTTTGTAATTGATAGTGGCAGGCAGCGAACGCATATACACGTGTTTATTCACTTCCACTTTCGAATTTAATCCCAACTTCGACCATTTTAAAAATGAGTTAAAAAAATCACGTTGTTTGAACATTAATCTAACTGGGAAGCTGGTTAATCGACGGTGAGATATATAAGGACAAAGGTATTTGTCGGGAAATTCCGTCATACGAAGATCGAAGAAGCAACCGTAGACACGTGTTTCGGACTATTAGTCCTCATCAGTACGGTATAGCCAAGGAGCAAGATGGATACTCAATGGAAAAAACACTCAAATGGAGACTTAAAGGGGGTGACCAATGTCGCCAATTTGGTGCTTCAGTCCCAACATCTTCAGGATTCGAAGACAAGAAGTGAGGTCGCGCCGGAGGTGACTGGTACACCCCAGGTACACCATAGCCCATGGAAATTAAGAGGAAAGCTGGTTAATCGACGGTGAGATATATAAGGAGAAAGGTATTTGTCGGGAAATTCCGTCATACGAAGATCGAAGAAGCAACCGTAGACACGTGTTTCGGACTATTAGTCCTCATCAGTACGGTATAGCCAAGGAGCAAGATGGACACTCAATGAAAAGAAAACACTCAAATGGAGACCTAAAGCGGGTGACCAATGTCGCCAATTTCGTGCTTCAGTCCCAACATCTTTAGAATTCGAAGACAAGAAGTGACGTCGCGCCGGAGGTGACTGGTACACCCCAGGTACACCATAGCCCATGGAAATTAAGAGGAAAGCTGGTTAATCGACGGTGAGATATATAAGGAGAAAGGTTATTGTCGTTCAATTCCGTCATACGAAGATCGAAGAAGCAACCGTAGACACGTGTTTCGGACTATTAGTCCTCATCAGTACGGTATAGCCAAGGAGCAAGATGGACACTCAATGGAAAAAAAACACTCAAATGGAGACCTAAAGGGGGTGACCAATGTCGCCAATTTGGTGCTTCAGTCCCAACATCTTCAGAATTCGAAGACAAGAAGTGACGTCGCGCCGGAGGTTATGGTGTACCCCAGGTACACCATAACCCATGGAATTTAAGAGAAAAGCTGGTTAATCGACGGTGAAATATATAACCATCTAACCAGCTTATATTAACCAGCTTTCCTCTTAATTTCCATGGGCAATGGTGTACCTGGGGTGTACCAGTCACCTCCGGCGCAACGTCACTTCTTATTTTCGAATCCTGAAGATGTTGGGTCTGAAGCACCAAATTGGCGACATTGGTCACCGCCTTTAGGTCTCCATTTGAGTGTTTTTTCCATTGAGTGTCCATTTTGCTCATTGGCTATACCCGTACTGATGAGGACTAATAGTCCGAAACACGTGTCTACGGTTGCTTCTTCGATCTTCGTATGATCGATCTTCGATCTTCGGAATTGCTCGACAAATACCTTTCTCCTTATTAATCTAACAATACGTCAGCAAAAGTTGATAATGGCCTACAAGATCTTGTCAAAAAAAGTGGTCCACGACACCTGGCAACCCTAGTATACTTGCTAATGAATATCATAATCATCACAACAAGCACATTTTGTATAAATTTTAAATAATTTAGTTTAAATGTTTTAGAACAGAATGTGGAAAAGATATTTTATTTACAATTAAGTCAATATATCAAGGGCACAATGATATCCCCGTCGACAATTCTCCTGAAACATCACCATGCATCGGTGTTATTTGCATATGCAGTTCTCCTCCAGGGCACTGCGGAGCGACATTCCATCTCCATTCTGTAGCGGTCGTAGTATCCCATATAATACCAACGACTTGCACTACTTCCCATAATTCAATATAATAAAATAAATTTTTACATTGCTCAAAACCAGCAGGTCTGGTCCAGGTTGCAATAAATATGTTGTCTTCGATTCTAGCGGACAACCATTGCACGGGACCAATCCCATCAGGACTTATCGCCACTACAGATGATACAGCAATGCCTTCGACATCACCAACGATTGGCACTACAGAAACGGTTGAGTCACAATATTCTAACAGAGGCAATGTGAGCTCTGTCCCTTCGAGGATAATGGGCGTATTATCATCAATAGTTACTTTGTATGTTATGATGCATCCGGAAAAACCTGTCGGTGGAGCCCATTGCACCAATACATCGACACTCGCCTCATTACGAATGGGTGTTATCGTTAAATCTTTGGCCCCAGCGAATCCAGCACGCAGGCCTGAAATAACATCATAAATAATAATAAAGTTTACTTTAAAGGTGACGAGGGAATTAATAATACAGTCATCGTTGAGTATCAAGCAAGGTAATGGTTGATTTTGAGACACTTAAGTCTGACAGCAGCAAAAGGCCTTTTCTCATCATAACTCAATTAAATCTCAATGTTTTTGGATTATTACTGCTTTGTTGCAATTCGTATTTATATATGTACTAATTTGTTGTTCGAAAGTTCTGCGATATTTGTCTTCAATCATGTCGCGAAGAGAATAAGGCAAATAACACAGAAAACATAATATTACACCATTACCCGGATTAAAACGATTCAACAAACGATTAAAAAGATTCACCAAAAAGAACGTAACAGTAATCTATGGGAATTACAATGCAGGTTTGGTGTTTAAATTCTTTTTAGATAATCATATTTCCATTTTGAACAAAGATTTGCTCCATAAATTCTTAGAAACCGAAAAATAATGCGTTAAAGAAAATACCCACACCGCCCCAGACCGCCTATTTTTACAGCGTAATAATACTTCATAAAGCTGACAAAACCATACGGCCTATTGTCACCAGTTGTAGTGCTACACCTACAGGAAAATTAACCCAATGTTTACAGCAAATAATCCAGCACGTGTGGCAATTAAATTTTAAGTAGGTAGTTGTTAAGTGTAGTACTAAATAAGCATTATTATTATTAATATTATTGTTATTACCTCACTAATTTCAAAGATTCCTTACCTTATCTATAGCAAATGAGCTATAGTCGAATCACTATTAGTAGAGTTCTGAGAAAGATAGACAGTATGGTATATCTCTATATGTCAGGGAGAGATACAGAGATATATTCTCAGCGATCTACTAATAGTGATTCGACCATACCGGCTTTTTTTTTTGATATTTCTCCATAGAAAAACGTTCAAGCCATAGCGCTAGTGAATGGAACACAACGTTAAGGGGCTGGTTCAGCCTAACTTCAGGACTGTTCTAGTGGGCCCCTATTTGTCCAATTATTCAAACTGTTTATTGCTCGTGTGGGTTTATTATTGAATAATGATAATGTTATGAGATTACAACTCTTCTTATATCCATGCCCAATTTTAAACAAATACTGCTCAAAATAGACGTATAATTAGATGTCGTGATTTCAGGAATAACAATTCAATTATGTTTTTTGTGTCAAGTCCTCCGTAGTTTCACTTTACGTCAATGTAATATTTGTGAAAATTCCAATAAATAAAAAGAAATAAAACCACACCTTTGAAAAATCGGCGTCGTATTTTCGCAATTTTACCATCCATGTTCGGGGCTGGACAGTGTGGCCATCTACGATGTTGTCGAGAACTAGACGTCATTAGACGAAGATAGTAATCTATCTACCATATACCACAAAAAAGGCTGTAACTCGCTAAAATTCACATTTATATTTACTGGGACAGATTTCGAAAGCTCGAACCTACAAATCAGATATAATCTGAAAATGTAGAAAACTTGGGAACACTGCACAAAGAAGTATTCTATTCAAAATTAGGAGATTACATAAAAATTCTACTATTATATCAGACATCAATCAGTTTTGTGCCTAAAGAAGTATACTGTTATGTTATTAAAAACTACATGGCATTTGTTAGGTTAGCTAGCAGAATATACATATAAACAGTGCTGTTTTATCCATTCTACTACCAGAGAATTCAAGCTCCAAGTATGGTATGATGCAGAAGCTCATTACGGGTTTTGTAATTGGATTCAAATGACATTACGAGGAATCAAAATCCTTACGTACTATTTTGTTGATCAAAGAGGATTTCTAGACAAGAGATGTGATTACTAATTTTCATAATTTCCATGAACTGACAATAAAATTATCGAGGTATGCTGAAGATTACCGATTTTTTATCAATTTTTTTGGTAATATCACTGGAAGACGTCTATAATATTATTACATGAGAAATGTATAATGGGACATAGTGGACTTGTCAACCACTGACTCCAGATGTTTTTCTTTCTTCTCAAGTGCAAAGTGTATGGAGAATTATGTTTAAGACAACCAACCGCAGATAGTATTGGAATTTGCCCCGAAGAACCGAACAAACATTATGACCCATATGCGTGTGGACTGATGATAGCGAGGATCAACATTTTTGTGATTTTGATGTTATAATATAATATTAATAAAGCTATATACTATATAATATTATAAAGTTTATGTTGTCTAATTGTCTTTCCAATAAATAATATATGAGTTACAAATTGGTAAATAAAGAATAACTTATTAAGTGTTTTGTTTTTCTTATACGTCATCAGATCCCTGTGCTGTTGATGTACATACGTATGTAATATCGACCCATGAAACAAAGACTATCGTAACTACATTTAGTTTATTAGTTAATTACGATAGTCTTCGTTGCATGGGTCAATATGTATATTTCTGTTTTTCAGTAGCTAGGCATAAGTGTATTACCGGCTGAGAAATGTGTGCATAATCTATCGTACCGAGAGTAATTAATCTCTGACCAAAGGTATTGGTACGAGGTTTGTTTTTTAGGAGGTATAAATGTATATGGGCACATAATCTCAATACAGTTTCAAATATTCCACATATTCATAGTACTTGTGCGTGTATTCATAGTACGTGTTTTTGCAGATATCACTTCATAAACCGTAGACAAATGTTGAAGTTATTTAACGTATAAATATATGATAAATATCTCAAATTCTCAACACTTTTATGTCACGGTTATGTCAACAATTTATCACAGTAATTTTTAGAGTTACCATGTTATGTTGGTAAGCGTTGTAAAGAATCACAAGACAGCCTGATTACGTGTGCAAAAATAAATTAATACAGCGTTAAAGACGTTAGATCATATAATGTTGACAGCACGTCGGCGAAGTCTATCTTGTTCCAAAAGAGCTTTAGCGAAAACGTCGACATCACCACGCAAAGACCAATTCTCGACTGATTTTTCTAAACTTATCAAAAACAGCCAAGCCTCTGTCGATCAGCTGTTGGACCCCCCTCTTAACGTCTGCAAAAATAAATTGAAACAGCGTCCTAAAAACGCTAGAACGTTACGTGCTGGCCGCACGTCTACGTATTCTATGTTGTTCAAAAGTAGTTCTAGCAGAGAAAAATAAATTTTTCAACATCCCCACGGAAAAATGAATTTTTCACCTAACTTATCAAAAGCAGCCAATCGATAAGCTGTTGAACTCCCCTTTTGAGAATCAAGTATGGAGTTGGAAATACTTACAGGTGTGCAAACTGGTCACAGCCGGAATACTGGTAACATCATTTCCGATCTTTGCATATAAGAGTGCTACAGTATTGGTACAAGGACCTCCCCAAATGGCAAAAAACTGCGTATGTATAGTGTCACCGCCTTGCGTTTGAACGCCGTTCTCAAAAATGCTAAAACTGTAAGTTACGTTGCAGTTGTCATGATTTTCGTCTGCAGTCCATTGCGCTACCAGTGCTGTATCTTGATATATCGATAATTGGAAGTCTCTTGGCTGGCCGATGGCTGAAATAGCAGAAGATTTTTAGAATTCTTTAATGTAGTTACTTTACATACGTACATTCGCACTGTGCGGATACCGTCGTAATCCCAAATAAGCTTAGAAATATGACAGATAGAAGGATACCTAAAAAAGATGTATTATTCTAATTTCAATTATGTAACTTGTTTATACGTACCAATATTGTTAATCATATTGTGGTATCCAAATCAATACTCAAACAGCAAGTAAATTCATTTATTGGATATTGATAGATTATATTATATCTCATTATAATAAAAAATAGTTCAAGTGTTGAGATAAAACTAATCTGTAGCCCAACGGCAAAAAAGTGCCTTTGGACATCACAAAAGCTGACCAAAACAAAAATAAGTCATCAAAACGACACAAATCCACTTCATTTATTAAGATAAGGCACCAATTCAAACGCAGAACACAAAAAAATAAGCAATCTAAACTACTTTCGTATTTATAATTTAGTTGGAAAATTGGTTCTACTTATGTTTGTTAATTACAACGTATTTGCACTAGGGGAGGCTCATATATCACAGGAACCAATGAACGTCGGAGTGTTTTCACATTTTTAGTTGCCATATTGGATCAACCATTATGAATTTTAAAAGTTGACATCAGATAACAGAAGTACATTTAATATATTTACACTAATCTGCAAAAAAAGCGGGGCACCTAAAGTTTTGCCAAATTTTGATGTTCCACTTTTGCAATCTTTTACCGATTTTGATGATTACATCATACCAACCCACATGATTTTTTGGTGATCGAAGTTCATGACACCCTATGGAGTAACTAAGGAACTCGGACAGGTTCTGATTTAGCCCGCTAAAAAGCTATAATTCCCAATATCTTGCTTTTGGATTAAATCCAATATCTGAATGTTCGTAAAAGATACACAGTTACAAACAAAACTGTGCAATTTTAGCAAAGTTAGCTTTGAAATTCAATCGGTTGCAATGTTTGACCGATTTTCATGAATTGGTGGCCAACTTCTCTTGTACTTCGTTCTATATCCATTTCCATGCTCAACATTTAGCTTTTTATTCATCCCAATTTATAAATATTTGTTAAAGATACAGTTACGAGTAAAAATTTGCAATTTTGTCATTATTCAATAATCTTTTACAGATTTTAATCATTTTTCCCCGCACTGTAAAGATATTCATCAAAATTATAACACGCCTCTAAAATTAAAAAAGATACGAATCTTACAGCTTATTATACCGGGAAAGCAAATGATGTTTTTGTGGTCTAAGTTTGAGACACTCTATGGTGTAACGAAGGAACAGTGCTTTGATTCTCTTGCACTCTATAACACAGACACTTTGTTTCCCAACATGTTTCAGTTATGTGACATCATTTTTTTCTGTACCTTTATGACGTAAATCCAAAAAGATATATATATATATATATATATATATATATATATATATATATATATATATATAAGGAGAGAGGTATTTGTCGGGCAATTCCGTCATACGAAGAGCGAAGATCGAAGAAGCAACCGTATACACGTGTTTCGGACTATTAGTCCTCGTCAGTACGGTATAGCCAAGGAGCAAGATGGACACTCAATGGAAAAACACTCAAATGGTTCCCTACAGGGGGTGACCACATGTCGCCATGTTCCCTGTAGGGAACCATTTGAGTGTTTTTCCATTGAGTGTCCATCTTGCTCCTTGGCTATACCGTACTGATGAGGACTAATAGTCCGAAACACGTGTATACGGTTGCTTCTTCGATCTTCGATCTTCGTATGACGGAATTGCCCGACAAATACCTCTCTCCTTTTATCTTACCGTCGATTAACCAGCT
Organism: Aphodius sticticus; assembly: GCA_963966075.1. NCBI lineage: Eukaryota > Metazoa > Arthropoda > Insecta > Coleoptera > Scarabaeidae > Aphodius > Aphodius sticticus. The sequence goes on along the minus strand of OZ014512.1, from coordinate 2,085,851 downwards.
TTCCTATATATATATATATATGACGGAATTGCCCGACAAATACCTTTCTCCTTTATATATATATATATATATATATATATGTTACGGTCATAGTGATAAATAGGTTATGATTAATAATTACCGGTTATTATTAATAATAGCCAAGTGGCGAGGTTAAAGTGAAGAATTTATCACACGAACCGGCTATTATTAATAATTTCCAGCATGCTGTGGTCAATGTGATATATTTCAATTCGATATTGCATTAAGGTGATGCTACAATATAATCCTCAGATTTGGAATTCTGTTAGTATCTACATAATCGCCACACAACGAATCTATTCACTGGGTTTTCAGTGTTGGGCCTTTAGTGACGTTAGTCCTGACTAACTTATTTACTTACTACTCATGACTAAAATAAGGAAGGTTATCAAAACGAGACTAAAAGATGCCAATCCATACTAATTGCATGCACGAGTGTGTAACTCTTTGGGTCATGCTTATTTGCGCAATTCTTAAAACTTAAGTAAGTAATAAATTAGAAACTCGGTTTGTATTATTCTGCCAGTGCATACGTACATAGTGCTTCTGTATTTTGCTATTCGTGGCAAGAAAAATTATTTTTATTTATAACTTATTATTGATTATCTTTTTAAAACAAAACTTTAAAAAATGTTTTATATTTAATTTTGAGTACAAAAGTCCTTCTTGACCTTTTAGTGGTAGTACAACAATTACACCATTTATATTGTAAAAATAAAGCAAGATAAAGTTTGTAGCAATAGGAGGTCATTGTTTTGTTCACAAATGTGAACTGTACCTGTATTTTATTTTTATTTTATTATTTACTATGAATATTGTTTATTTTTGATTTGTAAGTGCACAAATGTGATACAAATTTTATTTGAAAGAATATATTTTATTTTTAAACTGATTTCTGGACTTGAGAATTATTGTGTTTTTGTTATTGTTATATTTTTTCATCTATCTAAATAAATAATGTATTTAAAAGCTTTTTTTGTTTGTGATAAACACTTTTATAATAACCGCCTTATAAAACTGACTATATCCGTCAGATATTAGATATGCTTACGGTAGGTAATATACAACCTAATGTAGGGAAGATTGGGGCAAGTTGTTACAATGTTTAATCTTTTATTTATAAAATAGTACTTTATTGTCAAACACCAAAAGTAAAAATGCTGTGTTAGGAACAGAACCATATAAAAACGTTTGCATCATTTGTGCGGTGCAATTTATGTAAAAACATCTATGTAAACTATGCTCGCCTATTCTTGCATATATTTGCATGAAAATACAATATTGAAAAAATTAATATTGAATGCGCAAAATTTCAAGATAATTGGGATTTGAGAATTTACTTAATAAATTGTAATTGTACATTTACAAAAAAACTACCCACACGCATTAAATATAAAATGGGTGTTATTGATAATAAAAATGTTAACTTTTTTTAACACTCTGTATAAAATCTTCTTTTTATGTTTTCGTCATTGAGCCGTCCTTGGGTGTATACCAAATATCATTACCAATTATATCCAGTAGTTTCTACAAGGGAGACAAAAGAAAACATTCTGTATTATCAATGTTTTGTATGATTCGTAATTTTGGTCATTGGGCTAGCCGTACGTTTTTATCACTTTTACCGTGCCCGTTATGAAATTATTAATAATAGCCGGTCCATGTGATTATTTAAGTGTTTCTAATCACATTGACCAAATGATGCGGTTATTATTAATAATAGCCGGTAATTATTAATACAAACCACATTTATCACTTTAACCGTAACATATATACGTATTTGTCGAAGTTCTCCAGATGACCCTCTTCAACAAAACAAGAGCTTACGGGAAAAAGCGTCTCGTAACATCATAGCGTCTCGTAACACATCTTAACATTGTAACATTGAAACTCAGCAAAAAAAAGCCTAAAGCTTGAATTACGTTATACTATTTTCAACTACGTTTTAAAACTAGACGCACAAACCTACACTTAGATAATTGGGAGAGAAATTAGGTCCGGTCCTAGTTGGTAAGCTAGCTTCTAATGTGAAAACTTTGATGGATTTTTTTTTCTGAATTACATTATCCAAGTTTATACATGCGCGTATAGTTTTGAAACTTGGACAGAAACACTTACTATAGGTTGCAAAAATATTGAGCCCTGTGTTTGGAGGCTTGTAACTCTGCAACGACTCAACAAAAAACAATCAAATAAAGTGTGTTATACTCCTTAATTATTTTTCCATACCACGAGTGACTATCAAAACTTTCTGCCCATAGGTTTGGACAGAAGCGCGAGAGAAGTGTAAAAATGTACCCTATTTTAGCCGTTTTTTTCTATAAATGCTGATCTTTAAATTTTTTTTTCTCCTAAACCGCTTGCCCAAAAAAAATCATACTTACACAGAGTTTAACTCTAGTCTCTTGTTTCCTAATTTTCCTTGCAATAAATACTATACACAAGATTTTCATGAATGCGGATATCTCGGCAACGAGTATTACCACAACGCGACAGGAACGCAAACAATCGCAAAATTTTGTTTAATGAGACTATTGAAATAGAAACACATTTCAGATGTTCATTAATTTTATAATGCGATATAAATATGCAATATAATTTTGGTATACCGCGCAAGTACGTCACGGAGTCGAACGTAGAGTCACCGCCTCGTTTCGAGGTCGGCTTACAACCTGCACCGCAGGCCCGTACTTAGAATTAAAACAAACAAGCTGCATATTTATTAATGTAAACAGAATTGAAGTTGCAGGTTAGAAATGGTGGACTGTTTGTTTAATGAAAGAATAGTTTGCAAGTGTCAGCGAACAGCTATGAACATGTTTTTTAACGCATTTTGAATTAACAGCAGCAATCAAACTTAATATTATCAGGTAGCAGCAAACAAATAAAAAAACAAAACAAATTATTTTTTTTCAAACCCCAATAATATGCATGACAGGTTGAGTTTGGGTAAAATCAAAATTATATAAATACATAAATATTCCATTGATAACTAATTTCTTGAATAAAGTTTCTTGAGTAACTGCGTTGCGTGCGTACGTGTTCTGCAAGTCTTCAGCAAAAATGCTGAAGTATTATTCCAAGGAAGTAAAACAATTAATTATTATCGATGTCAGGAATTTCTTTCTCAATTAACTATAGCACAGCTGCTGTATCTGTTAAAAATCACCATCAAGAGAAGGTACTTCTATTATATTTTATAGCATAAAAAATCAGACGCAATGCAGTAAAATTATAGTGGTTACCTGTAGCACATTGCGAGTTTAATGCAATTGAATTAATCTGGGCTTACGTAAAAAATAAACTGCAAAAAGCCACAAAACATTTAAAATTAAAGATATGTTAAATTTATGCCGAAGCACTGTATCAAAAGAGATATGGCAAGATTGTGTTGCATAATATCATCAACAACTGATTTTCCGCAGAAATAATATTGCGGAGTAATAATAAATCATAAAACAGAATAAGTATACAATTCCACAAATAAAGAAAAAAATCTGATGTGGCCAGGCACATGACTTTATCATGCTATATATAAAATTAATAATTTAGCTGCATGAGATTCTATATGATCGAGATCGCCTATGTCTGCATTAAAATAAAACTAGTAGAACTAGACAGATATTATGTCGATTAAGCTGCGTTCGGATATTGTACACCGTTGACACCGGGTACACCGTTCAAATGACACTTACGTGTTATTGGGTGTAAAAAGTGACGGTGTACAATATCCGAACGCAGCTTATATTGACAGTAGGTGTTGTCAAAATCATGTCAAAACATTAGCCTGACATTACCTTCTGTCATTAGAATCATAATTTCTGACATATCCTGGCTACTTGTTTAAATGCAGTAGGACCGATCTCGATGAAATAGAATTTGCTCATGCAACTATACTATTGTACCAACAAATGTCATAGTCATAAATTATTCAGAATTTCCTCATCTTTAATTTATTATTTAACTATTTCGACGAAATTCCAGAATTGGCGGCTTATTTGCAAATTCTTTAAAAAATGCTGAGAATAAACCTCCAGTTCCTTTGGACCCTTTTCAACAGAAAGCTTTTCAGCTCTAAGTTTGGTTATGAAACTTTAAAATACGAAGTTTCGTCCCGATACCTTTAGTAGTTTCTCCGGAATCGTCGTCACAAAAAACGGGTACACACACACACACACACACACACACACACACACACACACACACACACACACACACACACACACACACACACACACACACACACAGACATTTTTTTTGTACCTTGGGCAAAAATGTTCAGGGGACCCATAAAGACATATTTCCGCTAAAATCTCAAAAAATTTTTTTGGCACGATTACAATACTTTACATACTGCGTATGATAAAGTAAAAATCACGTATGCTATTTCAAAAAATAAAACCGAACGAGAAAATGACAAAAATATTGAATACGGTCCTGAGAGTTGATCGTTTGAAATCGTCGCGCGAAAGCCAAGCATCGCTTCCCGCCCGTAATCCCCTTTCCCGAGGGGAACCGTCCTGCGCACAGAATCGATTACATTCATTTCACTCTTAAAAATTGACAAATAACTTTAATATTATTAGACCGGACTTTAGGACACAATTTAGGACACCATTGGCGTGCCGCACATATTTTCAGTGGGGTATTTTTTATCAACTATCCTGCCGTATTAGCACAGATATGTAGGATTGGTGTCGCATCTTTTCAGATAGAAAAATAAAATAATTTTTTTTAAATTCTTTGTCGGCGGTAGAAAATCACGTACCTATGTAGATTTCGAAACACACACGATTTTTGCCTGTACAATGGAACCGCAAAACGTTTCTAAATAGACATATTATGTAGGTACTATCGTCAGCAAAAAAAAAACGGGGTCAGCAAAGTGAAATTAGGCACTTATATTCTGAACAATTTTAGTTGTGTAACTTACTTTGTCCGTATTTGTTTACCTATTAAGTCTAAACTTCGACAGTATCTGTCAACCTACAAACTTGATCCGGTTTCAACAATTTTATTCTTCGCGGTATTTTACACTTAATTCAGTAGAAATTTCTCGAATGCTGATTCCATCATGCAGTCGAATTTGAATTATTGCCTTCTGAAATTTATTCAATTACGGCATTTTTATTTCTTACGTCAAAATTCAAGATGACATTAATATGACATGACAAACATACTGATATGACATTACAAAGCCCAGTTTAATTAGTACAAATTTTGTACTAAGAGCGAGTGTTCCCGTTTTTTATGCTCTCACGATAGTACAGGATATTGGAAACGTCGAATATATTTTAAGAGTATTTTTACTTTATCATACGCAGTATGTAAAGTATTGTAATCGTGCCAAAAAAGATTTTTGAGATTTTTGACCAAGGTACAAAAAAATGTCTGTGTGTGTATGTGTGTGTGTATGTGTGTGTGTGTGTACCCGTTTTTGTGGCGACGATTCCGGAGAAACTACTAAAGGTATCGGGACGAAACTTCATATTTAGAAGTTTCATAACCAAACAGAGCTGCAAAGCTTTCTGTTGAAAAGGGTCCAAAGGAACTAGTGGTTTACTCTTAGCATTTCTCGAAGATTTTGTAAATGAGCCGCTATTTGTGTAATGTCGTCAAAATAGTTAAATAATAAATTAAAGGAGAGGAAGTTTTCTATAATTTATGTATATGACATTTTTTGGTAGAATTTATAGTTTAGCTGCATGAGCAAATTCTATTTCATCAAGATCGGTCGTACTGCATCAAAACTAGTAGCCAGGATATGTCAGATTTTTTTATTCTAATGACAGTAGCTAGTGTCAAACGCTAATGTTTTGAAAATACTACTGTCAATATAGGCTGCGTTCGGACATTGAACACCATCACTTTTTACACCCAATAACACGTGTCATTTGGACGGTGCACCCGGTGTCAACGGACTACAACATCCGAACGCAGCTTTAATCGAGATAACTGTCTAGTTCTACTAGTTTTATTTTAATGCAGACATAGCCGATCTCGATCAAATTGAATCTCATGCAGCTAAACTATTAATTTTATATGTAGTATGATAAAGTCATGTGCCTGGCCACATCAGATATTTTTGTGAAAAAATGTTCTACGCTAGTAAAATATTATTCGACGTTTATAATACCGACCGTAAATATTTCATTTTAAAACAATAGTATAACAAAATACTGCCGTACAGGCAACCGAAAATACAAATTGTACTGTGATATTGAATTGTTGAAGATACGACACTCTGTAGTAGTATTCTCGTAATCCGATATTTCCCAGTTGATATTTATTTATAATTAATAGGAAAGAATACACTTACCGATTATTTTACTATCCACTATCGTATTTTTTTTCACGACGAACTCAGGACCTATAAGCTAATTAACACAGGGTTAAATATTGAGTTATTTATTGCGTAACGCTTCTTTAACACTCACGAGAAGTGTGTTACAATGGTATTTCATTTATTTTATAAGAAATACTAAATATTAATAAATGTGTTTATAATACTATTGAAAATTTGAAACCCCCAGCAATTTCGCAGGCAACGCCAATGAACCGTCTCGAAGCGTAAACAAGCCCAAACCACTAGATGGACCAGTTTTCACACTTGACTTGAATCAACGACTGAGACGTTGAGGTATCGGTTGGTGTGTTGTAATATAATATAATATCGTAGGTTCCCGTATCATGAACAGAGCGGTCAGACTACTAACGTTGTATGCGTACTGTTTTGCCTGAGTCGTTGTCCGCCGCTTACCTCTCCAAAAGCCTGAATTTTAGAGTACTTTTTTGTGCATGTCCGGTCTCTAGACTTACATCAATGGATGAGTATCACAATAAATAAGGATTGCTTACGTGCTAACTGCGTTGTCCTGCTATGGTTCGTTTTTGAGATATCCGCACCCATAAAAACCTCGCTTACAGGCTTTATTACATACAAAATCAAGAAAATAGAAACTCCAATCTGTCGAAGAGACTCTAAGTGTAGGCTGACAAAAAATTAGTTTCTTTTCTTATGTGGTTTACGAGAAAAAAATCGGAAACTCAAGCATAATTTTAAAACCGCAAAAATCGGATACCTTTTTCTACTTCTCTCGCGTTCGTGGCCAAACCGATGGGCAGATAGTCACTCTTGTAATGTAGAAATGATTCATAAGTATAACGCACTATCTATCTATCTTTTTTTTTGTCAGCCGTTTCAGAGTTACGGGCCTTCAAACACTGGGCTTAATACTTTTGCAACCGATAGTAGTCGCACTTTTTTTTTATAACCTCATGGTTAAAGTTACTGTTAGGAAGCGCTAATGAGTTCAAATTAATACGAAAGTAAAACTTCTAGCAATTAGTAGTTCCCGCCAGAAACTTTATCCATTATTGGCCGGATACCAATGGAGGAATTTAATAAAAGTAACATATTGGGTTACAAAACATACCATAAGTATGTTGAATTCACTTTTTCGTGCAGCGGTGCGTGAGAAAAGGTCTGTTGGGTTACTATTCCGTCACGTGCATCCAAATCGTTTCCCCACCCCCTAGTATGTACGGGGCCAGTAGTATGCGCTAATACTGATATAGAAGAATTTGCGAATGATTATTATGCACTTTGGTTACTCCCAGACCAGAGCTAAATCTATCGCAATGTATTTGATGTAAGGCGGTGACATTAGCACAATAAGCATACTCCCAGCTTTGACCCAATTAGCATAAAGTTTGAATTACATATGCGATATTTAATTTTTAAGTTTTGTCCAGCTAGCAAAGCACAATCTGCCACCGTTACTCCACGGACAAACAGTAAGCGGTGCTGATAGCGGCGCTGGTAGCAGAGCGTTTTGATGTACAGGTGCTTATGGCCGCGAACTGTCAGCTGCGCTTCGAGCGGTGCTGCTAGCAGTGCTTCTAGCGGTGCTGATAGCGGAGCGTTTGACTACATGGTGACAAAGCTGGGCACAAAAGCGTTAATCCGTTAATCGTTAATTAACGAAATTAAATTTTTCGCTAACGCATTAACTTTTAAGTTAATTTTTAAAACCATTAACGGACACATTAACTTCCGCTACATTCACCATCCGTTAATTCAAGTCCGTTAAATCAAAAATATCATAAGTAAATATTTCAAATTGCTATAGGTGACTATCGGCGACGCGGCGTCGATATAAGCACGCGCGCGAATTTTGTTGTTTTTAGGATATCTTTAGTTACTTCCCAGTTCCCAGTACGGTTCCCAGTGGTTCCCGGTCGCACAAAAACAGAACAAAGAAGACTTCACCTAGTGAAGATAAAGAATCCACTTTTATGTAATAATAATTATTTTGCTTTTTTTAATATTGTTACTTTTTAACAAATAAATATTTTTCTATATTTAAACCTAAACTAAAAGGGGCAACCTTCTAAAAATGCTAACTTTGAACTCCAAACACCTTAGTTTATCTTTTCAATATCTTTTGTAAATCTTTCGTTTCGCAATGTAGGCATTTTAGTTACCTTGGGTTGCTGTGGCCATTGTTAGAAATTTGTCTGTATTGTTCACATTTTGTTGATCTTTCAAACATTGAGTGTATTTTGGTTGTTATTCTTGTGTTATAACTATGGCAAACGCCACCCAAGTTTACCGGTTCACTACCACTATACCTAGTGTGAAAAATTCCAAAGGTAATTTTAACTTATGCAACCGAAAGGTCCGCAGTGGCGCAGTTATTTGGGTTGCATACTCACCGGCAGATCGGAACTCAACAAAACCTGTAATATACAGTATGTCCCACTCAAGAGTGTAACACCTTCATATCTTTTTTATTTTTAGTTAAATTTTAATAATTTTTTTTTTTCAAATATAGAACCCATATTGCTCTATTTACTGCCAAAAACCAATTGCCCCCTCTAAATGCAAAGCACCTTGTAATGGTAAAATAAATGGCAAAAATCAAGAAATTACGTTAGGGATTTTTTTATCGAAAAATTTTACTAGTAATAATTGTTCAGAATTGCCCAAAAACCTTAAATGCAAAATTTCACGAAAATTAAAAAATATTGAAAAGGTGGAAATAATAAGATTAGTCGGTGATAACGCGCGATCAGCAAGGGAAGCAGCTGAAGAGTTTAATAATCGCCATCAGGGTCGTCCTCGAATAGATCACGTAAGAGTTTGGCGAATTAATACTGAATTTAATAGAACGGGCACGGTAATCAACATTAAGAAGAAACGATTGAGGGTACATGTTGGTGAAGACGAAATACTTGACTTTGTAAGACGTAATAGAAGGATGGGCGCTTAAGAAGAATGTCAGCAATTTTAAAAGTATCAAAAAGTAAAATTTGGCGATGCATGCGTCGGAATAAACTACATCCCTTCAAACCTTTATTCTTACAAACATTAGAAGAAGGAGACAAAGAAAGGCGACTGGAATATTGCCTTTGGTGCCAGGGAGAGTTCTTGAATAATCGTAATTTTTTTAAAAACATTTTATTTTCCGATCAGGCCACATGCACTACTAATGGCACAGTTAGCCATCAAAACACGCGGCATTGGTATGTTGACAATCCACATTGGGTTATAAATTGTCGACGCCAGTATTCAGAAAAAGTTAACGTGTGGTGCGGTATCCTTAACGAGCGACTAATTGGACCATATTTCTTTGAGGGAAATTTGAATGCGGAGCGTTTTCTGCAATTTTTGCAAAATGAATTTACAGACGAAATCGAAAATATTCCACTTATTAGGTATAATAACATAATATTTCAACTTGATGGAGCTCCAATTCACAATGCAATGATTACGCAAAATTGGCTAAACGACAATTTTCACCGGAGATGGATTGGAAGAAATAGTCCATTAATTAATTGGCCTCCGAGATCACCCGACCTCACGCCCCTAGATTATTTTTTGTGGTGAGCTCTAAAGAACGAAGTCTACAAGACTCAGCCAAGAAACAGAGACGAACTGAAAACCAGCATTCGACAAGCTTGCGCTGAGATTACGCCATTAACTCTCCGGAGAGTAGTTAAACATAATGACAGGCGCATCAATGCATGCATTGAAGCTGATGGAGGTCTAATAGAACAAAAAAGATCTAATTTGTATTTTGTATTTATTATGCTGTAAATTTTCCGCGAAATTAAAGAGAAAAAAAATGAATCGAATTTTTATTAATAATTTTATTTATTACATTTCTATTGAATAATAAAGGCTATTATGCAAAGAGTAACCTACAAACATGGCAACATCTTATCTTAATTAAATACGACAAAGCTAGTTCCGGTTTTATTTCAAACAAAATTTCCACAGCACACTTTTTTTAAGCGCAGCTGCCTATGCAAATAATATTTACGGACAGAATTATTTTTGAAGAAAATTTCAATATTTTTTAATTTTCATGAAATTTTGCATTTATGGTTTTTGGGCAATGCTGAACAATTATCACTAGTAAAACTTTTCGATAAAAAATTCCCTAAACTGATTTCTTGATTTTTGCCATTTATTTTGCCATCACATGGTGCTTTGCATTTAAAGAAGACAATTGGTTTTTTGGCAGTAAATAGAGCAATATATGTTCTATACTTGAAAGAAAAAATTATTAAAATTTAACTAAAAATAAAAAAGATATAAATATGTTACACTCTTAAGTGGGACACACTGTATGTATTTTTTGTGTAAAAAGTCAACGATTAACTGTTAACTTTAACTTCCGTTACAATTATAACAAATTATCGAACTATCTGTTAACGAAGTTAACTTTTTCGTTAACGGACTAACAATTAACGAAGTTAACTTCCTGATTAACTTTGCCCACCTTTGCAAATTATACATTAGAAATACCGAAAAACTCATCTAAATCATAATTCAACGAATACGCCCATAAAACACAACTAAAAGTCTCAATACTCGCTCATTATAAATCAACAAACGTAAGATCAAGTAGTCGCAAGATGCTAAGGCGTGACCATACGAGTATAACATAGAAATCATAATAGCTGTGACAGAGTTGCCGGTGCGCGTTGCCTAGCAATGTAAACAATACGAATTTTTTCTCGAAGCCAGTTTAACAAATTTGCTGTGTACAGTAAATATTTGTATCGGATCTGCATGGGACAAAAGCGGTGAATTATCGTGCGACATGTTTATAAAAGTCTGTAGAACGCGATTGGTAATGTTTTCGCGTCGTTTTAAGTGATTTTTGCGGTATTACGGAGAATATCGACATGTGTGAATGCCATGTTGTATAAAGGTGAGTTTTTGGTTTTGATGTATTTGTATGGATTAATTATGTGTACAATGCGGTGACTGTTGTTTTTGACGGCTGTAGTTAATTAATTTGTGATAACAGCCTGTAACGAAAAAATACAACGATGGGCATAAAAATAAAATTTCAAAATTGATACATAACCTTGGTAATAACTGCAAGAACAGCATATAGTGGACAATAATAATTTACTACGAACGATCAGATCACATTTTTAATCAATATACCAAACATAATCATAAATATATCAAATTCATAGCAGTTAATAACTAAATATGTAGGGTGACTTATTTGAATGAATATCGTAAAATATCAGCTGGAGTGCAGCTACACCTAGAAAATTTTGTTTAAACGTCACGTTTTTGGTACCTTTACCATGTTCTTTTTTTCAAAAACCGGACGTGTCAGAAAGATCTTGGCGAAGATATTGATGAGAGAAATTGAATGTTCGGAATCGTGTAGTAAATTCAGCTTCTGTTTGTTGCAGGACGGTTAGTGCGACGCTCCTTCCCATGCAATATTATGGTATTTTCACCGTCAAGCAAATCAATAATCAAACTTGTTTTAGATATTCGTTTATATACTAGATTAGCATCGGATTTTTCATTTTGGTACTGATGTGGTCCTGTTCGCAGTACAAAACGGGCCGGTCGACCTTTTCCTACACTGATATGCTTCAGCCTGGCATACCTAAGACCGACTTACAACCTCGGCGATTGTGTACTACGAAAGGATACTACGAAGGAGTACTAGCCGTCTTGCCTTCGTTGCGTTGGCAGAACAGGGGAAAACGTCACTAGCTTCGGCTGGTTATCGAATGACCGCCTATGACCTCAAGAGATTTACTAGAAATGAAAAATGTATGGTAACATAGTGTATTAACGAATATCTCTTTTCAAAAAGTCAACTAGAGATTTTATAGCACAATGGTGCAAATATTATGGTATGCTATGGGACAACATGAGACAACATGAGACGACATGGGACAACATGGGATAACGTGTGATAACCTGGTATGTCCTGAGACAACATGGGGCAACATGGCACAACGTGGGACAACATGGGACAATATATGGACAACAGTTCATGGCTAGAAGCAGGATGATAAGGTAAGATTTCAGAATATAAAATAAGATTTAAGGTGTTCTTTTGATTCTCATGTCAAACCAACACAGTTTTATTCCTCACCACTTGGATTTCGATAAAATTTTCTACAAGGCCGGTTGTCGTTCAATTAGTCTAGAGAGGCGGCATAGGTGCCATTCTAAAGCTTTTTCCATGAGCTTTCTCCTGAAATACAACGCAATAGGACACATTAACTTCCGGTACATTCACCATCCGTTAATTCAAGTCCGTTAAATCGAAAATACCATAAGTAAATATTTCAAATTGCTATAGGTATTCTGTGCAAGTTCGGACTTGGTTTTGTTTACATGTGTGTGACTATCGGCGACGCGGCGTCTATATAAGCATGCGCACGAATTTTGTTGTTTTTGGGATATCTTTAGTTACTTCCCAGTTCCCAGTACGGTTCCCAGTGGTTCCCGGTCGCACGAAAACAGAACAAAGAAGGCTTCGCCTAGTGAAGAAAAGGACCCCATTTTTATGTAATAATAATTATTTTGGTTTTTTTAATATTATCACTTTTTAACAAATAAATATTTTTCTATATTTAAACCTAAACTAAAAAGAGCAACCTTCTAAAAATTCTAACTGCGAACTCCAACCACCTTAGTTTATCTCTTCAATATCTTTTGTAAATCTTGCGTTTCGCAATGTAGGTATTTTAGTTACCTTGGGTTGCTGTGGCCATTGTTAGAAATTTGTCTGTATTGTTCACATTTTGTTGATCTTTCAAACATTGAGTGTATTTTGGTTGTTATTCTTGTGTTATAACTATGGCAAACGCCACCCAAGTTTACCGGTATCACTACCACTGTACCTAGTGTGAAAAATTCCAAAGGTAATTATAACTTATGCAACCGAAAGGTCCGCAGTGGCGCAGTTATTTGGGTTGCATACTCACCGGCACATCGGCACTCACCAAAACCTATAATATATGTATTTTTTTGTGTAAAAATTTAACGATTAACTGTTAACTTTAACTTCTGTTACATTTGTAACAAATTATCGGACTATCTGTTAACGAAGTTAACTTTTTCGTTAACGGACTAACAATTAACGAAGTTAACTTTCTGATTAACTTTGCCCACGTTTGCATGGTGATCTTATTTATTCCAAGAGAGAGCAAAATTGGTAAATTCACACAAAGTTTTGCACATTTTGAGCATCCTGGCCACAATGAAAGAGAACATTCTGTAATTGCAAATATGGTATGTTTTCAATCTTTACAATGGGAGAACTATTTCGGGATATTGTCGAATTATTAATTTAAAAACGAGTAATTAAAATTTTTACGTTTTTTTTAAATTCATTCACTTTCCCGACACAATTCATCTTTCTATTGGTAGTATCACTGTTTGTTTCTCCATTTTTTCTGTATTTCGAAAACAACAAGTCGAAATATTCGAAAAATTGTTGACTGTGATTTCTTATATTTCGGGAAGACGAAATTCTCCTAAATTGTCCCTATTTCGTGTACCCACACTTTTTCGTCACATACGAAATTTCAGCATCGTATGTTCGTAGAGATATAAATTTTGGAATAAACATTTCATGAACTATATCTTGATTTATTGACGTTTTTATTACGAGTGCATGTTAACGCCAAACGGCAACACGGCATATCGGGACTTTCCAAGGCTCGCTCAGTCAGCTGATCTCCACCACTGCTCGGCACAAAATCACGCGGACTAGGTCAAGATACTACCAGCATTCCTAAAAACGTAAGGATCAAATTCTGCATTTTTAATAATTAATTACGCAAAACTGATGCCAGATTTGGAAAAAAACGTATTTGAATTTTAACTCCAATTAGGAAGATCTATAACCCCTACAAATTAATGCACTCATTTAATATACACCCTGTATGAGAGTCATATTAAATATATCAGATCTGGCGACCCTAATTACACAGCACCCTGCCAAGATTGCCCAGTCCGTGACATGATGTGGAGAAAATAAAATGCGTTTCTTCTATTGCTTTCAGTTTAATTCTTGCATAATGTCTCCTTAAGGTGGCTACACACCTAACTGCAAGCTTGACAATCATGCTTGGTCAATCTTTTGCACAAGCACGTAAAATTTCCCTTCGACACCACACGATACAAGTATGCTTTAACAATCGCCAGTTTGTGCTTGAACTATGTCGGATGACGATGCGCTGACAGTGGCGGCTTTTTACCTCATCCACAAGAGGAAAACGCGTAATAAGAAGCTTAACATTTGGTGTAAAGAGTGGTTGATGAAAAGAAAAACGTATTCCCATATTAATTTACTGAGTAAATTGAAGATATACCCTCGTGATTGGCATAATTCTTCATAATTATCTCAGAATGAATTAAGGTACTTATCTGAAGATTTTGTCACTCGTAATACATTTAATTAAGAAGACGGATATGATCATGAGAGAAGCTATAACCCCCAACGAAAGATTAACAGCATTTAAAAAAACATAAAATGTGCAAGCACGGTTTTGTACAAGCTTGCCATCATTCAAATTCTACTATCCTACAGACGCTACAGCATGCTTGTACAAATTGATTGATCAAGCATGCTTGTCAAGCTTGCAGTTAGGTGTGTAGCCATTAGATCAATTTCTGGGATTTCCCGTGATTTCGCTCTTATTTATAAGTGCATGGTTGCCTATGATTCGCTCCCATATATTAACGATGGTCCTACGACTTACTGTACAATGTACTATGCCCGCAAAAAAATGTCGTACAGCTAATTTTTACATAATGTAATACTGCCTTGTTTTTGTTGGTCAACTTGACAGTTGATGCATGTTTCGTACTTAAGATTAATGTCAGAATGACAGTGTATAAATTATAATTATAAAAGAACCATTTACAACGCTTACAAAAATATGTTCAGTATATTTACATCGTATATTTATATCGTACACCACATGAGCAACCAAAGTTGCATATGTGGTGTACGACTTTTTTGGCGCGCATAGTACATAGCAGCGCTCAGGAGTACACACAACGAACCGTTATCTCAATTCAAAGCAACCTTTGTTTATCCAAAACAACGGTTGTTTTATTTATACTCAAGAATATAATCTATGGTTAATTGAAGAAAACCGTTGTTTTGATCCGTCGTGTTACTTTAAGATTGTACAATTTTAAATGGATTAATTATTTGACTTAAGAGTTTTTTCTTTTAAATCAAAAAGTTGGATAGTTAGATTAATCAGCTCACATTCTTGGATTAAACATTTATCTACTTATTTTAAATATGAACATATTATTATGAAAGCAATAATATTTTACATGGAATGCAATGTTAATTGGATGCGTTAGCATCCAAAGAAGAATTGAATGTGTTATTTTCCAACTAGAGAAGACACCCGGTGTCCCTTCTTAATCTCTTCTCATCAATATTAGAGCTGTTGGGTATTTCTACGTCAGGTACATTGACGGTATAATAGCACATTCACTGATGCTGCATAGACATGTATGCGGTTATACAGGGTTAGCCAAAATTACCGGAACACCCAAATAATTCTACAACGGTACAAAATTTCAAAAAAAAATTCAAACAAAAGCTTTTAGACTTTAAACAATCCATCGTTCAAATATAATTTCAATATACAGGGTGTTCATTTTATTATAGAAATCGCGTAAATCTTTTGTTTTCAAATGGAACGCCCTGTATCTTTTTACATTTTATAATTTTAGGACTAATTCTGGACATTGTTTATTAAAATAATTTTTTTATAAAATGCATCATTTTTGCGTTTTAAGCAATTAATTAAAATTAGTCAAAATTACCGCAACACCCAAATAATTCTTCATCGGTAAAAAATTTCAAAAAACATTCAAACAAAAGTTTTTTACTTTAAACAAGCTATCGTTTAAATATATTTTTAATATACAGGGTGTTTATTTTATTATGGAAGTATGGAAAACTTTTCCTTTTTCTCATTAAACGTCCTGTACATTTTTATTTTTTAATTCTAAGAATTTCTTTTCAAGTAGGTTTTTATAAATTGATTCATTTTTTAATTATCAGCAATTAATCAAAACTCCAAAACATTTGTTTTAGCCGAACGGATAAATAATAACAATGTGAAGAAAAAATAACAAAACAATTAAATTAAAGTTTCAAACTGCCATCCCTGAGCGGCTTGACAATGCCGAACCTATCAACAAATTCCCGTAAACAGTTGTCTAAATGATCGACAGTAATACTCTGAACTTCGTCCACTATCCTCTGCTTCAACGCATCAATATTTTGCAGCCTATTGGTGTAAACCTTGGACTTTAGGTGGCCCCAAATAGAAAAATCCAGTATTTGTAAATCCGGCGACCTAGGTGGCCATTCAATGGATCCTCTCCTTCCAATCCACCTCTGCGGGAAAATTGAATTTAAATAATTCCGAACTTGGACACCGTAATGCGGCGGTGCACCATCTTGTTGAAACCAAATATTATTCAGATCTTCGTTGAATATAACTAGGAGATGAGGTATTACTTCATTTTATGCTCAATATTCCAATAAAACCGGAAGAAATCACTGAAAGGACAATAGTTTTAATGTGGTAAGCTATCCCACATTGCATCCTTCAAATCAATTCTTAATTTGAAGTTCAGGAGTTTTGACTAATTGCTTATAACTAAAAAATTATGAAATTTATAAACAAATTATTCCAATAAAAAATTATTAGAATTAGTCTTAGAATTATAAAATGTAAAAATATACAGGGTATTCCATTTGAAAAAAAAAAGTTAACCAAATTTGCATAAAAAATGAACAGCCTGTATATTAAAAATATATTTTAATGATAGCTTGTTTAATGTCAAAAACTTTTGTTTGAATGTTTTTTGAAATTTTTTTACCGATGGCGAATTATTTGGGTGTTCCGGTAATTTTGACAAATTTAAATTAATTGCTTAAAACTCAAAAATGATGCATTTTATAAAAAAATTATTTTAATAAACAATGTCCAGAATTAGTCCTAAAATTATAAAATGTAAAAAGATACAGGGTGTTCCATTTGAAAAAAGAAAATTTACGCGATTTCTATAATAAAATGAACACCCTGTATATTCAAAATATATTTGAACGATGGATTATTTAAAGTCTAAAAACTTTTGTTTGATTTTTTTTTGAATTTTTTTACCGTTGTAGAATTATTTGGGTGTTCCGGTAATTTTGGCTAACCCTGTATACCCTCTAGGAGACCTCTCTTACGACGAGAAATTAAAGCGCCATCTATCGGCACACATTACATTATTTTCAAAACAACGACTTTCTTAAATCAAAACAATCGTTTTCTTAAAGCAAATATTTAGGTTCTTTTATACTAAAGAAATATTCTTATAATAAGTATGTGTTGTCAACAAATAAATTATGTTAACAATGTTATTTTCTTAACATTAGACAACCATTTCTCTGTGTGATACCTGTATAAGATTACATTGTACTCCCGTTGCACAGTGGTCGATTTTGCACTTTTAGCCGGATAAAATTATTTTTTTTCTAATGCACTTAAAATCTTCAGATAGATACCCTGAAAAATAGTAAAAAAAATCTAAGCCTTAAGAAGGTTGCTTTTGCGGGGGATGCAAAATGAATTTGGGTGTTGAAATTTGGAAACCTTGTGAACATGATATTATTATACTTAGGAACAAACAATAAAAATGGAAAAAATAAGTACCAATTGAACTTTGAAACGTTTTTGAGGTGGTTGAAAATAAATTTTGTTAAAATTCTGAAACTTTGTGAATGTTCTACTGTTATTCCTGCAAATGCGCAAAAAGGGGAAAAATCAAATGGACTTGTGGGGTGGTTTTGAAAGGGGGTTGAATAATAAATTTGGTTCGAAAATTTTGAAACTCTGTGCATGTGATGTAATTATTCCTACAAATACGCGAAAAAAGGAAAAGAAAATATAAGTACTTGTGGGGTGGTTTTGGAAGGGGGTTGAATAATAAATTTGGTTTAAAAATTTCGAAACCTAGCAAATGACAATATTATTGCCATGAAAATACGAAAACAAAAGAAAACAAAAATTTCCAATGGGGTGGTTTTAAATAAAATTTTTAAAATTTTAAACTCTTTAACTTTGTGACTGGAATAATATTATACCTAGGAATACGCGACAAAAATGGGAACAAAATATACAGAAGTACCTACCAATGGGATGGTTTTAAAGGAGTATATGTGGACGCTCTCCAGATGCTAAGGCGCATATGGATGACTTACCATAACAATAACTATTTGTTTTAGCTTGCGGCTGCAACACCGTATTGTAGTCGATTTTGAACTTTAACCCAAACCGAATAATATGTGGCGTGAAAATACATACATTAAATGAACCCACACACACTACAGTCGGCCGAATTCCGGCAACAACTCAGCTTCAGAACGTTAAATTAAATCATGGGTCATGTGTGGTATCATTGCAAATATATTTTCAAACGAAACAACTTCTGTTGGAAACAATTCCTTCCAAATCATGCGGTTGACGAAATAAACCATATGATCTCGGGCTATCCTCTCTTGGACAGGTGACTGCCCAAAGGTGACTTGTTGGCTCTAAGGTTTTGTAATCAGACGCACTAAATCTTTAGCTATCGACATACTATCACGTCTCTCCACTACTAACAAAATAAAACATGATTCCGTGGATTGTTCTTCTGATCACCGCTTATACAGACAACATAACATATTACGAGTTTTGTTGTGAAGAAAATTTTTGTTTTAATAAAAGTTGTTTCTATTTAAAATATCTATGCAATGATAACACACACGACCTAGGTTCTCGTTTGAGACTCCAAATCCAAATGCAGTTATGACTACTTCCGGTATGTTCCGGAAATTATAATTGATACCATAAAATACGTCAGGTAGACCATTAGGCCATGTTATGCCATTTTTTCTGAACCTCTATGACGTCATATATCAAAGAAAAACACGTATCTGTATTTGTAGAAGCTTTCCAGATGACAAGGGGCTCTGTTCAAGAACAAAAAAAAAGTTTCCGGCAAAAAGTGGCACGTAACCTCAACAAATGTTAAAACTATAGCATCGAAACTCAGCAATAGAACACTTAATCCAGTCGTACTCCGCCGTACTTTTTTTATAACCTTATGATGAAAGTTAATTTTATAAAGCGCAAAAGAACTCAAATTATTACGTCAGTACAGCTTCCAGAAAGTAGTACGCACCACCACACGTCTCCTCCATTGTAGTTATTCAAACTAATTGACAAAAATTAACGTAAACATGCGGTCACACTGACATAGATACCATTTGCGAATGGTTATGCACTTTTGCCACTGAGTGTAAAGTTCAGTTTGTGACGGTGTGACGGTGTATTTAGTGCAGTTTGAACTACAAAAGCGCAACTTCATTTTTCATTTTTGTCAAGCTAGCGAAGCAGAATCGACCACCGTGCGTTGTGCTGACATGCACTAATTATCAATTATTTAACAATTCAGGCAACTGAAATCTACTATAGCAACAATCGACAAAGAATGTGTTGACGTGATGAGGAAGTAAAATTATAGGAACTTCCACGAAATTAAAACAAAAACAATCATTGTTTTATCACTGTTTCTTTTGAGCGATGTGTGAACAGATATGTTATATTTCTTCGTATGAAGTTTCAATAAACTTTGACGCGAGGTGCTCTGAAAGGTCTCACAACGACAAGAAAATACACTCCCAAGGCGCCCGTTGCACCGTCCTGAGTTATGAAGCGAGGCTTTGTTTCAGATGGTGATATTACTTCTAAACATGCCGCCTGTAAGTACAGCACGGTCTTTACAAAAACGACTATTCCCAACTTATATTCATAACGACAATCTTTCTCAATTTCAAGTTTTCAAACTAACGTATATACGCACACTGGAAACACTTCCGCCATGGCTGCTAAGTATGAATGATAAGATCGTATATAGAGGATAGAACCCTGAAATGAAAGTGCAAATGCATATTGACAAGGTAGATAACATAATATTCCATTGACAACTGTATCAAATCATGTTGTCTGTTTTGTCCTAAAAATCCCAGATATAAAGATATTACTAATATCCCGAAAAAGGTTTTTTTGTGGACACAAAAATCAGGAATAGTGAAAACATACGTAATATTGGTATAGAAGACAAGTTTTATTTTGTTTGTGTCAAAAGGAAAATAATATAAATAGATAAATGTAAGTTAGGTATATCTACTACGGGTCTTTAACATTCATAGATGAACTTGTTGTAACTTCAATGTTATTAATAAGCAATACTGTACCAAATTCTGTATGTCTTATGATTAAAATAATAGTTATACAAATTTCAAACTTATTTCTGTGTTTTATGTTTAATCTTTATCTCTTGATAACTGACTGAATTGTGATATAAATTTATAATGACTAAAAATGAACACAATAACAATTCTGTTATCGTTTTTTAGAGCGCGGAGTCTCGGTCTAGGAACCGAAAGACAAAACCCTCTCAACAATCAAACTGGTCCATAAGCAGTAAGCAATCAGCTTTAGTGCAAGCTTCTGTGCAAATATAAAAAAAAGTAAAATGTGTGATAATCGCCATAAGGCTTTTACGTCTGCGGATTGTTTGTGGACAAACAGCATCGGCTACAATTAGTAAAAAATAAATCAGTGGTTGAGGCATACAACAAATTTTTTGACCGTGTTTACACCGCAAGTCGCTGGTAAGAACCAGAATACGTGTGTATAGTTTTTTCGTCGAAATTGACGTTATGAAAATCAAAAAATGTTAATAACTCAAAAACTGGAATCGCTTTTTCTACTCCGATGATATGGCATCATCAAACATTTCCTAGATTGAGTGAAGCTAAAATTAAAGAAGGTAGGTTACCTTACATCGTTGATAGTAAGAATTTAGGGATTTCAACTGATCTATTTTCAGGAATATTTGTTGGGCCACAAATTCGGAAAATTATACAGGACAACGATTTTGCAACTAAACTGAATGATGTGGAAAGACGAACCTGGAATAGTTTTCATGTCTATCAAAATTCACTTCTTGCATTCTCATTTGAATTTCTTTCCGGACAGACTTGGCCACCTGAGTGACGAACAAGGTAAATCGATTTCATCAGGAAATGGAAGCTATTGAAAAACGTTTCAAGGAAAAAACACCATCAACATGATCGCAAACTACTGCTCGTCACTTAAACGCAAAACAGATGATGCTTTGTATAAACGACGGAGATCGAGTAAACATTTTTAATTTTGTTGTATTTTTTGTTTCTTCTTCTATTTGTCATAAATCACGATAGTAACTCAGTACTGTTTCAATAAACGAGTGAAAAATGTACTGGCGGTGCTATTAATTTTGAACCCAAATATTACTGGAAATGTAATAAACGTCAACTCTAATGTACTTAAAAACATATTGATAGTCTGGCAGGTAACAACAAAAAGAAAAAAAACAGTGTCATAATTTTAGAATACCATTGTAAATCTAAGTGCTGTCATGTCTAATCAATGTGTATAAAGACTACGGATTTATTACAGTCTGCCTGTACATTTCTTCTCCGTAGTGTGATGTATCTAGCCGGTCAATAAAATTTGATAATTCTGTCAAATTTCAACCGATTCTAATAAACAAACGCGTATTAGACGCAAATTTAAATGGACTTTCAATAAAAAAGAGCAAAGAATATTACGGATTCAAACAGGTCATCAAATTGTTGTTAAAGTTGAAAAAATCTGAAAATAATTAGAAAGTTCTGAACTTGAACGTCCATAACATTTCGATTTGTTATTGGACCTGACCGAACAGTACATCATTATAATGGTCTATGCTTCCTCTTGCATTTCGATTTTTTATTTTTTAAATCGAATACAAAATGGCGGAGTTATGAATTTTTATATACGTGCAAGTAAGCGGCTTTTTTGAAAAAAAATCGAAATTTTGGAGGTGTATGGAAAATTGCAGCTATGCCATTATGTTCAGCTCTACCAGCTCAACAATTTCCGCTGTCTCGTGAAAAGAATATTTCGTTTTTTTTTTTTGCAACACAGTGTCATTAATCATTTATTAATCCACGTAGCAGGTAAATAACAAAAAATCGATTCTTGGTGACCTTTCATACGAGATACGGCTGCCGATGCCGGACGGAAGCTATCATTAAGTGTCTTGCATCACCATCTCACCGACATCTTCACAAACACATCCCAAAATGGCAATGAATATCTTCAACGCTACATAAGACGAATAATACTAAATTTTCTATTCTGACTGTAAACATCCTAATGCCAGTATGTTTAAGATAAATTGAGTACTAATGCTGAGTTTCCTCTCACGATTTTCACCGGAATCAGTTATTGAGCCGTGCTGATATTAAATTCAATAAACTGTTGTCCGTCTTTCCAGCTGTCAAATGTCGGACCCTCGCCTACGTCCAGAGTTGGCATTCTAACCTGTGGACATTTGGAATTATGACGGTCGACCGGGCGCGCTGGACCGGGTATTTGCTGTGGGGCGCCCTATGACGGACGGGCGCGTGGTGTGCGCCCGTTCCGACTCCATTGAATAGTCAAATTCGGCGAAATTACATTAGCAATCAAATTATTATTTGCAGTCGGTGATTGCAAACGGCTGTGTTTGCCCTGACGACCGACCGAGACCGGTCCGACCGGCCGGGCATTTGTCGGATCCTGGACCTTTCCAATTGAGGTCCCTAGTCCACAGCGCGGACCAACCGACCAGTCGACGCGCGCGATAAAGCGGAAAAACGACGAGATTGTCAACGTCCGGCCTGGAAGTAGTTATTTTTAGAGCGCGGCTGATTAGCTTTTTATCACCTGGTGTGCACTTTTTACCGACCGAGCGACGAATCAATTTCGTCAAAAATTAGGTTGCGAAATATTTAATGCCCAAACCGATTTCATTTTCAAAATTGCGTGAGTTAAACCATTAGGCCAAGCAATAGAGCTATAGTTGGGCCAACTTAAGTAGACGGATCGGAATATAGCTATTTAAATGTAGCATGCTTTCATTACCAACTTCAGATAAATTAAAAACAAAGTAACAAAATGCAATTAAAACGACCAGTAAAAATTATGACCAGTTAAATTGCTATTTAATGTTATCATTGTATTTCCAGATAATTCTTGCAATAGACTTAGAATAAATGCAAATTTGTACAAATTTTATTTTATTGGGTTGAATTTTGCAGTTTGACACACGGTAAGACCTTATACGAGGTGTGATCAGAAATGTTGTATATTGCGCTAGTAGAAATAATATTAAATTGCCGAGAGACCTTAGCAAACAGAGTAAAATGCTGATTGCTAAATTAATAGCTTATTTTGAACGTGAAGTGACCACTGCGGCTCTTTTCAGCCGCTGGACTCTATGCAATTTATTTTTCACCTGCAAAAACTTGTTGCACGCACCCTATAGACGTAAATTGCTGCAAAATACGAAATGTCACTATCTCTATCTCTGTCACCCCTCTACTAATATTGGCTCGTATAGAAATGATTGCTTTTTTGACATAAAGACTAGCAGGAAGCCGCCTGTGCCATCCTGTGCAGGACGTGTACAGTCCGTACTATGTTTCCTACTCGAAAATGCCATTTTTTTTAACTTTTTATAAACAATTATCAACAAAAAATCGCGTTTTTACTTTCTCTTTAGTTTTTTTATTGTAAAAGGAAAACTATTGAAGCAATCTTAATTGTGCAACGGGATGAACTGTAGAGAATGACAGGTCAAACGATCTGATCGGATAATTAGAACCGGAGAAAAGCTGGAAAACCCGGAAAAATTTGCTTTTATTTGAAAAATTCATTACTACGCCATTTTTGAAACACTGCACAGTGGCAGCTATTCACATGTACTTTATGTGTGCAAAACCTGGTTTCGGTCGGAATAATAGTTTTTGCACAATACTCATTTGATTTTTTTGGCAATATTTTTGCGGAGAGCTGGATGCGTTTGGGGTCGTCCGATTGCAACTTAAAAAATGGATTTGGAAACTAGACGTGAACAGCAATAAAACGTCTATTCTGATTTTTCGATAAGACCCGTTGAAGTGGGTATAATAAACTACTGAGAACATGAACGAAAACGCCCGCGCCCGCTAGAGTGGTCGAGTGATGGGAGAAGTGTGCGATTAGAGGGGAAACGTATATAGAGTCGCTTCTATTACTATAGATACGCGCTTCCCAGCGTCGACCGCCTACCCCCACTACCCGACCGGTTTGGAGCGCGCGCCTGTTTTCGGTCATCTTTGCAAGCATTTTTTACCTATTTCGATACATTTGAACGCAAAATCAGAGTAGACGTTTTGTAGCACAATACTTCTACTTTCGAAATACGTAAAAAATTAAAGTCGGGCCACCTGCGACGCATCCCGGCTCGCCGAATCATACTGCATACAAATATTCAAATCGCAATTGTGCAAAAACTAATCATCAGACAATGCTTGGGTTGTCCACACTCAAAGTACCCATCAGTCGTTAGTTTCATGTGAAAACCCTCCGCTACAACTTTGAAAATGGCGGAGTTATGAATTTTTGACAAAGCGTAGGTTTTTCCGGTTCATCCGAATTTCCTCCGTTAATAGCATCAAGATTGCTCCATCGGTTCAGTTTTTACAAGCAAAAAACGTAAAACACGATTTTTTTAAAGTTTTTTTGTTTATAACAAATTAAGAAATGATATTTGCGAGTAGGAAACACATCACAATACATCTACGGACCGTTCCACGTTACCTGGGATCGTCGGCTTCCTGCTAGTATTTTTGTCACGCAAAAATCTCTATTGCCTGGTCTACATATTTTTTCTTCTACTTTGCATTAATAATCGACACTAATATGAATCGTATTACAATACACGTGTTTTGATGTCTATTTAAGATTGCTGGCAAAAGCTTTATACATTACCACAATTGTTTGTGAATATTTCAAGGAAAGCCAGTGACTGGGGCCTTTAAGCACGAACATATTTTTTTTAAAGAGATAGAAGAAGAAGAACCACAAGTTGTTTCTTTGTATTGTGATATATTTGATTAACGTCGCATTAAAACAATAGCCTCTTAATAGAGTCGATGAACAGGGTTGCCAGATTTTACTTTTCTTTTAAATTTATGAGATTACGGTTTTATTGCTGCACAGTACACATATTATTTTTGATAATGATACCTTTCACTTTAGTAAGGTGTACGAAAGGTTCCATATTGCCTATTGGATAATGCGCCAGCGCAACCCGATGTAGAGCAACGTAAGTCCGAAGATGGGAACATATTTGTAGCATATTTTCCTCCGAATGTGACATCTATTGCCCAGCCAATTGACCAAGAAACCATAAAGAGGCTTTATAGAAGAAATGTTACGCTTGAGATGTTGGGGAGACATCACTCTATGGGGTTTTGGAGATATTTCAATTTTTAAGAAGCAATTTATGCTGTAGTTCGTGTCTGGAGTGAAATGAAAGAAACTGTATAATTTAGGCCAGAACCACGAACCGAGCGGCGACTGAGCGATGGACTCAGCGAGGCGGCGCGGCGCAGCGGTGGCCACAAACCCAATCGTATGGTACCGCATTGGAGTGGCTACGGAACAAGCGGCGTATTATTATTAACCAGTAACGTCCAAGAAATTCATTTTATTTTTTAAATTTTTGTTGAAGGGTGATTAGATATCAAAGTAATACGTGTGCTTTCCAACAAAGTAATGTATAAACAATGTAATTCCAGTATTCCTAATTTTTGGAAATTATGTATGAACACGTATTACTTCGATATCGAATAACTCTTCAACAGGAATTTAAAATAATAAAATTAAATTTTTCGACGTTACTAGGTTAATTATAATATTCGCGCCATCTTCGCTCTAAAGGTAAACAACCCCTATGCGCATGACGGGGCAAAACGATATACCAAAACGTGTACCCGGTATGCACATACCTTTCTCCGTTGTACCATGAGTACACATGACAGTCGTCGCTTTGACTGCCAGACGGCGAGCGCATCCCATGCAGTGGCAGCGGTTGTAACTACCGTCCACGCCACAAACTTTTGTTAGATGCATCGTACGAACAAAATGTTCAGACAAAGGGTTGTTCTTATTTAGCGTAAAATCATAATTTGATAACAAATTGGTGTATTCCCATTTAAAAAAATTAAGTTAACATCATTTTCACCGATTGCGGCGCCATCTGCAATGAAACAGATAACGCCATCTCATTTCCCCCTTTGCGTCCTACAAGTTTATTTAAGACACTTTTGTCGTACCATGCATATTTCTCGAGAGAAGGAAAACTCTCGGCGGTGCCTTTGATCTTTCTCGGTCAGATTCTATGACCTCGCGCCATCTTTTCTGAGGATTACATAGGGCCGGAATACCTGCGAAATGATGGGCCTGTCGCTACAGATTGCATACTACTGCGTTATGCATGTAGATCCTAATTCAAACAGCCAATACGGACCTGCACGGAACGAACTCTAGACAGAACCTAGACCAAACAAATAGATCGAGCAATCACCTACATTATGATATTATGGTAGAGATGTCAAATAATGGATTGACTGTACTTGAACCGGTCAGTCGGTATAAAATACGTTCATGCTAAATGACAACACGTATATACACCTTCCTGCTTGTCTTCTATTGGTCAAAAGTCTGCGCGATTTCAACATGGCGTCAGCTGCGCGCGGTGGTCAGCGTAGATCTTCCCGCCAACGAGAGTTTCCGTTCTACTTGTTCTCTTTTCTATGGCAGCGTCTATCTAAGCATGCGCGCCAATTTTGTTGTTATTATGATGTCTTTAGTTACTTCCCAGTTCCCAGTACGGTTCCCAGTGGTTCCCGGTCGCACGAAAACAGGACAAAGAAGGCTTCGCCTAGTGAAGATAGAGAACCCATTTATTATGTAATAATAATTATTTTGCTTTTTTTAATATTGTTACTTTTTAACAAATAAATATTTTTCTATATTTAAACCTAAACTAAAAAGGGCAATCTTCTAAAAATGCTAACTTCGAACTCCAACCACCTTAGTTTATCTTTTCAGTATCTTTTGTAAATCTTGCGTTTCGCAATGTAGGTATTTTAGTTACTTTGGGTTGCTGTGGCCATTGTTAGACAGTTGTTTGTATTGTTCAGATTTTGTTGATCTTTCAAACATTGAGTGTATTTTGGTTGTTATTATTGTGTTATAACTATGGCAAACGCCACCCAAGATTACCGGCATCACTACCACTATACCTAGTGTGAAAAATTCCAAAGGTAATTTTAACTTATGCAACCGAAAGGTCCGCAGTGGCGCAGTTATTTGGGTTGCTTACTCAACGGCAGATCGGCACTCAACAAAACCTATAATATGAAGCGCCCGGGGGAACAAGGAACATAAGCCACATTTTTACAAAAATTGAGATATCGTCAGTAAAAGTAGCCTCAAAATGGGCGTAAGCCACACAACAGATACTGGTAAAAAATAACAAGAGATGGCGACACCGTTTTAAAAAGTTCTTGTTCCTCAGTCGGTATTTTAGGTTGATTTTCAATCAACAATGTCATAAGCCACACAGAATTCATCATGGCGGACAGGCAAGAAGTGTCATGTGCGAGAACAGTTTTTGAAAGGGACTCAAGTAGCAGTGAAAGGGATCCTTATTTTGATTCTGACGATAGTGAACAGGACAAAGACTATGCTCCGTCAGACAGTACCTCTGAATCTCTATCAGAAAAGGAATTATCGGTAAGCAATAAATAACGTGGCTTATGACCTTTTTGAGTAAAAAATTGAAGCATTTGAGAGAACAAAGCAATAAGCCACATTTAGTTCATTTAGGAAAAATTGCAGTATAATTTATACAAAATAATAAATATATGTGGTGAAATTTGAATTTAAACGACATACAGCATTTAATGATAAATTTAAAATGCAATTTTCTCTATAAACTAGATGTGCCTTATTACTACAATATTATTTTTGGTTTTCTGGGCTCAGCAAAAAAAGGGAATAAACGGTCTGTGCAGTAGTCCGTCCCTAAAATATCGCCATTCTATTCTTGGTACGAAATCTAAACTTTTGCTATTAATTTTACAGACTTCTCAAGACGATTTGCAAGGTAATACAATATCAAGAGGGATTTTAGAAACGCCCGATAAAGCAACTCCATCTCGCTGGCGAAAAAGTAATATTGAGTGTAGGAAGAAACAAAAGGCTAAAACTAAAAGGAATCT
This sequence comes from Aphodius sticticus, assembly GCA_963966075.1. Classification (NCBI taxonomy): domain Eukaryota; kingdom Metazoa; phylum Arthropoda; class Insecta; order Coleoptera; family Scarabaeidae; genus Aphodius; species Aphodius sticticus. Next base: position 2,057,283 of record OZ014512.1, on the reverse strand, counting down.
AGGCCATAGTTATGAAAGCAGTAGAGGAAAAAATGTTATGGATAGGAAGATTGGTTCTCCTTGTAAGTGCAAAAGAAAGTGCAGAGAGCTATTGCATGGAAGGGAAGGTCGCATTTTTAATGCGTTTTGGGATTTAGGTACATATAAAGAGCAAAATACTTATCTGTTTGGGTCGATAAAAGCTATTCCTAAAAAACGCTCATACAAGAAAAAGACAAAGAGACAAGAATCGTCTAGAAAAGTAACATACCAATATTTTGTTAAAGTGAATGGGGTAGACATAAAATTATGTAAACAGGAGTACTTATCGGTGCACGGATTGCAGACGTCTTCTAAACGAATTCGACTTATTTGCTCTCAGATAGCAGAAGGAAGAACTGTTCCAAAGAGTGATGAACGCCGAAAACACCATAACCGAGCAAATAGAACACCCTTGGAGCAAGTACAATCGGTTCATGACCACATCAAGGCATTCCCAAAATATGTGAGCCACTATAGTCGGAAGAAAAATCCCAATAGAGTATACCTCAATCATGACATTTCAATATCTGGACTGTATAAGGACTTTTACCTGGAGTGGTGCAAACAGAAAAACATTTTGCCCGTTCGAGAAGATAGATACAGAAGAATTTTTTGTAATGAGTATAACATCGGTTTTAAGTTACCAAAGAGTGACACGTCACACATGCGATTCATTAAATATATTAGTAAGAAATGAAGAAAATAATAAAAATGAGGAAGAAGTTAAGAAACTCAAAACCCAACTAGAGTTACACCATAGAAAGGCTGAAGCAATGCAAAATGATTTAAAAGAAGAAGTTAAATCTGCCAAAGCTAATAATAACAAGTTAGTTTTAGCTTTTGACTTGCAGCAAACTCTTCCAACACCAAGTCTCACTGTTGGTCCCGCCTTTTACTTACGTAAAGCGTGGACCTACAATTTAGGTGTTCATGATTGTGTAACAGGCAAAGGAAGTATGTTCATGTGGACAGAATCAACGGCCAAGCGCGGAAGTGAAGAAATTGCTAGTATTTTGCTTAAATACATATCCTCTAGGTTAACAACAGGTCAAGATGAACTTGTTATATTCACCGACAACTGCGGAGGCCAAAATAAAAATTGGCTTATAATGTCTTTGTGGCTCCAACTTGTAAGAGAACGTAAGTTTAAAACTATTGAGCATAGATTTCTAGTATCAGGACACACCTACTTACCATGCGACCGAGATTTTGCTCTTATAGAGAAACATAAGCGATATCTAAGGCAGGTATATTGTCCAGACGATTGGTATGAAGCAGTGTTGAAATGTAAACGAACAAATCCATTTGATGTGATTGTTATGCAACAAGAGGATTTTTTTACATTCAAAAATATCCCTGTAGTGCGGAAAAAGGTTACTGAAGAGAAAGATCCACTTAACTTTAATAAAGTCCGGTGTTTTCGCTTTGAATCTGACAGCCCGAATATAATGTTCGTGAAACACGAACTCAATGGGCTATTTAAAAAGGTAAATGTTGGGAAAAGAGGAAATAAACTGAGTCTTCAAGGTAATAACATACTCAACACTTTGAATAGGAAATACGATGCACCTCTAAAACTCAATTGCAAAAAAATTGCCGACCTAAGGAAACTTATGCAATTTATACCTCCATTCAACCAGGGATTCTACATAGCTATTTTTGAAAATTCTAAAGAGGAAAATAACAATATCATGGAAACTGAACAACCCGATGATGATGTAGAATGTGTGGATGGGGATGAAATTTTGGATGTTGAAGAAGATGACTAGATAAATGTCAATTATTTTCTAGGACAATTAACATTTAAGTTGTATATTCTTGTGTATTATTTTTGTGTATTCTATTAATCAAAAAAGGCACAAGCCACATTTTTTTTATTAATTTGTTGTTATTTCTTTCTTAGAATAAATTTTTTATTTTGTAGTACCAAAATATGATATATTATTGCCCTTTATAACATTATTCTATGAAATCGCCGGTCAAAAAATTGATACCTGATTTCAGGATTTCAGCAAAAACTATAAAGTTGATTATCTCGAAATATGCCAGATGTGGCTTATGTACCTTGTTCCCCCGAGCGCTTCATATATGATTTTTTTTCGTGTGATAAGTTAACGATTAACTGTTAACTTTAACTTCGGTTACATTTGTAACAAATTATCGGACTATCTGTTAACGAAGTTAACTTTTTCGTTAACTGTCTATCAATTAACGAAGTTAATTTTCTGATTAACTTTGCCCACCTTTGAGTGTTACAAATGTTGTGACAAAGTCAATATACCCTACCACAGTAAATGTGGGGGTATAAATAAGGTGTTGAAAATTTAAAAAATCTGATGTGGTCAGGCACATGACTTTATCATACTATATATAAAATTAATAGTTTAGCTGCATGAGATTCTATTTGATCGATATCGGCCATGTCCGCATTAAAATAAAACTAGTAGAACTAGACAGATATGTCGATTAAAGCTGCGTTCGGATATTGTACTCCGTTGACACCGGGTACACCGTCCAAATGACACTTACGTGTTATTGGGTGTAAAAAACGTAACGGTGTACAATATCCGAACGCAGCTTATATTGACAGTAGGTGTTGTCAAAATATTAGCGTTTGACACTATCTACTGTCATTAGAATCAAAATATCCGACAAATACTGGCTACTAGTTTTAATGCAGTACGACCGATCTCGAAGAAATAGAATATGCAGCTAAACTATTGATTGTACCAAAAAAATTTAGGCCTTCTGCGGGAGACCAAAATATTTTTCAATTGCAACATTTTTTTTTGTGGTATATGTGGATCCATGGGGACAACTTTTTATGAACTTGAAATTTTGAATTTCGAATAAAACGTTTTTTCGATACACCCTATGGCACATGCATATAATAATAAATCAGAGTTTAGTTTACTGTTGTATATCTACTATGTGTACTGATAAAACAAACGATAAAACAATAGCAGCTCAGTTGTTTTTTAAAGATGCCATGTTGATTGCAGGAAAGATTTACGTTGCCAGCAGTGAGACTGCATCCCTTTAAACAGGAACGTTAAAAGTTCTATTTCCGCGTCCGACCATCTCCCTCACCCCCACAGTTTCGTGCACCGGCAGGAAGAAAATAAAATCGTTTGATTGAAGGTTCCGCGTTCGGAACGTAAAAGTAATACCGTTGGCCCGAGACTCCGGCGAACCGTCTTCTTTTTGTCAGTCGCCTCGCCGCGCACGTTGAACGGAGAACATCGAGATATAAAGTCTGAGCAATAAGGAAGAATATGTACAAATGAACCAAAGTAAGGGCAGCCGGATTCGACGCTGGTACTGATTGGTGCTGCAGCAGATTGAGCGTATCATCATTATCTGCTCATCCACCTCCGAGGTTTTATACTTCTTTCCGAAACCCAGGCTACAAAGAAACCTTTCCCCGGCCTTTGCTAACAGAGGGCCACCCCTATAACTCCAGCGCGCTCAATTACCTGAATAATTCTATACCGAAAATCCTTTGTTTCAAAAGTAATTGGCGTTCGATGTATTTTAAATTCGGTATCCAAACTGATCGGGTTCCGCTAGGAAAAATATATCCACCAGCACAATTTTAAAATTCCTAAGGCAAGCTTGCTAGTAGCACAGTAGTGTATAATGCTGCCTTTAAGGGTTACTAATACCATTGCTGTTTCTGCATTTTAAACATCGCCGTACTTCTCAACACTATAGGTATAGATAATAAACAACCCGGACAAGTGCTAAGTTACACTCACACGCTGTACCATCTTATTTACTTTGATCTTATAATTTCAACACCCTGTATAACTTTTAGAAAAATTCTACCGATGTGTCGATAATATCTTACCTTCACAACAATTTTGCCGGACAACTTTTTTCCAACGGTCACAGGGGATAATTTATAAGTAATTGAAAGTAACCGTGCAGCTGTCATTTTTACTTTATCATACGCAGTATGTGAAGTATTGTAATCGTGCCAAAAAAATTTTTTGAGATTTTAACTGAAATATGTCTTTTTGGGTCCCCTGAACATTTTTGACCAAGGTACAAAAAAATGTCTGTGTGTGTGTGTGTGTGTGTGTGTGTGTGTGTGTGTGTGTGTGTGTGTGTGTGTATGTGTGTGTGTGTGTGTGTGTGTGTGTGTGTATGTGTGTGTCTGTGTACCCGTTTTCCGTTTTTTGTGGCGACGATTCCGGAGAAACTACTAAAGGTATCGGGACGAAACTTCATATTTAGAAGTTTCATAACCAAACTTAGAGCTGAAAAGCTTTCTGTTGAAGAGGGTCCAAAGGAACTGGAGGTTTAGTCTTAGCATTTTTGAAAGATTTTGCAAATAAGCCGCCATTTCTGGAATTACGTCGAAATAGTTAAATAATAAATTAAAGATGAGGAAATTCTGAATCATTTATCACTATGACATTTTTTGGTACAATCAATACTTTAGCTGCATGAGCAAATTCTATTTCATCGAGATCGGTCGTACTGCATGAAAACTAGTAGCCAGGATTTGTCAGATTTTTTTATTCTAATGACAGTAGGTAGTCTTGGTGTCAAACGCTAATGTTTTGGCAATAACTCCTGTCAACTCCTGTCGCATATTGCATTACACTTTTTACACCCAATAACACGTAAGTGTCATTTGGACGGTGTACCCGGTGTCAACGGAGTAAAATATCCGAACGGAGCTTTAATCGACATATCTGTCTAGTTCTAGTAGTTTTATTTTAATGCAGACAAGGCCGATCACGATCAAATAGAGTCTCATGTAGCTAAACTATTAATTTTATATATAGTATGATAAAGTCATGTGCCTGGCCACATCAGATTTTTTGAATTAAAAATAATTAATATCTCAAAAATGACACATGGTAGGTATAGTATAAGGAATGTAACATAAAATTCATCTAAAATTCAGAGAAGATTTCAAAAATGCGATAAAATACAGGGTGTTCCATTTGAAATATAAAAGTTGACATCATTTCCGGTGTAACCGGATGTAACCGAAAACTGAAAATATTTTAGTTGAGACGATCGTGTCCAACAATGTAATAAACAAATTTTCAATCTTTCATTTCATTTGGTTCTGCATATACTTCTCTTAGTGTATATGATAGTAAAAGATAATCTACCTTAGGGACAACAGATAAAGAAGGTTTCAAATATTTATTAAAAATCGCATACTTACATTCAGTTGGGTCTTTATGTATAGGTACCTACCAGGGTTGCCACCTGTCCTCGTTTCACGAGGATTCTCCTCGTACGAAGCATTTGTCCTCGTATCCTCATCGTAATAACATTTGTCCTCGTGTACACAGATAGAAAAGATTTCTTGTTTTTAAGAAATATATTCTTTTGGATAAAAACATATTTCTTTGATGCCAACAATATTTACTTCAATGAATACTCTACTTTATTTGCTTGTAGAGATTAATTTATTTGCGATATTTACTTAAGTCAAATAAAAATTGATTCAAACAAAAATTACTTTCCTTTACAGTAATATTTTTGTTTTGATTTAAAAAGACGTTCCTTAACACGAAAGAAATCTAAGTTTGATTCAAATTATTAAATTTGTATACCTACAAGAAGAGATTTATTTCCTTCAAAGAAATATTTTTGCTTTGGCTTAAAAAAGGGTTTACTTCCGCCAAATAAATCATATTTTGAATGAAATGAATATATTTTTAGTGAGAATATTTCATCCAACTGTATTGTTAAATGGCGCTGTAAACACTCTCCTCGCAGTTTGGCCTTATGGAATATGGAATATGGATATCTTGGAGGGTGGGACGATTCCCACAGCACCTAGGCCTCATTAGGCCTCTTTTGCTAGCCTCCGGGGGTTCCTGTAGCTTAGGCTGTGTCTGCCTCGAGCCATCCTGTGGCCTTCGTGAAGGCGAGGACGTCGCTCGGCGGTACCCCTCTGATGGCGGATAAATCCAGCCATCTTTCACCCAGGAAATGTTCACGTAATGTCGAAAGTGCCGGACATTCGCACAGAAAGTGTTCTGCCGTCTCTTCCTCGCTTTCGCATCCTCTGCACATTTGGTCCTCTAGGATTCCGATGCGGGTTAGATACTTTTTTAGTCTGCAGTGCCCTGTATAGATTCCGGTTAGCAGTCTGAGGTTGCTTCTGGTAAGTTGAAGGTAGTACATTGTGGTCTTTGGCCAAGGGGCTCGTAGGGTTTCCCTTGCGAAAACACACTTGGTGGTTTCGTCCCATCTACTCCTGAAGAGAGTGTGGGATGTTTCTGCTAGTACGTTGAGTAATGTTTTTAGGGTCGGTGGTATCGCTGGCTCAGGTCCTATATAGGGCGTCCTCGCAGCGTGTTTTGCCAGGCAATCTGCTTCCCTGTTCCCTTTGCTTTTACCGTGCCCCTTTATCCAGTGGATGGCTATCATTTTATTCGCTTGTGCTGCTTTTGTCAGGGCTTCGGTACATTGTTGTACAAGTCTGGAGGTTATGAGAGGTCTCGACAGCGCTTGTATTGTTGCTCTGCTGTCCGTTAGGATCAGCACGTTTTTGCCACTAATACTTTTTTCAGTAATAGTATTCACGAAGTCTTCCACCCTTTCCATATTTCAATATGAGATAAATGAAACAAACGCAATATAATATGGAGAAGTTTCTTTATTCAGAAACAATTCGTGTGACGATCGATTTCGATAAGTAACTTATCATCCTCAGGTCAACACTACAGACAAAGAAGGTATAATTAACAACAACAATAACCATAACAACTTATTAGATAACCTACTGTCAATCGGACAACCTCAAGGTATAACATTTGTACAATACTCGGAGCAGCAATAAACCATTTCATTACAAACTATACGCTGACAGTTGAAACCAACTCCAATGGTAAAACCTGGTTTGTGGCTACCCAGCGTATAGTTTGTAATGAAATGGTTTATTGCTGCTCCGAGTATTGTACAAATGTTATACCTTGAGGTTGTCCGATTGACAGTAGGTTATCTAATAAGTTGTTATGGTTATTGTTGTTGTTAATTATACCTTCTTTGTCTGTAGTGTTGACCTGAGGATGATAAGTTACTTATCGAAATCGATCGTCACACGAATTGTTTCTGAATAAAGAAACTTCTCCATATTATATTGCGTTTGTTTCATTTATTTTTCAGTAATAGTTTTGGCGGCGATTGTTAAGGCAATCAGCTCTGTTTGTGTTATAGTTGTATACCTTCCTAGTGGTAGACCGATTTTCATATTCGGTGTTCGGGAAAAGACCCCTGCACCAGATTCATTTGGGTGTTTTGACCCGTCTGTGTATATGTGGACGGATCCTGATATTTCCCCCTGAGTTGGTGGTATGAGGGATGTTGTGAAGGACCTTCTGAAGTTATAGCGGGGTGGAAAATCATCTACCTGAGCCTCAAGGAGAGGTGTCCGAAGGACAGCCTCGCGCCAGAGGCGGAGACGAGTTTCACCAACCCTGCCAGTTTCCCAGAAACCTGCCGTACGAAGCCGAAGGATGCCCGCCAAGGCCACTTCCTCCACATGTATGTCAAGGGGCGGCAGGTAGAGCATTGCCTCCATCGCGGCCGTCGGTGTGGTGTGCATGACTCCTGTTATGTTTAGGCATGCGGTCCTTTGTATGTGATTGAGGTCTTTGATAGCCGTCTTAAGTTTGGTTCTGGGCCACCATATTACTGCTCCGTAAGTTAGCATTGGTCGTATGATGGCGGTGTATATCCACATTGCGATTTTAGGCGAAAACCCCCACGTTCGTCCTATCGCTCTGCGGCACTGCCAAAAAGATATCTGTGCTTTTTTTGCTCTCTCTTCCAGATGATCTCCCCATCTTACTTTGCTGTCAAAGGTTATGCCCAGGTATTTCACCTTGGTAGCAAAGGAAAGCTTGGTTTTTAGGAGTGTGGGTGCTCGTACTTGTGGTAGTTTTCTTTTTCTGGTGAAAAGTACCATCTCTGTGTTCCCAGGGCTGACTGAGAGTGAGTGGTCTTTGCACCATGTTGTGATTAAGTTGAGGGCGGATTGCATCCTGTCGCATATTGTATCCTCAAATTTGCCTGTAAGCAGAATTGTTAGACCGTCTGCATAAGCTATTGTGTAGTACCCTTCTCGGGTTAAAACCTTTAGTAGGCTGTCGAGGACCAGGTTCCACAGCAGGGGTTAGAGAACTCCACCCTGTGGGCACCCTTTGGCTACAAGACATCTTACAGATTGGGTACCTACATTGACATTTACTGCCCTTTCCTGCAGCATATTGCCGATCCATTCGGTTATTAACGGTTCTACTTTGTGTTCCATAATGGAGGTCTTAATCTTGTGGAACATAGTTTTGTCAAATGCCCCTTCAATGTCTATGAACACTCCTAGGGTTGATTGCTTGTTGTCCAGTGATTTTTCTATGCGTCCTGCTACCATGTGCAGTGCAGATTCAGTGGACTTTCCTTGCATGTACGCATGTTAATTTGGGTGTAGAGGTATTGTTTCGGAAAGTTTTTCCCGTAGATGTCTGTCACATAGTTTTTCCATGGTTTTCAGGAGAAAGGATGTGAGGCTAATTGGTCGATATGATTTGGTGTTGAAGTAATCTTGTTTTCCTGGTTTGGGGATGAAGATTACTTTTACTTCTCTCCATTTGCGGGGTATATAGCGCAGTGCTAGACTCGCCCGCAGAATGGTGATAATGTGGGGACTGATGGTTTCCAGACCCCATTGTAATAGGGCGGGAAATATACCATCAGGTCCCGGAGATTTGAAGGGTGAAAAAGTTGATATACCCCAGGTAAGCTTCTCCAGGTCCACTAGGCGCTCTGTCAAATGCCAGTCATCCAGTGTGGGCCTGACCTGGGCGCTGATCAAGATAAGGCCAAACTGCCAAACCGGCAGTTTGGCCTTATCTTGAGTATAAATAATAGACCGGTGAAAGCCTACCGCTCAGTTGATGTCATGCGTCTGGCTAAATTGTTAAAAAAGGCCGTGTGATCGGCACTAGAGAGCACAGTGCATGCAGGTTCGAGCTCCGATTCCGAATCAGCGTACATATTGCTACCCTAACCATGACTGGGGAAACCAGCCACTGGTCGAGGATGTACGACATCCCAAAACGCGGTGACACGTGGAGATTTTGCACTACTATACCCTTTAAAAAGTTCTAGTCAATAATAGGTAAATAATTTATTTAATCAAATAATCATTTATATCAACCTTCAAATATCGCATTTTAACTCAACCAACAATTTCGTCAATTTAAAAAATTATAATTCGTTCACTCAACGCAATCATAATTATTTGTACTAAATAAATCTCGTTTGTTGTAATATACAAATTGTAAATTTTAATTGAAAACATAAATTGTAAACACTCTTTCTACCAAAGAAATATTTCAAACAAATGCGTTTTTATCCGCAAATAAATCTATTGACATTTTCTTGAAGATTTCTTTGAGTCAACGCATATTTATTTGACTTAAACAAAGAGTTTATGCATTATATTTTTCTTGTGTACACTATGTAATAAGAAATGAATAAATTTGATTTAATTTGATTTGATCTGTGTAGGATGAAATTGTGCTACCTAACCTAACCCACAAATGTTTTGAACATTTGAACATTCAGTAACATTTAATATTTTACCTTTTCTCCGACCCACTACGTCTTACCTTAATTACAGGCTACAGCTATAATAAATTGCGCCACCTAAAAAAATTAAGCGAAATATAAACATCAATAATTCCTGACTAACCACCAAAAGTTGGCTCCAAAAATTCGACGAGTATAAAGCCTTCTGCACATTATGCTAGGTTGAAATTTCGGTAGCGAAATTTCGGTTTACATGGAAGTTTTTGAGAATATACCTAAATTTTATTTTTATGTGATATTACCACAGCAAATTATCATTTTTGCATATTTAATGAAGTAACGTAGTATATGTTTTTTGTTATGTTTCAAGAATATTTTGTTTTATTATTTGATTGTGTTTTATGTGGCAGTATGATGTGGACATATTGGATATGACATAATATTTTCACCCACTTACTGTCCTCGTGAATAATTACAAAAAGGTGGCAACCCTGGTACCTACATATGATTATGGTGTTATAAAATAAAAATACATATTTATTCTACTGTACATTCTTTTATTTCAATTTGTGTAGGTATGTGCCGCTACGCAAAATATTTGTTTTATTCGGAATTGCGTATTGAAAATATGGACCGGTACTTTGGGCTCCGGTATGGTACAGAATCGGTACGTTCGATGCGATACAATACGATACGCGATACCGGTACAGCAAGGTGTATCGGAACATCCCTAGGCTACAGTAACCAGAGTAAAAATCAATATGATTTGAAGGAACACTAAGTATGTAAACATTAGTTTTAATTTACACTACGGGGTGCAAGAGCAACCCTACCACCGCACGAGGATCCAATAACCCCATTATCCATTACGTAAATAAATGGAAACCCGAACTTTCCTTTGCAAGTAATTGACGCTTGATGTCTGTATTTTATATTTGAGGTGAAATAGTTAGGGGAGGACGAGACATGGTTGCTGGGGCGGTGTGTTTACGCGATGTTTCCGAACGTCGGCGTCCCGCGTTCAAAACCCGTTAAGTACTGCAAGTTCTCATGTTATGCGCTCATTAAAACCGAACTACTTGCTTGTCTTTCCTAATGAACGTCTCAACGGCGCGGCATTCTGCAAGTTTGAGATGTTATTAAGGTTCCAGAGGACGTCTCTCCAACGGAAAGGTGTTCGGAACTACTTCACGGCTAGTGCATGAGAAGTGCGGCTTTTTCTGACGCCATTACGTTTCTTTTGTGCGGTTGTACGGTTGAACCTGACCCGTTGATGTTTTGGTGCCGTTTTCTCTGCAGTTTTCTTTTGGTGCATTCTTAAATTTGAAAGCGAGAAGTAACACCATTGTCTATCCGGATGGCGCTCTTAAAAACAGTACAATCGCGCCATTAGGAAAATTGCGGTTTTGCGGATGTGTTAATCGATCAGGAACCCTATTCTCGTCATCTTTTTGAAGGGAAAGTGAGTCTTTTGACATAGCGAGACATAGCGGGAAAAGAAGGCCATCCACATTCTCGGGGTTCGGCTCGTGCATTCAGTGTTCATCTGCAGGTGAGTGAGAATGGACGTCGCTGAAGTAGGTTAAGGTTCCAGAGGACGTCTCTCAAACCGAAAGGTGTTCGGAACTACTTCACGACTAGTGCATGAGAAGTGCGGCTTTTTCTGACGCCATTACGTTTCTTTTGTGCGGTTGTACGGTTGAACCTGCAGGTTGAACCGTTTTCTCTGCAGCTTTCTATTGGTGTATTCTTAAATTTGAAAGCGAGAAGTAACACCATTGTCTATCCGGATGGAGCTCTTAAAAACAGTACAATCCCGCCATTAGGAAAATTGCGGTTTTGCGGATGTGTTAATCGATCAGGAACCCTATTCTCGTCATCTTTTTGAAGGGAAAGTGAGTCTTTTGAATGGTTAGGTGGAAGGAGTGGGGATATCAGCGGTTTCCCTCTGGAACGTATCTATGAGCAAATTTGCTTGTCGCTAACAACAATAACTCACGCGCCACGCCCAAACGAACGTATCTATGGCAAATTTGCTTGTTGCTAAGAGCAACAACGCACGCGCCACGCCCATACGTCGAAACACGTGGCAACCGCCGATATCCCCACTCTCACCTAACCATTCGTACAGACTCACTTTCGCTTCAAAAAGATGACGAGAATAAGGTCCCTGGTCCGCTCCAATACATTTTTACTTTGTCATACGTAGTATGTAAAGTATTGCAATCGTGCCAAAAAAAAAATTGTTGAGATTTTAGCCGAAATATGTCTTTTTGGGTCCGCTGAACATTTTTGACCAAGGTACAAAAAAATGTCTGTATATATATATATATATATATATATGTGTGTTAGGGTTGTCCACGACCTTATGCAATTTTTTTTTCGTATTATTTTTTGTTCTCCACAAGCTTGTTTATGTTCCTTAAACCAAAAGAAGTGTGTATTTCAAACCCTGGCTTGTTTGAATCATATTTAGAGGTCGCTAGGATTTTCAACATTTTGTATGCTGCGCTCAGACACGTCTCACGCACACCCTCGAGTGTGCGTTACTGTTGCAAGTTAGCGCCCGCACCAGGAATATCTTCATTCCGATTAGTGTATTCAAACGGAAAACAGTTAATATTGAGTGCCTTTATTGGAATAGTGCCGTTTTAGTGCTAACAATTAGGACTACCGCTTTCGGGCTACCCCAGTTTGACCACCAGTAAGTTTTTAGATTTTCTCAGCGATCGCGTTGTGGCTTTATTATTTTTTTCTTACGTTGTATTTCCTCGCGTGATAAACTTACTATTACCTTTTTCCCTTCAGGAAAATGGCTTTTACTAATACTCCTAAATCTACAACGGCGTCAGCTGGAGCGTGGTTAATGGGAAAACATACAGAAACTCTTTCTCATGCAAGACTTCCATTAAAAGAAGATGTACTGAAAAGATACCAGTTTCATCATGTCGAAGAAAATGAGACTGTTAAAAAGAGTATTCGGGACACGGCAACAGCAGTGTTGCAAATTTGTGAAAAGCAAGAACTCCTACACAAAGAATTGATTCGGTCGAAAGGAAACTCAGCCAACTGGTAGCGGAATATTTACTTCTAAAGAAGAATAGGAAAACCAATTTAGAAAGTTGTCGTATGAAAGAAGACATATTTAACGGAGATTTAGTTGAAATATTCTATATAGCATGAAATAAAATGAAGAATGAAGAGGACAAAACGTTCTTATTATGCAGAGAGAAGATAATATGAGCTGTAGCATGGCAGGCGTAGACAAATGTTTAACTGATAAAGAAAGTCTAAAGCGGAAGAGAGATGAAGCAGCCGACACCAGGAGAGTGAAAAATATAGAAAACGAAAAAGCAAGTCAAGAAATTGTTGACTCTGTTTCTGAAATAATAGATTCTAATGATTCCAGTAAAAGCGGCTCCGACACTTCATCATGTAATGAGTTTCAAACAACCTCATCCTGCACTAAAAATACTAAAACTTCCAAACGTAAAAATGTTTCTATCAAAGATGTTGTTGCATCTATTGACCGTGTTAACCTTTCTGATCGGAATACAATGTTTGTCGTTGGAGCCGTAGCTCAAGCTTTGGGTACACCTGTAAAAGATATCTCTCTATCACGTAGTACCATACGGCGTGCAAGGAACGAGATCCGTAGAAGCATAGCAGACACGGACCAGGCTTCCACAATGTCCACTTGTGTTACACTGGGATGGCAAATTACTACCCTACTCTAAAAAAGAAATGATGAAAAACATTTTGTTACCACTAAAAGCAAAGGCGTTAAGTAGACTTGACGCTAAAAGATTTTATCATCAGTATCCTCTTGAGTCGTTTGTAACCAAACGTTCAACCATTATCTTCGATTTGCTAATGCATGAGGGAAGAGAAAAGGCCACATCATTCCTTAGAAAAGATCCGACAGAGTGGAAGGAGGATGAAATTTATAATGAAAGGGAAGCAAAAATTAGCCAATTAAAAGTCGCAAACGACTGTGCAGAGCGAGGGATAGCGTTGATTCATAAATTTAATGCTACTATTACAAAAAATGAACAGCATAAACAATATATGCTTCGCGTAGTCGGTCTGCATAGGAAGAAATTTCCCACTGGTTCTAAGATCAATATAATGAAGAAAGCAATGAATGACTAAAATCTTCAATGTATTTCAATATATAAAGATTTGTTAGAATGGATTTTAGTTTTTAGTATTTTTCCAATAAATAAGTCTTGTAAAAACTGGATATGTTTCTAATTTTACGTTTCCCCCCGAAACCATTAATCCTAGCGACCTCTAAATATTACCCAATTAGGCTCAAATTTTACACAGATGTTAGTTAGCACATTTGGTATAAAAGCACCTTTGTGGAGAGCATAAATTTTATACTTGAAAAAAATGGACCACCCTAATGTGTGTGCGTACCCGTTTTTTTTTGTGGCGACGATTCCGGAGAAACTACTAAAGGTATCGGGACGATGCTCCATATTTATGCTAGCTTTATGCTAGAACAGACTCAGCCCGAATAAATCGGCGAGACGTTCGGCGAGGCTGGGTGAGACATAGCGGGAAAAGAAGGCCATCCACATTCTCGGGGTTCGGCTCGTGCATTCAGTGTTCTTCTGCAGGTGAGTGAGAATAGACGGCGGTGAAGTAGGTTAAGGTTCCAGAGGACGTCTCTCATACCGAAAGGTGTTCGGAACTATTTCACGACTAGTGCATGAGAAATGCGGCTTTTTCTTACGCCATTACGTTTCTTTTGTACGTTTGTACGGTTGAACCTGACCCGTTGATGTTTTGGTGCCGTTTTCTCTGCAGTTTTCTATTGGTGCATTCTTAAATTTGAAAGCGAGAAGTAACACCATTGTCTATCCGGATGGAGCTCTTAAAAACAGTACAATCCCGCCATTAGGAAAATTGCGGTTTTGCGGATGTGTGTTAATCGATCAGGTCAGCTCCAATAAATTTTTGAAATTCCTACGACGTGAAACATGTTATTGCAGTAGTATCAATATTGAGCATTTGATAATAACTTTTTTCCCCGTAGTATAATGAAAAATGTTAGTGGCTGCCATTATTATGAATGATTTTACTGCAGATCCAACAGTTTTTATACACGGTTGAGCAAAAGTATGCATCCACGAGAAAACTCTAATACGTCTTCCAGACTCTCGCGAGACATAGCGAGAGACCGCGAAGCGGGAGAGTGTGGATGCCACATTGACCCAAATCCGCTAACATTCGAATTGCCAGAAGTCCCTACGGTTGCAGATAGTCGGATAAAAATCACGCGTTCGGCGAGTGGCTGGCTTCTTTTGTACGCTCCCGCTTCGATCCATTCAAACTAGATTTTTGACGCAGCTCATAGCCGTTTTTGTCGGTACCCGAAGGTATTATTTACGACAGGGGTCTGATTTGTGACAGCAACACGTGCGGTGGAGGACATGTTCGAGCATCAATGCAACCCGAAAACGTAACCAATGGAATAATTATTTAGTATTGAAATAAAAATATTAAATACAATAATTTATATGCAAAATACAAATAGTTTACATTGATATTAAATTTAATATCCGAAAGTATTTTTTTCTCTATTTGTGACGTCCCCATTACTATAATTTGTCAGGAAATAAATCACATACGCAAAGTTAAAATGGAAAATATACCAGATAATGATATTTATTTCTGTATTATTGAAGAAATGCAAATGCATATCAATAAATTAACCATCCGTATTATAAGATTACCGTATTTAAGAGAATTAAAATTAACAGCAATATTAAATCAATAATTAATTAATTAAAACTAAAGAATATATTATTTATCTCTTTCAAATAAAACTTATCAGTTCCAAGTTATTCCAGTCTTATTTTTCTATGATGTCTGAACCTATTGTATCCTTTTGGTACAGTTCTTCGATTACTTGGGCCGGCTGAGAACTACCTGGTAAGTAGGAATTATTGTACCCTCATTAATGAGGAATGTCTCACAGGTGCTTCTCGTACATTGGCGAAAAGAAATATTTATTCACTGACATTCAACAGTCATCCTTGTTTTATCTTTCTCGACAATCGCAAATTACGACTGCGATCTACATAGGGCAAATTACTAAAGTATTGATTGATAATATCGTTGTTACATACGAGTATACAGGCTTGGTCAAAATAACCGGAGCACCTGATTGTCCAACCGTAAATATTTTAAAAAATCAAACTCAAGTTGTTTGATTTTAAACAAGCTATCGTCTAAATATATTGTTAATATACAGAGTGCTTCCGTTTTCTAATAGAACATATATATTTACATTTTATAATTCTAAGATTAATTCCCTAAATTTTTTGTAGGGATTATTTTTTATACAATGCATTTAATATATTTTATATGAAATTTTTATTTACGTTATTCAATTAATTATTAATTAATAATAACCACAATTTCAATGAAAGACGTCCATTCTAAGTCACCCGCAGATGAACACTGAATGCACGAGCCGAACGCCGAAAATGTGGATGGCCTTCTTTGGATGCTATGTCTCACCCAGCCTCGCCGAACTTTTCGCCGATTTATTCGGGCTGAGTGTGGAGCTAGCAGAACAAATTATGTAAAGAATATGTAATGAAATGAGACTTTCTTTTAAATGCGTAATTGTTTAATGCTTCTGTCTTTTATTACATTCAGTCTTTTTTACGACTGTTTAAGCTGTTGTTTTTTCGGAAATAAATTATTTGATCTGATTTGATTTATTATTGAGTAGTTTATTATGAATAATTTACATATATTCATAAATAAGCTTCATGCTCTTGATTTTATTCCTTAATTATGCGCTCGTCAAATAATATACTATTACTTGGTTGCTTATTTTGCCTTTACTAGAGATTTCACATATCCCTGTCATCTGGAAACTCTGGCTATAGACAGACCACCGCACCGATGTTTTGTTTAAAATTTTTACTTTTTTGATTTGTAAACTTATATTTGGTCAACAAACAGCACCTAATCCACACAAAGAAAAGATTGTCGGCGCGTAGTTGCGGTGGCTACACTTTGACCTCTACACGGATAAGCCCATTTCTTTAGCAAGGTCTCTAATCTTCCACGTCCAGACACTGGTCTATAGAGGCCAGACAGGGTCGGGCGATGCGGGGTCGATATCGGATGAGGATCACTTTTCAATGAAGCCTCTATGTAGTGCCTCAAACACACAAACACCAGTATCAGCCATCCATTTCACCCCGCAGAAGGTTTGATGTGCTCCCCGACGCATCGGATGATGTTTTAATAATAGTAAATTCACTGCGACGAGAAAGGAGGAGGACCAATTGTAAGCGGGGGTCCGAACTGACACGATTCGGCAATTCAATTACCTCCCTGAATCTGATATAGAAGTTCACAAAGTCGCGAGCACGCGCCACCCCCCCACAATGCCTTGACTTCTTCGACGGGGGAACGGCCGTAAATTGCCAGACGAATTGACTGGCAATCAAATTATGAGACGCGATACGGCAATTTAGGTATTGTGAATACAAATAAACGAAGTTGGTACAATTAAATTGGCCGGTGTGAGTGAGGGCGACGTTGGCAATGTTATAAAACGGGACTGGTTTTATAAGAACTCGATTAAAAAGATTTGGTAATTATATTGCTGTCGGTAGATGGCGTTTAATTATGAGCAACTTCTTTGTGATGAAAAATTGTGATTGAATTTAACGCAGCATGAGTAGAATTAATTCAGCCAACAGCTCCATCCTTCTGCGTTTAACCTTAATTAATTTGTACGATAATATCGTCGCTACATCTGTTTTGTACCCTTTTTTTTACCGATTCGCATGATATTCCTGATTTGCGTTGAACACTAACCAGTGCCATCATGTTAAGATAGTTTGTCTCGTTGAGAATAGGCTCCCAAAAAGGCAGAATGTTTTTAATGTCACCTCATATCCGGTGTCATACTTGGATATGATAAATCATGTTCTATATACATCGTGAGAAATTGTAATAAATATAGTCAAAAAGTATTAAAAAAAAAGTATTGCCGCACCGAGAAACTATTTTATTCAAAAGATTATACGTTTCTGGGGTAAAAATGATGATGATATTATCAAATGTCACAACGAAAATCAAAATTAAATTATGCATGCCATTTGTTTGTTTGATACTTTCTGCATCTTCCTAACATAATTTTAAGTGCAAAATCCGACAACGGCATATAGAATTCATCTCTCAAAACCATAGTGATATGCAAAGCGAATTTTCTTTGGTCGTTCTGTTGCAAAGTGCGACATATCCATGCTAACAAATCGATACAAAAACAAATCTGAAGTGGCCACGCAGATGACTTTATCATCCTATACAGCAGTGTCAAATGCTGACGTTTGAACGATACTGTCAATAGAATCAAAATATGTGTCAAATCCTGCCTAACCAGCTTTAATGCAGACACGACCGATCTCGATCGAATAGAATTTGCTCAATGGTCATGCAGCTAAGCTATTAATTTTACCAAAAACACGCACACGCACGCGCACAAACACACAAACGCACACACTTTTTACCACGGGCCTGCAATAAACAAAATTGTGGGTAAATTTTAATAAAAACAATGTCGAATGAAAGTTTATACTTGATTCTAAAGAAGGTATAACAAAAAAGTCACATTTTTCCTTAAGGCTGCGGCCACGGACCGAGCGACAGCGGAGTGGAAGCGTCGGCGATCGTTGTGTATATACCTATATATATATATATATATATATATATATATATATATATATATATATATATATAGATATACACAACGATCGCCGACGCCACCGCTGTTAAATTTTACTATTGCTAAACATAGATGCACATAAGTCGACGCTCTTGAAAACGGTTGTAATTTTGAGTGTCAGGCTGGGGCCACGGACCGAGCGACAGCGGAGCGGAAGCGTCGGCGATCGTTGTGTATATACCTATATACATACGTATATATATATATATATATATATATATATATATATATATATATACACAACGATCGCCGACGCCACCGCCCCGCTGTCGCTCGGTCCGTGGCCCCAGCCTCAAAATTACAACCGTTTTCAAGAGCGTCGAGTTATGTGCATCTATGTTTAGCAATAGTAAAATTTAACTTTTGGCTGACAAGGACACGTGGCGCAGGGCTCAGTTGAAAAAATATTGCCGCCTTTTAATACATCGGTCTTTTACCTATCACAGAAAGTGGTTTACTTTTTGGAATTTAACAGTTTAGAAATTTGGTTTATGGCCAGCTTTTTGGGTCAAATACACCAATGTGCGTTCCCTTAATGGCAACCTACTTTCCCAGTGGAAGGAACTGAATATGTGGACGTATTTAAGTGCTATTTTGATCTTAGACAGGCGGTTTCTTGTTCTACAGGAGAATTCATTCAGTGTTTACATAAACGAATTGATTGTTAGAATACCAATACAGTTTTTCTTTTCTTGGATATAATTATTAAAAATACTTAATAAAATTATACATTTACAGTATACATCTATATTCTTAAGGCATCTATTCAAACCCATGCCCTTGGACACATTCCTTGCATTTCAAACGCTTATTTTCTCCAAGTACTCCATGATTTGGGCGATTGGCCCTGGTGTTTACTTCAGTTTGTTCGGATGGACCTCTTGTATTCGTTTCTCGGGTCTGGTTATCCTGCGGTGGCCTGAGAGTACACTGCTCACCAGCTTGATCCAACGAGTGAAAAGCCTTCAACATCCTCAATGTTTCATCAACGGATCTATTGACTTTTGGGTCATTTACTGAGATGTGTCTCAAGAGACCTTCTGGATCAATGATATACAGACCTCTATAGGCATTTCCTGACTTTTCGTCCAGGACACCATACGTCCTCGATATGCATAAATTTCTATCGGATAACGCTGGAATCTTTAGTGGCCCAATTCCTCCTTTGGTGGCGTTTATCCATGCCAAGTGTGCGTATGGCCCATCAGTGGAACAAATCACAACATGTGCTTTTAATTGCCTAAACTCGTCGATTCTATCTGAGTAACAAAGAATTTCCCCAGGACACAAAACAGTGAAGTCAAATGGGTAGAAGATTAACACTAGATACTGTCCCTTGTAGGTGTCTAAGGATATTTCTTTAAACTTGCCGTCAATCACTGCTGTACCTTTGAATGGAGGTGCCTTATGCATGACTTTAGGTACAGAGGAAGATTCGGATTGATGAGTTCCGGTTAAGTTATTGCCATAGTTTGCCCGTGCTAGCTCATTTGGTAAAGGATCTTTCGTGTTATTGCAGCTGCAGAGGGAACACCCGTTCCCCAATATGGACTGTAGAAAGGAGATGTGATAAACATAAAGTTTCTGTCAAAATCGACACGTTTTGGTGACAGATGATACCTTATCATTACAGGGTGGGTAAAATATAGGAACTCTCGGTAATTTAGGTATGAGCAACTCACAATATCAAAGTGAATGTCTGGACTTCACCTTTTCATTTTCATTAATTGTATTCCTTTTATTTGTATTCTTATTTGAATCCAGACGTTTATTATTATTATTAAAATAATAATATATTATATTATATTATATTATAGCAACATGGCCGCCAATGACCATGCCAATGTTGTTAAAGATAAAGATAAAGACAATATATGTGTTTACTGCTCCAGTAAAGTAGCAAAATGCGTTACCTGCGAATGCGGGGCAACCATTCACCCTTCCTGCACGGTGAGACATGCCAGGAACTGTGGGAAGGAGTTAAACAGCGAAGAAACTCAGGAAAGTGAGGTTAAGAATTCTGAAATCGAAAACAGTAAACTGATTCAAATGGAAATCAACTACTTAAAGAAACTGCTAACTCAAATGGAAGAGAAAAACCGATTACTTCAAGAAAATAATACAATCTTGGTAGAATATAATGCCTACGTGAACAGTAGCATAATCAGTAACCGTAATACACAACCAGAACGTACAGAACAAGGTAAGTTAGCCGAACCGACACTAACTTACAAAGACGTGGTAACAAGGGCCAAAAGTGTAAAAAAGAGCGATCCTACTCTATCTGAAATACGAAACAGGGAAAACATAACCCAAAAGGACAAAGAACTTGAAAAGAACACCGATAAACCACTCGAATTAGAAAAGTTACAAAGAACGAAGATGCAGGAAGTGATCGAGTTAAACTCCGACATCAACAGTGACGGATGGCTACTGAAAAAGGGCAGAACACTCTCAAAAAAGACAAAGCACCAAACTATAACTGGTACCTCGGATGCAACGCAGATCAGAGGCGCATCTAGGAGGGCCTGGTTCTATGTCAAACGGGTACACCCAGAAGTAAAAGAGGAAGAACTCAAACGCTACGTTGAAAAATTTGCCGAAACAAGCGATGTGGAATGCACAAGGATTGAAACACAATCAAAATCTAGCTGCTTTAGGCTAGGAGTTGAATTTGCCAAAAAGGATACAATTTTAAATGCTAGTAACTGGTCAAACAATATACAAGTCTCACCATATATTTTTCGATGGGCAAAATCCAACAGAATCAAACTTAGACAGGATTATAACGCCACCACGAGCAAAGCACACCAAAGCAACTAATCCCTCTACTACTCCGACCCACGGTCCACAAAGTAAGCTGCGGTCAATCCAAACGTTCACCATCGTAGCAAAAAATGCCCAAGGACTCTCCAACAAACTTCCAGCACTCGCTTGGCTGGTACGTGACCTGAAAGCTGGTGTGATATGCATTTGTGAACACTGGCTTAAATCAGAAAATGTGAGCCTGCACCATCTAGGAGGATACAACCTAGCCACAAGCTTCTGCCGAACCACACGCCAACGTGGAGGCGTCTGCATATACTTAAAAGAAAACTACAAGTTCAAAAAAATAGAAGTATTGGACAAATGGAACAGTGAGATGAACTACGAAGGATCTGCGATCTATATAACTGACATAAATGCTGCTATACTAGCCATATATAGATCCCCAGACGGGAACGTACAGCAATTCCTCGAAAGGCTGGATAATGCATTGCACGAACTGCAAGGAGAACTTCCTATCAATGCAAAAATAATAGTGGCAGGCGATACAAACATTGATCTAATCCACAACGATGACTACAATATGTTAACAAACGTACTTGACTCCTACGACCTAGTGCCTACCATTAGGAAATATACCAGAATTGCAAGACAATCTAGATCATGCATCGACAACATATTCGTGAGTGTTCAAAATTTTTTTGTCGAAAAGGCGATAGATGATGGTATAGGCGATCACAGAGCGGTCGCGGTGTCATTGCATGTCGGACTTACCTCAGACAACAAACCGCTCTATAAAAGAATCTACTCGAAAGCAAATATAAGCAAGTTTAAAAACACAATGCAAGCTGAAAACTGGGATGCGCTTGCAGGTGCCCGTAATCCGCAAAACCTTTGCGACATATTCCTACATACCTTCCTCAAATTCTACAACAATGCCTTTCCCACCACCAAAACACAAAAGAAAATAAAAAGAACCAACCCTGACCCTGAACTAGTGAAAATTAAAGAGACACTAAACCTTATGTACCGATTCCATGAAGACAGAGGCGATGATGAGACCTACGAAAACCTCCAACGTTAAAGAAAGTTCTTCATCTCAAAGACAGAGATACAGCATAAACTCATGAACGAAAGACGAATAAGGCAGGCTGACAACAAGTCAAAGGAGGTTTGGCGCATCATTGATGAGGAAACAGGGAGAAGGAAACGTAGCGAAGTTGATAACCGTCCGAGCTGCCATGAGTTCAACCGATTCCTAACGGAGACCCCACCTACCAACATGAACGCTACAAACGACCTGCTAGTGCCCACAAATGGAAGCTCAATATTCTTCGCACCTACAACCGCAGAAGAAGTCTACAAGAGCATATCATCCATAAAAGGCAAAAATACTGAAGACATACTCGGGATCTCAACCAGGATCATGAAGGTCGTGGCACAAGCGATAGCGGCACCCCTAACTCTGTTGTTCAACGAATGTCTTCAGGAGGGCACCTTCCCAGACAGTCTCAAAATAGCCAAAGTAGCTTTAATCTACAAAAAAATGGAGATTAGTCGGAATGCAAGAACTACAGGCCAATATCGGTACTTCCAGCATTCTCCAAAATACTTGAGAAAATCATACTGGTGAGAACTAATAAATTCTTCAAGGACAATGGATACTACTGCCAGCAGCAGTTTGCCTATAGAGATGGCCGAAGTACCGAGGATGCCATGCGATATCTTCTAAAAATGTAGGTCAATGTCTAGAGGCAAAGCAAAAATGTACCTCCCAGCTATGCGACCTGAGCAACGGCTTCTCAACAATGCGGTTCAGTCTATTCCTAACGAAGCTGGAACATTACGGTTTCCGGGGCACAGCACTGGGTCTAATGAGATCATACCGGACCAATCGGAAGCAACTGGTACGAGAGGAAGGTGAGAGCAGCGAACTGCGTGATGTCTCCCGAGGCGTTCCACAGGGAAGTTTGCTCGGAGGTATGTGCTTCACGATCTACATGAACGACCTCCCAAGAAACTTAACATGCCACACAACACTATACAGTGACGACACGACCCTCACCAACAGGCCAATGACGACAATGAAGATTCTGGCCGAGGAGAATATGGAGATAGCAAAGTGGCGGTTTAAAAACAATCAACTTACTCTAAATGAACAAAAAACAGAGAGTATAGTGTACAACATGGACATTGAAGAGGTGGATCCCGTCGGAGGGCAGCGTGCGCTTTCTGAGACTGCAGTTAGATCCAAGGCTTTCCTGGGAAGCACACATTGAGCAAGCATGTAAAAAAAATGGCAAAAACAACGTACGCCATCAAGAAGACACTCCGGGCAGCGGGGAGACAAGCCGCTATTGTGACATATCACTCCCTATTCCACTCAACCATCACATATGAAATCGAGTTATGGGGAAACTCGCTACATGTTTACAAGGCATTCATGCAGCAGAAAAGGGCTGTCAGGAGCATAGCTGGAACCACCACACAGACCAGCTGTAGACCACTATTCAGGGAGCTCGGGATTCTGACAGTCTTTGCTGTATATGCCTTGAAAGCCGTAGTAACTGGCCATAAACAACAAAAATACATGCCCGACACAGGAGACGGTCATACATACAACACTAGGTCGAGGAACGACGTACAGCGGGATTTTAACAGGCTGAAAGCAACTGAAGTTCTCACGCTGGCAATAGCCCTCTACAATCTATGCCAGGAAGAAATCAAGCAACTTCCAACGCCCTTATTCAAGAATCACCTGAAAAAAATCCTGCTCGAGAGCTGTCCTTACAATATGGAGGAAACACGGCAAGCCCTCAAAGAAACGAATCTACCTATATGAAGCTATTGATGTATTGTAGATGTATATGTTACCGGCAAAACTCGTTTTCAGGTAGAACCAGTGTGCAGATTGCAATTTCAAACATAACGTCCATTCCGAAAAAAAGACGAATTCATACTTACATCAAGTATATCCGAAAAATTTAAATTCTTAGTCTATTATAGCTATCCAAATTTTATTCGTCTGGTTCCACAAATATCAGCGTGGATCACCCGGTATAATAGCACATTTCAATACCGTTAATCGAAATTAGTTTTGTCTAGTCCTTACCAGTTTGACCTAAAGTATGTGTTTACAAACCAGGTTAAACTAGTTTGGCCTAGGTTAAACTAGTTCGACCTAACGCGCTTCGGCAGAACTAGTTTAACCTAGGTTAAACTGGGTCTACCTGAAAACGGGTTTTGCCGCTAATATATATATATATATATATTAAAAACACAAACAACTTTATTTCAACTTGTTTATTTTTCTTGGGTACTATAGGCTTGTTCACATTTAACACATTAAAACTTATAACTAAAAGTCACAAGATACAACACATTAAAAATTAATTGATCTGACGTTTCGACACTATTTGTGTCTTGATCACAGATAGACTGAAATATTCCTGAATAGCTTTATACATTTCAATACGTGCAACCAAGACAAACAACTTATAAAACTTGTTTCCAATAACAGGCACTGGTTTATCAACAATTTCTCGCAAATTTTTACGAATTCCTTAAAATACTTATTCTATTTATTTATTTATTTTCCTTTCTCTTTTTGTTACATGCTTGTTGGTAAAATTAGTTTATAACAATTTAACAAATTTAAATCTGATCTGTCGTTGACCGCATCTTTTTGTTTTAAAATTTCTATAGTCTCCAACACACAACGAGCTTTTAAGTTATTCTCTTTTTTGAGCACTTTCACATCATTAAAGTTATGATGTCCTGTATCTTGTTGGTGTTTTTTTAACGCTGTGATGTTTTTCGCGTATTCGTGGCCTTTCAAACGCTCCTCCAGAAGTTGTTCCGTCTGACCAACATACAGTTTTTTACAGCTGCATGGAATCTGGTAGACACAGTGAGAGTTTTTCAATATTGGTGTAGGCGCTTTCAGTTTTGTATACACTTTAGATAAGTTATTAGTGTTTTTGTGAGCAACTGTTATGTTAAATGGTTTTAGTATGTGTCCTATCTTTTCATATATATGTCTAATGTAGGGAAGAGAGATATATTTCGTTTTTTCCGTATGCGATTCTTCGGTGTGTCCTGGTGTTGCATCTTTGTTTCTTGCATTAGAAATTTTTCTCTTTTTAATTATTTTTTCTATCAGATATTTCGGGTAGTTGTTTTTTTGTAAAATAGTTCTTACTTTCTCCAATGTTTCATTCTGATACTGTGTACTCGTTAGCTTTATTGCTCTGTCCGCCAGTCCTCTTATAACACTTTCTTTGTACGCACGTGGTTGGATTGAATTATAATTCAGATATCTGTGTGATGCTGTTTCTTTTGTGTACCATTTTGTATCAATCTTTTTGTCATTTTGTATTAAGGTCATATCTAGGAAATTTATGTTGTTGTTTTTATTTATTTCCATTGTAAATTGTAGTCTATCATTATATTTGTTAAAAGTTTCCAAGACATCACTTTCTTTTCCTTTTGGTACCGCAATTATGCAATCATCTACATACCGCTTAAAAAACGGGATATCAATAGAGATGTTTGATAGGACAGATTCCTCCAATTCTTCCATTACTATCTGTGCTACCACACTTGATACCGGTGAACCCATTGCGCACCCGAAAACTTGTTTATAGAATGTCTCCTTATATTGGAAATAGGTATGCGTCAATGTTGTTTCTACTGCTTCCAAAAATTCATTTTTTGGAAGAAAAGCATGATCTTCTATTTCTGGCCACTTTTTGTTAATCGCGTCTTTCACCAATGTTATTGGTACATTAGTATATAGGGACACAACATCCAATGAAATGAGGTGGTGTGATGCATCTAAGGAAATTGTATCGATGAATTCCTTAAAACACCAAGAATCTTTAATGTAAAAGTTATTTTTCCCTATAACTTTTGCTAAATTGTCTGCTAGCTTCTTTGATAGTTTATAGTAGTTGATAGTAGCACAGATAGTAATGGAAGAATTGGAGGAATCTGTCCTATCAAACATCTCTATTGATATCCCATTTTTTAAGCGGTATGTAGATGATTGCATAATTGCGGTACCAAAAGGAAAAGAAAGTGATGTCTTGGAAACTTTTAACAAATATAATGATAGACTACAATTTACAATGGAAATAAATAAAAACAACAACATAAATTTCCTAGATATGACCTTAATACAAAATGACAAAAAGATTGATACAAAATGGTACACAAAAGAAACAGCATCACACAGATATCTGAATTATAATTCAATCCAACCACGTGCGTACAAAGAAAGTGTTATAAGAGGACTGGCGAACAGAGCAATAAAGCTAACGA
Organism: Aphodius sticticus; assembly: GCA_963966075.1. Classification (NCBI taxonomy): domain Eukaryota; kingdom Metazoa; phylum Arthropoda; class Insecta; order Coleoptera; family Scarabaeidae; genus Aphodius; species Aphodius sticticus. The sequence goes on along the minus strand of OZ014512.1, from coordinate 2,030,843 downwards.
GTACACAGTATCAGAATGAAACATTGGAGAAAGTAAGAACTATTTTACAAAAAAACAACTACCCGAAACATCTGATAGAAAAAATAATTAAAAAGAGAAAAATTTCTAATGCAAGAAACAAAGATGCAACACCAGGACACACCGAAGAATCGCATACGGAAAAAACGAAATATATCTATCTTCCCTACATTAGACAAATATCTGAAAAGATAGGACACATACTAAAACCATTTAACATAACAGTTGCTCACAAAAACATTAATAACTTATCTAAAGTGTATACAAAACTGAAAGCGCCTACACCAATATTGAAAAACTCTCACTGTGTCTACCAGATTCCATGCAGCTGTAAAAAACTGTATGTTGGTCAGACGGAACAACTTCTGGAGGAGCGTTTGAAAGGCCACAAATACGCGAAAAACATCACAGCGTTAAAAAAACACCAACAAGATACAGGACATCAATTTAACTTTAATGATGTGAAAGTGCTCAAAAATGAGAATAACTTAAAAGCTCGTTGTGTGTTGGAGACTATAGAAATTTTAAAACAAAAAGATGCGGTCAACGACAGATCAGATTTAAATTTGTTAAATTGTTATAAACTAATTTTACCAACAAGCATGTAACAAAATGAGAAAGGAAAATAAATAAATAAATAGAATAAGGAATTCGTAAAAATTTGCGAGAAATTGTTGATAAACCAGTGCCTGTTATTGGAAACAAGTTTTATAAGTTGTTTGTCTTGGTTGCACGTATTGAAATGTATAAACCTATTCAGGAATATTTCAGTCTATCTGTGATCACGACACAAATAGTGTCGAAACGTCAGATCAATTAATTTTTAATGTGTTGTATCTTGTGACTTTTAGTTATAAGTTTTAATGTGTTAAATGTGAACAAGCCTATAGTACCCAAGAAAAATAAACAAGTTGAAATAAGTTGTTTGTGTTTTTAATATTATAGACAAGGCTAAAATAAATTTAAACAAAATATATATATATATATATATACAGGGTGTTTACGGTCTTGTGATTTTATTTTCAAGGGGTGATTAAACATCTTAAAACAAAGCCATTAACGTAAAAATGTCTTAAGAAAAGTTGCATAATACGTGTGATATTACATTATATATTCTTTTCATTGTTTTTAATGTTAACGAGTGCCTAAACACCTTAAAAGAAGGTTATTAACGCTAAAACGATTGATCAACAACTTGTGCAAAGTAAATCTAAACTCTAACGATAACTTATCAGTGAATTTTTTACTAAGTAGGCTAATGTCAGTAACTTAATATCTCTCTTATTATGCAACTTTTGTAAAGAAAGTTTTATGGTAAAGGCCTTCTTTTATGATGTTTAATCACCCTTTGAGAATAAAATCACAAGACCATAAACACCCTGTATATACGTATTGTGACTTGTTTTTGTACAGAAGGCCAATAAACATTATTATTATTATTACAGATTTTATTTAGCAAATAAGTATTTTACTTTATCCCGTAGATTTTAGTATTATAAAAACCGAAAAGGAAACTCTGCTACTAAACTCCCAATGATTGTCCTGGGTCCATTTTCAACAGAGCAAATTTGAATCGGCGTATAATGATTATTTTACACTGAAGAAACGGGTGATTTTTATTACGATATTGTTGTGTAGGATAAAAAAATCTGATGTGGCCAGGCACATGACTTTATCATACTATATATAAAATTAAGAATTTAGCTGCAGAGATTCTATTTGATCGAGATCGGCCATGTCTGCATTAAAATAAAACTAGTAGAACTAGTTTGTCGATTAAAGCTGCGTTCGGATATTGTACTCCGTTGACACCGGGTACACCGTCCAAATGACACTTACGTGTTATTGGGTGTAAAAAGTGTAACGGCGTACAGAATCCGAACGTAGCTTATATTGACAGTAGTATTGTCAAAGCATTAGCGTTTGACACTGTCTACCGTCATTATAATCACATCTGACATCTAATCTGACATATCCTGGCTACTAGTTTTAAAGGAGTACGACCGATCTCGATGAAATAGAATTTGCTCATGCAGCTAAACTATTTATTGTACCAAAAAATGTCATAGTGATAAATTATTCAAAATTTCATCTTCTTTAATTTATTATTTAACTATTTCGACGAAATTCCAGAAATGGCGGCTTATTTACAAAATGTTTCAAAAATGCTAAGACTAAACCTGCAGTTCCTTTGGACCATTTTCAACAGCAAGCTTTTCAGCTCTAAGTTTGGTTATGAAACTTCTAAATATGAAGTTTCGTCCCGATACCTTTAGTAGTTTCTCCGGAATCGTCGCCACAAAAACGGGTACACACATCCACACATACACACACACACAGACATTTTTTTGTACCTTGGTCAAAAATGTTCAGGGGACCCAAAAAGATATATTTGCGCTAAAATCTCAAAATTTTTTTTTGGCACGATTACAATACTTTACATACTGCGTATGATAAAGTAAAAATTATGTGTGCGCCACGTCCAGAAAGTGATTTTCCAGGCCTCAAGAACTGCCCAGGCTCGGTATGCTCGCCTGTGCAACTCTCCTCTCGGCCAGGAAACGAACCACTTTCTCGGCTTAGTACACAATATACTACAATATACTATTACCTACGACAGTATGTATGTATGTCCCTTACGTCACGGACTGCTTCACTCGTATATCGCTTATAACAAACATGTGCTTTTGGTTGTGCTTTCGTGTTTTTAACTCACGACATAATATCATCAAAACGCAAATGTATATTTTTCTATTTGATTATAATTTCCCTCTTGCCACAATAGTTCAAATGCAGTTCCCCAAAGTGAAAATAGATGTCGCGTGAATAACTAGCAATAGATAATAGTATATTATTCTATGAGCAAGTAATGTAAGCAATTACTCACGAGAACGAAGTTTGCAGCACGAGCCGTAGGCGAGTGCTGCAAAACGTTCGAGTGAGTAATTGCCATTACTTGCGAATGGAATACTATACTTTTTCTACGACTATACAATATTTTTTAAAATTAATTTAGTGCGTATTGGGACGGCGGCGTTGACGCGGCGGTACATATAGGTATTCTGTTTATGTATGTCGGTATTACAGATTTTTTTTCTAAAAGTGTCAAATATTGACAGCGAAGAAAAGATAACAAGGTATCTAACCTACAAAATGACAGATAATTATTATCCGTTTTGTGTATTGATGTATTAAATAAGTCACATTATAACACTTCTTTGGACGACTTAAATTTGTCGGCAAGCTCACCAAATAGGCTATCAAAACATTTTCGGAAAATGAGCTTACATTTTTTCTGATTCGCCTACAAAAAAAAAACCTACAAAGCGTTTATGGATTAACGCTTTGTAGGTTTTTTCGTATTTTGTCCTCGATTTTTCGGGCAATAAATTTAATGTGCGTATTTGCGCGGCTTGTATTACATCAGGTGGAGTACACATTTCCTCTTGTTCGCTATCAGAATCCATCTTTTTTTATAATTATGATTAACGAATTACAGTAATTACTGTACACTGTACGCACACTGTACGTATGTGGTGGTATGTCATGGTATGTGGCATGTATGTGGTACGTATGTCTATTTCGTTAAAATATCTGATAGATTAAAATTGTTTGTAGCTCTCGTCGTTTAGCGACGTTGTCAACGCCATGACAACGTCGCTAAGCAGTCTATCTAAACACGATGGAAATGAAAATCCGCGCTATGATTGGTTCTACAGCCGTGAGAAATGAAATATTGCCGTGAGAAATGAAATATTTCTCACGGCTCGCGGGGTATGAGGAACCAAGAATGAAATGTTTGTCATGTGTGTGGGGAATGGTTAGTATTACTTATCATAAATTGCCATGATAATGAATGCATTCATCAATAGGAGTAGAAAAAATACATTTTTATTGAACTGTCAAATGTACTAACCTAACCTAATACATCAAGTTCCTAGTTCCGTAGCAATATTTCTCAATACATTTGTCATTTTTAATACAATTTATTAAAATTGACGGTCGTAGGTAAAATTATGTACAATACTCGAGCTGTAACAATATTACGTGCTCGTGAAAAATAACAAAACTCGCCTCTTCGCGGCCTATTAGATACAGATTGGTTACTTACGTTAGTGTCTTTACATGTATTAAATTATGTTTTGGGAGCTGAAGTGAAACAATTATAATCTTCTTACTACGCTTATCTTCATTTGTGTTTTTTTTTTGTTACGTTCAAGTCTTGTAATATATAATATATATTTTACATACATCGCAATGTCCAACCAAGTTGAAATTTTGTATGTGGATAGATTTACGACGACTATGTTATATAAAAATTTCAAAATACTTTTTTTTTCTACTGTGCGTTCGTTATAAACTCATAACGAAACCGCTTTCGATGTCGTTATGAAAGCACTAGATCACAAACTTTTAGTAACTTTTAGTTTTCCAAGATTGATGATATTGACGTCAATTGTCAAATAAGGCTGACATCTCAATCGCTATTGGCTCGCGTCAATCGTATTTGTGAACTTTACCACAACTACCAACTGTTGAATATGAAACTACTCTATGTTGTAAGATGACAATCGCTATGCTCGTCGTGCCCAAAACAACTCTTGCGCCAATTGTTGTCTTATAAAACTTTTATTATAATATGCCATAATTTTTATCAATTTTTTTTCATAAATAAATAAGATATATAATAAATAGAAATTTATATATTTCTGCAATCATATTTACTCGTTAAAACACAAGTTACAAAAACGACAAAACTGCGCAATTCACCAAGCGCATCAACTCAGTTTACCCAGTCGATGAAATTCAGAAGAAACGCAAAAACCCGCTAGGAGATTCGTACGATTGAATCTCCGAGCGTGTCGTTACCAATATTGGTACGCAAATCCGTATCAAACCCGCTACTTGTGTGTATGAAGCAATAGTATGCGACCAGAGTTGATTTCCGTTGATCAAACCTGTTCGAACACGAATTTTTGGTCTTTCGAGAAAAGCCCCCAGAACTTTCTTTTTGTGGATCTGCATTATTCTTACTTATTTCAATGCCACGGGCACGAGTGCACCCTTCCTTGCACAACAGTCTTCGTCAATATATTATGGAAGAGACGTTCTCATTTACTGCAGTATGTAAGTCGAGAGGCAGGTAAAAATAACACTGATGGCATGCAACGTATGTTTGGGTGGAACAAGCATACTCACTGATTATGATATGCGTTTTTAGTATAATGCTACATGCTGTAGAATAACGGATCTATCTATTCTGACGTCACGTAGAAACACTGAGAAAGGTAGGAACTTGTGAGATAAATATAACTAGAAATGAATATACGGTTGTGGCTGTAATTTTTAATTTATTTTAAAATTTACATCCTGCCTGTATATCACCTTTATACATTGTCAGAGAAAGAACGAAATTCTGCTGAACCTGAATTTGTTAAAAACTTACTAGCACAATATATGCATAATTTATACCACATCTATATGGAAAATGTGTAGAACTAGATGGACTAACAGGAACGAGAACACTTTTGCAGTGGACTACTAATGAACAAAGTATATTTGAAGACCTCAAGACAATTTTGTCACTTCCGATACAGTGGTCCCATATGATGAGACACTACCGATTATATTGACATGTCAGCTTCTAATTCATAGATTTGCAGATGGTCATAAAGGACCAATTGCATATGCATCAGGGACTTTAAATGAAGCTGAGAACTACTATGCTTCAATTGATCGTGAAGCACTGGGCCATTGTATTCGGCATTACAAAATTTCGCCAGTACATTTATGGACGTAAGTTTAAACTGATCACTGACCACAAGCCATAGGCAAGAATATTTGGAGATAACCGAAGATCTACCAAAAATGACCAATAATCGATTGGTACTGTAATGTACTTGGGCTTAGTACAGTGCCAGATTCTTCTAATAAAAAAACTCCAATTGATTTTACATGTTTATTGAACTAAGAACATATTAAAACTAACAGTAAAATAATATATGTAGAGGGCTGAACGGTTTGTGCAGTTATGACCAACATTTGCGGCAGCAACGGTTTTTATTGTCATATATCGGAATTAATACGTCACACAACCACTGGTCACACAACCATCGCCTGCGGAACTATTTGTTGGCCGGCGTTTAGCTACATGGTAGAATAATATCTGACCCAAGAAGGAACATGTAGTTAGAAATCTGGAAGTAAAAAATTTACCATGACAAAAGAAAATGCGCTTATTCGACCTAGAAATGAATGTTTGGATAAAGACTGAACATGAACTGATTGGAGCAATTAAAGCAGGAGCAATTAAACCATCAACTATCATTATGTGGTTCAAATTGGTGGAGATATAAGGCGCAAACATGATGATCAGTTACGACAGCGAACAGGAGTTATTGATGAACCACCTGCAGATAAGTTGTGGGAACGCATGGAAAAACAAGTGAAATATGAAAAATGAAACATCTCAAGATTTAGTCGATTCACAACCACGTGGTACGTAATTACATTAAGGGCGTCCGTTAATAACGTGAGGCGTTTTAGGGGGGGGGGGGGAGGGGGTCAAGCCGAATCTCATCTAATCTTACTTTGGGGAGAGGGGGGCTCGGCGAATATCACGTAATGTTTTTCCCTCAAGAAACAGAGTAAAATAGCAAGAAAATTGGGTTAAATTATGTAAAACATGTTCCTTCACTAAAATATGGCCCGAATTGGAATAAATATTCATTTATTAATCTCAGTAGTAGGGCTGGGCAAAAAGATCAAAGAAATCGATTCTTATTTGATAGGTCGAAAGATCGATGTGATCGTTCTCGATTGGAATTGATTCTTGAAATATAGCAGTCGATTTTGAACGTAGATTTTAACATCAAAATGCTAACCCAAAATCGTATGTTAGCTATTATGATTGTGAAATAATACGATTATGCCCATCACTAATCTGAACTAGTCTCAATTAGTCAAATGAAAATATTATACAAATAAAATATAAATCCAACGCATTTACACTAAGAAGCACCATTTGAAAGATCTCACGTGAGATTGGGGGATGGGGGAGGGGGTTAAGCTAAATCTCACGACATCTCACCAGAGGAGGTGGGAGGGTCGGAAAACCGCCAAAAAACGCCTCACGTAATTAATGGAGGCCCCCTAATAAATACGATATTATCAACGAACTTTGAATTACGCTACACATGCATTATGCCTCATTAGTAATACAGATTAATACTAAAGGTAAAACTACGAGAGCTGAAGGTGAGTCATCGCCTAAAAACGTAAGAACAGACGCATGAAAAAGCACTCTGTTTCTTTCTAACGCACGGGAATGGTCTGTAACGGATCAGCAAAATAACAGCTGGAATCGATGACTCGCTTTCAGCTCTCGTGGTTTTACCTATAGTAATGTCTAAATTTTTAGCACTCTTTGAACATCCGATCAGAATGTTTCAACAACTGCGCACAAGTCTCGGTAATAATTACTCATGCATGGAACATGAACAAATAACAAATACATAGATTGAAAAAGGCAATTGATTCGATATCAAATTAGGCGTATGCCGGCCGACTGGGCATCAATTTTCCCCCGGGAATTCAAACGTTGAATAACAAAGTTATTTCATTTCATTATGCCTCGAATGTACGTACAAAATGAAATTAATCAATATAGCGTTAGTACTGCATAAATACAGAATTGTGTGTGTCTGTTCGGTTGGTAGGATCGTCTGTGTATGTGTAAATCGCGATCGCAGCGCCCACACCGGCACAGGTATTAAACGGACATGCGACCAACAGATTTATAATTGGATTAACATTATATTTACTAACCTAATTAAAACCATACGCTAATGTATAGCGCAGGCTGGGAATTCAGTTCGGCTCATGCCGTTAATGTCCGAATAATTATTACAATTGCCCGATTTATATCGTGGGATTTTTGTCGGGGCGGGATTTTGCCATTTTTAATGGATTTAAGTAAATTGCCATTTGTTGTAATTACTATTTCATAGTGGATCAGAGAACTTTATTTGCGTATTATGAGCGTACGTATTTGCGACTATATTTTATCATATAACAACATGTTGATTTTTAATATACTGCTTTGTATTAATTAATATCAAAAGTCAATAGGTACAACAAATATGAGTTATTTTTTCTATAGGAGCAGAATATAATATATAATTTAATAATTAATAATCTATTAAACGTTAACTAAAGTATGGACAGCTAAAAACCATATCTGTTACTGACTATTAAAATTATTTTATTTTGTTGAATGCAACTCTCATAATCTGTAATCGTTTGTCTATGCCATGTACATTACAGGAGAGACATTTCCTCCTTGTGGTCGGTCATTGATGTAACTTTTAACCCTTAAATGCATATGGTTGCAGAACTGCAACCATATGCATTTATAAACATATGTCCTTTATAAACATGGCTCTCCAAACTATAGAAATGTTTGCCTACTGGTACATTCCTACAACATACTTCTGTCAAATTGTTGGGCAATCTATACAACTTTATATCTAGGGCTTTTTGCCTTCAGTTGTCGAAGTTAGCGGGATGCGTCATCGTAACCTCTCCGACAAACTGAAAAATAAAGTTGTTATAATTGTTATTATTTGTAAAATATAGTGGTGAAATAAAACTGAAGGGGTTGATTTAAAGTTAGTAGAATAGTTTATGACATTTGATAATAGGTAAAGTTGTAGTATAAAGATGTTGCGTTCCAAAATTTGTTTGTTGTAGTTCTACAACATTATGCGTTCAGTGCAGAATTTGTTTTATGTATTTGACATATTATACAAGATAAATTTGTGATATGAAGATGTGTTACGAAATTTGTTTGCTGTGGTTCTACAACATTATGCGTTTAGTACAGAATTTGTTTTACTTGACATTTGTAATAGGTAAAGTTGTCATATAAAGATGTTGTAGTATAAGGTTGGTTTGTTGTAGTTCCACAACATCATGTGTTCAGTACAGAATTTGTTTTTTTATACTAGCTAAATGTGTAAATATCTGCTACGAAAGACAACAATAGTATTTTCTATAATTACATGTAGTTTTATCTAACTTTTAGGGATAAAATGTGGTACCTAAGAAATCCTTACGTAAAAAACAAAGAGAATATTTGGCCATGATTTGAGTGAAATTTGAGTGAAAGAAAAAAGTAGTCTTAGTGATCATGAAGACTTCTCTGACACCAACAGCTTATTAGATGAAATAAAAAGCTCCTCGAAAGCTTGCAGTTTTTTTTTAATTGCTACAAACAAGATTCGGCTTACACCATCATCAGTGTTAGTAAACTAAAAAACACAAGAAAACAATGAGAACCAATGTCACAAGTAAGAAATATTTAAGGAAGCTTTCATACGGGAATTTTGACAGTAAGTTTCCTTAAAGATTTTTAATTGTGACATTGGTTGTCTTTGTTTTCTTGTGCTTTTTAGTTTACTTACACTGATGATGACGCCAGCCGTAACATGCTTGTTGCAATTAAATAAACCTGCAAAGTTTCAAGATGCTTCTCTTTTTATGTACTAGTTTTCATGGACCCACTTGAATTGATAACTTACTTGATTCTGTATATTATCCGCCATCAGTTCAAGAACAAGATAATGCAGAATATGCAAATACTGATTGTGAGGATAACTATAATAATGTAGTTTTTGCCAGTACCAACCAAAAGACCAAAGAAAATGTAAACGTAACAAAGCGAAGAGAAAAGAAAATTTAGGTTTAGAATTAACTTTTCATAGAAATGGATAACTTAATAATGTATGGATAACTTTATAATTTGTCCACACCCAATGAATGTTTAAAATATTTATTTACTGACACTTTTCAGATAAAGTTGATATTAAATCAAATTTATATGTGTGACAAACTGGTGTTTCTAAACCAATACATATTACAGCGGCAGAATTGAAACAATATATAGAAATTTTAATTTTCATGTCCGTTGTCTTGAAACACTCGTTGTTACTGGAATAGTGACATCGGAGTGGATATGATAATAAAACCTACGACACTAAGTGCTGGTATTTTTACCTACCACTAAAGTTCTCAATAATTATGTGACAGATGTATCAATGTTGTTGCGCTATTTCAGCCCTTTAATAAGAAGATGTGCCGGTGGCAGTGAGCAGAACGTGAACATAAGGAGCACTGGACGCGGCCCACCTCCGACACATCTCATTTAACGGATCAAAATATCGCCACAAATTTGTCAGTGTCCTAACTATTTAGGATTTTATAGGTAGGTGAAAATACCGGGCCTTAGTCGATTTGATAAAATACGACAATTTCTTTCTCTTTTAACGACAATAATGCACATTCTCCAGGAGAATCTGGTAATAAAAACAGGCTTAACAAACTTGAGAAACCCATGAGTGTCGTTCTTTTAGTTTCCATCATAGCCCGACATAAAATATTCACGAGGAGTAAAAAATGATATATTCGGATATTTTACCATTTGCTAGATATGACATTAGCAAACGCATGGATATTACATCGGAATAGCCACTTCAAAGTCCTCTCTTGATACACAATGATAATCTTTGACATTCTTAGAGAAGTTGCAATATGCCTGTGTCGAGTTAGACAATCGATCAGTGTAAAAAGAGGATCCCTCTTTAATCAGCCTGGAAGAAATGATGATAAAGAAGAAGGGTGGACCATCTCAACATGAACAAAATGAACTCTGAAAGATGTACGGTTTTGGCAATTAGGACAAACATGTGGGCTAAACTTGTACTGTGATAAGAAAAATAATTGTTTTAAAATGCTTCATATAGAACAGTAGTATCAATAATTATTATACAGTGCTTCCCAAAAGTAACGGATAAATTCAATAAAACCTTAAATAAAAATATTTTAGAAAAATGCTCTGACACGTCGATTTTTATTTTTAAATTACTATCCTGACATACACTTTTCAGCACCCCACCCCTTCGCCCCTAAGGGGTGGCAACCCCAACTTTAAAAATTCAAATAGCAAAGTACCCCTTGCGATACGTCAATTGATAGATTTTTTTATTCTGGATACAACGAAAAAAGGATTATCAAAATCAGATGCCAAATAACCGCGATATTTACCAAAATGTATTCAAAGAAGAACGTCAATATTCGAGTAAGCGCTGTTGAAGCGGGCATAGCAATATCGTTCAAACAATTGCAACTTGTTTTTACTTATGTCAAACACAATTCAGATTTTTCGTCATTGAAGAAATAGTAGCAAAATGAGATTTACAGAAACCGAAAGAATCGAAGTTTTAATGATTGGGTTTGGAGATAGAAGCCGGACGCATGACGAAGTTCGTGTTTTGTTCAACGAAACGCACCCGGACCGTCCGCCAATATCGGAATCTACAGTAAGTCGAATCGAAAACAAATTTCGCGATCTCGGTCATGTACGGGATAAGCCTAAGGCAGGACGTCCATTGGCCTTAATTGAAAACCGACAATTGGATGCTATTTTAATGGTGCAAGAAAATTATTCAACCCTTGCGGAGGTCGCTTCACAAGTTACTGCGTCAAAAAGCACAGTGTCCAGATTATTTCGAAAACACAAATTTCATCCGTATGAAGTGCACTTGGTACAAAAATTGTCCGATGATGACTTTGATCGACGAGTGCAGTTTTGTGAGACAATGATGGAACTCTCTAATGAACATCCTTGCTTAATTAGAAACATCGCTTTTTTCTGTTGAGGCAACATTTTGTCTGAATGGCACCGCCAATAAACAAAATTGCCGTTACTGGGCTCGTCAAAATCCGCATTGGATGGTGGAAGCGAACACACAATATCCTCAAAATCTTAATGTGTGGGCTGGTGTGGTGGGTTCTAGAATTATTGGACCAAATTTTTTGACGGAACACTGAATGGTGAACGTTATCTGAACTTTCTACGAAATGAACTACTACCTACTTTAGCGGTGTTGTTTCCCAACGCAGAAGATCCTGATAGACACAAGGACAGAATTTGGTTACAGCAAGACGGTGCGCCTCCACATTATGCGCGACAAGTTCGAGAATACCTCGATCAAGTATTTCTAATTCAAATATTTTCAAATTTCCTAATGGATTGGTAGATGAAGGCTTATTGAATGGCCAGAAAGATCGCCTGATTTAACCCCACTAGATTATTTTCTTTGGGGCTATTTAAAAAGTAAAGTTTATTTTAATAGACCTGTAAATATTGAGGCGTTAAAGGAAAGAATTCCTGCAGTAATTCACTTAATGACTCCAGGAATGTTCGAAAACTCGAAATAAAATGTTAGAAAATGTTCAACAAGCGTTTGGGGATAGATTAGGGCATTGTCTCGTCGTTAACGCGCAGCACTTTGACTTATTAATTAAGGATTAGTTAATTAAATTTTGTTATTCCTCAATTTCGTGTATAAATAAATTTTGATAAATATCGCCGTTAGTTATCAACCGATTTCGATAATTTTTTTTTCTTTGTATTCAGATTAAAAAAGTCTATCAATTGAGGTATCGCAAGGGGTACTTTGCTATTTGAATTTTTAAAGTTGTGGTTACCACCCCTTAGGGGTGAAGGGGTGGGGGGTGAAAAGTGTATATTAGGATAGTAAGTTAAAAGGAAAAATCGACGTGTCGGAGCATATTTCTCAAATATTTTTATTTAACATTTTATAGAATTTATCCGTTACCTTTGGGAAGCACTGTATATCATAACGCGCAATGTTGTACATCTGCAACATTTATATATCAGTACATTAAATTCCTTGAAAAAAGAAAATACACTTTTAATTCATTCGCTAGCTGTTAGCTACTTATAAATATGTGCAAAATAATTTTTTTCACTTAAAGATAAAACGTTCAAAAAACTATGTATTTAAGGGTTAATAATGTGTAAGTTTCCTGCTTTTATTCCACATTGTTCTTGGTTTTCTAGAGTTTTTAATGTTTACTAAAACCTCTTACAGTTGAGCTTAAAATCCATACCTACAGATGAACATAACTCAACGAATCACCTTGGTGCTTTATAGTAGTAGGAGGCTGACTAGACCCACCATAAGGTGTTATATCTGAAAAGATATATATATACAGGAAATTTCGGTATATTCATATTAAATGTCAATAATTTGTATAACAACCCGATATCTATTCCTATTTACCTAACGATCGAACCCACACAATAACAATATCTGTTCAGCTTTCGTATCATCCTTTCTATTTGCAAAGGGCATATTCGCATTGAGGCTTGCGATACTATCTTAAAGCAGCGCCTATTGATGACGGAAGGGGAGACTCCGGCAATAATACGTTGCATTAGGGTGCGGACCGATGTTAAATTGTATCGATAAGGCGGCCTGAAAGGTATTGATGCTGGTGCGCGCGATGTCACATGCAGGAGATTTCCTATTAGATATATACGTATGTGTGGTCGGGCGACCAATACGTCTATCCGATACGTACAAAGGATCCTAAAATCTGTCTCCGTTTTATAAATCTATATATTGGGGACGCTGAAAGAGCCTCTATACATACGGGAATCCTCTGTTCCTTTACGTATACACTGCTACCAGTAATCTATTTGTGTAAGAAAATGTAATGTGGAATGATAACTGTGGTAACCCTTAAAGAAAACACGCAATCCCGTAACTTAATAACTCTATTAATAGTATAACTTTACTAGAAAAATGTGCAGACCTAACAGGCCTGCTGGTCGACCTAGGTAGATCGCCGAAGCGTTAAGAGAGAGACAAAAAGCCCGGATGCGCTAGGGTTCCATGCTCTTACACGCGCGACATAACTATGCTCGTACGTTCGGCGCGGTTACGTGGCGCCATCTATTGACCGCCTCACAATGATTCGTAACCTAACCTCCAGATTATACGTCGCCCTCTGGCGACCGCGTCAGGTAGCGCGCGGCCGTCGCCTAGCAACCTCGTTTGGTTGCCATGGCGACGGGCCGACTGCGTCTCAAACGATAATCCATAAAAGTAGCCGAATCGAGACAAAAAATATCGAAAGCGGGGGCGAAAATCAACGAAATCGAAAGCCTAAGCACTGTAGAATCAAATTCCGGCCAAAAAATCGGCGCGCAGGCGCCGATTTTCGCCTCTCTCTCGAGATCCTTTTCATTGCGCAGTTTAACGATTTTCGTAAAACTCTCGCTCTGAGTTTCTTAGACTTTTAGTATATAAGGACTAGTAAAATGTGCAAGTCTAACAGGCCTGCTGGTCGATCTAGGAAGATCGCCGAAGCGTTAAGGGAGAGACAAAATCCCGGATGCACAAAGCTTCGTAACCTAACCTCCAGGTTATGTGTCGCCGTCTGGCGACCGCGTCAGGTAGCGCGCGGCCGTCGCCTAGCAACCTCGATCGGTTGCCATGACGACGGGCCGGCTGCGTGCAGTCCCAATCGATAATCCATAAATTAGCCGAATCGAGACAAGAAATATCGAGTGCGGGGGCGAAAATCGACGAAATAGAATCAAATTTTTGGCGGAAAATCGCAAATTATTTTTGATTATACAGGTTGTCCCAAAAATGTGCAACGCCGTGGTAATATATATATATATTTTTTAATTGCATGCTATATATTTTTTTACTCATTTGGAAGCTTTTTATGGTTGCCTACAGTTATGTATATAGGCAACCATAAAAGTCTTCCAAATGTGCAAAAAAATATATAGCATGCAGTTAAAAAAATATATTACCATGGCCTTGCACATTTTTGGGACATCCTGTATAATCAAAAATAATTTCTTGAAATGTACCTTGAAGTACAGGGTAAGCCTGCAAAATGTCAAACTCTAAACTTAAGTAGTAGCTGAGCTACAGAAGACGGGAGCTGAGTTGCAGGACCCTGTACAGTAGTAGATTCCAATAGGTTTGTTCAAGCAGCAGTAAAAAAGTACCCAACTAATTGGGTATACTTCTACGCATGCGCAAAGGAATTTTGGAGGGGCAAAATCTCAATTGCGTATGCGTAGAAGAATACCCAACTAGTCGGGCATAGTCGGGTACTTTTTTTTACTGCTGCTCGAACAAACCTAATAGAAACATATTATTTAACATCTGTACTCGATATCAGTCTAACTCTTACTGTCGGTTCCCCAGCCGCCTTGTCCAGCTCGGTCACGGAAGTTGTCCCCCGACTGGCTTTTTATCCATTTTCAGGTCTCGATTTCCACAATAACAGTAATACTTAATTCGTAAATAGTTGTACTAATAATAACGGCCAGTATTTACATTCGTCTTTCTTGAGGCAACCAAATGTGTATTGACTCTTTAGCAACAAGCGCAAGGCAGCATCTTGAGCTGCGAAAGGAAGATCTAAGAACGACTACAGGGTCTCCACACAGGATACTTATAAAATGGGTCAAACAAATGATGATACCTACAGATTCTGCGATGAAAAACCCGAAACTGCGGTGGACATACTATGTGACTGCATATCGTTACCCTGCACTAGAACGTACATACTACCTGGGTGTAAGCAGAGCAGAGCCTACATAACTAGTAGAACTGCCTCCTCGAAGCATCGTGGACTTCATGGAAAGGCTAAAATCTAAGGAGCCTAATTGTGTAGGGGGAAATTACAAACAGTCGAACGTTGACACAATTAGAAAGACAACAAAGGTAAGCGATCCACACAGCAACACGGCCAGCATACCAATCTGGTATACGAAAGATGACGAAATTCAAAAGGTGTTCAATAAAAAAAAAAGTAGACCAGCAGATAAAATTGAACATGATACCATCATGATACAATTAAGAAGCTGGAAAAGATTAATACCGACCTTCCAAACACTGGAACATCACAACACGTTTTTTTGTTAGAATTAGCGCTAACTCATTAAATGGGGTAGGTATAATAGATTTTTCTGAAATCCGATGAGCATTACCGCTTCAGTTTTGTCTGAGGCCAACTCCAGGCGGTGCTCCTCCAACCACTCCACGATGCGAGCGATTGCCGCGTTTGCACTATCTTGGACCCCAGGGCACGTGTTTCCGGTTGCTATTAGCGCTAGGTCGTTGGCGAATCCCACCAGAAAGGCAGAAGTCAACACTGGTCAACACTACCAAACCTAACCTATCATGACACCTATCAAATAATGTCATCTACGTGACGTAGGGTTAGGTTAGGTTTGGTAGTGTTCTTTTTCATATACCGCTTGAAACCGTCATATTCCCGTCACCCCCACCACAAACTATACTGCCTATACGTGCGCTCCAGCCAGTGTAGACCGAGAGCATCAAAAGTATGCTGCTAAAATATGATTAGAGAGGGGGCAAGTCTAGACCATACCGTTGCGTGATGACGGTGTACCCAACGTACCCAACTGATATGTATAATGGTTTACAAGCCATGTTGGTTAAGATTTTTGACTTATTTTGGATTATTTGTCTCCTTCTATTTCTTATTAATTTTTAATGCCTAGTATACCATATCTAATATTACTTTTTACACAGTTGTTTCTTTGTTTCTTGTTACCAATATAAAGTATTTTTATTCAAGCTTCAGTAAAAACTGACAAAGAAATCTAAGAATTTTGACCAAAGTGGCATTAATGTGTTCCCTATATATTGAAAATGAACCACTGTGCGACGTTTCGACTTTATTAGGCATTCCTAAATCTAAAATATCCAACCAAGTTATACATTTTGATGGAATAGAACACTTGCTTTTGTCCGGATTTTTATCTTTCAAAGTAAATAGATGCTGATATAAAAAAAGTAAATATGCAGGCTTTTTTTCATACTTACGTAAAAGATACGTAAGATGTTCAGATATTATCTAACAACTTTGTCAGATAATAACCAAAACTATTAGGTAGATACAGGATATAGGGCCAAACAAAATTAGGTACCTACGCTACCTATATTTATACTGCCGTGTCATAAAGGTAATATCTCCGTCAATGAAAGGTCATAAAACTATGAGCTTGAGATGCTTTTACGTCATAGATATTTAGGGTGCTTTCAATACTTTGCCATAGTGGAGTGTTTTTTAGCTTCAACCAATCAAAAAAAAATCTTGTAATATTATCATGTATGCCAAAAAGAGAACTATTAACAAATTTCTGATATCACCTTTATGGTTAACCCAAGCTTAATACCCAGTATACTTCTATCACTATAAATTCAAACCTGAAGCTGGAATTTTTTCGAACACACGCATTCGAACGAGAGTTGTTGACCATTGAAACTCAACTCGACATCAGTGACTGGAAATATGTAAACCCGCTGAATAAAATCAAAAGCGCGTGAATTGTTGTAAAAAGTTTCCGGCGTGTATCTGGAGCTAAAAACGCTCGACTGGGAAAAACCGAAAA
The DNA here is from genome assembly GCA_963966075.1 of Aphodius sticticus. Lineage (NCBI taxonomy): Eukaryota > Metazoa > Arthropoda > Insecta > Coleoptera > Scarabaeidae > Aphodius > Aphodius sticticus. Next base: position 2,013,508 of record OZ014512.1, on the reverse strand, counting down.
CGAACTTTTTTGTCTGTATCCGGGTGGCGTACAGTATTAATTGAAATGTAAAGTTCATTAAAATTAATTTAAGCTAGGAAATTTGCATTCGCCTACATAAAAAAACGTTCTCATGAATAACAGCGCCACGACGGGTCTGTTGAGCCGCACAGAGGGTGCTGCCTGCTGCTGATCTTTGAGTGGTTAACTTTACAGAAGGCGTTATAATTAACGTTGAAAATTTATTTTTGCTTACTCAGAAGTACATTTCGGGAGAAAATTTGTTTATTTTTCGCCCAACGCGTGGTGAACGGTTGACAATTTAGCTTATTGTATCTACAGTGTTACTAGGGTGGACACAAGGGTGGTCCAAAAAACGGACTTTTCGCTAAAGGGCGACCACCCCCCAATCTGTTCCTTTTTCAGAAAAAAAATCCCCCCAAATTTGCGTTTCGGATTTACAAAAAAAATTGCGGGAGACTAACAGAAATTGTTCAGAACTCTCCAATGAACAAATCCACAACCACTATTTTTTTTTCACCTCTTTTGCATTTTTTTGCAGAAGTTATTAAATTACCGGATTTTTCGTCATTTATTAACTAGTTAGCAATTGTTTAAACAAACACCATTTGTTTAAAGAAATACATATAAAATGTTGCGGACGTATTTTCTATTCCTGAAAGAAAATTATTATTAGGATATTGGCATTTTTTGGTCTTGCTAACTAATTTGCAATTGTATAAACAAACGCCATTTGTTTACAAAAATATACAATATTACGGACATATTTTTCTTTTTTTAAGCTATAATTAGATTAAGTAAGTACGTAGGCTTTCACGGCCAGAATCATTTAGAAAATAAACTGCTTCCGGGTTATGCCGTGTGTCAAGATTTGTTAATGCTGACGTTTCGCGAACCATGTTGCTCGCTTCTTCAAAGCTAATTGAATATTGAAGACCTACCAAGAAAGGCTCCCTTATATACCTGAATTTACACCTCACTGCGCACATCTGGAGCTACCGCTCCATGTGGTTTTCCACCTGACCGCGTTAGGATCGATTTCCATACCCTACTAATGGTAGTACCGTCCTCGCGATTGATGTTGTCAGGATGTTTGTATATTTCGATGGCTTCTCTAATAAGCCTTCGACGATAATTACTACACTTGCCAACATCTTCGCGTCATCGAAATCCATTGTGTGTCCCGACTCGTGGCAGTGTTGAGCAACAGCGGACTGTTGAATCTTGCCTAGCCGGATGTCCCTACTGTGCTCCTTGATTCGACATTCGATGCTTCGTCCTGTCTGTCCTACATAGCATGTTCCGCACTCACATGTTATCTTGTATACCCCTTCGTTCTTCAGGAGTGGTGTGATATCCTTTGGGTTAGGCAAAAGATCCTTTACCTTAGCTGGTGCTCTGTACCTTACCGTGATACCCGATTTCTTCAATACTCTACCGATTCTCTCTGATACACCACTTACGTATGGTAAGCAAGTGAACCCCTTTGACTCTTGCGGTTCCTCTGAGACTTGCGGTTTTCTTTGTGTGACACCCCGTATGTCAGACTTGGTGTATCCATTCTGACGTAGGGCCCACTCCAAGTGTTTTCGTTCGTCGTCCAAGGTGCTAGACTCGCATACCTTCTCGGCTCTGTTGAACAAAGTGTTAATAACACTTCTCTTCTGTTGGGGGTGGTGGTGTGATTTGGCGTTCAAGTACAGATCGGTATGTGTCTTCTTACGGTAGACTGTATGTCCAAGTCTACCCGTTGACGTTCTGTATACCAGCACATCCAAAAAAGGCAGCTGATTATCCTCTTCTATTTCCATCGTGAATTTGATGGAAGGACTAACATTGTTCAGGTGGTTAAGGAACTCAGTAAGTCTATCTCTACCGTGTGGCCAAACCACAAAGGTATCGTCGACATATCTGACCCAGTGCTTGGGTTTGAAAGGACTTGACCTAATGGCTTTTTCTTCAAACAATTCCATGAAGAAATTGGCAATTACCGGTGACAAAGGTGATCCCATGGCTGCACCCTCTACCTGCTCATACATCGCTCCCGCCCACTTGAAGTATGTGGTGGAGAGACAATACTCTACAAGATCCGGTACATCGGTTGGTAGACCTAGGGGGACAAGTGTTGTCCGAAGGCCTTCGACTGCCTCCTTAACCGGAACACACGTAAAGAGTGATGTTACGTCGAAACTTACGAGTATATCCTGAGGGTCAATGACAACTTCCTTCAAAATCTGAATATAATGTTCAGAGTTCTTGACAAAAGATGTAGTTTGTCCTATAAACGGTTGGATGGTTTTCGACAAGTATTTTGCCAACAAATAGGTTGGGGAGCCTATTGCGCTAACGGTTGGTCTTAAAGGTACGTTATCCTTGTGGATCTTTGGCAAAGCGTAGATCCTAGGTGCCCTAGGGGCTTGAACAAAAAGGCTTCTTTGTTCCTGTACGGGAATCGATGATGATTTAACCAATTCCTTCACTCGCCTTCCTATCTTATCTGTTGGGTCTTTGGAAATTTTACGGTACGTATTCGGGTCCAATAGATCGTTCATCTTCCTGTTGTAGTCCTTCTTGTTCAATATCACCGTTGCATTACCTTTGTCCGCTGGTAGTACTGTGATATCCTTGTTGTTCTTGATGGTTTTCAGAGAGTACTTCCCTTCTTTGGTAGTATTGCTCTTTGGCGGGGTAGCTTTCCTAATTATCCTGGAAACCTCTTGACGAATGTCCTCTGCTTGTACACCTGGAATTTTGTACAATTCGGCTTCTACTTCCGTAATAATTTCCTCCTTAGGTATTCTTATCGGTGCGATTGCAAACTTCAATCCTTTGCCTAGGACCGATAATTCACCGGTGGAGAGTTGGTGATTAGACATATTTATAACTACTTTGTCCACAGTAGTAGTTTTGGTCACAATCTTCTTCGCCTCTAACCTAACAAACTTCTTCTTGTGCGATTCGGTTGCTTTCTCAAACTGGAATTCCGCCTTTCTCCATGTGGTGGAATCAAGCTTACCCCAATCTTCGGCTGACAATCTGTTTGCTAATTTGATATGAAGTTTTAGCAATTTATCTGTAGTGTCCTGTAAAGACCTGTACGTGAAATGTACCCTTTCACGTAATAAGGCATTCTCCGTTCTCCTCAAAATCTTCTTGGCGGCAGCGGTGTTGATATGGTGCTTGGTACGCAGGAATGTTGGTACTAAACCTTTGTCCCTACACCTTCTCAAAAAAGCTAGATTGGATAACATCTTGCTTCGTTTTGTTCGTAAAGTCTCAAAATCCTTGGTAAGGTTGTAAACATCCTCCCCGTAGAGTGAGTTCAAGTAAGTACGTAGCCTTTCACGGCCAGAATCATTTAGAAAATAAACTGCTTCCGGGTTATGCCGTGTGTCAAGATTTGTTAATGCTGACGTTTCGCGAACCATGTTGCTCGCTTCTTCAAAGCTAATTGAATACTGAAGACCTACCAAGAAAGGCTCCCTTATATACCTGAATTTACACCTCACTGCGCACATCTGGAGCTGCCGCTCCATGTGGTTTTCCACCTGACCGCGTTAGGATCGATTTCCAGACCCTACTAATGACAGTACCGTCCTCGCGACAAACATCCTGACAACATCAATCGCGAGGACGGTACTGTCATTAGTAGGGTCTAGTTTGTTTGAAGAAAAAGCCATTAGGTCAAGTCCTTTCAAACCCAAGCACTGGGTCAGATATGTCGACGATACCTTTGTGGTTTGGTCAGACGGTAGAGATAGACTCACTGAGTTCCTTAACCACCTGAACAATGTTAGTCCTTCCATCAAATTCACGATGGAAATAGATGAGGATAATCAGCTGCCTTTCTTGGATGTGCTGGTATATTAAACAATTGCAAATTAGTTAACAAATGACAAAAAATAGCAATAATCTAAGAATTTCTGCAAAATTAGAAAAAATAGCGTAATAACATATATTTTTGTTTAAACAGATGGTAATTGTTTAAACAATTGCTAATTAGTTAATAAATGACAAAAAACAATAATTTAATAATGTTTGCAACAAATGGAAAAATCAGTTCGTAACATCGTATATTTATGTTTAAAGTAATGGTAATTGTTTAATAATTGTTTTAATTGTTAAATTAGTCAATAATAGTAATTTCTGTCAAAAAATAATAAATCACGTAACTCTGTGAAATTGTAAATTTGGAAAAAAATTTGCCTCATGTTTAGTGTACTGCAGGAGAGGGTGGGGGCGGCGAAAAAAAAATAGTGGTTGTGGATTTGATCTTTGGGAAGTTCTGAACAATTTCTGATAATCTCCCACATATTTTTTCTAAATCCGAAACGTGAAAAAAAAAGGAAAGAAGATGCATTTTTTCAATGAATTTTAAATGGGAAATTTGAGGTGCTCGGTGGCACGTGTTAACGTTAACCGATTTTTTCTCAAATTTTGGGAGAATTTTATTTTTTCTGGGAAAGGAGCCGATTAGGGGGGATCGTTGCCCTCCAGCAAAAGAAAAGATTTTGCAAGGTATAAATTTGGACCACCCTAGTGGACACACGTGATTCTTTAGTAATACACGTCACAACAGTTGCGGTGCGAGAATAACACGTATAAATTAAAGTTTAAGTCAAATAAATAAGTGTTCAATAGTGGCAAAAAAATTGCTACAAAGAATGATTATTTGAGTCAAAAGAATATTACTTTAAAATAAATATATGTTTGCCTCTATTCAAACAAAGATTAATTTGAATTTAAAAGAATATTCTATCTGTGTAAGTTGAATATATATGCAGAAAAAGTTTTCTGCTTCCACCAACACTCATCTGGGTCCATAAATAACGGCATGTAAGGTAAGGTGGCCAAAATTATTTTGCAATTGTGAAAAGCTGACACTTAATGTTGTGAAAGTTTAACAATTTGTTATTTTTAAGTATTTTGAGTCAATATTCTGATTATGGGTGTGGCTTTTACTTTTTACGGAATAGCCTACATGTTTGTAGTTATGAATTCTTTGCAAAATTTTAATGAATACACGTTTTAAGGTGATCCTTATACTTTTGAGGTACATATGTAGGCCTTACAAATTTCTTTAAAAAATGGTCAAAGGGCCCTAAAAGCCAAATTATTTGTAAACTATTAGATATTTGTTTAAAGAGAGTAATATTGGTAGTAATAATTATAAAAGGACGTCCTATGAATGATGAATGAATTTACCTATGAATTCATAAGATACAATCTCGAGTAGGTTAGATTTACGAGCAATTTAGCAAACGGCACTAACAGCTAATGTAAGCATAAAATAATGAATAAAACGGAAATCAATTTGGCCCAGTGGTGGTCCGTGTTGAATTAGATCAGATTTGTCCAGCGGAAAATTTATTGCCTGTTGTTTATACGCGTTGGGTACAATGCTAGAATATAAATGGATTAATCTTAGATTACTTTTTGTTTTATTGTACTTTCCTATCCTGAATTCGAATGTATAGAATACAGATTTGAATATTACTTTGCTTTTCAGTATTTCTTGCTTCAAAAGTAAAAGGTCCACAAAGGCCAATACAAGCCGACCGCTTATTCCGTAAGTCATAGAATACAATAGCTATTAATTTCAAATTCATGCCTTTTATTACAAGTCTTATATCAAGCATTATTTATATTTTCAGTTTCAATTGCCATTCTTTAAGAATTTGTAGAGGTGTTTGCTGACTAAAGATTAAAGAAAAAACAATAATCCATTTCCGTCTCTTCTACAGCATTGAGTACATCACCAGATAAACTATCTGCGTTATTACTCTCAGATTTAATATATTGATTGGTCTATATTAACTTGACAATTATTGCCCATCCACGCAATCTATTTAATGAGCAATGCCGAATTGTCTCCCCTGGATTAAAAATTGTCACTAACGGATTATGATCTGTTATTAACGTAAACTTTCGACCATACACATGTTGGTAAAATTTGGAAAGCCCAAAATTATAGCCAATGCTTGTTTATCAAATTTTGAAAAATAACATTTGTTACATTTTATTACATTTTGTTTATGCCTAATGTTCTCGCTGCGTAGGCAATGAGGTTTTCTACTTCAAATGGAACTGTATGACTGAGTACGGCACCTACACCCAGGCCCGGCGCGTGATATTTTACTTGTGTGTGCAATAAAAAGTCTGGCGCCTTTCGGAAAAAAAATAGTTGCCAATCCACCGGTTTTGTGGCATAATCTGAAATTTTATAATTTGCATGTAGAATTGAAATACTACAAGACAATATCATTAAAATAGTTTTTTTAATTAACATAAGATGTCACAAAATAACGTAAAGCTCCCTTAAAAACTTCAGTAAATTTTTATGAGTTTTTATTCCATGGCGTAGTTTTAACTTCGGAGTTTTGCTGTTTAAAAAAGTAAGGCTCTGCTAGAAAAACTATCATCAAAATTTTGGCAAAAAACTTATTTAGGACTTATTTTTCATAGAATTGCATATTTTTCTAAAATTAAAAATACGAAGTTGGCTTCTTGTGATGTCACAATATCTACATATAATTAGGAAAATATTTGTGTGATATTGTCAGGCAGTACTTTGATTTTAACTCCCATTATTGTTGTTAATGTCTTTGACAAGATTAGCTAGATATGCTTATTCTAGCTTCTACACATGCTGCAATCAATATAATAATATAATAGTAGCTAGCCTAAATCAAATAAAATCTGGAGTTATTTATTAACTTTATTAGAATAGAAACTTTACAATAGGGTCATTCCGCGAATTTTTAGTTTTAGGTTACCAAAACCAATAGTTAGCAGCTAAAACAGACAAAGTCAGTACAAGTCGGAATTTGGGAAAATCATTATTGTTTAATCATCATAATTGATTTTTAATATAAATACATTTCTCACTTATTTTGAAGATTGTCTGGACTGGGGTTTTTAATGCCGATTTTGTATATTTGAACTCAGTTTATGGTTTAAACTGTCATTGAAAAATCTAGCCTTTAGCACCCTTTAACGCGGCGCCTGTGTACCCCGCACACTTCGCACACGCCTCCCGCCGGCCCTGCAAACACCGCAAGTACTAGTCATTAGCGGTTATCAGGGATTCATGTCCTCAGAAAATTTTGAAATTTCGAATGTGGGGGGGACATTCGAAATTTCAAAATTTTCTTTTGTCAAAGTTTTGTGCTTGTTTTGTACTGTTTTGTGCCGCAAACCAAAAGTTTTGTGCTCCTTTCGTTTCGGAGTTATAAGCAATTTTCTGAAGGGGGGCTGTGGACATGCCAGCCCCCCACTTTTAAATTTCGAATTTTTTCTAATGCCAAAGTTTTCTGCTAGTTTTGTGCTGTTTTGTGCCGCAAACTAGAAGTTTTGTGCTCCATTCGTTTCCGAGTTATAACCGGAACGGGGGCATGAACGGGGGCTGTGGACATGCCAGCCCCCCCCCCCAAACTTTTAAATTTCGACTTTTTCCCTTGAGGCTACGTATAGTTCTAAGTGTACGTGGATAAGCCGGCTACGATTAAGGAATTGGAAGCCAACATTGCTCGCGTCATTTGCCAAATACCACTCGAAATGCTCGAGAACATTTGAAAGAACTAATCTTTAAAGAATAAATGTCAATAATGGTTATTTGTATGATAACAAAGATTACCCGAAAAAATTGTCATTTTTTATTTTTTTAAATGTATGTAGCTCTAAATGAATCACATCAAAAATATGTGATAACTATTTATTTGTTAAGTAATAATTGCTCAATGATTATTTATTCTAGCGACGAAATTTGGCATTGTGAGATTAAAAAGAATACATAATATTGTCACATAGGGTTATTCAGAGCATAAAACATAATCAGTCGCGAGGTTAGTTTGTGTTTTGGGAACCTTGTTCTAGGAATGTGCAACGATAAAACAACAAACATAAGCCGGCACCAGGAAGGTCGGCTAGCGCCCGGTACCTTGGAGAACCACTATAAAAGATGAAACCATTTTGTATTGTAACCAGTTATTAAGAAGTTGTTATTAAGAACCAGTTATTAAGAACCAGTTATTAAGAACCAGTTATTAAGAACCACACATTTGTAAGACTACGAAATAAATCGATTGTTTAACCGTCGTGAGCGTATTTATCCCCTCGGGGAAGCTACCATCTCCGCTACAGCCCCATAAGAAGATGCGAAGACGTTAATGTGATTACCCACAAAGGGGTAGCCACATTTGAGAATGTCACAATATTAAGAAATAATATTAAATCTTTGTGTCGTTATAACTAAAAAACTATTTAACAGTTTTTAATCGGAATTCCACGTGTCCATTATTCAAGCACAAAGAAAACTTCAGCGATAAAAAAACTCCGATAAAAAAATGTTGAATAGGTTTTAAGTCATATAGCCGCAAACGGTGCCGTTAAACTCACGTATGCATTATCAATACTCGCGCTATCTGCGAGAACCCGGGCCCGGACGAAAGAGAGAGACGGATAGCTCCCAAGTAGAAAAATGTTTATAACTCAAAACCGAAAAGAGCACAAAACTTCTGGTTTGTGGCACAAAATAGCACAAAACTAGCACAATACTTAGCATCGAAAAAAGTCTGCTTTTATTTTGAATTTGGAAGTTATCAGGCATGTCCACAGCCGCCCTTCAAAAAAATGCTTATAACTCGGAAACGACAGACGCACAAAACTTCTAGTTTGCGGCACAAAACAGCACAAAACTTTGGCATTAGAAAAGAATCTAAATTCAAAAGTGGGGGGGGGGGGCTGGCATGTCCACAGCTCCCTTCAGAAAAATGCTTATAACTCGGAAACGATTGGTGCACAACACTTCTAGTTTGCGGCACAAAACAGCTCAAAACTAGCATAAAACTTTGGCATTAGAAAAAAATCGAAATTCGGAAATGAGGGGGCTGGCATGTCCACAGCCCCCCTTCAGAAAATTGCTTATCTGACCTAATACGATAATGTTGTTTCTACTTTCAATTTAATGCATGGTGCTGTGCATTAAATGGGTTACAGTACAGGGACAAGGGTTATCTCTGTTCCGAACCCTACCGTACGGGGCATTGTGTAAACAGTAAAGTATAGTTTTGTTGATATTGTGAGTTTGTTGATTCAAGTAGTGCGCTGTTTTCGCTGGTTTATAGGTGCTACTAACATATTATACATATAAATCTCGTGAACATAACTAGTCGAGCAATGAGAGAAATTACTTTTTCCATTTTCGCGGAATTAGTTTGCGGAAATCTTCCGAGCGAGTTCCTTATATATAAGACCACAATGGAAATAAAAACAGGAAATCGAACGTAAATGAATACACAAGTTCCTGGTTAAAGAGATAAGTTGAACCCAAAAGTCCCTGGGGATCTCGGGAACCAGCGCTTTTATATATCCAGAGTTCAAATCGCGCTCGTTCTCGCTCCTTAAATTGAACTCCGAGCAAATCTCGAATACTATTTCGCCCGAGTAACTATTTTGTTACATCCGGGAACATTTCCGGCTGCCTCCAGAAGATTACTGGCTTATTTTTTACGACTATATCTCAAATGAAACATGGACGCTAGTAGATTTTAGCGAACCAAATGTATTTTATCGGTTTAAATGTATAACATTATTATAATATAGACATGCATATAATTAAAGCGAACAATTTTTTCAGGCACATGACAAGTATAGTTATAACAATGAAGGCCTCTAAGTTTTGCTGTACAGAAGGAGCACATTTTTATGTTACCATGGGAATATAAGGTTACGGTAAATATAAGAGATATCGAAAAGAAATCGCATCATCGCTTTCTTTTGAATTTATAAAAAAATTTTTTTTTTGATTTTGAAACTAGTTGATATGTTTGTTCTGTGTTGTATTAGAATCAATGATATTAGAATTCCAGTAGTGACTTAATTAAATAGATAATTTTGCCCTTTCCAACAATTATATCATACCGGTTCAAAATTAATGTTTTTTAAGGAACATGAAATTACAGATTTCTATCTAACCTAATATTTTTCCGTGTGGGCGTATGTCAGTAATAACTAATAAAGTAAATAAGTTAAATATCCGAAATTCAGCTATGTTTGTTGCATTTTTTACTGCATAATTTATATTAATTTTCACTTTTTATAAAATTAATACATACTTTCAGATGAACCTATCTAGAAACTGATTTATAATGAAAATTTCAATAATTTCTTAACTTATGTTGTTTTTCATAATCTTAGAAATATCAGCTAATTCCGACAATAAGAGTATATTTTGATCCGAAATCAAATATCCTGTAAGAAAACTAAAGACGAAATCTTGTAAATCTATAAATTCTATTAAATATTATTAACTAGTAAGAAATTATCTTCAGCTGGGCCGAAGTTAAAATATTCCCCACCGTAAAATACCGGGTGATTCAATTTCGAGGCTCACCATGGGGATCTCGCTTACTTGTGGCGATAGAGCCTAGGTTTAAATTTGGGAAAGTTTTGAATTTTTGTGCTGATCAATTATCTGAAGAAATTTTAGCTATCATTTTTCATTTTAAAGATATGTTAAGATACCGTTTTTAATTTTTTATTCAAAACCAAACGTAGCTAGACATTTGAAACAAACATCCTACAGCGCCGTTTTAACAAGGAATGAAGTGATATTTTTTAATTGGAAATAACATCAAAGATGGCGGCGTAACCATGGCCAACTTTTGATTTTCTTATGGGCGCCATGTTGAATTTTGGCATTTTCCGATAGTCGTGTTTTTTCTCATTTCCGCAATGTATAACATGTTAACATTATTTTTTTTTAAAACAATGGTTTAATAATAAAAAAAACTTTCTTCTCTTTCTCGTTGTTTGTCGTGCTTATCAGGTACCCAACTGGTGCTTAGTTACAGACCGCCGGCGCCGGACCACAGTGCTTATTTTTTAAGTAAATGTTAAAATTGGTCGCCATTTTCTTGAAGGCATAAAACCTAGCCAGCTTTTCCAGATGTTGTTATGCTCTTCTAACTGTTGTTCCCGGAAGAGCATTGACCGCATTTGTTATTCGATCCCGCAGATCCTCGATATTTCTGCGAGTATCGTGATAAATTTCGTCGTTCACAGTTCCCCATAGAAAATAGTCCAGAAGACTTAAATCAGTGGTCTAGCAGGATATTCCACCACTCCACCATTACCAATCCAGCGATTTGAAAATTTGTTGATGCAAATAATTTCGTACAACTGCAAAGTTTGACTTGTGTGGGGTTTATACGGTTTCAATTTCTTTGTTCGTAATGCTCTCCAAAAGCGTGTTTGCGGCAATTCCAAATTAAGGGCTACTTCCCGCGTAGAAATCCGAGGATCGCCATTTATCTAAAAACCAGAAGTTAAAGCATTGCAAATTATGGTAATCTAACGTTTACCATTTCCAAAATATCTCTTTGATCGTTTTCAACATTTCCATGAGGATTATAAGACTTGCGGGGTTTACTAAACGATCCATGATCTGCTAAATTTCTGTCCAATGTTAGGATTATTGTACGATGGGGCATTTCTATGAGAACAATAAACCGTTATCATATCACGCTTTTAGTTATTGGTAAACGGAATTTTACATCCACAATCAACCACGATTAAGGTTTATTTGGATAAATGGGAAACCCAACGCTGAGCGCGCCGCTTGATCTAAGTGCATTTTGTTGACGTTGCTTGGCAACGAGGCCGGCGGTCTGTAACCAAGCTCCAGGTAACTGAAGGTCTTTTTATTATTACAACATTATTTTAAAACGTATGCTAACATGTTATACATTGCGGAAATGAGAAATGACACGACTATCGGAAAATGCCAAAATTCAACATGGCGCCCATAAGAAAAACAAAAGTTGGCCAATGTTTTTTGTTTCCAATGTTGGCCAATGTTTTTGTTTCAAATGTCTAGCAACATTTGGTTTTAAATAAAAAATTAAAAGCGATACCTTAACATTTCAGTTTTTTTGCAGATATCTTCAAAATGAAAAATGATAGCTTAAATTTTGTGTACACAGACGGACAGACGGCAGATAGACAGACTGATAGACGGACAGACAAACGGATTAAAAATCTAAATCGATTCAGTTTTCAATGCTGATCAGAAATATATATCCAAGGTTATTCCTGCCACGCTTCCTTAAGGGTGTTACAAATGTTGTGACAAACTCAATATACCTACCCTACCACAGTAAATGGGGGGGGGGGTATAAAAACAAAACTGATTCAATTTGATAATGCCACGAAGAAATCGTTTGTGAACAGTATAATCTGGCATTAATGGTGAAGAAAAAAATTACAACTTATTTCCAAACATCGATTATTAAGCAATAGTTATCAACTTCAGTGAGTTCCATTTCTACAGAGCAATTATTTTAACATACAAGTCTTATTTAAAGTAATGCAGAAAATTGCTTTCCACAAAAAAAAATAATTACTGATGCAACACATTTTTAGTTTCGGTTAATGCACGAATGAAAGAGGTCCGCAGCACTAAGTTATTAAAACAATAAAAAGTAAATAAATTTAAGCAAAAATAATAAACAAATTAAATATACAAATGAACAATGAAACTTTTTTTGTACAAATAAGAATTTGCATATGAACTTATTGGATTTCTCAATTCCTTAAGAAGTTGGAGCCAGTTAAAATACGGCTTTGTGAATATTTCAAAATTCATAAAGAAAATATTCCGTTAAGACCCATAGTATCTTGTATTGGCCCGCCTTTTTATGATCTGTCAGTTTTTGCCGCGGACATTCTGACGAATGCTTTTCAGAATTATAGTGAGTTCAATATTAAGGATTCCTTCACTTTTGTGCAAATCAGGGTTTAGTGTTGCCGGAAGGCCACGTTTTGGTGTCGTTTGACGTGGTCGCATTGTTTACGTGCATTCCTCTTCAAATGGTCCTTCAGATAGTTGAAGAGGAGTGGCAACTCATTAGTGACGTTACACAGGTAGATAAGGCTCTGTTTTTGGAAATATTAGTTTTTGTTTGAATGTAATTACTTTGCATGGGATGGGGGTTTTTATAGTCAGATTTTTGGGTCCCCAATGGGTTCTCCGCTTAGCCCGATTATCGCTAATTTGGTACTAGATTATATTTTATTACGAATTATACCAACATTGCAATGCCAATTGGGCTTTATTAAAAAATATGTAGATGACTTGGTGCAGTCCCTGCCGCCGCAATTTATTGATGTTGTTATGTATAAGTTTAATTGTTTTAATACCCACGTTCAGTTCACTGTGGAGAGGGAAGTCGACAGGTCTTTGCCATTTTTGGATGTTTTATTGGTGAGGGGTGAGGGGTGAGGAAGGCGAAATTAAGACGGACTGGTTTCAGAAAAACACTAACACGGGTAGATACTTGAACTTTCAATCAAACCATCCGATTAATCAAAAACTTAACATGGTCACGGCTTTGAAAAACCGAGTTATGAAACTATCGCATCCAGATTTTCACACCAGGAACAAACACAAATTGCTTAAGTTTTTTTTGAATAATGGTTACCCCAGACACATACTTAAGAAATTAATTTTTTGTGTCAATCCTGGAAGAGTGGTCACTGACATAACTGCCCCGACCAGGAGTGATCCTACTGTTTATAGGAGGTTTCCCTTCATACCTGGTTTTTCGCACCTCATCTTTCGATTATTTTGCACAGAAAATTTGAGAATTGGTTACTACAATCTTTGCACAGTGGGGAGTTTCTTTACCAAGCTGAAACAGAAAACTCCATCAGAGTATATGTCCAATGTCGTTTATTGTGTGCCGTGTGCGGATTGTAATGCTAGTTATGTAGGCCAAACCAGCAATTGGTTGAAAACAAGAATGAGCCAACACAGGCTCGACATTAGAAACAATAAACTAACCAGCGCTTTATCTCAGCATGCCATAAATAAAAGCCACAGTATCGATTTCGACAACGTTAAGATATTGTTTAAAAAGCGTAACCTGCGTGAGGGGCTCTTTTTTGAGATGATTGGAATAAAAGGGACGAGTGATGCCATGAACTTGCGATCGGACACAGAAAATTTGAGCAATATTTATAGATTTTTACTAAATTTAGATTATAATAACTTAACTGACGCAAATAGTACCACCATAGGTGTAGCTGATATTAGCGAATTATTTTTTTAAGAGGATGGAAGTTGTCATTTTCGTATCCTCAGTTTGTTTTGTTTTGTCTTTGTCATGTGTATCATTGTGTATATAGTGTAGTCGTTTGAAAGTTTGTCAGTTTGTTCGGATTGTTAATTTTACTTTTTTAATTTATTTGCGACAATTCGAATGTTACCGGTTGTGTGCAGTTTGGAATGTATAAGAAGGAAAAAACACTTTGTCGAGGACTTCAGTCTTGGTTGAACGTTTGCACTGGTACATTCGACACTGTATTTGTCTGTTAAATGCCGTTATCGTCGATTATTGTGACTTTGTGTTGAGACTGTTATTTGGTATGTTTCATCCATTTTTAGATTGTAGTGCTGTCATGTTCAGGTATTGTGTAATTTTGTTTTTAGTTCCCTGAAGAAGCCAGAATTTACTGGCGAAATATTGGAATAAATGAAAAGGTCTAGCTAGTTGGCACTTTTATTTAAAGCTCTAATAACCCAATAAAAGCACGGTTTTCCGTTGTATTAATAATAAAGGGCAAAAACGTTCTACACTAATTGTTATCCATAATATTAAGTGGAAATAATAAGGGGTGCTGCAGTTCCACAGTGCCTATACGCGTGCCGCCACTGATAAGTATTTAGTAGGTCTTCGTAGCAATTAAATGAATCCTGGACAATCACATCCAGATGATCATCACAACATTCACACAATTAATGAAGATGGACAAAAGTTGGACAAACCAGAGGCAACCCTAGCATAAGAAGAAGAAAGAAGATTTTGATAGGGAACAACAATTACCCTTCTACTCTAATACGTAAGGGTCGGGCAAGATGGTACGCAAATAGATCCGTACTATTCACATTTACATTCCCCGCTCCTACAAATTTGACATCCAACCGGCATGCAAGGTCTGCGTAACGGTGGATATCGGATCGCATATCCACAATAAGCGCAAAACATAAATAATAACAGCGGAATTCGGCGATATTAATACGAGTTGGCGCTTGGGTAATAAAGAAACGCGCGTGTTCCGCGACGTGAATATTTATACGAAGCGAAATTGCGTTGTAGGGGCGTGCACGTGAAATAAGGCGTAACTCTTTACCCGACCCGGGCCCGATATGAAATATGAAAGACTGGGGCGCCGCGCCGTACGATTTGGGCCATATTGGGGAGATTCAGAAGAGGCGAGAAAGTGTTGAGTGCGCCGTCGGTATGCGAAGGCCCACTCACACCGCTCACGTATTATCGGGCAACGCGTGAATGGAAGCTACAGTGCCGGCCTTAAGGGGGGGACACCACCCTGACAACTTGAAAAAAACATTTTTTTGCTTTGTTTTTTGAATCCTCATTATGCCTAGAAATTAGTTCTGAAATGGTTTTGTAATATTCCAACTCGATACGCAGTTACAGCTGAAAGTAGAGCGCGTCTAGCCAGATTGGGAAACAATCGCAACCATATCGAAACGAATTTTACAGGGAGATATACAGGATCATTGTATTGTAAAAGGGGCAGTAAGTCAGGAAAACGACAACAAACTAGCTTTGGATATATAATTTTAAATTTTGTGTAAGTTTGTTGCAATCTCCGAGAATGAGAAATGTAAAACTTGAGGTAGTAATGTGACATTCTCTGGATCAAGTATTTGCGGTCTTGGCTTCAAAATGTCGATTGAGTATGATTCTTGTGAACTAACGAGTGTGAATTTTAGCCCATTGATTGTTCGAAATGCTTACGAAGTTAACAGTAGAATCACGCTTGTCTTCAAGTTATTAGGACTGGGGCATACTGCTTTAGAGTTTTTGGTGCTCTTATCGTCAGGCAAAGGACTCCAGTGGTTTGATGGTCTATGCTAGAGCTGGGCAATAAAATCGATTGATCCATCTCTCGACCTTTTTATTTGAAGATCGAAAGATCGATCCGATCGAAAAGATTGAGTTGATCGATCTTTTGATGATACGTACTTTGCCGGACACGTATCATACCTGAATGTGGGATAACTAACAAATCGATCATCAAAAGATCTATCTGATCGATCTGACCGATCATCAAAAGATCAGTGAGCGATATTATCGATCATCAAAAGATTGGTTCGATCGGTCATCAAAAGATCGATCTGATCGATCATCAAAAGATCGATCTGGTCGATCAGATCGATCTTGAATTGTGATAGAAGATCGATCACGGATTTCCAAGTTGGCCCACCCTTAGACTATGCTGATCCTGATCCTTTGCCGCAAGTTGTTCAGTATGCGATTCAACCCTTATAATATGTTCTGCCCACTTCGGACGATTTATTAGAAAGGTGCAAAAGATCAGTGGCGGCTCGTAGCTAATATTAGTGGGGGTGCTGTTGCAGAAATTTTTTTGTCATTGTTTTAAAAAATATTGTGTAAAAGAAAAAAAAACATATAAAAAGAAAACAAAAGTTTATTCAGAAACTTGATGAAATCGTAAAAGAATTCAGGGAATAAAAAAGGATTTCTTATTTACTTTAACCTAAATTGTTACAGTTACATTCATTAATAAATTTATGAAAAATACATTTTCTAAAAAGTACGCTTTAACAAAATGCACTAAAAATTAAAAAATTTCCATATTTTTTATTTTTTCATGCATTGTGACCAGAAATCGTCTACATGCTAAAATTGAACTCGATTGGACAATGAGAAGTAGGTAAAATACCGATTACAATAGTTGAACATAACAAACAAACAAGTGATGTTAAGATAAGCGTAGCAATAAATTTATCTAGAACATAAATTTTTTAAAAACAACGCTTAATGAGGAAAAAAGGCATTAACAGTTAAATTTTGAAAATTGTGGCAAAATTTCCAAAAATTCTTCTATTTTTTTATTCCTTTATGCATTGTCACCGGCAATCAGTACACGTGCAAAATTTCAACTCGATTGGATATTGGGAAGTAGGTAAAATATCGATTACAAGATTTAAATGAAGCAAACAAACAAGTGAAGTTAAGATAATCGTAAAAATTAAATCCCTTCTTCTTGGTTTAATTTGCGCGAAAATGTCAATAATTTTATCCTTGGTCTCTGAATGAAAACTGAGGATTTTTTTTTCATTGAAAGCACTGAAATTGTTGTAAAGTACGTATTGACTTATGATATGCCATCTGCAGTTACTAAAACTACCGTCCACCAGTACGACAGGGTCGGCACGGTCGGCACTGCGGGAACAACAGTGTCATAACAGGCCGCTGCCTAGCGTGCAGCTTCCTATGTGCGCATGCGCAGAACAGCCAAACACCTCGCCTACTAGAACTGTGAAGATCACAGTTCCATACAACGATTTTTGAATATTTCTCTTAAACTGGGGGATGGCTACTGACATTAAGGATTAAGGATTATACTTTGTACAAGTATAAAGAAATCATTAAAGGAAAAAGGACTCATTATACTAAATGTTATCCATAATATTAAGTGGTAATAATAGGGGGTGCTGCAGTTCCACAGTGCCTAGACGTTGAGCCGCCACTGCAAAGGATTCACACAAAATATTAAGAAAAGTCTGAATTCCGTCGCCTGATCGATCGCACCGAAAACAAGGTTTTGCGGAAAGCTCACCACTGATTTTGCCTCATACACCGCATAGAAGAAAAGCGAATCAACAAGGCGTAAGTAAAACGTTACGATAGCACGAAAGATGCACAACAAAAACTTATCACAACAAAACGCCATGAAAATATAGTTTTATCGAAACTGAAAGGATTGATATATTGATTTTGATTGATTTTGTAAATGAAACTAAATTCTCTACACCGTAGCGTAGGATTTTTTCGATATTTTAATTTTTTGATATTTAATAAGCGTTTTCAGTCCACGTAATTTAGGGAAAAACACGTTATTTTTTTTTCAAAATCCCACCATTTCCATAATTTTTTCAAAATTTCAAAAGATCCTACACTACGCTGTAGGTAATGTATTATAATTTGAGAATCTTCCTTAAATTATATTTTCTCACATTCCAATGCTGCGTGTTTTTTTCGCAGTGGTATACGAGCAATGTTATAAGTGGACTACCATATACATATTTTTTAGTTAAAACATTGTCAAATATAGTAAAAATATATGTTTATAACATACAATAACCCGGAGGTTTCATCTTGTTTATTATGTCTTTAAAAAATCTCAAATTTTGAGTTTTTTTACAATGCTCAGGGTAATGTCCTCTTTTAGGGGGGGGGGGGGGGGGGCGAAGTCGGGCGCCGCCCGAAGGCGCCGGGTGAGTTGTGGCGCCCGTGGCGCTCTTCCTTTTGTACAAGTAATGAAGAAATTTTTTGTTACCTGTGATAAAACTCAATAAATAGCGCACCATTAAAATTTTTTTAAACGGCAGATCGACCGATATATTTATTTTAAGAACCACTTTTATGATAACATTGTAAAAAACTAAAATTTACTACAAAATCAAACAATTAATAAAACGCTGGGCGCTTATTACGCTTCGCGCCCACCCTTAGGGCACGGACACACATCGAGCGTATAGCGGAGCGGAAAGCTTTTTCTGTATGTTCGAACATAGAAAACGCTTTCCGCTTCGCTATACGCTCCATGTGTGTCCGTGCCCTAACACTAATAAAAACATATTTAAGATCTACAATAGCTGCGTTCGGATATTGTACACCGTTACACTTTTCACGCCCAATAATACGTAAGTGTCATTTGGACGGTGTACGCAGCTAATGTGGCAAGACTCACTTTCAAGTTTTAGTACAGTTAAATTAGACGAAAACTGGCCTATGAAGAAAAAAAAGCCAATACTATTACCCGTGGGCCGTGGCAGTAGCAAATGTTCTACTGCCACGCTATTACCCTTTTGTTATCCGGTGCGGAGAGTGTTGAGTTTCAATATTCTATGGTCTCCGTAAATTTTATTAGAGCCTTGAACCCTGTAAAAGTAACGTGCATGTTCGCGGATTTCCGCGATTTACCGCAAATCGATCACACTTTTGCATTTTTATTAATTATTATAAAATTCTGCACAATAAAGGTATTTTCTACATTTTCTAAATGCATTGGATCTTAAATTACAAGTGCCCCAATATAGGAGTTTGCAGTTTAAGAGCCAAACTACAGTGAGCGCATTAAGTATATAGCATGACAAAATCACGTCGATTTGTAATTATCATAATAGACATATTTACATCAAATTTAATTTCCGATCTTTAATTGTTTTCGACTTTTGACGTCATCGACACGGCAACCCCATATTTTTTGCACTAGTATTTATAGATCTGTCTTAACTTGTCTTAAAGGTAATTCACAAAATGTAGCGCCATACATAAGAACATTTTCAAGAAAAAGTGAACTAGGGTAATATTTATAACTTCTGGTTGTTTATAGAAAGTGAATAGGCTTTGTCGATTGAATTCTTTTATGGAGCCGTAAATGATTTCTGTAAATGCATCAAGAACATTTAGGAACAAACATTGGGGATTGCAGGTAAAAGTACAAAGATTAAAGTTTTCTATGAGACCATTTTGAGGTTTCTAGGATAATCGTTTCAGCTGGTATAAATTTGTATAAATTACCAAAATAGTGTGTTTTGACACTTTGACCCTACCTTTTTCGAAAACCTTGCGCGATAGAAAATTTTGGAGTCCAGATTCGTTTTCAGGGCAGTTAATTCTACCAAAAACGCAATTTAATATTCAATTCACAAAAGTTACTATCCCTAAAGTCATCAAAATTTTAAAATTTGTAATTGAGTTTATCGCGAAAACTTTTTTAGGTAAAGCTTTTAGAGGCTATTAGAGGTATGCTCATACTCATGTGGAGTGGGGATGAAAATCTGCGAAAATCTTCGTTACGTTAATATCCGCTGGGCGGCGCTGCATGGTTGAAGAATAATAACGTAAACATAACTAGTACCAATCCAATTTTTGTTTATTTATGCTTATTTCTACGTACATAATGCAAATGCTTGAAAGTTTTCTTTTTATACAAGTACATTTGTCTGTTATATTTTATAAATTGTTAGTGGCATAACCCCTAATAACGTATACATAACTGGTACCAAACCAATTTTTGTTTATTTATGCTTATTTCTGCGCACATAATGCAAATGCTTGAAAGTTTTCTTTTTATACAAGTACATTTGTCTGTTATATTCTATAAATTGTTAGTGGCATAACCCCTAAGTTTGACATATGCAATGTTGGTTGTCTATATATCACCTGCGCAGTAGCGGTCGTAAATTCGTCCAAAAATTGATCATACCATTAATCTTAATGCCACGATTTAGACAATTAAATGATGTACTTACCAAAATCATTGAGAAAAAAATTGGAGCTAATAGAGCGATCACAAAATCGTGACCGTTTTGCGGTAAATGCGAAGATCCGCGAACGTGCACGTGAAGGATGAGTTAGGGGTGGATTCCAAGCTCTAATAAAATTTGCGGGCGCCATGGGTATTGAAATCCAACTCTTTTCCCTCTTCTTTTTGCTAATTTAAATGTACTATTTAGGAACTCGCTAGAAATCTCGAATTTTCTGCTCTTACTCAACTTAGTAAAGAATTCGCCGATAACAAGGCACGAAAAGTTAGTTTCGGACATTAAAAAAAGTACTTTCAAATAATGTTTGTAGTGTTGTAATATACGACTTTTCAGTAGACATGATCGCTGATTTATTTTTTCTTTGCACTGACAATGAAAAAACTGTCTGTAATTTTGAAAGGGGCGCACAGTGGTCATTTTGTCGAATCTAGCGAATAATAAATAGTGCTCACTTAATATTTCTGTTGCTTGTACATTTTTATTATACCTTTGATTTTGAAAATTGATTGTTTATCGGGAATGTTTGGGCTATGTGGTGAGCCAAATTAAGCCACGTATGTATACAGGGTGTGTGTGTAATCAGGCTACGAAATCAACGCAATTAAAATGCCGTGACACGTTATTTATTCTTCAAATATCCATTTCTCATGAGTTTTTAAATTATTTTTTATTCATACCTGGTTTTATTTTGAAGATGTACTGATTTTCAAATGAAAAAAAATATATATATATATAAAAAAAGTGAAAATATTTTGACTTCAAATTTGGACAAAGTACTTTTAATACCGTATTGTATAAATTATGTAGAAACTTTTTCATACGTTAATATATTTCAATTTTTATCTTAAAAAATCAACTTTACAGCTTGTGACGTCATATGTAAATAAAAAAATATTTCTATGCATCAGCTTGTAGTATTTTGATTCTAATACCTGATTCCGAAAGTTCAAATATTTTATTTTTGATATCACTGTGATATCACTATCACTTTTGATATCAATACATAAAAACTCAGCCTGTATATTGTAATTCAGTTACGATATGGAATAAAAAAATAGAATGTTATTAGTTTTCGTTATAATAAAACAAATTTGTATTTTTTATTTTTAATATGAATATGTACCTACTAAATAATAAAAATAAACTTAATAATAATAATAAATTATAATAACACACTAATAATAATAATTTTTTATTTAAAAATCATGATTTGTACCTTCTGCAATCTTCTTGTAATATTCTATAACGTCTTAATTTAAAACTTCCTTATATGATCGATTTCCGACACATTCTAATAATGACGTTATCACAGGGTCTGACGTCAACATTATTGCATTGAATAAATCCTCCATCGTAACCTCTCTGGAACACTTTCTCGGTTTTTACTCTCGGAAATTCCGAAAGTCTTTATTACGAGATTCAAGAGCTTCCTCGGAAAACAATCCTATTGGAAGTGCAGCTGTTTTTATAATGTCTGATCCATGAATTAGTATACGATGAATACTTGACTCAATATCCAACAAGTTAATCAAAACTGTAACGTTATTTGAAACACAATTTTTATTGCAAAAATCTTTCATCAAAACAAACTGAAGCTATAATCAGACTGGATACTACAAAACTAAACGATATGTGCATTGAAAACCATTTTCTTTTGTCGCAGCCTACTAACATGTTTTCAAAATATGTTTTTTCAAAAACCAAAGTAACGACGTTATCTGTAACATTATGGTTATAGGGGCTAATGGCTTTAGTGATAGAACGTTGGTCTACTGACTAGGAGGTCTGGGGTTCACACCCAGGACCAGCCAAAAATTCGTCAGTCGTCTTTCGAAAAGACGAAAAACATTGGATCCCAGCAAACAATTGAACACCTCTGACCTATATAATATGTATGTCGAGGTGCAGAAATTGGACTGTACTTTTAATAATAAAGTAAAGCCAATGGAAAATCAGTCTTAAAACTTTATTTTTTGTCTCCTTAACCAATATTTCGCACGATTTTTCGTTATGATGTAAGTAAAAGAAGATTTTGTTTAATTGTCATTTGTTCGCTCCCTATTTCGAGCAGGTCATTTTTATTTAGCGTAATGAAAATATTAAAAATTTTATGTGAAAAAAGTTGGTTACTACTATACTTCATAAACAATATCCACAAAAAAATTTATATTTTGAAAATTTTTACAAGCATTTTCGAATTTTTTTTTATTGATACATGCATTGGGAAGAACATGTCAAACCAATCAACAAGTGAAGTTAAGATAAGCGTAGTAAAAAGAGCGCTGCTGTCCGCTGGGCAAACCTTGGCAGATAAAAATACCAATGCTGAAACACGACATATCTAGGCATACACAGAAAAGAAATTGCCACATACCTACTCTTACCTACACATTGGCAGTCTATTTTGTGTACGCGAAACCTTAATGTTAATATATGGGATTTCCGAAGGGTTTTATTAAATAATAATACAATATTTGATGAATATAGTAATAAAAAGATCAGTACAAACCTTGCTCAAACAATAGCCAATAAGTAAAATAACTAAAGTTGTATAGAATTTCAATAACGATTTTTATTGTGCGAGCGCAACATTTCAATAAATCAACGAGAAGAGATGTTGGACCGGATAAAACGGTACGTAACAGACATGTCCATAGAAATTTGATCAAAATATTTATATGACAGCCTACTCAGTTAATTGGCTTTCCAAAAAAAATAATTACCACCAGGACCAAGTATAGTGACGTGACCGCACCGTAATAACGTAGCGTAAAAAGATCAATCTACATAATTTCCACTCCGCGATTATAGTGACGCTCCGTAAACCGTAAAGTTCGTTCTCGACCGCAACGAATTTCATCGCCTGCGTGTTATCTCTTACGTTTTCCGGCGTATGCGCGCGTATGGCGTCATCTGTACGAGTACCGGCAAGTGAATAGCAGTTTCCAATAAGTTGTAGGTTAACTGATAGCATTTTGATAATTTGTGGCAACGAGAACAGAACGAGAACGACTTTAGAATGAATTGTTGCTGCAACAAGTCCTGCGACCATAATTTATTATATCTACCACGATCTACCACTGATTAATACGATCAACAATAACACTGACATGTGAGGTAGAGCGGGTCGAAAAAGAGAAATTTTTTTTTTTTCGAAACGCTCTAGTGCGGAAAAGTTGCCATTGGTAATAAGAAGAAGAACGCAAAAGAACAAAATTAAATCGGTTAACATCTTCCGTTCGCGCATCGTACTTAAAGTTAATGAAAAAATGCAAATTTCGCGCCTTTATTGTATTTTTTTTAGTTAGTTAAAACTTACTTAATAAGCACGCTTTAGTTTTTTATGATAGTTTTAAGGTTCAAATAACCTAAATAAATTACATTCCTATCAATAACCTACTTTTTCCGTTCGCACAACGTCTTAGAAAAAGCAGAAATTCACCAATATTTCGCAATTTTCATTTGTAACTCTTCGCTCGTTTTGCTAGAACAAAACGAACCAGAACTCACTTCAAATAGATTGAACAAGTTTTAACTAGATTGAACCGTGGAATGGACACACCCTCCCTTACTCTGCC
Organism: Aphodius sticticus; assembly: GCA_963966075.1. NCBI lineage: Eukaryota > Metazoa > Arthropoda > Insecta > Coleoptera > Scarabaeidae > Aphodius > Aphodius sticticus. The sequence continues at coordinate 1,989,541 of OZ014512.1, read as the reverse complement.
GCACCCCTCCACCACACCAACTCGGGCTTCTATTCGCCAGCCTACATTTTTTTTTCCTACATTTTAATGAGCTTCCATTTCGCCACATTTTCCAACATATTGATGGTCAAACGGCAGGGCCTAAATCTTTTACTTGACCAATAGGGCAGCAGCTCATTTGCTGTGAAAAACTCCGAAGGGTCGATTAACACATAGATTGTTAGATTCCTGATATAGACAGAAATTTGTTGAGCAAAGACCAACAGTATTTGTTGGACATTTCAAAAAAAACCTTGGGATATTATCCAGAAGACTTGGCACATCGGGACCCTGGTCCTTTGTCCCATTCCAGATGGCTAACTGCGGCCAACCGAGTCCTTAGGTTGTATATAAGGTCATCAGATCCATCCGATTTTTTGGAGAAATTAGGCATAACCGATCTAGAGTGCAGTGTTGCTCTAATATAGCCATCTCTGGCTTCATATCCACATACTTTATTCGAGGCTTCTTTCGACAAGTTTGACGCACCTCTCCACAGCCTGGGTGTGGCAGGGAACCGTTTGTATTTCTCTGATCAGCGTAGTGTCAGAATTGATGATTTAATATCATCTTCACTTAAGTCCCGCAGTATTGGGGGAGGATACAAAGGGAAAAAATGTAGGCTGGCGAATGGAAGCCCGAGTTGGTGTGGTAGAGGGGTGCGGCAGAGTAAGGGAGGGTGTGTCCATTCCACGGTTCAATCTAGTTCAAACCTGTTCAATCTACTTCAAGTGAGTTCTGGTTCGTTTTGTTCTAGCAAAACGAGCGAAGACTTACAAATGAAAATTGCGAAATATTGGTGAATTCCTGCTTTTTCTAAGACGTTGTGCGAACGGAAAAAAGTAGATTATTGATCGGAATGTAATTTATTTAGGTTATTTGAACCTTAAAACAATCATAAAAAAATAAAGCGTGCTTATTAAGTAAGTTTTAACTAACTAAAAAATACAATAAAGGCGCAAATTTTGCAATTTTTCATTAACTTTAAGTACGATGCGCGAACGGAAGATGTTAACCGATTTAATTTTTTTCTTTTGCGTTCTTCTTCTTATTACCAATGGCAACTTTTCCGCACTAGAGCGTTTCGAAAAATGAAAATTTATTTTTTTCGACCCACTCTAATGTGAGGTTATGTGCCGTTGTGTATATACTTCTCCGCTAGGTGGCGCTCAATTTGTTTGAGATCATTGCGGCACTATAAATAGTAATTTCGTCGTCCGGAACGGCACGCAGTACGGCACGTTACGGATTGCGTTTTTGTGGCACTATACTTGGTCCCTTATCCGCAACATTACGATAATTCGTAATTCCTAGATTCGACAAAACGACCACTGTGGAGCGCCCGGAAATACTCCGCACGAGGGCGCCGAGTAGGCTAAGGCCGGCACTGGGAAGCTATGCCTCCTCTGGCATCGCTAACTGAAAACACACCTCGGAAAACCCGGGCGCGGAGCGCCATAACCAATTTCATGACCCTCTTCGACAGAAAAGCCTCAATCACATATATCTCGGCCCGGTATTCTATTTACCGGGGCCACATTTTCGGAAATCGAGGACGCGGAATTCTTAATATCGGCACCCCTATCTTGCGTACTCCTATACAGCCGAGTGAAAACCGGAAGCATTCATGTGAGAGCTAAGAGATAAAAAGCTAGACGCTTCAGAAAACGGAGTGATCGTTTATTATATTTCAATTCTAACTTTATCATCACCTGGTACTATAGAAAACGAATTTACATCACCCACTAGGGTACTTGACTATTATTGGAAAACCATCTTAGAGTGTTATTCTTTCACTCTACATTGTAAATGCAATATTTTTCGTAATTTCCTCAATATTTCATAAAAATCAGCGTTTAAAATTGAATCACAATTCAGTCCCGCCCAAAACGATACTTTCTGTTGTGTGACGTCACCCGATAGTAGATGTCAAATCGGCCCATATGGTCCGTCACCATCGTCGCCGTTTGGTAATTGTGTTATATGATGTGTTGTTTTCACAATTTCTACATAAAAATGGGTTATAAATGGTGTATAAATCCACAATGCAGAAATTCGTCAATAAAGAAAGTGGTTGGCTCGTAGAAATCCAAATGAAATGAATAGCGGCCAATACAAGTGTTTTTTGTTGTGAAGATTACTTCGACATAAGTTAAACTGACTAGAATAAGTTATCTATCGTATTTTCGAACAAGGTATTATCTGATCTGACATCTTAAGGTTAGGGCTAACCTAACCTACAAACTTATGTTTACATGGCACTAGTGCTATTAAATTCACACGGGAGAAGCATAAGAGCGCGTTCGGATAATCGGGTAGGGTACGGAGAAAGTGACGCGCTGTATAATAGGCGAACTAACGTCATACGGCGTTTATGTGCATATAAGAGAGAGACAACCGACCCAGGTTATCTGAGCATTGCTCTCCCCATATCCTACCCTGACAAACCGAACGCGCTCTAAGCGTACTAACGAATGACGTCACTGGAGACTGAGCCAATTACAGAGCGTTTTCAATCACGTGATAGGACGTGAATAAAATTCAATTTTAATTTTGGTTTTTAATATAAATAAAGCATATCTTTTTTGAAAAGTAATAACAAATAGTTTTCTTAAACTGTAATCTATTAGGATGACTATAATATAAGCCATATTTTTAATACAGTCAAATACCCTATTATGAAATACCATAATTTGTGGGTTCCAACAAGGGTTGATAGACGTCGCTATTTGAGCGGGACTGTCCCGAGTTCTATAGACAAATCCCGAGTCCCACATTCCTCATAAAAATCCCGAATAAGTCATTAAATCTGTGATACATCAACGAATGATTTAAACGAAAACAAAGGCTATAAAACCACGCAAAACTGTCGCTTTTGTCGCTTAATGGTATTTTTATAACCTTATGAATAATAAACCATTTTGTGACCATTTCAAACCATTTCAATTGCATACCTAACTACGTACAATACCGGGTGACCCACGCCATAGGTAGTCCCGTTTATTTTTGTTGCTTATTAAACTGGACGAATGAAATTTGGGAAAGTATTAATAGACAAAAAATGCAATTCTTTTGGATACTCTTGAGGTTAATATGATTTCCGGTTTTTCCGGAAATTACGTCATCATTGAAAATTTTAAATGGCACCCTATATTCTTTGTGTGATATTTTCAATCAGGATGACATTCTGAAATCAAAAACATATCGATCGTCAATTTTTATCACCAAGGTACGTACAAAAATAACTTTTTGTGTATGAATCTAGGTGGCTAGGAATTAGTGAAAATAGTCGAAAATTGTCAAATAAACAGTAACTAAATCGATTTTGGCCGACATTGCATTACTGGCGCCCTCTAGCGTGATTAATTGGTTTTTGGCCAGTGAGTCATTTTTTCACGGGTACCCAATGGCCACACTGTGATTATTCGATAGAAAACATCTTTCCGATTACAATGATACCAAATACTTGATATTTTGTTGAAATTCGTAGCGTACAAATGTTGTTGGAAGCAAGGAAATCGAAAACAATATTGACCTAATGATCAAAGTCAGCGTACAAGTCAAAGTCACTCAATGGACTGACTAATCGAAGAAACTACCCTTAGACGATGACGTCTAAGGGTAGTTTCTGAAAATGATTTCACGCTACGATTATCAGAAAAATATCAAGAATTTGGTATCATTGTTTCGGAAAACTGTTTTTCCTCGAATAATGAGGGTACTTCCTAAACAGACAGCAGAGAGACAGCAGAGAAACTTTCCTAAACAAACAGCAGTGCATGCGATACAACGGCGAAACTTCTATGCTTGGGCAGGTCAGGCGCGGGGTCCCTCAGGGTTCCATTCTTGGTCCGGTGCTGTTCTTAATATATATTATTGACCTTCCGGAGACTACCTGACGGTGAGGCGTTGTTGTACGCGGATGATACCACCTTAATGACCAGACACCACAACCGAGATCAAGCAGTTAGATTGCACGGGGAACTTCTTGCCACCGCTTAAGTTTGGTTCAATAGCAATTTGCTTCTTTTAAACGAATCAAAGACAAATAACCTCACTTTTACGCTTAAACGCCATGACAATTATGGTGAAGCTACAAGGTTCTTGGGTGTCATGGTGGACACTGAGCTGACTTTTTGAAGTTTTTACAGGGGGGGGGGGGGGCAAGGAGTCAGAAAAATAAAAAATTTAAGTAAATAAATATTTATAATCACATATCTTTTTGTTTATAAAAATATATGTATGGGGTATACTCTTGGTCTTAATTTGCAATGTTGCGATGAATGCTGATCATGTTACCGAAACAAATATTCTTGGAGGACATGTATCAAATGTATTAAAATGTACATATAAGTGTACAAGATATTTGCGAACAGCGAATTAATGCTAGGCAAGTACCGCCATAGCGCCATCTATTGATACTTTTAGGACCAGTAATCCTAATCACCCAATCATACAACGATATAACACTGATTTCTAAATAATAATTAATACTTACTAAAATAGTTTCTCATATCCATTGCAAAAAAGCACTGCTTTATTACCGCATTCAGTATCTACACATCGCACAGACTCCAGTAACATACAAAGTCAATAGGCTGATATGTGGTTTTGGTTGCCAAACCGACAAGTAAGTTGAAGATATAATTTTAGATTGCTTTATTACAAATAACATTATATTATTATATAAGGTTATTTGTAATAAAGCAATCTAAAATTTTATCTTCAACTTACTTGTCGGTTGCATAAACAATTCCTCTATTAATTCCCAATAAGCCCGTACTTGACTTAGCAATAAATTCCTCAGCCTGTATTAAGATTTGGAGATACTGGTATTTGAGTTGCATACTCGACGGTAATTTATTAAATTACATATATTTTCTCATAAAATGAGCACAACTGGCTTTTACAGTACATGTTATGTGTCTTATGTAAATTTATTATGTACCTAATACAATTTTGTGCATTTTTATTTTGAGCGCCAGGGGGGGGGGGGGGTACCCCCCCCCCCCTGCCCCCCAAATAATAGTATCCCAAATAATGGCATTTTTGTCTATTAACACATTCCCAAATTTCATTCGTCCGGCTTAATAAAAGATAAGCGGGAGTACCTATGGGTCACCCGGTATAAGCACAAAATTTCATTCGTCCTACGCATTATGCTGGTAACGGGGCCTTCCCGAGATTATAATATACATAGCTGAATTTACAACATGAAACCAGCCCTTTGAAGCACAGAAAATGAGTTGTGCTTTCCTGAGACAAAATTGTATTCTTGCCAGTGAACAAAACTTTAATGGTTTTCTGGTTTCAACTCCTACATTATTAATCAAGACGACAATATCATTTAATTTGAAACAACGAGATCAAATTAAACGACTCAAAATTGCTTACAATCATAATTGTGAACTCAGCAGTTGTATGAAACTGTTGAATTATTACAAACGTTGCTATACATAGATTATAGAGTCATACATGTAGACTTTTCCTAACGGTATCGGTAGTTTTTTTTGTTTAGTATTGGTATTAGATTAAATGTAGAGTGATTTGGTTTTGTTGATTTCAAATTTGATATCAATTTTATAACATTTATTTTAATTTTTAAGATAACATACAAAAAGGTTGAAAGAAGGAAAGATATAGTTTTCACAAATTTATTACAGGTTACAAAGTGTCATCTTCGCTTTCACTGCCAGAATAAATCATGCTCTGTGCTTAGAGAGTACTTTGTCATCTGACCATGGATACTGTGTTGTGAGATGACAGTTGGTAGTTGTCTTCTAGAAAAAAAATTTATACTGACCCATTAATATATTATATTTATTAATTTGCCTACACAAAAGCCTATAAACATAGTCTGGCATTTTGTACACTGCCTTTCTAAAAAGAACTATAGCCAATTCAGTGTTTCTGCCTTCAGATTCGAAGTCTACAGAAAAAAAAAACCTAACCGATCAGTTATCATTTGACGACAACTTTTTATTTGGCCAGTGCAATTTATAAATAAAGGAAGAAGCAGAGCGCTCCGTCCGGTGGCGGTGCCACAATAGCGCCCGTTGTGCCGTAGAGCCGCGCTACAAGTGCTAAAAGTGGTTTAAAATGTTCAGAGTTTATGCCATCTGATTTCTAGCTATATGGGCTTAATGCAGAAGGTTCAAAGTTTGATTTGATTGTACATATTTACATCTACCTATATCTACATCTACATCATAATGTTATTGTTTTGCATGCACACAGAAAAGTGATCTCTCGAACGAAGAGAGAATTGCTTGGCTGAAGTAGTTGGTAGGTTCGTATATACGCGAGAGATTATTGACTTCAACCACGAAATTTTATTTCTTGGAATAATTACTAGATTTAAGAAAGTGGTTACTCTGGTGAAGTAAATAAACGGTCTTCAATGAAGTGTATATTTTTATTCCTGGTAAATATTTTTAGCTACTTAATGTAAGAATTTTAAAGATTTGGCACAAATACGTTTTCTATTGCTAATTAACAAGATAGGTATGTTATATTTACTTACTCGTTCTAAACTGCTGCGTGCGTTACATCAAACTCTCCGTGAACCGTTTATTGTACACTATAAATCACAATACACATCCCCAATAAATCACAAGGCACATCCCCTACGGGTACTTCGTTGCTTTCGTACTAGGTTAGGTTCCGTGGCGCCAGCACGTGCCAGCACCACGCGCGGGCGCGCGAGCCTTGACAAAATCACGGTGAGCATATTTATTCCAGAGAAAACCATTACTTGAAAGAAGTGAGAATCACTTTAGTTAAATAATTGGTGGGTTTTTATTCAGTAAACAATACTTACTTATATTAAATGTCTTATATATTCTTGGATCAAGTAACTACGCACTTGGATGGATTTACTATTACTTCGTTGGAGAAATTAACATTTTTGGGACGAAAACTTCAATTACTTCTTTCAATACAATATTCGTTCTTATAAAGAAAGAATTTATTTGTTGACAGCATTTATCTGAGAAATTAGTTTACTTATATTGAGCGTGTGGCATTTCTTGTATATACCTAACTTTCTACATCCAAGTAAATATGCATTTGAATCTAGTAAATAAATTCAAGAAATTATGTTTTCTCGTTCCAAATAATCACTTTTCTGTGTGTGTTAAGAAGTAGCAAAAAAAACTTTTTTTGTTTTCACCTTTAACACTGTTTTTCGTGAAAACAAGAGCCAAATCGCTATTTCTGTGTCCAGATTCGGATTTCTGGGCTCAAATCCTAACGAAACAAGTTGTCATTTTTCGACAACATTTTATTTGGCTTTTCGAGAAAACTAAGCCAATTCACCAATTGTATGTTCAGATTCGGATTCCTGGGAAAAATCCTACCCGAATCAGTTGTCATTTGTCAAGCAGTTTGAAGTCGGTAGAATTTTGTTGGCCAGTGTTATTAATCATGACCACAATATCGTTTAGTTTGAAACAAAGAGATCAAATTAAACGACTCAAAATTGTTTACAATCATAATGGTGAACTCATCAGTTGTATGAAACTGTTGAATTACTACATATGTTGCTATACATAGATTATAGACAACACAATTTCATTCATCGCACTGACGGCATATATAATAACCCTTTCACCCGGAGCATTAAGACAGTGCCCCCAAACAAATTAATTTATAATCCTTTCTGAAAACCAAAAACCGAAAACAAAAGTCAGCGGAGTGCGCTGTTTTCCTACGGGAAATCCAATTAAGGCGCTGGCTCCAAAGCTGACCCACATATATACATAATGCTCTACAAAATCCGTACTATCCTTGATCTACTGAAGTAATCCCTTACGCCGTCACAGGTGATTAAATTCGTCGAATGGAAGGACAATATTTATCCTGCAGGATGGTGCACATAATACACACGTCGTCGGCGTGGCGCCCTCTATGTTGCGGACCGGCAGGCGAGTGTATGTGTCAATATATCACGTTTTCCGCGTTGTTTAATTAAACATCTCGAATCTCGCGCTGTCTGCTACACGTAGTTGCGACCCCGAGGGGCAAGGGGGTCCCGCTGCCAGCCCTATGTACCCAACGCAAACACAGTGCCCTAATGCCCTTCCCTTGTACTTCTTCCGCCACGGTGCCCCGATAACGCTCCCCCGCGACCCACCCCGCACCCCGCTTCTTCCCCCCAGTTCGACATGTGCGCACGTCGCCAATTTAATTATCTCCGTCATAACTAGCACATCTAGGACACATCTGTGACGTTTACGCGGTCCCACTTTTAACTTAATTTAATTATTCTTGAAGTAGTCCATATAAAAAGGTGTAGTTGCATATAATTGCAATAACAAACCTCTTTAGCCTTTGCAGATTATTGCAGATTTTAAGCTGATGATGATGATCTTTGATCGAAACCGGTACTTAAAGAAATAAATAATCTATAAAGGCTAAACAGGTTATGTTAAGAAGGCCTGGCAGATTTGTTGTAAATGTATCGAAATTTATGTTGGTGTTTAAGTGGGAACCCCACCCTGACAACTTGAAAAAACTATTTTTTTGCTTTCTCTTTTTAATCCTCATTATGTCTAGCAATTAGTTCCGAAATGGTTTTGTAATATTCCAACTCCTTAATAACCTTTTTCGTCGATCGTTTATTTATGAGTCAGTTTAGTGAATAGGAAATCGTTTATTAAACAACTCTATTAAGGGGAATCCATACCCCCTACGTTTTACTTGCAAAACATGCAAAAGTTCTGAGGCTTTTTCTCAGAAATTAGTTCACACAATCGTAAAAGAATTACCTACCAAATTAAAGATATATAATTATGCGTCTAGTGGTAGATTTTTGATAGTTCTGTTCGTTTTTGACAAATCTATTACTGAATATGACATAAAATTGGCTGATTTTACAATTTTTTTACGAAGAACTCAGGTTAAAATTGAAAAAAGTACCACATAATAGGTCTAAGTTACCCCTTCCTCTATAAGTGTACAAAATTTCACGTAAAAATATCAATATCTTACATGCTTTTTTCAGTCAAAACTTTACTTCTTCAAGTACATGAATAAGTTACATTTTATCACGTAGCGTGGATACAACAACAACAAATAATACATATACATTACCACAGCAAGTAATACATCTTTATCGATAATTTGATGTATCACATGAGAGAATTGATACAACAATAAGCTGACTATGGATGCTTATTTTATACGACGTACCAGCAGTAGTGATTCCTCTTAATGCACGATTTCTATTAATGCATGATTTGTTATAGCCAATCACACGACGTAAAGACGTCGTTTGATGGGCCAATCGAACATATGTGAAATGAAACCTTCCAATCAAAACATACTGCCCTCTAGAACTGTCAGTGTCAAATTACATAAATTGTCATATAACTTAAAAAGACATTGGCGAAGAAAAATCTATGACGACGCTAGAAGAATACGATTGACGAAAAAATTTTGTAACCAACTCGAATATTAAACGGCGATTAATGATCTCGAGAATTAACCCTCTCGCTACGCTCGAGCGTTAAACAGTCTCGATCATTAATCACTCTTTTTAATATACTTGTTGGTTAAATAACTATAACGTAGTTATAGCTGAAAGTAGAGCAGCGCGTCTAGACAGATTGGGAAACAGTCGCAACCATATCGAAACGAACTTTATGGGGAGATATACAGGATCATTGTATTGTAAAAGGGGCACCAGGACAGGAAAACGACCACAAACTAGCTTTAGATATATAATTTTAAATTTTGTTTAAGTTTGTTGCAATCTCCGAGAATGAGAGATGTAAAACTTGAGGTAGTAATGTGACATTCTCTGGATCAAGTATTTGCGGTCTTGGCTTTAAAATGTCTGATTCTTGTGAACTAACGAGTGTGGATTCTAGTCCATTGATTGTTTGAAATGCTTACGAAAAAAACAGTAGAATGAGTATCCCTAGACTATGCTCATCCTGGTCCTTTGCCGCAAGTTGTTCAGTACGCAATTCAATCCTTAAGGCTGGTTTTCCTAGGAGCAGGTTTTTTACGCATCCTACAACGTAAAAGGCTTAGCGCAACACGCCGTCATATCACCGATAGGGGAGCAGTGTGAGTGTTTTCCTACAGAGCGCAAAACGTAATGTCAAAATACAAAATGTCAAAAGTGACATGAGCTAGTTAAGATGCGATTGTCATTCTTTCTACGATATGTGAAAAGATTGACATGAACGTTGGACGTACGTCTTCTCAGACGACTGTCACTTTTGACAACACGCTGATACTTGACATGCCTCTATTCAGTTGTACGCTGCGTTAAAAGCCTGCTCCTAGGAAAACCAGCCTTTACATGTTCTGCGCACTTCGGACGATTTATTAAAAAGGTGTAAAGGATTCACACAAAATATTAACAAAGGTCTGAATTCCGTCGCCTGATCGATCGCTCCGAAAACAAGGCTTTGCGGAAAGCTCACCACTGATTTTGCCTCATACACCGCTGTCAGTCTGTTCAACGATGGGTATAACAGCATCTCGTTGATGATGCAGTGGAGGAACGTAAACATGAGATAAAACAGCGGTAACATATGCCACCACATTGACGAAAAACGAATCAACAAGGCGTAAGTAAAAAGTTACGATAGCACGAAAGATGCACAACAAAAGCTTATCGCCTCTAAGAAAGTCATGGAGTTTTGTCAAAACTCCATGAAAATACAGTTTTATCGAAACTGAAGGGATTGATATGGATTCAGTATTGATGACCAAAGGTTAGATAAAAACGTTTTTACATTAGCACATTGTAAATATAACTCAAATGTTTAAAGTCATTTTTCTCAAGACCACGCTTTTTTAATTTATCGCCACTGGAACTATTTAATTATTTATTCATTTTTTGTAAATGAAAATAAATTCTCTACAGCGTACCGTAGGATTTTTTCGATATTTTAATTTTTTGATTTTTTATAAGCGTTTATGAGCGTAATTAAGGGTAAAACACGTTATTTTTTCTTCAAAATCCCACTATCTCCATAATTTTTAAAAATTTCTAAAAACCTACGCTACGCTATAGCCAATGTATTATAATTGGAGAATCCTCCTTAAATTATATTTTCTCACATCCCAGTGCTGCTCGGCGATATCGGTCAGCAATGCGTGTTTTTTCGCAGTGGTATACGAGCAAGGTTATACACAAGTGGACTACCATATATATATATATATATATATATATATATATATATATATATATATATAAGTAAGTAAATATTAACTCAAAAGTAAGTTATGCCTCAACCACTGATTTATTCTTTACTAATTGTAGCCGATGCTGTTTGTCCACAAACAATTCGCAGCCGTAACAAAACTTATGGCGATTGTCACACATTTGCACTAGAGCTGATTTCTTACTGCTTATGGGTCAGTTTGATTGTTATTTTATATTAAATTTGGTGATATTAAAGACCTACATCGTCCTAACAGTATACGCAATTGTAATAGGTTAAGATTGTCGATTAATGATTTTACGATATTTGGGTACAAGTCGACTAGTACTTAATAACATATTAGATAGACTAAAATACAATAAAACAGGGTAATAAACAAACAAAATAATGTCTAGTTAATGTGAATCACGAGTACGGTTATTACGGTCGGGCCGTAGGTATATTCCTGCCTAGTGTGAATGTCAAGACGGTGATTAAACATCGATAACTCAGTCAAATTTCAACCGATTCTAATAAACAAACTCGTGTTAAACGCACATTTAAATGGGCTTTCAATAAACAAATAGATATTAAATTAAATAAAATATTATGGATTGAAACAGGTCATCAAACTGTCGTTAAACTTCTGAAAATCTGAAAATAATGGGAGGCTTCTGAATTTAAACGTCCATAACTTCTCGGCATTTTATCGGAACTGCCCGAACAGTACATCCTTCCAGGGATGTTAAATTATGGTAATTATTTTTTTTCGTAAATTACCGTTGAAATTAAAATTATTAATTTCAAATGATAAATTACCACGTAATTAAAAATTAAAAATGGTAAATTACGATGGCATAAATTACCGGGTAATTAAAAATTCAAAATGGTAAATTACGATAGTATAAATTACCGGGTAATTAAAAATTCAAAATGGTAAATTACGCTGGTTTAAATTACCGGGTAATTAAAAATTCAAAATGTTAAATTACGCCTGTTTAAATTACCGGGTAACTAAATATTCAAAATGGTAAATTACGCTGATTTAAATTACCGGGTAATTAAAAATTCAAAATGGTGAATTACGCCTGTTTAAATTACCGGGTAATTAAAAATTCAAAATGTTAAATTACGCTGATTTAAATTACCGGGTACACAGATAGAAATTTTTGTTTAGCTCAAATGAATATTTGTTTGACGAGAGGCAAAAATATATTTATTTGTGATGTTATGATTACTACTAATGTTAATAAAAATGTTTGGTAAAACCTTAAATCATTATTTTGTGGATAACTAGCTATCTCTGATCTTTTGCCTGATTTGATACTACTAAAACCAAAGCAGACTACATAGAAATACTATTTACTACTACAAAAACTGGAAAATCAAACAGAATAATAATAGTTCTTGAAGTAGTCCATATTCAAAGGTGTAGTTTCATCCGTATACTAATAAAATAACGACCACTAATTGACGTCGCGTCGGGAGCGGTTCGGCCAGATTTTAAACGGCAAAAGGATATTTTTTGAGCTTTCTATTACCTATTTAGACCGGCTGCCGTTGTTCGCCCTACCGTCCCATAACTAAAGGTGAAAATTTTACGCAAATCGGCACTTTGAGAGACGAGATCGAGTTTTTCATCTCAATAAAACTCTATGAATTTTTAATAGTGTAGACATATTCCGTTCACAATCACGGGGGTCGCTACGCAACGTCAACAAAGTTCGATCGATAATACAACAACGGCCACTAATCGACGTCGCTTCGGGAGCGGTTCGGCCAGATCTTAAACGGCCAAAGGATATTTTTTGACGTTTCTATTATGTATTCAGACCGGCTGCCGTTGATCGCCCTACCGTCCCCTAACTAAAGGCGAAAATTTTACGCAAATCGGCAGTTTGACAGACGAGATCGAGTTTTGCATCTCCATAAAACTCTATGAATTTTTAATAGTGTAGACGTTTTACTTTCTCAAGAACGAGGGTTGCTACGCAACGTCAACAAAGTTCGCTCAAGCAGATGTGCCAGTTTGACAGTTCGGGCAGCGCGCGCGCTGCCTTTCCCTATATTTTCGGCAAAAACGTGTTTAAATGCAGAAAAAACAGTCCCGGTGTCATCTCAAACTCTACGCGAGATCATTATAGCAACAAGCGACACGGTCTAATCGTATATTTAGCAGCAGACGCATTGTGACACTCGCGCCGGAATCTGTTACATCCATATCCACGCAAGCGCAGTCTGACGGCATGCTGACGGCTATGCTATGTTTGACGGGCTTTGTTACAACATGTTAAAATACATAAAAAGCAGATCCGGTATCATCTTAACATACGACAGGTTCGCTATAGCGACAAGCAACACGGTTCAAAGTGCATATTTAGCAGAAGACCGGTCGGTCGGTCCGATACTCCAAAAGTTAGGTTATGTCAACGGTTTTCATTGTGCAAGTACGTGTTTCGTATTCAAGTAAATTACATAAGAGAGAAAGGCAATCTTGAACAAGGTACGACACCAGTGGTCCTTATTTTTATGTAATATAAATAAAAAAATAAAAAAAAACTAAAACTAAATTATTTTTGTGTTGACGTTTGAAATATCTCAAAAGTTAACGTATGGTAGTATCATCGCAATCATCGGGTACTACAAATTTAATACCCCTTTTATTTAAAGTGGTCTTCGTAATGTCGTGTCATTGTGTCGTGTCACATTATTGTCTTCACTGTCAAACTTTAGACTTCATAGGTTAACAAATACATACGCTCAAAGTAAATAATGGGCATGTCCAGCAGACTTACCGGTGACACTAATATAATATAATAGTATATATTTTTTTAATTAAATTTGTCAGAAAATAACAGGAAATATAATAGTATAGTTTGTACAGATAAAAGGCTATATATGGAATTTTGTTAAAATTTTTAAAATAAATAAAACAGTTTTAACCTCTGTATTCTACGATATAAGTTTATTTGAGATTAACTTTTGCTATAACTATTGTTAGTAATGGAATAAATGAAAAGTGAGACAGTCAATAATGGTAATCGGCAGTGTTGCTAGAAATAGATTAGTGTAGGGTGATGTGATGTTTGTGGTGTGATGTTATGCTGAATAAAACTCTTGGAGTTGAACAGATCATAGGAGTATATTCGTAGACGCTTGAATGATGTACGAATGATTGTACAGAAAAGATTATGCGACCCTCGCTAAAAATCGATAATCTAAAGACAGTGCTGCCACTCGACCGCAGTGACAGTTACAGCAAGTAGCGCCATCTGTTATATAAAATATGAAGTAAACGTCAAAATAAAACAAATAAATACGTAACATAAACACTAGATGTCTCTACAGTCCTTTTTAATTGCGTATAATGTAATAAGCGAATACATTTTTTTAAATAAAATATAAAGCGTTTACTTATTGCGTATAGTTTATTTTTATTGTTAAGTATCAATTTCCTCAGTTATACCAATGTTTTGTATCATGTGTATGTGCTAATAAATATGTACATATATACAAAAATAATACTAGGTATACGTATTCTTAAAAAAGCTTTGTTTTGTGCCTTTTTTTCTCATTTTTCGTGCTTATTTTAAGCGCTTATTTTCCAAAAATAAATACTTATAATTCCTCACTCTACTAATGACTATTTCTCCTACCTGGGCAATAGGCTGTGTGTTTTCTTTCATAAACTTTACCATGACAAAGTTATAGTCAATAATTGTATTCACTTACTAAAAATAATCTATTTGGGGAGTAATGAAGAATGAAGTTATAACACGAGGCGAGTGTTGTAAATGATTCTATTTGTTTGACACCTTATGCACATATCAACTCCTAACTAATAAATAGAAGAAATACAAGGTGTTTTATGTAAGGGTGCTACTTTATTTGGAAAAATGATTGAATGAATTAAGTATGATTTAGTGAACACAAAACGTAGGTTATAATATGATTATTGCCATTATGCGCGAGTCAAATATCACGTTTTATATACGACTGCTAAAAAAAAATTTATAAATTATATTCATGAGTTTACTAGGATGTCAATATGGACCTACGCATATTTTGTTGATTCAGGCCATTATAATTTAAAAAAAATATTTCTTAATTTTGCCTTTTACATTATTTTTTCCGATCGTATACAAGATTATTGACTTAATTATAAAATTTAGGCCTTTTTGTATTTTGACAGTTTTTAGTTCTATATGTTTATCGAGACAACTTTTGAATATGGTAAATTTTGGTTTCCTATCAATTTTTTTTTCGATGCTTTCTTTCACGACTAGCTATTACATATGAGAAAGATGTTTACAACGCGAGCCACGAGCCGAAGGCGAGTGGTATAAATCATTGGAGTTAGTATTTTCAATTAATTTTGATTTTGGGCAAGACGAGCGCAGCAAATGAACCAATCGGTCCCTATGGTTTTCAATATGATACTAAAATATGCGGGGAAAAGAGTGGGGCACATGTATGCTTATTAAAATCAGTCAACACACAAAAAAAAATGATAATATCAATTTTAAATCAAATATCATTATTTTTGTAATTGTAATCTGCTATCTAAAACCGGCTTTTGCAAATGTAAAAACCGGTTTTCGGTCACAAAAACTGTTTTATAATAACCCCCAATCAAATAAGTTCTAAACAAGTAATAAGAAGCTGAAGGCGAGCGTTGTCAATCATGCGCATGAGTAATTGCTATTACATACATGCATACGTATTGGAAATAATCTTCCATGTGTAACACGAGCCGTGAGCGAGTGTTGTAATTGTGTAGATTGGCTAATAGCCGTTACTTGCGAATAGAATAATATATTTTTTACATAACAAATATATTATTCGTCAAATTTCAAAATTTTAATTTTATTATAAAACAAAGTAATGTCATCAAAAATAATATTTTTGTTATGTAAAAAGTTACTATTCTATTCGCAAGTAAATGCGAATAGACTTCGTAATTAGCCTTACTGCACAACTTCGCACCGTACAGCACTCGCATTCGGTTCGATAGTAATGTCGTAATGCATAAGAGATATTATTAGTATTATCATGTAATAAGTAATCGAAAAAATTGGAATGGGAGCCAGCGTTCAAATTAATTCGAATGAATAATTACCTTTGAGTACTTCATTGTAATGGAAGGAGTCAGTCATGAAAATAAACTTACGCGTGAGCAATTGCCAGTAGATACTGTAATTGTAATGGAAGGAATCTCCGAAGTGCAACCTCAGCCGAAGGCGAGGATTGTAATTGTGTCGATAGCCGTTACTTGCGAATAGAATAGTATACTTTTTCCACGACCCTCGCAAAAATTACAGTAATTGGCTTCGTTGTCCTACTATCTATGAGGTCTACCCATTTCGGCGATCTACCGAATTCGGATATCTATCTATTTCGGCGATCTACCAAATTCGGTTATCTACCGGCATCGGCGATCTACACATCTCAGCGATCTATTTGGTCACTAGTCGGTATACTAATAAAATAACGACCACTAATTGACGTCGCGTCGGGAGCGGTTCCGCCAGATTTTAAACGGCAAAAGGATATTTTTTTAGCTTTCTATTATATATTTAGACCGGCTGCCGTTGATCGCCCTACCGTCCCCTAACTAAAGGTGAAAATTTGAAGCAAATCGGCAGTTTGACAGACGAGATCGAGTTTTGCATCTTCATAAAACTCTATGAATTTTTAATAGTGTAGACATATTTCTTCGACAATCACAGGGGTCGCTACGCAACGTCAACAAAGTTCGATCGATAATACAACAACGGCTACTAATCGACGTCGCTTCGGGAGCGGTTCGGCCAGATCTTAAACGGCCAAAGGATATTTTTTGACGTTTCCATTATGTATTTAGACCGGCTGCCGTTGATCGCCCTACCGTCCCCTAACTAAAGGTGAAAATTTGACGCAAATCGGCAGTTTGACAGACGAGATCGAGTTTTGCATCTCCATAAAACTCTATGAATTTTTAATAGTGTAGACGTTTTACTTTCTCAAGAACGAGGGTTGCTACGCAACGTCAACAAAGTTCGCTCAAGCAGATGTGCCAGTTTGACAGTTCGGGCAGCGCGCGCGCTGCCTTTCCCTATATTTTCGGCAAAAACGTGTTTAAATGCAGAAAAAGCAGTCCCGGTGTCATCTCAAACTCTACGCGAGATCATTATAGCAACAAGCGACACGGTCTAATCGTATATTTAGCAGCAGACGCATTGTGACGCTCGCGCCGGAATCTGTTACATCCATATCCACGCAAGCGCAGTCTGACGGCATGCTGACGGCTATGCTATGTTTGACGGGCTTTGTTACAACATGTTAAAATACATAAAAAGCAGATCCGGTATCATCTTAACATACGACAGGTTCGCTATAGCGACAAGCAACACGGTTCAAAGTGCATATTTAGCAGAAGACCGGTCGGTCGGTCCGATACTCCAAAAGTTAGGTTATGTCAACGGTTTTCATTGTGCAAGTACGTGTTTCGTATTCAAGTAAATTACATAAGAGAGAAAGGCAATCTTGAACAAGGTACGACACCAGTGGTCCTTATTTTTATGTAATATAAATAAAAAAATAAAAAAAAACTAAAACTAAATTATTTTTGTGTTGATGTTTGAAATATCTCAAAAGTTAACGTATGGTAGTATCATCGCAATCATCGGGTACTACAAATTTAATACCCCTTTTATTTAAAGTGGTCTTCGTAATGTCGTGTCATTGTGTCGTGTCACATTATTGTCTTCACTGTCAAACTTTAGACTTCATAGGTTAACAAATACATACGCTCAAAGTAAATAATGGGCATGTCCAGCAGACTTACCGGTGACACTAATATAATATAATAGTATATATTTTTTTAATTAAATTATGTCAGAAAATAACAGGAAATATAATAGTATAGTTTGTACAGATAAAAGGCTATATATGGAATTTTGTTAAAATTTTTAAAATAAATAAAACAATTTTAACCTCTGTATTCTACGATATAAGTTTATTTGAGATTAACTTTTGCTATAACTATTGTTAGTAATGGAATAAATGAAAAGTGAGACAGTCAATAATGGTAATCGGCAGTGTTGCTAGAAATAGATTAGTGTAGGGTGATGTGATGTTTGTGGTGTGATGTTATGCTGAATAAAACTCTTGGAGTTGAACAGATCATAGGAGTATATTCGTAGACGCTTGAATGATGTACGAATGATTGTACAGAAAAGATTATGCGACCCTCGCTAAAAATCGATAATCTAAAAACAGTGCTGCCACTCGACCGCAGTGACAGTAACAGCAAGTAGCGCCATCTGTTATATAAAATATGAAGTAAACGTCAAAATAAAACAAATAAATACGTAACATAAACACTAGATGTCTCTACAGTCCTTTTTAATTGCGTATAATGTAATAAGCGAATACATTTTTTTAAATAAAATATAAAGCGTTTACTTATTGCGTATAGTTTATTTTTATTGTTAAGTATCAATTTCCTCAGTTATACCAATGTTTTGTATCATGTGTATGTGCTAATAAATATGTACATATATACAAAAATAATACTAGGTATACGTATTCTTAAAAAAGCTTTGTTTTGTGCCTTTTTTTCTCATTTTTCGTGCTTATTTTAAGCGCTTATTTTCCAAAAATAAATACTTATAATTCCTCACTCTACTAATGACTATTTCTCCTATCTGGGCAATAGGCTGTGTGTTTTCTTTCATAAACTTTACCATGACAAAGTTATAGTCAATAATTGTATTCACTTACTAAAAATAATCTATTTGGGGAGTAATGAAGAATGAAGTTATAACACGAGGCGAGTGTTGTAAATGATTCTATTTGTTTGACACCTTATGCACATATCAACTCCTAACTAATAAATAGAAGAAATACAAGGTGTTTTATGTAAGGGTGCTACTTTATTTGGAAAAATGATTGAATGAATTAAGTATGATTTAGTGAACACAAAACGTAGGTTATAATATGATTATTGCCATTATGCGCGAGTCAAATATCACGTTTTATATACGACTGCTAAAAAAAAATTTATAAATTATATTCATGAGTTTACTAGGATGTCAATATGGACCTACGCATATTTTGTTGATTCAGGCCATTATAATTTAAAAAAAATATTTCTTAATTTTGCCTTTTACATTATTTTTTCCGATCGTATACAAGATTATTGACTTAATTATAAAATTTAGGCCTTTTTGTATTTTGACAGTTTTTAGTTCTATATGTTTATCGAGACAACTTTTGAATATGGTAAATTTTGGTTTCCTATCAATTTTTTTTTTCGATGCTTTCTTTCACGACTAGCTATTACATATGAGAAAGATGTTTACAACGCGAGCCACGAGCCGAAGGCGAGTGGTATAAATCATTGGAGTTAGTATTTTCAATTAATTTTGATTTTGGGCAAGACGAGCGCAGCAAATGAACCAATCGGTCCCTATGGTTTTCAATATGATACTAAAATATGCGGGGAAAAGAGTGGGGCACATGTATGCTTATTAAAATCAGTCAACACACAAAAAAAAATGATAATATGAATTTTAAATCAAATATCATTATTTTTGTAATTGTAATCTGCTATCTAAAACCGGCTTTTGCAAATGTAAAAACCGGTTTTCGGTCACAAAAACTGTTTTATAATAACCCCCAATCAAATAAGTTCTAAACAAGTAATAAGAAGCTGAAGGCGAGCGTTGTCAATCATGCGCATGAGTAATTGCTATTACATACATGCATACGTATTGGAAATAATCTTCCATGTGTAACACGAGCCGTGAGCGAGTGTTGTAATTGTGTAGATTGGCTAATAGCCGTTACTTGCGAATAGAATAATATATTTTTTACCTACGACCGTATGTGTAAATGTCCCTTACGTCACGGACTACTTAGCTCGTATATCGCTTATAACATACGTGTGCCTTTGGCTGTGCGTTTGTGTTTTTAACGCACGACCTAATGTCATAATGACAGATGTCGCGCGAATATTTTGATTATTTATTTGTAATTTTTGATACAATTTATATTTATTGAAATTTTCGGTCGTAAGTAAGTGCAATACTCGAGCTGTAACATATTATTACTTGCACGTGATAATTTATGTTGAATTTGTACTGAAATTTTCGATCGACACTTCAGACAAAGTTCTCCGTAGTTGCAATAGATGTCGCGCGAATACATTGATTGGTTAACCGTCAAATATTCTTACCTGTATGTGTTTGTCATTTTTGATACAATTTATTGAAATTGTCGGTCGTAGGTAAAATTATGTACAATACTCGAGCTGTAACGCATATTACATACTCGTGGAAAATAACAAAACTCGCCGCTTCGCGGCTCGTATGTTAAATTTCCACTCGTACGTAATATGCTAGTTACTGCTCTTGTAATGTAATATACTATTACATAACAAATATATTATTCGTCAAATTTCAAAATTTTAATTTTATTATAAAACAAAGTAATGTCATCAAAAATAATATTTTTGTTATGTAAAAAGTTACTATTCTATTCGCAAGTAAATGCTATTAGCCTTACTGCACAACTTCGCACCGTACAGCACTCGCATTCGGTTCGATAGTAATGTCGTAATGCATAAGAGATATTATTAGTATTATCATGTAATAAGTAATCGAAAAAATTGTAATGGGAGCCAGCGTTCAAATTAATTCGAATGAATAATTACCTTTTAGTACTTCATTGTAATGGAAGGAGTCACTCATGAAAATAAACTTACGCGTGAGCAATTGCCAGTAGATACTGTAATTGTAATGGAAGGAATCTCCGAAGTGCAACCTCAGCCGAAGGCGAGGATTGTAATTGTGTCGATAGCCGTTACTTGCGAATAGAATAGTATACTTTTTCCACGACCATCGCAAAAATTACAGTAATTAGCTTCGTTGTCCTACTATGTATGAGGTCTACCCATTTCGGCGATCTACCGAATTCGGATATCTATCTATTTCGGCGATCTACCAAATTCGGTTATCTACCGGCATCGGCGATCTACACATCTCAGCGATCTATTTGGTCACTAGTCCGTATACTAATAAAATAACGGCCACTAATTGACGTCGCGTCGGGAGCGGTTCGGCCAGATCTTAAACGGCAAAAGGATATTTTTTGAGCATTCTATTATATATTTAGACCGGCTGCCGTTGATCGCCCTACCGTCCCCTAACTAAAGGTGAAAATTTTACGCAAATCGGCACTTTGAGAGACGAGATCGAGTTTTTCATCTCAATAAAACTCTATGAATTTTTAATAGTGTAGACATATTTCGTCCACAATCACGGGGGTCGCTACGCAACGTCAACAAAGTTCGATCGATAATACAACAACGGCCACTAATCGACGTCGCTTCGGGAGCGGTTCGGCCAGATCTTAAACGGCCAAAGGATATTTTTTGACGTTTCTATTATGTATTTAGACCGGCTGCCGTTGATCGCCCTACCGTCCCCTAACTAAAGGTGAAAATTTTACGCAAATCGGCAGTTTGACAGACGAGATCGAGTTTTGCATCTCCATAAAACTCTATGAATTTTTAATAGTGTAGACGTTTTACTTTCTCAAGAACGAGGGTTGCTACGCAACGTCAACTAAGTTCCCTCAAGCAGATTTGCCAGTTTGACAGTTCGGGCAGCGCGCGCGCTGCCTTTCCCTATATCTTCGGCAAAAACGTGTTTAAATGCAGAAAAAAACAGTCCCGGTGTCATCTCAAACTCTACGGAAAGATCACTGTAGCGACAAGCGACACTGTCTAAACTCTAATCGTATATTTAGCAGAAGACGCATTGAAACTCGCGCGCTGGAATCTGTTATATCCATATCCACGCAAGCGCAGTCTGACGGCATGCTGACGGCTATGCTATGTTTGACGGGCTTTGTTAA
This sequence comes from Aphodius sticticus, assembly GCA_963966075.1. Lineage (NCBI taxonomy): Eukaryota > Metazoa > Arthropoda > Insecta > Coleoptera > Scarabaeidae > Aphodius > Aphodius sticticus. Next base: position 1,967,459 of record OZ014512.1, on the reverse strand, counting down.
TACATGTTAAAATACATAAAAAGCAGATCCGGTATCATCTTAACATACGACAGGTTCGTTATAGCGACAAGCAACATGGTCCAAAGTGCATATTTATCAGAAGACCGATCCATGAAAGTTAGGTTATGTCAACGGTTTTCATTGTGCAAGTACGTGTTTCGTATTCAAGTAATTTACATAAGAGAGAAAGGCTATCTTGAACAAGGTACGACACCAGTGATCCTTATTTTTATGTGTTGACGTTTGAAATATCTCAAAAGTTAACGTATGGTAGTATTGCAATCATAAAAAAATGGGTACTACAAATTTAATACCCCTTTTATTTAAAGTGGTCTTCGTAATGTCATGTCATTACGTGTCGTGTCACATTAATCTCATGATTGTCTTTACTGTCAAACTTTAGACTTCATAGGTTAACAAATACATACGCTCAAAGTAAATAATGGGCATGTCCAGTAGACTTAGCGGTGACACTAATAGTATATATTTTTTTAATAAATTATGTCAGAAAATAACAGGAAATATAATACTATAGTTTGTACAGATAAGAGGCTATATAGACAATTATATATATACAATTTTGTTAAAATTTTTAAAATAAATAAAACAGTTTTAACCTCTTTATTCTATGATATAAGTTTATTTGACACTAACTTTTGCTATAACTATTGTTAGTAATGGAATAAATGAAAAGTGAGACAGTCAATAATGGTAATCGGCAGTTTTGCTACAAATAGATTAGTGTATGGTGATGTGATGGTATGCTGAATACAACTCTTTGAGTTGAACAGATCTTAGGAGTATATTCGTAGACGCTTGAGTCATACATGTACACATTGCACCATTGTACACTGTACAGAAGCTTATGCGACCCTCGCTAAAAATCGATAATCTAAAAACAGTGCTGCCACTCGACCGCAGTGACAGTTACAGTAAGTAGCGCGTGACAGCTACAGCAAGTAGCGCCATCTGTTATATAAAATATGAAATAAACGTCAAAATAAGACAAGTAAATACGTAACATAAATACTAGATGTCTCTACAGTCCTTTTTCTAAACTTGCTCCTACAATTAGTGATGGGCATAATCGTATTATTTGAAGAACCGATTATTTATCAGTATTCGAATGATTCGCATAAGCGTATGGTTTGGTTCTCGAGTTGTTCTGCATTAATAAGCGATTTTTAATACTCTATTATTCAAAATCGATTATGAATAATCGAGTACTCATAATCGATCATGAATAGGGGAGACACAATAATGTAAAAGCATATTTTGGGTTAGATTGGGCGACAAAGTTGGTGACCGAGGGGGTAAACCTCACTTAAATGTATGTAAAATGGACTATTAAAAATCGATTATTTAAAACCCATACGATTATTAAAAATCCATTACTCAAAGTCGATTATTAAGTATCGATTATTTCAAGAATCAATTATAATCGATTATGTAATCTGAATGCGCCCATCACTAATAATAACTAATAATTATAATAACTATTATAATAATTAGCAGATTGTCTGTCCGAGCAGGGAAAAGAGGACTGGTGCCTGTTTTTTTATTACAGTCAACTTCAAATATACCGTCCCCGGTTGTAACGAACCTCCGGTTATAACGAACTAATTTTCAAGTCCCGTTGTATTTCCCGTAAAAAGAATGGTTAAAATCGTCGGTTATAGCGAACCTGGATATAACGAAACATCGTATGTAACGAACCAAATAACATCGCAATTTGTCATAAACCCTGGGGCTTTAGCGGACTTACGCAAACATTTGAGAACCAATGGTATGCATATAGGGTTTCCAACACCTAATGTTATGAACTAGACTGCGATTGACGTAAACCCCCGGATATAGCGAACTTACACTCATAACTGCGGACCATTGGTATATATATATATATATATATATATAAAATTCTACACACCCAGCGATCTATACGTCTCAGCAATCTATTTGGTCACTAGTATAATTGTAATAAAATACCTCTTTAGCCTTTGCAGATTATTTATTTCTTAAGTTCTTTGAGAAATAAATAATCTGCAAAGGCTAAAGAGGTTTTTTATTACAATTATAAGAATAATAATAGTAGAAAATAAACAATTTAATTCTGTCCACATTCACAAAATAACTCTCCGGTTCACAGAGGGTTCTTTGTCATTTGTCATTTTTCTAACACTGGCATATTTATTAAAAAGTGAATTCTGATAACCAATGGCTTCTGATTTCAGAACTGCATTATCGGATTTGTTGGATTGGTCGCCACTGGCGAAGGGGTTTTCCACTTCTCTATTCATTAAATACAAAATATTAGTTCTGTATTTTCTCAAGTAATGTCGGATAATTTGGAATAGTAAAATTAGACCCATAGACCCATTTCCATTGGCTAAATGACACCTTGAATAACATTGTCACGCACGAGTCCGACCATGCACCATGCGAATAGGTACTTCCCAGGCAAACTACTCATGGAAGGTGTTTGAAATTAATTTATAAATTCTGGTAAATTACCAACGGTAATTAAAATTGTCGGTAAATTACCAACGGTAATTTAAATTGACGGTAAATTACCATCGGTAATTTACGTCGTAAATTACGGTAATTAAAAATCGGTAAATTACCATTAATTACGGTAATTAATTCGGTAATTTACGCAGTAAATTACGCTTTTACATCCCTGCATCCTTCTAATGGTCTGTGTTCTCTCTTTCAATTGCATTTTTTATTTTGGAAGTCGAATGGAAAATGACGGAGTTTCTTTGAGAAAATCGAGATTTTGGAGGTATTTGGAAAATTTCGTATATAATAATAATAATAATATTTCTTTATTGAGAAGACAGATTATCCCTATAACAGTTTGCTCATAATATGAAAAAGAAATCAAATGTCTCTTCGCAACAGGCGAAGTTCAGTTAGCCACTATAATGCCAACTGTTCCACTTAACCTAGAAAACTAAAACTACGATTTGCTAATACATACATAAATATCCCTACAAGTGATATAAAGCTGAAACAAAAAAATAAACAAAATAACATTATGAGCCAAGATGATCTAAGAAATTAAACCACAAAATCACTAAACCAGCAAAACAAGACAAAATTACTCCCAATAATAATTGCACACCCACAAATCCCACCAAAACACTATACAGATGCACACACCGAGTCTTATGAGTAGCATGTATTTTGAGAAGTCTGCATAACATCACGGAGTCCACGCTTAAACCGTCCCAATGAAAGCGATTTCACACCACCCGGACACGGATTGTACATTGAAGCAACATTATACAAGAAGCATCTCTTAAAAAACGCTATGATATATGATTATGATTATATGATATGCTTATGTTCAGTTCTACCATCTCAACAACTTGACTATGTCTCGTGAAAAGTATATTTTACTGTAACACAGTGTAATTAGCTGAACATCCCACATTTGATTACGGATTTGACTTCCATTTATTCAAACACGGATTTGTATAATAAAGGACCAAGTTAGTTACCGTACCTATAATAGCAGAGTGATGCTGAAATAACGAGTATGTTCGAACCGTTTGTTCCCGTCCCAAAAATTCAATCGATGGCGGTCATCCGTATAGTTTGAGGAAAGATCAAACCGCAGGCCTTCTAGTCGGGTTGGCAGGAATGGCACAGTGTCACAGTCACCTCGCCTGTAATTCGCAGGGACTAAGGCGGGCCGGGACCGTAATTAGCGGCTACTCTCTGATTACGTCTCACGTGACCGGTCTGCGAGAATCCCAACCGCCCCCCTTGCCTCCTCTCTCTCCAACGCCCCGTCCTAACGGGGACAGCCCCGAGCTGCAGACGTTACCAACCCAATGACCGAAGTTATTGTCCCTGACACCCTGCGAATTACCTTCATTAACTATTGAACGCCCTTGATGGTGGTGGGTTAGACCTGGCGACTGGCACGCTAATTGCCGAATATATCATGTAATTTTTAAGTTTATCTAGTCATATTAGGCTATTGATTAAAGTATTAATTAATTTCGTAACTTATAATGTAACGCACCTTCTTCTCTGGTGCGGTGAAGAAGCGTTACACAATAAATATAACGTTATTCCACCCTGTTGTAGGTAGCTCGTAGGTCCTGGGTTCGTCGGAATAAAATACGATGATTTAATAAAATAATAAATGTATTGTTCACCATTAATCATTTACATACATCAAGAAAAATACCAACAGGAATTAGCGGGTTACGGGTATGTGTTTTCTTCGGCGGCGGGGTTCAGGTATTAGTTAAACTAATCGGTACAGGAGACAGGCTAACTGGACGGGAAAATATTCCCGATATCTGGAAAAAACCAACATATCTGGAAGAACATAAATCTGAAAAAATTAACATATCTGGAAAAGGCTAACATATCTGGAAAAACCTACCAACTACGGCCAGCAGAAGTAAGCAGTTCGATGTATTATCAACAGCATACAAGGGGCCATGGGACAATACCTTGCGTTCTCTCAGCAGCATACAAAAGGCCAGCAGGGAGGACTCTGAGCTATCTCACCAGCATTCAAAGGGCCAGCGGCAATAGACTGAGCTGTGAGTTCTCCTGCCAGGTACAAGGGGTCAGCAGGGAGAGACTGATTCCTAGAGGGAAATATTCGGGCTTATAGCCCGTCAAAACGACCCCCACCATTTACGAACCTGGTCCTGTCTGGGCGGCCGTTCGACGTGTTTAAAAACATAATACGAGACAAACCAGTCTCGGAACTAGCTTACGTATCGGACGGTCAGACGAGTTCAAAAAAATATAAAAAACAGAGTTCTACAAAATAAATACGCACAAGTAAACGTTATACAATCAATAAAAAATTATTACTATAAGCAAAACCGGGAGAGGTGAAGATTACTCATCGATTTCAGCTGTTATTTTCGACATACGTTACAGATTATTTCTAAATATTGACGTGTGTTAAAACGAAATTGCATCCCTTTCATACGTCTGCTGTATAATTTAAATGGGCAAGACCAAAAAGTACGTCTGTTCTTAGAACAGATGACAGCGGTACTTGCAACCTAACCTCCAGTTATTATAATAACACAGCGCGAACGTGTGAATTAAATGTGAGCAAAATGTCTTCCTTGAAAGGAAAGGCCCTAAATACGAAATCGATGGTAATGGTCATGAACGTATTAAATTATTTTCGTCGCACGTCTGAAAATGTAGGCGAGACAATACTTATGGAAGTAAGTCATTTTATTTAAGTTGTTACCTCAAAAGACCAATTTTATTTTATTTTTACTTTATCATACGCAGTATGTAAAGTATTGTAATCATGCCAAAAAAATTTTTTGAGATTTTAGCGGAAATATGTCTTTTTGGGTCCCCTGAACATTTTTGACCAAGGTACAAAAAAATGTCTGTGTGTGTGTGTGTGTGTGTGTGTGTGTGTGTGTGTGTGTGTATGTGTGTGTGTGTGTGTGTACCCGTTTTTGTGGAGACGATTCCGGAGAAACTACTAATGGTATCGGGACGAAACTTCATATTTAGAAGTTTTATAACCAAACTTAGAGCTGAAAAGCTTTCTGTTGAAAAGGGTCCAAAGGAACTGGTGGTTTACTCATAGCATTTTTCGAAGATTTTGCAAATGAGCCGCTATTTGTGTAATGTCGTCAAAATAGTTGAATAATAAATTAAAGGAGAGGAAATTTTCCATAATTTATGTAGATGACATTTTTTGGTAGAATTTATAGTTTAGCCGCATGAGCAAATTCTATTTAATCGAGATCGCTTTAAAACTAGTAGCCAGGATATGTCAGATTATTTTGATTCTAATGACAGTAGCTAGTGTCAAACGCTAATGTCTTGAAAATGCTACTGTGAATATAGGCTGCGTTCGGATATTGAACACCGTTACACTTTTTACACCCAATAACACGTAAGTGTCATTTGGACGGTGTACCCGGTGTCAACGGAGTACAATATCCGAACGCAGCTTTAATCGAGATATCTGTCTAGTTCTACTAGTTTTATGTTAATGCAGACATAGCCGATCTCGATCAAATAGAATCTCATGCAGCTAAACTATTAATTTTATGTATAGTATGATAAAGTCATGTGCCTGGCCACATCAGATTTTTTTTTTAATTTAGAGGACTGCTGATGCTTGTGGTGTTACCGTTTCAACAGTATATCGTACTAAACTAAGATCTCAAACGGCAGAAACAGAAGGTACCTCAATATCTTCACCGCAGAAGAGACGTTGTCGACCAAAGTTTAAATCTGTCGATGTTGACGATTTTACAAAAGCTGCTATACGTCGCAAAATTTACAATAAACATAAGAAACGTAAGTAACATAAATTATGAATATTGCGGAATGCTGTGTTTTATCCCGGTACAAAATCTGTGCTCCGTTGGTGGTATATACGCAAGGCTTTAAGAATATTAAAATAATAGAAACAATGATTAACAAATATTTTTGTAGTACTTCCTGTTACTGTACAAAGTCTTGCACAGGAGCTTCGGGAAGATGAGGTGTTTGATTTTTCCGTGACAAGCCTTCGACTATGCTTGCAATCGATTGGATTTTCGTATAGTATGGATGACGGACGAAAAGGATTACTGGAGCAGCCAAATATCGTCGCATTAAGAGCGAACACGGGGGTATAAAATAAACGTCTAGACCACTCAGAAAATGAGGATGAGATTGAAGAAGAACATGTTTTTTTGTTATATATATATATATATTTTATTATTATTTATGTCTGTATATACTGGACAATGTTGTCGAAGAAGACCATGTTTTTTTTAAAATATAATATATATTATTATTTATGTATATATGTTATATATTTTATCAAAATAAAGTAATATTCAGTTTATATTTCTTTTAATCCATTATCAAAACACGTATTAAAAACATAACCTCACATTTACAACAAACTTTACCACCGTTTTGTGAAATACTTATCCTGAAATATTCAGAAATGAATTTCAAAACATATTTAATAATGTCTACACAAACAGAAAAGAAACTCCAAGTTTAAGCACTCAGTCACAAAATGATTATTTCTGAGCTAATTCCAACCGCACAAATACACTGTCTTAAATGGGCTTGTTGGTATGTTTTCACTTTGCTTCTGTTAAACATGGTAATGATGGATATATAAATTAGATAGGATATTATCACAATTAAATGACCACTGATAGTATTTTTAGTAATTAAATATGTATTAATCTTTAACGAACTACCTAGTAGGCAACCAAATATACACAGCAATAGAACCAATCCGGGCGGTACGTCCATATCTTGGTTCATACGATTTTAAGCGATGAGTCAACTTCACCTCTCCCGGTTTTGCCTATAACATAACAACCTGGCATTTATTTATTACGAACGGTGTTTCGTTAGGTACAATAATAAGCAATATTAACAACCATGATGTTTCAGGGTGTAAGTTGCAGAAATGCCTCCCTGATTCTAAGTAAATGTTAACCAAAAATTAAGTTATCGAAAATTCTATTTTACCACCTCACTAAAAATACTCTTTCATTTTTTTTACTGAATCCTGTTATTGTACTCTTACATTTCAGATGTAACTGTAATGATTATGGTAAATCATGGTGATTTTGTTTTCTTTGCATTACCGCAATGACTGACTGCATGTGTACTTTACCCTATAAAAAGAACTAAAAAAAGCATGTCATAGATATTTGTGCATTACTCTGGATACCAAAAGTTGCTTGGTTTAAATTCAAGTTTTGGCTTTAATTATTATTAATTCTATTTAATTTAAAGTTTACGTCCTGCCCATGTCTCATCATTTGCTCTTTATATTTTTTAAGATGTTTGCTATCCAATGATACTGACATATATAATGATTAGAAATCTACCTGAAAAATATTGTTTCTTCCAACAGTTTCACCTCCACCGCCAGAATATTATCAATTTTCAAGACCTTGTAACTTTAAGGCAATATTTGTACATATTGGACGCAATATGTTTATGGTATTTCACTATCTTCGCCGCTAGAAAACTACACCAAAGCACGTGATTTGTTTCCAACTAATTTCCAATAACTGAGTTTCTTTTCTCAAATGTTCTTAAATTTTCGTTTCTTGACCATTTATCCAGATTGTGATTATTTTTGGTTTAACGAAAAATATGTGTTGTTAATTACAAGGTATTTAAATTTAAATTTTGAACGAAATTTTATGAACAGTATAGTAATGATGTTTTCATTTGAGCCGAAATCTGATAAGAATATTTTTCTTTATTACAAATAAATATCGATTAAAATTTAAAATGAATCAAAATCAGTTTGTCTAAATTACAAACACAATACACGTTTAAAAATTGTTTGAATAAGTTAATTATTATTTTTGTGAAAGTGTTGCATTTCTATGACTATAAAATGCCATTCATTCACCCAATCAAGAGCTCAAAGTAGTACGTTGTCCGTCAGCAATATTTAATATAGAATTTGTCAATCCTGATTGACTGAAATTTGTGTTTACCAGATCTGTTCTTTTACAGAATAAACAGTCGATTCTCTAAACACCAGGTGAATCCGTATCCCCTACATTCTACTCACGAATCACGTAAAAGTTCGGAGGGGCTTTTTTCGCTATTAGTTCACAGAATCATAAAAGTTATATACCAAATTAAAGATAAAAGGTATGCAATTTTCCGTCTAGTGATAGATTTTTGAAATTTTTTATCGTTTTTGACAAAAAGTTACTGAATCTGACATAAAATTGCCTGATTTTCCGATTTTTGGTACGGAGAACACAACTTAAAATTGAACAAAGTATCACATAATATCTCTCAGTTACAGTGTCCTGTATAAGTGTACAAAATTTCGCGTAGAAATATCAATATCCCATATATCAAAATTTCACTTCTTTGAGTACATGAGCCAGACATATTTATTCACATGCGATGGATACAACAATAACAATTAATACATGTACTACAACAATCTATAATTTGAGGTAGGTATTACATAAGCTCATTGATACAAAATTAAGCTCACTATGGATGCTTCTTCTATAGGACGCACTAGCTCTAATGATTCCTCTTAACTAAATATGCTAATGTTTCAAAATTGACTAGAAAATATTTCAGTTGCCTACATTTCTCTGAGATACGGCTGGGTCATTTTGTTGAGAAAAGTATGGTACACTTTAATATGCTAATAAAATCATTACTTTGATGGCTGGTGTCTGGGAAATTCTGGACATTAGAATAACATTTTTTAATATCGGGACAAAATTCGGGACGCTTCATCAAGCGGGACAAGTGCTCAGCATTCGGGACTGTCCCGCCCAAATCGGGCCGGTTGGTCATCCTACCTTACATATGCAAACTTTCCACGACAATTGAAAACTGCAAAATATTGATAACTCTAGGGAACATGGATTTCGTGAAATTAGTTTTTGGGTAGAATAATTTGCCCTAAAGACGAACCTGGATATTACTATCCAGGTTCGTCTTTAGGGCATATTATTCTACATTTACAAACAAAACGTTTGAACGTTAAAACTTGTACTCTTGTCTGAAATCTTGAACGTTTTTCCCAAATGGTTTTTAAGCGTTTACAGCGATTCCTACATGAAGGAAAAAAAACAACAAACGCGATAACCTTACATCATCCGGGTTTCCATTAACAAACAAAAATTGAAATATAACCCTAAGTTTCAAACCTCAAGTCTTTTTCTCGATACAAAAAATATAGAGATGTCATTAAAAAGACATCGATGCCTTCATAAGTCAAAAACACAGGCCGGAAATTAAATAGTATGGAAATATGAATATCATGATTATTAAAAATCGACTTTTTCTTGTTGCCATACTTTGCGCGCTCACTCTTTAAGGACTTATTACACTTTAACGTGACTTGAAGACATTCTACTTCCAAAAGAATATCATAAGGGTAAAAATATAAAATTTGGTTAAATAAGTTGAAAATTGACAAAATAGCTGCTGTTTGAATTTTCAGGTAGACTTTTCATACCATTTGTTCATTAACAAACAAAAATTGAAATATAACCCTAAGTTTCAAACCTCAAGTCTTTTTCTCGATACAAAAAATATAGAGATGTCATTAAAAAGACATCGATGCCTTCATAAGTCAAAAACACAGGCCGGAAATTAAATAGTATGGAAATATGAATATCATGATTATTAAAAATCGACTTTTTCTTGTTGCCATACTTTGCGCGCTCACTCTTTAAGGACTTATTACACTTTAACGTGACTTGAAGACATTCTACTTCCAAAAGAATATCATAAGGGTAAAAATATAAAATTTGGTTAAATAAGTTGAAAATTGACAAAATAGCTGCTGTTTGAATTTTCAGGTAGACTTTTCATACCATTTGTTCATTTTTAATCTGTTTTAAGTTCAAATTATTTGAAAATTAGAAACTTATTTGATAGGAAACGATCAACTTGTTCCTTTGAACGATTCAAACGTTAGAGAGTGCCCTAATTTGAATAATCGTGTTTCTACAAAAATCGCGTCTGTTGTATAGGAGTAATAAATTCTACAAGGAGAGGTAGAAAAATTATACTTTTTAAAATTATTTTACTATATGAACTCATTAACCTATTATTTTAAAATTCAAATTAATTTACCAATTATTTTTTACTTATTATTTTATACACTTCAAGGTATCTAAACAAAAAAATAAAAATAAAAATAAAAAATGGGAACAGTAGTGATTTCCTCGTGTGACTCAATAAATTTCTGCTACAAAATGTCTATTCTGATTTTGCGTTAAAATGTTGCGAAGTAAGTGAAATATGCTTGCAAACATGACCGAAAACTGCCACGTGCTCCAACGCGGTCGAGTAGTGAGGGCAGGCGGCCGACGCGGGGAAGCTCGCAGTATTACTATAGATACGCGCTTCCCCGCATCGACCGCCTACCCCCACTACTCGACCGGTTTGGGGCACGCGGCAGTTTTCGATCATGTTTGCAAGCATTTTTAACCTATTTCGCAATATTTTAACGCAAAATCAGAACAGACGTTGTGTAGCACAATACTTCTATTTTCGAAATATGTTAAATAAATTAAAATCGGACCACCTCCGACGCATCCAGGCTCGCCGAAACATATTGCATAAAAATATTCAAATCGTAATTGTGCTAAAACCAGGGTTCGGAAACATTCACTCCCGTTCGTACGCGAACGAGAACGTGAACGTTTCAATATTATCTGATGAGTTCTCGTTCGCGAACGAGAAGCATAAAACAAGTCCAGACCGTTCGCATTCGCGTGTGTTAGGTAGACACAATTTCCGCTGTTGTTCGTACGTGTGTGTATTGGTGAATCACACAGCGTGCGTTCATATATGTACCTATAAGTTGCATCGATACGTTCGCAAACGTTCACTGCTGTCGTTCGCGTTCATAGGTGAATGTAAGTGCTGCGTTAAACATTCGCGGAAATTTGGTGTGGTTCTATTCTATCTTCAATGCGTTTCGGATTTAGAAAGAAACTTGCAGGAGATTATCAGAAATTGTTCAGAACTCCCCAAGGATCACATCCACAACCACTATTTTTTTCCCAGCCCCCACCCTCCCCTGCAGTACCCTAAAAACTAATTTAAAATTGTTTAAACAATTACCATTTGTTTAAACAAAAATATGCGATGTTACAAATATATTTTTCCATTTTTTGGCTTTTTGTCATTTATTAACTAATTAGCAATTGTTTAACAAATACCAATTGTTTAAACAAATATATACAATGTTGCGGACATATTTTTTAAAGGAAATTATTATTAGGTTATTGGCATTTTTTGTCATTTACAATTTGACACTTGCTTACAAAAATATACAATATTACGGACAAGTTTTCTTTTTTTGGAGAAGTTATTATTAGATTATTCTTCTTTGTCATTAATTAACTTCTTTGCAATTGGTTGTGGCTGTAATATTTGATTTATTTAAAAAATTGCATCCCGCCTGGATATCACCATCTTAGATACATTGAATATTTGATCATTACGGTAGTATGTCCGTATGATACGGTATGTCCGTATGATACGGTATGTCCGTATATTCATTTCTAGTTAATTTAAAATTGTTTAAACAATTACCATTTGTTTAAACAATAATATACGATGTTACGAACATATTTTTCCATTTTTTGCAAAAGTTATTAAATTATTATTTTCTTTAGTCATTTATTAACTAATTAGCAATTGTTTAAACAATTACCATTTGTTTCAAACAAAAATATTTGAAGTTACGCACATATTTTTCTAATTGTGTAGAAATTATTAGATTATTGGATTTTTTTGTCATTTATTAACTAATTTGCAATTGTTTAAACAAATACCATTTATTTAAACAAATATATACATTGTAATGGAATAATTTTCTACAGTTGCATAAATTATTACTAGATTATTGGCATTTTTTTCACATTTATTAACTAATTTGTAATTGTTTAAACAAATACTATTTGATTAAACAAATATATACATTATTACGGATATATTTTTTATATTTATTGCAGAAACTATTATTATATTATTGTGTTTTTGTCATTTATTAACGAATTTGCAATTCTTTAAACAATTACCATTTGTTTAAACAAAAATTTACAATGTTTTTGTTTTTCTTTTTGTAGAAATTATTATTGTTACATTGTTGGCATTTTTTTTGTAATTTGTTACTTAATGTGCAATTGTTTGAACAAATAAATTTGTATAAACAATAATATACAATGTTAGTACGTATTTCTTGGCAAAAATTATTGTAGGATTTCTGGTCTCTAATTTTGGAGGTTTTACGCTATCGGTCAAACCAATAATGTGGTTGCAACACTAATTATTATTATTTTGACTATTGCAAATTAGTTAATTAATGACTAACAATGCCAACAATCTAGTTATAATTTCTCAAAAGAAATATATGTGCGTAACATTGTATATTTTTGTAAACAAATGGCATTTGTTTGAACAACTGCAAATTAGTTAATAAATGACAAAAAAGCCAATAATCTAATAATTTCTGCACAATTAGAAAAATATGTGCGTACCATCAAATATTTCTGTTTAAACAAATGGCCATTGTTTAAACAATTACTAATTAGTTAATAAGTGACAAAAAAACAAGCATTTAATAATTTTTGGAAAAAATCTGATGTGGCCAGGCACATGACTTTATCATACTATATATAAAATTAATAGTTTAGCTGCATGAGATTCTATTTGATCGAGATCGACTATGTCTGCATTAAAATAAAACTAGTAGAACTAGACAGATATGTCGAATAAAACTGCGGTCGGATATTGTACTCCGCTGACACAGGGTACACTGTCCAAATGACACTTACGTGTTATTGGGTGTAAAAAGTGTACGGTATACTATATCCGAACGCAGCTTATATTGACAGTAGGTTGTCAAAACATTTGCGTTTGACACTACGTACTGTCATTAGAATCATATCTGACATATAATCTGACATATCCTGGCTACTAGTTTTAAAGGTGTACGACCGATCTCGATGAAATAGAATTTGCTCATGCAGCTAAACTATTGATTGTACCAAAAAATGTCATAGACATAAATTATTCAGAATTTCATTTTCTTTAATTTATTATTTAACTATTTCGACGAAATTCCAGAAATGGCGGCTTATTTACAAAATGTTTCAAAAATGCTAAGACTAAACCTGCAGTTCCTTTGGACCATTTTCAACAGAAAGCTTTTCAGCTCTAAGTTTGGTTATGGAACTTCTAAATATGAAGTTTCGTCCCGATACCTTTAGTAGTTTCTCCGGAATCGTCGCCACAAAAAACGGGTACACAAATCCACACATACACACACACACACACACACACACACACACACACACACACACACACACACACACACACACACACACACACACACACACACACACACAGACATTTTTTTGTACCTTGGTCAAAAATGTTCAGGGGACCCAAAAAGACATATTTCCGCTAAAATCTCAAATTTTTTTCTTGGCACGATTACAATACTTTACATACTGCGTATGATAAAGTAAAAAAGGAAAAATATGTTCGTAACATCGTATATTTTTGTTTAAACAAAAAGTAATTGTTTAAACAATTTTAAATTAGTTTATAAATGACAAAAAAACATGTCAATAATCCAATAATAGTAATTTCTGCAAAAAAATAATGAAATGACGTAACTTTGTAAAACTGTAAATTTGGGGAAAATGTTGCCTGATTTTTAGGGTACTGCAGGGGAGGGTGGGGGCTGTGAAAAAAATAGTGGTTGTGGATTTGATCCTTGGAGAGTTCTGAACAATTTCTGATAATCTCCCGCAACTTTTTTTATAAATCTGAAACGCATGGAAGATAGAATAGAACCACACCAACTTTCCGCGAATGTTTGACGCAGCAGTTACATTCACATATGAACGCGAACGACAGCAGTGACCGTTCGCGAACGTATCGATGCAACTATAGCTACATATAAGAACGCACGCTGTGTGACTCACCAATACACACGCGTACGAACAACAGCAGAAATTTTTGCTACCTAACATACGCGAACGCGAACGATCTGGACTTGTTTTATGCTTCTCGTCGCGAACGAGAACGCATCGGAGAATATTGAAACGTTCACGTTCACGTGTAAAATCATAAGTGTACGTACGCAAATGTTCATAAATGAATATTTCCGAACCCTGGCTAAAACTAATCATCGGAAGATGCCTGGGTTGACAACACTCAAAGTACCCGCCAATCGCTACTTTCACGCGAAAAGCCTCCGCTACAACTTTGAAAATGGCGGAGTTATGAACTTTTGTAAAAACGCAGATCTTTCCGGTTTCTCAGAATTTCCTCCGTTCATATTAATTCAGTCCGTGCAGGGTTCATTTTTTTCGCTTTTTCATGCTCTACAATTCGTCTTTTGAAGGAATCAAGATCGCTCCATCGGTTTAGTTTTTACAAGCAAAAAAACAAAAAAAAAACACGATTTTTTTGTTTTTTGTTTATAATAAATTAAGAAATAATGTTTGCGAGTAGGAAACACATCACAATACATCTACGACTGTTCCATGTGACCTAGGACCGTCGGCTTCCTGCTAGTAGTTTTGTCACAAACTCAGTCATTTTCTGCTTTATTGCCTGGCCTACAGCTGCAAATTCCGATAAAAGAATTGCAGTATTCCATTCCGAGTTTATGGGTGTAAAAAAAGTAAAAACTATAATTCAAAATATTACTGTTTCTTGTTGAAAGCTCAAGAAATCTTTAAAACTTCAAAACATCATTTAGATAAATTTAACCACATAAAAACTGTGACCGCTTTATTACAGTTGTTCTTATAACGAGTTTTCTAAAGGACACTCCTAATACATGGGTAGTACGATTATGTTAAAAAAGCTACTTTCCTTACAAAACTTTTCAAGACTTATGTATCTGTCATACAAATAAGACTCTAAAATATTTTTGTTACGATTTTGTAAACAATAAATTGTACATAACAAGACAGAATATTTATTAATAATCGAAAGTGCCATCCGAAAATATCTGTTCAATTTATCATCAGAAAAATCCGCTTTTAAAGTTTTTACGATAGAAAAACGATCACCTCGACAGCTAAGTGCATTACTTCTGCAAGTACTGCGGGCATATACAGCTCGTGCAACATTTACTGGCAACATTATACGACTAAGTACAGTTGGAGAGATCCGTAAACCGTCTAGACACGTTGCCAAGTGTATTTGGTTACCATTACCGCCATATTTACCGGCTTTATCGGGGGGTATAGGGTAGATCGTCGGCTTGATTCATGTAGTGGCTCTGCAGGCCCGATATGACACTGCAGTTGCCACTGCGGCACATTTATCGAGTAGCAGCAGTCGGGACACGGTGTAGCTAGGAGCGCTCCTTGCCCGATAACTCCGATCAACAATTACCCGGCAGAATAAAAATCAATTTCCTGTACTATTTCCTCATCTCTTTTCGCAATCTAACGCCGGCTATTCACTGCTACGTCAAATCGTAGACATTGCGTCCGCTTTTGCGCCCGTCGTGTCGCGGGAGTTTAATTTTATGATTTAATAACCGGCGCCGTAAGTCGATTCTAGCGCTCTACAGGTAGCGGCGGGTGGGAGCAGAAGCTTTTATTAAAACTTTCGCACTCCCCCAACGTACACACTTTTGACAGCGTTAATAAAACTGTAATAAAGGAAATAACGCCTGCCGCCGATAGGTGAGACGTATTACTATATTGACATGTCGATATTGCTTCTTCGAAGTCGACGCGCCGACGGTATAGAGAAAATCGTCCTTTCTGTGCCAAGAAACCTTTCCTCGGCGATATCTCAGGATCCCAGCAAGTCAGTTAAAAATAAAGTAACCAATTATATACTTTAGATCAGCGTTTCTCAACCTTTTTACTCTTGCGGAACCCTTTAAATAGGGTTGGAACCTGGCGGAACCCCAACAGAAAAAAATATACAATGTCCTTTTCAAGGCATTTCGAGTATTTTTTTGCGTACAGAAAAACGTGTAACCAGATACAAATCTGTAAAGAAACGCAGTTCAATGATTCAATATTACTTACTACTGTGAAATGTAAGTATCCTTCTTTTAAAATTTAAAAAAATTGCCAGTTCAATTAAGGTGTACTGTGCTAATTTCACAGGAATATGTTTGTGGAATGTGTGAATTCTGTAAAAACAATACAGAAATTTAGCTGGTATCCAATAACCAGCGATGTTACAGTTAATTCTTCTTTTACAGTTTTTTTTGGTAGATTATTATTACATTCATTTTCTGTAACATTGCAGATATTTCTCTCGAGGTACAAACTTATTTGTTCTTTTTAGTTCCTTCAAGTATTACCAAAGGAAGGAAGAAGAAAATGCAAATCAAACAATGCAAAAACGAAGAATACAAAAAGTACCTTTTACAAATAATTAAATAAATAAATTCAGTATAAATTAAAAAAAAATCACTGGCCAATATACAAAAATTAAGAAACATTTATTCTGAGTAAAAAGTTTCAAATGGACCTATTGATAACAAGTTAATATTCCTTGAGAAGTTAGAGCCATTTAAAATACTGTTTTATTAATATTTTAGTATTTTTTTAGGTATTGAAAAAATAAATGTCCTTATGAAACATTTTAGTCAGAACAATAATTACGTTCTGAGAAAGAAAGTGTGGGAATAAATACTCAAGTAGAAGATTATTTATATACACTAATTGTATCTATAACAGATGATACAATTATGTATTTTCTCTTAAAGTTTGTTAAGAGGAATCACTAGAGGTAGTAGCGTAACAAAACAACACTAGTAGTAGCGTAACAAAACAACACTACATAAAACCAAACATACTGAGCTTAATTGTGTGTTAATACTCACGTGTAATACATTAAATTATAGATAAAGGTGTACACCGGGTACGAATGCCACTTTTTTTCATTTGCGTTGTTGTTTTGTTTTTTACCCTTGCTAAAGAAGCCAATAATTGGTAATTTTTGCTATTTTTTTTTCCAAATCAGAACCAAATATCAAAAAAGCAATATTACAACAGTATTGAGCCTTCATGAACTTGTGTAAAAAAAATGACAACAAAATATGAATGTTGTAATGATTTAACCTTTGGTTTTTTGAACATGTGAATGAGACGAGAATAACATATTTTATCGTCGTACGGTGCAGCCATATGTTGGATAAACACCACATCATTTTCTTCGACCAATCAAATTCAAATGGTACAGTCTGAAGCAGCAGCATGAATACGTCAGCCAGGGGAATCACACATATTGAGCAATTTCGGCCTAACAAAAATATTGATCGCATGTTGGCACGGAGGTGTAGGGGCCCCGCGCCCGGCAAACGAAAGCCGTACGAAAAATAAATTTTACCGTGCTGGTACTACGTAGATAGCAGCCACTCGCTTATAAATTAGGACAGCATGTTCTTGCGGAAGTGTATGTGAGCAACATGAATTGTTGAATTTCGACCAAAATAGGCTATAAGCCGAATACGAGAAATAATTTTTTGCCGTCCTGATGCTACGCAGACAGCAAAGTGCGAGTTATAAATTAGGAGCGCATGTTCCCGCGAGGATTTATAGTGCAGTCCCCGTACGACACACGGAACGAACAATAATCAACAACCGCAATACCTACTTACAATGTTACAACTACTAAATAATTAATAGGAGTTAAATAAATTATTAATAAGGACATACAAGTAATTTAATTTTTAATCAGTCATTTATTTTTCGTCATAGAATTTCAAATATATTGGTATTTAGATTTAGAAAATAATCTTAATACCAAACACTTGTCGCTTGGCAATGCATTCAGGGCAATCGCAATCTATGTAGGATGGTTGGGTTTAGTTCCACTTGTTGTACAACATGTAGATATTATACGTGTAGTATAATTCTTCGCTAATTAACTTCGCTAGTTAATTTGGGCAATACTCTCTTATAGGCGTAAGCGTGCCGGATCATATATGGCAAAAAAACGTTTATAAAGGTGTTACACATCCGTTAACCGAAACTCTTGCGCCTAATACGTCATGTCATGTAGTAAGTATGTAAATGTGACAAAAACGACTACACAGTATTGATTGATTGCTTGCGGTACATCATTTCCAAAGTATTTTTATGCGCTGAACCCAAATCTGACATCCGATTGACTAAATCAGGCTTTATTCACAAGATACTTCAACATATTTGAAGAGTAAAATTTAGATTGCACAACGTATGTACGCAGTACACTCTCCTACAACGCGGTTTAATATTACGCGTTTTATGAAAACGCGTTATAGGAATTTGAGGATCGCAAATTTAGACGCATGCGCATTGTACGATAATCGCGTTATATGAAGATGTAGTCGCAAAATTTTGATCGAGTTGGTAGAAATTCGCGTTGTAGGAACCGCGTTATAGGAGAGTTTCCTGTATGCGCAATCGTATTTATATAAAAATAATACAATAAAATAAATAAATATCAATTTTCTAGAAAAAATATACCCAAAATATGCTTTTTCTTGTAAACTTTTAGCATTTACTTATAAGAATACTTCAGATTTTGTATAGTAATTTTTTATTCAATAAAAGTATCATTGTTGCATCTATTTATTAAAACAAAAGTATTGGAATGGAAATAGAAAACGTAAGTAAATATGTACCTACTGAAATGTATAATGACTAAAATATTCAAATTCATTTATATGTGGTATCATTACAGCCACCAATAATAGCGAATAGTTCAATAAAGCAATTAATTAATTTGTATCACTGTATTGTTTTGTGGAATTGTATTTGCATTTAAAATATACAAGAAAAGCATTTCAGAACATGCGATAGTCACATACACAAAATTATTAGGGACCGGTTCGGCGCCAGTCGACACCGCACGGCCCCTTTGATCTTTGCCTCAAACGAATGATACCGCCGGCGCCGTTCCCCTAATTAATCAGTGCGTGCGTTGCTTGCATTTTCTGCGGAGTGTACAGTGGGCGCGGCTTGTTCCCTCCTCTCGCGCCTCAGTTTCGTCGAACTTTTGAGGCCGGTGACTAACATTTACTCTTAAATACGAAAAAGCTTGCTCATACATACACAATGTTGAAAATTAGTCCGATCCAAGGTAATTTGTAACTCGAGGTGAAAATTAAATGCAAAAGCATACCAAATTATAAATAAAAATATGTGAAGTACTTTTAAATTTGTTTCATTGCCAAAATTAGTACTTACTTCAATTTAATTTAATTATTTTTTGTTTAATTAAATGCCGTCACGAAATTTGAAATTACACTTTAGTTACCTGTCCGCATAAATTTTCGTTTATAATTGCAACCCACTCTGTATATTTTTTGAGTTTCTATGATGAGGACCGACATAATTTTCGTCATAGAAGCTCAGAATTTGTCTGGTGATAGGTTAGTTATCTTATCCGGAATGTAAGATCATATTGAAATCCACCACCTACAACTCTGTTCTTCTCCTAAAGTACCTACCATAATAAGTAGCGGATTCAAATTATAGGTTGATTTTGTCACACATTTGGAATGTAATAAGGTTAGAGTTTGACCAATAACTCTGCCAGATTGTTGTTTCCTAGAGGTTATTTTGCTTTTTGTAACTGATAATTGTAAGTAATATTGTCAGTTGAAGTTAATAAATAGTCTAGAATGTTGCCCGTTGGATGTAATATCAAAATAATAGTGGTTTATTGGGTTAGAAGGGCTCCAAATCAAAATTATTTACGGATTGACCTTGTTTATTAATCCAATATTTCAAATAATAATCCCATGCTAAAATAATACATAAAAATAACACTGAATAATAAGCCCAAGAACCGGCGACCGTCACCGAAATTTGTTACTATTTTTCCGCGGAACCCCTGACGACATCACACGGAACCCCGGTTGAGAAACGCTGCTTTAGATGGTGCTAAAACAGTTAAAATAACAAACTTGTTAAACTGGGCAGTAATCCAAGAATGAAACAATCGAATGCTCCGGTATCATTAGCCCAAGCGGAAGGTGAAAAAAAAGTTGTAAGTTTTCTTCCTTGGTATGGCTTTTTATTTAATAAGGTTAGCGCTGTCGCTCTAATTTAAGAGCATCATCAGATCGACCACAACGCAGCCATTTTATTCTAAAACCGCGCCTTTATTAGACCGGATCATTCAATTGTTTCAGTTAAAATAACGTTTACACTTACAATACAATAAGTGAACTTATCTATCGTCTGATCAATAAGAAACAAGATATTCTCAAAAAAGTCATGTCTACCTTCGTTGACTGTGAACAACTTTCGACGCGAGCAGCAGGACTTTTCGGGTCTTTTTTATAATTTAGAATAGGTGTACACTAATGTCAAACCCAGGAAGTTTGACATTTTAGTGTTGATGTTACTGATAGAATTATGCGTTATCTAGCACTCATGCCTTTGCACACTAATGACGCAATGACAAAACCCAGTATCATTGCAAAAGATGTGATCTAACTTCCTAATTTATTGTTCCAAAAATGAACAAAATCGGTTCCTCATAACGCGTTCCATATAACAAGAAAAATTCCCTTCTGAAAAGTGAAGTTGGAAACAGTTGAATCAGAAGAAATGAAAAGGAATTGGATGTGGAAGTTGGGTTAAATCATCATATATTCGATCAAAGACTGTGTAGTTAAGCCACGTCCATCGAATTACGGGAAATATATCTATTTAGTGTGATCTCCGTTTTTGGTGGATGCGCCGGCAAAAGAACAACCTGAGAAAATCTCTAAAGTGGGTTTTATTTTAAAAAATTGTCAAAGATATCAATTTTTAATTGTCAAAATACACAGTTTTGTGGAGTAAAATTCAATATCCGGCCTTCTATCATTGTTCCAGACTTACGTCATTCACATTTTTACTTTATCATACGTAGTATGTAAAGTACAGTAAACGTGCCAAAAAAAAAATTTAATATTTTAGCGAAACGAAGTCTTTTTGGGTCCCCTGAACATTTTTGACAAAGGTATAAAAAAATGCCTGTATGTGTATGTCTGTGTTGGATCCATATCGCAAAGCTTTCGTAAATTTCGGTGAAATAAAAACCTCTTATCTTTGCAAATTTTTAATTTTATTTACTTAGGAGACATGTTTCGGTTTTATAAAAACCATCATCGGTCCCAAATCTACAAACAAATATATTTCTTTACAAAATTATACAATCTAAAATCAACACAAGATAACATCAATAAATTGCTAGAATATATTAAAAATTTACACCCTAAATTAAATTTCACATTGGCAATCGAACAAAATAGCAGACTTAAGTTTCTTGATGTGACCGTGATAAATAACAATAACAGCATAAACTTTGACATATACAGAAAGCCTACTACAACACACACACACTGTTATTCTCTATGACTCATTTCATTCTATTAATCACAAACTAGCATCATTTCATTTTTACATCAATAGAGCACTGACATACCCCATATCACAAAACTCATAACAAGGAAAATTGGCATTCATTTTTTAATTGGCACGTGACTACAATTTCCCAGAAAAAATAATCAAATCTATCGTAAGGAAAATTAACACTAAACAGGACACATCTGTGGGACCCTACACTTTTGACAGATCGCCCAATGATAATACTAATAAATATAAAATGTTCACATATAATTACACAAATGAAAAAATTAAAAAGAATCTAAACAAACATAACATAACACCTGCAATCTGCATATAGAAGTCAACGCCAATTGTTGAGACATTTGTCAAAATTCAGATATGAATAAGCTAACCATAATTATGACATTCCAAAGCGGAACAGGAATGACGTTAGAAAAGACATAAAATAATTATGTAAGTATTCAATTAAACGAATACTTACCAAATAAAACGTAGAATAAATCGAAATGATCGGTACTTTTGTGACAAAAAAAAATCTGATGTGGCCAGGCACATGACTTTATCATACTATATATAAAATTAATAGTTTAGCTGCATGAGATTCTATTTGATCGAGATCGGCTATGTCTGCATTAAATAAAACTAGTAGAACTAGACAGATATCTCGATTAAAGCTGCGTTCGGATATTGTACTCCGTTGACACTGGGTACACCGTCCAAATGACACTTATTTGTTAGTGGGTGTAAAAACTGTAACGGTGTTCAATATCCGAACGCAGCCTATATTGACAGTAGTATTTTCAAAACATTAGCGTTTGACACTAGCTACTGTCATTAGAATCAAAATTTCTGACATATCCTGGCTACTAGTTTTAAAGCAGTACGACCGATCTCGATGAAATAGAATTTGCTCATGCAGCTAAACTATAAATTCTACCAAAAAGTGTCATATACATAAATTATAGAAAATTTCCTCTCCTTTAAGTTATTATTTAGCTATTTTGACGACATTAGACAAATAGCGGCTCATTTACAAAATCTTCGAAAAATGCTAAGAGTAAACCACCAGTTCCTTTGGACCCTTTTCAACAGAAAGCTTTTCAGCTCTAAGTTTGATTATGAAACTTCTAAATATGAATTTTTGTCCCGATACCTTTAGTAGTTTCTCCGGAATCGTCTCCACAAAAACGGGTACACACACACACATACACACACACACACACACACACAGACATTTTTTTGTACCTTGGTCAAAAATGTTCAGGGGACCCAAAAAGACATATTTCCGCTAAAATCTAAAAAAATTTTTTTGGCATGATTACAATACTTTACATACTGCGTATGATAAAGTAAAAACAGAAAGCGGTATGTATAATTACTTATTGAACCACTTCTATTTTTGGTGTACTCTTCTAAATATAAGGATTATAATTTAATAAAAATTTTAAGAAATATATTATTTGTTTTAACCATTTCATAAAATTTGAGCTGCCAACATTTATTTTGTAGAACAATAAATGAAGTCAAATTAGACTATCGTTGGAAATACTCGGACTTACTCTAACGCGAAGGAAGACATTTATGGGGATATTAATTACGATCGCGAACATGAAGAATAGAATAAGATGGCGTTTCGAAAATATTTTTGTGGAAATAATGGAAAATGTAATATTTCCACCGAGAATTTGAAGTTTGAGACTCGAGGGCTGACATGCGCACTCTTGACAATCGTACTGAAATAATTATTATTTATTCAGTTTACAATTATCCATTATTTAATTATTTATTCTTATGAAAGTACTACTGACACTGTGACATAAATTCATAGTAGCCGTTTACAATGGCTGTAAGTTGTTGCATCAACAGAAGTATAACTACATTTGTGAGATTGTTGAATATCGACCAACAAGATTGTCGACCAATCTGGATATTTAATATTCATTTATGAATTATTGTGTATTATTATTGTTAAGTCACAAATGACAAATTATATGCTTAATAACATTTTAGCTGTTGCCGATCTTTTGAAAAAAGTCAAGATATATAGGGTGTTCCAATTAAAATTCTTAAACTATTTGACATTATTTAGGAAATGTCAAGTTGTTCGGGATAAGTCATATTAGAATCGCAAATCAATAATAATTGTCAAAAAGTGCGATACTTTTACTATCCAAAATTAGTTCCTTTGTTTTATCCTTGTTAGTTACCCCGGAAGGATTGCTTGAAGAATGCTTGTTTATGATTTTAATTTCATAGTATCTCAGAAACAGTTGACAAAAGCCTAAGATAAGTTGATGTTAAAACAATTAGGATAAAAATATTACTGAAAACTGCAATAATATACCTAGTGTTCCATTTAAGCAAACATAAGTTTGCGTTGGTACGTTGTTGTCGGATATTGAGTAAGCATCAACTTATTTTCTTGCTGTAGAGCGTATGACTGTCTGTAACTTGTATGAATGGAAAAAACGTAAAGTTGATTTCTTAAGCCCATTAGTATACTTTGTTTATAGCGTGGGACATCCTCTACATAATATTCTAAAGTCAATACCAAAGGACTATATAACCTACATTATACAACTTTAAATCGACTAATGGTAGAAAATTATGCAGTCATGTTTGGAAAAATTATAAATATCTTGCTAAACCAGAACACCAAAATGTATATTCCATGTTCAAATGAAGACACCTCAGTAGTTCGGAGCATTCATGTATGACTAACCGAAGTAATAACCTACAATTTTGTGTATGATAGAAAGTTATTCAAATTTTTTTTTTTAAATATAAACATTTTGTTTACGTAGCCAACTAAAATATAAACTTCCTCCAGTCGGTGCTCAACATAATATTGTCATATGGATGTTTTTCATCTACAATTTCGTTTAGCAGAGAAATGATAAACAATTTTTGTAAAAGTTATAAAAAACATTTATCTGTAACAGAGATACATTCGTTCTATAAATTCGAAATTGTGGAATTGCGTTGAAATATTGTTACAATCATCAATCGATTAGTCACTATTTAACACTTTGTTGCTGATAACCTTCAAATCATGATAATGTGTATCTTTCTCATAAAAGGCAGCATCAAAAGCATGAGGGCAGTTTTCTTGACAGAGAAAATTTGATTTGCGCTCTTTGTACATTCCTAAAATATTTCAACTTGCTGACAACTAAGATAAAAATTTGTGATAGTATGTTAAGAATTTTAACCGGGACATAATACCAAACCGGCCGGGACACCGGGACTGATGTCTCAAACCGGAACTGCCCCGGTCAAACCGGGACGTATGGTAAGCCTAGATATGAAGAGAAACCAGTTGCAGGACAGAACGGGATATACTCCATCCAGTGCTGTAATTGCCCTCCCACTTATATAGGTCAAACAGGAAGACCATTATCTAAAAGAATTACAGAACATACACAGCGTAATACCCCGAATGTATACAAGCACATGATAGAAACAGGCCATAAAATCAATGAAAATCGCATAAAAATATTACATAAATGCACAAAGGGCCCAAGAATGGATCTGCTCGAGCACTTTCAAATAACAAAACATAATATGAACCCACAGATAAATTTATTGAAGGATCCACTTATGTTTAATATAAACCCGTTGTTCACATATCTAGATTTGAATTAAAAACAAACATATTCTTCCGTTGACACAACCTATATTGCTTTTGCGCGTCACGGGTTGTATACACCACCACTCACTGATAATATTAATAATATTCCTCTTTCTCTAATGGTATATCTTATACCAGGGCAACTATCAAGAAATTAATGTTTGTTAATAGGTTTACAAATGACTGTAAGTAAACAGATTTTAGATTGTATAATTTTGTAAAGAAATATATGTTTGTAGATTTGGGACCGATGATGGTTTTTATAAAACCGAAACGTCTCCTAAGTAAATAAACTTAAAAATTTGCAAAGATAAGAGGTTTTTATATCACCGAAATAAACGAAATTGTCTCTCAACTAATGAATTAACAAAACCGACCAAAAACGGACGGACCATACGTGACAAACTCCCAAAGGGCTGTTATTTATGGCGATTTTCCCAAAATATACGAGGCCCATTTTAATTCTCGATGTATTTTCGAGTTTGCCGGTCGGTACAATCGGGTCACTTATCAAGCGACACCTGTACTTGTCATACGGGTGAACAGTTTCAAAAATTACTATAAAATATAATTGATGGGCGGGGATGAGTGCGCCGGACCCAGAGTGGGGGCGCAGGACCGTAATTAATTGCAGTGCCGCCTCGGCTTCGGCGCGCAACGCCAATTTAAAACGCTCTTTTCAGCGCACTAATTGATATGTAGTAATTAATTATACAATGTCATTTGGGCCCTGCACAAAGGGTTGCTTGCTGCCGTCATTCCGGTCGACTCGCCCCGCGGTATTTTATTATGGGACCGCTACGCGAGGGCTTCGACTTTTTGGCTCCATCCGAAGCGGTTCAATATGTTGTTTAATTGATGAATTGTTTTAATACACGCGGAAAATATTGGGCGCGTGCCGCTATCATGTATTTTTTTTATCGTTTCCGATTCGGCAATGCGCCGGAACGAGCGCGTTTTACTTTTAATTAAACGGCATTTCGATATCATACGGTCTAGTGATCGCAAACTATTTGTCAGGAGCCGAGCAGTGCGAATGGTATGTTTCTGGTGGCTGTAATGTCGATGTGTTGCAGTATAATTCCGTATCGCTGCAATGCTGATTATATTGATTCGCTGCGCTGTTAAATTTGTCACAATTATGTTGTGGGGAAGTAACGTCCAATGATCAGCAAAATAAATAATTTATTCGGTATGCAACAGTGCTTTTCCCAGGCCGAAATATTTTCAGCACTGTAGTCTAGGGTGACCAACTTTTTAAAACTCCAAATCGGGACGCTAACATTGCCAATAACTGAAACATATTTTTATATATTATTTTAAGTATTGCAAGGCTTTTTGATTAGCAGGAGATATATGGAAATAAAGTTAAAGCTATGTTTCTAAGCTAGGTCTTTGAATTACTAGGGAATTACTTGAATTAATGGGTGCCAACGTTTTGGAGTGCCAATGACTGCTTGTGTACTTTACCCTATAAAGAACTAAAAAAAACATGTCATAGGCCCCGATAGCACAGATATTTGTGTATTGTTCTGGATACCAAAAGATGCCTGGTTTAAATCCAGGTTTTGATTTAATTATTATTAATTCTATATAATTTAAAGTTTACGTCCTGCGTCCTGCCCATGCCTCATCATTTGTTCTTTATATTTTCTAAGAAGATACTGATAGATATATATATATATATATATATATATTCCAGTAATATTCTCGACCGTATTATATTATAAATTTGATAGTTCTTGGGAATAAGGTCCTTCAATAATCAATACTCAATTGTTTATCTTCGATATATTTCGCTGAACAATGTCAGCATCTTCAGGAAGTACTAAAATGTTTGGCAACAAGAAACGCTATTAGACAAAAGGAATAATCGTGTCCGTGACTACTTACAACTAGAGTAACAAACAACACGTGGTCTAATATTTCACAATATTAGCTTTCATATGGAACGTGTTTATAGATGGTAAACTACGGTAAACCATGACTTCTGCAGTGCTGCCTTGACTGTTGTTAACCTAAAAATAATTTTTGTGCCGATTAATTGCGGAGCTCGCTCATTACACACATTGCTTGTTGTTAATTACCTACTATCTAACCAAGCTATCGTTGGCACCTGTAAGTTGGTTCTTGCTTTGTTGACCGAGCGTTGGTTGTTCCCTTGTGTGATTTTTGGTTTTATTCTAGTACTTACCACATGCATATCCATCTCTTGCTTGTGCTTTGCCGAAGTTTACCATCTATAAACACGTTCCATATGAAAGCTAATATTGTGAAATATTAGACCACGTGTTGTTTGTTACTCTAGTTGTAAGTAGTCACGGACACGATTATTCCTTTTGTCTAATAGCGTTTCTTGTTGCCAAACATTTTAGTACTTCCTGAAGATGCTGACATTGTTCAGCGAAATATATCGAAGATAAACAATTGAGTATTGATTATTGAAGGACCTTATTCCCAAGAACTATCAAATTTATAATATAATACGGTCGAGAATATTACTGGAATATTACGATATGGGATTTTATCATGACATCAGAACGAGGTATGGAGCGAGGGCGGTTGGAATGATGAAGGCGTGGTCCGATGATGAAAAAAGACTGGCTAATCTCGGTAATAGAGTTGTATTCCTTCTGCGGTGTAAATCTAACGGTGTACTACCTAATCACATAAAGCAGAGTTATAGGGGTATCTTGTCGCTTGTCACTTCCCAGGATACCATGCTGTCTCGCAAGGCGGTCCAACTTAATGATCAGGTGGGGGTTAGAATTTTGAATTTGGAGATTGAGGCTGCTAATCGTAGAATTCGGAGGTTGATTGCGGCAGTGGGTACGGCGTATCAGTGTTTGTTGGAAGATTTGCCGGCTCATTTGGTTGAGGACTTCAGGTTGAGACGACTTCACGCATATGAAAAACATTTTAAGGCGGTGAGAGCTAAGAATAGGGCGAAGTTCGAAACCCTTCTGTCATCGGTGAAGCGAAGGTATTTCAATGACAATTCTAAATGGATTGTAAATATATCGAGTACGGAGGTTCCAACGGATATTTTGGAGTTCCTGTCACTCGGACCTGGTTTTGCGATACCTGGACGTCCTGATGCTCGCAGTGTGTGTCAGTTTATCTCGGAGGTGGAGACGGTGTTGGATGATTTGGGTGAGGAGTCGTCCGAGGTTGTGAGAGCCAGAGTGGTGACTAATGTGACCAATTTCATTACACACAATAAAGGTAACACACCACATGAACTACATAGAATGTTTAACAACACCAGACGTTTTCTTAAGTGTAACCCGTCGCTGTATGTGATGAAATCCGATAAAGGTAACTCTACTGTCCTCATGGACAGAAACAGCTACAAAGAAAAAATGGATGAGCTCCTTACAGATGTGTCAACATACAAGCGATTGACAAGTCACTCTCTGTTCACCCTTCAAAACGATCATAACAGACTTGTAAAAAGACTGTTATCTCACAATTGCCTAACGCTAGGGAAGAGTCGTGAGTTGGCCGTCAGCAATTCAGTATATCCAAAGATGTATGGTTTACCCAAGATTCATAAGCCAACAGTTCCACTTCGACCTATTGTTTCCTGCTTGGGTGGCACAACATATGGGCTGGCGCGCTACCTGGCTGATATCCTCACGCAGTCATTGGCAAATAGAACGACGTATAACGTGAAGGACACCTTCCACTTTGTTGAGGAGATTAAGGAGAAGGTTCTGCCCCCTGGTTTCGTCTTGGTGTCCCTGGACGTCGTTTCTTTGTTTACGAACATCCCCATGGATTTGGTCACAGGGATTGTCACACAGAGATTTGATGAGGAAATACAACAATATTGCACCTTCACTGGGGAGCTGTTTTTGGAGGCTCTGTCTTTTGTGTTGGATAGGTGCTACTTCACACAGGGTGACGTTGTGTATCGACAAATACAGGGTGTTCCTATGGGCAGCCCTGTTAGTCCAATCCTTGCGACTCTGGTGATGGATCAGCTTCTCGATTCTGTGATTCCTGCTCTGCCATTTCGGCTTCCGTTTATTTATAAGTTTGTTGATGATCTTATCTGTGCTGTACCGGAAGATATGAAAGATGCCACCTTACAAATATTCAATGATCACCATGTGAAATTGCAGTTTACAATGGAAATTGAGGTGGATAGGTCAGTGCCATTCCTGGACACAAAAGTACTTCGAACACCTGAGCAACATATTAAACTGGACTGGTACCGGAAGAGTATGGCATCGGAAAGGTACATAAACTATTATTCTAACCACAGCTTCAAGCAGAAAATAAACACGGTTATGGGTATGAGGCATCGGATTGAGAGGATTAGTGACCCTGAGTACAGAGGTAGAAACCTGGATAAACTGTTGACGGTGTTTGTGAACAATGGCTACCCTGCCGGTCTGCTGCGGCGACTACTGTTTGGTGATGCTGGGAGACGTGCGGTGCAGCGAGAGGAAAATGTGTTGCAGACGGATGTTGGGACCAGGTATGTCAAGTTACTACACCTGGGAGACCTGACTGAGTCTGTCTTAAGATTTCTGAGTCCATTGACCAAATTAAAGATCGTTAAATATAATGGCACGACACTCGGCGGCCTGTTTGCGAGGTTAAAGGACAAGACGCCAAATGAATACAGATCTCATATAGTATATAGTGTACCGTGCTTAAATTGTGAAAAAAGCTATGTAGGGTAAACTACCCAATGGTTGAAGAGCCGCCTAACTCAACACAAAAGTGATGCTAAGAACTACAAAACTAACAATAAATGTTGTGCCTTAGCAGTCCATGCTAATGATCTTGAGCACGTGTTCGATTATGCGGACGCTAAAGTGTTGGTTGAAGAAAGAAACACAAAAAGGAGAGTGTTCAAAGAAATGTATTGTATAAAGAACAATGATTGTGTAAATTTTAAAACCGACACTAATGCCGTTAGCAGCATGTATAGCTATATTTTTCATCTTATGAAACAAGAATAACATAGACGCTAAGAGAATAATAATGTGTGTGACATTTTACTATGTTGTTCATAGTGAATTGTACTGTCACACTTTTGTGTTCAGACTTTTGTTGTGGTTTTGTTGTTTGCGTTTGTTGTCGTTCGGTTGCCCGTGATGTTTTGTTTGCGACATTGCTTCGTATTGGCGGCATTGTAGTGGCAACCCTGACCGTCCGAGAACGCACACCTAAAAAT
Organism: Aphodius sticticus; assembly: GCA_963966075.1. NCBI lineage: Eukaryota > Metazoa > Arthropoda > Insecta > Coleoptera > Scarabaeidae > Aphodius > Aphodius sticticus. Next base: position 1,936,768 of record OZ014512.1, on the reverse strand, counting down.
TATATTATATTGTGTTTGAGTTTGGTAACGAAGCTTGGCTTTCGCTTTTACCTGTAAGTCACTGTGTGCGGTTCCACTGTTTATATGCGGCCTTGCTGTGCCTTAATTGTGACTTTAAGCTTAATGCTTTCCAGGTTATGTAAACCGTGTTTTGGTGTTCTTCTGGTTGTAATACTGTTGCATTATTGTTCGCTGGTGTTTGTCTTGTGTTGGCAACCATGACTTCTGCAGTGCTGCCTTGACTGTTGTTAACCTAAAAATAATTTTTGTGCCGATTAATTGCGGAGCTCGCTCATTACACACGTTGCTTGTTGTTAATTACCTACTATCTAACCAAGCTATCGTTGGCACCTGTAAGTTGGTTCTTGCTTTGTTGACCGAGCGTTGGTTGTTCCCTTGTGTGATTTTTGGTTTTATTCTAGTACTTACCACATGCATATCCATCTCTTGCTTGTGCTTTGCCGAAGTTTACCATCTATAAACACGTTCCATATGAAAGCTGATATTGTGAAATATTAGACCACGTGTTGTTTGTTACTCTAGTTGTAAGTAGTCACGGACACGATTATTCCTTTTGTCTAATAGCGTTTCTTGTTGCCAAACATTTTAGTACTTCCTGAAGATGCTGACATTGTTCAGCGAAATATATCGAAGATAAACAATTGAGTATTGATTATTGAAGGACCTTATTCCCAAGAACTATCAAATGTATATATATATATATATATATATATATATACTAAATAGATTCTCGACCTTCTAAATTACACTCAAGATTAATTATCGGGGAAAAGGAAAAACCTTTTCCCCGATAATTAATCTTGAGTATATATATATATATATATATATATATATATATATATATATATATATATATAATGATTAGAAATGTACCTGGAAAATATTTTTTCTTCCAACAGTTTCACCTCCACCGCCAGAATATTATCAATTTTCAAGACCTTGTAACTTTAAGGCATTATTTGTAGTTATTAGACGCAATAAGTTTATTGTATTTCACTGTCTTCGCCGCTAGAAAACTACACCAAAGCACGTGATTTGTTTCCAGCTGATTTCCAATAACGGAAACTCTTTTCTGAAATGTTCTTAAATTTTTGTTTCTTGACTATTTATCCAGATTGCGATTATTTTTAGATTAATGAAAAATATCTGTAAAAATATGTGATGTTAATTACAAGGTCATTTAAATTTAAATTTTGAAAGAAAACAATTAAGTAATGATGTTTTCATTTGAGCCGAAATCTGATAATAATATTTTTCTTTGTTACAAATAAATGTCGATTAAAATTTAAAATTAATCAAAATCAGTTTGACTAAATTACAAACACAACACAGGTTTAAAAATCGTTTGAATAAGTTAATTATTATTTTTGTAAAAGTGCTGCATTTCTATAACTATAAAATGCCATTCATTCACCCAATAAGGAGCTCAAAGTAGTACGTTGTCCGTCAGCAATATTTAATATTGAATTTGTCAATCCTGATTGACTGAAATTTCTATACAACAGATCTGTTCTTTTACAAAATAAACAGTCGATTCTCTAAACACAAGGTGAACCCGTGTCCCCTACATTCTACTCACAAAACACGCAAAAGTTCGGAGGGTTTTTTTTTTCGCTATTAGTTCACAGAATCATAAAAGCTATACACCAAATTGAAGATACAATTTTCCGTCTAGTGATAGATTTTTGAAATTTTTTGACAAATAGTTACTTAATCTGACATAAAATTGCCTGACTAAAATTGCGATTTTTTGTACGGAGAACACTTTTTCTTTATTACAAATAAATATCGATTAAAATTTAAAATTAAATATGGAAAAAAGTATCACATAATATCTCTCAGTTACACCTTCCTGTACAAGTGTACAAAATTTCGCGTAGAAATATCAATATCCCATATATCAAAATTTCACTGTTTTGAGTACATGAGTCAGACATATTTTATCACATATCATGGATACAATAATAACAATTAATACATATACATTACTACAACAAGTAATACACCTTTATCTATAATTGAGGTATTATATAAGATCAATGATCCAAAATTAGCTCTAATGATTCCTCTTAACTAACTACGCTAATGTTTTCAAAATTGGCTTGACTCTATCTCAATTACCTATATTTCTCTTAGATACGGCTGGTTCATTTTGTTGAGAAAAGTATGGCACATATAATATGCTAACAAAATGGCTGGAGTCTGGGAAATTCTGGACATTAGAATAACATTTTTAAAAATCGGGACAAAATTCGGGACGCTTCATCAGGCAGGACAAGTGCTCAGAATTCGGGACGGTTGGTCACCCTACTGTAGTCGCACTTGCAAAGCCTTACACAGCCAAACTCACTAATTTGACTAACATTGATTTTAACGAAGAAGAACAGGAGCTTCTCAACAACGGCCACAAACACAGTTTAGCTCTTGGAAAAATGAACAACATTGATACACGGCCATAGATTTGGAGGCCCAGCTGTCTGGACACAAAGAATACATCCACCTTACACAAGAAGTACTTCCTATTCTTAAAAGAAAAAACCCCTCGATCTCACGAAGAGAAAACGTCACGATACCCAAGAAAGAGACACACTCACACAGATCAAGACAAAGATAACCCAGAATGACATCACTATCACCTATAGAAATGACTCTCACCTTTTTCCAAGACAATAATATAATTAGTATCAATTCTAATCCGATGAAAAAACTCACTAATATTGTGAAGAACACTTCAAAGAAGCTCACAACACATTAAAAATATTCAATTACAATATTGGTGGCCTGATCGAAATGAATCCAAAACCTCCCTTCCTTTACAGTCTTATAAAACTCCACAAAAAAAGTATCCGACCCATAGTCACCAATAATAGTACCCCTACCGGAAAACTTGCTAGATGCCTTCAGCAAATTACGCAAATTAATTAATATTACAGCAAATTTAATTAATTTAAATCAGAATATTCAGTGACCAATACCAATAATCTCATAAATAAATTAAAAAATTTTAAAATAGATGGTAGTTGTAAATTGATATCTTTTGACATAAAAAATCTATACACAAACATTCCTATCAAAAATACTATTAAAATCATCAATAATTTTCTTCTCGATAACTTACATAAGCACCCAGTTGTGAGCATCGTTGACATAAATAATATAGTAGAACTGTTGAATGTCGTTACAAAACAGGATTTTATGCTATTCGATGGGAAATTTTACAAAATGTCTGATGGCTTGCCTATGGGATCATCAATCTCGGGCCTCATGGCTGAATTCTATGTCAAGGAAATTGAAAAAGAACGTTTTTCTAACAAATATAACATCATGACATCTGGTAAATTGTTCTATGGACGTTAAGACGATGATATTCTTATTATTTACAGAGGTAGTAATGCACAAATATCTGCACTGTACAATATTTTGAACAACATAGGACCTCTAGAATTCACCCTTGAGATAGAGCAAAATAATAAAATACAGTTTTTAGATGTTACTATCATGAGAAACCTCGAATGTAACAAGCTGGACTTTGACATATACAGAAAACCAACTACCACTGATACTATAATTCCCAAAGGGTCATTAAATTCTAACACTAACAAGCAGGCAGCCTTTCGTTTTTTCATCAATAGATTATTTAATGTACCCCTCAATGAAAACAACTTTAATAGAGAAATTTTTAACATTTTACAAATTGCCAAAAATAATGGTTATGACAAATCTTTTGTTCAAAATATTTATAATAATATACACGAAAGGAAAATCTTAAATGCCATTTATCCTAATCATGCAATAGTCAATAAATACATACGTATCATTAAATTATCAGGGGCACACATCATACCAAATACAAAACACACTTAAGAAATACAACATTAACGTATCCTTTAGAAACACTTACCAGATAGGCAACTCCATAACCAACAACAAATACCGACTTGACAAAATGTTTAAAAGTGGAATATATGAAATAACCTGTCCTGAATGCAACAAACAATATATAGGACAAACTGGCCGTAACATCGGCATTAGATTCCGAGAACACACACACAAACGCGAATCTTATGTATATAAACACATTCAGGACACAGATCATAAAATAGAAGTTACTAACTTAAAATTACTACATGAACTCAAAAAATCAAAAAGAATGAACATCTACGAGGACTACGAGATCTTAAAACGGTATGCGAGAGCACCAGACCTGCTACTAAACCAGGCAATCGAAATTAATCCCAATAGATTATTTCTTAAATTATTTAAAACTCCCGCCGTTGAGAATGCGCAAATTCGTGACAACGGAACAATTTGTCATTAATGTGACAATAGAATATGAATAGGTTAGACTTAAGCATAATTACTAACGACGTGTACAACAACGTCATGAACAACGTACAGAGCTGTCTCAACCTTGTACAATTGTTTTAATGTGTATTGTTTCGTTTGCTGTTCCATTTCACCGTGATTGTAAACTTGAAGAATCTGTACATAACATAACCTTCTCTCACCACATGCTTTTATGGTAGCAAGATTGACGGTAATTTCTTTATCTAATGTATTGTTATGTGATTGTTTGATTTGTAGCTATACACTATTATTAACTAATCCTAAATTGTCTTTGCAGCAAGGCCTGAGGACGAAACTAAATGTTTCGACACATATAGCCGAATAGTACATAATAAATAACATCAGATATACACTCTATGAGTTTTATTACGAATCATTGCAATCTCATGGCATGGAGTCTTTTATATCAACATTATACAACATGGTCCAAATGCTATAATTGAATCGGTCGGTTCAAAAACAGTACAAGTCCAAAAAGTGAGTTCTGAAGAAATTAACAAAATAATTTTGTAGGTGCAATATCTTGAAAAGTATAGCAGTTAGCTATTTTGTGCCAACAGACAAAATATAAAGTAGTTCACAGAGATCACATATTTTATTTATATTTGCATTAAAAGCAGAGCTATGATTAAAGCAATCATCATGGACATGTGCTGTTTTTGAACTCTACGGAAAAACAGCGTACATTTTTAACAATATTTGTTTATTTAAAGCATTTAATTTATTTTTATGACGTATAGTGTTGTTGGCGTTCTGATTCCAAACCCGTTGTCATATTTTTTAAATTCAAAATTGTGTGATCAACATGGCGACTAGCAAATTTAGAAAGATGTCGAGTGCTTATGTAACTTATTTGCTGTCATATTTCAGATCCTAGACTCCAAATCCAATGTCCAATTTTCAAAATTCAATATGGCGGAATCAATATGGCGACCGAAAATGTAAAAAATCTTGGATTTGCATGAAACTTATTTCCCTTAATATTTGAAGATTAATAATTAAAAAGGTCATGTCAGATTTTCAAAGTAAATTCAAAATGGCGGATTATACATGGTTAGTCAAAATTACCGGGACACCTTAGTAAACCTTAGTAGACACCTTCTTCAACCGTAAAGAATTTCAAAGAAAATTTCCAACAAAATTTTTTGGTTTTAAAGCAGCTAACATCTAAATATAGGTACTTTAAATATACAGGGTGTTCATTTTATTCTGGAAATTTGGTAATCTTGACTTTTTCAAATCGAACACTTTGTATAATTTAAAATTATTTAATACTAAGATTATTTCTTAGAATTTTTTGTAGAAATGATTTTTTATAAACTAGCAGTTTTTAGTTATAAGCAATTAATCAAAATTTGTTCAAATTACCGGAACATCAAAATAGCTCTTCAACCGTTCAAAATTTAATATATACATGGTTCTAGGAGAACAAACAGCCTGTATATTTTACATTTTAAAATTCTAGGATTAATTAATAAGTTTTTGATAGGAATCATTTTTTCATAAAATTATCTTCGAGTTATGAACAATTAATCGATATTATTAACGAAGACAAAATAAAAAAAAATCAAGAAAAAATAACACAACTATGAAATAGAATTAAATAAAATATGCAAGCCAAATTAAAAGAAATGTTTGTATGTGGGAAAATATGCTTATTTTTTAAAACCAGTGCAGTATTTTTTGCCCGTTGATTTGAAACGTACTGCTGATTAAATTTTGGGTTTGCAGGGCTAAATTAAAGATGTTGTTTTTTCGACCTTTTAATTCTATCCAATATTTCGCCAAAAATTGTGGCTTCCTCAGGGACTACATAAAACAAAAGATACAAACAAATTAACCAACACTTCAACAATGCACAGAACCTAATAAATTACCAAATAATAGTCTTATAACACAACTACATTTAACACAGGTGACGGCATGTCAAACACACAAGCTCTAAGTGCGAGCGTACAGCTGATACTGGCGGGAAACAGTCATCGGACCCCTCCTTCCAACCAGAAATCGCCGCAACAAAAAATTCACGCAAATTTACAACGAAAACCTTAAAAAATACATAGTAATATGCTAGCAATTCACAAAATAAAAATAATAATAATAAAGTGGACGGAACAACATTACATTTGCATCGTATATAATAAAAACTACAAGTCAAAAATCAAAACATTAACTCGCTAACATCCCCCACATTAACCGTCGTGTCATTCAAAACCCTCGAGTGATCGTAATCCAAATTAAGCAAAAAACTGTAGATATTACTTAGATTCTCCGTGTCCGATCGCAAATTAAGTTTTTCGCTTAATCTTTCAAAAATGCTAAGACTAAACCTCCAGTTCCTTTGAACCCTTTTCAGCTCTAAGTTTGGTTATGAAACTTCTAAATATGAAGTTTCGTCCCGATACCTTTAGTAGTTTCTCCGGCATCGTCGCCACATAAAACGGGTACACACACACACACATACACACACACACACACACACACACATACACACACACACACAGACATTTTTTTGAACCTTGGTCAAAAATGTTCAGGGTACCCAAAAAGACATATTTCCGCTAAAATCTCAAAAAATAATTTTGGCACGATTACAATACTTTACATACTGCGTATGATAAAGTAAAAACATAAGTTTGGGTTGGTACTACCTTATGGAACATCCTGTATACACGTTAATAATTTTAAAATGTGCGCCTCGGCGTTCTGTATATATGAGCGAAATCAGTTTTAAAATATCTTCATTAACAGAGGCACATTCTTCCGAGATTGCACTGTTGAGACACCCTGTATATTTATTAGTTAAAACATTGTCCAATATAGTAAACATATATGTTTATAACATACAAAAACTCTCAAATTTTGACTTTTTACTTTATCATACGCAGTATGTAAAGTATTGTAATCGTAAATGTAAATGTCTGTGTGTGTGTGTGGATGTGGGTGTGTGTGTGTGTGTGTGTGTGTGTGTACCCGTTTTTGTGGCGACGATTCCGGAGAAACTACTAAAGGTATCGGGACGAAACTTCATATTTAGAAGTTTCATGGCCAAACTTAGAGCTGAAAAGCTTTCTGTTAAAAAGGGTCCAAAGGAACTGGCGGTTTAGTCTTAGCATTTTTGAAAGATTTTGTAAATTAGCCGGCATTTCTGGAATTTCGTCGAAATAGTTAAATAATAAATTAAACTAGAGCAAATTCTGAATAATTTATGACTATGACATTTTTTGGTACAATCAATAGTTTAGCTGCATGAGCAAATTCTATTTCATCGAGATCGGTCGTACTGCATTAAAACTAGTAGCCAGGATATGTCAGATGTGATTTTAATGACGGTGTAGATAGTGTCAAACGCTAATGCTTTGACAATACTACTGTCAATACAAGCTACAGCTAAACTATTAATTTTATATATAGGATGATAAAGTCATGTGCCTGGCCTCATCAGATTTTTTACTTTATCATACGCAGTATTATAAAGTATTGTAATCGTGCCGAAAAAAATTTTTGAGATTTTAGCGGAAATGTGTCCTTTTGGGTCCCCTGAACATATTTGACCAAGGTACAAAAAATTGTGTGTGTGTGTGTGTGTGTGTGTGTGTGTGTGTGTGTGTGTGTGTGTGCGTGTGCGTGTGCGTGTGCGTGTGCGTGTGCGTGTGCGTGTGCGTGTGCGTGTGCGTGTGCGTGTGCGTGTGCGTGTGCGTGTGCGTGTGCGTGTGCGTGTGCGTGTGCGTGTGCGTGTGCGTGTGCGTGTGCGTGTGCGTGTGCGTGTGCGTGTGCGTGTGCGTGTGCGTGTGCGTGTGCGTGTGCGTGTGCGTGTGCGTGTGCGTGTGCGTGTGCGTGTGCGTGTGCGTGTGCGTGTGCGTGTGCGTGTGCGTGTGCGTGTGCGTGTGCGTGTGCGTGTGCGTGTGCGTATGCGTGTGCGTGTGCGTGTGCGTGTGCGTGTGCGTGTGCGTGTGCGTGTGCGTGTGCGTGTGCGTGTGCGTGTGCGTGTGCGTGTGCGTGTGCGTGTGCGTGTGCGTGTGCGTGTGCGTGTGCGTGTGCGTGTGCGTGTGCGTGTGCGTGTGCGTGTGCGTGTGCGTGTGCGTGTGCGCGTGCGTGTGCGTGTGCGCGTGCGCGTGCGCGTGCGCGTGCGTGTGCGTGTGTGTGTGTGTGTATGAGTGCGTGTATGAGTGCGTGTGTGTGTGTGTGTACCCGTTTTTTGTGGCGACGATTCCGGAGAAACTACTAAAGCTACCGGGACGAAACTTCATATTTAGAAGTTTCATGACAAAACTTAGAGCTGAAAAGCTTTTGGCTCAAACTGGTTCAGAGGAACTGGATGTTTCCTCGAAGCATTTTTCAAGGATTTTGCAAATAAGCCGCCATATCTGTAATTTCGTCAAAACAGTTAAATTATAAATTAAAGCAGAAGGAATTTTGTATAATTTATGTCTATGACATTTTTTTGTAAAATTAATAGTTTGTCTGCAGAAGCAGATTCAAATTGAGATCGGTCGTGTCGTCGTTAAAACTAGTAGCCAGGATTTTGATTCTAATGACAGTAGGACGGGAGTAATGACAGTGTCAAACGGTGATGTTTTGAAAATACCTGCTGTCAATGGTATCAACATATCCGCAAGAGTTGCAGCGGCGGAACCACCTGATCAGCCTGGGGACGAGCACGAAGGCGATGCGGATGCAGGACGTCTGCAACTAGATGCTGAGCGGGACGTTAGCGATGAAGATGACGTTGAGCCTGATCGACGAAGGAGACGGCGAAGGCGGTGGCGGTAGCTGCGTGTGTGTGTGCTGGCTGTGCTGTGTGTGTTCGTGTTTTATTCAATTATTTTTAGATCAAAACGTTTTACGTCCTTTTAAATATTTTTGTAAAGTGTTTTTTATCGTCGTATGTTTACCCGCCAAGCTGGCGGGTTCATTCACTGGCGGGTAAATCGTAAAGATTTCAAATTTGTAAATACAATTTCGGATAAGCGCCCTCTGCGCAAGGGTTTGTTTTATAGCATTTGAAATTATGTTAATTCATAACGTGTATTTTTTTAATTAATATATTTGTGTTAATGGTTAATGGAATCTCATGCAGCTAAACTATTAATTTTATATATAGTATGATAAAGTCATGTGCCTGGCCACATCAGATTTTTTACAATGCTCTGGGTAGGGTCCCCCTTAACCTACATAATTCCTGCAATTTTATGTTATTATCTTCATCTAACCAATGTCAAATCATTCCTGTTGTAAATCCAAACAGCCGCTATTCAGCAGAGCGGTTTCAAGATAATCACATCCACGCCAATAAAATACTTCGTGACTTCTGACGTCCTGACCTAGCCAAACTAATAGCTGCGGCGGTTGACATACACCGTGTGCGCACAGAGTCGAGTCAAATCGTCCAATCGACGTCCGTCAAAGTGATTGGACAATTCAATGCGGGCGGCCGTAATATAAATTGTCGTCGATAAAGCGTTCCAACAGTGCATTACTAATCACGTAACTGGCCGCTCTGCGGACTGGACTGGACCCTGCTGCCTCCTATGGCCGATGCGATGGCGGGCCCGACCGTGGCGCGTAAGGTCCCAGTGGACCTCCCGCAATTTGAATGCCGTTGACCGCACGATTTAAATCGAATCTGGTTCGATCTCTGGCGGATACCGTGTCGGCCGATTCAATTATGCACACTCTCTGTACCGTGCAGAACCTACTCGTACATCGCTTACTACGTGTCACATATGGTAATGGTGCTTCCGGAGCTTCGTCCTAGCATCGCATAAAAAACAATAATGAATAGCCTTTTTTTTTGCTACAAAAGTTGTTACCGTATTAGATTGCTAGCAAAGGAAAAAAATCTGATGAAAAATTTTTTGGCACGATTACAATACATTGGAAACTGCGTATGATAAAGTAAAAAAAATAAACGGCGGTACCTATGGCGTGGGTCACCCGGTATTTGACAATGGTAGGCTAAGTGGAAATTTCAATTGCCACATGCCCGAAAAGATATATTCCTTGTTAGGAAAATAGGAGTAAGCATAAACTGGCGGTTGCGACTGAGATTGAGTATAAAGATCAAATGACATACGGTGTTGAAGTTATCATAGTTGCTATAACAGCGAGTTTTTGGTGCTACGTAGGTCAATTACGAATTTCCCTTATGCGATTTTAAAAAATTGAATTGTAATTGAAAGATGAAAGACAGAATGTCCTACAAAGTAAATTTTAAATCTTCATCTGCCTTATTTTGTTGTTACTACTATTTAAAGTTTCTTCAAATTTTAGCACATTTAACACTAATTTGATTAAAATGTTTTTGGTTATTAATTTGAGTTATTAGATTTAACCGAATTCTGCAGTTTTTTAATTCAGTGTCAAACGCTAATGTTCTGACAATACCTAATGTCCATATAAGCTGCGTTCGGATATTGTACACCGTTACACTTTTTACACCCAATAACACGTAAGTTGATGTTTATGACGCTGGACAAATGATATTTTGAGTGCTAATAGACAAAAAATGCTATTTTTTGGGTTACTCTAGAGCAGTGGTTCTTAACCGGTGCTCCGCGGAACACTGGTGCCCCGCGAGCTTGTTGCAAATGCTCCGAAATATTATGAAAGCCGAAATTTTTTATTCACTTAGCGTATGTGATTGAAATAATAATATTTGTATATTATTAACGTACAAAACATTCTAACTTCAACAAAACTAACAATTAACATATTTACAATTTACAAATAGTAATAAATATGAATAAAATAAATAAAGAATTCTGAACATAATACAATTAAAATCAAAATGTGTATAGCTCTGCTACACATGTCACATAAAAAGATCGGAAAATATAAAAAAACATTTTGAAATATATTTCCTAAAATAAACATATGATGTTTTGAAAATATATATTTTTGTCCTCATTTACCTATCATCCACATGTTATGTTCGGATTAATTACGTTTTATATTAGTATAAAGTTGTATCAAAAATGAACTTATCAAAACTACTTGAGTAGGCGGTACATACTGCTAACATAAGGAATCCAGCCGAACTAGCTAAATATTTGACAAATTAGAAAGGTTTTTGAATGTTTCATTATATCATTCGAGTATTCATTTTCGGTAATTCGGTAAAAAGTTAGAGCTGATTAAAATATCAAAAAAAAAATGAATTATAAACGGCTACAACTTCTAAAGGAATTGAGAAAACCAATGAGTCCATATGAACCGTTTTATTCGGAATGACGTTTAATTTTTGGAGAAACTCGGTAAAAAGTTTTATATGGATTTTATTTCGTTATTTTTAATATTATTACTTAAATTTAATTAGTTTTTATTGTTGTAACGGGTAGTGATTGTGTTATTTTTTCGTTTTCGCATTGTTTGATATGTAGAGACCTGACTTTAGGACACAATTTAGGACACCATTGGCGTGCCGCACATAGTTTCAGTGGGGTATTTTTTATCAACTATACTGCCGTATTAGCACAGATATGTACGATTGGTGTCGTATCTTTTCAGATAGAAAAATTAAAATAATTTTTTTTAAATACTTTGTCGGCGGTAGAAAATCACAGACCAATGTAGATTTAGAGACACACACGATTTTTGCCTGTACAATGGAGGCGCAAAATGTTTCTAAATAGACATATTATGTAGGTACTATCGTGAGCAAAAAAAAACGGGGGCAGCAAAGTGAAATTAGGCACTTATATTCTAAACAATTTTAGTTGTGTAACTTACTTTGTCCGTATTTGTTTACCTATGAAGTCTAAACTTCGACAGTATCTGTCAACCTACAAACTTGATCCGGTTTCAACAATTTTATTGTTCGCGGTATTTTACATTTAATTCAGTAGAAATTTCTCGAACGCTGATTCTATCATGCAGTCGAATTTGAATTATTGCCTTCTGAAATTCATTCAATTACGGCATTTTTATTTCTTACGTCAAAATTCAAGATGACATTAATGTGACATGACAAACATACTGACATGACATTACAACGCCCAGTTTAATTAGTACAAAGTGTGTACTAAGAGTGAGTGATCCAGTTTTTTATGCTCTCACGATAGTACAGGATATTGGAAACGTCGAATATATTTTAAGAGTATTTTTTTGTGAAAGAAAGTTCTACGCTAGTAAAATATTATTCGACGTTTATAATACCGACCGTAAATGTTTCATTTTAAAATAATAGTAGAAGAAAATACTGCCGTACAGGCAACCGAAAATACAAATTGTACTGTGATATTGAATTTGTTGAAGATACGACACTCTGTAGTAGTATTCTCGTAATCCGATATTTCCCGGTTGATATTTATTTATAATTAATAGGAAGGAATACACTTACCTATTATTTTACTATCCACTATCGTATTTTTTTCACGACGAACTCAGGACCTATGGGCTAATTAACACAGGGTTAAATATTGAGTTATTTATTGCGTAACGCTTGTTTAACACTCACGAGAAGTGTGTTACAATAGTATTTCATTTATTTTATAAGAAATACTAAATATTAATAAATGTGTTTATAATACTATTGAAAATTTGAAACCCCCAGCAATTTCGCAGGCAACGCCAATGAACCGTCTCGAAGCGTAAACAAGCCCAAACCACTAGATGGACCAGTTTTCACACTTTACTTGAATCAACGACTGAGACGTTGAGGTATCGGTTGGTGTGTTGTAATATAATATCGTACACGTATCATCAACAGAGCGGTCAGACTAGTAACGTTGTGTGCGTACTCTTTTGCCTGACTCGTCGTCCACCGCTTACCTCTCCAAAAGCCTGAATTTTAGAGTACTTTTTTGTGCATGTCCGGTCTCATTGAATGATATGTATTTTATCTTTTATATTTCTTTGCTTTTTTAACATTTCGAACAATAATAATAATAATCCACGCCTTAACATCTCCCAACAGCTTTCGCCACTACGGGGGAATCGGCAGGCCCGAATTATTATTATTATGGTCCGCGTCTGTGGCACATCTTAAGTTGTTTGGCTTTCAGCATTCGCCGAGGAGTAAAGGAAAACCACAGAAAAACCTTCACGCAGAAAGCAGGGCGTTAGACTCGAACATACCCCCTTCCCCCAGACTGTTAGTCAAGCGCTCTACCGCTGCGCCACAGCCTGGCTAAAAACAGCTGTAACTTCTTAAGGAATAGAAAAACGTATAGGCCATATAAAACATTTTAGTCAGAATGACATTTGATTTGTAAAAACAAATTTTGCCAAAAAGAAGGTAGACTATTAGTATATTTTATATTTTTTTCTAATTAATGTTATTTTTAACTGTTATGTAATAATCGTTTTAATTAATTTTTAATACAAATTATATCTATAGTTTTTGGTGCTCCGCGAATTTTTCTTATGATCAAAAGTGCTCCCTGACTTCCAAAAGGTTAAGAACCACAGCTCTAGAGGTTAGTATGACTGTTTTCCAGAAATGACATGTCATTGAAATTTTAATTGGCACCCTATGCTATTTGTGTGATATTTTCAATCAAGATCATATCCAGAACACAAAAGCATATAGATCGTAAATTTTTATCATCAAGGCAACGAAAAATATTTTTTTTATTTATTGAGGGTTTTTATCTAGGTGGCTATGATTTCGTTGACACAACTTACTCCTCGAACAATTACTGACTTCGTGAAAAAGCTCAACATCGAAGGACTCTAATGTATGAGGGAAATACAAAAGATCTTTTAGGTCAAAGTATATCGAAAGGCATGGATGCAATACGACCGAACTCTACCATACCATACCATGATTTCGTGAAAATGTGTATAGTACTTCATTATTACACGACCTAAGCTAAGAGGTAAATCCTATTCGGGATTGTAAATATACTCATACAACCACAAGTGATATATCTTACACCCACAAACGACAGGTTCCTTAACTTATAGGTGTGCTAGAGAGGACAGAACCCTGCCCTAACCAACCCGTCCTAGTATGTAAGATTTATTAGATTTGAAATTATGTGTCAGTAAGGAATGAGTAGATGATAAAGTTATTGTGGTGGTAATTGACTCCAGCACTAAACACGTTAAACAACAAACCAATTATGATAGTTGCTAATAATAAAAAAATTCATAAATTTTCACCGGGGGGAACTTAGCCATAACAGTTATCCATAAGACCTTTTTCATCCGATTTTAATGAATGGCACATTTTTGGAAAGCTCTTAACGTACTGAGTGTCCAGTAGTTATTGCAGAGGGCGCAATTCATAATTACTACCTTAAAAGTTAAAATAAAAGCAATTTTTTGCTTAAATTGGCACATTTTCACAATCTCATATCTCCGTTAATCCTTTACCAATTACGACATCTCTTACAGCAATCAAAAGTACAAATAATGACCATACTGCCATAGTTATTGCAGCCCAACTTTCCGCTAATTAGTGGTCTCAAAAAAATTCCTGAACTTTGAATATTTTTACTCTCGGACATGCGAGTATAGAAACATACACCGTTCCAGCGGAACAGTAATCATAACCCCTTTTTATCATCCGATTGTAAAAGACAATACACCAATCGAAAGAGGAAGCTTGTCTCCACATGCTAGTTATTGCGGTCCAAGTTTCCGCTAATTAGTGGTTTAAAAAAATTCATGAACATTGACTCTTTTTATCCAGCGATGCGAGTATGGAAGCATAGACCATTCCAGCAGAACAGTAAGCATAACCCCTTTTTATCATCCGATTGTAGAAACAAATAGATACATAAAAGGAAAAAGGCAGTTTGTCTCTACAAGTTATTATTATCGTAAGTTATTGCAGGTCAGGTTTCCGATAAAAAGTGGTCTAAAAAATGATGAACTGTACTCATTTTTACTTCAGACATATGAATGTTTACGGCGAACAGCGATAGATAACTTAAGTTACATAAGTCATGTTTTAAAAAATAACTACTTCGAACATTTTTACTGTCAGATGGACTGCTTATAAAGCAAGTCGTTAGTTAGAAAAAAGTAACTAAACTGAAATAAAATTAAATTTATTCACAGAAATATGATTCGAAAAATTGGAACAAAATTAATGAAATAAATTAATTAAACACACAGATCGACATCGTGTGAAAACAACATCGTATCCCAAGAGTTCTAGTGCTCAAAGCCGACAAATGGACCGGTGCTTTTTGCACGCGGCAAAAGTCGCTGGCAAGTCTTTGTCGGTATGGTTGTGGCGCAATTTCCACATCGGAACTGAAAGCCCAACGTTAGGCGTAAAATATATCCATAATTTCTTTTACGACCGATTTGAATAAATGATACGTTTTTGGAAAGTCCTCAACGTGCTGAATAAACTGTAGTTATCGCAGAGGAATGAAATCTTAATTACTACCTAAAAAATAAAAAGAATGTCATTATTAGCTTAAGTTGGACATCTTCAAAATTTGCGATGTTTTTGCACCACTAATTAGCTGAAATTTGGTCTGCAATAACCAGCATAAGAGGAGGCAAGCTTCCTCTTTCGTTTGGTGTATTGTTTGTTACAATCGGATGATAAAAGGGGGTTATGCTTACTGTTTTGCTGAAACGGTGTATGTTTCTATACACGCATGTCCGAGAGTAAAAATATTCAAAGTTCAGGAATTTTTTTAGACCACTAATTAGCGGAAAATTGGGCTGCAATAACTATGGAAGTATGGTCTATATTTGTACTTGCTGTTGTAATTGGTGCAGGATTAACGGAGATATGGGATTGTAAAAATGTGCCAATTTAAGCAAAAAATGACTTTATTTTGAACTTTCAAAACTGTGCCATTCATTAAAATCGGATAAAAAAAGTTTTATGGGTAACTTTTATGGCTTTGATAACTTCCACCCGGTAAATATTCTTATAAAATTGTATCGGTTTGCTGGTGTGTCCTTTTTTACTTGTATAGTCCACGTGTAATATGTGCAAATATGGATACATTTTATCATATAATCAACATTTGTAAGCAAAGTTGTGCTCAAACAAGAAAGGTATGGAAGGATATGTCCCAATTCCAATCCTAAACTACAACAAAACCACCCTAGTTCTTCTACTTCCATCGATTCAAGAGTAAACAATACATTGTAATCTACGTATGGTGTGGGGAAGTAAATTTTGGTAAATGATTCTGCCAATGGCAAACAGCAGTCGAAATTAGTCGGCGTCTGGGGCTTTTGTAAGCCCCCCTTAGACCGGAGTGCCACGTTGCGGCTTCCTATCCCCCCTTCAGTACATAAATAACACCGCGGTTGACTACAACTTTTGCCATCCTGTTAGTTAAAGTTTAGGCCCTCTCTCATTGTGCCGGATCAGTCCGACTCCCCGTCCCATGTCCCGGCCCGACCAGGCTCGGCCCGACCCTGCCCGTACGTATAAACCAACGTGAATGTATTTTCCCCGCACCAGAACACTCCGATACCACCGCACACATACATATTATCCCCCGCCGCTCCCCATTTACGTTTCTCTCCAATATAATTACGTATAGTAGTTATCTTTGTAACCACAAGAAGATCCCAGATACTTACGTATATCTACATTGCTTTTCAAGAGGATTCATGTTACAAATTGCGAGCAGATCAAGATTTATGTTGAACATAAGAATATATTTGGGTGCTGCTACGATAAGAAGTAGATTTTATGGCTTTTATGAGTCAATTTTAAGTCAGATTCAGTAACTTTTTGTCAAAAACGACCAAAAATCCATCATTAGACGAAAAATTGTATACCTTTTATCTTCAATTTAGTGTCTAGCTTTTACGATTCTGTGAACTAAGCAAGTAACTAAGTAACTAGCTAAGAAAATCCCTCAGAACGTTTACGTGTTTTGTGTAGAACGGATTCCCCTTATGTTTAGAGAATCGACTGTTTATTCTGTAAAAGAACAGATCTGTTGTATAGAAATTTCAGTCAGTAAGGATTGACCAAATTCTATAATAAATATTGTTGACGGACAACGTTCTACTTTGAGCTCCTGATTGGGTGACTGAATGGTATTTTATAGTCATAGAAATGCAACACTTTCACAAAAATAATAATGAACTTATTCAAACGATGTTTAAACGTGTATTGTATTGTGTTTGTAATTTAGTCAAACTGATTTTCATTAATTTTATATTTTAATCGATGCGCTTTTGTAATAAAGAAAAATACTATTATCAAATTTCGGTTCAAAGGAAAACATCATCACTTTATTGTTCACAAAATTTCTACAAAAATTTAAAATTAAAGTAACCTTGTAATCACTTATTTTTATTAATCTAAAAAGTATTACAATCTGGATAAATACTCAAGAAACAAAAATTTAACAATTTCAGAAAAGAAATTCCATTATTGGAAATCAATTGGAAACAAATCATGTGCTTTGGTGTAGTTTTCTAGCGGCAAAGACAGTGAAATACAATAAACATATTGCATCTAATAAGTACAAATAATGCCTTAAAGTTACAAGGTCTTGATAATGTGCTGGCTGTGGAGGTGAAACTGTTGGAAAAAAATATATATTCCAGGTACATTTCTAATTATTACCTGTGTCATAATCACTAGTTAGCTCATCAAGCTTCTTAAAAAATATAAAGAGCAAATGATGACACATAGCTAGGACGTAAATATTAAATTATATTGAATTAATAATAATTAAAGCCAAAATCTGGATTTAAACCAGGCATCCTTTGGTATTCAGGACAGTACACAAGTATCTATGCTATCGAAACCTATGACATGCTTGTTTTTAGTTCTTTATAGGGTAAAGTACACAGTCATTGGCACTCCAAAGCGTTGGCACCCAAGTACTTCAAAATACGAGTGTCGACCACTTTTGCGTTTCCACTACTTATTTCAATTGGTCATTACGGTATGTCCGTACAATCTTTTCGATTGTATTCTTAGAAAAATGTAAAATAAACTTAAAAGAAATTAAAGAAGAACAAAGACCTAGCTTAGAAGCCTAGCTTGAACTTTATTTCCATTTATCTACCGCTAATCAAAAAGCCTTGCAATACTTAAGATAATTATTCTAACTTTATATTGTTATTGACAATATATTATTTATGGACCACCCCAAGATGTCAGCGTCCTGATTTAGAGTATTAAAAAGTTGGTCACCCTAGTGTAAGGCCTTCTTTGATCGCTATGTCTCACCCAGCCTCGCCGAACGTATAGCCGATTTATTCGGGCTGAGTGTGGAGCTAGCATTAGACTTTAACCTAAAATCTGAATTTGAAGTCGCGTGGAATTACTAAATCGCCCAAGAGAAATTATCAATCTGAGAGCAAACGGTATAATTCACTATATTTTTTACGCCTTACACAAACGCACCGGCGCGGCGCGGCGGCGTAGTTTAATTTTAAACAAAACGTTCCGAAATTTGCATAAATCCGCCTCGCATTCAACAATTCAGCAGCACTGCACGGTACGTACTGTTAACAGTTGGGCATAACAGTGGATTTAAGTTATAATTTAATTCCGATATTACCGATATTAAGAACTTAGACTATGTGTCGTGAAAAGTATATTTTCCCTGTAACACAGTGTTATGGGCTAAAAAGGATTGAAAAAGTTGCTAGGTAGTATACCAAATGACAGTCTGAGTTATAAGAAGTTGGTCTAAATTTTATAAGGCTGTGTGGGTATAAGATGACATACACCATGTGTAATACATATTTGGTGGAGGTGCCGGGAGCGCACTAATTGCTCTATTTTCAACTAGAGTTGAAATCAATAACATTTAAGAAATTTCTCAAATATTTAATATATTTTAGACTAAATTTTTATTTACGAGCGGCACCCCGAGAATGTGTAAACTGTAAGGCCTCTCACCCATCCTCGCCGAACGTTTCGCCGTCTTATTCGGGCTGAGTGTGGAGCTAGCGTTAGACTTTAGCCTAAAATCTGAATTTGAAGTCACGTGGAATTACTAAATCGCCCTAGAGAAATTATCAATCTGAGAGCAAACGGTATAATTCACTATAATTTTTATGCCTTAGACAAACGCACCGCACCGGCACGGCGGCGTAATTTAATTTTAAACAAAACGTTTCGAAATTTGCATAAATCCGCCTCGCATTCAACAATTCAGCAGCCCTGCACGGTACGTACTGTTAACAGTTGGGCATAACAGTGTATTTAAGTTATAATTTAATTCCGATATTACCGATATTAACAACTTAGACTATGTCTCGTGAAAAGTATATTTTCACTGTAACACAGTGTTATGGGCTAAAAGGGATTGAAAAAGTTGCTAGGTAGTACACCAAATGACAGTCTCATTTATAAGAAGTTGGTCTGTATTTTATAAGGCTGTGTGGGTATAAGAGGACATACACCATGGGTAATACATATTTCGTGGAGGTGCCGGGAGCGAACTAATTGCTCTATTTTCAACTAGAGTGGAAATCAATAACATTTAAGAAATTTTTCAAATATTTAATATATTTTAGATTAAATTTTTATTTACGAGCGGCACCCCGAGAATGTGTAAGGCCTCTCACCTAGCCTCGCCGAACGTTTCGCCGTTTTATTCGGGCTGAGTGTGGAGCTAGCATTAGACTTTAGCCTAAAATCTGAATTTGAAGTCGCGTGGAATTAGTAAATCGCCCTAGAGAAACTATCAATCTGAGAGCAAACGGTATAATTCACTATATTTTTTATGTCTTAGACAAGCGCACCGCACCGGCACGGCGGCGTAGTTTAATTTTAAACAAAACGTTCCGAAACTTGCATAAATCCGCCTCGCATTCAACAATTCAGCAGCCCTGCACGATACGTACTGTTAACAGTTGGGCATAACCGTGTATTTAAGTTATAATTTAATTCCGATATTACCGATATTAACAACTTAGACTACCTATGTCTCGTGAAAAGTATATTTTCACTGTAGCACAGCGTTATGGGCTAAAAGGGATTGAAAAAGTTGCTAGCTAGTACACTAAATGACAGTCTCAGTTATAAGAAGTTGGTCTGTATTTTATAAGGCTGTGTGGGTATAAGAGGACATACACCATGGGTAATACATATTTCGTGGAGGTGCCGGGAGCGCACTAATTGCTCTATTTTCAACTAGAGTTGAAATCAATAACAATTAAGAAAATTTTCAAATATTTAATATATTTTAGATTAAATTTTTATTTACGAGCGGCACCCCGAGAATGTGTAAGGCCTCTCACCCAGCCTCGCCGAACGTTTCGCCGTTTTATTCGGGCTGAGTGTGGAGCTAGCATTAGACTTTAGCCTAAAATCAGAATTTGAAGTCGCGTGGAATTAGTAAAGCGCCCTAGAGAAACTATCAATCTGAGAGCAAACGGTATAATTCACTATATTTTTTATGTTTTAGACAAGCGCACCGCACCGGCACGGCGGCGTAGTTTAATTTTAAACAAAACGTTCCGAAACTTGCATAAATCCGCCTCGCATTCAACAATTCAGCAGCCCTGCACGATACGTACTGTTAACAGTTGGGCATAACCGTGTATTTAAGTTATAATTTAATTCCGATATTACCGATATTAACAACTTAGATTATGTCTCGTGAAAAGTATATTTTCACTGTAACACAGTGTTATGTGCTAAAAAGGATTGAAAAAGTTGCTAGGTAGTACGTCTCAGTTATAAGAAGTTGGTCTATATTTTCTAAGGCTGTGTGGGTATAAGAGGACATACACCATGTGTAATACATATTTGGTGGAGGTGCCGGGAGCGCACTAATTGCTCTATTTTCAACTAGAGTTGAAATCAATAACATTTAAGAAAATTTTCAAATATTTAATATATTTTAGATTAAATTTTTATTTACGAGCGGCACCCCGAGAATGTGTAAGGCCTCTCACCCAGCCTCGCCGAACGTTTCGCCGTTTTATTCGGGCTGAGTGTGGAGCTAGCATTAGACTTTAGCCTAAAATCAGAATTTGAAGTCGCGTGGAATTAGTAAATTGCCCTAGAGAAACTATCAATCTGAGAGCAAACGGTATAATTCACTATATTTTTTGTCTTAGACAAGCGCACCGCACCGGCACGGCGGCGTAGTTTAATTTTAAACAAAACGTTCCGAAACTTGCATAAATCCGCCTCGCATTCAACAATTCAGCAGCCCTGCACGATACGTACTGTTAACAGTTGGGCATAACCGTGTATTTAAGTTATAATTTAATTCCGATATTACCGATATTAACAACTTAGATTATGTCTCGTGAAAAGTATATTTTCACTGTAACACAGTGTTATGTGCTAAAAAGGATTGAAAAAGTTGCTAGGTAGTACGTCAAATGACAGTCTCAGTTATAAGAAGTTGGTCTATATTTTCTAAGGCTGTCTGGGTATAAGAGGACATACACCATGTGTGATACATATTTGGTGGAGGTGCCGGGAGCGCACTAATTGCTTTATTTGCAACTAGAGTTGAAATCAATAACATGTAAGAAATTTTTCAAATATTTAATATATTTTAGATTAAATTTTTATTTACGAGCGGCACCCCGAGAATGTGTAACGCCTCTCACCCAGCCTCGCCGAACGTTTCGCCGATTTATTCGGGCTGAGTGTGGAGCTAGCATTAGACTTTAGCCTAAAATCTGAATTTGAAGTCGCGTGGAATTACTAAATCGCCCTAGAGAAATTATCAATCTGAGAGCAAACG
This sequence comes from Aphodius sticticus, assembly GCA_963966075.1. NCBI lineage: Eukaryota > Metazoa > Arthropoda > Insecta > Coleoptera > Scarabaeidae > Aphodius > Aphodius sticticus. The sequence continues at coordinate 1,914,788 of OZ014512.1, read as the reverse complement.
GTATAATTCACTATATTTTTTACGCCTTAGACAAACGCACCGCACCGGCGCGGCGGCGTAGTTTAATTTTAAACAAAACGCTCCGAAATCTGCATAAATCCGCCTCGCATTCAACAATTCAGCAGCTCTGCACGGTACGTACTGTTAACAGTTGGGCGTTACAGTGTATTTAAGTTATAATTTAATTCCGATATTACCGATATTAACAACTTAGACTATGTCTCGTGAAAAGTATATTTTAACTGTAACACAGTGTTATGGGCTAAAAAGGATTGAAAAAGTTGCTAGGTAGTACACCAAATGACAGTCTCAGTTATAAGAAGTTGGTCTGTATTTTATAAGGCTGTGTGGGTATAAGAGGACATACACCATGGGTAATACATATTTGGTGGATGTGCCGGGAGCGCACTAATTGCTCCATTTTCAACTAGAGTTGAAATCATGAGTCAATTTTATGTCAGATTCAGTAACTTTTTGTCAAAAACGATCAAAAATCCATCATTAGACGAAAAATTGTATACCTTTTATCTTTAATTTAGTGTATATCTTTTACGATTCTGTGAACTAAGCAAGTAACTAGCTAGTAAACTAGCTAAGAAAATCCCTCAGAACTTTTACGTGTTTTGTGTTTTGTGTAGAATGTAGGGGGTACGGATTCCCCTTGTGTTTAGAGAATCGACTGTTTATTGTGTAAAAGAACAGATCTGTTGTATAGAAATTTCAGTCAGTAAGGATTGACCAAATTCTATAATAAATATTGTTGACGGACAACCTTCTACTTTGAGCTCCTGATTGGGTGACTGAATGGTATTTTATAGTCATAGAAATGCAACACTTTCACAAAAATAATAATGAACTTATTCAAACGATGTTTAAACGTGTATTGTATTGTGTTTGTAATTTAGTCAAACTGATTTTGATTAATTTTATATTTTAATCGATGCTTTTTTGTAATAAAGAAAAATACTATTATCAAATTTCGGTTCAAAGGAAAACATCATCACTTTATTGTTCACAAAATTCCTACAAAAATTAAAAATTAAATTAACCTTGTAATCACTTATTTTTATTAATCTAAAGAGTATTACAATCTGGATAAATACTCAAGAAACAAAAATTTAACAATTTCAGAAAAGAAATTCCATTATTGGAAATCAATTGGAAACAAATCATGTGCTTTGGTGTAGTTTTCTAGCGGCGAAGACAGTGAAATACAATAAACATGTTGCATCTAATAAGTACAAATAATGCCTTAAAGTTACAAGGTCTTGATAATGTGCTGGCTGTGGAGGTGAAACTGTTGGAAGAAAAATATATATTCCAGGTACATTTCTAATTATTACCTATGTCATAATCACTAGTCAGCTCATCAAGCTTCTTAAAAAAAATAAAGAGCAAATGATGACACGTAGCTAGGACGTAAATATTAAATTATATTGAATTAATAATGATTAAAGCCAAAATTTCGATTTAAACCAGGCATCCTTTGGTATTCAGGACAGTACACAAGTATCTATGCTATCGAAACCTATGACATGCTTGTTTTTAGTTCTTTATAGGGTAAAGTACACAGGCATTGGCACTCCAAAGCGTTGGCACCCAAGTACTTCAAAATACGAGTGTCGACCACTTTTGCGTTTCCACTACTTATTTCAATTGGTCATTACGGTATGTCCGTACAATCCTTTCGATTGTATTCTTAGAAAAATGTAAAATAAACTTAAAAGAAATTAAAGAAGAACAAAGACCTAGCTTAGAAGCCTAGCTTTAACTTTATTTCCATTTCTCTACCGCTACACAGTCTCAGTTATAAGAAGTTGGTCTAAATTTTATAGGGCCGTGTGGGTATAAGAGGACATACACCATGTGTAATACATATTTGGTGGAGGTGCCGGGAGCGCACTTGAAATTAATAACATTTAGAAATTTTTCAAATATTTAATATATTTTAGACTAAATTTTTATTTACGAGCGGCACCCCGAGAATGTGTAAGGCCTGACACCCAGCCATTCCGAACGTTTCGCCGATTTATTCGGGCTGAGTGTGGAGCTAGCATTAGACTTTAGCCTAAAATCTGAATTTGAAGTCTCGTGGAATTACTAAATCGCCCTAGAGAAATTATCAATCTGAGAGCAAACGGTTTAAATTCACTATATTTTTACGCCTTAGACAAACGCACCGCACCGGCGCGGCGGCGTAGTTTAATTTCAAACAAAACGTTCCGAAATTTGCATAAATCCTGCTGAACGGTACGTACTGTTAACAGTTGTGCATAACAATGTATTTAAGTTATAATTTAATTCCGACATTACCGATATTAAGAACTTAGACTATGTCTCGTGAAAACTATATTTTCTCTGTAACACAGTGTTATGGGCTAAAAAGGATTGAAAAAGTTGCTAGGTAGCACACCAAATGACAGCCTCAGTTATAAGAAGTTGGTCTGTATTTTATAAGGCTGTGTGGGTATAAGAGGACATACACCATGGGTAATACATATTTGGTGGAGGTGCCGGGAGCGCACTAATTGCTTTAATTTCAACTAGAGTTGAAATCAATAACATTTAGAATTTTTTCAAATATTTAATATATTTTATATTCCATTTTTATTTACGAGCGACACCCCGAGAATGTGGAAGGGCTCTCACCCAGCCTCGCCGAACGTTTCGCCGATTTATTCGGGCTGAGTGTGGAGCTAGCGTTAGACTTTAGCCTAAAATCTGAATTTGAAGTCGCGTGGAATTACTAAATCGCCCTAGAGAAATTATCAATCTGAGAGCAAACGATATAATTCACTATATTTTTTACGCCTTAGACAAACGCACCGCACCGGCGCGGCGGCGTAGTTTAATTTTAAACAAAACGTTCCGAAATTTGCATAAATCCGCCTCGCATTCAACAATTCAGCAGCTCTGCACGGTACGTACTGTTAACAGTTGGGCATATCAGTGTATTTAAGTTATAACTTAATTCCGATATTACCGATATTAACAACTTAGACTATGTCTCGTCACAAGTATATTTTCTCTGTAACACAGTGTTATGGGCTAAAAAGGATTGAAAAAGTTGCTAGGTAGTACACCAAATGACAGTCTCAGTTATAAGAAGTTGGTCTAAATTTTATAAGGCTGTGTGGGTATAAGAGGACATACACCATGTGTAATACATATTTGGTGGAGGTGCCGGGAGCGCACTAATTGCTCTATTTGCAACTAGAGTTGAAATCAATAACATTTAAGAAATTTTTCAAATATTTAATATATTTTAGATAAAATTTTTATTTACGAGCGGCACCCCGAGAATGTGTAAGGCCTCTCACCCTGCCTCGCCGAACGTTTCGCCGATTTATTCGGGCTGAGTGTGGAGCTAGCATTAGACTTTAGCCTAAAATCTGAATTTGAAGTCGCGTGGAATTACTAGAGAAATTATCAATCTGAGAGCAAACGGTATAATTCACTATATTTTTTACGCCTTAGACAAACGCACCGCACCGGCGCGGCGGCGTAGTTTAATTTTAAACAAAACGTTCCGAAATTTGCATAAATCCGCCTCGCATTCAACAATTCAGCAGCCTTGCTGAACGGTACGTACTGTTAACAGTTGGGCATAACAGTGTATTTAAGTTATAATTTAATTCCGATATTACTGCTCCGGTCTCCCGGTGTTTAATTTGGCTTATTATATCGTCGTATTTGTTTTACACTCCTGCTCCTGCAGTCATCCGCTGATGAGATTTGCTCGGAGACGGAACTCTGCGCCTTACCGTCGCTCTTGGTCCGTTCGCCGTACTTTCTCGTCGTCGCTGCGCAAACAGAAACGTCGAAGTCTCCGCATATAGACTATCTCTAGACTCACAAGCGGCCCCTCTACACTGCGCCGGAGGCGACGGGAAGACTTTTCAGCCATCGCTTTCAACCTGATTGTAACTCATTGTCCTCCGCTCGGTGATATTATTGCCCTGTTACGACTTCCTTTTACCTATCTAAGTAGATTCGTGTACGATGGAAGTTTGATGAAACTTCAACGCTATTGACTAACAAGTGGACTTTGTAAGAGTATGATATACAAATTGTACAGCCGAAGAAAATAAGATCTTTACATGACCGCAGCTAGCCTACACCAAACGTAGGTCGGAGATTGTCGTCGTCGGTCGTCGGATACCTACCTACCGGATACCTAAAATCATAAAGCGAAAGGGTCACTTTTGTTTCGTTTCGTTTTATTTTTCTGTATGTATGGAATGAAATCGAATTTCGTCTATTTATATATGTTTCCGATATCCGAAACTGATAATAGTGCATTGTAATATTAAATGTATTTTAAAATACACAGTAAATTAATTCTTATTGTAAGTAGGTATACCGACAGCTTCAGTCGGTATACTGCTGTTATAGTTCTAAAGGTCGTATCTGCAAATTTGTTGAATATTGTGTTAAGCACATTTTTAAGTCCTTGATCATCAGGGCGCCGCCGCGCCGGCCGGCATATGTCTGAAACACAAAACCGATCATTATATTCGGCGTAAATAATGTTTAAAAGATTTCTACAATTTTGCATGTAACTGCAAATCTTATTTGTCCCGGTTTCTACTTTGCTGCAGATATGCCCTTTAGAACTGTTGTTCAGCATTTTAGTTTAATTATAAATATGTTGTTAGATTTTATTTATTAAAATTATATTTTTACGTTCTATAATAGCATCCATACGCATTTTCTTATGTGTGATATGTAAGGGCAGGATTTACAATCCAATATGAATGACATCACATCAGAATAATATGTCGATAACTTTCAAAAAATTGTAAAATTAAAATTTGTTTAAACTTCAATCTATTATGTTACTCAATTTATTATCATTAAATTGTTATTTATCTTAATATTAATTAGACAATTGAATTTTATTATTTATTATGTAATGTATGGAAACGACAAAATCTCTGGAACGGATTGCTATTTTAAAAATCCTCCAACTTGTCAATTTGTAATTATCAAAATATACATAAATATACATAGCTATAGTAAATTCAATGTCCAACCTTCAATCGTTTTTACTTATGACGTCGATAGTTTTTTAATGGCCATTCCCTTTTTTCTTACTGATTTTGATATATGTATCGCTTAATTGTCTCGATATAATACATTTATAATCTTGTGTAATAAAATTTACTCAAAATTATGAGATATTGATAACATATTTTGTGAGTGGCCTGTGAATATGGTAAGGATTATTTGTATGTTTTATATTTGATTTTCCAAGTATTCAATTGTGATTTTTGTGGAAAAGACGAGCAGTCAATTCATCGCTAGTTTGATTTTTGTAATGATGAAAAAATTTATACTGGCTGATTCCAATATTCTAGACACCGCAGAATTATATGTCCTGTTGTTAGCCACCTTGAGTGTACCATTTTTCCTGGATTGCGCTTTTCTAATCTACTAGGGACATTCTTCTATATCAATTGCTCTGCAAATATCTGAGATATGTTGCTGATCTGTACTTAGAATTGCTGCGGCTTACAAGTAACATCATATTCAATTCTCTTAAGTTGAACAACTGGATAAACTTCTCATTGCTGTAAATCTTATCCTATAGGACCAGCAAAGGCTCGCCGGACAGTTCTTAATTTATCCAAATTCTTGAAGCGATAACTTAGTTCATTTATAATAATAATAATAATAATATACTTTATTTGTCCGATCCTACACAGATATTGACAATTGTCATTTACATAGTAAGTAGGTATAATAATCTTTCAAATAGAATAGACCGGCAGCATAGGCCAAACAGAAGTCACTATACATGAACATATATAAAAACCGACATTAACGTACGGGGTGAAATTATTTGAATAATACAATACTACAATTCAAAAACAAAAATGATCACAAATTAATATATATATATATGTAATTGAGTTTAGTAAGCAAATAAGCGGTTACCGGGGCATTTTCATTTGCGGTATAAATGAAAAACCCCCGATAAAAGCCGTGAGAGACCATATTTTCCGAGTATTGGTCACCGTGCCATCACAAATAACTGCATTTGTTTGTGAATCTATTAAGCTCTCATTAGAAAACACCAAGAAGTCCCAGAAGTTAACGAAATACGATTGATAGAAACGGAACCATGCTGTTGTCAACTTTACATCGACTTTCAGTTGTCGTAAGAGCTTACCGACTATCAAAATAAAGTCCAAGCACTGCTTCAGTTTTTAAAATATGTATTTATAAATTCTGACTGCTGCCTAGAGCAGTCTTGGCACTATTGCATCTTCTGCTCCACCTGAAATTGTACGATTCAGCTTCCCTTATTACGCAAAGTTTGCTTGGATTAGTTTGGGTCTGGTCGGGATGGATTTGGTTGGTGGTAAATTAGTGGCAAATCTCCCGCTCTGGTGTCTTAAAAGACCCATTATATTAACTGTTCTAATGACTAAATAAATATACCCCTGCGGTGTGAATATTGAACTTAAAACTTAAAAACGATTCCACTATTAGACCATAGTAGCAACACATGTTGTTTTACGTAATAAATTTATTTTACCTACATAATGTGTAATACTATAACGTTTCTTTTTATAGTTCGTTAGTTCGCCCCACTACCATTGACAAAGATATTTAAAATATTTAATATAAAATTGAATTTTCTTAGATAAAACGTCGTATTGACTCGTACATACTCGCCTACGGCTCGTGTATGAACTTCATGCTCGAGATTTATATCCTCAAGCATGTGCTCGTTAAATAATATACTTTTATCTACGACATATAATAAGTTCATTGCATACGTACCTATGACTATAAAATCCCCATCATGATACGCGCCAATGATTATAATGACACTAGCGTTGTATAATAATGACAGCTCGTTCAAATAATGACATCATTATTTAAAGGAACTGTCATCATTATACGAATGTACTGTCAAAGTCAGTCTGAACCTACGTGGATGACAGTTATTTGACATTTTGCCTCGCCACCATTGACACATATAAAAGATTTGATATAAAATGGAATTTATGAGTCGTAGATAAAACGTCGTATTCGACTCGCACACAACTGATATAAATCGCTCGCATGTTTATACGCTCGCCTACGGCTCGCGTATAAACTTCATGCTCGCGATTTATATCCTTAGTTATGTGCTCGTCAAATAATATACTATTATATCAAGCATACTGTGATTGTGTTCTGGGTAACATGTAAAACTAACGCCAATACTTGCATATTGCGTTTTCTATCAAAGTTTTGAATCTTTGTTCACGTTGGGGTAGTAGAAGTTATTAATATTTTTGTCTCAAATTTGTACACAATACTCGTTACACCTAGAGCACCGACTTTCCAGCAAACAAATTTGATTATTAAAAAAATAATTCATAGGTATAAAAACGATCCAACCTATTGTACATATACATATACGCCAAAGTACTTATTATTGCTTTTATGACAGTGGACATGGAAAGTTGATATATTGCTTTTGATATTATTTAAATACACGACGCATATTTCAATAATTTCAAGCACATTAGTAAACACAGTGCGTCAGAAATAGGGATGGTACTATGGTTACTGTCTCCTAAGAACTTTGGTGTTAGGTTTTCATACCATGTCAACCATTTTCTACTGTATTGCTCATGAGAAGGTACAAGAAATTAATACTGCCAGTCCAATGCACTATTAAATAGAGAAAAATGATTGGCCAAAATAGAGTGGACTAAAACCAATACAATTGGACAATTATGGGCTGAAAAGGATTGAAGATAGTTGCAAGGTAGTCCACGAAATGACAGTCTCAGTTATAAGAAGTTGGTCTATATTTTATAAGGCTGTGTAGGTATAAGAGGACATACACCATGTGTAATACATATTTGGTGGAGGTGCCGGGAGCGCACTAATTGCTCTATTTTCAACCAGAGTTGGTATGTCCAGCATCTAGTTCTTTCCTTACAAGATACAAATACATCAACGGCTCGCTGAAGACGATTTTGATACGAGGATTGAATTTTGTGAGCAGATTACGCAGAAAATCACGGATGATCCAAATCTATTAAAAAATACCTGCGTCAGTGACGAATCGACATTCTATTTTAACGGGTTTGTCAATAAAAGTAATTGTAGATTCTGGGACACTGAAAATCCACATGTGTTTCGGTAAGACCATACACAATACCCTCAGAAGGTAAATGTGTGGGCTGGTATTCTAGGGGATGAAATAATCGGTCCTATTTTTACTGAAGAAAATCTCACAGGCCAGCTTTATCTTGAACTCTTGGAGAATGTGATAAATCCACTTATAATTCAATCTTTGGAGAACCAAGTTGATAAGAAGGACCCAATTCCTCAATGAAGAAACCCTGCATTTCCAACAAGATGGATCCCCTCCACATTATGCACTTCCTGCGAAAGAATGGTTAAATCAACGGTTCTTTGGGAAGTGGATAGGAAGAAGAGGGGCCCTAGAATGGCCAGCAAGATCCCCGGACTTAACGCCACTTGATTTTTTTCTCTGCGGTCATTTAAAAACTAGTTTTCAAAACGCGGCCAGAAGATTTACATAATCGGAAAAATAAGTTCGGATAACCCGAGAATGCCGGCAGATATATTTAAAAACATTTAGAAAAGTGCAATGTGCCTTCGAGAATAGACTTTATTTATGCTTAGAAAAAAAAATGGAACACATTTTGAACAGTTTATAAACTAATTGATAAAAATTAAATCGTTGTTATTAGTTATTTTTACAAAATAAACATAAATATCCAATTTAAATAATGGTAGTTCCATTTGTAAATCGTAAGTGGGGTTGGCTAGCTGTGAAGGGGCTAAAATCAAAATTCTATTAGATATAATTAATTAAAGTTACCCTTTTTCGGTTTATGAAGAAATTCTGTACATTTTGACAATTTGTGCCATTTTGTTTTACGAAACCGTGTTGTTTTTTTAGCAGGGTTCACTGAAAGCGTGGACGTGAACTTTAAACTTTTAAGAGAAATGCATGCAAAAATTCTCCATAAAAAATTTCCTCTCTGTCATTAGAACATTCTCTTACTTTATTTATTCTATCTCAGAAACGAATAAACCTATTTAATTTATTTTTTATGAGTGAAAAGACATTTATATCCCCTTTGAAATGAGGTATATGAAATTAGGTAGTCCCATTTGAAAATCGAACGTAGGGGTGGCTGGGGGTGAAGGGGTGGGACCTATGATTAGATTAGAAGTAGTTTTAAAGTTCCCCCTTTAAACAAAACTTATTTGTTTTTGATAAATATCGTGACGTCATTATTACAAAAGTTATTCAAGTTATGTAAGCAATTTCTCACGAGAACGCTGCAAAACGTTCGAGTAAGAAATTACCATTACTTGCGAATGGAATACTATACTTTTTCTACGACCATGCAATGAAATTTTATAAATTAATTTATTGCATATAGGGACGACTGTATGTCTTTATAACGGTTTACAGGATTTTGACAGATTAAAATTGTTTGGTGCGCTTGTCACTTAGCGACGATGACAATGTCGCTAAGCAGTGTATCAAAACACGATGGAAATGAAAACTCCAAAGCTGTGATTGGTTCTAGAGCCGTGAGAAGTTAAATATTTCTCACCACTCGCGAGGTAAAGGCGCCAGTAATGAAATATTCGCCATGTGTGTGGGGAATGGTTAGTATTACTTATCATAAATTGCCATGCTAATAAATGCATTCATCAATAGGAGTAGAAAAAATAAATTTTAAAGTGAAAATTGCACTCTAGCTCTAAAAAGGCAAATCCGAGTATAAATGCGATCGTTTATTATATAACTGCATGCACATGTAATTAGTGCTCTGCTGTGCTCTACTAATTCGATGTTGTGGCACTATGTAGTGGTGTTTTTATCTAATGTCATGACATCATGGCTTGTTCTTGCATATGGATATGTGTAAGTACCGCCAGTATACACATGCTTGGCACCGTAAGGATCTTTAGTCCTTTAAAGATTTCCTACAGCTTTTTAGTTTAGCACCCGATAACGCACGGTTTGCTTCTTCTTGCTGCAGTAATATTCTATAAATTTGCGGCGATGTACCCCATATTTCAATTCCATACCCTACACGGGGGATGGAAAAGCTCAGTAAGCAGTTCTGACAGCCTCATAGGTACATATTTTGCGAATTCTTCTACTGAAGTAAATTGATTTGGATATTTTCTTGTGGGAAGTTCTATATGGGCGTTCCACTTCAAGTGAGCGTCTATGCTTAGACCCAGAAATTTGACTGTAGAAGATAAGCGATTGGGTTTTTCCTCATTTAGGCTCAACTTGTTACAGTTAAACCATTCTGTATTAACTCATTCCTGTCATGGGAAGTGACCAACAGTGAGGTGTCACCTGCAAAAGGATACGCTAGATCTGTTGTCAACTTTTAGGGTAGATCCATTAATGTATACGAAGAATAAGATAGGTCCTAGAATGGTTAACTGGGGGACACCATTTGTTTTCTTCCCTCCAGGTAATTCTTGAATAGTTGTAGAGCAATTAATCTCATTCTATAATATTAAATCCGTGCCAGAATACTGTGGTGGTCGATTAAATGTAAATATAGAATTTTTATTAACGAAGGGAAATGTGGATGTGTATTTAAAAAAGTGGGGGTATACCTTCTTCTGCAGAAGCAAACATTGCAAAATCGTGACCGTTTTGCGGCAAAAGCGAATACCCGCAAACGTGTACGTTAGGGGTGGATTTTAGGGTGCCAGGTTCTAGTGAAATTTGCGAACTCCATTTGCTCTATGAAGCCAGTTAGTTGCATAATAGTAAAGCTTTATATTCCTTGATGTGGAATCATTAGAAATGTTTCAGAAATTTTAGAAAAAATAGGCAAAAATTAACAAATATATTTGAATAAAAATTTTGCGTATTGTTCATAAGGTTGTAACAATTATTCTACCCAGAAAGCATTACGGCTGGTTTAAAATAACCCAATCAACATGCTTCTTTTAGCGTTAGTAGGTTTTATATTAACGGATTTACTTATAAATATTTCATCCGTCGGGTAGGTTTGGACAAATGAACTGGGGAAGATTTGAACTAGGTATGTATTCCAATTAGATATATTTTTACGACTGCAACCAAAGTGTGAATTTTGTGATCTTATTTCATGACATATGTATAACATTTAGGGCTGATATTGCAGATACACCACAAGACAGCAAAGGGGCGTCCAGACAATCTTCTTACATTGAATTGCATGTCTCCATGTTTATATAATATTCAAAGTATGGTTACTCTTATGAATTAACTTTCAATCGTAGATTCTAACTTTTATAATAAATTTGTACAAAAAAAACTAATGAGTTTATCATTGAATTGTCCATATGTACCCCACCCATATCCACATAGTGGGGCACAAAAAAGGCGTCCAAATCTGCCCCACCCTCCCATACTACTTATGTATCATCTTGTCAAAAAAACTGATAGTACAATAAAATAAAAGAGAAATATATACAGTGTGTCTCACGGGACGTTGGATTGTATGAGTACTTTTGTTATTATTAGAGATAGAAATTCGGTTAAGTGGACAAAGTAGTGCATATTTATGTGCTAATAATAATGCGCCTCGGCGTTCTGTATACAGTGTGTCTCACGGGACGTTGGATTGTATGGGTAGTTTTGTTATTATTAATGATAGAAAGTCGGTTAAATGGGCAAAGTAGTGCATACTTATGTGCTCTTTCATAATCCGTTCAGAAAACAGTCGAATTCCAAACGGTGCCCAAGCTATTTTGAAAAAAACCAAAAAGTGTCATTTTATAATTATGGTCATAACTTTATTTGTGATCCAATCAAAAAAGCGTTTTGACATTTTAAAGGCACTTCTTTGTCTCCAATTTGATTATGACAGTTTTACATATTTTTCGCCAATGAATTCGTCAGAAACAAACGATGTTTTTCTTATGTTTTTCTTATGGACGCCATATTGGTTTTATACATGTTTGGATTCATCATTTCTTTCTGAGTAATTTTGTATGCCACATGCCGTGTTTTAAATACAATAAGATAATAGAATTGCTGAAAATCGCATGGTGCCATGGAAGACATTTTGTGAAACAATGTGATATCTACCCACGTGTACCCATCTGTTGAACAAAATTGGTGAAAACCCAGAATTTTATAAAAAAAAATTATGGTCTGATGAAACATATTTTCTAACTGCGGTATTTTTAACTGAAAGAAGACGCACTACTAAGTGTTGAGCCCGCGAAAATTAGCATTTTTTTGTACCGCGCCATAATCAGGTGCGGTTTGATTATAATGTATTGTGCGGTATAGTGGCCAACCGATTAATCGGACCAATTTTTTATAACAAAAATTTTACTTTGGAGAGGTATCGGCAATATTGCTCTCTGAGGACGTGGAAGAAAGAATGGACAATAAACCGTTGGCCTTACGCTAAGGTATGAGGTTGCAGCAAGACGGAGCACCTGCACATAATGCCCGAATTGTGAGGAACTATTTAGATATAAGACATAAACGGAGAGGAATTGCTACCTATTCAGAAGTATTATGACCACCAAGATTACCGGATCTTGCCCCTTGTGATTTTATCTATGGAGTGACTTAAAAAACAAGGCGAGTGGTGTTTATAATTTTGGAAACGTTGGGGAGTTACGGGACACCGTCATCACCGCTTTCAATTCGATTGACAGAAGAACCGTCGGTAAGGTCACCGTATTACGGAATGCTGTGAAAAATGCCTCCACGAAAAGGGCGACATTTTTGAAAACGTTATTTAGTTTGTTAAAATGTTGTTACTTTTTTATGTTATGTGGTTAGTACAAATAAATAAATTCCAAAATTTTACTGTAACTTAACTATGGTCACATAAGTAACAGTATAACAGTATACCACATAATAACAGATCACTCAAATGTGCTTTTCATGGCACCATACGATTTTCAGATATTAAGAAAAAATTTCAATTTTGTCGGCTTATTGTGTTCCAAATACGGCATGTGGCATACCAAATTACTCTGAAAAAAATTCTGAATCCAAACATATATAAAACCAATATGGCGTCCATAAGAAAAACAAAAGTTTCGTTTGTTTCTGACGAATCCATTGGCGAAAAAAATTTTAAACTGACATAATCAAATTGTAGACAAAAAAAGTGCTTTTATAATGTGAAAACTCTTTTTTGATACAATCACAAATAAAGAAGTTATGACCACAGTTATAAAAATAAATTTTTTGATTTTTTCAAAATAACTAGGAAACCATTTGGAATTCAACTGTTTTCTGAATAGATTATGGAAGAGCACATATATATGCACTACTTTGCCCATTTAACCCACTTCCGATCTTTAATAATATCAAAAGTACCCATACAATCCAACGTCCCGTGAGACACACTGTATAATAATTAAGTAAATAAATAAAGCTACACACAGAAATCCAGCTTTTAACTAATAAAATAGTCAAAATTTGATTTGAATGGATTTGTTCAAATTACGAAATAAATCGTATACGTTAAGCCTGAAAATATTCAACGTTATTCGAAGAAGTCTATAAAACAAAATTAAGACATCGGCCACGCAAACTAAATAAAGATTCCATTGTCGTACTCTTTCGGTTGCTGAGGGGCAGTACAACAGCGGTTGCGGCTGCCTCGATGGATCGATAGGATGTGAAATTCGAAATTCAGGAGGGCCACGGTCGCTGATTAGGCTCGTTGAGGCGGCCGGAGGCGGGCGCCCTCTGTGACAAACCGGTAAACGAATTGACCAAACACCAAACACGGTTAGCGGGGCGGCCGCCCAGAATTGCAAACGAAAGCAAACAGTGCGACGCGGTCCGACGCCGCGTTGAACGTCTTCTATTTGCGAACGGCACGAAATAGCAACAGCAACGAAGACAAATTTATACGTACACGCTGAATAGAAGCCAAGTTTCTGCTTTGATCAATGTTTAGAACTGATACAGGAGGTAAACAGTAAGATTGCAGATAATTTTGGCTTGTCCTCGCATTTGGGGTAGGCGTTGAATATTGCACCACGACATTTTGGCTTAAAATTCTAAATTGTATATAACAATGGTGGCCAACAAGTCGATCGCGATCGAGCGGTCGCTCGCGAAGCCAATTTTGGTCGATCGCTCGCGATATCTATTGACTTAATGTCTGATGGTGGGTTTAGACATTTTTACATAGTAGCAAATAACCCTGACTATAACCCTATTAAAAAACCGGTTGTTAACTAATTGCCCAATATACTACTTGAACAGCGAAGAACCATGATTTTCTCCCTAAGTTTATAACCCTATTGTTAGCGAATGTGGAAGATGAAGGATAGTTTCGAATCAAGAATCAAGTTTCGATCTCACAGACCTGTCCGTTTACCGATAGCAGTTTTTTTGCTTATCGCATTTTAACAAAAACCGTTAACAGTAAAAAGTGAGTCTAGTCTATATTATAATAGTAAACGTAATTCACCGTTTTTAACTCACAATTTCACATGCCAAAAAGTGCGTTCTTAATTGCTTATGGAAAATTTGGGGATCTTTTACGGGCGCGCGAAGCACTACCATCGCCCTATATGGACCATTCTACGCTGCGTGAGTTTTCGAAATCGACGCAAAACGGCCTCTCGGGCGTTTTTGCTTCAAAATTTTCCAAAGCGCGAGCGATTTTGGTGAACGAGCCTCAACATTCCAGTGCAGTTTGATTCGTGTCGCCATTGGCTACCGGCTAGAAACGTCAAAAACGCAGACATAACTGGACATAACCCAACATAACCTTGTCATATAACAGAAAGTAGGATGCTTCTGCTACCCTAAGAATCGCTCGGTCGGGCGGTTATGGCGTTGCAAATGTAAATTATTTGTCTCTGCGTTAGTATTTGATCGAAGAATTGTCTATCTAATGCATATTTATCAAAAGATCGCGTAACAAACCAAACGTCAAAGCACCGTGCAATTAGAACCTATTATAACCTCTTACGAATACAATACAACAGTAAGTAAATTAATAGAAATTACCTTAATTACATTAAATTGGTCTGCACAGTTTGTCTGTTTGCTTTGCGTTTTCTTTACCTTAATGTTTACAGCTTGAGAGGTTACAAGTTAGATGGCACCGCAAGAGATATACATTACAGTGGCTATACCAAGACAGTGTGGCCATGAGAGCAAATGCCGCAATTTTTGTGCCAGTTTGATTGAAACATGCATAGGTTTGCAGGAAGAAAATCGATTTTTGGGTTATTTAAAGTCGTTTTCTTCAATGTGTTACAAATATATTATCACATAAATGCTTCCTGAACCTACGCCGACACATTATTATGTAAATATAACAATGATTAAAATATTTGTTGTACTGTAAATATGCTAGTTAGGGAATCATTTTTCTATAGATATATTACTTACCTTAAATAACAGGATAACTTCATAAAGATTAATTAAAGTGGCACCGCTGAAATAAAAATAGCTTTGAAAACTTAAATTTCGAATATTTATAAATCCATATAGTTTATTGTTACATACAGATAAAGGAAGTATACAAAGAAGAGATATCCTTTATTCAATCTACAAACCTATACACCAATATAGATCAACATTAACAACCATAAATATCGTAATAATGAGTACTAATTTTAATCTAAAAGTTACAAATTGAGATATTATTTTTTTCTTTTATTTGTGGAACTGAAAAATTATGTTGTGCATCAATCGTTTGGATTAAGCTAATAAAAACATTTTCAAATTATTTTTTTTTTATGAAACAGGTTTGGAATGTTTGAAAAACTTTTTCCAAGGTATAAATAACTCAAAACTTTCATTTCACAGAAAAATAATGAATTATCTTTGAAAAGTTTTATTTTAGATCATTTGGCATACTTATAGCTTTCATCGTAACTTTTTGACTACTAAAGTCACGCAACGGGCATGGTCTGCATATTCGTGAAATACTAGTTACTCATGTATTTACAAATAAGCGTGTTTATAATCTTCTATCACTGGCTCAATATCTGAATTAATCCAACTAATAAAATAATTCCTAACACGGCCAATCCTGACTATAGCTTTCAAAGCCAGTCTCCAGAACTATTGTCCTCAATGATAAACTTGGTCTCAGTAACTCATTCAAACTTGCATTCGACAATTCATATTTTGCCGAAATTCAAAGGTGTTACTCATTCAACAATAATCAAGTTGCCAACATGTATTTCTTTTCGTTTTGCGTTCAAAACGCTAAAATTTTAACTCAAAACATTGTCAAATCATTGCAAAAGGCAAACCACCTTTCAGCTCAGCTACATTATTAGCATGTTAAGCTATAATCTTTCAGCCCAACAAAATAAACAAATATCGCAAGGGGTCTTCCTTTCAGCTCATGAACATAAACAAATAAGCAAAGGACTAATCATTCAGTTTAACAAGATAAACAAATATTAGCAAAGGGCTGACCTTTCATCTCCAACAATATAAACAAATATTATCAAATTGGTAACTTTTCATCTAAACACGATAAACAAACATTAGCAAAGGGCTCATCTTTCATCACAAAAATTAAACAAATATTATCAAAGGGACAACTATTCATCTCAAGAACATAAACAAATATGAGCAAAGGGCTAACCTTTCAGCTCAAAACCATTCAGATATTAGCAAAGGGCTAACCATTCAGCTCAACAAAATAAATTACCTACAACGCTTGTAAAGGGCTGACATAAATAGGTATTCTTTGTATTCTCAAATTAAATAAATAGATTTTAGAAACTAACCTTTCAACCAAACAAAATAAATTAACATTTGAGTAAAGAGCTGACCTTCAGCTCGACAAGATAAACAAATATTCGCAAAGGACTGACCTTCCAACTCAACAAGATAAAAATATTAGCAGTGCTATCCTTTCAGCTCAAACCCAATCAAATATGTTATTACTCGTAGATAAACAACGTAGTTAGATAAACAAGTTGTGTCAGTACGAGATGAACTCCCACGATCTAGATAGATTAGCAGTCTAAAATTTTTAGAAAATAAGTAAGTCTAAAAATCTTCATGTTAATTTTCCTGGCAAAAAAGGTGTCGCGAAATCTTAAAATCAAATTTTCAGCCATACTGTGCATTTTTATAATGAATTCTGCAAATATAAAAAGTTGAGTCAGGAAATTTATTTTCTTTATGCCTTTATACCGAAAACTTAATGGGTGATATAAGAAATAAAATAAAATAGTTTATAACATATATTTTGCGTATCTACTACCCATAGCTCGCGGGACTGCTACGCCAATGACAACATGTCGATCGCGGCATATTTTAATGATAAAAGGTAGATCTTAAGTAGACAAAAGTTTGCCACCCCTGGTATATAAGACTTATGAAAAGATAATATGCGATTACTTTATGTTGATCGCTATACAATAATTTATTTGGTTAACTAATGCTCAAAACTTTTTTATGGTCCGATCATGATATCATAGTTTAAATTTCTTTCGCCAGTAAATTCGATGGAAACTTTTGTTTTTCGTATTAGTTTTATCCACATTCCGATTCAGCATTTTTTTCAGTATGTCAGAAAATGGCATGGTGCTATAGAATATACAAATTGTAAAACAATGTGCGATCTACCCATTGTCAAGAGGCAGTATTGTTACAGAACTTCGTCATTTGTAGTCGTGGTGAGAAAGTATCTTTTAATATATATATATATATATATATATAGTAAGGTAAGTATGGTTGGGTATTCGATCACAAATAATACAGCTAACTCTTCACTTTTATGCTATATTTCGGAACTCATTTTGTTCCTTCTTCAGGCAAATCTACAAGTAAGAAATGCAACAATACAGTAAACTTATAAAAATCGTACAAACTAAAACTACTTACAAGTATGAGTTACATGAGACTGACTACATTGAGAAACGCTAACATCATCATCCAATCAACACTTACACATGAGTTTGGCATTAAAACACTTTAAAATAAACAATCAGATCACAAATTCGACGGACACGTTTCACTTAGACAGGACATATTTACATTGCAAAATAGAGGTGACAGGCGTGCGCATACATATAACCGATCCCGCCAATACTTAGAAAACCAAAGAATCACTAGTATTATCAGTGCTGCCGCTGGATCTATCACTATCAATAGCCATTATGTACGAATAAATGCTGCTTAAACCTTCAACATCACTCCTAAAGTTGACAGTATTGTTACTAAAATTAATGTTATACATTTCCAAAAACCGTCTGTTGTTATGATCTTGATCGTAGTCCAAAATTTCAACGTTATCAAAATCAAAAGTGTGGTCGTTGTTGATGGAATGCAAAGCAAGAGCACATCTTGTTTTTCCAGTACGAATGTCACTTTTATGCAAAGACAACCGATTTTTAATCCATTGGGAAGTGACTCCAATGTAAGTACCGTCACAATGATTGCAATTAATCTTGTAGATGACGTTTGATCTAAAGTCCATATTATCTCGATCCTTAACTCTGGAGAACAATTTTTTTATTTTATTAGGGTAATGATAGACCAGTTTAATATCTTCTGGTAGGAAGGGGTTTATTATAGCTTTTAATTTTTCCGTTAGGCCTGGTATCATGGCCATTTTTTTAAATTTGGTGGCGGGAGGATTTGGTAAATCAAACACACTGTGACTAGGTCTGTCAGTGTAAGTGGAAAATAGTATTTTATTTAACAGTTTGTTGGGAAAACCATTCTTAAGGAATGCTGTTTTTAGTTTCTTTAATGCCGGCTGTTGATACTTGTCACTGCATATCTTAAGGATTCTATTCTTCATGCCTGCAACTGTATTGATTTTGTGACTGAAACTGTGTTTTGAAAAGAAGTTAATGAATCGTCCAGAATTTAAAAGTTCGATACAAGAAGGTATTCAATTGTGTCAAAGCGGCTAATATTAAGAAGTTTGAGAACCTAATAAACAAAAAAAACGATAGTACCATGTTCTTAAAAGATAACGACGGTTGGATAGTGAACATGTCATCCACCATTGTACCTACTGATGTTTTGAATTTTCTCTCTTTGGGACCTAAGTTTTGTTTACCCATTAACAACATCAACATAAAAAGAACATTGATGGAGGTTGAGAACATTTTACCCTGCTGCAAGGATGTTAACAAAAATATTTTAAGAGCCAAAGTGACTAACACCATAACTAACGCTTTAGTCGAAAATAAAAGTAGTTCTTACCAAGATAATATTTTAATTAAAATGGAACGTATGACCAATAATTTTATTAAAAACAATCCTGACATCATTGTAACAAGAGCTGATAAAGGTTCTTTCACCGTGATTATTGATAAAGGTCCTTACATGGAAAAAGCTTTAGAGTTACTTAATGATGCTAGTGTCTATCAACTCATTGCCATAAATCCCCTACAGAGACTCCAAACCAGTGTAAATAAGTTATTAAACACCTTAAAAACTAAAAAATATATCTGTGATGCTGAATTCAAACGACTAATTATAAAGAATTCTGTACTTAGCAAGGCTTATTTTCTACCGAAGATACACAAAGCAAATGTACCTCTAAGGCCTATTATTTCCGCCATTGGATCAGCCACTTATAAGTTATCCAAGTACATAGCTGATATTTTGACAGTTTCATTAGGAAATCGTACCCAGTATAACGTCAGAGACACCTTTCAGTTTGTTAACACCATCAAAGAGCTAGAAATTCCTCCTACCTACAAACTTATATCTCTCGATGTGGTCAGTTTGTTTACACACATACCCTTTGAGTTGGTTTATTTGATAGTACAGGAAAACTGGGATTTAATTGAAGGAAACTACAACTTTACTCTGAAAGCTTTTCTGGAAGTCTTGAAGTTTATATTTGAGAACAACTACTTTGGCTTTGATAACAAGATATACCTCCAGAAGTTTGGAACCCCAATGGGATGTCCGATCAGCCCAATTCTGGCTGTGATGGTGATGGACTTTGTTCTGGATGGTGTTATACCCCAACTTGATTTCCCCCTTCCATTTGTATATAAATTCGTAGATGATTTAATTTTGTGTGTCCCTCATGAAAGGGTGGATAGCATCTTAACTACTTTCAATGACTTTAACGATCATATACAGTTTACCATTGAGGTGGAGGAGCATAACAGTATTCCATTTCTCGACTGTAAACTTATTCGTACTGAAGATGGAAGATTGGTGACTGACTGGTATACTAAACCCACCTATTCTGGACGATTCATTAACTTCTTTTCAAAACACAGTTTCAGTCACAAAATCAATACAGTTGCAGGCATGAAGAATAGAATCCTTAAGATATGCAGTGACAAGTATCAACAGCCGGCATTAAAGAAACTAAAAACAGCATTCCTTAAGAATGGTTTTCCCAACAAACTGTTAAATAAAATACTATTTTCTACTTACACTGACAGACCTAGTCACAGTGTGTTTGATTTACCAAATCCTCCCGCCACCAAATTTAAAAAAATGGCCATGATACCAGGCCTAACGGAAAAATTAAAAGCTATAATAAACCCCTTCCTACCAGAAGATATTAAACTGGTCTAACATTACCCTAATAAAATAAAAAAATTGTTCTCCAGAGTTAAGGATCGAGATAATATGGACTTTAGATCAAACGTCATCTACAAGATTAATTGCAATCATTGTGACGGTACTTACATTGGAGTCACTTCCCAATGGATTAAAAATCGGTTGTCTTTGCATAAAAGTGACATTCGTACTGGAAACACAAGATGTGCTCTTGCTTTGCATTCCATCAACAACGACCACACTTTTGATTTTGATAACGTTGAAATTTTGGACTACGATCAAGATCATAACAACAGACGGTTTTTGGAAATGTATAACATTAATTTTAGTAACAATACTGTCAACTTTAGGAGTGATGTTGAAGGTTTAAGCAGCATTTATTCGTACATAATGGCTATTGATAGTGATAGATCCAGCGGCAGCACTGATAATACTAGTGATTCTTTGGTTTTCTAAGTATTGGCGGGATCGGTTATATGTATGCGCACGCCTGTCACCTCTATTTTGCAATGTAAATATGTCCTGTCTAAGTGAAACGTGTCCGTCGAATTTGTGATCTGATTGTTTATTTTAAAGTGTTTTAATGCCAAACTCATGTGTAAGTGTTGATTGGATGATGATGTTAGCGTTTCTCAATGTAGTCAGTCTCATGTAACTCATACTTGTAAGTAGTTTTAGTTTGTACGATTTTTATAAGTTTACTGTATTGTTGCATTTCTTACTTGTAGATTTGCCTGAAGAAGGAACAAAATGAGTTCCGAAATATAGCATAAAAGTGAAGAGTTAGCTGTATTATTTGTGATCGAATACCCAACCATACTTACCTTACTTCACAAGTTATCGATCGAATAATTAATTACATTATATATATATATATATATATATATATATATATATATATATATATATATATATACCAGGTTTCCTATATATAGAGAGGAGGTTAGTTGGGTGTTCGATCAGTTAATAATTGAGAAACTCGCTTTCTTTGTTGATTGCTATATTTCGAACCGTTATGGGCTCTTCTTCAGGCAATAAAAAAATCTACAACGAAGGAACAAGCACAAAATGAGCCATCGAAACAACAACAATCAAACAAAAAACACTTACGTGGAGTTACATGAGGCGGCAAGACCTTTGAAGGTTAACATTTTCATTTAAAGACGCGATTAAACCTTTTTTTCGGTGAACATAATAACCTTAACACAACACGTGTACGCACATCAAAACAAACAGGACGACAGATGTTGCCAGCGCAAACCGTTGTGTGGAGTGAAAATTGTGCAGTCACGTCACACAAGAAAATTCTCTAAAACAGTGGGGTCAGAAAACTAGGCCTGAATTACTGCTAATTGAATTGGTTCTTGTGTTGTGACGGTTTTTGTCAAATTGTAAGATATTCGAATAAATAATGCTCAAAGAATCAGTATCTTTTTTAAAATTTACGGTGTTATCAGTGCAATTTATATTATACATTTCTAAAAACCATCTATTGTGGTAATTGCACTCCGTATCTAATATTTGAACATTATTGAAATCAAAAGTATGGTTATTCTGCAAAGCATGACAAGCCAATGCACATCTGGTCTTCATTGTGTTACAATCACTTTTATGCAAGTTAATACGGCCCCGAAGCCACTGACTAGTTTGACCAACATATTTGCCTCACAATCGTTACACGGAATACAATAAACTACGTTTGATTTAAAAAGTAAGGGTGTTACAGCTTTAATTTTACTAAATATTCTTGTTAATTTGAATGGATAATGGTGAACTACTTTTATGTTATCAGAAATTAACGGTTGAAAAACTTTCACAAGTTTGCCCGTTACAACGGGTAATGACATTAATTTGATGTAAGATGGCACTTGGTCGCTGGGAGGATCAAATATGCTCCCAGTGTCAGTAGAATTAGTATACGTGGAAAATAATATCTTGTTGACCAATTTCAATGGGAAACCGTTATTCAAGAATACGTTCTGAAGTTTTTTTAGTGCTGAAGGGTGAAATTGTTGGTCACAGATTTTTAGTACACGATTCTTCATAGCAGTAATGGTATTAACTTTATGGCTGAAGGCATGACCTGAGTGGAAATTTATGTAACGACCAGAGTAAGTTGGCTTTGTGTACCAGTCAATAGAAACAGAACCGCCTCCCACGCTCAAAACCCTGCAATCCAGAAAAGGAACGCAACCAGCAGTCTCCACCTCAACTGTGAACTGTATACTCGCATTAAAACCGTTAAGGATCGTCAACTCGTCCCCCACCTTACCAATCGGAACGCAAGTGACAATGTCATCAACAAACTTATACAAAAAAGGTATGTGGAAACTAAAAAATGGCAGGGTATGGTCTAATACATAATCCATCACAATAACAGCTAGGATGGAACTAATAGGGGAACCCATTGGGGTTCCCTTGTAGATAACATTGATCATTAAAAGTGAATAACACGTTTGAGAAAATAAACTTCAATGTCTCAATGAAAGTTTCCAACGAGAAAGAACAGTTGGGCTTTATTAAATCCCATTTCTCAACAACAATGTCAGTGACCAGATCAAGCGGTATGTTCGTGAATAGACTGACCACATCGAATGAAACCAAAGTATAATTAGGGGGAATTACTACATTTTTTATTTTGTTGACAAAATCAAACGAATCTGTAACATTATAGTCGGTGGTATTAAGGAAAGACACAGATAGAATGTCAGCTAAATGCTTTGATAGTTTATGTCGCTGAACCTGAAGCTGAAATGATGGGTCTAAGTGGTGTACCATCTTTATGTATTTTAGGTAAGAACTAGGCTTTACTTAACGTTGAGTTTCTAGTAGTCAGTCTCTCAAGATCCACCTTACTTATATGCTTATCCCTGTTTAACATTTTTAAGAAATTGTTAAGCTTGTCCTGTGTAGAAGCAAGAGGATTACCATTAATTTTCTTATAAGTTGTCTCATCGCCAAGCATTTTTTCAGCCTTAGTCAAGGGAGGTCACTTGATCCTCCCAGCGACCAAGTGCCATCTTACATCAAATTAATGTCATTACCCGTTGTAACGGGCAAACTTGTGAAAGTTTTTCAACCGTTAATTTCTGATAACATAAAAGTAGTTCACCATTATCCATTCAAATTAACAAGAATATTTAGTAAAATTAAAGATGTAATACCCTTACTTTTTAAATCAAACGTAGTTTATTGTATTCCGTGTAACGATTGTGAGGGCAAATATGTTGGTCAAACTAGCCAGTGGCTTCGGGGCCGTATTAACTTGCATAAAAGTGATTGTAACACAATGAAGACCAGATGTGCATTGGCTTGTCATGCTTTGCAGAATAACCATACTTTTGATTTCAATAATGTTCAAATATTAGATACGGAGTGCAATTACCACAATAGATGGTTTTTAGAAATGTATAATATAAATTGCACTGATAACACCGTAAATTTTAAAAAAGATACTGATTCTTTGAGCATTATTTATTCGAACATCTTACAATTTGACAAAAACCGTCACAACACAAGAACCAATTCAATTAGCAGTAATTCAGGCCTAGTTTTCTGACCCCATTGTTTTAGAGAATTTTCTTGTGTGACGTTCCTGCACAGTTTTCACTCCACACAACGGTTTGCGCTGGCAACATCTGTCGTCCTGTTTGTTTTGATGTGCGTACACGTGTTGTGTTAAGGTTATTATGTTCACCGAAAAAATGTTTAATCGCGTCGTTAAATGAAAATGTTAACCTTCAAAGTTCTTGCCGCCTCATGTAACTCCACGTAAGTGTTTTTTGTTTGATTGTTGTTGTTTCGATGGCTCATTTTGTGCTTGTTCCTTCGTTGTAGATTTTTTTATTGCCTGAAGAAGAGCCCATAACGGTTCGAAATATAGCAATCAACAAAGAAAGCGAGTTTCTCAATTATTAACTGATCGAACACCCAACTAACCTCCCCTCTACAGTATCACGGTCAAAGAAGCTTATATTCAACTTCATTACGATTATATATATATATATATATATATATATATATAGGAGAAAGGTATAATAGAATAATAATATAATAATAATATATATATATATATATATATATAAAGGAAAGCTGGTTAATCGACGAGGACTGGGTTTATCAGTTTATCTGTGATCAAGACACAAATAGTGTCGAAACGTCAGAGCAAATAATTTTTAATGTGTTGTATCTTGTGACTTTTAGTTATAAGTTTTAATGTGTTAAACGTGACCAAGCCTACAGTACCCAAGAAAATAAACAATTTGAAATAAAGTTGTTTGTGTTTTTTTTTAATATTATCTACAAGGCTAAAGTAAACTTAAACATATATATATATATATATATATATATATATATATATATATATATATATATATATATATATATATCTTTAAATATGGTGAAAAACTATTGCCGGCTTGTGTTGTGTTTATGAGTACTTTAGTATAATTTAAACTAAACTTTGCAATAGAGGTGAGCTACCTTCATAAAATCCAAATAGATTGTGTAACTATTCCGTTTATTCACTAATATTATGTGATTAATATTAATATTATTAATATTATTTCTTATTATCTAACATAGTTTTGAATAAGCACGAAGTTAATTCATTATTATGTTTTAATGTGTCTATGTTTGGAGTGTTACGCATGCGAGCTCTTTGCTCTCCCTTTTCTCTTCATCTGCGTATAAACTTTAGAGTGTACATTATTACTTTTTAATACTTGTTTGTTGATCTTCAACACTAAATCTAAAATAAAAATTTATTACTTAAGGGATAGTTAATAAATAATACAATGATACTCACAATTCTCCGTCGTTGATAAAGATTTACGCAACCGTATGATATCCTCATCACGACAACCCTTGCAGGAGTTCGATATCACTAAAAATGACCAATATCTTTATATAGGTGTGAATGCCATAATATACATTCAATAACAAACCTAAGTTAGTAATGAAAGCAGTAATAATTAGTGCTGCAAAATATATTTTACAACTCATACCTGTAGAATAATGGCATATCAATATCGCACACACCAATTATTGGTTGCCAAATTAAAATACGAGTAGTACCTAAAGAAAATAAAAACAAAAGTGCGCTACCATGTTTTTGTCGATGTTAGAGTAAACAAAACAAAATAAATGGTCTTTAAAGTTACATAATTGTACAAAAATTAGCGATAATATCCATGTTACAAATACATTAGTAGAAATTTTCCTTTGAAAAAATGTTTGCTTTTGCATATAGCCCATGCCGAATTAACGCGACGTGGCTCCTGTAGTGGAGGTGATATACAGTATGTCCACGGAAAAGGTGTTGGAATAGGAAAAAATTCTTTATTTTTAATTTTATCGTAAAAAGTTACTCTTGATAAAAAATTTTGCCAGTTCTTAGAGTAAGTTTGGGATAGAAACATTTAACAGATTTTATACGCGGTGTTCAGAAAATTGAAAAACTTTAAATGGCACAAAAGTAAAGTGCATTTAATTTGAGAAGATATGGAAGTAAGTTACTCTAAGACCAATTTTCGAAAACATCTGCCTACTTTTATGTATTTGTAATATTATTTTATTATATTTTAAATTTATTTTATTTTTTTCCAATTAAAAGGTTTTCCGTGGACATACTGTATATTAGTATTCAAAATCTAATGAAAAGAGTTAAATATCTACAGATTAGCGTTTTCTTTATTTGATTTTTAAAACGTTTAACTAACTTACATATCACTTTGACAACTTTCAAGAATTATGTTATACTCGACATTCATTTTGACAGAAATTCACAGTTTGATTTCCGTCCTACGTTGATTTAGAATACCCAAATACGATTTTTCCTCTACTAGATTTACTTCGCTACTAAACTATTCGGAGATCTAATAGGTCCTTTATAATACCCGACCAAATAGCTTAATTCTCTTATAGTACCATAATATTGCTCTATATACAAAACTTTGAAGTAAAACATTTAGAGGGTCATAGAAGATTTAGGCAATTTACAACCTATTTAACTTTCGCTCTAGGTAGCCTAAAAGTAAAGGGTTTAGGATTTGTTTTAGTAACAATTTAAAGTTCTTAGGTCCCG
Source organism: Aphodius sticticus (assembly GCA_963966075.1). Classification (NCBI taxonomy): domain Eukaryota; kingdom Metazoa; phylum Arthropoda; class Insecta; order Coleoptera; family Scarabaeidae; genus Aphodius; species Aphodius sticticus. Next base: position 1,888,182 of record OZ014512.1, on the reverse strand, counting down.
CGCTCGTTTAACATGAGATTTCAAAAATGGCAAAATATACTTAAAGAATTTCATATAAAATTGATAATATCTTGATAATGGCAATCTTTGATTAAGGATAGATCTGGTTATTATAATTGCAAATTCTACAAAAACATAGTACATTTGATGGATAACATACTATAAAAAATGTATATAAATTGAAGAAAAGTTAAGGTTATTACAGCCAACTTCCTTAGTATACATAATATGCTATGATATAAAGGGTATTCAATTTAAAAAACTGGATAGTTTTTCTGCTACGCCTACCTGCAACATCAAGTAAAAATAATGTTGTGTTGTAGGAAATGATGGACCAAACAACTTTTGTATAATATATTTTTTTCTATTTCTTAATATAAATGCAGTATCGACCACTGCGACTGTAGTGACTCACCCTGTATACGTCACTTTATGCTTCAGCTACACCCGGCAGTAGTAGTTGTCCTGATGCTCGACATCAACTTCCAAAATCTAATAGTATAGTTTTTAATTAATAATTATTGTGCCAATAAATAGCAATAAGGTTAAATAATGGATTATAAAACTTATTACCAAAGGTGGACAAAGTTAATCAGAAACTTAACTTCGTTAATTGTTAGTCCGTTAACGAAAAAGTTAACTTCGTTAACAGATAGTCCGATAATTTGTTACAAATGTAACGGAAGTTAAAGTTAACAGTTAATCGTTAACTTTTTACACAAAAAAATACATTTATTATAGGTTTTATTGAGTGCCGATCTGCCGGTGAGTATGCAATCCAAATAACTGCGCCACTGCGGACCTTTCGGTTGCATAAGTTAAAATTACCTTTGGAATTATTCACACTAGGTATAGTGGTAGTGATACCGGTAAAGTTGGGTAGCGTTTGCCATGGGTATAACACAATAATAACAACCAAAATACACTCAATGTTTGAAAGATCAACAAAATCTGAACAATACAAACAAATGAAAATGTTTAACTACATAATTTGTCAAATTAATATTTATAGGTTAATAATATGGTGACATACAGGCGGGAAGTAAATTTTAAATAAATCAAAAATTACAATCACAACCTGGAACTTGTTTGGAAATTTCCATGGCCACATCAACCCAAGGTAACTAAAATACCTACATTGCGAAACGCAAGATTTACAAAAGATATTGAAAAGATAAACTAAGGTGGTTGGAGTTCGAAGTTAGCTTTTTTAGAAGGTTGCCCTTTTTAGTTTAGGTTTAAATACAGAAAAATATATTATTTGTTAAAAAGTAACAATATTAAAAAAAGCAAAATAATTATATAAATTATTACATAATAAATGGGTTCTTTATCTGCACTAGGCGAAGCCTTCTTTGTTCTGTTTTCGTGCGACCGGGAACCACTGGGAAGCGTACTGGGAACTGGGAAGTATTTAAAGATATCCTAAAAACAACAAAATTCGCGCGCATGCTTACATAGACGCCGCGTCGCCGATAGTCACACACATGTAAACAAAACCAAGTCCGAATTTGCACAGAACACCTATAGCAATTTGAAATATTTATTTTATGATATTTTCGATTTAACGGACTTGAATTAACGGATGGTGAATGTAGCGGAAGTTAATGTGTCCATTAATGGTTTTGAAAGTTAACTTGAAAGTTAATGCGTTAAGGAAAAATTTAACTTCGTTAATTAGCGATTAACGGATTAACGGTTTTGTGCCCAGCTTTGCTTATTACAATGATAAAAGCAGACAGAAGGTCAACTGACAAAGTGCAGAGACAGCCCCTCTGTGAACCTGTCAACTCGATAATCTTTGGTTTTCAGCCTAATTTAACATCAGCAAAGAAATAACATTGTAGTAAAATAGTAACGTTGTGCACGAATTGCAAAATTAGGTAACAAACACTGCAGTCAAAATGGCTTACATTGTCATATTCCGGGTGGTCGTTTTAACTTGAGACTCCTAAATATCTCAAGAAATATGCATGGTACGACAAAAGTGTCTTAAATAAACTTGTAAGACGCAAAGGGGGAAATGAGATGGCGTTATCAGTTTCATTGCAGATGGCGCTGCAATCGGTGAAGATGAGGTTAACTTTTTTGAATGGGAATACCCAACTTTTTTTATCAAATTCTGATTTTACGCTAAATAAGAAAAATCTTTTGCCTGAATTCTTTTGTACGTAGAATTTTTTTTCGTGCGTAAAAATACTCTATGCGCATGACGGATCAACGCTGGAGATACCAAAACGTGTCCCCGTTATGCACATACTTTCCTACGTTGTACCATGAGTAGACATGACAGTCGTCGCTTTGACTGCCACACGGCGAGCGCATCCCATGCAGTGGCAGCGGTTTTAACTACCGCAGACGCCACAAACTTCCATCGTCAATAACTTTTGATAGATGCATCGTACGAAAAAAATTTCAGACAAAAGATTCTTCTTATTTAGCGTAAAATCATAATTTGATAAAAAAAAGTTGGGTATTCCCATTTAAAAAAGTGAAGTTAACCTCATTTTCACTGATTGCAGCGTCATCTGCAATGAAACTGATAGCGCCATCTCATTTCCCCCTTTGCGTCCAACAAGTTTATTTAAGACACTTTTGTCGTACCATGCATATTTCTCGAGATATTTAGGAGTCTCAAGTTAAAACGACACCCGGTATAGCTGACTGAAAATTGAGATTTTTATTTTGGTTTAGTGCTACCACCAGCACTCCGATCAAAATCCTCTATAGTCTATCGGATTTAAACAGATTTAATGCTCCGATTACTTTAATGCTTATTTAACAATATCCATGGCCCCATAAATAAATTAGGGTGTGCACATAAAATATTCACTAATTCCTAGTGTATTTTGCAGTTTTAAACCGCTTTTCCGGTAGTGCGGCATTGGTGAGGTGGCGAGATTGCGAGCAGTTGATAGCACTCAGTAATTTCATTATTTATGAGCTGTCAATAGGTTTATTCGGCATGCATGAGGTAGGCCATGCGAGCCTTTGCACCTGGCGCCATTCCACCCCAAACCAAGCTCATTTTTTTAAAGCAAATCGAGATCTTTTTCGTTCTCTTTTGCTAGTAAATGGCACACAATGGACTCAAGAATCTGGTATTGTAATTTAAATATGTAGTCGTTGAATTATCCCTTTAGATCATATTTAAAAAGATGTGCCAATTTAGTAACGCCAGATGGCTCACGGTTGTCTTTGTTTTATACTTTACAGGTTTTGAGAGAACATAAATGGTTATAGGTTAATAATATGGTGACATACAGGCGGGATGAAAATTTTAAAGAAATTAAAAATTACAGCCACAACTTGGATTTGAACCAGGGTCTTTTGTGTCGGTAGCACAATGCTCTCTGATCTGAGCTATTGAGGCACATGACATTTGTTAGACATAATTGACATAAATCAATAAAATTAAAGGAAGTAGTGGTTACTCAAGGATATTAGAATCTTACAAGGATTGCTCAATCCCTATATTCCAATGTTACCAGCGGTATGACGTCACGCGCGTTCATTGTCAAATTTTTGGGACACACGAAACAATGATCAGACGATTACGCCGAGTTGGCGTACCGGGTTGCCTAACCAGGTTTGTTTAAACTGTCACACTTGGCACGTAAGATCGCTGGGATTTCAAACAGACCAACAGTAGGGGATCGTTCAGGAACACAGAGTGTATTGGAGCGTTTAGTCCGGAGCGTTTGTCCAATTTTTGCTGTCAGAGCGCGCTCTGACATTTCTGTTTCTTGAACGCTTTGGGAGCGTAAAAATCCTGACAATCCTGACTTAGCTGTCATCTTCAAAACATTAATCAGTCATCTATCCGTCAAGAAGTAAAAATATGAATAAAGAACGTACGGCTGGGGCCTTATTAACATTAAATTACGTGAATACTTGATTGGCAAATATTGAAAATTCTAGTTCCGAAAGTGAAAAAATTTCCAAAAGAAAAAGGTCACAAGTTTACTTACATTAGTTTTATATGTGGAAACCACTGTGCGAAATTATACAGATACGCAGTTTCAGCAGCATTTCAGATTAACAAGGGAATCGTATAATGCATTGCTGAGAGCAGTTGGACCAGCAATTCGAAGAAAGTGTGCAACAGGCAGAAATACTATAGATGTTGACAAACAAATTCTTGCTACTCTTTGGCTTCTTGCTACGCCTCTCATATAGGCAAAGTCTTTTTATTTCTACTATTTGTAGTCTATACTGGGCATTTGTGAAGGCAATTTCTATATTTCAGGGAGAAGTTGTTGAATATAAAATGTGCCTACATTTTTACTTACGATATAATGTACGCAAATGAATAGTAAAATATTTTCGTAATTTTAGAAGAATAGGCGACCTACACAACATAATTTTAATGATATGATTTATCATTTAATCAGTTTCCTTAAACCTGAAATGTTTCTGATATTATGTTTATAGCTGCATCTCAAAAAATTGTTTTTTTTTATATTTATTTTTGGTAGGTTCCAATTACTGAATTTGTCAAAAATAAAAAATTGTAGGTATCTAAATGACTACTCCATCCAACAACAAATGTTACAATGCGATAAGCAAAAAACTGCTATCGGTAAACGGACAGTTCTGTGAGATCGAAACTTGATTCGAAACTATCTTACATCTTCCACATTCGCTAACAATAGGGTTATATACTTAGGGAGAAAATCAAAGGTTCTTCACTGTTCAAGTAGTATGTTGGGCAATTAGTTAACAACCGTTATTTTAATAGGGTTATAGTCAGGCTTATTTGCTACTATATAAAGGTGACTAAACCCACCATTTTGGTCGATCGCGAGCGACCAAAATTTACTTCGCGATCGACCGGTTGATCGCGATCGACTTGTTGGCCACCCTTGACCTAGATGACACCTGCCCTAAATGCTGTCTAACGCCATAAATCATAACCTATAAATCACTTTTCGTCCATTTGTACCAAGTCCGAACATGGTATAATCGAGCGCGCTCCGAGCGTTTACTTCTGTCGTTTCTGAACGACAGGGAGTAACTGCCCTGTTTGAAGTTTTGGCGTATTTGAACGGAAGTGGAGCAACTAGAGCGCGCTCCATCTACTCCGGGTGTTGTTCCTGAACGCAGTCCAGCGCAATAATCAAGGTTGTGGTTATGTTTCTTTGAAACGTCAAAAGCAGACACACTTGACAAGTAAAAATGCGGGAATGTCAAACAGACTAATCATAGCCAATCATAGCGCAGTAATACACGTAATTGTGATTATGTGAAATGTCAAAAGCAGACCTTGAAAAAACACATTCAACATTTAAAGCTTGAATGCGCATTTGAAGTAATGCGTTTATTGTCAAAAACCTAAAAACGGCCATTGAGCAATCCTTGTATTCTTGGGGTTAAGTACTACCAAACACTAACCTATCTTGACGTACACCTACCAGATGTCATCTACTTGGAAGTAGGGTTCACACCAATAACGGATTGTCGTATCCAGACTGAAATATAACTGAATATGTTTAAGGACATACTTTGTCAAAGTAATTATATTCCCGCCTCTATGTCACCATATTATTAACCTATAATATTACTTTGACAAAGTATATCGTTAAACATTTTCAATTATAATTCAGTATGGATATGACAATCCGTTGTTGGTGTGAACTTTACTTCCAAGTTAATGAGATTTGATATGTGTACGTCAAGATAGGTTAGTGTTTGGTAGCAACCAGTATTTCCTTTCCTTGGTTTATGACAATTATCTAACAAATATCATAATGTATCATCGGCCTCAATAGCTCAGATGGAAGAGCTGGGGAGAGCATTGTGCTAGCGACACAACGGTCCCTGGTTCATACCCAGGTTGTGGCTGTAATTTTTAATTTATTTAAAATTTACATCCCGCCTGTATGTCACCCATGTCACCATATTATTAACCTATAATATAACTTTGACAAAGTATGTCGTTAAACATTTTCAGTTGTAATGGTTATGGTATTGAAGAAATATATTTTATATCCTATATTTTGTCTATTATCTCTTTTAATAAAACCACAGCGAGGGTGCATAGTAATGATAACTACAAAACAAAACACGCACACATAATGAGCTTAACTTTGTGTCAGTTCTCTCATGTTATACATCAAATTATAGATAAAGGTGTGTTACTTGTTGTGGTTGAATTTATGTATTATTTGTTGTTGTTGTATCCCCGCTACGTGATGTCTGTTTCATGTACTAAACAAGTTTTAAAGAGAAAAAAGCATGGAAGATATTGATTTTCTTACTTGAACTTTTCTACACTTATAGAGGATGGTGTAACTTAGATCTATTATGTGGTAAATTTTTCAATTTTAATCTGTGTTCTCAGTAAAAACAAAAACGCAAAGCCCGTTAATTTTATGTCAGATTCAGTAAGGAATTTGTGAAAAACGATCAAAAATATCAAAAATCTCCAACTAGCCGAAAAATTATATACCTTTTATCTTTAACTTGGTGTCTAGCTTTCACGAACTAACAGCTGAGAAAATCCCTCAGATATTTTACGTGTTTTGCGTGAAGAACGTAACGGGATTCCTCTTAAAACTCTCGCTGAAACATTTTGGAACCAATTGAACATAAAAGATGCTGTGGACAACATTATTGACAGGAAAATGCATATGCAATTAAATATAATTTATTATAAGGCTGATTCTCAAAAATTTGGCAATTATGATTTATATTTGAAGTAAAATGGAGGTACTCATCCTCCTTTTTTTTTGTGGCGATATAACCCAAAAACTATCCCACTAGCTTCCACACATACATACTTTGTATTCCAGGAAATATTCATGAGCAAAAGAGATAAAAAAATGTTGGATAACATGTGAGATATTAATACCACAGCAGAAGGCATAAACATCCCGAAAGTAATAACTTTTCTTTGAAATTAATGTTGATCATATTTTTGACGCAATTGTAGAAACAATTATAATATCAACTTGTATGAAGATGTTGATGCCTTATTAGACTGCAACGACAACAGTACAGATAATGATAAAGAAGTTTCCGCAATATTGTTCCAATGTTGGTGGAACTGAAACTGCACAATTCGGTCAAAGTTTAGGACAAATACTTGTCGCAATTGAAACATCAACTGATTTTTGGCAGTTAATATTGTTGTGAAATAATAATAAATCACAAAACAGAATATGTATACAATTCCAGAAATACAAAAAAATCGCTTATGCTATTTTAAAAAATAAAACCGAACCAGAAAATGACAAAAATATTGAATACGGTCCTGAGAGTTGATCGTCGCGCGAAGCCTCGCATCGTTTCGCGCGCTTTATCCCCTTTCCCTGAGGGGAACCATCCTGCGCACCGAATCGATCACATTATTTTCCCTATTTAAAATTCCCAAATAACTTTAGGTTATTATACATCAAAGGATGAGTATCACAATAAATAAGGATTGTTTACGTGCTAACTGCGTTGTCATGCTATCGTTCGCGTCTGAGATATCGGCGTCCATAAAAAGCCTTTATTAGCCTTTATTAAGACTTTATTACATAAGAAATCAAGCAAAAAAAACACCAATCTATAGAAGAGATTCTAACTGTAACATCAACAAAATTTAAATTTTTTGGTAACTGGTTTAGGAGGAAAAATCGGAAAGTCGAGAATTATTTTAAAACCGCAAAAATAGGGTACTTCTTTTTACTTCTCTCGCGCTCATGCCGACACCGATAGGCAGAACATTTTGATAGTCACTCCTGTTATGTAGAAATGATTCAGGAGTATAACACACTTTATTTCAATTTTTTTTTGTTCAGTCGTTGCAGATTTACGAACCTCCAAACACAGGGGTCAATACTTCTGCAACCGATAGTAGTCCGTATAGCGAGGTATCAGTGTATCACATACTCACCACAGGAATAATTCAGACAGATAGAGAGCGATATCCCGGCTTACGCGATTGTCTGATAATTTACCTAGAAAATGAATCTGCGTCGGCGACGGCGCGACGTCGAATCAGGCGGACGCGTTGCGGCGTCGGCGTCGTCTAGCGGAGATAAAAAGAAGGCAATCACGCGGTGTCTTCAAACTAACTCGGTTTTAATTTAACTGCAGCGCAACCCTCGGCCGGGACTGGAGGTAATTTAGCCGGGACCCATAGACCATTTATCTATCTATCGGGGCCCGTCGCTGCAGTCTTTTATAATCGGCTTCCGGTGAGCCCGGCCAACCGAACCCCCTACCCACTCGCCCCACTCCATTTGTTAGAAGCCCCCCTCGGGGGACTCGTGGCCCACCAGGTACACGGCAATGGGGCGAAGCACGTCCCACATTCTCCCTTTTAATTATTTATTACGAATACCCGATCGCATAGGTCGGAAACCGTTATTGGATTTTCCCGTAGACAGCGCCAAGGAGGGGGCCCAGGGTGGGAGGGCGGTAGGGGGAAAACCCGACGACAAAACAGGATGTACACAGCGCCAAGTAACGGAAGTGTGGCACTCGCAACAGCGCGGCTCTAATCTAAGTTCTGAGAAATAGAGATTGAGGTTGTTACACGTTGGAAATTGACGGTAACTTTGATCAGAAGAGCTTCTGGAGTGTATAGTACAGTCACGGTTTATAGTTGTTACGAAAATATTAAACTGAATTGATAGACTTTGTGATTGAAACTTACATTGTAAAAGTTACCGTTAATACCCTGCATACAGGGCCAAGAGTTTGAATATAATAGCCCAGTCAAATTAAGATTTCACTTCGGAAAATTAGCAACCCAGCTGGATTGTTGTATACGCCTATGATTTGGTACTACAACTAATGTGAAAAAAGTTCCCATCGATATTGTGTCAAAGATGGCCGAATTGAGTTTAGAAAATATTACTAAAATATTACGAATTGAGTTTTTTACCAATAACTAGCTTTCTATTGATCAGACGACAATGCGTAAGAGCAAATAATAAACTGGGGCCACTGTGAACGACATTAGAATTTTCCCATCTTCAGGAACTCACTATAATATACCGGGTGACCCACGGCATAGGTACTCTCGTTTATTTTGTTTGTTTATAAAGCTGGAAGAATGAAATTTGGGAAAATGTTAATAGACAAAAAATGCAATTCTTTAGGATACTCTTGAGGCTAATATGACTTCCGGTTTTCCGGAAATGACTTCAGCATTGAAATCTTAAATGGCACCCTATATTCTTTGTGTGATATTTTCAATCAGGCTGACATTCTAAACACAAAAACATATCGATCGTCAATTTTTATCACCAAGGCAACGCAAAAATAACTTTTTTGTGTATTAATCTAGGTGGCTAGGAATTGATGAAAATAGTCGAAACTTGTCAAATAAACACTAACTAAATCGATTTTGCCCGACATTGCATTACTGGCACCCTCTAGCGTGTTTTAGTTGGTTTTTGGCCAGTGAGTCATTTTTTTAGGGGTACCCCATCGCCACATCCTGATTATTCGGTAGAAAACATCTTTCCGATTACAATGATACCAAATACTTGACATTTTGTTGAAATTCGTAGCGTGCAAATGTTGTTAGAAGCAAGGAAATCGAAACAAATATTAACCTAATGATCAAAGTCAGCGTACAAGTCAAAGTCACTGAATGGCCTACTCGAAGGAAGTACCGTTAAACGTCAGTCATGCCAGGGCAAATATCACACAAAGAATATAGGGTGCCATTTAAAATTTCAATGATGACGTCATTTCCGGGAAAGCCGGAAGTCATATTAACCTCAAGAGTATCCCAAATAATGGCATTTTTTGTCTATTAACACTTTCCCAAATTTCATTCGTCCAGCTTTATAAACAAAAAAAAATAAACGGAAGTACCTATTGCGTGGGTCACCCGGTATGCAACAAATTACTGTTTTGATCAGTTCGTAGATAATATTGTAACCAATACACAATAGTATATTATTTATGAGCAAGTAATGTAAGCAATTACTCACGAGAACGAAGTTTGCAGCACGAGCCGTAGGCGAGTGCTGCAAAACGTTCGAGTGAGTAATTGCCATTACTTGCGAATGGAATACTATACTTTTTCTACGACTATACAATATTTTTTTAAAATTAATTTGGTCCGTATTGGGACGGCGCGGCGGTACGTATAGGTATTCTGATGTATGACATTATGTCGGTATTACAGATTTTTTTCTAAAAGTGTCAAATATTGACAGCGAAGAAAAGATAACAAGGTGTCTAACCTACAAAATGACAATTATTATCCCTTGTTGGTGCGTATTGATGTATTAAATAAGTCACATTATTACACTTTTTGGGCGACTTAAATTTGTCGGCAAGCTCACCAAAATAGGCTATCAAAACATTTTCGGAAAATGAGCTTACATTTTTTTCTGATTCGCCAATCCATAAACGCTTTGTAGGTTTTTTCGTTGTTTGTCCTCGATTTTTCGTGCAATAAATTTAATGAGCGGATTTGCGCGGCTTGTATTACATCAGGTGGAGTACACATTCAGAATGCATTTTTTTGATAATTATGATTAACGAATTACAGTAATTACTGTACACTGTACGTATGTGGCGGTATGTGGTAGTGTATTTCGTTAAAATATCTGACAGATTAAAATTGTTTGTAGCGCTCGTCGTTTAGCGACGTTGTCAACGTCGCTAAGCAGTCTCTCTAAACACGATGGAAATAAAAATACGCGCTATGATTGGTTCTACAGCCGTGAGGAATGAAATATTGCCGTGAGAAATGAAACATTTCTCACGGCTCGCGGGGTATGAGTAACCAGGAATGAAATATTTGTCATGTGTGTGGGGAATAGTTAGTATTACTTATCACAAATTGCCATGATAATGAATGCATTCATCAATAGGAGTAGAAAAAATAAATTGTATAATAGGGTGGATCTAAATTTTCTAAAATGCCTCTTGCTACCCTAGATTAGATTTGATCTAGTCCGACAAAACAAAGCCCGGCAAAATGAAAACTTGATTGGATAACGGAAAAGGTGGTTCCACAAACGACATGACGTTTAAAACTGCCATTTCTCGACCCGGGCCCTTGTTTGGGAACTATTAGTCTAAGCAGTGGTTATTTCGATAAAGGATGATTCAAGCTACAACGGAACGGCGACGACACGGGCGGGTGCGGGTAACGGCAAAAGATCCTCATATGCATTTTATATGTAACCATTCATGCTACGCCGTCACGGCTGCGACACGGGACGTGCCTGTCACGGGCCCTGTCGACGGAATGTCGGTGAACATTGTTTTGCCGGAACCGCGCCGTGTCGTCGCCGCCCGTTCCGTGGTAGTATGAATTGTGTAGCAACACAGGTACGAGCTGAGTCGGCAGAGACTACATGATAACTAGGAGTACTGTACGAATCACAACAAGGAAAAGTAGACATGGATGAACAACTTATTGAAATCGTAAGGAAATGTCGAATTGAACATCAAAATAAAATGCCCTCTTATAAAAACAAAATATTAGATAAAAAACTGTCCTGAACACCATACCAAAATGTTTACTGAATGTTTGATGACATTATTTTGAAATTAATTTAGAACTATAAGCGATTAGTCCACTTATGTTTACATCAATACCTCCGAAAGTATTTTTAGCAAGTATTAAGCTGATGCCAACATAGGTGGGCAACATTTCATAACAAATAGGCAAGATATAAAAAAAAATGTAAAGTAACATTTATTTTATTTCCAATTGGCTATTACAATACACGTTCAGTTGGCAACGCAAAACAATTTTTAAAGATTTCCTGCTTGCTCATTTTGTGTTGTAGCGTTTTGAGTACCTAGGTATTGGAACGAATTTTTAAAGAATTTGATCCGGTGGACCAAGTTGGATCAAAAATCCGTTCATTTGTTTCCGTATTGTAGTTTTGTTCGCGTAGAAAATTATGCAGTATACATGTCTTGGTGCCTTTGTCCAGGCACCAAAGGCCCTACTGAGGCCTAGGTGCAATGTGTCATACTCTGCCTCCTTCTCCCTACATACATACCACACATATGCAGAATACAAGTAGTTGGAATAAAGTAGTCAACATTTTTTGGTGCCATTTTAATGTTTCTACAAAAAGTAGATTTGCTACCACACAAGCAAGTAATCGTCAAGTATGAGCAGGAGGCTTGGCGAGGTCGGTACAGGGCCGTGACGTTGACATCAAACGCCCGTTCTAGCATGAATTGGAACGACGCACAGCACGGCGCGGCGGGGCCCGTCCCGCACCCGCCCCGTGTCGTCGCCGTTCCGTTGTAGCTTGAATCATCCAGCATCAACATTCGTACTAAATAGCATAACACGAGCTACAATATGCATACGTTGATTTTACACTGATTTATACATAACATATATAACTTAGATATCAATCCTTTAATTTGTTCAGGATTGTAACATCTCTTACTCAATAGATACATACCGGGTGACCCACGCCATAGGTACACCCGTTTATTTTGTTTGTTTATAAAGCTGGACGAATGAAATTTGGGAAAGTGCTAATAGACAAAAAGTGCTATTATTTGGGATACTCTTGAGGTTAATATGACTTCCGGCTTTTCCGGAAACGTCATCATTGAACTTTTAAATGGCACCCTATATTCTTTGTGTGATATTTTCAATCAGGATGACATTCTGAACATAAAAAACATATAGATCGTCAATTTTTATCACCAAGGCAACGCAAAAATTTGTGTATTAATCTAGGTGGCTATAAATTGGTGCAAGACAGCTGTGACGGAATTTTTAAGACTTTATAACCACCTGCCAACATAGTACAAGACACTTCCGTTGAAACCATTTAAAATCAGACTAAAAAACACAATATTAAGAACGCAAGAACGCCTTCTATACAGCGCTCTCATTTGAAACAACCGATTTTTGTGATTGATTTTTTTTCACTTTATGGTCTTATGTTATTTTTTTTTGTGACATACTATTTGGCGTATTCTACACATTATCATATCTAATGAATAAACAGTTTATTTATTTATTTATTATTTTTAACATCCTTCCGTCAACAGAACTTCACACACCCCTTTCGTACATCGTTCCAATTCGAAGATTATACGTTATTTGCACATCAATCCGCGAATCATTCCGATTATACAGCTTCCCGGCGACTTTTGCCGTTAATTTCAAACGTCTCACTCAGTAACGCGGAAGCAAGCGCAAACGCGTTCGGATTCTAATAGTAGGGACGTGTCTGGGAAGACACACAACTCCAGGAGCGGCAGTCGGCGAGATCTTGAGCCGTCCGACATAGAAACAAAACGGCCACAAGACAGACGCGCAGACTAATGAGGATGATTAGTTCGTTTGCCGGCAAACCGTGAAGTTAGGCAGTAATCAGTCTGTCTTGGGCGGTATCTATCAGTACCGCTGGGCGGCCCTACGGAGCTACAGTCGAGTTTTAATCCACCATTCATATGCAAATCGGTTTTATTACTAGTTGCGAGTTTATTGCGAGCCCTCCGGACACCACGGCGGTCTATGCTAATCCACGTCGACCCCATTCTCCATCACAATTGTTCATGTTCAAGGCAACACACTATACTCGCACGCACGTTAAATTTACGTTCGCCTGTATCTGTATACATAGATACTTCATGTGAAATTCTTTGTAGCGCGAACGCTGTATGTTGTGTTATTTTTTGCTTAGTTTACTATAAATTAAAGTGTCCGTACTTGTTATAACACATACAGTGTGGAAATTACCTAGCGGATAAAACCGCGTAAATGTTCGTAAATGTTTGTAAATATTTGCGATAGAGCAAAACTCTTTATGGGTATAGCGATTTAAATTACAGCGCATATGAAGAAGCTTTTTCCATTAAGTCTTTTTCAATAGCAACCTATATTTATTTTTTCAATTTTGTTAGAATTTTTTAATCTGTAAAGATAAAGATAATAAAGATAATATATTTAGCACCCTGTACAGAGCAAAGTTAAAATTAAGTATAATTCACATTGATATAGTATTTAGCTCATTTCTTCTGACGTTGTTGATGAATTCTTCAGTTCCGTATGGGGGCAAACAAATAAGGTGCTTCTTCAGTGCTTTCCGGAAACCTCTGAGCGTTTGGGACTTCCAGTGGTCCGGGAGGCCGTTGTAGATTTTCACGGGGTTGGTGTAATGGGCAGTTGTGGTCAAGCGGGAAAAGTCCGGCCGCAAGTCGTCTTTACCTCTTGTTGCGTGGTTGTGGTGGTCAGTTGGTTTTGGAATTTGCCTCTTGTTTTTGTGCACAGTGCAGAGACTCCTGAGGATGTAGACAGTGTAAACAGTGAGCACCCCGTGCTTCCGGAATAGCGGTCTTGCGTGACTTCTAGGGTGCTCAGCTGTCAAGCATCTTATTGTTCGCTTTTGTAGAGTCAGGATGGATGCAGTATGTGTGCTGTGCCACCAGGTTTCAACACCGTATGTCATTCGAGAGTGGAATAATGACATATATGCCACTCTTGCAGCTTGATATCCCGCGGTTGACTCCATTCTCCTGATGGCATAGGTGACTCGACTGAGGGTTCTTCCCAGCTGATCAATTTGGTCCTTCCAGTTAAGGCGGGGATCTATGCGTAATCCTAGGAATTGCACAGACTCCCCCAGACTCTCCCACCTATCCATCTGGAAAGTCACACATTTAGTTTTGGCCTCATTTAAAAGTAGCGTATTCTCTGCAAACCATTGCTTTGCTTGTCTCATGTGGGATTCAGCATCATTCTGAAGGTCCTTGTTTGTTTCAGCTGTGGTGATGAGGGTGGTGTCATCGGCGTAGATGATTGTTTTTGCATCGAGCCTGCTTGGAAGGTCATTCATGTAGATTATGAAGAGGACGCCGCCTAGTAGACTTCCCTGAGGAACACCAATTGTCGATTCCTGGAGCTCGCTGGTTTCGTTATTACATCTCACTTGGTATGTATTCAAAACTATAAATGATGCATACATACACACATACTGCAAATAAATGAAGTATATACAGGGTGAGTTATTAGTATCCCAGCGGTCGATAGTTAATAAATCGTTTGAGAAAGAAAAAAATATTTTATACAAAAGTTGTTTGACCCCCCATTTTCTATAACGTAAAATTATTTTCATATATACACGGTGTTGCATTTAGGTGTGACGGAAAGTATGTATATTTTTTTTTAAATGGAACGTCCTATATATTTTATTATTTTATAAACACTATTAAATTTGTTTATCCAACCGCGTATATTGCTAAGTCACAGCGTTAATAGTTCCAGATATTCAACTGTTTTTCCAAAATATGCCCGCTGCAGGATCTTTTTAAAAACTATGTAAACCGACATTTTTGCCGATTATGCCGTTAAACTATGTGAGACATTAGTCAAAGCCAGTAGGTAGATGATAGTATCTAAAGATATGAGATACACTATACAGGATGATGTTGAACTTAGTAAATTTTGATGTTTTCCAAATGGCTTTGGTAGTGTGATGTAAAGTCTTCAAGTGGTGATAGAAGAGATAATTTAGAAACGATTTAACCAGCTTCATACTACAAAGTATTACCGTTTTCAACATATTAATAATTTTATATGAAATTCAGTAAGTATATTTTGCCGTCTAGCGTAAGGCAACCGACACGCGATTTAAAAATTTCTAATTACTGCTAAAGTATCCCCTAAACCCTGTACTTTTAGGTTATGTATCGTGAAAACTTGTTGGCTTCTGAGTGTTGAAAATCAGATTTTCTTTGATGTGATTTATGTGCTCACACTCAAAAACCAAATATGCAACAAAAACAAACTGATAGGCATCTTCAGATTCAGATTTTCATTCATAGCAAAAAATCTATTAAAAGTACTTACAAATAACCCACTTTCCATTCACATTATCATTATTACTCATACTATCATTCATATTATCCCAAGTTTGAACTTTCTCTCCAGAAAAATAACCTATTTTAAACCAATTAACAATAGTAAGTAGATATTGTTGGTTGTTTTTTGTACTGAATACAAATTCGTTCTCAAACGTAGCTCATCAAGACACGTTTTAGCGTTTCTGTTTGTTTTTGTGTTTGAGCGCACATGCTATTACAATGAAACGTCTCCGCACAAT
The DNA here is from genome assembly GCA_963966075.1 of Aphodius sticticus. Lineage (NCBI taxonomy): Eukaryota > Metazoa > Arthropoda > Insecta > Coleoptera > Scarabaeidae > Aphodius > Aphodius sticticus. The sequence goes on along the minus strand of OZ014512.1, from coordinate 1,872,133 downwards.
TTTCACAAAGGTGAACAATTTTTCACGATAGTCCCCCTAAAACTTCACTGTCTTTGGTTAAGTTCGGAGCCCAACTGAAGATACTAGGTCTTCAGGTTCGCTCGCTGTACGTTTGTAAAAATTGCAAAACATACTTATAAAATTGGGTAATACCTTGATAACCGTAATACTTTTTCTATGAATAAAACTAGTTAAATAGGTTCTAAATGGCTTCTTCTATAACGGTTTAAATATTTTACTTCATGCTACCCAGCACACTGTCAATATTACTGACTTTCAGTCACGCCTAAATGCAACACCCTATGTAAATGAAAATAATTTTACTTTTTTTATAGAAACTAATCAGTCAAACATTTTTTTCTTTCTCAAACGATTTGATGACTATGGACCGCCGGGATACTAATAACTATCTATATACAGGGTTTTTCACAACGAGCTGCCATTAGAAGGGGATTGCCATTTTCAGTATTTTATCACTTCTGGTTTCCCCCGGAACCTAACATGTGACATTTTTCAATATTTAAATTTTCTTTCAATAAAGGATGACTCCTGCAAGTTTACTTTCAGTTATTTATAAATTACCCGCTGTGACCGTTGAAAGAAATATTGTATAGCAAAATCGTTGTGACGGTAACAGGTTATCGACACACCGGTAGAGTTCATCGAAAAGTTATACAAGGTGTAAATTATAAGATCAAAGTTAAACTCGAGAAAAGTTCAAAAGTCGCTTTTTAAGTGGTAACACATGAATGCATTTTGAAATTTTATGGACAATTTTAGATCGATATTTAAAGAGAAAAAGGAAATCGAAAACATTGCGATTGCCTAAATTTATTCAACATTAGGGTTTTAAAGATTGAAAAAGCTGAAGGTTTTTAAGTCATTATGATTTGCCATACATACCCATACATACATACATACATACCATACATACATGCCATACATACCCACCGCGTTCCTCCGACTTTACGCCACTGGATTTTTACATTTGCGGATCTATTAAAGACAAAACGTATGATGACCTAGTAACTAATAAGCAGCACATGCAATAGTTCGAGCTGCGTTCAATGAGTTATGTGCTAGCTCTATAAGGAAAGCCGCACCAACAATATGTCACAAGGAATCGCAACATGTTTAGGAGAAAACGGCAGTATTTTTGAACATTTACTAAAATAGAAATAGTTTTTGAAATTTACTTAATCGATGCTATTTCTAATTTGGTCTGTTTCATTGTTGCTACTCTTCTAAATTTTATAACGACTAATTTCATCATAATAACTAAACACTTTAATAATGACTCAAAAACCTTGTTCCATGATTTTTTGTTTATTTCTAGTTGTTCAGTTAGAGTAGTTAGACCAACGCAATCTAGATTTGGATATGTTTTCAATTTGTATCGCGATGCTTAAAAATCGAATTTAAGTAGGTAAAAATGCACTTTAGGTATAGGGCATTACACACACAGTTGATCATAAATATTCTATGAAATTCCAAAATGCATTCATATGATAGGGTTGCTATTTGAAAAAATCGACTTTTAGTATTTTTCTCGAGTTCAACTTTGATCTTCTAATAATCTAATATATACAGGGTCTCCCACGACGAGCTGCCATTAGAAGTGTATGGAGAACCAAATGAAATGAGAGATTAAAAATATGTGGACTTATATTGTTGGACACAATATACGATCGTCTCTACTAAAATATTTTCGGTTGCTTCCTGTTACACCGGAAATGATGTCAACTTCTATATTTCAAATGAAACACCCTGTATTTCACCGCATTTTTGAAATCTGCATTAAATTTTACATCAATTTTATGTTACATTCCCTATACCTAACTTGTGTCATTTTCGAGATATAAATTTTTTCATTAAAAAGTGACTGCTGCACGATTAGTTTCAATTGCTTATAAATTATCCCCTGTGACCGTTGGAAAAAAGCTGTCCGGCAAAATTGTTGTGAAGGTAACATATTATCGACACATCGGTAGAATTTTTCTAAAAGTTTAACAGGGTGTTCAAATTATAATATCAAAATTGAATTCGAGAAAAGTACTATAAGTCGATTTTTTTTCAAATGGCAACCTTAACATATGCATATGTTACGGCTAAAATGGATACTTCGCTAGTTTCAAAACTAACTAGCTATTTTGCAAACTAACTAAATGCGCTGTTATTTTGAAGGAATTCGCTCATTCTCGCAAAATAGTGGGTAACCAGCTGCCTGTTTACAAACTAGCTGGTTAGTATGCAAACTGTTTACAAAATCTGGTTAAAATAGGGATTTTATATAAGTTTACTAAAATAGCCGCTAGTTTGAATACTTACCAGGTAGTTTACAAAATTTATTCAATTTTTTTTATTAATGTAGAATCTGTGGGTAGGTAGGTTAGGTTACCAAGGGTTTGACAACTAATCCTTTCGATTTTTTTTCGTTTCAGTTGGCGATTGTCACAGCCTTCAATAAATAAAGTAACTAATTCTTGTGTTATATATGCCAATATTTTTCTTTTAACTGTTTTAAAGTAACTTGTCTACGGCCCCCGTGTTGTGTCGCTTTATGTGCATCGTCAATGATGTCGAAAACTTGTTCCATGTAAACAAGTGCTTCATCAGAATTCTTTTTGAAAATAATAAAATCCTGACCAACTTTCTGAATGTCATATTTATTGATAAACCTATAATCTGTTTTGACAACGACTCAACATCATACTCACTTTTCTTGAAAACTTTAGTGTTACACGCCTTCTCGTTTAATTTGCTGATCACCAGCTTATTAAACAATTCCTTGCGGCTCATTCTCACTTTCTAAGTTCTTAAAACCACATAAATACGTGCACAAACACAAACAACCTGCTACTTTCTACATAACCTCACACTTACAGGAGAAGTAAACTAATGTTACAGGCAGTCCATTCAGTTTATAAACTAGCCAGGAATCTTGCTATTTCGGGTGACTAAAACGATTAATGTTATCATATTAGCCAACATCATAAATGCTTATTATACAAACTATCTAAAATACTTGGTTAATATTAAAACAATAGTATACAATAACGACATTAACCAAAACGAATATATAGTTTGCATGCTATATAGTTAGTATAGCTAGTTTGTAAACTAGCTGCTGTTTACCCGCTATTTTGCAACAATGGGCAAAATCCTTCAAAATAACGGCGCGTTTAGTTCGTTTGCAAAATAGCTAGTTAGTTTTGAAACTAGCCAAGTATCCATTTTAGCCGTAACATATACATTTCTTAATTTTATGGAAAATTTTAGATCAACTTTGTATACAATGTCCGATACCTAAAATGTACTGAACTCGATATTTAAACATCACAGTAGATATTGCAAGCGTTGCCAAATCTAGATTGCGTTTGAAAACAACTAAACAATTTCTAATAAACAGAACTTTATTAAACAATAACTGATAAGGAGAACATGACATAGAATCAAAGCTGCTTTCAATGGAGTATGTGCTAACTCTATCAGGGACGCCACCAACAATAATAAGTTAAAAAGAATTGAAGCATGTTTAGCGGAAAACGGCAACGTTTTTGAACAGATACTGAAATATAATTAAGCAGTTTTTTTTATTTACTTTACGATTTTTTTTTATTTTTAATATTGTGTTTGATTGTAGGCTTATAATTTTATAAATACTAAATTAATTATAATAAAAATGACCTCAAAAGCTTGTTTAATAAAGTTCTGTTTATTTCAAACTGTTCAGTTGTTTTCAAACGCAATCTAGATTTGGCAATGTTTGCAATTTCTACTGTGATATTTAAAAATCTATTGCAGTAGGTACAAGTACATTTTAGGTATAGGACATTATACACAAAGCTGATCTAAAATTTTGCATAGAATTGAGAAATGTATTCATAAGTTAGGGTTTCCATTTGAAAAAATCGAGTTCTAGTACTTTTCTCGAATTCAATTTGGATCTTATAATTTGAACACCCTGTATAACTTTTAGAAGAATTATACCGATGTGTCGATAATATGTTACCTTCGCAACAATTTTACTGGACAACTTTTTTCCAACGGTCACAGTTGATAATTTAAAAGTAATTGAAAGTAACCTTGCAGCTGTCATTTTTTACTGAAAAAAATTAATATCTCAAAAATGACAAATGTTAGGTAGAGGGAATGTAACATAAAATTGATCTAAAAAATCTTAAAAAATGCGATAAAGTACAGGGTGTTCTATTTGAAATATAAAAGTTCACATTTTTTCCGGTGTAACCGGAAGTAACTAAAAACTCAATAAATATATATCCAACTCTGTATTTTTATGTATTTAGTTGTGTAAATTTAACACCATCTTCTTAATGTTTATTTTTCTTTCAATTTATAAAAAAAAAACAATGACTTGAGTTTTCCTTATTTCCGTCAGAAAATGATGTCGATTATTTTTTGACGTTTCTTAAAACCAATGAAATGCTTCTTTATTTGTCACAAGGGTAAGTTTCAACCAATTATGTCATTATTATAGTGGGAATAAATCTCTTGTGATTATTCTCGGGAATAATCACTGTAGCTTTTATTTGCCTAGCAACTGTCAGATACTTGTCAAAACAATTACTTAATTGTGTCAACGCGAAATGGGTGAAAGTCATCGGTTTAGTACCTTTTCTAATGCAGAAATTACAAAAAAGATTTTAGAAACTACTTCGAAAAATACTCTAATAAGTAATCAGTCTATATGGAGGCAATTTAAGACCTTCACCAAAGAAAGAAATTATATTCTGGATCAATCTACTACAACAGCTACTCTGGCATTGATTTTAAAAGATTGGGCTTATAACATGAAAAGAAAAGACGGAAATGATTATAAAGAAGCAGTAATAAAGACAATGTGGAATAAAACGGCAAAATTAGTTCAAGAACTTTACTTTAATAAGTATAACAGGTCCTTTGATCCTTTCCATGATATAGAATTCAGAAATGCTCGGAATGCAAGAAATGCAAAAAGAAAAATTTTACAAAAACATCCTGAAAAGCACAAACAATTTTTAAAAATTTTTAACTATTGGGACGAAGATACACCTTGTGGATTGCAAAGAAAGTTTTTTCACGTTGCATCGTATGAACTATTTTGGAGGGGAGGAGAAGCTACGAAATGTTTAGTTCATTATTTTAAAAAAGAAACCGACATAAAAAGATTAAATACTGGCCGCATTGAATACAATCCCATCTTTACAAAAACTGCACAGGGTGGAGCACAAAGGTGCGCTAATAGTAAATGGTTGACTCCAAACATAAATAACCCAGATATTTGCCCTGTTCGTCTTTTTGAAAAACTAATGAGTAAACGTGAAGAAAATATTAAAACCGAACGCTTGTTTCTTACTCCAAATCCGGCTTGGCAAACTCATGGTTTTTGGTATAAAAACGTTCCTGTGGGAATAAATTCCATTTCAAAATGGATGAAAGAATCCGCAGAAAAAGTAGGTCTAGACACAGTTACTAAAAAAATAACTAACCATTCTGCCAGATCAAGTGCAGTAAGTAACCTTTCAAAAGCTGGTGTAGGAGAACAAGAACTAATCAAGGTCACTGGTCATAATTCTGCAAGTTCGATTAAACCATACTTACAATTGAACCAAGAACATCATTCAAATATAATAAATAATCTTAGAGAAAATACGCAGGAGGAAACACTTAATATAACAAGCAATTCCAAATCCTCAATAAATAATGAGTCTCGAAATATTTTTAATAATTGCGTTTTTCATTGTACTAATTTAAATTGTTAATTCTTTTAATATATTCACAATGTGTCAACGATATTTTCATATATTGTAAGTAATAATTAATTAAATTAAATTTTTCAATAATTTTATGATAGTTTTATTGATCTTTTTTATTGTAAAAATTTGTGAATCAAAAAACAATCTAGTCAAATATAACTCGAGAGTTCCATAAATTAGAAAATAATTTGACAGATTTTGTTCAAACTTGTTGCCATTTGGCAATAGTCACGAGAGCCCGCAGGGCTCGAGACTGGCAACAAGTTTTCAAGCAATCTGTCAAATTATTTTCAATTTATTCTCACTCTCTTGTTATATTATTACTGATAATATCGTCGTAGGCTTTCTATTAGCCAAATTGTTACCTATAAGTCAGATAACGGAGATAATGTGTATACATTCGATTTAAATAAAAGCTAATCCCCGGTAACTTTGAAGCAAAATAAAGGGTAATTCGCGCAATTTAGTCCGGTAATTCCCGGGCCGTCCTCCCTTATATTTCCGGCATGGTCGCGCCAGAATACATCAACAACTCTCCCTAATTACGTATTTCCCCGGCGATTCTTATCTTCGTTTTTCTTTTGTTCGCCCCTTTTCTTTTTTCCGCCTAATTCGCGTAACTTCAGTTGCGCGCGTAACGAGTTCGAGAACAAAAGCCGGTCGCCGGCGCCGCCGCCACTACGATCTGGATAAATTCGGCGAAACTTTTTTTTCTAGATTTCCGCGAGGCGGCGCACCCGGCGCGTTAGTGAGGGGCGGCTGGCGGCGGAGGGCTGTAAATACCGGCCGGCATTTGTTCCCGACTGCGAAGAATACGTTTCCACTTCCGTTCAACTTTAATTGCGAAGGTAAATTCCGGGCAATTAACGTAGAATTGCGCGCCTATAACGACTACGGGCGAAGTGAAAACAAGAGAGCGCCGAGAGGAAAATGGCGCTGGCGCTCATTGCGACAGTGGGGCGAAAATATGGAGAGATCGGATTATTTTTTAATGATCCCCTTAATTGCAGCACTAAACAAACCATCGTCCTTGCAAAACTTTTATTCTCTATTGGACGATTTTAGTTTGAATGGAGAAGTCTAATCGTACCTTGTACTAGGATGAGAACGGAAATCAAAGACATGATGATTGACCAAAAGCAGAAAAGTTGACATAAACGTAAATATTATGGGGTCTTGACGTCCCGAGATCTACGAAAAGGCGTATCCGATACATCGTTTGGTAGACCTTATAGCCCATACAATTAATTAGAAAATATTCCATACACCACACAATTCTAATAGTTATTTAAGCAATAACCATACCAAAAAATCTGATGTGGCCAGGCAGTATGACTTTATCATACTATATAGGGTGTTAGTAAATAAGTGCGTCAAACTTTAGGGGGTGATTCTGCATGAAAAGATAATGACAGTTTGCTATATAAACGTATGTCCGCAAATGGTTCGTTTTCTGAGATACGGGGTGTTAAAGTTTTTCTTAAAAACTGACAATTTATTTATTGCTCTGAAACCGGTCGAGATATGCAAATGAAATTTAGTGGGTGTTAAGAGGTAGTTATTGCGCATTTTTTACATGCTATTAAGAACTGTATGTTCATCATTGGCGCGCATACGGGTAACGATATCAATTTTTTTAAAGAAAAAAATGGTACGCCTCTGGGATATTTCATTTTGGAATTCGTCGTTAAATTTGTGACGAAAAAATCTCTCTCTGCCATTTTTTTGTAGGGCACGCCGTTTTTATGCAAAAAAATAAACCATCTTAATGATCTCAATTTCTTTAAAGAACCATTTAATACAATAACTTTAAACTAAAAGAATAACAGAAGATAACACTAATAAAATTTTAAATAGGCGCAAAGCTAAAAGAATTTTGAAAATGACCACCGTCAGACGAGATTCAATCGTCAGTTTTTAAGAAAAACTTTAACACCCCGGTATCTTAGAAAACGAAGCATTTGCGGACATACGTTTATATAGCAAACTGTCATTATTTTTTCATGGAGAATCACCCCATGTAGTTTGTCGCACTTATTTACTAACACCCTGTATATTTGGGTGGTCCATTTTTTCTTCAAGTATCACTTGTTGGCTCTCCTATCTGGGTATTATTTAGAGGTCGCTAGGATTAATGGTTTCTGGGGGAAAGGTAAAATTTAGAAACATATCCAGTTTTTACAATTTATACAGTGTGTCCAGGAAAGTCCGCATCATATGGAAAAAATTTTTATTATCCATTTCTCAGAAAATTTTATTCTTTATAAAAGTTGGCGGGTTGTATGAAACCAAAACGGCGACAGTCAAATATGTAAATTTTGCTGCCATATACCGAGGGATTTAGAATATATGAATTTGTGATAAGAGTAAAGTACCTGTATTTTCATTATTATCGATAAACTGTATTTGTAAATGCTGCTTAGAAAATTTAGAAAATTTTTAGGAAATTTTTCTTTTTTCGTTTTTTTTTTTTAATTTTAACTTTAATGACAAATGTTAGTCAATGCAAGTGATCCTAAAAGGTCCATTTTAATCCATTTTGTAGAAATTTGAATACGTTTTTTACAATTTTTATTATTTTGGTATGATAATTAATGTTTGTTTAGAACTAGCGCAAAATTACTAATTTTCTTGATGCTAAGTTGATATTTCACCCTTTAGATAATAATAGATCATACAATTACTAGAGGAGGAGCGTGACTTACCTTTAATTCAATTAATATTAATGACTTTTTGACATATGTTTATAATAGTAGTTATCCATCTACAGCTAGCGATTATCTTGATGTTGGTGATATTTTTAATGAAAGACACCCGGACAACCCAATTGCCCATTCAACCATTTCTAGGGTAATCAGAAAATGCAAGTAGACTGGGTGTTTAAAATCCCGTAAGATTTTCCCTACTCTATCAAATTTCTACACCGTCCAGCAGGATATTGGCCGCATCTTTCACAATAGTATGCCCTCTTCCATTTCCCCCAGATGGCGAAGTCATACATATGGCATCACATCTGATGTCATAGGTATGGTACTGATGCCATAGTGTCTTTCCTATAGTGTACTTATAAATTTCGTATGTTTTTAAAGGTGATATTTGTTTAGTTTTTGTATGTTACAGCATTGGGTGTAAGAAGCAATTTGTCGAGCCGAAGTCGTTCTATTGCTCGATTACCGTTTGCAACACTGGTAAACTTGCTTCCTTATTTTCAGCAACATATTTTTTGTGGTGTTTCTTAAAGAGATAAAGAGAAATGGCTGAATGGGCAATTTGGTTGTCCGGATGTCTTTCACTGAAAATATCAGTAACATCGAGATAATCGCTTGCTGTAGATGGATAACTACTATTATAAACATATCCAAAGTCACTAATACTAATTGAATTAAAAGTGAATCACGCTCCTGTATTAGTTATTGTATGATCTTGTAGTGGTATAATAAAGGATAGGTAATAATAGAGTAAGACATAACACAAATAGCAACGTAAGCACTACGCATCCTAGGCATAGGTACATATTAGGTTTAACGGATGGATTGATGATATGTAGTTTATCCAATAAACATGTGTTAGTACTGTCTTCTGCGTTTAACTTGAAGAACCTGAGCTCCTACCAACCAAGGGCAATACAATCTATTATTATCTACAGGGTGAAATATCAACTTTTGCAACTTTCTGCTTATCATACCAAAATAACAACAAATATAAAGAATGTATGAAAATTTCTAAAAAATAGATTAAAAAGAACCTTTTAGTATCACTGGCATTTACTAATATTTGTCACAAGAGTAGGAATTAGGAAAAAACTGAAAATATTTTTTTTTCAAGGTTGGTGGCTCTGACTTCATATTTGAATTTAATTTATACTTCTAAACAACATTTCGAAATAAAGTTTATCGATAATAATGAAAATAAAAGTACTTTACTCTTATCATAAATTCATATATTCTGAATCGCTCGGTATATGGCACCGAAATTTACATAGTTGACTGTTGCCGTTTTGGTTTCATACAACTTTTATAAAGAATAAAATTTGCTGAGAAATGGATACTAAAAAAAATTCCATATGATGCCGACTTTCCTGGACACACATGTACGTAAAATATTCATTCTAATAAATCTTTCACGGATTATTAACCGTGTAATCAATGTATTCATTGCAAATTTTATTCGTTCATAGTCGTCTTCATGATATTGGTCTTAGAAGCTGTGGGAAATTTCTTCCTATGCAGATCGACTACGCGAAGCATATATTGTTTCTGTAGTTCATTTTTTGTAATAGTCTAATTAATTCTATTAACCAACGCTATCCCTCGTTCTGCAGATTCGTTTACGACTTGTAATTGGCGAACTTCTGCTTCCATTTCAATGTAAACTTGATCCTTCTTCCACTCTGTATGATCTTTTCTAAGGAATGATGTGGCCTTTTCGCTTCCGTCCTGTATTAACAAATCAATGAGAATGTTTGTACGTTTTGTTACAAAGCATTCAAGAGGATTCTCACGATTAAATCTTTTACCGTCAACTATTCTTATTGCATTTGCTTTTGATGATAACAAAAGGTTTTTAACCATTTCTCTTTTAGACTCAACAGTTACTCGCGAATCGAAGAAAGCTGAACCAATTCTTGAAAATTACCAAAGATAACGACAAAATTCTTGTGTTGCAACTATACTAATCTTTACATGCAACTGTACAAATCTTTTCATAAGTTCAAGAAGATTAGTATCAATTAGAGGCTCTTTTTCGGCTGTGGGGGCTTCATTCCAATAAAGACCGTATACTAAACACATATAAACTAGTGCTGCTGCAGTAAAGCCAAATTGGTGCTGAAACATATACATGTATAGGCAATAAATTGCCCGTGCCATCCAACGAGCTTGATGTAAAGCACCAGGCGCACGTAACTTAGCCTCAGTTTTATTTGGACAGCCAAGATAGTTTTGACACAAGGTATCCTAATGTAAAGCTTTGTACAGTTGCATCACAAGAATTTTATCGTCATCTTTGGTAATTTTCTGAATATCTGATTGGTTTAGCTTTCTTCGATTCGTGAGTAACAGTTGAGTCTAAAAGAGAAATAGTTAAAAACCTTTTGTGATCACCACAAGCAAAGGTGTTAAGAATACTTGACGGTAAAAGATTTAATCATGGAAATCCTCTTGAATCCTTTATAACCAAACGTACAACCATTCTCTTTGATTTGTTAATACATGACTGAAGAGAAAAGGCCAAACCATTCCTCAGAAAAGATTCTACAGAGTGGAAGAAGGATCAAGTTGACATTGAAATGGAAGCAAAAGTTCGCCAATTAAAAGTAGTAAACGACTCTGCATAGCGAGGAATAGCGTTGGTTTAATTAATGAGACTATTACAAAAAATGAGCTACAGAAACAATATATGCTTCGTGTTGTCGATCTGCATAGGAAAAAAATTCCCACTGCTTTTAAGAGCAATATCATAAAGACGACTATGAACGAATAAAATCTGCAATGTATTAACCGTGAAAGATTTATTAGATGTTTCTGGAATTGAACTTTCCCCAGAAACCATTAATCCTAGCGACCTCTAAATATTACCCAATTAGGCTCAAATTTTACACAGATGTTAGTTAGCACATATGGAATAAAAATAATTTTGTTAGCCAGGATTTAGAAGATATTTTGATTATTGACAGTAGGTATTGTCAAAATGCAGGCGTTTGACACTACCTGTCATTAGAATCAAAATATACACGAAATACTCGATCCGTATTTCCACCTATCATGCCAGGTGGAGTGCATATGATTTTTGAGACATCCCGTGTGCCAGGCACCAGCGCTCATCCCAGAAATGAGTAAATTTAAATCAATATTCAATTGTCATTAAACGCAAGGATTCATTGTGCAGTATGTCCGAGATTCCCCTTAAAACTGATGGCAAGCTTAATTAAGTAGCCAAAGATAAATCGACCGTCAGTCACAAAAAAAGCAAATTATTCCTATTTCACAGCTTCACATCGACTATAAACGTTTTGTCACTTCTTTTTCACTCGTCGGCTAAAATTTTCGACAGTTAGTACGCGTCGTCGGCGTCACAATGTATGACAATGATCGTGGGGGCGTTAAGGTCATTTCTGGTGCAGTTACCGTCCGTCGACAATGGGGCTAATGCGTCCTGGGCGTCGAGACCGTCGCCTGTCGCACAATGGGGACATAATTGCGTCGATTTCGAAACCGGTTCACGTTGACAAATGAGTCCGAAAATTAACGCTTTATAAAATAGCATCAAACGAGGCATATCTGAGCGAAAATTGGGCCCATCCTCGACTCATGCCCCGTCCGCTCAGCTGAATGTGCCGTTTAGTGATATAGTAATGCGAAAATTATGCTATGAAGTGCTGAGAATGATGCATCGGTGGTATTATGTCTTCGAAAAGAATTCAGAAGTACGCATGAAACGAGAATAATTTATGAATGATATTTAAAATTGGAAAACTGCAAGCACCGCGTAATAATAATTGTTTACTCAATTATTCTCCAATTACCTTCCCCAGCCAGCGGCGCGTTATGCCATCATGGGGCCCTGTGCAATTAAGAATTTGGGGGCCCACATATACAATGTTGAATTAAGAAGAATTACTTTTTTTATACAATAATCTACTATCTACTATCTACTATCTACTATCTACTATCTACTATCTACTATCTACTATCTACTATCTACTATCTACTATCTACTATCCGCTATCCGCTATCTACTATCTACTATCTACTATCTACTATCTACTATCTACTATCTACTATCTACTATCTACTATCTACTATCTACTATCTACTATCTACTATCTACTATCTACTATCTACTATCTACTATCTACTATCTACTATCTATTATCTACTATCTACTATCTACTATCTACTATCTACTATCTACTATCTACTATCTACTATCTACTATCTACTATCTACTATCTACTATCTACTATCTACTATCTGCTATCTCCTATCTACTATCTACTATCTACTATCTACTATCTACCATCTACTATCTACTATCTACTATCTACTATCTACTATCTACTATATACTAAAAGTCTAACACAGTCCGCGGAAGAGTTTTTCGAAAATCGGCGAATCGGGGAAAGGTGTGCTCCTCGGAGAAGTGAAAATAGGCGGCACAGGCGCCGATTTTCAGCCTCAAATTTGATTCTGCGGTGCTTAGGCTTTCGATTTCGTCCATTTTCGGCCGAGTTTTCCTTATTTTTTGCCTCGATTCGGCTAAATTTATGGATTATCGATTGGAACTGTACTTCGTCAGCGCGTCGCCATGGCAACCGATCGAGGTTGCTAGGCGACGGCCGCGCGCTTCGCGACGCGGTCACCAGACGGCGACACATCATTATGCCGCTGTTGAGGTTACGCTACGAAGCAATAGATGGCGCCCCGTAACCGCGCCGAACGTAGCGTCACGTCGCGCGTGTAGGAGCATAGAACCTTAGCGCATCCGGGCTTTTTGTCTCTCTCTTAACGCTTCGACGGCGATCTACCTAGGTCGACCAGCAGGCCTATTAGGCCTGCACATTCTCCTAGTAATATATACTAATACTGATATAGCATGTCGGAACAATTAACAAAAGTCATAAATAATAGGTAAGGTATTAACCTTTTTGCAACAACATTTAATATAAGTACCTACATAATTATTTAAAGTAACAACAGATTATTCTTATTATTCTTCTTAAGGATTACGGAGGTGGCCTAGTGGATAAGGCGAATGCCTTCCACTCAGAAGTCCAGGGTTCAAGCCCAGGTTAGGCAGGGGATTTTTCAAATACTCCGTCTCCCCGACTGCCGCACAGACAAGCCTGGCTTTGTGCACATGACAACATCCCCAAAATAAAAGAAATAGCTTAACAATATAAAAATCAAAATTCGTAGCATTTTTTCTTAATAAATAAAGGATATTCTTAGAAATAAATATGTTTTTAATATTTCAATTATTTCAAAAACTGCGATAGCTCATTCTTAAATACGCCATCATCAATATATACATCAGTTTTGTTGAGTGCTCTTCCACACTCCGATCCATATATTATTCTTGTTGCAATAATAGAATAAATAATACATCAATACATCATACAAAATCAAGCCTAAACGACTTTAAAACGCCAGCAGTCCAACAAGATCAACAGCGATTGCGCAATAGAATAACATCTTACCTTATACCGGCAATTTGTCTCTTCAAAATCTACGAAAACCGAACAAAAAGTCGACGGGAACACCATTAATACCGAATGTCACACATTTATCACGTTTTTAAAAGGACTACACCGATAGTTTTGATAGCAAACATAGAGATACGCGTAAAAATTGGAAGACGCTAACATTTTATTACGTCACGGGGTCTACAAACCGTTTACACGGACGAAAAGAAAAACACGCACGGACTGCAAACACACATTGACACAGCATAGTAGGGACGCGCATATTATTAGTGCGATGCTTGGATAAAAGGTGAAGCCAGGTACCTGTTGGGTATCATTTTGAATTGGTTTATGTATTTATTAGAGTTATAGTTTTACTAATACTGATTCTATAAGTGCTGTTTGTATTAACCATTGTTTATAACATATAATTTCGAATTTTAATGAATCGTTTGTGTGTTATGTTATCGGATATGTATCTGAATGTGTAGTTATTAAATTTGTGATGCAGTTTTATAGTTTTTTTAAAATGTTACTTTTAATAAAATGTAAGTAATCTCCTATTTCTTTTTCTAACATTCCCTAAGCTTCCGATTCCATATCATCAAAAAATACAATTATTCCGAATGCCTTCTGCTATATCAGTTTTAACAAGAAGAAACGTAACGTGTCAATATCTGGTTTTCAAAGTTTAGAAGAAAGTAACCAAATAAATGGTTTAGGAAATGACTTGAAACTTGAATCACTTTTGTACATACAGGGTTATGTATTGTAAGAAGCAGACCAAATTCCATCTTTTTAATATAGCATCCTGAATTCTTTTCCTGATTTTTTTTTATACTCTTTTGACTTGAACAGTAAAAACCGCATGTCCCTGAGGTCAGTGGTGTACATGTTACAATACGATTAAATGTTAAGAGAAAGCAATTAAACAATGTTAAAAGGATTTCTACCCTGTCAATAGCTCGTCGTTTTTGAAAACGACTTAAGTTATAAATACAAAATACTTTTAAATTTCAAGTGTTTCATTTCTAAGCTTTTCAAATTTGTAGCTCAAGCAATTTCCTAAAATTTTTATTGGAATCTTTTTCTTGTCAACTTTTTAGAAAGAAATATATTGAGTGGTTACGTTTCTTTTTATACACAATGTGTAATCAGAAGGACATACAGCATTTTGCAGATCGGAATTTTTAGTTTACACTATTTTGGAGTATTTATCTTTACAGAATAGAATTCCAGAACAAAAGGAAAAGTGTTGACTGAAAACCTTCGAAGAATTCATAGTATTTCTCTTCTAACTTAGTCAAAGGTTTCTCATTAGTATCGTACAGTATTAGATATAGGTACATAGTTTCTTTTATTGCAAAAAAAACATGAGTTTAACTGATAAAACTTCCTCCACTCTCTTTGGGGCCCCATAGGCAAGACCACTCTAAAGTTCAATTTGATATTCTTACTACGGTAATTTATTAAATACCTCATTAATAGTTTATAGTTTATAAAAGATTGATTTTGGCCCCCAACCGGCAGGAGCGCAAATATAAAATTCACTATTCTTGAGACGGCAATATATTAGTTAAAGATTAGTTGGGACCTTGCTGAGAGGACCCTAAACCTGCTTGCAACGTTAATGAGGACAGGCATGGTATAGTAGTCTATTACGGAAGAGTTTGCAAAATACTGCTTTGGGCCCCCCCCCCCCCCCTGTTATAGGGGGCCCTGGGCAAATGCCCGTTTTGCCCATGGGATAACGCGCCACTGTCTCCAGCTGTTGTTTACCGTATACACACAGGAAAGTGATTATTTGAAATAAGAAATCGTAATTTGTTGAGTTCTTCTTATTTAATTGATTCAAATGCACATTTACTTGAATACACGAAGGCTATCAACAAGAAATAACCAGAAATGCCACCAACTTTATTTTAGTTAAAGAATTTCGCAGGTAAGTGTTCTCGACTAATTAATCATTTCTTCATTATAACCAATATTGTATTGACATAAGCAAGCAATTCAATTTATCGTTCCTAAAATGTCAAATTTCTACCGCTTACCGATTAGATACATCGTTTAAAAGATATTGTTTTTAACATAACTAACCATGTTAATAACAATTCATAATTATTTTTAATCGTAATATTAGTGCCCTTTTGAGAATTTTTCTTTACGATTGTATATCCAACCCCTAACAAATCTAATGGTGATGTTATATTTTATATCTGTCAGCCCGTTGGAAAGTTATAGGGATACGAAATGTTTCTTTATTCAATTTCTACAACGCCATCTTGTTCGAATATGTTAAAAGGGTCAGGGGGTATAGGTAAGCACATGGGAGTAAATTTTGAATTAGTTTTTTGATCAGGGCCTTAGTTTACGAGATATAGGAGTTTGTCAAAATTTATGAATGGGGGCTCTAAGGGTAGAGCTCTAGGGGTCCTAGCAGAGTTGGCAACCACTCTGAAGTTAGGGGTGGATCTCAAAATATGAACGACAGGGCTCGAGGGGGTGGTGAACTAAGGGGGCCCTAAGTGTGAGGGCTGAACCTTGGATGGAGGCGCTGAAGTTAAAGACATGTTTGAGCTTTGGAGTTAGCCATGTTTGAGCTTTGACCTTGAGATTTGAGTTTGGGGTCGTTCAAGGTCAGGTAAAGCAACCCCATACCTACTCAAATATCCACAAAGTGGCCCATAGAATAGTCTAAAAAATTATGAAAATACCATTAGGCGATAAACGCCACGATATTGCGTAGTTTCCAGCCATTCTTTCCTTTTAAATTAAAATCATTCATTGATGTAACACATATTTAACAACTTATTGGTAGATCATAGATCATAGATCACCTCGTATACAGGGTGCCTACCGGAACTGAAACATTAGAAGTTTCTCATGTTCTACTATTTATGGAAACTTGAAATTTTGGAACCAGAATTTACCCGATCTGAGCTCTTCAGCTAAAATATTCTCAAGTTAACTGTCACGTCCGGTCACCGGAAGTCGGTATCAACTTTGTTATTTTAAATGTAATGATATAATTTTTATTTTATTTTTTGTTTCCACGTATCAAAATACATCATTTTTGATAATGTTTCCCTATACCTAAATATCACCATTTTTGAGTTTTTTGATTTAACTATTTTTTTGGTGATTTTCGCGGTTACGTTTAAAATTGAACATCTCGGTTATTATTGAAACGAGAAGTTTCATAATTGGTGGTCCAGAACTAGAAACATAACCAAATAAGACGATGTTTAGTTCATCATGATATCATATACAGGGTGTTCAAAATTTACAACACAATAATTGAATTTTCAAACGTAGAAACCTCATTTTTTCAAATGGAACACCCTATATACCGATACGCCATTCGATAGGAAATCTTATTCCCTATCAATCAATATTAGGGTTCCCTATATCTATCTTTAATAGTTTTTGAGATATTGTCACTTTTTCATTAAATCCATTTTGAATGCTCCCATTTAATTATGGGGGCGAAAGTAGATACGAAATTTACAACGAAATTTTAAAATAAAAATTATATCATTCCATTTAAAATAACAAAGTTGATACCGACTTCCGGTGACCGGACGTGACAGTTGACTTGAAAATATTTTAGCTGAAGAGCTCAGATCGAGTAAATTCTAATTCCAAAATTTCAAGTTTCCAGAAATAGTAGAACATGTATAGCATGTATAGCAAAACTTGATGACGTCAATCTGGAACTGTCTGGTCGATCCTGTGCTGATGTTGTTTATTACATTCGAGAGATCGAATATTGCGAAATATTCGTTCGTGATATCTCTAGATGCCGCTTTCTGCTGTAATGAGATGGGCGAAATCCGGTCTGAATGAAAAAACGCGTTAACAGGTGCCAATAAATCATATTCAACGTCGCCGACATGGCGGGTCGTGCCTCGCGTCACCGTTGTGATGGATGAAGTCGCCGTAATCGCGAAATATTTGCCCGCAAACCGAGCCCACCGCTCCCCGCGGACCGCTACACATCAACGCTCGATCATTCGCGATTATCTACTCTCGTGGGGTGTAACCGCAGCTGCAGTCAAGAATTATTTGCTGTATATAGGAAGATTTGAACAAACATGGAATGAGATGTAATTCATTATTATCGAGTATGTTTTGTAAAGCAATCTGATCGACCAGTTAATATAAACGGAAATGTCATTTGAGTCTAATCAAAAGACTTTCCAGGGTATTCAAAATATGAGTGAATGAGAAATTTCTGACTGATTCATTTAAGAATGGTTGACATATTAAAATTTTGCTTTGTGTTTGATTTCAATTATAATCCAGGCAATAAGTAGTTTTACCTGAAATAAGGGAGTTTTGGAATAGCTCGATATAATTTTTCTGAGAAAAAAATATTTGTAGTAACTAATAGACAGAAAGTTCGATGCAATATATATATAATTAAATATCCTACAAATTTTGTCGAAACAACGGTAAACTGTTTTTAAGTTATTGCATCTAGCCACATTTTTGCACTCTTAACATGAAATTTATTAATCAACAATTAGGTATACGTTATGGTACAAAATAAAGAAACAATATAATTACTAGATTTGCAACATCAGAATTGTAGATGAAATAGCGTAAATAAACCATTAAAACAAAGCATAATGAGTAAAAATTCATGCTATAAAGTTTTGTTCTATTGTATATTTCAATGTTCTACAAAAAAAGTTATTATTGTCAAAATAAAAAGCGTTCTCCGTGGATACCACGTGATTTGATTAAGTTTATTAACATTAGATAAATCAATTAAAGAAGCGAATGATAATTAATCCAGGTGAGAATAATTTTTGAAAAATATACCTCCGGCTGGATTTGAAACAGGATCCCTCAAATTTCCGTGGAAATTATGGGCTGAAGTTGCCACTTCAGGATCTGCAATCCCAGTTTCGAATAAAGAAACCCGTCGTATTGGAGATAGATGGCAGTTTGGTAACTAGGGATCACTAAATGTTTATTGCAAACAGCTCATATAGATGAATAAATTTAAAGGAAAATGGTTATTACGTAATCTCAGTCAGTAAAGTGGAATCAATTAAAGAAGCGAATGGTAATTAATCTAGGTGAGAATAATTTTTGGAAAAAATACTTCTTGAAGTTTTTTGTATCAAGGTTACCTCTTGAGGTAACATTATGATTGTAATCGGAAAGATGTTTCCTATCGAATAATCAGGGTGTCGCCATTGGGTACCCGTGAAAAAATGACTCATTGGCCAAAAACCAATTAAATCACGGTAGAGGGCGCCAGTAGTGCAATGTCGGCCAAAATCGATTTAGTTAGTGCTTATTTGACAATTTTCAACTATTTTTACAAATTCATAGCCACCTAGATTAATACACAAGAAAGTTAGTTTTGCGTTGCCTTGGTGGTAAAAATTGATCCATATGCTTTTGTGTGCAGAATGTCATCCTGATTGAAAATATCACACAAAGAATATAGGATGCCATTTAAAATTTCAATGATGACGTCTTTTCCGGAAAAACTGGAAGCCATATTAACCTGGAGATATCCCAAAGAATGGCATTTTTTGTCTATTAACACTTTCTCAAATTTCATTCGTCCAGCTTTATAAACAAAAAAAATTAACGGAAGTACCTATGCCTTGGGTCACCCGGTATACTTTTGTTTTGCGCCTAAATGGCTGGGGGTACTGATTCCTACAAAACTTTGAAGTTATAGGAAATATAATTCTACATACGTAATACCAGTTTTCGCAGTTTTCATTGCAAATGCCAGAAGGAACTGCATTGTAGTCATTTACCTGAGAGTCTTGTTGTCGACAAATTAATGAATATTAATTTTAGTATTGTATGTTACTTTAAATTAGTAATTCATATTTTTCTTTGTAATAAAATACTAATTTTGAAAACCGGTGGCGAAACCAATTTGTTGTTTTAAAATTATAAAAATTTGCCTGCCTTTCTACGAACAATTATAAAATAATGTTTGAACCAAATAACAACATGTATAGTTTATTTTTCTTAGTAATTCTTAAAAAATCGATAAGAAAGTAATACTTCCTAAAAATCGGGACATTTTTAAAACTCCGTGGGACGAGGGACAAAATGTCAAAAGTCAGGACTGTCCCGCAAAAACCGGGACGCCTGGTCACCTCAACTATAGTGCATGTTAGTTGAACAGGTCATGTTTGGCTGTCTTAATAAAAAGATATTTTAAGTACGTAGGCTTTCACGACCAGAATCATTTAGAAAATAAACTGCTTCCGGGTTATGCCGTGTCTCAAGATGTGTTAATGCTGACGAACCATGTTGCTCGCTTCTTCAGAGCTAACTGAATTCTGAAGACCTACCAAAGAAATCTCCCTTATATACCTAAATTTACACCTCACTGCGCATATCTGGAGCTACGGCTCCCATGTGCTTTTCCACCTGACCGCGTTAGGATCGATTTCCATGCCCTACTAATGTCAGTGCCGTCCTCGCGATTGATGTTGTCAGGATGTTTGTAAATTTCGATGGCCTCTCTAATAAGCCTTCGATGATAATTACACCCTTGCCAACATCGTCACTTCATCGAAATCCATTGTGTGTCCCGTCTCGTGGCAGTGTTGAGCAACAGCGGACTGTTGAATCTTGCCTAGCCGGCTGTCTCTACTGTGCTCCTTGATACAACATTCGATGCTTCGTCCTGTATGTCCTACATAGCATGTCCCGCACTCACATGTTATCTTGTATACCCCTTCGTTCTTCAGGTGTGGTGTGATATCCTTTGGGTTAGGCAAAAGATCTTTTACCTTAGCTGGTGCTCTGTATCTTACCGTGATACCCGATTTCTTCAGTAATCTACCGATTCTTTCTGATACCCCACTTACGTATGGTAAGCAAGCGAACCCTTTTGACTCTTACGGTTCCTCTGAGACCTGCGGTTTTCTTTGTGTGACACCCCGTATGTCAGACTTGGTGTATCCATTCTGACGTAGGGCCCACTCAAAGTGTTTCAGTTCGTCGTCCAAGGTGCTGGAGTCGCATACCATCTCGGCTCTGTTGAACAAAGTGTTAATAACACTTCTCTTCTGTAGGCGATGGTGGTGT
The DNA here is from genome assembly GCA_963966075.1 of Aphodius sticticus. NCBI lineage: Eukaryota > Metazoa > Arthropoda > Insecta > Coleoptera > Scarabaeidae > Aphodius > Aphodius sticticus. The sequence continues at coordinate 1,851,118 of OZ014512.1, read as the reverse complement.
GATTTGGCGTTCAAGTACCGATCGGTATGTGTCTTCTTACGGTAGACTGTATGTACAAGCCTACCCGTTGACGTTCTGTATACCAGCACAACCAAGAAAGGCAGTTGAGTATTCTCTTCTATTTCCATAGTGAATTTGATGGAAGAACTAACATTGCTCAGGTGGTTAAGGAACTCACTAAGTTTATTTCTACCGTGTGGCCAAACCACAAAGGTATCATCGACATATCTGACCTAGTGCTTGGGTTTGAAAGGACTTGACCTATAGGCTTCTTCTTCAAACAATTCCATGAAGAAATTGGCGATTACCGGTGACAGAGGTGATCCCATGGCTGCACCCTCTACCTGCTCATACATCGCTCCCGCCCGGTAAGATCGGTAAGATCCGGTACATCGGTTGGTAGACCTAGGGGGATAAGTGTTCTCCGAAGGCCTTCGACTGCCTCGTTAACCGGAACACACGTAAAGAGTGATGTTACGTCGAAACTTACGAGTATGTCCTGAGGGCCAATGACAACTTCCTTCAAAATCGGAATAAAATGTTCAGAGTTCTTGACAAAGATGTAGTTTGTCCTATAAACGGTTGGATGGTTTTCGACAAGTATTTTGCCAATAAATAGGTTGCGGAGCTTATTCCGCTAACGATTGGTCTCAAAGATACGTTATCCTTGTGGATCTTTCGCAAACGTAGATTCTAGGTGCCCTAGGGGCTTTAACAAAAAGGCTTCTTTGTTCCTTTACGGGAATCGATGATGGTTGAACCAATTCCTTCACTCGCCTTCCTATCTTATCTGTTGGGTCCTTGGAAATTTCACGGTATGTATTCGGGTCCAATAGATCGTTCATCTTCCTGTTGTAGTCCTCCTTGTTCAATATCACCGTTGCATTCCCTTTGTCCGCTGGTAGTACTGTGACATCCTTGTTGTCCTTGATGGTCTTCTCCTCTTTGGTAATATTGCTCTTCGGCGGGGTAGCTTCCCTAATTATCCTGGAAACCTCTTGCCGAATGTCCTCTGCTTGTACACCAGGAATTTTGTACAATGCGGCTTCTACTTCCTTCTTTTTTTAAATTACCTTTTACGTCACAAACGTTGAACGTTCTTTTCCAAGAACTTACCAATTCCACATGGTATTATTCATTCCTCTTTTTAGACATATTGGCGTCGACGATAGTAGTGAAAAGCACCTCAACCCTGACATTTTATGATATTGGTCGTCACCACCTGATAATTTCCAATTCGTCTCGATTTCCCGGCGTTACTGTATACGAAATGAATATTTTCGTAAGGCAAGACGAGCGGGGGTTGTGAGAGGAGGCGTGGGGCTATAAGGCTCACCTTTGCGCCGCTATCCAGCTCCGGCGTTTTATTGAAATCATCGGCGTGCGATCTACAATTCAGATTAAACAAATATAATTTTGAAAAACGGCGTGCCCGTCGAACCGTGCCACGATGCGGAATGGATCCGCTCGCCGCGCCGCCCCTATTTGCCTTTCAGTTCGGTCGACGGCGGCGGGTTGGGATATAGACGGCTGGCTCTCTACCGCCGCCGCGCCGTTTTCTAATCTTCCATAACTCGCCAAAGTGACACCCAATCAAAGATCCCTTCGCGTCTCGCCTTCCTCCCGATGAATCTCCCGAAAGAACTAATGGACCAAAGAGTAGCCGGGCGCTCGCATTTTTTTCAGAAGACGAGTTCGGCGTCGCTCCGTGGATCTCCATTCGTAGGGAGATTTCTCATTCAGTTCACTTTTGTCTGGAAACTACGGTGCGGTATCTTCGCCCGCCTGTCTGCTAACTTTGCATAATGGCGCATTTGAATTGCGAATGATTCGCGCGCCGGTTTGGCGCGATAGGTAGACGCGTATCCTTCTGCGTCAATTGTTTATATATAAAAATACAATATATATATATATATATATATATATATACCATGTGTCCCCGATGGACATAATATACCTATAATGGACGTAATTTTTAATTTCTCGAGAAAAGTCATTCTTTATAAAGAGTTTTGGATATTCTAAAAAGTCGAAAGCTATTGTTAATATTTTGATTTAACATACAGGATGGTTAGAAAACACGAAAATGTTAAATTGGCCGAAGAGTAAACTATCGGTTTTTCGGAATTAGAACAAAAATGTTATAGGTAAAATTTATATTTAAATTTATGCCCAGATATCAAATTTCAATGTTGTATTCTAAGTTTTATATTTAATTTATTTTTAACAAAGTAATTTAACTAAACATTACTCCACATGGTCCCCTCCTACAGCTACACATTTTTCCAATCTTCTTCTAAACTCCGGATATACCAAATCAATTGTTTCTTCATTTATTTCGTCTACTGCTTCCCTAAGTTTTAATTTTAGAATGTCTACATTGTCATGAAAATTATCCGCATACACTGCATACTTCTGTTTTAAATAACCCCACAGAAAAAAAGTCAAGCGGCGTTAAATCAGGTGAATGTGGTGGCCATCCTATAGGGCCGAATCGTCCCATCCAGTTATTTGGAAAATGTCTGTTCAACCAATCCCTGACTTGATATGCGCTATGAGCAGGACAACCGTCGGTCGTGTTGATAGTGTAGTGAATTAATTTCGTCCAAAGTAGGTAGCAAAAGACTTTCCAACATATCAAAATAAGTGTTTTGGTTTACGGTACCGTAAAAAAAGTATGGTCCAATTATTTTCTTGTAATAAATCCCACACCAAACATTCCTTGCAACATACACCACAACTCCATTTGTGAGAAAACAATTTTTCTGTAGAAAAATTTATCGACCATAATTCGTTCTCCCATTAATAGGCAAAATTATAATAGACGAGCATCATCTCCTTCTACTAAAGTGTGTATCAGTACTGGTTTATAAAGATGACATTTTTGATTTGAAAAGATCATTTGCAGGCGGCTTATACTGATGTTCAAGTCTCGTGATCTCTGCCTCAACGATTTTTTGGGCAAGTGTTCACGGAATCAATAGCTACCATAGCAGGAGTTATTTCATCTTCGCCATTTCGCTTTTCTTTCTTAATATTTTTCTCCTGTTGCTTGACATTTGTTTAACCAATTCACGAACACAATTGACAGAAACGTATACCTCAGGGTATTTTCTGTTAAAAACTTCAATTGCACGGCGCCGGCGCGGCGGTACGATACCTCACCTATCCCATAACAAAGAACTAAATAAACCCTTTGTTCTAAAGCCAACATACTTTCAATCAGCTTCTATAAACAAATTGCTTGGATACGCTGTTACTTCTGTCAACTGATCAATCATAATTGTGGTCTGTAAATTTTGTGTTCACCTTTATGTAATGTTTTTTCACTGGTCTGAGATGTAAAATTTGAAATAGAACATTCAAGTTCGATATTTGAGCATAAAATTAATTCAAACGAACTTTTACCTATAACAATTTTGATCTAATTCCGAAAAACCGATAGTTTACTCTTCGGCCAATTTAACATTTTCGAGTTTTCTAACCATCCTGTATGTTAAATCAAAATATTAACAATGGTTTTCGATTTTAGGACATCCAAAACTTTTTATAAAGAATCACTTTTTCTCGAGAAATTGAAAATTACGTCCATTATAGGTATAGATGGGTCCATCGGGGGACACACTGTATATACAGGGTGTCCCACGACGTGACTGCCATAGCTTGGGAGTGTGTTGCTGGTGTGATTTCAAGTCAAAAATGTCTAATGAACATACACCCAAAACGCTATCGTAACTGAGCTACAAACATTTGAAGTTTTAGATAAACCCACTAATGCAGGTATTAGGTTTGGTTGTTGATTTTGTTATTATTAAAAAGTCCAGGTTACTGTGAATGTTCATTTGTTATTTATATTCTGCCGTAGTGAGAACAACTAGTTTACTACTAGCTAGAATTATGGATGCCGCAGAAACTATTCGTGCTGATCCTGAGACGGTTAGTAGAGCTACCACTTCAATTCTAAGAAGAGCTAGACTATGTATACAGCATATGGGTGGACATTTTAGCAACTACTTAAATAAAGCTGTTTTTTTTTAATGGTCTTTAAATTAGTAGGGAATTCGTACTACTAATTTTAAATTTCAAATGCTTGTAGCTCTGTTACGATTGCGTTTTGGGTGTACGTTCATTAGACATTTTTGACTTGAAATCACCCCAGCAACACACTCCTAAGCTATCGCAGTCATGTCGTGGGACACCTGTATATATTAGAGGTGTGTCCATCATGCAAAGTTAGTATATTAACGTAGATAAATAAAAGCCTCTTCACTTTGCAGATTTTTTATTTTAATTTACTGGATACATGTTTCGACCTTAGTGGCCATCATCGGTCCAATCTACAATAAAATCGAGGTATACAGAAACAATATATGTTCAAACTCCAGACAGGCCAGACGTTTGATAAGGGAAAGGAAAGGGGAGAGAAGCCCTGAAAGAAAGAAAGAAAACGAGCATTCGTTGAATACTGATTTTATTAATAAATTGGTTGAGTATATATAGTAACAATTTCCATAACAAACAATACAATTAACAATACAAATTACACCACAATGCAATTAAAGGTTATTGCTGAATTTGCAAGGTAAGTAAAGTTGGTCACATATAATTAGTACGGCATAATACTTGCGGATGTGTGTCACATTACAACACAATGTCAAGTTACAATGATTGGAATTTAGGATGAATATGTTTGTAATTAACAGAAATATACTTTTGTTTAATATGAGATTAAACAATATAAGAAATGGCTTAAAACTTACAGTCGACAGGGTGGTGCTCAACCAGTATAATCAGAACCGGAGGGGCTCATTTAATTAATGAGAGATGGCAACTAGCTAGGTGTGCGGTACAAAACAGAGTGACACTGCGGAAATGTGCTTATGGACGCGGTAAAGCCGGTACGTGTGAAGTTAGTTGCTGTCAACCCTACGCAAGATAAAACTCTCGAGTGTATCTCATGATAAAAGAAAAAACAAATTCATGAAAACATCATTACATAGTGCATTTTGCATAATAACATGGTATTACAAAAACAAAAACAGTCGGAAAGCAAATTTCTTAAAAGGTTTCTAAAGTAAAATTATTCCGAAGCTGGCAACAAGTCTCCGTCGTGGTTCGGATTTAATGTGGGGAGTACCGGCTAGTATCGAACATGATGGTTAGTGGCAAAAGTTGTTTTGATAAATGTATGAAGCACGAAACGCGAAATTGGATAATTAAAATTTGAAAAAAAATACTAAATGTCAAACGGGGGGGAGGGAGGGAAAGGGAACGCCAGATGGGTCACAGATACTTGAAAAGGGGTTTAGTTATAAAGTTAAGTTGGTCGTTATTAAGCGTGCAATTATGTAGTTTTTTGTGGTTATGAATTTCTAGTTGTTCAAGAAGGTCAAGTCTGCGGCCCTTCTGGCTAGTGTCCGACCGAACATTCGGCTTCGGCTTCGGCCATCTTCGGCCAAAAATTGAACCTTCGGCAAAACATCGGCTTCGGCCAAAATTAGGCCGAAGGTTTAGCCGAAGCCGAAGGTTCGCGCTTACTGCCTGCGTAGCAAAAATTGTGAGAAGAAAGTGATATGTTTGATAGTTTGTTTACTTTGGTGCTGTGCGAAAATGTGGATGAACTTTTTGTGTAATATTATTAGATAAAGAACTGCTAAAACAACAGTTGAAGCATTAGAAGGATTTAGTAGTAAATAAATTCAACAGGCCTGACGTTAGCAACAAAATACATGTAAGAAATTTTGTTGTGACCTCAAAAAAGTTATAAAATCTTTGTAATTTTTTTTTCTACGTACAATTAAATAATTTTTCAAGTTCGGCCTGATTCCTAAAACTCGCAAAAGTTGTTTGGTGATATTTTGTCTACGCATAATCATCAAGAACCAATAAAAATTAACACATTAATTGAATACAAATATAAAGAAAATCATCATAAGACGGAAAATTGTACAGTTTTTATATTAAATTTAAATTAATATTTTTTGTTTTGTTGCTATGAATCAATAGTGGAGAAAAAACTAAGTGTTTTGCGACGAGAAAGCAGATGGAAGGTACTGATTCCTCTGAAGCATTTTAATATTGATTATTGATATCAGTTTTTTAATTTTAAATAAATTACTGTTGTCTCCAGATATACTTTATTATACATACATATAATGAACCTACTTTTTTTCTTGAGACAACTTTATTCTTCAAAAATAGTTATGGGTACTCGACGAAAAATTAGAAATGATTAAAGTTCCTCAAGAATAAACTATCAATTGCTTTACAGTTCAATTAAAAATGTCTGAAATCTCAGATATCGGTCCAGTTCATGGCGAATCTAAACCGGCACGTGCCTAATTAAAAATAATAGAGATCTGAAATTTTGGAATCAGGATTTTAAATGTGAGAATAGATGTGTATTACGTAAAAAATAACCCTAAAGTAGTTTTCTTGCATGATAGGTTTATGTTTGTCATGTTTTTTTTTTATTAAATTTTCTGATATTATTATTTTACTGAAGTCCAGGTTAAGTTATTATTGGGGAACGATAAAATAAAACTATTATAGATTATAGATTATAGATTATAGATTATAGAATGGTGCTATACAGAGGCATATATTCACCATTTAATGCATTGATTATTTCATCATTACGGTAAGTATGTATGATACGCTGTATCCGTATATTCATATCTAGTTATAATTCATATAAAATACTCCAGTTTTATATATGAGCACCAGACTAAATTTAAAACAATTTTTCTTTATGGCATTTCACATTTAATTGTGACAAACTGATTGGTTAGTCTTGAGCAAATTTAACAGTTTCTTGCTTTTCGTTAAATCAATATTGTGACAATAATGGCGATGTTTTTACGACATCCATTACAGACATAGTACGGTCCATATGAGGATACACTGTAGGTATAGATAAATTTGTACATACTAATATAGTATGTACAAATTTATCTTTAAATTTCGTCACTTCTTTAGCATTATGAACTTCCTTCGGCTTCGGCTTCGACTTCGGCTTCGGCTTCGGCTTCGGCTTCGGCTTCGGCTTCGGCTTCGGCTTCGGCTTCGGCTTCGGCCGAAGGTATAGGAAAAGCTGAACATCGGCTTCGGCTTCGGCCCAAAAAATCGCCTTCGGTCGAACACTACTTCTGGCATCTATGCAGTAATTTCACACCATCGTAATCCATATTATGCCCCGTGATGATTCTATGTTTGTATATGTTGGACATCGGTTTCTGTGTTCAGAAAGTCTCTTGCCGAGTCTTCTACCCGTCTGTCCAACATACACTGCATTGCAGTTGATGGAGTACACATCAAATGAGTACTCCATATATTTGTTCACTTTTAGTATTGGGTGTGAGAAGCAATTTGTCGAACCGAAGTCGTTCTATGCTCGATTAGCGGTTGCAGCACTGGTAAACTTGCTTTCTTACTTTCGGTAGTATATTTTTTTGAGGTTTCTCTTAAAGAGATTTTTAACAGACCCAGTATACTTGAATTTTCTGATTGTCCTAGAAATGGTTGAATGGGTAATTTCGTTGTCCGGGTGTCGAGATAATCGCTTGCTGTAGATGGATAACTACTATGATAAACATATCCAAAGCCATTAATATTAATTGAACTAAAGGTAAGTTACGCTTCTGTATTAGGTATTGTATGATCTATTATTATCTACAGTGTGAACTATTAACTTCGCATCAAGAAAATGAGTAATTTTGCGCTGGTTCTAAATAAACATTAGTTATACCAAAATAATAAAAAAATTTAAAAAATGTATTAGAATTTCTAAAAAATAGATTAAAATGGACCTTTTAGGATCACTGACATTGACTAATATTTGTCATAAAAGTAAAAATTTAAAAGAAATAAAAAAGAAGAAAAATTTAAAAATAGGTGGCTGTGACTTCATATTTGAAAGCAATTTTAATTTTTGACTGTTGCCGCTTTGGTTTCATATAAGCTGCCAACTTTTATAAAAACTAAAATTTTCTGAGAAATGGATAATAAAAGAAATTTCCATATGATGCGGACTTTCCTGGACATACTGTATCTATAAATATAAGTATATTACATCTAATAATAGGTACGTAGAACTAAAAACAGTCTATTTATTTGTCTATTTTATACCTACTGATTAGGAAAAAACTTTAACTTTTCCATAGTTTAATCGATTTCGTAAATCAAATCAAAAAGTTTCAGGTTGCATCAACGTTTCATGATCATTGCGTGCACGGGGTTTAGTCTTTTTATCTGAAATAAATTAACCTAGTGTCAGTTCCGAACGCGCCAATTGAACCCGAAAATTAAATAGTAACCAGTCAGTGATGCGCGGATAAAATATGCCTCAATTTTGCAGTTAAACTCCGAACGACGACGTGTTATATGGTAACGATCAAATGTAATCCGGTCCAATTACTAGATTGTCAGTGGTGTATCGAGCCGTGGGCAAGTCGGGGGGGGTGGGGGTGGGCTCGTGTCGCTGTCTGGCATAGTGTCGGATGCGTATGCCATCGTTTATACTAATTCAAGTTCCCGATCATTTGTGCGTCTGCGAAGTCAGCTATTGTATAAAATTAATGTATCCAGCGTCGGTCGCAATCCATTGCCGGCGGTGTGCGCCAACCAGCCACCTCTCCGTCGGCGTCGCAGCCCCTACTGCTCTGGCGTGAGGGGTGGTCGGTCGCACCAGACTGCATGCATGCTGATTACTCACCAGTAACGCCCTCGTGATTAATGCGTCCAATCCTGCAGTTAATTAAAACCTTTATAATTTTCTAGGATGTTACGGTGTACTGACTCAAACGCGCTCACGGCACAACCGCCGCTGATTTACTACACGCATAAACTGTGACGGTCTTAATTGTTCACTCACGCAACTGTAATTTACAAGTGAGGCGCTCCCGTCCGCGAAACCGGTAAAAATTTCATTTAAACCCCTTAGTAAAGTTGGTTAGTTCGAACGAGTTTGTTTCCTAGTCTACAAGGGGAGCTGTGTAAAATACAATTTGTAATGCGATTGTGCACAGAGAAAAGAAAAACTAGTAAGAAAATTATATTAAATTATATTTTGCCCATTCACGAGCTTGTCCTTACTTTTTATGAGATAAGCTTGTATAACAAGTTTCAGATCAATTACTTCAAAATTACGGCAGTTTTCGTGTACACAGACGGACAGACAGACGGACATAGCTAAATCGATTCAGTTTTCAATGCTGATCTAATACAACCAAAACTATTCTCAATTAGCCGTCTTCTTTGCGTGTGAGCACGGTTGAAACGTCTTTCAACTAGATCATTTGGATTTCTATTTTGTGGCGGAATGAGCCGTTCTTTTAGTCTGGCATGCACTGTTCCCTAGATCGCCAAATTCTGGAAATGGCATCCAACCTGCATCAAACCTATGACAAAATGTATGAATTTTGCAAAACTCTGTAATCGTGAACGCTTCCATGTCAGTTCGCGTTCACTGCATATGATTGGTGGGTACGAAGCTACCAAAAATCAACTTTTTCTCTACTTTCTCGATTTGATTCATTTCATATATTTTTATTCTATGTTTCAATATATAATGACATTAGAACTGATTCTGGCTCCTGCTTCGCGTTCTGTTCTTATCGGTATCTGTTTCTCTTATAAGGAACCAAATATAATCCCCCATCATCCCTTCATTCCAAAATCCCTGGTAGCGCCTCTCAAGGATCTTCATCTCCTGGTGGAACCTCTCACCATGCTCGTCACTAACGTTGCCAAGATTATCAGGAAAAAAAATCCAGGTCAGAATGTACGAAATGAATTTACAGAGACTGTTGACGCCTGTTGGAAAATAAAGAAAATTAAAACCATATAACAGAAAAAGAATAGAATATCAGTGTTCTATACTATTTATTGTTTTTAAGGAAATCAGAAACAATTAGCTGAAAAGATTTCCAGGCTGCTGCCTCTTCCGATGACAAATAAGTTTGGAATTTTTCATCCTTTAACAGCTTCCTTATTTGTGGACTGTCAAAAACCCCTTCCTCGACTTTCGCAAAAGAAAGAGTTTTAAAAAAGGTCTCTTTACTCATTGCTTAATTTCAGACTCCAAGTTTAATATGTAGTGGTGGAAGAATGATGTTTTCTTTTTTGATGAGTGAGAGATATTTAATGTTGTCTTCGCCCAATGCGGTTTTTTTCTTTCCGACCATTGTTTTCTCTGATAATGATGTTCTCAAGCACGGCCATCCCAGAAGCATAGGAAACAACAATATTTTGTATAGCCACCTTGCATTCCACATAACATGCCCACCACTTTCAAATCGGCACCAACTTTCTAGTCGTGTTCTTCATACTTGATTAATTTCAATAATTTGACCATAGTCTCGTATGATATCTTTATTGACTGCATGTGCGATGGGAATCGATGGTTTCTCGTTTCCGTAATGCAAAATTACTGGTTTAAAACTTGCTTTACTACCGTCAATAAATAGCCGCCACTCGTTTGCATTGTAAGGCTGTCCAAGCTCCTCGAACAAACCAGGTATGTCGTTGCAAAAGCATGTGTTATCTTCTGTCGTATAATACATGGCGCAAGGCTTGTCGCGGTCTCTGTAGTAAGTTGTTTTAACATTCGGAGCCAAAAAGTTGTATTGCTTCATCCGAGATGCATGTAATTCTGCTTTATCTTTTGAAAGATTCAATTCTCTCACCCAATCATTCAATTCAGCCTGACTTAGGAGATAGTGCCCTTCACTCCCAGCAAAATCGCTTTCATTTGATTTCTCCATATCTTCTGATGAACCGGAACTTCTTTTCGGAGTAGATGTATCGGGGCACTTGGGAATGGGAAGTGTATCCGAATGTTGGTAAGGTCCGAATGCTGTTAAACACTACAGGGAAATACAACGATTTGCAATAAAAAAAAGTTGTTCTGTAGAACTGACATGCCCATTAGGGTGGTTCAAATTGGCTATTTTTATTTAGAAAGCAACGATCCCCCCAAATCGTTTCCAAATCCAAAAAAAGCGGACACGTATTTTTTATTTTTTTGAAATTTTGATTCTTAATGGTGCCTGTCGAGGCCTCAAATTTACATAAGAAAATGCATGGGAAAAAGACATTTTTTGGTATTTTTCGAATAATTATTCGGAGTTTGGGAAACCTTAAGACTAAAGTTATAGGATTTGTAGAGGACTTTCCCAGGAAGAATTTAACCTATCATACATATGGAATTGATTTAAACAAATGCAATTTGTTTAAACAAATTTGGGTTTATTAGCTAGATAGGCAAGATACCTCGAACATGAAATTTATAAGTTAATTTCACAAAAAAGCTGCCTTCTACCATAATTAGAACAACAGTTGAAAATTAATAATAACTGATTGTTTAAACAATAGGAAGAATTTGTTTAATGAATAATGTCACTCTAAGATAATAAACTGCCATTTCGAACTCGAGAAAAGCAAATTATTTAAACAAATGGAATTTGTTTAAACAAATGGAAATTACCTGACAAATGTTTATAAACATTCAACTAGACTTATAGTAATGATTTCTATGAGAAAAAAGAGAATGAAGTGATTAGAAGGGTAAATTTTCTGAAGAATGTACATTTTTCATTTAATGGTAGTTTTCAGGGCACTGTGGGGGTGGGTTGGGGGCGTCAAAGCCATATGTATAATACCTCAAATTCTTCATTGGAAAGTCCTCTACAAGTCCTATAACTTTAATCTACACTTTTCCCAAACCCCGAACAATTATTCGAAAAATACCAAAAAAATGTCTTTCTCCCATGCATTTTCTTATGTAAATTTGAGGCCTCGACAGGCACCAAGTATCAAAATTTCGAAGAAAAAACAAATACGTGTCCGCTTTTTTTGGATTTGGAAACGATTTGGGGGGATCGTTGCTTTCTATCATCACAAAAATTTTTGCAATGCATTTTTGAACCACCCTAATGCCCATCTTGGCACAAATCACGTGACGTACTCGTCATCCGAAGGTAACGGGCCTCTACCATGCATTAAACTGCTCTAAATAAAGAGAAATACAAAATAGAGGAAAAGCTGAAATTAGGTAGTTTCGTACCAATCAATCATGATTGATCATAACTTCCTTATTTTTTTATAGATTTTCATCGCTACTACCTTGTACTGTTTATAAAAGTTCAAACTCTACGTAAAAAATAGGAAACTGCATATTACTAGCATATTTTAACGATTTCTAAATTCCCCCGACGATTAAGTAACAGCTCGAGTTCCATTTGTGCCAAACATTTTCCAAATTGTGGCCCATTGCACTGAAACTACTGAAGCGATTGGAAAACAATATTTTTTTTTTTTTTTTTTTATTAATAAGCATAAGATGCTTAACATATTGAAACTAATCTAAAAGATTAACCATCAATTTAAATCTGAATTCTTAAAACTAGGTACTTGTCTCTAATAGGCTATCCACTGATGTCCCTATATTTACTTTGTCCCAAACAAGAAGCACTAACACGTCACTCACTGTGCTCTGCTTTTTACACATTTCACTGATTCACTAGTTCGAAGGGTTTAGTTCTTTTTAGTCTTCTCACTAGATTCTGGTTGTCCAGTAGCTGCAGGGCCTCTACGTTGACGTGATGGCTTAGGCGAGATTCATGCTTAGTGGCGAGTCTTTTTATCTCTTGGATGACTTGTGGGACACCAAGATCACGGTGCAGGTCACTATTCCGTATGTACCAAGGAGCGTTAACCATATTCCTTAGTACTTTATTTTGGAAGGTCTGGATTCCTTGTATATTGGAGCTTTTTGCGCAGCCCCAAAGCTGGATGCCGTATAACCAAATCGGTTTTAGTACTTGGTTGTAGACTTGTAGTTTGTTCTGTACTGACAACTGAGAGTTTCTTCCCAGAAGCCAGTACAGTTCTCTGTATTTGAGGCCAAGCTCTACTCTTTTCTTCTTAACATGTTCTTTCCACCTTAGTTTTGTATCCAGTGTCATACCCAAATACTTTGCAGTGTTCGCATATGGAACTATGGCGTCGTTAATCTTGACATGAGGTATGTCCTCGATTCTTTTGTTTGTGAAGTTAATGTGGACAGATTTCAGTTCGTTGAGCTTGGTCTTCCATTTTCTGGTCCATTTGTATATTTTGTTACTAGCTTGTTGAAGATTCCTGGTAGATTCACCAATAGTTGATCCCACTGCCATTAGAGCCGTGTCATCTGCGAATGTGGCCACTGTTACATTTTCCATCTGTGGAAGGTCACTTGTATATAGTAGATAGAGAATTGGTCCCAATACACTACCCTGGGGTACCCCAGCTTTGACTTCTTTTAGTTCCGAGTATTCATCGATCTGTTTTATTCTGAATAGTCTATCAGATATATAGGATGTTAGCAGCTCGACGTATTGTAAAGGTAGCATACTCTTTAGTTTGTGTATCAATCCTTCATGCCAAACCTTATCGAACGCTTGTGTCACATCAAGAAAGATTGTTGAGCAAATAAGCTTTTCTTCTAATGCTTTCTCTATGATATCTGTTATTCTATGGACTTGATCTATAGTGGAATGCTTTTCTCTAAAACCAAATTGGTGATTAGGAATTAGTTCTTTTCTCTCAATGATAGGTTTCATTCTCTTTAGAAGCAACTTTTCAAAGAGTTTCGATATCATTGGTAACAGTGATATTGGGCGATATGATTTGGCCTCGGTCGGTGGTTTGCCTAGTTTTGGTATCATGATGACTTCTGCTACTTTCCAGACATGTGGGATGTATTTTAATCTGAACGATGCATTTATTAGGTACGTCAGCATAACAATACCTTTCTTAGGTAATTGCTTAAGAACTTCTCCTGTGATAAGATCATATCCAGGTGCCTTCTTTGGATTCAGGTTTGTCTTGATTTCTCTGGCAACTTCCTTTGGAGTAACTAGCTGTATGGCTTCTTCATCATAGGTTATATCTTCATTCGTGATTGGCTCTGATTCGATGTTGTGTGGCTGGAAGATTTCTGTTAGATGTTCTGCAAAAATTTCAGCCTTCTGTTTATTGTTTCTTGCCCAGGTACCGTCTCTTCGTCTTATAGGTGGGACATGGGCCACTGGCCTCTTGTATTTCCTCACTGCTTTCCACAGCGAGTAATCTGTTTCTTTATCGGGAGTCAATTTGGTTAAGAAGGATTCCAATGATGCCTCTTTTAGTTTTTGAATTTCGCGTTTAAGTTGTTGGGATTTATTATTAAGTATGGTTTTGTCAGCTGGATCTCGTGACTGTTGCCATCTTCTTCTAGCTTGTCTTTTTTGCTTGACCATTTCTCTAATTTCCATAGGATAATTATTTCCAATAGTTCTGTGGGTGATTTCTTTAGTGTTGTTCCAAGCGGCTTTCTGGATGGTGTTGATGAATTTCTCGGCTTCTACGTCGAGCTGATCTCTGGTTTTAAGCTGGATATTTAGCTGTATAGTGTTTTCAAGCTCTATTTTAAAGCTTACCCAGTCTGTAGTTTTATTGGTCAAGGTTGGGGTACATTCCTTTTTGATTATGCTTTCGCTTAGAGTCATTAGTATTGCAGAGTGATCAGAGTCCAGATCAAAGTTCTCCTCAATATCAATGAAGTTCGGCGAAAATTTTCTTGTTATAAAGAAGTCTAAAAGATCCGGGGTTTTGTCCTGGTCAGTAGGCCAATAGGTTGGGTTACCTGTGGAATGGAATCGACATCCTCTTTCTTGGATTGCGTTTCTCAGCTCTCTCCCTTTTGTGGTTATCAGTCTGGAGCCCCAGTCTGTATGTTTGGCGTTATAATCACCACCCAGTATAAACCTTTCTCCGAGATGTTCTAAGAATTTATTATAATCTGTTTTCTTGAGATTAAACCTTGGGGGGCAATATATCGCACCTACAGTAAAATTCTGTTTGGTTGATTTTATACCAACGACCGTAAGTTGTACTTCTGCGCTCTTGAGATGGCACTCCTCATAGTGATTTATGCTATTTTTTATTATTACGGCACTTCCTCCTCTAGCTTGGTTATCCGGATGACATACTTCGTACACCTGATATCCCTTCAGCTTTAGATATGTCTGATTTGTTGAGTGTGTTTCTGAAACAAGACATATATCGATTTTATGTGTGTTTAGAAAAACTTCTATTTCCAATTTTCTGTTTCGTATACCGTTGGCATTCCAAGTTGCGATTCGTAAATCATTAGTCATCTTATGTGTGTGTCTTTTACTGTTCTAGCTTAGATAATCTCTCTTCGATTTTGTCCATCCTTTCTAGAATTTTTTGTAGCAGCTGCATAGTAGCGTCACCTGAAGTTGATGGCTTGTCCTTTTTTGAGGAATCTGTCGCTTGAGCATATGTTGTGCTTGTATTTGTTTTTTTAATTGGTTTTGATTTTGGGATGTTACCTGCACGCTGTTGTTGACCCACTTTTGGTTGGGTTGGTAAGTTGGGTAGCCCTTTCTGGTCTCTGATTCGTTGTATTTCTTTTGCCACCATACAGCCTCTGTAGTTTGCAGGGTGAGCATCTCCACAGTTCCAGCATTTTGGTGGTACCTCTTTTGGTTTCTTGCATTCTGTCGAAAAATGTTTTCCCGCGCATTTAACGCATCGGGGTTCTTTGTTGCAGAATCGGTGGGTGTGTCCAAAAGCTTGACATCTTTTGCATTGCGGTACCTGTTTAGGCGTTCTTACCGCCTCTATTTCTACCTTCATTCCTAAGATGGATTTAATATTATAGATTTTCTTAATATCTTCCTCGTTACTAAACGTAAGCATAAACATCGGTAGTGGAGTTTTATCGCTTCGTTTTAGTATATTCGTGGCGTCAATTATAGAATAGCCGCCTTCTTTTAGTTCTTTCACTATGTCTTCATTTTTGCAGGTTGGATGTAGGCGCCTGACCATGACCTTAATTGGTCTTGTTTGTTTGTTTTCATAAGTGTACCAGTTTACTTTTTGTTCATTTAGCAGTTCGGTAAGTTTCCTGTATTCATCGATTTTCTCTACGTTGAGTTTTATATCGCCAGAATTCATTAGCGTAGCTTTGTACTTGAATTCTTTATTGTTTAAAGAATTTCGCATTGACTCGTAGTTTGTTACTTGGCTCACAATGACAGGTGGTGGCAAGAACGTTTTGTCTTTTTTTGTTTCTTTATTTTGATTTGTGTTTGTGGGCTGGGGTGAGACTACTAGTGATTCATGCATTTTGCGCTTTTTGCTTTTCCTTGCCTTTTTCACTACCCATTCTGTTTCTCTGGCCAATTCTTCCTCATCTGTATAATACTCCTTATTATTCGGAGTACTCGGTTCTGTTTTACTAGATTGCTCCAGAAATTTCTCTTGCAGGGCTTTGAGTTGTTCCTCTAAGTCCTTAAATTTGGCTTCTATCTGCTTTCTTGCGGATATTTCCTTTTGCAATTCCTTGTACAGTAGATGTTCATTTTCTGATGTAATCACAATTTCTTGTGTTGACATGGTGTCCTACTTATTGCTAGTACTCGTGCACTCACTCATAGTCAGCACTATAATACGCGCGCGACACTATTTTTGTTTATTAAGCAATTGATTGGGCAATACGTTTGGTAATTCGCGAGCGATCAACATACGTCTGTACCGTTCAAAGGTTTGCACGAAAAACGGAAAACAATATGAATAACTTTTATTGGTGATTCAATTGACTTTAATTTGATGTGCAAAGCAACCAGATTGGATGTTCCAAACTCGATATATGCTCCAATTAGTCAAACTACCACAGAAAAAATATATATTCTTTTTCAAAAATCTCGAAAACGTACCCGTTAAAATTTTTTGAAATGCGATTTTTGAGTTTAGCGGACTAAGGTAACTAAGAAAAAAATAGTGGCACCAACTTTTTTTTAAAATTTTTTTGACTAGTGTTATTAGTTGCATTACTAGAGGACATTCTATTATGACGATTCATGTTTTGTAAGTGTCGGGATGACAATAGGCCCCCCATCATAATAAACGCAGCTCTTCCAGCAAGGAGACTGATCCCCAGATTCCCCCGCCTTTAATCAGCCCGAGTTTATCTTAGTTCCAATCGTAGTCGGGCAAAGAGCCCGAGGCTACGCAGCCAGACAGTGTACACCTTGATTTAGACGATTCTATAATTCCACTGGCTAACAATGCACTGTCGGATTACCGTTGGATCTTGATAAGGGGTAAGTTGCCTTCCCGCCCCCTATTTGCTACCCATCCGTACCCCACTACGCGACTCCTGCGTATACTAATAGCAAGGCTCTAAATCCGAAAATACGAATTACATGCAAATTAATTACACTTAGCCGAAACCGTTCTGTGTACATAATAATTATAAAAGTTTCGCAATAAATGTTGTTCGTAATCTGTGTGTTCGAAATTCGTACGAAAACGCCCATAATAATATTAGCTTTGCTAAGTTAATTAATAATAAAGTTACTGGCGGAGGTTTTAAGTAGTGCGCGCGCTATCCTCTCGCTGCCGCCGTCGCCGCCGCCTCGCAAAAACGACTCGAAAAGGCTCACTGTTTAATTTCATTAGAGGTTTGATTAAAATATTTACCTTGGCCAAATGCAACAAAAAATATATTTCAGTTCAGAACATTTTCAGAAATGTATGGTTATTTCAGTACTTAAAAGAAGTACTACACGTTAACACGTTCTTATGTTTGATAGTAAATTAAATAGTAATGCTTTACTGTCAACAACAAGATGGAACTAATCACAACAAAACAAATTATACAAGTACAAAAATTATAGTTTAATAATTCTATTATAAATCAAATAAAATTTTTAAGAGATATTTCTGAAATAAAAATAGATACGTTTAACATTGCTAACTCATCGTATACAGGGTGTCTCACGGAACTGGCACATTAGAAGTTTCTCATGCTCTACTAATTCTGGAAACTTGAAATTTTGGAACTACAATTTACTCGATCTGAGCTCTTCAGCTAAAATATTCTCAAGTTAACAGTCACCTCCGGTTACCGGAAGTCGGTATCAACTTTGTTATTTCAAATGGAATGATATAATTTTTATTTTATTTTTGGTTTCACCGTATCAAAATACATCATTTTTGATAATACCTAAATATCACCATTTTTGAGTTTTTTTGATTTTTTTTTATGGTTAAAATTGAATATCTCGGTTATTATTGAAACGAGAAGTTTCATGATTGGTGGTCCAAAACTAGAAACATAGCCAAATAAGACGATGTTTAGTTCATCATGATATCTTATACAGGGTGTTCAAAATTTACAACACAATAATTGAATTTTCAAACGTAAAAAACTCATTTTTTTCAAATGGAACATCCTATATACCGATACGCCATTCGATAGGAAATTCCCTATGAATCAATACTAGGGATCTTTCCAACTGGGATTTAGTAGTTTGGGGAATCTAAATCTAGTCTATAGGTATCCTTAAGCTTTCTACATATTACAAGATAAATATTACTTTGGTAATTCTTATACCAAAATAAAAACCCTAAATTAACACCCCTCACTTGTTTCGGAAAGTGCCTCCATCTTGCGAAACAAAAATAGACATTATCTTGTTTCCACTGAAGAGTACGATACTCTTCAGAATTCAGTTTTCTAAATTGGCATCAGTTAATGAAGCACGTGATGAACTCTTTGTAAATTTCATCTTCGAAAAAAATGTTTCACATATGCGGATCCAGACGCACGTACAACGCGTTGTGCAAAATATCTTAAGTTGGAATATCTCTCGGATGTAACATAAGTATTGTTAAAATTAATTTTTGATGTGGACGCAAAAATTTGTTTCATTTCATTGTTGCACTGTAATTCGATTAACTCCATTTGCAGATTTTCAGGAACACTATTAACGTCAAGATGGAATGGGCAGGAAAATATTTTAAACATCTTATCATATTTTATTTCATTCGCATATTTCGAGAAATTCGGTATAGGTTGGCTTTTTGGAAAGTTATTTAACAGCGGGAAAAGTTGAGCATTATTATTTCTAAGTTGGCACTCAAATAACAATAATTTCTTATTAAAAGCTTTGATAAAATACAAGCATCGATTATTAAATTATCTTGCCCTTGCAAGTCCTTATTTAGCTGATTAAGTTTTTCTGTTTTATCCACTAAAAACATAGATCTAACAACCAATCATCATCACTTAATTCAGGAACAGACTCTTCTCGTTCATAAACATATCTATTTCCACCCGTAAATTAAAAAATCTTTTCAAACATTCTCCACGACTTAACCATCTAACATTGGTAAAATATACGAGGTCACCATATTCAGAAGATAATTCGCTAAGGAATTCTTTGAATTGCCGATGCTGAAGAGCATGTGAACGAATGTAGTTAACAGTTTTATAACTACGTTCATAACATGATCCATGGATAATACTCGACCACATAAATTTTGTTGATGTATCAAACAGTGAATAATAAAAATATAATTGGTTTTAATGCCTTTGCAATCTAGCTTATCCATAAGTAATTTTACAGCTCCCTTATGTTTACCTACCAAAGCAGGTCAATCGCCTGGAAAACATCTTCTCCTCTAGTGGTGCCTTTTAAAAGTAAAACATTTAACATTTCTTCTGTCACTTGGAATGAATCATTTACACCGCGAATAAATATTACAAGTTGGGACGTGTCAGAAATATCTGTACTTTCGTCAAATGCAAAAGAATATGCTCTGAATTGCTGAATTATATCTCGCAAAGTGAATACAATTTCAGCTGAAATGTCGTCAATGCGACGACATGTAATGCGACGACTGTATTTTCTTACGAAGGCGCAAAAGTTGTGAATCAAGGGTTTCTTTACTTTTAAAGCGGAATATAGTTACCAATTTGCACGTTCGTAGCGCCCTCATTTGAGCTAAATTATGAAATCACTGTTTCTTTATCAAATAATATAATGAATTTATATACCTACTATTGTTTACATCGCTAACATCCACGTTTTCTGAGGTATAGTCTTTCTCCTACAAGTCTCAACCCCTCTAAGAGCGGAGTGTCTAAAAGTCCTTCCTTAGTGACCTTCCAAATCTTCGTAGGGTTGGCGGTTTAGGTTAGGTGATGATGAATCAATCGGGACAAACACTTTTATACATACTGGGTGATTCAATTTCGAGGCTCACCATGGGGATCTCAAAACCAAATCAAAACCAAATGTAACTATTACATTTGAAAGAAAAACATGCTACTTTTTAACAAGGAATGCAATGTCATTTTTTAATTTCAAATAACATTAAAGATGGCGGCGTAACCATGGCCAACTTTTGGGCGCCATGTTGAATTTTGGTATTTTCTGATAGTCGTGTCTTTTCTCAGTTACGCAATGTATAACATGTTAGCATTATTTTTTAAAATAATGGTGTAATAATCAAAATACCTTCAGGTACCTAACTGAAGATTGGTTACAGACCGTCGGACTCGTTGCCAAGCATCGACAACAAAATGCACTTGGATCAAGCGGCGCGCTCAGCGTTGGGTTTGCTGATTAACCAAATAAACCTTAATTGTGGTTGATTATGTCTGTACAATGCCGTTTACCAATAACGAAAAGCGTGATATGATAAGGGTTTATTAATGCTCTTATAGAAATGCCCAATCGTACAATATTCCTAACATTGGACAGAAATTTAGCGGACCATGGATCGTTTAGTAAACCGCGCAATTCTTATAATCCTCGTGGAAATGTTGAAAACGATCAAAGAGATATTTTGGAAATGGTAAACGTTAAATTACCATAATTTGCAATGCTTCCACTACTGGTTTTTAGATAAATGACGATCCTCGGATTTCTACTTGGGAAGTAGCCTCTAATTTGGAATTCCTGCAAACACGTGTTAGGAGATCATTACGAACAAAGAAATTGAAACCGTACAAACCCCACACAAGTCAAACTTTGCAGTTGTACGAAATTATTTGAATCAACAATTTCCAAATCGCTGGATTGACAATGGTGGAGTGGTGGAATGTCCTGCTAGATCCCCTGATTTAAGTCCTCTGGACTATTTTCTATGGGTAACCGTGAACGACGAAATATATCGCGATACTCGCAGAAATATCGAGGATCTGCGGGATCAAATAACAAATGCGGTCAATGCTATTCCGGGAAGAACAGTTAGAAGAGCATAACAACATGTAGAAAACCTAGCTCGCCTATGCCTTCAAGAAAATGGCGACCAATTTGAACATTTACTTAAAAAATAAGCATTTTGTTGTATAAACTTGCATCGTCTACAATCTGAATGTTTTTAATCCAAAGGTCAGCCCTGCGCCGGCGGTCTGTAACCAAGCACCAGTTGGATACTTGATAAGCACGACAAACAACGAGAAAAAGAAGAAAGTTTTTTATTATTAAACCAATGTTTTAGAAAATAATGCCAACATGTTATACATTGCGGAAATGAGAAGAAACACGACTATCGGAAAATGCCAAAATTCAACATGGCGCCCATAAGAAAAACAAAAGTTGGCCATGGTTACGCCGCAATCTTTGATGTTATTTCAAATTAAAAAATAGCATTGTATTCCTTGTTAAAAAGTCGCTGTAGAATGTTTTTGTTTCAAATGTCTTACTTAGTCTATCTTAACATTTCAGTTTTTTTGCAGATATCTTTAAAATGAAAAATGATAGCTAAAATTTCTTTTCAGATAATTGACCAACACAAAAATACGAAACTTTGCCATATTTAAACATAGGCTCTATCTCCACTTATAAGCGAGATCTCCATAGTGAGCCTCGAAATTGAATCACCCGGTATAGATAACCAGCGTACTTAAAAATTACTGCTAAATCATATACATAATAATACATATACATAAAATCTCATCAGTTTCTAAGTACGTAAATGTATAATTGATTACATTTTATATCATAATATAATGACAATGTGTATCATTTCGATTCAGCTATTATTTTCTTTTATTATAGATTTGACGTAAAACATTTCTATTTGATCGGTCGTGTTTGTGCAAGCTGCCCCTTTGGCCTTACGTATCAACGTAGGGGCAATAAAATAGGGGAACCGGCCACTAGGATTTGATTCCGTCGAGCACGGCAAACATTTTAACTGATATGAGGTTTTTATCTGGGCCCTGGTCGGTAATAAGGGCCTCCTTAGTACACAAAACAACCGGATCCCATCAAAGGTCCCGTTTTCCAGCATCCGAAATAAATTTGGGGACTTATTGGCAGCGGGGGATATTGTCTCAGGTCTGATCTGCCCTCTGATGGAGCTATCGAGAATTGAAGTCGCCCGTCCGTGGTGCAGCGCTCGCGCTCCTGCACAAGGACAATATAAGCCTCATAACTTATGGACTTTCTTTGCGCTATCAATCTTGGAATAAAGAACGCGGGAGGCGGCGAGATAATGCCTGGCGCCGCCACCATTTTTATTTCATACGAGGTGGAGTACAGAAATGACGTCGGCGATCGCAGCCGTCTCTGCAAAGATAAATTGCAGTCGTGTTTCGATTTTTCTTCGGTTGTGATGCGCCGAAGATACGGTCTGCTCTACGCTGGGAAGTGTTTCTTTGGTAACAAACTTAATTTTACCACATAGAACCCTCGCTTGGGTCTTACGCCGAGAATGTACATTTTTTAGGATGCCCATTATACGCCGCGTCGTCGCTGATATCCGTGTATTTTTATTATTTCTTTAATATGCTGCTGTCTGGCATAAGTAAAGGAACAGCAAGAGATGCACACACACAGAAAAGTGATCTCTCGAACAAAGAGAGAATTACTTGGCTGAAGTAGTTGGTAGGTTCGTATATACGCGAGAGATTATTGACTTCAATCAAGAAATTTTATTTCTTGGAATAATTACTAGATTTAAGAAAGTGGTTACTCTGGTGAAGTAAGTAAACAGTCTTCAATGAAGTGTATATTTTTATTACCGGTAAATATTTTTAGCTACTTAATGTAAGAATTTTAAAGATTTGGCACAAATACGTTTTCTATTGCTAATTAACAAGATAGGTATGTTATATTTACTTACTCGTTCTAAACTGTTGCGTGCGTTACATCAAACTATTCCGTGTTGAAACGTTTATTGTACACTATAAATCACAATACACATCCCCAATAAATCACAAGGCACATCCCGGGTAGTTCGTTATTGTTTTGCGTACTAGGTCTAGGTTAGGCCCCAGCGTGGCGCCAGGACCACGCGCAAGTCTTGACAAAATCACGGTGCGCATATTTATTCCAGAGAAAGGGATTACTTGAAAGAAGTAAGAATCACTTCAGTTAAATAATTGGTGGGTTTTTATTCAGTAAACAATACTTACTTATATTAAATGTCTTATATTTTCTTGGATCAAGTAACTACGCACTTGGATGGATTTACTATGACTTCGTTTGAAAAATTAACATTTTTGGGACGAAAAATTCAATTACTTCGTTCAATACAATATTGGTTCTTATAAAGAAAGAATTTATTTGTTGACAGCATTTATCTGAGAAATTATTTTACTTATATTGAGTATGTGGCATTTCTTGTATATACCTAACTTTCTACATCCAAGTAAATATGCATTTGAATCTGGTAAATAAATTCAAGAAATTATGTTTTCTCCTTCCAAATAATCACTTTTTTGTGTGCAGTGTCGCAATTATGTATCGTAAATCGATGTTTGCACATTTTCCCATTATAGCAATTCTATCGGAAAATTTTAAATTAAAACATCTGATGTGGCCAGGCACATAACTTTATCATACTATATATAAAGGATATATAAAGGAGAAAGGTATTTGTCATTAACCAGCTTTCCTATATATATATATATATATATATATATATATATATATATATAGAAAGGTATTTGTCGGGCAATTCCGTCATACGAAGATCGAAGAAGCAACCGTATACATGTGTTTCGGACTATTAGTCCTCATCAGTACGGTATAGCCAAGGAGCAAGATGGACACTCAATGGAAAAACATTCAAATGGTTCCCTACAGGGGGTGACCACATGTCGCCAATTTGGTGCTTCAGTCCCAACATCTTCAGGATTCGAAGACAAGAAGTGACGTCGCGCCGGAGGTGACTGGTACACCCCAGGTACACCATAGCCTTGGCTATGGCTCTTGCTCCTTGGCTATACCGTACTGATGAGGACTAATAGTCCGAAACACGTGTATACGGTTGCTTCTTCGATCTTCGTATGACGGAATTGCCCGACAAATACCTTTCTCCTTTATATCTTACCGTCGATTAACCAGCTTTCCTTTAATTTCCATGGGCTATGGTGTACCTGGGGTGTACCAGTCACCTCCGGCGCGACGTCACTTCTTGTCTTCGAATCCTGAAGATGTTGGGACTGAAGCACCAAATTGGCGACATGTGGTCACCCCCTGTAGGGAACCATTTGAATGTTTTTCCATTGAGTGTCCATCTTGCTCCTTGGCTATACCGTACTGATGAGGACTAATAGTCCGAAACACGTGTATACGGTTGCTTCTTCGATCTTCGTATGACGGAATTGCCCGACAAATACCTTTCTCCTTTATATCTTACCGTCGATTAACCAGCTTTCCTTTAATTTCCATGAGCTATGGTGTACCTGGGGTGTACCAGTCACCTCCGGCGCGACGTCACTTCTTGTCTTCGAATCTTGAAGATGTTGGAACTGAAGCACCAAATTGGCGACATGTGGTCACCCCCTGTAGGGAACCATTTAAATGTTTTTCCATTGAGTGTCCATCTTGCTCCTTGGCTATACCGTACTGATGAGGACTAATAGGCCGAAACACGTGTATACGGTTGCTTCTTCGATCTTCGTATGACGGAATTGCCCGACAAATACCTTTCTCCTTTATATCTTACCGTCGATTAGCCAGCTTTCCTTTATATATATATATATATATATATATATATATACAGAATGATTCATTCTCTAATTTGCCCTCGTTTTCCGTGGATCTGGTCACGGAACAGGATCTGATACCTGTCATGTCTCGTTTTGCGAACACATTAATTTCTGGCGATGACCTGATTCCTAGCTTCTTGGTGCGTGATGCTAGGCATGTATTTGCAGGACCACTCTCGTGGATTATAAATTTGTCAATAACAACAAGCAAATTTCCTAGTCGTTGGAAGCGAACTAGAGTGAGTCCAGTGCTTAAAAAAGGCGACTTGTCTGAGATAGGCAACTACAGACCGATCTCAATACTTTGTAACTTCGCAAAAGTGTTCGAACAAATTCTTCATAGCTCCATCTGGTCTAGTGTGCGTTCTTATATCTCGCCGCACCAGCACGGTTTTGTGCCAGGTAGATCGACGACTACAAACCTGGGCTGTTTGACGCAATACGTTGGTGAGGTCTTGGATCGGGGTGGACAAGTGGATGTTGTGTATACAGATTTCTCTCGGGCCTTCCATTCAGTGAGTTGCTTTGGATCGTCGCCGAGTCTGCTCGCTTTGATTGAATCATATTTGCTGGACAGGAAGAATTATGTATGCTACAATGGTTTCATGTCTGGGGAGTTTATCGCCGCGTCGGGTGTGCCGCAGGGGTCAAATTTAGGTCCCTTGCTGTTTACTCTTTACATTGACGGTCTGCTGAGCTTGGTCTCCACGCATATCCTTGGATATGCTGATGACTTGAAGCTGTATTCATCGATAGAGAGCCAGGCTGATGCTGTCCTACTTCAGGAAGATGTGGACACGGTCTCCCGCTGGTGTGATGCTCACTTTCTGAAGCTGAATATTACTAAATGCTCATTTATGCGTTACACCCGCAAGATTAACCTTATTCCATCCGCTTATCACATTGACGGGAGTTATCTTGAGTGTTTGACGTCGGTCAGGGATCTGGGAGTGGTTTTCGACAGTAGGCTGAGCTTTGCACCTCACATAAGCAATGTTTGTAGCTCTGCATCCCGTATGCTGGGATTTGTGATGAGGGTCTTCAGGGACTTGCGTGACGTGCGGGTACTCAAAACATTATTTTTTGCTTTTGTATTGAGCAAACTTGAATATGCATCTATTGTTTGGTATCCGCATTATATTTCTCATCGCTTGTCCTTGGAACGCATTATGCGACGTTTTTTGCGACATCTGTCATTTCTTGTGGATGGACGTTACCCGGATAGAGATACTCACTATGACGCATTGCTTCATCGTCATGAGATGACCTCCCTGGTGGACCGTCGTGAGCGCTATAGCGCCAGATACTTGCAACGGTTGGTCTCGGGTGTTGTGGACTGTCCATACCTTTTGAGCAGGGTGAACTTTGCAGTGCCGCGTGTGGCGTCCCGTCATCAGCGGCTATTTCACCTTCCGAGAGCCCGTACCAACGTGATGGTTCGTGTTCCGGTGGTGCACATGTGTCGAAATGCCGATAATTTGTTGGACATGTTCGCGTAGTGTTGGCGGCAGTGGCGTTGCTCTTAGTTGAGGGTTAAGATTTGTAATTAATGTATGGTCATTAATGATTATTATAGTATTGATATATTGTTATTGTATTTATGAATTTATTTTGTCTTTATTATATTATGTTTATGATGTTTTGCGTTGTACTGTAATTGGTGTATACTGTTGGGCAAATAAAGATTATTATTATATATTATTATTATATATATATATAATTAATAACTGCATAAAATTCTATTTGATCGAGATCGGCTATGTCTGCATTAAAATAAAACTAGTAGAACCAGACAGATATGTCGATTTATATTAACAGTAGGTATATTGACATTAGCTTTTGACACTACCTACTGTCATTGTAATCAAAATATCTGACAAATCTTGGCTAACTAGTTTTAATACAGTACGACAGATTTCGATTAAATAGAATTTGCTCATGCAGCTAAACTATTAATTGTACCAAAAAGTGCCATAGTCATAAATTATTCAGAATTTCCTCTACTCAGAAATGTACAGGGACCCAAAAAGACGTATTCTCGCTAAAATCTCAATTTTTTTTTGTTTCGACACGATTACTATAGGTACTTTACATACTACGTATGTACAGCGGTTACTCAAATATTTTTTCGATTTATGACCACAGTTTACGAGATATGGCCTTGTTATTTGCCACACGCGATAGTGATATTTCAACTTTTGACAGCAGAAGTAATACTTTTTTTATGACCAAAAATTATGTATTAAATATAATTAGGATATTTAAACAATATATTTGGCGTCGTTCATCCAAAAAGGCATATTGAAAACTTCATCAAGTTTGTACAATAAATTCTGCCTTTATTCAGAGGCGTACCTAGAGTAAATGGCGCCTGTGGCAAACGCCAATTTACGCCGCTCCGACTAGGTTGCTTACGTTTTATTTCTAAAAAAGTACTTATTTTTTTTTACTTTAGGTGACGCTAATTGTTTAATTATGTATATTATCAAAGTCAATTTCTTCGGTCATTTTTCGTTCTATGCTCAATAAAGCAAGATCACTTAATCGATTTTGGCCCATCGAGGCTCTCAAATATGAGTATGTATGAATTTTAATTTGCTAAATTATCTTTCGTAACTGGCCATATAAACCTCGATTGTCAGCAATATTTGCAATGCTATACGCATATTGGGACAAATGTTTTCATCTCCATACTGAACTACAAAATTCAGTAATTGTTCGGGGTTTGTTAAGGCACGGCTTGTTACCAGCGTTCTAAAATCCAAAATTTCTTCATATAATTCTTTCCCATCCATATCACAACTGTATGTTTCTCCAAATTGCACACAATGTTCTACCCTTCGGTATCAAGAAGATTTTCATCTATTTCTCCGCAACAAGCACTCTACTATTGACCAGATACACCGAATAACCAACATAATCGAAAAAGCGTTAGAGGAAAAAAAGGTTTGTTCTGCAGTCTTCCTAGATGTGGCACAGACTTTTGATAAAGTCTGGCATGAAAGACTGAACAATTAATTAGGAAGTATCCTCCCGAAACAGTTTGCACAACTATTATCTTATCTGACTGAGAGATACTTTAGAGTCAAACATGGTGATGCATGCTCTGTCCTTAAGGAAATAAAAGCAGGAGTGCCGCAAGGTAGTGTTTTAGGGCCGGTCCTTTACCTACTCTACACCAGCGGCCTCCCAGCACTAGAAAATAATACTGTCCAAACTTTTGCAGACGACACGGCTATCCTAGCTGTTGGGAACAGCAATGAAGAAACGACGGCAATGAAGAAAACTCCAAACAGCTCTTGGTCATTTTCAGGTCTGGACAAAGAAAAAAAGAATCAAACTGAACGAACTCAAGTCAGTACATGTTGACTTCCCCAATAAGAAAATACAACATATCACGGTTACTATTAATAACCAACTAGTACCGTACGCAAACACAGCCAAATATCTCGGCATGACATTAGACGCCAGGCTCCGCTGGAAATCCCATGTCAAAAAGAAAAGAGAGGAACCAGAAATCCGCTACAGAGAGATGTACTGGCTGCTAGGAAGAAACTCCACGCTGTCTGTACATAACAAGCTTCTCTTGTACCAGCAAATTCTAAAACCCGTGTAGACGTATGGTGCTCAACTCTGGGGTTGCACCAAAAAAAGTAACATTAAAATTGTCCAGACCTTTCAAAATAAAGTATTGAGATGCATTGTCAATGCGCCTTGGTACATCAGGAATGATGATCTACACAAGGACCACAAAATGGAGTTTGTGTGCAAAGAAATCCAAAAAGTAGCAAGAAGTCACGAGGAAAGGCTTCACCATCACGTAAACGTTGAGGCCATCCAGCTCCTCGACAACACCGAATTAATCCGAAGACTCAAGAGAAAGAAGCCTTTTGAGTTAGTGTGAATGTGAGTTAGTGGAAAAGCAGAGTAAGTGCTAGTTGTAGGTGTTAGTTCTAATAGCAGAGACAGTGCTACGTAGTGCGCAAGACAAACGTACCAAGTATACCAGGACTAACTGAGAGACATCGATGGGTGCCTGTTAGGCTAAGTTAAACTAGTAAAATAAGTTAGAATTAAGTTACTCATTAGTCAATTATGACTAGATTGTAATGCATTTATGAATAATAAAAAACAAAATCTATTTCTCGTTATCGAAGACTTCTACTTTTTAATTCATTGCATAGACGGTCGACAATTCTTTTCATAACTCTTTCAAATTCTTTCTTTTAAATTAAATGTCCCTCTTAACTGAGAAACTTGAAAAGAAAAAGAAAACTTCTAAACACAATCTGTGTAATCTAATCCGGTTCTACCAATAGCTGAATAAATCTATCGATAAGTCAATAAGATCGATAACTAAATATACATGATTGCGTATTTCTTGTTGCATACTTGCGTGGGTTTTGTAGTAGGTATATTTTGTTGGTTACCTGACGATAACAAAATCCACAAGAAATAAAGTTTCATACAGTCAAACCTATAAAAACACCTTAAAAAATTATTTAAAAAAGCATAAAATTTAAAATTTGTAACAGTTATGATAAATCTGGAATCTGGATACGGGTCATCTTTTCAGTACATAATATATTAATTTTCAAATCTAGGTAATTAATTAATTACATTTTATAACATTTTACATTAATTATTAAAAATGGCATAATAATTTTTGCTAGTGGATTATTTATTTAATTCTCTTTTAATTGTATTGATGTTTCATTTTCCTTTTGTTTTTGTGCTTTTCAACTCATCTAATAGTTATTTATGTACCAAGGGCATTAGATGCAGGTTTATGCCCCGAGGGTGTATATAAGACTGTATATAAGACTTCTCTTTAATCATGAAAATAATTTTGAAGAGCTTTTAAATAACGCTGCATTATGGAAGTTCATTTTAGGATCCTGCAACCTATTTTGAATGCGGTCAATACTTATGTCCAGCCATAACAGCAGCATTATTATCATAGCACTGTGGCCTGCAATTTTGTAAATTCATGTTGTCTTTCTCTAACTGCTTCAATATTTCTTGAACCAAGCTTGCAGCGTCTTTATCGCTTGTTTGTATAAAACCGAGAAATGTTTCTTTAATCTGAACAGTTTTTTCTCAAAATTTATGTCAACATAACTTAGTGTTCTTCAAACTTACTATCTCAGACATTTGTTCACGATGAGCTTGATCAGAAGTCGATTCAAACATTGGTCCGTAATACTTTGCGTTACGTAATCTTTCTAGCAAACTATCACGAACAGACTTATGTGGTATATTATGACAGGGTCAAAATTTGGAATTAGTTACAACAAACCAAGAAAATTTCCTTTATTAAAATCTGACTGATCTGACTGCAGCCTCACAAAGCCAGGTTTTGTATCGCAAGGAATTTGATGCAGTGTTTTTTCGAGATATCACACCACTTATGACTTTCTCTTTGAATTTTTTTTCAAGTGTTAAACCACACTTGTTACAGAAAGAGGCCTAGACAACATGGACAAACAAACGAAAAACAAGTGCGTGCTTTTTTCCTTGGGCGTTTGGATTTTCTTTTTCATACGCAGTCTTTTGATAGACATATTTACATCTATAATTTTTACTTTATTTTCTGTTTAGTATTTATACGTTAGGCGCCCCCTTTAGTTGGCACCCATGGCACGTGCCATGCCTGCCATACCCTAGTTATGCCTCTGCGGCTTTATTTGAAAACGTGTTTTCGGAGTGGTAGATTGATCTTCAATTTCCGTGCAAATAAATAAATTTTCGACTTTTTTGCTCTCATCGTAATTACTCTGGTAGCAACAGAAGATCTCGTAGACGTGGTGGTTAAAATGTGGGCAATTGTTACAAGAAGCGGAGTCCGTTGAAAACAAAAACTTGATAATTTTTACTATAATCGCGTTTATTTGCTTTCCTATTAAATTTACGTTTACAACTTAAGGTACTTTTCCTCCGTTGCATTAAATATTCAGAATATTTAACCCAACATTATTTTGTAACTACCTAAAAACAACCCTTCAATCGCTTATCTTTAAACTATTTTGCATTTATCCAACGATTTGAAGATATGCAATGTTATCTCCCTAAAACTTCAAAGTTAAAAATTCGCTACACACCTTCGTCAACTGGTTCGGGTCTCTATATCAATTCAGACCAGGGTTGCCACCTGTCCTCGTTTCACGAGGATTGTCCTTGTACGAATCATTTGTCCTCGTGTCCTCGCCGTGATACCATTTGTCCTCGTGTGCACAGATATAAAAGATTTCTTCTTTTTAAGAAATTATATTCCTTTCAATTTATTCTTTTGGATCAAAACATATTTCTTTGACGCCAACAATATTTACTTCATTGTGTATTCTAGTTTATTTGCTTGTAGAGATTAATTTATTTGCAATATTTATTTAACTCAAATCAATATATTTGGATTCAAACAAAAATGACTTTCCTTTAAAGTAATATTTTTGTTTTGATTTAGAACGGCTTTTCTTTATACCATAGAACTCTAACATCTATTCAATTCAAATATTTATATGTGTATACAAGAAGATATGTATTTCCTTCAAATAAATATTTTTGTTTG
Source organism: Aphodius sticticus (assembly GCA_963966075.1). Taxonomy (NCBI): domain Eukaryota; kingdom Metazoa; phylum Arthropoda; class Insecta; order Coleoptera; family Scarabaeidae; genus Aphodius; species Aphodius sticticus. Next base: position 1,819,706 of record OZ014512.1, on the reverse strand, counting down.
GCTTAAAAATAGGTTTACTTCCGCCAAAGAAATCATATTTTGATTCAAATGAATATATTTTTAGTGTGAATACCTCATCCAACTGTATTGTTAGAATGCGCTGTAAACACTCTCCTCGCAGTTTGGCTTTATCTTGAGTATAAATAGTAGACTGGTGAAAGCCTACCGTTCAGTTGATGTCATGCGTCTGGCTAAGTTGTTAAAAAGGCTGTGTGATCACCAGTATAACGTACGATAGTAGCTCAGTACTGTTTCAATAAACTATTGAAAATTTTACTGTTGGAGCAATTTATTTTGAACCCAAATATACCTGGAAATGGAATGAACATAAACTCTAATGTACTTAGTAACATATTGTGATAGTCTGGCAGGTAACAACAAAAAGGAAAAAAAAACAGTGTCATAATTTTAGAATAACATTGTAAATCTAAGTGTTAGTAATGTCTAATTAATGTGTATAAAGACTACGGATTTATGACAGTCTGCCTGTATATTTCTTCTCCGTAGTGTGATGTGTCTAGCCGGTCAATAAATTTTGATAATTCTGTTAAATTTCAACCGATTCTAATAAACAAAACTCGTATTAGACGCAAATTTAAATGGGCTTTCAATGAAAAACATAGCAAAAAGATATTACGGATTCAAACAGGTCATCAAATTGTTGTTAAAGTTGAAAAAATCTGAAAATAATGGGAAACTTCTGATCTTGAACGTCCATAACTTTTCGATTTGTTATTAGACCTGACCGAACAGTACATCTTTATAATGGTCTATGCCTCCTCTTCCATTTACATTTTATTTTATTTTTGAAATCGAATAGAAAATGCTTATGAATTTTTATACACGTGCAACTACCTAAAAACGTTTTTTTTTTAAAGAATTGAGATTTTGGAGATGTTTGGAAAATTTCAGCTATGCCATTATGTTCGGCTCTACCAGGTCAGCAACTTCCGCTGTCTCCTGAAAAGTATATTTCGTTTTTTTTTTTTGTAACACAGTGTAATCGCGTTTATTTGCTTTCCTGTTAAATTTACGTTTACAACTTAATGCAACATCCGCTGCATTAAATATTCAGAATATTTACCCCACCATTATTTTGTAACCTCCTAAGAACAACCCTTCAACAGCTTATCTTTAAACCATTTTTCATTTATCCAACGATTTGAAGATATGCAATGTCATCTCCCTAAAACTTCAATGTCAAAAGTTCGCTACACGCCTTCGTCAATTGGTTCGGGTCTCTATATCAAGTCAGACACATACAAAGAACATTTCGGCAACAATATTATGAGATAAAAGATTAATAATTTTTTTTTATTAACTATAAGATGCTTAACATATTGAAACTAATCTAAAAGATTAACCCATCTATTTAAATCTGAATTCTTAAAACTAGGTACTTGTCTCTAATAGGCTATCCACTGATGTCGTATATTTACTTTGTCCTAAACAAGAAGCACTAACACTTCACTCACTGTGCTCTTCTTTTTACACATTTCACTGATTCACTAGTTCGATGGGTTTATTTCTTTTTAGTCTTCTCACTAGATTCTGGTTGTTCAGTAGCTGCAGGTCCTCTACGTTGACGTGATGGCTTAGGCGAGATTCATGCTTAGTGGCGAATCTTTTTATCTCTTGGATGACTTGTGGGACACCAAGATCACGGTGCAGGTCACTATTCCGTATGTATGTACCAAGGCGCGTTAACCATGTTCCTTAGTACTTTATTTTGGAAAATTGGATTCCTTGTATATTGGAGTTTTTCGCGCAGCCCCAAAGCTGGATGCCGTATAACAAAATCGGTTTTAGTACTTGTTTGTAAACTTGTAATTTGTTCTGTACTGACAACTGAGAGTTTCTTCCCAGAAGCCAGTACAGTTCTCTGTATTTGAGGCCAAGCTCTACTCTTTTCTTTTTAACATGTTCTTTCCAAATACTTTGCATTGTTCGCATATGGAACTATGGCGTCGTTAATCTTGACATGAGGTATGTTCTCGATTCTTTTGTTTGTAAAGTTAATGTGGACAGACTTCAGTTCGTTGAACTTGGTCTTCCATTTTTTGGCCCATTTATACATTTTATTACTAGCTTGTTGAAGATTCCTAGTAGATTCTCCAATAGTTGATCCCACTGCCATTAGAGCCGTGTCATCTGCAAATGTGACGACTGTTACATTTTCCAGCTGTGGTAGGTCACTTGTACATAGTAGATAGAGAATTGGTCCCAATACACTACCCTGGGGTACCCCAGCTTTTAGTTCCGAGTACTCATCGATCTGTTTTATTCTGAATAGTCTATCAGATATATAGGATGTTAGCAACTCGACGTATTGTAAAGGTAGCATACTCTTTAGTTTGTGTATCAACCCTTCGTGCCAAACCTTATCGAAAGCTTGTGTCACATCAAGAAAGATTGTTGAGCAAATAAGCTTTTCTTCTAATGCTTACTCTATTATATATGTTATTCTATGGACTTGATCTATAGTGGAATGCTTTTCTATAAAACCAAATTGGTGATTAGGAATTAGTTCTTTTCTCACAATGATAGGTTTCATTATCTTTAGAAGCAACTTTTCAAAGAGCTTCGATATCATTGGTAACAGTGATATTGGGCGATATAATTTGGCCTCGGTCGGTGGTTTGCCTAATTATGGTATCATGATAAGTTCTGCTACTTTCCAGACATGTGGGACGTATTTTAATCTGAACGATGCATTTATAGATACGTCAGCAATTAATAAAATAAACAAAAGCTTGCGGCTAAACCATACATCTAGCTTAAGAACCCGCTTCTGCCCGACATATCGACAAAGATAAAAGTTTAAGGTGCGAAACTCACGGCAAGATAAGCAGGGAGGATTCGAAGCCGCCTTTTTAAATTAGCAACTCCCGTAAATTTCCGTTCTCTTTCTTATCATCTAGCTTACTTCTGCGGTGTCGCCCGCGATGCAGTTTTAAATTCTCCCCGATTATGAAAAGTTTGTCAGTTTAATTCTTGTTTATTGTCGCCAGGAAAACCCCTGGGCACGTAAACTTCCCTCCCGCGATTAGAAATTTCCTCCAGGTGGACCGATAAAAATTAATGAAGGCGGCATTTTTGCTTCTTTACCTCAAAGATTGATTTTTTATCTCGCCGCCGTCGCCTCGCCCGGTTATTACGAGACGCCGAAACAAAAGAAAGTTATAATTAATACTTTTTCTTGGAGGGGGGCGCTGACTGCTTGCCAGTACAAAAAAAAAACAAATTTAAATTTGTGATTTATTGAAATTACTTGGTGAATAACTTTCCGTTTCTCCCGCCGGCGTTTTTAATTTATATGCATTCCCTTTTAATGTACTGTTTCGGAAGCGCCAACCAAACAGTCTAATGACGGGATAATCCCACCATCAAAACTCTTTAACAAATTAATGGTCTCTTGACGATTTGAATATATACTTCTGCATCAGCATAATCTGTGCAATCTATGAGGAATATTTAAGTGTATGCGAACCGGCATTGGCAAAGCAATGACAATTCAAGTTAACTCATTAAAATAATTTACGTTAAGTCCAGAAAGTCTAGTATAAAATGCTATTTATATATCTGCATATATTAAAACGTTATTTTTACTTTATCTTACGTAGTATGTAAAGTATTGTAATCGTGCAAAAAAAAATGAAATTTGAGCGGAAATATGTCTTTTTGGGTCCCCTGAACATTTTTGACCAAGGTACAAAAAATGTCTGTGTGCGTGTATGTATGTGTGTGTGTGTATGTGCGTGTGTGTACCCGTTTTTGTGGCGACGATTCCGGAGAAACTACTAATGGTATCGGGACGAAAATTCATATTTAGAAGTTTCATGACCAAACTTAGAGCTGAAAAGCTTTCTGTTGAAAAGGGTCCAAAGGAACTGGAGGTTTGGTCTTAGGTATTTTGAAAGATTTTGCAAATAAATTTCTGGAATTTTGATTCTAATGACAGTAGGTAGTGTCAACCGCTAATGTTTTGACAATACCTACTGTCAATATAAGCTTCATTCGGATATTGTAGACCGTTACACTTTTTACAGCCAATAACACGTAAGTGTCATTTGGACGGTGTACACGGTGCCAACGGAGTACAATATCCATGGCCGTACATGGCCGATCTCGATCAAATAGAATGTCATTTGTCAAACTAAACTATTAATTTTATATATAGTATGATAAAGTCATGCGCCTGGCCACATCAGATTTTTGCAAATGAGCCGCTCTATAATTTCTCTCTTCTATAATTTCGTCAAAATAGTTAAATAATAAATTAAAGTAGAGGAAATTCTGAATAATTTATGTCTACGATATGTTTTTGTAAAATTAATAGTTTAGCTGCATGAGCAAATTCTATTTAATCAAGATCGGTCGTGTCTGCATTAATATAAAACTAGGTAGCCCGGATTTGACAGATATTTTCATTCTAATGACAGTAGGTAGTGTCAAACGGTGATGTTTTGACAATACCTACTGTCAATAGTATCAAAATATCTGTAAAATCCTGGATAACTAGTTTCATTTTGATGCAGACACGCACCGATCTCGATCAAATGAAATCGCATGCAGCTAAACTATTAATTTTAAATATTGTATGATAAAGTCATGTGCCTGGCCACATCAGCTTTTTTGCTTTAGATCTATCCGTCATCACTCTTTGTACATTCCATTCGGTTATAAGAGGAGTATACTATAAGAAGAACTACGAAGTCCTTACATCAGAATAATGTGTTTTCATGTAGCTTTGTCTGCTTACAATTTTTATTTATTGAGAATATTCTTCGTCTGTTAACGTTGTGTGTTTATTAGCATATTTTTTCTTACAAAAAAATATAATGTAAAACTGTTCATTTGAAAATTAAAATTAAAAAATACCATTGTCTTCAAAGTCTACCATTTAATTAAATTTAATCTATTTGTATTTTTCTGAAACTCCCTTCTAAACCAAACCCACTAGAAGGATCCAGATGGGCTTTATTTTTTGGAATGGGTTTTCTTAAGACCATAATTCTTTTTCTTTCCTTCAATTCCTCATTGCCAAGCATATATTCCTTCCATTGCTTCACTATGGCTGGTATACTAATATTACAACCACCGATTTCAGGAGGTAGTAATTCTTTTCCTATATGCTTCAGCAATTCCTTCTCATCGCTATGAATAAGAACCTACAAACATATACCAACAAATATTACTTATGTATTATTACGAAATACACTCTCTCTTTTATACATACCCTCTTTTTCATTTTCTCACTCATAATCGACTTCAGCATTGTGAAAAAAGTTTTACCGATCGGAGATATATTGATCACGTGAAAACTATGGACACGGCCTGGCTGGATGTTAAACATGATATTGAAGACAGCTTTAACAATAGTCAGGTCTGCTTTAGTCATGAAATTCAATGTGAACGACTTGGCATCAAAAATTAACACATAACCTGCATTTAAATCGCAATGAAGGATGATATCACCTGAAATTGTTTGAATATTTCGGTTATAAATAGTGTAAATTTGAAGACGATACTCACAGATATCCAAGGAATATGTCAGGGCTACGTTTATGTCGAATGTGTCTACTCTATCGTATGCTTTTCCGTATAGAATCCTGTGGCCATCTGGTGTCAAATCAGGAAGCATTAAAAATAAACTAAAACAAACAGATTAATATTTACATCTTTAGAAAAAAAAAACAAAAAATATTAAATAAAGTGTGTTCATACCCAACAGTAAAATTTTCACCGGTTTATTGAAACAGTACTGAGTTACTACCGTGATTTATGAAAAATAGAAAAAAAAACACAAGAAATACAATAAAATTAAAAATGATTACTCGATCTCCGTCGTCTGTGTCTGTCAAAGCATCATCTGTGTCGCGTATAAGTGACCAGCGGTAGTCTGCGATCATGTTGATGGTGTTTTTTCCTTGAAAACGTTTTTTCAATAGCTTCCATTTCCTGATGAAATCGTTCACCTTGTTCGTCACTCGTCACTGAGTTGGCCAAGACTGTCCGGAAATAAATTCAAATGAGAATGCAAAAAGTGAATTTTGATAGACATGTTGCAGCCCATTTCCCCGTAGGCACTCAAAAACTCTTGTACAACATTTGCGTAGTCGGCACTTTTATCATTTCCAAGAAAGTTATCGCACAATGAAATAAAACTATTCTAGGCTCGTCTTTCCACATCATTCAGTTTAGTTGCAAAATCGTTGTCCTGCATAATTTAATAATTTAAACACGGTCAAAAAATTTGTTGTATGCCACAACCACTGATTTATTTTTTACTAATTATAGCCGATGCTGTTTGTCCTCAAACAATCCGCAGACGTAACAAAACTTATGGCGATTGTCACACATTTTACTTCTTTTATATTTGCACTAAAGCTTGCACTAGAGCTGATTTCTTACTGCTTATGGATCAGTTTTATTGTTATTTTATATGAAGTTTGGTGATACTAAAGACCTACATCGTCCTAATAGTATACGCAATTGTAATAGGTTAAGATTGTCGATTAATGATTTTACGATATTTGGGCACTAGTCGAATAGTACTTAATAACATATTAGATCGACTAAAATACAATAGAACAGGGTAATAAACAAACAAAATAATGTCTAGCTAATGTCAATCATGAGTACGGTTATTACGGTCGGGCCGTAGGTATATTCCTGCCTAGTGTGAATGTCAAGACGGTGATTAAACATCGATAACTCAGTCAAATTTCAACCGATTCTAATAAACAAACTCGTGTTAAACGCACATTTAATGGGGCTTTCACATGGGCTTTCAATAAAAAATAGAAATAAAATATTATGGATTGAAACAGGTCATCAAACTGTCGTTAAAGTTCAGAAAATCAGAAAATAATGGGAAACTTCTTAATTTGAACGTCCATAACTTTTCGACTTTTTATTGAAACTGACCGAACTGTATATCCTTCTAATGGTCTGTATTCTGTCTTTCAATTGCATTTTTTATTTTGGAAATCGAATGGAAAATGACGGAGTTCTGCATTTTTGTACACATGCAAGTACCCGTAAACAGTTTTTTTTTAAATTCGAGATTTTGGAGGTGTTTGGAAAATTTCGTATATGCCATTATGTTCCGTTCTACCAGCTCAACAACTTAGACTATGTCTCGTGAAAAGTATATTTTCACTGTAACACAGGGTAATTCTTATTTATTGCGTTACATATTTATTCCACATTGTTATTAGTGTATTATAATACAAATTCGTTCTACTATTATTTACAATCACAATACAATACAACATTCGAACTCTAAAATCTTTCACGCCGATACTGTCACGAAATTTATAACGTTCATATAATCCCTTTAAAAAAATACTTAAAACCTTGTATGCTTATACCGTTATCGTGCAACATTCGTTACTGAGACAACCGCTTCCAACAAAATCTTGTTCACAACCATAAACTGAAGAAAACAAAAACACCAATCTATGAAACAGAGTCTATAAACACTACCTAAACAAAAAATTTAAATTTTGTGGTAAGTAGTTTAGGAGGAAAAATCGGAGAGACAAGCGTTAATTTAAAAATGCAAAAATCTGGTACATTTTTTCTTCTGTCGCGCTCATGTTTACACCGAGAAGCAAAGAATTTTGACAGTCATACAACTTATGTAGAAATGTTTCAGGAGTAGGACACACTTTATTTCAATATTTTTTGTTCAATAATTTTAGGGTTATGAGCCTTCAAACATAGAGGCAATTACTATCGAAACGAGTTATGGCAGTCGAAGCAATGGATGGCGATTGTCTCGTGCGGAGCCACATATACATACCTCCCTAAATCAGTTTCTTCAAAGTCATAATTAGTCAATTCAACATTAAAGGACTTTAGTAGATCATTTTTTACGATTATGTACGATTCAAATTTTCTCTTAGCTCTTTCCAAATTGTACTTGGACAACCTGATAAAATTTGCCAACACAGCGTCATCTACAACACAAAAGAATATTTACTGGAACCTACGAATCCAAGAAAATTAACTTACCAATTTTATTCGGTAGATATGATTCGGAATCAATCCATTTCTTGAATAATTGCAAATGATTTGATAGTTTATCATCATCTTCAGACAACTGTATTCGTATTTTAGCCAATTGAGCATTATTGGGTGGACTTAAATGTATTTTTTGTCGAAGAGACATGTCAATAATATTAAATAACTTGTGTAACTGCCTGTCTTTGCAATTTACTTTTCTACTATTGCATGTAGATAATATCATGGCAATTTATACATTTGAACATAAAAATGATTAATTGCTGTAATGATTATATAAGTAGTATAATTGAATTAAAATCCCGGATGACCTTACACTTGAAATAAAAGTAATATAAAATGTAGTGGATATAATTGTACGTGCAACATTTTACATAGGACTAGACGTTTATAGTTATTAATTAAATTAGTTAGTATTATAACTTGTTTTGTTTGCGTAATATGAAGAATTTCTGATATCTATTAATAAACGGCGTGGGGTTCCTCAAGGTTCTCTTTGGCTACCTATTTAATTTAGTTTGTTTGTTTATCGTCATAATTATAACCCTATTATTTCAGCTATTGGTTTGAGAAGTCTTCATGCGATGTTAGCCGTGAAGAAGAGAATTTATTTAGTACAGTTTAGTACAGTGTGAATCACGGGGGTAGCCAGGTTTTACTACCGGGGGGGTTCAAGAAAATAAAACAACTAAAAGTACATAAAATAACCCTTATATTCATAAGAAAAATATTAAAGATCCTTCGAAGAAGAACGTTACAAATTGTAATTAGTAAATCGCATATGTCCAGAATTTACAAGAAAAAATAAAATTAAACCATTTATGCGACGGTTTAGACAAACTTTGAGATTGGTAACAAAATATTAGATAACCAAAATTTTCATAAATTTATTATATTATCGGATGAAAGTTCCTTTTCAACAAATGGCATTGTTTCTTCACAGCATTATCGTTACTCTAGCGATGTAAATCAACATTTTAAACTCTCTAGACAAAACCAACATTCCAAAAAATTAAACGTGTGGTGTGCTATAATAGTCCGGCCAAAAGGGAACAAAAAAGATAAAAAGTTCGACCGATCGACGTGGTCCGCTATCTTGGATTGAAGAAACAAAAAATTGTTTTTTGTTTCAAAAAAGTGCCGCAACAAGTACAAAGATGTCTAATACAAATTTTAAGAAGACTTAATTTCTTACAATTTTTGTCTGAAGACTTTTTTTGTAAGTTAGACCAGGCAATAGAGATTTTTGCGTGACAAAAATACTAGCAGGAAGCCGACGATCCCAGGTCACGTGGAGCAGTCCCTAGATGTATTGTGATGTGTTTCCTACTCGCAAATATAATTTCTTAATTTGTTATAAACAAAAAACATCAAAAAAACGTGTTTTTTTTTTCGTTTTTTGCTTGTGAAAACTGAACCGATGGAGCAATCTTGATGCTTTCAACAAACGAATTGTAGAGAATGAAAAGACGAAAAAATGGGGGTCAGGACACCTCATACCAAGACAAGTCATACCCGGACAACTCATACCAGGACAACTCATACCAAGGGACAACTCATACCGGGACACCTCACACCAAGGGACACCTCATACCAGGATAACTCATACCAGGACAACTCATACCAGGACAACTCATACCAGGACAACTCATACCAGGACTACTCATACCAGGACAACTCATACCAGGACAACTCATACCAGGACAACTCATACCAGGACAACTCATACCAGGACAACTCATACCAGGACAACTCATACCAGGACAACTCATACCAGGACAACTCATACCAGGACAACTCATACCAGGACAACTCATACCAGGACAACTCATACCACGACAATTCATACCAAAACACCCATAACAAGCCGACAAATGATTGTTGTCACGTACGGTGTCATCTAGAATGATGAGTAGGAAACTCTCTTTAACGCCTTAATATTAGGTAATTGAGTTTAATTTTCTACATTGCCGAGTATACGCATTATATGTACATAACACATTTTATACAACGAGGACGGCTACCGCCATCTAGTGAAAGAGTGATGTATGTAGGTACCATGAACATAACCCAAAAAATACGACGGTTGCTGTTGACACAATAAAATAATTTAAATTTAGATTTCTACAATGGATTAGATGGAATGTGATGACTGATGCTATGATGAAGATATGTTCTTTTGCAAATAAAAGACAAGCAGCATTAAAAATATTAGTGAATTGATTATTATGAATCGGAAATTCTTACACAAAAATGTATTGTTATTACCGGGAGTTTTTCTTATTTGTATACATATCCGCCTCTGTATACTTGTAAAATTAACAGGTCAATACATTAGAACTAATTAGAACTCCCAAACTATAGGCAACCAAAACTATACGAATCATTTGAAATAATGTACGTTTTAATTTTTTAAATCAAAAGTTGTCATGTCAATCTAAATTGTACTTACCTGTTTTTGGTTTTGCTTAGAAGCGCAATAGTTTAATACTAAACAATGTACAGTAAGGATGAAAAATAGAGATATGTATGTGGTACCATGGCGCAATAGTTTGAGAGCCGTGAGAGATTTATTTTCGGTGAAATATCCCGACAGACATATTCCTTGAATTTGAACTGTGCAAAATATTGTACTAAAATTTATTAATGATGGCTGCATAGTAAATTCACACAAGAAAAGGATTAAAATCAGTCATGTATTAACTGAAGAACTAAAATTTAATATTTTATTATATTATCCGGAGGAAAAGAAAATATCATCACTTTGAGAAATAGCAACTTATTTTAATGTATCTAAATCACCTGCCCATAAAACTTTTGAATGTAAGTACAAATCTTACAAATTCTCAAATCACCAACAACTGTTCGATTTGAATAACAAAACTAGTAATTGAATAGTAATTGTCGTATTTTTGACGTTATGCTGTGTTTATGTGCGTGTTTAAATGTGATATGTCTGCCAATACTCAGCAATGTACAAAATTAAACTCAAACACCTAATAATAAGGCATTGCAGAAAATATAGAGAACATCCACGCCATACCCATTGACCTAAGTTTGCTAGATGACACCGTATTGACACTACAATCATTTTTCGTTTGTTTCATGGGTGTTTTGGTATGAATTCTCGTGGTATGAGTTGTCCTGGTATGAGTTGTCCTGGTATGAGTTGTCCTGGTATGAGTTGTCCTGGTATGAGTTGTCCTGGTATGAGTTGTCCAGGTATGAGTTGTCGTGGTATGAGTTGTCCTGGTATGAGTTGTCCTGGTATGAGATGTCCTGGTATGAGTTGTCCCTTGGTATGAGATGTCCGTTGGTATGACTTGTCTTGGTATGAGTTGTCCCGGTATGAGTTGTCGTGGTATGAGTTGTCCGGGTATGAGCTGTACCCGACCCGAAAAAATGAACCCTGCACGGACTGGAATAAATTAATATTAACGGAGGAAATTCGAAACAACCGGAAAAATCTGCGTTTTTTTTTAAATTCATAACTCGAAAAATTCATAACAATGCCTGAGCAACCCAGGCATTGTGCGATTATTAGTTTTTGCACAATCGCGATTTGAATATTTGTATGCAATATGATTCGGCGAGCCTGGATGTGTCGGAAGTGGTCCGATTTTAAGTATTGTGCTACAAAACAATTCTGATTTTGCGTTAAAATGCTGCGAAAATGGTGAAAAATGCTTGCAAACATGCAGAAAACTGCCGCGCGCTCCACACCGGTCGAGTAGTGGGGGTAGGCGGTCGACGTGGGAAAGCGCATATCTATAGTAATACAAACGCGCAGCTCATTTTCTCAGTAGTTTATTAGCCACTTAAACGGGTCTTATCGAAAAATCAGAATAGACGTTTTGTTGCTGTTCACGTCTAGTTTCCAAATCCGTTTTTTAAATTGCAATCGGACGACCTCATACGCATCCAGCTCTCCGCAAAAATATTGCCAAAAGAGATTCAAATGAGGATTGTGCGAAAACTATTAATCCGACCGAGTCCAGGTTTTGCACACATGTAATAGCAGTACATGTGAATAGCTACCAGTGTGCAAAGTTTCAGCAGTTAATATTCATCAATGGCAGAGTCATGATTTTTTTTAAATCCGATCGGATCGTTTGATATGTCATTCTCTTCGTAATTTATTTCTCTACTGTTCAACCCGTTGCACCATTAAGATTGATACAATAGTTTTCCTTTTACAATAAACAAAAAGTAAAAAAAACTTGACTTTGACTTGTTGCAGTCTTTCATTTCTCTTTGTTGATAGCATTTTTCCCCTGGTGCTGTTATAGAATTAAAACCCCCCACCTAACTTCCTTGATATACGCTGTAGGTCACGACGTTCGTTCTGATATGAATATTCGTCCGGCCGCACGGACAATTTTACATCAGTCCGCGGAAAATTGTTCTTTTTAAATGCGCAAGTGGTCGTTTAAGTAAGTTTATATTGTAAATTATTTTTAGTTTTTTATTTAACTCTTCGAATTTATCATTAGACGTTATACCACACACCTGCAGACCGAAGAATCGCCACCCCTTTTTTTAAGACATGTGTAGCTTCGTAATGTTTTTATACAACTGACAGTGAGTGTTTTTTGATTGTCTATTTAACTTATTAGTATATCTTGTGTTCTTATTGTAGATACAGCTGAAGATGACCGCATGGTCGAAACCGGTACTGTGTACATTTAAATAAATCTTGCAAAGATAAAGAGGCTTTTTTCTTCACTCCACTAATTATAATTCTTTGCAACATGGACCACACCCAGATAAAAAAAAACGCGATTTTTTGTTGATAATTGTTTATACAAAATTAAATGGCATTTTCGAGTAGGAAACATAGTGGAAATATACTACGGACTGTCCTGCACAGGATAGCACAGGCGGCTTCCTGCTAGTCTTTATGTCAAAAAAGCAATCATTTGTAGCTCTATTGCTTGGCGTAAGTCTGATGTGTAACGAATTACGGCTGCGCCGGAAACGTGAACATTCTTCCATTTCCTTTGTCGCATTTTTCGAAAGACGGATTGCGCCAAGGCACGAAATCTTTGTTGTATGCTATTTTCACATCACTGTCAGAAGTCACAGAACTTGGAGATAACAAAATTAATGTTGTGCATGGGGGGTATCTTTTACATAAAGTTGTATGGCATCGTAATGATTCTTTCGGGTAAATGTGTGACTAGTACGTTCAATATGAACGAAATTACTATGATTCAAAAATGCATTCGTTGTTTTGGATAGATATTCATCTGATGGTAACAAAATCTGCATCAAGATTGTGTTTTTAGTGTCTTTCGATGAGACAATGACGGTTGAAGGTTTTCAAGAACGATTTTTGGTCAATGAAAAATGTAAAGCCCGTCTGATTTCGATGTTGAAGCAGGCTGAAGAAGATGCTGATGTCTTGATTGTCAACACAGCGATTTCATTCTGTAAAAAACAAGTATTCAGCAAAAAATGTAGGAAAATACATATTTTTCTTCTCACCATCACATTCATCGAAAACAACGACTGCATTTGAATCGTAGTGATTTCCTACATATTGAATCATTCCGATTCCATACAACCTTATGTGAAAAAATACACCCCATCGAAAACATTAATTTTGGTATCTCCAAGTTCTGTGACTTCTGACAGTGATGTGAAAATACGTCAAAACCGATGAAGACAGCGACAAAGGAAATGGATGAATGTTCACGTTTCCACAGCTGTAATTCGTTAACATCAGACTTACCAATAGGTTTACACAGTTCTTTGCTTTTGCAATTTAAAATTTATCAGTGATACTATGTCCTCAATCTTCGTTTTTTCGTTTTTTATTGTAGCATCGTCGTGAACACGAGCGGGATGCTCGAAACCTGGTAGCCATAAGTGCAAATTAAAGAACTACATCAGAAAAAAAAGACCAGCTCTTTTATTTTCCCAATTACCAATAGGTGTTCAGACAACAAATGCAGGAAATTAATCCTTCTTAAGATTTGTATTAGACACTTTTGTTCTAAGATCAACCGTTGGGACATTTAAGAAAACAATTTTTTGTTCCTTCAATTCAAGATGGCGGACCGCGCGACCTCCCCAAGGTCAAAAACTTGGATTTTTTATCTTCTTCTTCTTCTAAACAAACTATGGTGTTTGGGCAGTGGTAGCCCTTATCTCACCAATCACCAATCGCAAATAGTTTTATGAGGTTATATGTAAAGAAAAATAAAAGTTCCTAATCAAATACTTACATCACTTTTCAAAAGAAAATAGAATAAAAACCTGCAAATTTTAGGATTTTCTAAAGCCAACAAGTAGGAGATATTGAAAGGAGGAAATAAACCCAATGAAGCAAGTTCTCTGAAAAAACCTAACCTAACATTATCATAATTTGAGCAAGCAAAAAATATATGATTTAGAGTTTAGAGTACCAAAAATACCACAACTACAAGACGGAGAATTTGACAGACCAATTCGAAACATACGTATGCTCTGGAAAGAGCCCATGTCCAAGTCTTAGACGAGACTTAGAATAAAAGTAATGAAGGGACAGTTTTTAAACCAAGGCAACAGATTGACCTTAGGTTTAATCAGAAAAGAATGTTTACCTTTACGAGAAGAAGTGGAGTCCCAGTCCTCCTGCCAGATCCTCGACAAATCGTTACGCAAGCCTCGAAAGCATTCTGAAACGTCTTTCTTAGTGATAAATAAACAGGAATTTTCTGAATCTCCTGCCAGGAAGTCCGCTCTCTCATTGCCATGAATTCCAGTACGATCTGGAATCCAGCACACCGCCAAAATCAAAATCATGCCCGCCCCACCGTTTGCAGGACAAAAACCCCTATTGACTGGACTATAATATATCACTGGGTAATTCGACTATATTTCTTCTATGGAAACGTTAAGCAACAGTATTGGATATGTTACAAAATTATTTTTTCTACTCCTATTGATGAATGCATTCATTATCATGGCAATTTACGAGAAGTAATACTAACCATTCCCCACACACATGACAAACATTTCATTCCTGGTTCCTCATACCCCGCGAGCCGTGAGAAATATTTCATTTCTCACGGCAATATTTCATTTCTCATGGCTGTAGAACCAATCATAGCGCGGATTTTCATTTCCATCGTGTTTAGATAGACTGCTTAGCGACGTTGTCATGGCGTTGACAACGTCGCTAAACGACGAGAGCTACAAACAATTTTAATCTGTCAGATATTTTAACGAAATAGACATACGTACCACATACTGCCACATACCATGCCATACCACCACATACGTACTTACAGTGTACAGTAATTACTGTAATTCGTTAATCATAATTATACAAAATATGGATTCTGATAGCGAACAAGAGGAAATGTGTACTCCACCTGATGTAATACAAGCCGCGCAAATCCGCACATTAAATTTATTGCCCGAAAAATCGAGGACAAAATACGAAAAAACCTACAAAGCGTTTATGGATTGGCGAATCAGAAAAAATGTAAGCTCATTTTCCGAAAATGTTTTGATAGCCTATTTGGTGAGCTTGCCTACAAATTTAAGTCGTCCAAAAAATTCATTGCAATTATAACAATAATGTGACTTATTTAATACATCAATACACACAAGGGATAATAACAAATTATCTGTCATTTTTTAGCTTAGATACCTTGTTATCTTTTCTTCGCTGTCAATATATGACACTTTTAGAAGAAAAATCTGTAATACCGACATAGTGTCATACATAAACAGAAGGGAATACCTATATGTACCGCCGCGTCACCGCCGTCCCAATACGCACTAAATTAATTTTAAAAAATATTGTATAGTCGTAGAAAAAGTATAGTATTCCATTCGCAAGTAATGGCAATTACTCACTCGAACGTTTTGCAGCACTCGCCTACGGCTCGTGCTGCAAACTTAGTTCTCGTGAGTAATTGCTTACATTACTTGCTCATAGAATAATATACTATTAATGAACAACTTGAGGAATTAACCTTAAATTTTATACGGTCAACGTACTTTTAGCAAGACGGTTGTCCAGCAAACATTGTGATCGAATGGCTAAATTTACAATTTCCTCAAAAATGGATTGGATGAAACGGCGCTATTTTATGGCCAGGACGTAGTCTTGATCTGGCAATTATAGATTTTTTATTTTTGGGGACGATTTAAACAACTTGTTTACAGTGAACCATTACAAGACGATGCAGAACTGTTAAAACCAAGAGTAATGAATGCGGTAGAATCTTGACCTGGCACCAAAATACACAAAGCCCAGTAAGCAAAACTCATTTTAATACAAAGCATTGCAAATGTTTAACAGCCTACCAAGTGATATTAAACAAATCAAACAATTAACATTATCTTCAAAGTCTTTCATTTAGTCTAGTTGTATCTTTCTGAAACTTCCTTCAGCACCAAACCCACTAGATGGATCTAGATGTGCTTTACTCTTAGGAATCGGTTGCTTCAAGGCCATACTTTGACCCCTCTCCATCACCTCTTCATTATCAACAAGATACTCCTTCCATTGGTTCACCATCTCCGGTATACTAATATAAGAACCACCCAATTTAGGAGGCAACATATCACGTTCAAAATGGTCAAACAATTCCTTCTCATCGGCATGAATAATAATCTGCAAACACAAAAACAAAAATCAGACCACAATAAAAAAATACCCATTAATTTATTAGGTACCCTTTTCTTCAATTTCTCACTCATGAGCGACTTTAATATTGCTACAAACGTTTTACCAACCGCAGATAGATTTATGATATGAAATCTTTTTACTCTCGCTGGTTGTATGTTAAACATCATGTTGAAGAAAGCCTTTACCAATGGCATGTCTAACTTCGTCAGAAAATTCAAGGTGAATGACTCAAAATCAAAAAGGAGAATATATCCAGCGTTTACATCGTTATGAAGCAGCACATCAACTAGAAATGTTAGAATATTCTTAGGTATGGTATTGAGCATTTTTAATTATACCTACAGAGGTTTATAGAATATGTTAAAACTTTGTGTATGTCCCATGTATTTACTCTATCGTATGCTCTCGCGTATAACACTCGGTAACCATCTGGAGATAGGTTAGGGAATATCATAAATAACCTAAAAGATTACTCTTTAGGAAAGATGTTTAGTATGTAACTTATTGAAACCGTGTTGTTATTTTTACCTGCCTAAGTCAGTTTCTTCAAAATCATAATTTGTTAGTTGGGCATTGGACTTCAGAAGATCGTTTCTAACGATGATATACATCTCAAATTTCTTCTTGGCTCTTTCGAGATTACATTTAGATAGCCTTATAAAATTTTCTAAAACTGCATCATCTAAAACAAAAAGGCAATTCCACACACATTTGAAACCATATTGACTTCTACTTGCCAACATTATTTGGTAAATATCCTTCGCAATCTATCCATTTCTTGAATAATTCCATATGATTTGCTAATTTATCAGCATCTTCAAATAATTCTTTACGAATATTATCCAATTGAATATCGTTTGCTGGTATTAAATGTAATTTTCGTGTAGAACTCATGTTAACCAATCTGCATACGTAGCACACTCAATATGTACTAAAAATATATACAATCTGCAGTGCCATTTATACCAATCCGTGCTGAATAAAAAAAATGACCAGCAATTTTATATAACTACGGACTAAATTATATTAAATTTGAGATAAAAATACGAAACACGAGCATAACAGGTAGACATGTGGACGTTTCCATTAAATGCAAATAAAAACTCAACAAGATTGGTGCTTAATTAATTCTACCTGTTTGATATTTCGGTTGCTTGTTCATTTGGAACCTGTTATACGGGTGTATACTAATTGAGGGCAATAATTTGGACGGGTAATGTAAGTCAATAAGAGGAACAAAAAATCTTAATAAAATTTTTAAAAATTTTGCAGTTGTAAATTCAATAGGGTATTTGACTATTATTGGAAAATCTTAGTCTGCTTATTCCTTCACTCTACATTGTAAATGCATTATTTTTCGTAATTAATTCCTCAATATTTCATAAAAATCAGCGTTAAAAATTGAATCACAAAAAGTCCCGCCAAAACGATACTTTCTGTTGTGTGACCTCACCCGATAGTAGATGTCAAATCGGCCCATATGGTCGTATGGTCTGTCAGCATTGGCATCGTCCCCGTTTAGTAATTGTGTTGCATGATGTGTTGTTTTCACAATTTCTACATAAAAATGAGTTATAAATGGTGCATAAATCCACAATGCAGAAATACGTCATGACAAACTCCGGATAAACTATTTGTAGCTGAAGAAAGTGGTTGGCTCGTAGAAATCCAAATGAAATAAATAGCGGTTGTTGTGAAGATTACTTCGACATAAGTAAAACTGACTAAAATAAGTTATCTATCGTATTTTCGATCCAGGTATTATCTGATCTGACAGCTTAAGATTAGGGCTATCCTAACCTACAAAGTTATGCTTACATGGCACTTTAGTGCTATTAAATTCAAACGGGAGAAGCATAAGACGCGTTCGGATAACCCGGTATTGTACAGTGAGAGTGGCGCACAATAGGCGGACTAACGTCATACGGCGTTTATCTGCATATAAGAGAGAGACAGCCGACCCAGGTTATCGAGCATTGCTCTTTCCCAGTACCCAAGGCCCATACCCTACCCTGACAAACCGAACGCGCTCTAAGCGTACTAACGAATGACGTTACTGGAGACTGAGCCAATTACAGAGCGTTTTCAATCACGTGATAGGACATGAATAAAATTCAATATTAATTTTGGGTTTTAATGGAAATAAAGCATATTTTTTCTGAAAAGTAATAACAAATAGTTTAAACTGTAATCTATTAGGATGACTATAATACAAGCCATATTTTTAATACAGTCAAATACCCACTACGACAAAAGTAAACCCGCACCAACTTCAAGTTGAAAAGCGTAATTTACCGCGTAAATTACCAAATAAATTATCGAAATTAAGAGTAATTTACGGATTTTTAATTACCGTAATTTACGGCTTTGCGATAACTATATGTTAAGAGGCTGGTTCAGCCTAACTTCAAGACTGTTCTGGTGAGCCCCTATTGGTCCAATTATTCAAACTGGTCAGTGCTCGTCTGGGTTTATTATTGAATAATGATAGCATCTTATGAGACTACAACAATTTAAATTAACTCTAGTTGGTCGGACTTGCTCGATAGTTATTATACCCATGCCCAATTTTAAACAATTGCTGCTCAAAATAGACGTATAATTGGATGTCGTCATTTCAGGAATAACATTTCAATAGTTTTTTTTTGTCAAGTCAGCCGTAGTTTCACTTTACGTCAATGTTATATTTGAGAAAATTCCAATAAATGAAAGGAAATACAGTCACGCATTTGAAGATTCGGCGTCGTATTTTCCCAATTTTTCCATCCATGTTTGAGCCTAGACAGTGTGGCCATCTACGATGTTCTCGAGAACTAGACGTCATTAGACGAAGATAGTAATGGGTCTATCTACCATATACCACAAAAAAAGTTTGTAACTCGCTATAATTCACATTTATATTTGCTGGACAGATATCGAGAGCGCTAACCTACAAATCAGATATAATCTGAAAATAAAGAAAACACCGCACAAAGCAGTATTCCAATCGATATTAGGAGATTACATAAAAACTTACTAAAAAAACCATGTCAATTGTTAGGTTAGCTAGCCGAATATACATATAAACACTGGTATTTTATCCATTCTACTACTAGAGAATTCAAGCTTCAAGTATAGTATGATGCAGAAGCTCATTATGGGTTTTGTAATTGGAGTCAAATTACATTAGGGAGAATCAAAATCCTGACGTACTATTTTTTTGATCGAAGAGGATTTCTAGACAAGAGATAAGATCACGACTTTTCATAATTTCCATGAACTGACAATAAAATCATCGAGGTATCCTGACGATTACCGATTTTTATCAAATTTCTTGGTAATATTACTGGAAGACGTCTATAATATTATTATATGAGAAATGTTGTATAATGGGACATAGTTGACTTGTCAACCACTGACTCCAGATGTTTTCCTTCTCCAAGTGCAGAGGGTATGGAGAATTTATGTTTAAGACAACAAACCGCAGATTCTATTGAAATTACCCCCGAAGAACCGAACAAGCATTACGACGCATATGCGTGACTGACGCTAGCGACCATCAACATGTTTGTGATTTTATGTTGACCTTATAATATAATATTAATAAAGCTATACAATATTATAAATCTTATGTTGTCTAATTGTCCTTTATAAATTATATATGAACTACAAATTGGTAAATAAAGAATAACTTATTAAGTGTTTTGTTTTTCTTATAGGTTGTCGATCCCTGTGCTGTTGATATACACACGTATGTGTAATATGTATACTTGTGTGTATTTCATTAGCTAGGCATAAGTGTATTATCAGCTGAGAAATGAGTGCATAATCTATCGTATCAAGAGATAGTAATCTGTGACCAAAGGTATTGGTACGAGTTTTGCGATAGATCACACGTATTTCTTCACACACACAATGCTACGTACATATTTTAGGTATATATGGGCACACAACATTACACTTTCAAATATCTCACATATTCATAGTACGTGTGTAAAAATTTTATTTTACCTATCACCAAGGTAAATCACGCGACAGTTCTTAAGGCAGTCTAACATCTCGTTACCACTTGCAAAAGTTTTGTCTCACTCTTCACCAAATGAAGTCTTGTGACATTTTTCTAAGCAGTCTAACATGCCACTGTTGCTTTACATCAACTTAAATCATGCGACAGTGCTGAGGCAGTCTTACATCTACTTACCACTTGCAAAAGTTTTGTGTCACTCTTTACCAAATGGTCTTGCGACATTTTTATAAAAAGAATAACATGCCAGTTTTAAAATTTGTTTGTTGCCTTACACCAACTTGAATCATGCGACAGTTTTTGAGTCAGTCTAACATCTACTTACCGCTTGCAAAGTGTTTGGGTTACTCTTTACGAAATGAAGTCTTGCGACATTTTTCTATATCTAACATGCCACTTGCTAAATTTTCATGTTGCCTTACACCAACTTAAATCATACGACAGTTTTTAGGGCAGTCTATCACCAATTAACCACTTACAAATAACAACAAATTAATAACTTACATTCCCATATTCTCAACACTTAAAGTTCCGAGAAATTTGCTTGAAATTTTGCTTTTACTTTATCATACGTAGTATGTAAAGCAATTCTACGAAATTATTTGAATCAAGAATTTCCAAATCGCTGCATTGGTGATGGTGGAGTGGTGGAATGTCCTGCTAGATCCTGATTTAAGTCCTCTGGGCTTAATTCTATGGGGAACTGTGAACGACGAAATTTATCACGATACCCGCAGAAATATCGAGAATCTGCGGGATCGAATAACAAATGCGGTCAATGCTATTCCGGGAAGAACAGTCAGAAGAGCATAGCAACATGTCGAAAAGCTGGCTCGGTTTTATGCCTTCAAGAACATGGCGACCAATTTGAAGATTTACTGAAAAAATAAGCTTTTTGTTGTGTAAACTTGCTTCTTTTACAATCTGAATGTTTCTAATCCAAAGGTCAGTCCTGCGCCGGCGCTGCGGTCTGTAACCAAGCACCAGTTGGGTACCTGATAGGCACGACAAACAACGAGAAAAAGAAGAAAGTTTTTTTATTATTAAACCATTGTTTTAAAAAATAATGCCGACATGTTATACATTGCGAAAATGAGAAAAAGCGGAAAATCGGAAAATGCCAAAATTCAATATGGCGCCCATAAGAAAAACAGAAGTTGACCATGGTTACGGCGGCATCTTTGATGTTATTTCAAATTAAAGAATAACACTGCATTCCTTGTTAAAAAGTCGCTGTTTTTGTTTCAAATGTCTAGCTACGTTTGGTTTTGAATAAAAAATTAAAAACGATATCTTAATAATTCAGTTTTTTGCGGATATCTTTAAAATGGAAAATGATAGCTAAAATTTCTTTTCAGATAATTGATCAGCACAAAAATACGAAACTTTGCCAAATTTAAACATAGCCTCCACTAATAAGCGAGATCCCCAAGGTGCGCCTCGAAATTGAATGACCCGGTATAGTCATAGATACGTAGGTATGCAATGAGTCGTAGATAAATAATTTCATGTCCTACATGATCGTAAAGTGACATTTTACATCTTAGTTACCGGGACGAAAACACCTACTTATTGCGACCGAGGCGCAGTGGTCATTTTGTCGAATCTAGGAATTAATAATTCGAATTATCGTGATGTTGCGGATAACGGTGGTAATTATTTTTTTAGAAAGCTAATTAATTGAGTAGGCTGCCATATAAATATTTTGTTCAAATTCCTACGGACATGACTGCTACGTACCGTTTTATCCGGCCCAACTTCTCCTCTCCTTGATTTATTGAAATGTTGCGCTCGCACAATAAAAATCGTTATTGAAATTCTATACAACTTTAGTTATTTTACTTATTGGCTATTGCTTGAGCAAGATTTGTACTGATGTTTTTAATTACTATAATCATCAAATATTGTATTATGATTTAATCAAAACCTTCGGAAATCCCATATCTTAACTTTAAGGTTTCGCGTACACAAAATGCCAATGTGTAGATACGTGTAGGTATGTGGCAATTTTTTTTCTGTATATGCCTAGATATGTTATGCTTCAGTCATGGTATTTTTATCTGCCAAGGTCTGCCCAGCGGACAGCAGCGTTTTTTTTTACTACGCTAATCTTAACTTCACTTGTTGCTGTTCAATCGATATATACCAACTTCCCAATGTCCAATCGAATTGAATTTTTTTGTGTGGATAGATTTCCGGCGACAATGCATGTACCAACAAAAAAAATTGAAAATGTTTGTAAAAATGGTCAAAATTTTAAATTTTGTGCATTTTGTTTATGAATTGTAACCAATTTTTTTCACATAAATTTTTTAATAAGTCGTTAAATAAGAATGACCTGTTTGAAATAGGGAGCGAACAAATGACAACAAAAAATAATGTATCTTCTTTGACTTACATCATAACGAAACATCGTGCTAAGGAGACAAAAAAATAAAGTTTTACTGATTTTCCATTAACTTTACTTTATTATTAAAAGTACAGTCCAATTTCTGCACATATAAATATATACATTTTATGTATGTCAGAGGTGTTCTGTTTGTCGGGACCCACGGTTTTTCGTCTTTCGAATTTTTGCTGGTCCTGGTTGTGAACCCCAGACCTCTTAGTCAGTAGATCAACGTTCTACCAGTAGAGCCATTAGCCCCTATAACCATAATGTTACAGATACCCTGTGATAACCTCATTATCAGAATGTGTCGGAAATCGATGATATAAAGAAGTTTTAAATAAAGACATAGACCTATTACAAGAGCTGCAATTAAATACGGATGTGCAGAAGGTACAAATCATGAGTGATTAGTTAATTATGTAATTGATCATTCATGACTTGTAAATAAAAAAATATTATTATTGTGATATTATACTGTATTATTATTATTAAGCTTATTTTTATTATTTAGTAGGTACATATCCATATTAAAAATTAAAAATACTAATTTTATTATATCGTTTTATTATAACGAAAACTAATAATATTTTAATTTTTTAAACATATCGTAGCTGAAGTAGCTGAATTATAATATACAGGCTGAGTTGTTATGTATTCCGGTGATATCAGGCATTAAAATATTTGAACTTTTGGAATCAGGTATTAGAATAAAAATACTACAAGCTTATGCAAACAAATATCTTTTAATTCACATAACCCGTCACAAGCTGTCAATTTGATTTTTGAAAATAAAAATTGAAATGTATCAAAATATGAAAAAGTTTCTAAATAATTTATACAATACGGTACTAAAAGCACTTAGTCCAAATTTGACGTCAAAATATTTTCACTTTTTTGATAATATTCTTTTTTTCATTTGGAAATTAGTACATCTTCAAAATAGTACCAGGTATGAATAAGTAATAACTTAAAAACTCATGAGAAATTGATATTTGAGGAATATATAACGTTTCAAGGCATTTTAATTGCGTTGATTTCGTAGCCTGATTACACCCACACCCTGTATACATACGTTGCTTAATTTGGTTCACCACATAGCCCAAACATTCCCGATAAACAATCAGTTTTCAAAATAAACGATATAATAAAAATGTACAAGGAACAGAAATATTAAATGCGCAGTATTTATTATTCGCTAGATTTGACAAAATGACCACTGTGCGAGGGCGAGAAAGATTCTTTATGTGCCCTAGGGCATAAAGGATTGCCATGGTTATATGTCAAACATATCAAATATTTGTCATTCAAATTGTAAATTTTAAATCGTCAATGTCTATTATTGGCGATTAAATTTATAAGTTTGACAATTAATTGTCTGTATTGTCACTCATCAATGTCACTTATTGGCGATTAAGGTTATAAGTTTGACAATTAATTGTCTGTATTGTCACTTAACTCCGAATTGTTTGTATTCTTATTCAACTTCGTAGATACGCCGTCACTTGATAACGTCAAAATATTTATTAATATTATTCAAACGGAGGAACAAAACCATTGTAGGACATAAAATTCTGTATGTACATCGGGCATTATTTAATGTTTATAACCTCGGGCGACTTAAAATGCTCTCGGGCCTATCGGCCCTCGCGCTTTTTAAACTGTCACCCTCGGGGAATAAACATCCGTCTAATGCCCTTGGTACATAAATAACTATTATTGTCCATTTCTCAGAAAATTTTATTCTTTATAAAAGTTGGCGGCGTGTCTGAAACCACAGCAGCAACAGTCAAATATGAAAATTTTGCTGCTATATACCGAGCGATTTAGAATATATGAATTTGTGATACTCACAAATTTCTAAAAAAAGTACCTTTATTTTCATTATTATCGATAAACTTTATTTGGAAATGATGTTTAGAAGTAAAAATTAAATTCAAATATGACGTCACAGCCACCCATCTCAAAATTTTCCTTTTTTTGTTTTTTTTTTTTAATTTTTACTTTTATGACAAATATTAGTCAATGCCAGTGATCCTAAAAGGTCCATTTTAATCTATTTTTTAGAAATTTGAATACATTTTTTAAATTTTTTATTATTTTGGTATGATAACTAATGTTTATTTGGAACTAGGGCAAAATTACTCATTTTCTTGATGCGAAGTTGATATATCACCCAGTAGATAACAATAGATCATACAATAACTAATACAGGAGCGTGACGTACCTTTTAATTCAATTAATATTAATGACTGGATAAGTTTATAATAGTAGTTATCCATCTAGATCTAGAGGAAGCGATTATCTCGATGTTGGTGATAGAGACACCCGGACAACCAAATTGACCATTCAACCATTTCTAGGATAATCAGAAAATTCAAGTAGACTAGGTCTGTGAACAGCGTGTTAACACCTTTTTTTAAACACCGTCAAGAACGTTTTAAACCAGAAATTAGACCACCGTTGGATAGGCAGAAAAAATCGGACTCGAGATACTGGCCACCTAGGCTCCCCGACTTTACACCTTCAGATTTATTTTTGTTACGTCAAGAGGAAAGTACACAAACAATGGCCATTTAGACTTAGAGGAACCTATACAACATTGCATCCAAAGCATTCCACAGCATTTTCTAAATAATGCATGCCTATGATTTTCTCGAAGAATTTGTTTATGCATAGAATGGGAGGGACAGTACACAGAGACATGATGATGACGTAGATGAAAAATGTCAACTTCGTACCCAGATAATATGTAATGTAGCGATAATTCTAAATAAACATTACTTATCATATGAAAATCACAAACAATATAAATAATTTAATCAAATTTCAATAAAATAGATTAAAAGGAAGTTTTTAGTACCAATCACTGGCATTTACTACTATTTATCACAAGAGTTTAAAAAAAAACTAAAAAAAATAATTTCAAGATAGGTGCGTGTGACGTCAAATTTCAATATAAATTTTACTTCTAAACAACATCTCCAAATAAAGTTTATCGATAATATTGAAGTCATACCATATGACAGTCTCTTGCGTTTAGTTTAGTTGTTATTTTGGTTTAGAAAGGTGATATTTGTTCAGTTCTTGTTTGTTATGTGCTGTTGATTGTGATTGTGAGTGTGAGAAGCAATTTGTCGAGCCGAAGTCGTTCTATGCTCGATTACCGTTTGCAACACTGGTAAACTGGTTTCCTTATTTTCGACAACATAATTTTTGTGGTGTTTGCTAAACAGATTTTCAACAGACCGAGTCTGCTTGAATTTTCTGATTATCCTAGAAATGGTTGAATGGGCAATTTGGTTGTCATGTAATCGCTAGCTGTAGATGGATAACTACTCTTATAAACATATCCAAAGTCATTAATATTAATTGAATTAAAGGTAAGTCATGCTCCTGTATTAGTTATTGTATGATCTATTATTATCTACAGGGTGAAATATCAACTTCGCACCAAGAAAATGAGTAATTTTGCACTAGTTCTAAATAAACATTAGTTAGCATACCCAAATAAAATTTTTTTTTTAAAATAGATTAAAATGGACCTTTTAGGATCACTGGCATTGACTAATATTTGTCATAAAAGTAAAAACTTAAAAGAAAAAAACAAAAAAGAAAAATTTCATTATAGGTGGCACCGAAATTTACATATTTGACTATTGCAGTTTTGGTTTCACACAAGTCGCCAACTTTTATAAAGAATAAAATTTTCTGAGAAATGGATAATAAAAAAAATCCTATATGATGCGGACTTTCCTGGACACACTGTATGAATATAAAAAATTGTCCATATGATGCGAATTGTTTATAAATCCAGCAGCTAATCCAATTTGTAGACTTGAGCCCCATTTCCAAAATAGCAAATAATTTTCACCATACACGCATAAAAAATACAACGATGCAATTCTCACCTTACAGTAAACGAACATCACGCGACTTATACGGAGTTTCATGAATTCGAAATGTAATTTTCTCTCTAGGACAATTCCGGGCGCGCCGCGAGCGGCCAACGGCCGTATAAAATACTTTTTATGTACCTTATGAATATAATTATGATACATTTATCCTTACGAAGACGCTAGGTATACAATGGGGGCCGCTATGAGCTCTCGTCTAAGTTAAGACACCGCTGTACAAACACAAGGTTGACTCTCCCTTGCATAAATTTATTCCACGGCGGCATTCATCCACCTTCATTTTCATTCTTCCAAAGTACCTCCGCCTGAAAATGAAGGGTCCATACATTTTTATTAGATTTTTATGCGCATAAAAAGTGCAGCGAAATGATACGACGAGGCAATTTACAATAATCAACGGATCAAGTAAATAACCATCACAACTTTGGAAAATATATGGCGACACATACAAAGGTTGCCTGACAAGGAAAGGGTCGCAGTTGTTTGCGAGGGTGGGTACTGAAAGATTAAAGTTTATGGTGTACTCTACACAGATCTTGAATGTTATTGGCATTTGAACCAATGCGAATGTGGCAATGTTAAACCGAGGTGTTGCACGCCCGGTGCAAGTAAGGGTTACAGCAGGTCACAAACACGATCAAGGAATGCATCCACTGAATAAGCAAAATCTCCATCCGGAGCAAACACGTGCTTAGAGCGAAACACTAACCATAAATATTCGACCATTCTGCTACTACATTCCAGGATTACACAGTTATTCTGATAATTTGTAGAACTTGCGAATTATGACGTAAATTTATTTTTATTATTATTATATATATTATATATTATTATTATATATGTATATTATTTTATTATTCCAATATTTCGCCAAATGCTTGCTTTTCTGTTTTATTACAATTATTTGTCCCAGATGAAAGCCAACAACACTTTGCGAACTATTAGAATAATCAAAACGCTTAAATGCGCTAAATTCTAGAAAATGCAATTTGTTGTTAATTAATTGGAATACATAATACTGGAGAGCAGTAATAATATACATCGTGATAGTCCGAGAGCTCGCGACAAAATCATGCCCTCATAAAACATCACTACGAATAATTTATATGTAATGTAAAATCATTGGAATAAAATTAAAATGCTGGTGTCCCTAAGAAATTTTGGCCGAAAGGGTCTGGCACACCGCCTTCAACAGTTAATAGTTTTGCTGTAAACAAATTCGAAAAACATTGAGGAGATCCTTGATTTGGTATATGGTGAGGTCTTGGTTTTAGGTCAATGACTAAGTTTTTTGGGAATACTTTATGGGTACCCTGATTATTCGATAGATAACATTTTTTCGATTACAACGACACCAGACACTTGATATTTTGCTGAAAATCATAGGGTGTAAATATCGTTTATGTACGACTCACATATAATGAGTTCATTGCATACAGTATCTATGACTATATAATCCCCATCGTGATACACGCCAATGATTATAATGACACTAGCGTTGTATAATAATGACAGTTCGTTCAAATAATGACTTCATTATTTGAAGGAACTGTCATCACTATACGAACGTACTGTCAAAGTCAGTCTAAACCTACGTGGATGACACTTATTTGACATTTCGCCTCGCCACCATTGACAAGTACATTTAAAAGATTTGATATAAAATGGAATTTAAGAGTCGTAGATAAAACGTCGTATTCGACTCGCACACAACTGATATAAATCGCTCGCATATCCTTAGTTATGTGCTCGTCAAATAATATACTATTAAAGCAAGAAAATAGAAACAAAATGAATGATCAAAATTAGCGTAATGAACTATGCATGAATGCTAACATCTGAATTTGACAGTTCTCTGTATGCTTATTATGTTGGTTATTGTTGATGCTTCTTTAATTTGTTGTCTATATCGCGATTATTGTTATTCTAATTGCAATTTTAAAAATGCCTTTGTATAATACGACACTATTTTGCATCAAGACGGTGACGCGCAATACAGAAAGCTGTGAAACAACTTTTGTATAATAGTATATTATTATACAAGTTTTATAAGACGTCAAATTGGCGCACGAGTTCTTTTGGACACGACGAGCGTAGCAAGGAGTGCCCAAATGGAACGAGTGCGCCAATACGTCTTATAAAACGAGTGTAATGTACTATTTTTTCTACTTTGCGTCATTAACTTTACATAAATTTAGAAATTGTGGTTACTATATTGCGCTAAAATAGAATCTAGGGTATTTTGCGGGTACCACGTGGCAGTACTGTA
This sequence comes from Aphodius sticticus, assembly GCA_963966075.1. Lineage (NCBI taxonomy): Eukaryota > Metazoa > Arthropoda > Insecta > Coleoptera > Scarabaeidae > Aphodius > Aphodius sticticus. The sequence continues at coordinate 1,790,468 of OZ014512.1, read as the reverse complement.
GTAACTGTCAACTTCGTAAGGATGGGATAAAATCATGACAAAATGAAGTTACTACAAGTTTTATTAAATAATCAGCGAGGTCGCAACTATGATCGTAATGGAGCAACACTTTTAACCCTACTGTGATAAATGCATGAAACATAATCTAAAAAGTTACCTTTAAAATAGTGGTTTCATAAGTATAATAATCTGAATAGACATGTTTGGCGGTAACTGATTAGTTACTTCAAAGAAGAAGAACTTACTAAAGAATTGTTATAACAGTTAACGTTTAATAGCAGTTTCTAACTAGTACCACTGGCTTATACAAGTTTACACGCACATATAATTGAAACCATATTCTAATTTCGGTGTAACAATTTATTAGAACAAATTATACTTAGTAAAATTCCATGTGATGGAGGTAATACAAATACGTTGCACACAACCATAACTAAGACGAAGACGAAAGCGACGGACAAAAACGAATACGGTATTGAACCGAGCAGAATTCGGTCCAAAATGTTACCGAAAACTTATACGTTACATAAACTAAGAAATCCTCAACACTTTCAATATACTATAGCTTCCTACGTGTATGCTGATATGCAATAAACCATTTATTGCTCATATACAATCTTGCAACAGTAATTAAAATTGTTCATATCTACAATATAGATTTGATCTACGCACAATACCTTATAAAGTAAATGTAGTCCTTGAATTATATCTGAAAAGCGGATTTGATGTTTAGTTGAAAATAATCATGACAAGAGTCGCAAAACATCACCGAAAACGTCATGCTGGCGTATTTTGATCAACACAACAAAACTAAGAAAGCAGCAATCCTTTGGCCATACTATAGCAGGCTACGCGCATGTTGAAATATGTGTAGAATCTTCATATATCCCAGTTTATGCGATTGCAAGCGATTAAAGAGGCAGTGTGTGGTTATGTGTTGTGTACGTTTGACATATGGCATTTGACATCAATCGATATCAATGTGTACCAATCTTAGAAAAAAGTTAAAAACGATATTACAATTTGTTAATTGTAACACCGAAAACAGTGTTACAATGTGTGCATTGTGAATGCAATGTAGAAAAAATATTTCTTCTAACTCTTAAAATAACGGAAATATCGACCGTTCCTAGTCTAAAGGCATGATCCTGTATACATTTTCTCAGGTCATTCAGCATAATACCTCACTTTTCGAAAGATCCTTTACATACAACCTGGCAAACTTATATAACCTCCTACCGTACTCCATAAAATCAGTGAATTTGGCTAACTTTAGAAAAAGTTTAGCACAGATGTTAATGCAAAATCAGTCTGCTTCGCCTTAGTATATAGTATAAGTTGATCAATTTTGTTTATTTTTTACGGTTTTATTTTTGCTTTTGTTTTCGCAGGGTTGAGTGGAAGAGAGGGAGTTATGCTCCTTAACTTCGCCCTGCGCACTATTGTATACAGTGCTTCCTAAAAGTAACGGATAAATTATATAAAACCTTAAATAAAAATATATGAGAAAAATGCTCTGACAGGTCGATTTTTATTATTAAATTACTATCCTTACATACACTTTTCAGCCCCCCACCCCTTCACCCCTAAGGGGTGGTAACCCCAACTTTAAAAATTCAAATAGCAAAGTACCCCTTGCGATACTTCAATTGATAGATTTTTGTATTCTGAATCCAACGAAAAAAAAATTATCAAAATCGGTTGATAAATAACGGTGATATTTACCAAAATGTATTCAAAGAAGAGCGTCAATATTCGGGTAAGCGCTGTTGCAGCGGGCATAGCAATGTCGGTCAAACAATTGCAACTTGTTTTTACTTATGTCAAACACAATTCAGAGTTTTTCGTGATTGAAGAAATAGTAGCAAAATGAGACTTACTGAAACCGAAAGAATTGAAATTTTAATGATGATTGGGTTTGGTGATAGAAGCCGGACGCATGAAGAAGTTCGTGTTTTGTTCAATGAAACGCACCCGGAGCGTCAATATCGCAATCTCCAGTAAGTCCAATCGAAAACAAATTTCGCGATCTCGGTCATGTACGGGATAAGCCTAAGGCAGGACGTCCATTGGCCTTAAATACAAACCAACAATTGGATGCTATTTTAATGCTGCAGGAAAATCCACATTCAAACCTTGCGGAGGTCGCCTCACAAGTTAGTGCGTCAAAAAGTACAGTGTCTAGATTATTTCGAAAACACAAATTTCCCCCGTATAAAGTGCACTTGGTACAAGAATTGTCCGATGATGACTTGGATCGACTTTGATCGAGTGCAGGTTTGTGAGACAATGATGGAACTGTCTAATGCAAATGCTTGCATAATTTGAAACATCGTTTTTTTCTGATGAGGCAACATTTTGTGTGAATGGCACCATCAATAAACAAAATTGCCTTTACTGGGCCCGTCAAAATCCGCATTGGATGATGGAAGCAAACACACAATTATCCTCAAAATCTTAATGTGTGGGCTGGTGTGGCGGGTTCTAGAAATATTGGACCACATTTTTTCGACGGAACACTGGTTGGTGAACGTTACCTGAACTTTCTGCGAAATGAACTACTACCTACTTTAGCGGTATTGTTTCCCAACGCAGAACATCCTGATAGACACAATGATAGAATTTGGTTACAGCAAGACGGTGCGCCTCCACATTATGCGCGACCAGTTCGAGAATACCTGGATCAAGTATTTCCTAATCGGTGGATTGGTAGACGAGGACAAATTTAATAGCCAGCAAGATCGCCAGATTTAACCCCACTAGATTGTTTTCTTAGGGGCTATTTAAAAAGTAAAGTTTATTTTAATAGACCTGCAAATATTCAGGCGCTAAGACCCAGTTTACCTGTGCTAAAACGCGTTTTCTATTAACGGCGTTATTTATGGTTCAAAATTAATGAAATTCTCAGTGTCAATTCTTAGATGAATGAGGAGTTTGGCTAGGCCAAAAATAATTTTTTGGCAAGATATAAATGAATTTTAGTTCTACATCTTTCTCTTTTTTCAAATATAATACCCCTAGCCAAAGTCACAATACAATAATAGATTTTCTATCTAGGTACAATTTCAGCCCAAACATTATAACTTTTCCGCTAACTGAAAAATGCGATAATTGTCAGATATGTAAACAATGGCCATATTTCGGCTGTTACGTATGGCCAGCTCATCACAGACACCATAAGCTTTAATCGATACGTAAACCACGGCATAGACACGGACCCCGACAAAAACAAATAAAAAAACATCGAATCTAAACATTTTGTTTCGTAGTTGCGATGTTTTTACAACGGAGCCTTAAAGGAAAGAATTCGTGCAGAAATTCACTTAATCACTCCAGAAGTGTTAGACTATGTTCAACAAGCTTTTGGGGATAGATTAGGACATTGTCCCGTCGTTAACGGGCAGCACTTTGAACAATTAATTAAGGATTAATTAATTAAATTTTGTTATTCCCTCAATTTCGTGCATAAATAAATTTTGGTAAATATCGCTGTTATTTATCAAGCGATTTTGATAATTTTTTTTTCGTTGTATTCAGAATACAAAAATCTATCAATTGAGGTATCGCAAGGGGTACTTTGCTATTTAAATTTTTAAAGTTGGGGTTACCACCACCTTAGGGGTGAAGGGGTGGGGGACTGATAAGTGTATGTCAGGATAGTAATTTAAAAATAAAAATCGACGTGTCAGAGCATTTTTCTGAAATATTTTTATTTAAGATTTTATAGAATTTATCCGTTACTTTTGGGAAGCACTGTATATTGTTGTAAAGAAAATGCTAATAATACACATTATTATTATTATTATTATTATTATTGAGTAAATAAGTAATAAAATTTGTTAATATGTCGCCGATTTGAACCAAGGTACTTCTTTGTCCTTTAATTTAAAAAAAAAATATTTTTATTTGATAATGACAACTGCTACATCAACAACTATTCATATGGTAAGAACTAGGGATGAGTCGTTTGCGAACGAACCGTTCAAAATGAACGGGTCAAACATCTGAACCGTTCGATCCAGTTCACCGCTAGCAAACTGAACGGGTCAGTAGTTCGTTCGTTTACGGCGTTTAAGCACTCGGCTCATATCTGCTCAAGGCATAGACGGCTCAAGGCAGACACCGTCCAGATTTTTGCGATGACCGGCGCGGCGGCGTCTTTGATGCACGTGTTCATTTGTTTCCAGTGTCGCGTAAAGTAATATGAAAAACTTATTGTTGTTCGTTTATTTCTGGTTTGATTGAAAAATGAAGATTCGTCAACATATTATGAATCAGCCTACACATTTTCGTTGCGTTTTTAAATTGTTGAGATCCGAATATCTACACTGTAATTAGTTGTAATTATTTTTGGGACGTTATATTGAATCGGGAGGTAATAATGAAGTTTAGTTTTAATAAATATAATTTATTAAACAAAATAAAAGTTTGAGAATATACAGGGTGAGTTATTAGTATCCCGGCGGTCGATAGTTAATAAATCGTTTGAGAATGAAAAACATATTTTATACAAAAGTTGTTTGACTCGCCATTTTCTATAACGTAAAATTATTTTCATTTATACAGGATGTTGCAAATGCAACACCTAAATAGGTGTGACGGAGAGTATGTACATCTTTTTAAATGGAACGTCCTGTATATTTTATTATATTATAAACACTACTAAATTTGTTTATCCAACCGTGTATGTTTCTAAGTCTTAGCGTTAATAGTTCCAGTGATATTCAACTTTTTTTACAAAATATGCCCGTTGCAGGTTTTTTTTTTTTTAAAACTATGTAAAAACGACATTTTTGCTGATTTTGCCTATAAACTATGTGAGACAATAGTCAAAGCCAGTAGGTAGATGATAGTATGCAAAGATAGTAGATGCACTATACAGGTTATTCATTAAACTTAGTAAATTTTGATGTTTTTCAAATGGCTCTTTCTCGAGTTTTTTAAATGGAACATCCTGTATAATATGTGTTGGCTGTAATAACTCTTTATATCGCTCGAATTTACATCTAGTATGTCATACACCAAATGTTACTATTTTTTGTTATATTTGCAATTTAACGAAAGTGTAAAGCAATTGTAAATTTTAATATTGCTGTGAATAAGGTATTTGGTAGTTTGGTGTAAAGTCTTCAAATGGCGATAGAACAGATAATTTATAAGCGATTTAACCATCTTGATCCTTATACAAAGTATTACCGTTATCAACATATTAACAATTTTATATGAAATTTTCTAAGTATATTTTACCGTCTATCGTATGGCAACCGAACACGCGATTTAAAAATTTAAGTTACTGGTAAAGTAAACCTTAAAACCCTGTACTTTTAGGTTAACTATCGTGAGAATTTGTTGACTTCTGAGTGTTGAAAATCAGATTTTCTTTGGTGTGATTTATGTGCTCACACACAAAAACCAAATATGCAACAAAAACAAACTGGTAGGCATCTTTAGATTCAGATTGTCATTCATAGCAAACAAATCTATTAAAACCATTTCCAAATAACCCACTTTCCATTCACATTATCAATATTACTCATACTATCATCCATATTATCCCAATTTTGAATTGTCTCTCCAGAAAAATAACCTATTTTAAACCAATTAACAATAGTAAGTTGATTTTGTTGGTTGTTTTTTGTACTGAATACAAATCCGTTCTCAGTTGTAACTCATCAAGACAGGTTTTAGCGTTCCTGTTTATTTTTGTATATGAGCGCACATACTACTATGAAACGTCTCCGCGCAATTTTCATAATGGTGAACAATTTTCACGATAGCCCCTTTAAAACTACACTGTTTTTGGTTTACTTCTAGGGTTGCCAACATGGTCATTTTGACCCGGAGACTTCGGGTTTGGCGACCATTCTCCGGGCTACGGGTTTTCAGCTAAATTCTCCGGGTTAACTAAAGGCAATCATCGATCTTTTGAGAAACTGTTTTTTCAAAATTATGGTAATACAGTAATAGTTATTCTAATCATACAGTTTGCAGCGATTTCCCTTGAAAAAATGGAATTTTTCTCAAAATAAGAAGCACTCTATTATTACTCAATCTTTACAACAATTTAGTTTTACTTTTTGAGAGCATGTGAGAAACTTTCAAAGTAGCAATTGTAGCATTTTTGGATTTTGTCACATGTCTAGTGAATACAGTAGTAATAGGTTGTTTGACTAATTTTGGAAAACCATCTTCGTGTGTTTATTCCTTCACTCTACATTGTAAATGCATTATTTTTCGTAATTATTTCCTCAATATTTCATAAAAATCAGCGTTAAAAATTGAATCACAAAAAGTCCTGCCAAAACGATACTTTCTGTTGTGTGACGTCACCCGTTAGTAGATGTCAAATCGGCCCATATGGTCTGTCAGCATCCGCATCGTCGCCGTTTGGTAACTGTGTTGTATGATGTGTTGTTTTCACAATTTCTACATAAAAATGGGTTATAAATGGTGTATAAATCCACAATGCAAAAATACGTCAAGAAAAATTCCGGATAAGCTATTTGTAGCTGTTCCGCAAGATTTGAAACTGCGAAGAAAGTGGTTGGCTCGTAAAAATCCAAAGGAAATAAATAGCGGCCAATACAAGTGTTTTTTGTTGTGAAGATTACTTCGACAAAAGTAAAACTGACTACAATAAGTTATCTATTTTATTTTCGAACCAGGTATTATCTGATCTGACAGCTTAAGGTTAGGGCTAACCATGGGCTAACCTAACCTACAAAGTTGGGCACGTTCGGATAATCGGGTAGTGTACGGTGAGAGTGACGCGATGCATAATAGGCGGACTAACGTCATACGGCGTTTATCTGCATATAAAAGAGAGACACAGCCGACCCAGGTTATCTGAGCATTGCTCTCTCCATACCCTACCCTGACAAACCGAACGCGCTCTAGGCGTACTAACGAATGACGTCACTGGAGACTGAGCCAATTACAGAGCGTTTTCAATCACGTGATCAGAAGTGAATAAAATTCAATTTTAATTTTGGATTTTAATAGAAATAAAGCATTTTTTTTTTAAAGTAATAACAAATAGTTTTCTTAAACTGTAATCTATTAGGATGATCTATAATACAAGCCATATTTTTAATACAGTCAAATACCCTATTCTGTAGCGGTGCGGCGAGCGCAGAAGATTGTACCCTGCCTCGGTGATCATAGACTGAGACAAATCCAATATCAAAAATGGCTTTCAAAAAGACTGGTATTATTTAAAGGTAGGAATTTTGCATGTCAGAAATCAACATTCAATAATGATACATTAATTAACAAAATATGTTTTGAACTTTCGTTGATTATTTTAATATGTTTGTCCTTCAGATGAAATGTCCTAACAATATGTTTGAGTTTGTCCAAGGCAGTTCACAGAATGGTATCATACTGGTCTGCCATAAAACAGTAATTTTTAAATCATGGAGATGACGACAGCGATACCTTTATTTGAAAATTTTATTATTAGTTGGACTATTTACAAAAACTGAGAGATATAGTTATCATTTTTGACTAGAGACACATTTATTATGGTGGTTTATACAAAACGCCAATATTGTCGGTATGAAATGAAAATTTAAAATTAGTTTGGCAACGTGTAGATAATTACTTCAAGCAAAAACACATGATCCCTTAAAAAAATGCACATCAAAATTATGCTTGGTTTAGATGGTAATATTGCATTTTGTCTCATGTTGGTTGTGTCGTAAAAAAAATCGACAATAAGAGGCAGAAACGAAAACAGGGAAAACTAGTAGACATTCTTTGAAATAAATTTATTTACTTAGTAATTAGCATCTAGATCTTATCGTTTTCTACACTACCTATACCCAAATTCACACCAGAGCGTTACTAAAAAGTATGTGTCGAAGCCGCACATTTTTGTGGCGGCTGTTATTAATTTAAACTTATGTTCCATAATATAATTATTTTTCTCCGGGTCAGCATAGGCACAATGTTGGCAACCCTATTTACTTTGGAGCCCAACTGAAGTTACTAGGTCTTCAGATTCGCTCGCTGTATGTTTGTAAAAATTACAAAATATACTTATAAACATGTGTAATACCGTGATAACCGTACTACTTTTTATATGAATAAATCTCATTAAAAAGGTTCTAAATGGCTTTTTTCTACTTTGCATTCACAATGCACACATTGTAACACTGTTTTCGGTGTTATAATTAACACATTGTAATATCGAAAACAGTAACATTTTTGTCTGATTGGTACAGTGATATCAAATGCCATATGTCAAACGTACAATACATAACCCAACATAACCACACACTGCATCTTCTTAATCGCTTGCAATCACATAAACTGCGCAATATCAATATTCTATACATATTTAAACATGGGTGTAGCCTGCTATAGTATGGCCAACGGACTGGGGTTTCTTAGTTTTGCTGTGTTCATCAAATTACGCCAGCATGACGTTTTCGGTGATGTTTTACGACTCTGGTAAGTGATCGTTATCATTCTTTTCAACTAAACATTAAATCCCCTTTTCAGATATAATTCAAGGACCACATTTACTTTAATAAGGTATTATGCGAAGATCAAACCTACATCGTAGATATGAACGATTTTAATTACTGCTGCGAGATTGTATATGCGCAATAAATGGTTTATCAGCATACACGTACGAAGCTGTAGTACATTTAAAGTGTAGAGGATTTCTTAGTTTATATAACGTATAAGTTTTCGGTAATATTTTGGACGTTTGGATGCTCGGTTCAATTTGTATTTGTTTTTGTCCGTCGCTTTCGACTTCGTCTTAGTTCTGGTTGTGTGCAACGTATTTGTATTACCTCCATCATATGTAATTTTACTAAGTATAATTTATTCTAATAAACTACTTTGCCGAAATTAGAATTGGGTTTCAATTATAAGTGCTTGTAAATATATAAGCCGCAACGGCTACGTAGCGGAATTAGGTAGACACCGGTATTAAACGTTAAGCGTTATAACAATTCTTTAGTAAGTTCTTGTTCTTCGAAGTAACTAATCAGTCACCGCCAAACACTTCTATTTTGATTATTATACTTATGAAACCAGTATTTTAAAGTTGTATTTTTTTAGGTTAAGTTTCATGTATTTATCACAGTAAGGTTAAAAGTGTTGGTCCAAGCTCCATTATGATCATCGTTGCGACCTCGCTGAATATTTATTCAAACTTGTAGGCTAAAGTAGAGTAAAATTATTCACAATTAGATTTTGTTATGATTTTATTTCATCGATCTCATCCTTAACGAAGTTGACAGTTACTACAGTGCTGCCACGCGGTACCCGCAAAATACCCTAGATTCTAATTTAGCGCGATATAGTAACCACAATTTCTAAACTTATATAAAATTAATGACGCAAAGTAGAAAAAATAGTATATTACACTCGTTTTATAAGACGTATTGGTGCACTCGTTTCATTTGGGCACTCCTCGCTACGCTCGTCGTGCCCAAAACAACTCGTGCGCCAATTTGACGTCTTATAAAACTTGTATAATAATATACTATTTCTATAACGCTTTAAATATTTTACATCATGCTACCCGGCACACTGCATACAAAGCAAATATTAAGATACTAAATAGCATACTACTCTTTAAATTCCAAATATCACAAAAACTAGTAAAGATATACGATATAGTGAATATGAATTACAAAGAACTTAAGAGATATGTCCATTGGCAAATAATATACAGGATGTTCCATTTAAAAATCTCAAGAAAAAGCCATTTAAAAATGTTTAAAAACTAGTTCATGCTACGATCACCCTGTATAGCGCATCAAATTTTTCATGACATCACCATCTAGCTATGGGTTTAGTTATTATGTGACAAAATTTTTAGGACAATATCAGCAAACATGTAGTATTAACGTATAAAACATTTTTTTCATTCTCAAACGATTTGATGACTATCGACCGCCGGGATACTAATAACTCACCCTGTATAAAGAAAAATATAAAAAGCATAAAAAGCAGAATAGAAGATACAAGATTTTTTGCGGTAAAATTGAACGAATTGTTCAGTTAAACATAACAAACTTTTTGAAAAGTAGTGTATAACTTCGGTAAAATAATCTTTCGAAAATCCCTAAAAGATCAAAATTATATTAAATTAATTTAAATTATATTTATGCAAATACAATTGATTACCCTTAATAGTATTTTAATAGGATCTATTTTTCTTCTACTGAATGGCGGTAAATTATATGCGCATAAACTACTAGAAAAAATAAGTTAACTCAGAAAAGTCCAGTACTGACAAAGCATATCATTATTCGCATGAGTTGGGCTGTCGCGCGTCGATATATTCGTACAAATGACCCCCCTGCCACATAGGGCCGTTGCGATGACTGAACGAAGATACCAGCAATGCGCGCGTCGTGTGTCTCATTCATTTTGAACGATTCGTTCACTAGATCCGTCTATAGCCTATATGAAATTCGTTCATTTTGAACGGAACGGTCCACAATTCGGTCACTCGGTCGGCCATAAGCAAGTCGTTCGTTTTGAACGGGTCTGTTTGAACGGGTCATTTTAGTGAGCCGGTTCGACTGAACCGACTCACTGATATGACCGAGAATGCCCATCCCTAGTAAGGACTAACACTAATAATATAATAGCCCACTGCTACAAACTATAATTTTAAGAATTAGTAGTCGAATTAGATCAGATAAATCTTGAAAACAGTGACCATTTCTGTGTATTAGTGCCTAATTTAAAGGTTATAGTTCGATCAACGGACCTTTGCCTCCCTGTCAATAATGACAGCAGTCTGGTGCAATCAACGCTTGTCATTCAGTCAGTGGCGTAGTCAAATAAATTTTGTCTAAAAACATAACCATCAACCCTGCACCAAAGTATAGGTTAAGTTAATTGGGCTTTGTAGTAATTGTAGTAGAGTATAATGTTTTGAGTTCTGGGAATTACTAACTATATTCATACATTGTACAACGAGATTTCGTGCCTGGGAATTTAATCGCTTTCCTGTCATTTTGAAGTTCACAATGACAGGACCCCTGAAAGCGACGCCGCTGGAATTACGACCTACACAATGACATTTAACGATAGTTCCGTCTTTGTTATACACATTAGTACCTAACATTAGTATCCGAGACCGTGAGTCTTAGCCATGGAAGACGTACGTCCGACGTTAGTGTCAATAATTTCTCATGTCGTAGAAAGAGTGATCGCATGACAACCTTATCGTAACTAGATCCGGCAAACTTTGACAGGGAGGCAAAGATCCATTGATCTAACTATACAATGCATACGTAAAATAGACGACGATGATTGTCGCTCATTGTAACTTCATTTACTTTAAGTGTAAAATCTCTTGTTAGGTTTTTGCGGCTTGTTGTAATGTTAAGCCTCGATAATTTGTATCACTTAAAAACTTCTGAGGTCGCGAATGGGACAATTAATTACTTCTTGGAGACGCTTCGTATCCCTGTATAAAGTAATTATCCGGCTTACATAAACACGTTATAAATAATAATTTATGTGGATGGTAGAGCGAAATACCGAACCATTCACGCATAATTTATCACGGAGGCGGTCTACGGCGACGTCGGTCTAGAGGCGTCGAGGGCGGCGGGGGAGGGGGTAGTAGGCGCTCGGCAGACAACTTCACAATTACGGCGCTGTCACTTGAAAGTTTTCCCCGAAAACTTAATTTACGGACTTTAAATTGTCCCTGCGAACCTTCAGATACACAACAATCGATTGTCTAACACCTAGGACCTCAAAAGATTCCTTACGAAGTATAAAAACTTACGGGAAGTTTCGAAGAGGAAGACCTTAGGGCCCCCGAAGCACTTGTAAACTTTTAAAATATTCAGTTAGCTGTTAATGTGGTTACAAATAATTTGAAACTATCTATTCTGTAGACATTACTACGTGTAAATCTACAGCGATTACAGTGTGTTACAGTGAAAATATATTTTTCACGAGACATAGTCTAGGTTATCGAGCTGGTAGAACTGAAATTAATGGCATATACAAAATTTTCCACACACCACCAAAATCTCGGCTTTTTTTTTCAAAAAAGCTGTTTTTGAGCCAACAACAAATTTTTGACCGTGTTTACACCGCAAGTCGCTGGTATGAACCAGAATACGTGTGTGTAGTTTGTTCGTCAAAATTGAAGTTATGGAAATCAAAAAATGTTGATAACTCAAGAACTGGCCAGAAATGGTCTTTTCTACTCCGATGATATGGCATCATCACACATTTCCTAGATAAAGTGAAGCCTTACATTTCAAATCGTTGATAGTAAGAATTTAGGTATTTCAATTGATTATGCAAATTGTCCTGCAAAACTATGCAGGACGATTTTGAAACTTAACTGAATGATGTGGAAAGGCGAGCCTGGAATAGTTTTATTTCATTGTGCGATAACTTTCTTGGAAACGATAAAAGTGCCGACTACGCAAATGTTGTGCAAGAGTTTTTGAGTGCCTACGGTGAAATGAGCTACATGTCTATCAAAATTCACTTTTTGCGTTCTCATTTGAGTTTTTTTTCCGGACAGTCTTGGCCAACTCAGTGACGAACAAGGTGAACGATTTAATCAAGAAATGGAAGCCATTGAGAAACGTTTTCAAGGAAAAACCACCATCAACATGATCGCAGACTACTGCTGGTCACTTAAACGCGAAACAGATGATGCTTTGTATAAACGACGGAGATCGAGTAGACTTTTTAATTTTGTTGTATTTCTTGTTTTTTTTTTCTATTTTCACGATAGTAATTCAGTACTGTTTCAATAAACGAGTGAAAATTTTACTGTTGGTGCAGATTATTTTGAACCCAAATATACCTGGAAATGTAATGAACGTAAACTCTAATGTACTTAGTAACATATTGTGATAGTCTGGCAGGTAACAACAAAAAGGAAAAAAAAATGTTATAATTTTAGAATAACATTGTAAATCTAAGTGCTAGTAATGTCTAATTAATGTGTATAACGACTACGGATTTATTAGTCTGCTTGTATATTTCTTCTCAGTAGTGTGAAGTGTCTAGCCGGTCAATAAAATTTGGTAATTCTGTTAAATTTCAACCGATTCTAATAAACAAACGCGTATCAGACGCAAATTTAAATGACCTTGCAATAAAAAAATAGCAAAAAAATATTACTGATTCAAACAGGTCATCAAATTGTAGTTAAAGTTGAAAAAATCTGAAAATAATTGCAAACTTCTGAACTTGAACGTCCATAACTTTTCGATTTGTTATTGGATCTGACCGAACAGTACCTATATCTTTATAATGGTCTATGCTTCCTCTTTCATTTATTTTTTAAATGAATGATAAATGGCGTAGTTATGAATTTTTATACACGTGCAAGTACCTAAAAACGGGTTTTTTTAAGAAAATCGAGATTTTGTAGGTGTTTGGAAAATTTCAGCTATGCCATTATGTTCAGCTCTACTAGCTCAATAACTTCTCTCGTCTCGTGAAAAATATATTTCGTTTTTTTGTCAGTGTTATTAGTATTTATTGCAACTCACATAAGTACATTAATAATAATAATAATTATAATGTATGGATTCTTCTGTATACCTTTGGTAGGGAGTACCAAAGAACGTGCAAAAAGTCCCCATCGCTATCGTGGCTGCGTTGCAAAAACTAAGGTAAAGTTTAAATTAGATCTGTTTGCACTGTAATAATTGCACACGTAATAAAGGACAATCTGAAAGCGAAAACCTTGCTGAAGTTATAATCAAGAGGTCCGAGCTGAAGTAATTTTAGCAACAGTGAATTATATTTGTTGTATAATATCGCAGGATATTTACCGACTACACCATTTCCTATTGTTATTTAGAAAGTAGCAACTGATATTCAGAAAGCAACACATGATATTCATCTATTCCGAATTATTTTCAGAAATCAACACATTATATTCATCTATTCCGATTTATTTTCAGAAAGTAGCAGTTGATATTCATCTATTCCGATTTAGTATCAGGAAGTAGCAGTTGATATTCATCTATTCCGATTTAGTATCAGAAAGTAGTAGTTGATATTCAGAATATGTCATTTTAAATTCAGAAATTGACTAATGATATTCAGTAAATTTAAATAATATAACTGTATTAATATTTTATTTCTGAGGAAATTATAAATATATTGTTAGCAACAGTTATGACATGATTTTAGGTCTATGTATGTATTAATCTATGTATGTATGTAAGTATGTATGTACTATAGAATAATGTACAATTTGACGTTTTGAAATAATGTTTTTTTTTCTGTGCTTAATTAAGTTGTATACTCAATTTTAAGTATACATTTTTAAAAATAAAATATCAAATAACTTTGTATATTTTAACTAAGTGTCTCTGTTTAGCGTGCATGATAAAAAAAATACGCTTTGTCATTCTGTCATGTGACATCCATTTGATATGTCTGCGCCCCACTGTACAGAGAAGTTCCTTAAAAAAAATCTGGAGAATTCTACTTTCTGAAAATAATTCGGAATAGATTAATATCAGTTGCTACTTTCTGAATAACAGCAGGAAAATGTGTAGTATTTTACGAATATCCAGAACATGCCCGTTGTGCGTGACTTCAGTAGAGGCAAAACATTACGATGAAAGCTTTAAGTATGCCAAATTATTCCCTAACTTCCATATTTAGAGTTAAAAAAATATATTAATTGATATTGTTAAATATAAAGTATGTATTTAAACTTTATTATAAGTCATGCTTATATACTTGTGGAAAAATAACGACCGTAACTTCGTAGGTAATTAACGGAGAATCAATTATCGTGGGAATTTCGGTCAGTGGGCGTAGTAGAGTAAAGGAAACTCGTTTTGTATAGGTTGAAATTTTCGTTATTTTTAAAACTTCATCAGGAACGAGATCATAGAGTTAAAGAAGTTCGCCAATAGAAACGTCATCAGAACCAACATACCCTCAAACACATCACTAACAGTTCAATTAAATAGCTTAAGGCTCAAACCATCATTCAGAAACAGAAATGCAGAAAACACGAGACGGTATATGTGTTCAGCCTTTTAATCAACAAAACAAAAAATTTAAAAAAATTATATATATATATATATATATATATATATATATATATATATATATATATATATATATATATATATATACATATAAAGGAAAGCTGGTTAATCGACGGTAAGATATAAAGGAGAAAGGTACTAGTAGTCCGAAACACGTGTATAGGTTGCTTCTTCGATCTTCGATCTTCGTATGACGGAATTGCCCGACAAGTACCTTTCTCCTATATACATATATATATATATATATATATATATATATATATATATATATATAAAGGAAAGCTGGTTAATCGACGGTAAGATATAAAGGAGAAAGGTACTAGTAGTCCGAAACACGTGTATACGGTTGCTTCTTCGATCTTCGTATGACGGAATTGCCCGACAAGTACCTTTCTCCTATATACATATATATATATATATATATATATATATATATATATAGGGTTTTTCATTAAAAACGACGCATTTTGCTTTTGACATTTCTCGAATAGGAGTGCAGGTGGTTTCGCAATTCTTTCACAGTTTGCAACGTCAATCTATGCCATTTAATAATGGAGAGATACACGGTGCCGTTTTCATGCCGGCGGCGTCATTGGCCCATTTTTCTTTTTTTTTTATGAAAACGGCGCGCCAACAACTTTCAACGGCGATCGCTGCAGGGCCATGATATCGGAGTATTTTTGAGACCAGCTCGAATTTGGACGATCAGGATGGCCCAACATGCCATACAGCGTACGATACACCCGAATTATTGCAGATCAAGTTCGGCGAGCAAGTGATCTCACGCAACGGTCGTCGCGAATGCCCGCCTCGTTCGTGTGATTTCAACCCTTTAGATTTTTTTCGTTGGGGTTACAATAAATTACTGGTGTGTGCCAATAAGCAAAAAACGTTAGAACAGCTTCAGGCCAACATCGAACGCGAAATTCAACCGATTTGTGTCCTAAAGTCATGGAAAATTGGGTCCAGCGTATTCATTCGTGCCAGCGCTTCCGCGGCGGACATTTGAACGATGTCGTATTCCATAAATAATGGCATCGATTGTACTTTCATTTGAAATAAAAATCATTGCCATAACTAACCCACAAGTCTTTTAATTGAAGAAACAAAATGCGTCGTTCTTAATGAAAAACCTTATGTATATATATACCTTATATATATATATATATATATATATATATATATATATATATATATATATATATATATATATATATATATATATATATATATATATATATATATATATATATATAGCAAGGATAGATATAGCAAGGAAAACTGGTTAATCGACGGTGAGATATTCAAGGAGAAAGGCAATTTGTCGGGCAATTCCGTCATACGAAGAAGCAACCGTAGATACGTGTTTCGGACTATTAGTCCTCATCAGTACGGTATAGCCAAGGAGCAAGATGGACACTCAATAGAAAAACCACTTCGCCAATTTGGTGCTTCAGTCCCAACATCTTCAGGATTTGAAGACAAGAAGCGACGTCGCGCCGGAGGTAAGTGGTACACCCCAGGTACACCATAGCCCATCGAAATATAAAGGAAAACAGGTTAATCGACGGTGAGATATTTGAGGAGAAAGGTAAATTGTCGGGCAATTACGTCATACGACGGTTATGTCCCTGACCCTGACTTCCCACTATTTTTCGTACAAGCATGTACAAGCATGGACGTGACTGAAAAATTTTCCACCCGCAGGAACATCTCACAGCTCATCTTACGACTTGAACATCTAAACTGTAACATATAACAATTTTTAATACCGATTTTCCGAGTAGATCAAAATTAATCCGATAGGTTGCTTGTCCTTACGATTATGTCCATATACATCTATACATGGTCTGTTATTTTCGAATTAATTTTAATTAGGGCGATATTCTGCGTATAATATCGGTATAGCAGATATCAAGAATAACGGTGGCGTTTGTTGGCCTCGGTTGTGCATTGAAGGTAAGGGTTGGTAAAATACCAACCGGGGTAAACGGGGGTGAAAGGTTGGAGGTCTAATTACGCCCCTGGAGATTCATTAATCACAAACTCGTGTAATTACGTTGGCCAAGTTTATACATATTATGGCAGAGCGTCTCGGAGCATCCACGCGGGTTGCGGGGGTGCCCCCTCCGCAATTCCCACTTTAAAATTTCCACGACGCTGGCGGCGCGACGGGGAAGCCCTTATCTGATACAAGATTTCTGAAATATTGCCCCAGAAGACTTCGACGTACAAATTCTCTTCTAATTGTGAGATAAAATTCAAAACCGCCCCGTCCGACGCGACGTAAATTCTGAGCAAATTTACGCAGGGAACCCTTGTGTGTTTTTGGCAGAATCGCAAAGCTAACAACTCTATATAATCTTCAGTTATAGCGAACATTCTAAATTGTAGATAGATATCGTCAAACAAAACAAAAGTAAGCTTAGATGTGTTAAGGTCGATTTACACCCATCAGTGACGCGACAGTGCCGTGACCGGTCCGTGAATTCACCGGCCGTGATCACGTATTGCTTTCAATTCACAATGGACAGTATTTCATCCGTCGTCTGGCAGTGCCTTTGAGATTGCGAACTCTTTGAGGATGAACTCTGCATGATTGCTGTGCTGTTGGATGAAGAAGAGCCAGAGGAAGAGCAAGTAGTTAAAAAGCAGATGTGGGTACATAAGGCATGGAAAAACAGAGCAATAGAAGGGGAATTCGCCATTCTATACAAGGAATTGTGGACGACGGAACAAAGTTTTTGAATACTTCAATCACAGAAAATTCATTTTTTTGCGCAAATTGGAGCTAAATCTGAAAACGCAAGATACACACTGGAGAAAGGCGCATTCAGGCCTTTTCAAAACATGTAGATTACATAATTTTGGCCATTTGCTTACTGCATAATTTCATTAAAAAATACGATCGAGATAAGTACAATTACGATGCTCAGCAAGTGGATTCAGCGAGTGATCGTCACCAACTACAAAATTTACAGTTGCAAGGAGGGAACGTAACGACAAATGCATTTCGGGTAAGGGAAACATCCACTGACTACTTTAATTCTGAAGCTGGATATGTTCCTTGGTTGTTCAATAACTAAATATAAAAATGTATAGCTTGAAGTTTACTGTACAACATTCGAATCTGTAATACTAATATGAAACAAAATAATATGTAATACTAATCTTAGTCCATATGGTGTTGCTATTTATATAATAACAATAATGTATAATTGTATTTCTCACCAGTTGTTTTCATTTCCGCTTGTATTTTTTGAAATCTGTGTCCATATATTTATACCCCCCACATTTACTGTGGTAGGGTATATTGAGTTTGTCCAAACATTTGTAACGCCATTAAGGAATCGTGGCAGGTATAGACTTGTATATAAATATATTTGATCAGTATTGAAAACTGAATCGATTTAGCTATATCCGTCTGTGTATACGATAACTGCTGTAATTTTGAAGTCATTGATTTGAAATTTGGTATACAAGCTCACCTCTTAAAAAGTAAGGGTAAGTTTGTGAATGGGTAAAATCGGTTCACTAAATTTTTTTTAAATATTTTACGTTGGGGGTTATTTTAACTTCAGCCCGGTTGAAGATAATTTTCTTGCTGGTTTTGATTGGACAGTCACACAAGACGAGATAATTCCGCACTATTCAATAAGTTTTTCGTCGTTTATGCTCCTGATCAATAATCGCACCAACAACAATCCTGATCAATATTGATAACAACAACGAACCACCAGTTGCACGGCCGTGAAACGAGAAAATATCGTTGGCAAATCCGACGGCCACGGTACGGCTACGGCGCCAACACTGTTTACACCGGCACGGACACGCGTCGGGTGACTGTAAACAAGACCGTTCCAATTCGTACAAGAATATTTTCATCCGTGTCGGTGTATTCACGGGACGGGCACGGCACTGTCGCATCACTGGTGTGTGTAAATTTACCTTAAATGAGCATTGGTAGGTCAAGTGAGGAGAGATATATATATATATATATATATATATATATATATATATATATATATATATATATATATATATATATATATATAATGGATGTTAATTCTTGCAGAAACCTGCATATATTGATATGAAAATATGAATCCCAGGCGTGGCTGTAGTTTTTTAACTTAAAAAATTACCGCCATCTTGTATTAACTATTTCAAATTTTCATATATATATATATATATAAAGGAGAAAGGTATTTGTCGGGCAATTCCGTCATACGAAGATCGAAGATCGAAGAAGCAACCGTATACACGTGTTTCGGACTATTAGTCCTCATCAGTACGGTATAGCCAAGGAGCAAGATGGACACTCAATGGAAAAACACTCAAATGGTTCCCTACAGGGGGTGACCAATGTCGCCAATTTGGTGCTTCAGTCCCAGCATCTTCAGGATTCGAAGACAAGAAGTGACGTGGCGCCGGAGGTGACTGGTACACCCCAGGTACACCATAGCCCATGGAAATTAAAGGAAAGCTGGTTAATCGACGGTAAGATATATTCGAATCCTGAAGATGCTGGGACTGAAACACCAAATTGGCGACATTGGTCACCCCCTGTAGGGAACCATTTGAGTGTTTTTCCATTGAGTGTCCATCTTGCTCCTTGGCTATACCGTACTGATGAGGACTAATAGTCCGAAACACGTGTATACGGTTGCTTCTTCGATCTTCGATCTTCGTATGACGGAATTGCCCGACAAATACCTTTCTCCTTTATATCTTACCGTCGATTAACCAGCTTTCATATATGTATATATAGATTCCGTCTCTGTCAGGCGGATAGTACGCACGGTCGCCATTACGCTCCACGCAATAAAGCGTGTGTTCAGCGGTTTTCGCGTTTCGTGTGTGTTTTTACTCAGCAAGTGAGCTTTCAGGTGTGATTTCATACTTTTAAAAGGTGTAGGTGGTATTTTTCGCAGGTTTTAGGACAGCGCGATACATCTAACCTCAAAAAAACTCCCACGTGTTCGTACACACGCCGGCACCTGTTGCCGGCGAGGTGGTTTCTCTTTGTTTTGTCTGTTTTAGGCAGGAGGATGAGCAGTGGAGAAGGCTCGAAGGCGCCCCAGGAGGAGGAGCAACCCGCTCTACTGTCCGAGGACAACGACGGCTTCACTGAAGTCCGTCGGAGGGCGAGGGGGGGCAAAAGACCCTGCGGCGCCGAATTAAAAAGGCGGAGGAAGGCTCGTGCTCTAGAGCAACAGCAAGCCTCTACCTCTCAGGGAACTGCTTTGTCGGGTGCAACAGCGCGTACCTCTCGTTACACGAGAGAGCATGACGCTGGCCCCCACAGACGTGGTGAACGACGCGACGAAAGACGTCAGCCAAATTACCCTGCACCTGGAGCCCAGGCACGCTACTCGAGTCAGCGTCGAGGAACCGCGAGCCGCCCAAGCGATCAAAGGGATAAACCAAGCACCTCCGGTACGAAGACCCAACCCCAATACTCCGGTAGAAGGGCTGAGGAGCGTACTGGGGATGCCCAAAACAAAAGGTTGCGCTCGGCGACATCTTCGGAGCAGTCACCGGCTCACCACAAGAGGGCGAGACACGCACCGCAAAACGCCACCGCTAACACAGCGGCAATCAGCTTCCGGGAGGCTTTGACTAGTCACCTCCGGGTTGTCATCATTGACGGCCGCAATCCACTTGGTAAGATCAAGGAAGCGGACGGCAAGGAAGTACAGAGGGAGCTTTTCAGACTTCTTTGGGAAGAACTGAGCGTCAGACCCTCTGGATCCAACGAACCCCAGATCACTTTCCGATCTTGGAGCTTCAAGGGAGAGAAGCTCAGGGTCACATGTGGTGACGACCTGTCCCTTGCATGGCTGAAGGGCAAAATCACGAAGCTAGTTTGCGCCAAAGACGCACAGCTTCGCGTTATCAGGGAGGACGAGCTTCCGAGGATGCCCAGAGTTCAAATCTGGATACCCTCATTGCTTCTGCTGGACCCAGAGGTCAAGCCCTCCAGCGACAGACTGATCAACATCCTGGCTGATCAGAATAGACACCTGGACATCCACAGCTGGTGCCTTTTCAATTTCGAGGAGGTCTCCAACAGCTCTGGCGATGCGGGATACGTTCTCGCATTTGGTGCAACCCAGAAGGATGCCAGTTGGCTCCGCGCTAACGGATCGATCGTCAATCTGTTCTTCGGAACGATTAAGGTCCGCGTCAGTGGGCGGCAAGACCTGGAACAGGAGCTCGCCACCGAGACAAAGACGACGGCAACTTCGGGGGCTTCTACGGCTACTACAGCTGTAGCACCCTCGACTGTGACGGCGCCAGTACCTGCTCCGACACCTTCTGTCGTGGAAGCAGCACCAGCAGTGGCTAGATCGGAGGAGATGGACATCTCCCAACCAGGACCAGGTTTCAGGGGCTTCACGGAGTTGAAGACGCCGAAGACACCATCCTCGCCGGACTCTTGTGTGTCGGACTCCATCCTCGACACACCCCCGAGCAAAACGACAGCCACTGTCGAACCACCTTCTCCCTCTCAGTAAAATGAGCAGCCAGGAAGCCAGAAACAGCCCCATGGACAACATCACCATCAGGGTAGTACAATGCAATCTGCATCGCAGCAAGATAGCAACGGCAACTCTTTGCCGTCATCTTGACGTGATGAAGAATACTATAGCTCTGATTCAGGAGCCATGGACCTCTGGGTCCAGGGTACTTGGTCTTAGTAATCTTATCGGTATTGCGGTAGGACCGCAATTTTTGTGCCCAGGAATCTTCATGCCTACCTCCTGCCTCAATGCTCGAACAGGGACGTTACTGCAGTGAGGGTACAATGGATCCTTAAAGGGATAGCACATGAGATCACCATGGCAGCTGCCTACCTCCCAGGGGAGGAAAGACCCCCATCGCAGGAGCTGACGGCGTTAGTCGACACCTGCAACGGAAGGAAATGGCAGCTGATCATTGGATGCGACTCCAACGCACACTCCACTGCGTGGGGCAGCAGAGAGGACAACATCAGGGGTAAGTTACTGCTTGAATTTATTACGAGCAGCTATTTAGATATACTAAATCGTGGGACGGAACCGACATTCGTCAACGCACGCTGTCAGACCGTCATTGACATTACGTTAGCCACCTTAGGTATCTCGCAACAAATCACCAACTGGCGTGTCTCAGAGGAAGCTTCCCTGTCAGACCACAGATGGATTACCTTCGACCTTGGTCGTCACGAGACCAGGAAAAGATTGGGACGAGATGCCAGAAGGACGAACATCGCCGCCTTCTGCGAAAATCTTTCTGGTGAGTTGCAACATGTGAACATCTCACGCCCTCGTAACATCGGAGACCTGGACAATTACTCGTCTGTCTTAAGCAACGCTCTGATGAAATCCTACAAAAAGGCCTGTCCCCTGAGGAAAGAACCAGAGCTGGGACGCGCCACCCCTTGGTGGTGTTCCGAGCTCGAAAGACTCAAGGTGGATACCAAAAGGACTTTCAATAAGGCACAACGCTCAAAAACTGACCTGGACTGGGCCGATTACAGAAGGAAGCGTTCCGAGTTCAGGAAATTAATCAGGCAAAGGCAGAGGGCTACCTGGCGCAGCTTCTGCGAAAGCGTGGAATGCATCGCCGATGCCTCTCGCTTGAAAAAAATACTGTCTAAAGATCCGAGACAGGAAGTAGGTATCTTGAGGAGGTCTGATGGTTCTTTTACCAGCAACCTCAAGGAGAGCTTAAAACTGCTAATGTGTATTCATTTTCCAGGCTCCTCCACCACTCTGGATACCACCATTGCAGAACAAAACAGCGCAGCCTCCGAGGAAGATTGGCTTACAGCCAGTCGTATTGGAGACAGCGCCAGACTAAGGTGGGCCATTCAGAGTTTCTCACCCTTCAAGTCTCCGGGACCAGATGGTATCTTTCCAGCCCTGCTACAGTGGGGACTTGAAACGATCGAGCCACATCTGTTGGAGATCACACAAGCGTGTCTAGCGCTGCGTTAGAAGCCCGGAAGACAGGACTACTCGGTACCAAAGGCTTTCAGGCCTATTAGTCTCTCCTCTTTTTTTGTGAAGACTATTGAAAGACTTTGCGATAGATACATCAGGGACACAGCACTCTTAACGAGACCACTGCACCCTAACCAACATGCCTACACACAAGGTAGATCCACTGACACTGCTCTATACAGTGTGACAAAGCGAATACGCTCCTCAATTGACAACGGGGAATCCACATTGGGTGTATTCATCGACATTGAGGGAGCTTTCGATAAAACCACCTTCCGTTGCATTCAGGAGGCTCTCGCAGAGCGCGGCGTGGCACCTACCGTCAAGGGCTGGATCCATGCCATGCTCTCGCAAAGAATAGTGAGCCTCAAGGCGTGCAACACTACACTGAAGGGAAGAGTTGCGGGAGGCTGTCCACAGGGAGGAGTGTTGTCACCACTTTTGTGGAACCTTACCCTTGATAGCCTGCTTCTAGGATTAAATGGCCAAAGATTTGAGACCATTGGCTACGCTGATGACCTTGTTATACTCATCAGCGGAAAATTCCACAACACACTTTCGGAAAGAATGCAAGTGGCGCTAAAACACGTCGAGGACTGGTGCAAAGCTCACTCGCTTTCTGTCAACCCAGCCAAGACGGAAATGATACTCTTCACTAGTAAGAGAAAACACGGCAATTTCACACCACCAAAGTTCTGCAACAGCGAACTGAAACTGTCAGAAGAGGTCAAATATCTCGGTGTGACCTTCGACAGGAAATTAACCTGGAAAACACATCTTGAGCAAAGAATGAAAAGGGCAAGGATGGCTTTCGGTCAGTGTCGTAGAGCCGTGGGGAAAACCTGGGGTCTCTCACCACAGATCACACTGTGGATATACACTGCCGTTATTCGTCCTATGCTCACCTACGGGGCGGTTGCGTGGTGGTCTAGAGTCAAGCTGGCCACAACCAAAATCAAACTGGCACAAATACAAAGACTTGCTTGCCTCGGCACAACCGGGGCAATGAGCACAACCCCAACCGCTGCGCTGGAGTACATGTTGTACTTGCCACCACTTGACTTCTTCATTGAAGAGGTGGCCCTGAAAACACTATTCAGGCTTCGCACGGTGGGCTACACAAAAGTAGGCGACAAGGGCGGCATGTGGGGCAGTCTATGGAGTAGTGCATCGAAAGATGTGCCGCTTCTCGACTACCGCACGGACTATATCCCACCTTGTTACGTCTTCAACAAACCTTACCTTCCCGAGGACATACCGCAGGAGAAAGGGAACACCACGAGCCTGAAGATCTATACAGACGGCTCCAAGAAAGACAGTGGAACTGGCGCTGGGATTTTTTCTCATGACTACCAGCTGCGACAGTCCATCCCCCTAGGCAAGTATCCTTCTGTAACGCAGGCGGAAATCTTTGCCATAAAAACTGCCGCGGAGTGTATCATCAGCTCCGACAAAACTGGCAGGAACGTAACGATCTACACAGACAGCAGACAATCCATACTCTCATTAAGTCGTTGCAGGTTTACCTCCGACTTAGTCTTGGACTGCCATAACACCCTTGTGGAGGCGTCCAGACACAACAATGTCAACCTCACATGGATAAAAGGGCACTCTGAGGACAAGGGCAATCGGCACGCTGACAAACTAGCAAGAAGAGCTGCCAACGGACCGGTAAGCTCACCGGAACCCTTCCTACTACCCACTAATAACCTTCTGCTACAGTCACTGAAGGACATCACCCACAAGAAATTCTTTCGACAGTGGGAAAATCTACCTGGCTGTCAGCAAGCTAAGGAAGGGCTCCCCCCTTCCTCCAGCTCCACTGCTAGGAAATTTACACAGCTGCCCAGAAACAAGCTACGTTTAGTTACGGGTATTCTAACGGGTCACTGCGGTTTACGGAAGCATCTTCACGTGATGCATCTCGCTGAAACGTCTATATGCCGAGCTTGTGAGCTAGAGGATGAGACGGTAAAACACATTTTATGTGAATGCCCAGACCTGGTCGAATACAGGGAACGCTTGCTGGGGGATCCATGGCCGACCATGGACGGAATCAGGAACGCACCTCTGAGCTGCGTCCTAGCCTTCGTTAACAACCTAGGCTGGTTGACATAGCTGGAGAGAGCGCAGGGGGAGGCACAAGGGGCCCAATGGGGCCTGGGTGCCACGAGGATTTATCCTTGACCCCCAACACCCTACATACATATGTATATATATATATATATATATATATATAACTTTGAAATAGTTAATACAAGATGGCGGTAATTTTTTAAGTTAAAAAACTACAGCCACGCCTGGGATTCGAACCCAGATATACGGATTGCCGGTCCGACGTTTTACCAATTAGACTAACGTGACCTATGACATACAATAGGTTAATTTTCACTAAAGAGATATGAGTAGAAGTTTCTACCTTTAGACACATTTCAATTGTGACACCTATCAGATGTAATTGTCAAGTATTATCTAAGTTATTTGCATTGAATGCTAGATGAAATTATAATGGATGTTAATTCTTTGCAGAAACCTGCATATATTGATATGAAACTTTGAAATAGTTAATACAAGATGGCGGTAATTTTTTAAGTTAAAAAACTACAGCCACGCCTGGGATTCGAACCCAGATATACGGATTGCCGGTCCGACGTTTTACCAATTAGACTAACGTGACCTATGACATACAATAGGTTAATTTTCACTAAAGAGATATGAGTAGAAGTTTCTACCTTTAGACACATTTCAATTGTGACACCTATCAGATGTAATTGTCAAGTATTATCTAGGTTATTTGCATTGAATGCTAGATGAAATTATAATGGATGTTAATTCTTTGCAGAAACCTGCATATATTGATATGAAACTTTGAAATAGTTAATACAAGATGGCGGTAATTTTTTAAGTTAAAAAACTACAGCCACGCCTGGGATTCGAACCCAGATATACGGATTGCCGGTCCGACGTTTTACCAATTAGACTAACGTGACCTATGACATACAATAGGTTAATTTTCACTAAAGAGATATGAGTAGAAGTTTCTACCTTTAGACACATTTCAATTGTGACACCTATCAGATGTAATTGTCAAGTATTATCTAGGTTATTTGCATTGAATGCTAGATGAAATTATAATGGATGTTAATTCTTTGCAGAAACCTGCATATATTGATATGAAACTTTGAAATAGTTAATACAAGATGGCGGTAATTTTTTAAGTTAAAAAACTACAGCCACGCCTGGGATTCGAACCCAGATATACGGATTGCATATTGGATATATTGTATGTCATAGGTCACGTTAGCCTAATTGGTAAAACGTCGGACCGGCAATCCGTATATCTGGGTTCGAATCCCAGGCGTGGCTGTAGTTTTTTAACTTAAAAAATTACCGCCATCTTGTATTAACTATTTCAAAGTTTCATATCAATATATGCAGGTTTCTGCAAAGAATTAACATCCATTATAATTTCATCTAGCATTCAATGCAAATAACCTAGATAATACTTGACAATTACATCTGATAGGTGTCACAATTGAAATGTGTCTAAAGGTAGAAACTTCTACTCATATCTCTTTAGTGAAAATTAACCTATTGTATGTCATAGGTCACGTTAGTCTAATTGGTAAAACGTCGGACCGGCAATCCGTATATCTGGGTTCGAATCCCAGGCGTGGCTGTAGTTTTTTAACTTAAAAAATTACCGCCATCTTGTATTAACTATTTCAAAGTTTCATATCAATATATGCAGGTTTCTGCAAAGAATTAACATCCATTATATATATATATATATAGGAATTGAATATTTTTTGATCGTAGATGAATGAAAATTGGTAAAATTCTTCGGGTTATTTCGATCGATTTGGTAAAGAAACTCACAGTTGTGGATATAAGCTATATTTCGGACCAATATATTGGGTCCTTCATCAGGCTATTTCACTTCTACAAGAAACAATCAACAATTAAAAAACAGAAACATCACTTAGCAAAAAACTATACATACTGGAGTTATAGAGGCGGCAAAAATTGAGAATTGACGAACGACATTACATTAAACGAAGTATTTTTCTTAACCACGGTGTACGTACATTGACATATAAAACAACACAAGACGGAAAACGACCTGCACGCTATGACAAGGTCATACACAGGTAAAGCAACCTGACCGGATAAACATTCAACAACTTTTTATACCATATTGGCGTCTGTCGCAAACTCGCAGCGTTAGAGGTGGCTTGTAACGTAATTCTTACATAGACCAATAGAAGTGTTAGTAACGCAGCCAGGAATATTCTCTGGGACAACAGGCGCCACCACGCAGAGGACCGCCAAAACCTGCAAATTTGACTGATGTAAACTCATTTTTGCACACAAAACCAGAGTGTTGTGGTCTATTTTATGCCAAAACCTCTCTTGAGAATCCTGGGGACACTGTAACAATTGTATTTCTGCATAATTTATTCAAATTGATTCATTAATAACTTGTCAATATCGACTGGAATAGTTGAAAATTGCCCATTTTTGCTATTATTTTATTTGAAACCTACTAGGTTTTTTTAAATCTCTCAATGAAAGAAGGCATACTTCTTGCGTATGCTCTATTTTTATGACTTCAATATTCGAAAGGGTTTGGATACATTCTTGGACTGGGCGACACCTGTTTCGGGCATTTCTTTTATTGTAGTCCCTTAAATTTGGTTTCAGAAGCTATTACTATTACTCTTAATGAGAAAGGTATTTGTCGGGCAAGTACCTTTTTTTTGTACCATTCTCCTTATATATCTCACCATCGATTAACCAGTTTTCCTCTTATTACTCTTAATAACAAACAAAATGTTTACTTGGACAGGTAGAATCATACTGTATATTCCCCCGGTCACTAACGTCCCGACAGTGCTCCCACAAAATATGGCAACCCTATACCTGAGGTACTCCTCACGGTCACGCGAGGTTTACCATGCACTGCAGCTCCGCGCACTCCACATCCACCTCAAAATATATGCAGATGATATTCTGGTTATTACAAACTATCATGTTGCAAGTTATACCTCGAAATATTAAATAAACGCATAGCTGGTGCTCGGTGAGCATTTCGGTTCCCGGTTGCCAACCAACCAACTGGAGCGTAGTTTGAAAACACTAGAAACTTTAATACGCGGCCGCAATAATAATAAAATCCTGGCTAGCATTTAGCGGTGGTCCGCAAGAGGTCAAGACTCCAACCCTCCACATTGGAGTCGTTCGGGTCCGTTGACCGGGCCGCAGACAAAACAGAAGCGGTAATGCTCTGCTGCAGACGAATGCAAGACCCAGTTGAGCTTTCGGTAGGCGGAGTGACGATCAAGCACTTGCGAAGTGTAAAATACCTGGGAGTGCACATTGAACAAAATCTCAGGTACAAGAAGCACATACACGAATCGGCCGCAAGAGCAGAAAGGACGACCGGAGCGCTACTCAGGCTCATGCCTAAAGTAAATGGACCCCGAGCGAGTAAGAGGAGAATCCTAGCATCGGTGGCGGAGTCAATAATGCTGTACGCTGCCCCGGTCTCGGTTGAAGACCTAGCGTATGCTAATAGAAGGGAGAGGCTGCTTAAAGTGCAGCGAAGAGCAGCCATCGGGGTGTCGTCGGCATACCGAACAGTCTCGACAGCGGCTGTTCAGGTTGTCGCCTCACTAGTCCCGATACACCTGAAGGCGGATGAACGAGTTCGAAAGTACCTTCAGACACCCCAAGACCGAGTGACAAGAAGGGAACACAGAAACACGACGCTGGAAAGATGGCGGACGGAGTGGGACAACGCGGAAGTCGGCCGCTGGACCCACCGCCTAATACCCAGAGTGGCAGACGGGGTAAACAGAAAGCATGGTGGGGTTACATACGAGCTCATACCGGTGCTCACTGGACATGGTTGTTTCGAGACGTACCTCCACAAGTACAAGAGGAGAGAGCGTCCGGAATGTGCGTATTGCGGAGGAATGGACACACCAGGCCAATGGTATAATAATAAATAAATGAATAAATAAATAAATAAATAAATAAATAAATAAATAAATAAATAAATAAATAAATAAATAAATAAATAAATAAATAAATAAATAAATAAATAAATAAATAAATAAATAAATAAATAAATAAATAAAGTGTATTGTATACTAAGGTACAAAAGGTGAGTATAACACTAAATAGTGATTTAAAATACTACCCTTCATGAAATTGAACTTAAATTAAAACATATCTTCTAGATGTAAAGATTGATTGAGGAGATCACGTTTGAGTGACCTCATGATTACCGAATGACTAGTGAATCCCATTGTATTCAGGACAGAGTTAACAATATATGAGGCAAGGTATGTGAATGATCTTCTGAAAGAGGACAGGCGATGCTCCGGTACAGATGCCATGGTAGACACGTGTCGTAGATCTCTGTCGTGGGCGGCGTTACGAAGTTGAATTCTTTCGGCCAAGTAAGGTGGAAGACCCTGGGCTACTGCCAATCGCACAATGCCAACGTAGTGCAGGAAGCGACGTTCACCCATCCGGAGCCAGCCATGATCCCGCAGAATCCCAGACATATGCTGACGTCGAGGACAACCCACAGCAAATGACACGCAGCTGTATTGGACGCTTCGCAGGCGGCGACTGCTGGCCTGGGTTAGGAACGGCCCATAAACGATATCAGCATACTCCAAACCGGACAGCACGAGGGAATCTGCAAGTTTGAGTTTAAGTTTAGTAGAAAAAACAGATTTAAACTGGTAAAGCATCCTCAGTCTGGCATATGCGCGTCGGCAAATACTGCCAACATGGGATTCAAAGATTAGGCCACTGTCGATAATGACCCCCAAATTTCTCGCCTCGTCCACGATTGGAAGATTGATGCCATTGAGGTAAATCCTGACTTCTGAATTTCTGGCCGCAGCGACATCCTCGACACGTCCCCCAACGAAGAGCACCTGGCACTTGGTGGGGTTCAAGGAAAGAGAGTTGGAGGCTGCCCAGACATGAATTTGATGCAGGTCATCGTTGATGGCCGTCAAAGCTTGATTCATATTGAGCTTGATTAATAATAATGGAATACGCTCTTTGAATGCAATCAATGGGAACAACTGAGAAGGGCTTGCCCGCACAAAGAAGGACTGACAGAAGAGAAGATGGTGGAAGAAATGCTGAAGGGTCCAGATCAATGGAAACACATCTCCGAAACCATAAGAAGAATCCTCCAAGAAAAGGGCAAGGATGACAACGTCGGAAAGCAACAGGACCTGCCGCCCCTTAGTGCATAAGGGACCGAGACGGGCCTGGGGACAGAACAGAAAAGATAGAGCTCCAGGAAAGACCGGAGCGAGAGAAGGATAAGAGCCCAGGAAAACCCGACCATCAAGACTTCAGGAAGTCCGAAGTCAGGGAGGACAGCTGGAGTACCGCAGTCCCAGAATAATAAAGAACGGAGTGAGTGTCCCGAAAATAGTAGACGTAATCGTCAACAAGTCCTGGTGGTAACGCGTGAGCGCGAGTGTAGTGCGATGTCAAAGAAACGGCGTCGTAAAAGCATTCCCAGCGTCGAGCTGTGCGCGTTTCGTTTTTCGCGACTGGTGCGCGATAGGTGCGCGGGCGGTGCATAATGCGCGTGAACGCAATGTAGAGGACACATGGATATGTGCTGTATGTGTAGTTTGGTAGTTTAGCACTTAAGAGCATGTTAGATAAGAATTAATAAAATGCATGTTTAGTAGTTAGTGAGTAGTTGTAAGGCATGTAGTTAGCGTAAGTGGCTGTTTTTGATTTGGTTTTTAGTGTGATTAAAGGTTTTTACTCAAACCCAAAAAAGCGAAAGGGAAAACTTGCTTTTTCAACATTGATTAAAATCAGATTAAAGAAGATGTCGCTGATTTCAAAAAAAAAAGAGTCCGTTGACAGTAAAGTCAAAGTGTCCTCCAGATAGTGTACCTGAATCAACAAATAGGACACAGCCTCGGACTTTATTGTGTAAACCGAACCGGCAAGGGCGCACGGTGGTCGATTCTGCTTCGCTAGCTCGACAAAAATGAAACATGAAGTTGCGCATTTGCAATTCAAACTGCACTAAATATTAAGAGAAATAGTCAAAGATCAGTCTCTTAACAAGTTTGTCGTCAAAATTTCAAATGCGCGGGTGTGGCACCATCACAAACTGAACTTAACGCTCAGTGGCAAAAGTGCATAACCATTCGCAAATTCATCTATGTCAGTGTGAGCGCATGTTTACGTTAATTTTTGTCAATTACTTTGATTAACTACAATGGAGGAGACGTGTGGTGGTGCGTATTACTCTATGGAAGCTGTACTGATGTAATAATTTGAGTTCTTTTAACGCTTAATAAAATTAACTTTCACCATAAGGTTATAAAAAAAGTACGACGGAGTACGACTGGATTAAGTCCTCTATTACAGAGCTTCGATGGTATAGTTTTAGGATTTGTTGAAGTTAGGTGCCATTTTTTGCCGGTAACGTTTTTTGTTGTTGAAGAGAGGCCCTTGTCATCTGGAGAGCTTCTACAAATACAGATGTGTTTTTCTTTGTTATATGACGTCATAGATGTTCAGAAAAAAAATCGCATAACATAAGCATACTTGACGTAATTTATGGCATCAATTATAATTTCCGGAACATACCGGAAGTAGTCATAACTGCATTTGGATTTGAAATCTTAAACGACAACCTAAGTCGTGTGTGGTATCATTGCATAAATATTTTAAATAGATAGAGAAGAGACCGTACGGTTCACAAAAGAACCCATAATATGTTATGTTGTCTGTATAAGCTGTGACCAGAATAACAATCCACGCATTCATTTTTTATTTTCTTAGTAGTGAAAAGACGTGATAGTATGTCGATAGCTAAAAATTTAGCGCATCTGATGACAAAACCTTAAAGCCAACAAGTCACCTTTGGACAGTCACCTGTCCAACAAAGTATAGCCAGAGTACATATAGTTTAGTTTATTTCGTAAACCGCATGATTTGGAAAGAAGTTTTTCCAGCAGAAGTTGTTTCATTTGAAAATATCGTTGCAATGATACCACACATGACCCATGTTTTAATTAAACTTTCTGAAACTGAGTGCTGTTGCCAGAATTCGGCCGACTGAAGTGTGTGAAGGTTCATTTAATGTATATATTTTCACGCCACATATTTTCGGGTTGGGTTAAAGTTCAAAATCGACTACAATGCGGTGTTGCAGCCGTAAGCTAAAACAAATAGTTATTGTTATGGTAAAGTCATCCATATGCGCCTTACCATCTGGAGAGCGTCCACATATACTCCTTTAAAAACCATCCCATTGGTAGGAACTTATGTATATTTTGTGCTCATTTTTTGTCGTGTATTCCCAGGTATAAATAATATTATTCCAGTCAAGTTAAAGAATTTAAAATTTTTTAATTTTTATTTAAAACCACCCCATTAGAAGTTTTTGTTTTGCTTTTATTTCGTATTTTCATCGTATTAATATTGTCATTTACTAGGTTTCGAAATTTTTAAACCAAAGTTATTATTCAACCCCCTTCCAAAACCACCCCACAAGTACTTAGATTTTTTCCCTTTTTTCACGTATTTGTAGGCTTTATATCACATTCGCAAAGTTTCAGAATTTTCAAAACAAATTTATTAATCAACCCCCTTTCAAAACCACCCTACAAGTACTTTTGATTTGTTTCCCTTTTTTGCGCATTTGCAGGAATAATAACACATTCACAAAGTTTCAGAATTTTAAAACAAAATTTATTTTCAACCCCCTCAAAAACCTGGTACTTAGATTTGAAGAAAATTGGTACTTAGATATTTTTTTCCATTTTTATTGTGTATTCCTAAGTAAGTATAAAAATATTATATTCACAAGGTTTCCAAATTTCAACACCGAAATTCATTATGCAATCCCCACAAAAACAACCCCCTTAAGGCTTCGATTTTTTTACTATTTTTCCGGTTATCTATCGAAGATTTTAAGTGCATTCGAAAAATAATAATTTTGTTCGGCTTAAAAGTGTAAAATCGACCACTGTGCGGTCACGCGAGGTTTACCACGCACTGCAGCTCCGCACACTCCACATCCACCTCAAAATATATGCTGATGATATTCTGGTTATTACAAGCTATCATGTTGCAAGTTATACGTCGCAATATTAAATATCGCATAGCTGGTGCTCGGTGAGCATTTCGGTTCCCGGTTACCAACCAACCAACTGGAGCGTAGTTTGAAAACACTAGAAACTTTAATACGCGGCCGCAATAATAATAAAATCCTGGCTAGCGTTTAGCGGTGGTCCGCAAGAGGTCAAGAGGTAAACCCTCCAGTTTGGAGTGGTTCGGGTCCGTTGACCGTAAAGTCAAAGTGTCCTCCAGATAGTGTACCTGAATCAACAAACAGGACACAGCGTCGGACTTTATTGTGTAAACCGAACTGGCAAGGGCGGTTCGGCGGTAGAGGTAGGAGGAGAGGCAGCGGTGGCGGCGGCGGCGGCCGTCGGACACGATGGGAAGAGCAAACAGCGGCGGTACAGCGCATTGCACTAACTAATTTCGGGAATACCGAAATTTCAATCAAAGCGCCCTCCATATTAGTCCAAAATTTCATTAGAGAATACCGGGCGAAACGTCTTGAAGGTCATCGAAAACCTCGGCATCCCGGCTTGGCCAGCGCGCGCCCCACTAATTATTAATTAATTCCTGGATTAGAGCGGGAAATTTCAGTACCTAGAAGCCGCAACGTTCACTATATTAATTAGTGGTAATGTACACTTCCGTAGAAAAACCCGCATTTGAATTCCTCAGCGAACACACTGGACAAGGGAGCAAAACGTGCCTGGTTCTGTTTTATGTTTATAGTTATTCGCCAAAGTGAATGATACACTTTAAATAGCTATTTATTTGATTGAAATTTTATTATTCCAAAAAATCTGGTGTGGCCAGGCACATGACTTTATCATACTATATATAAAATTAATAATTTAGCTGCATGAGATTCTATTTGATCGAGATCGGCCATGTCTGCATTAAAATAAAACTAGTAGAACTAGACAGATATGTCGATTAAGCTGTTCTCGCGTTCGGATATTGTACTCCGTTGACACCGGGTACACCGTCCAAATGACACTTAAAGTGTGTTATTGGGTGTAAAAAGTGTAACGGTGTATAATATCTGAACGCAGCTTCTATTGACAGTAGGTATTGTCAAAACATTAGCGTTTGACACTACCTACTGTCATTAGAATCAACATATCTGACAAATTCTGGCTACTAGTTTTAATGCAGTACGACCGATGGCTGACTTGATGACTTGATGGCTGACTTCTACGTAAACAAATTGGAGGAACAATTGTTTTCTCACAAATATGAATTTATTACTAATAATGTTGTCCAGGGAAGTTTCCAGGGAAGTAATGCTCACCTTATAGCTCTCCACAATATCTTAAATAATCTGGGTGTACTTGAATTCACAATAGAAAAAGAATTTAACAATTCATTACAATTCCTTGATTTAAATATTTAAAATGATTTAAAAACAAAACGATTAATATTCGATATTTACCGTATAAGAAATGGACCGGTCAGGTGCCTGAATCACCATGCAGGCGATATGACCTGGGAACTGGCCCCGCACAGTCTTATCAGTACGAGCGTACCATGCAGACGTGTTACTGGATATTGATTGTTATAGAGATTCTTATGACAATAGTTTACTTATTAAAGCACTATTTATATTAAACAGTGGATTATAATTTATAATCAACGGCTATTCTAACAAATCAGAAGTGGGATACCATAGTTAGAGCAATAATTGTGAAAATAACACCAATTAACAACAATGGCGCCCAAGAAAAGAACAAAGAAACAACTGGAAATATCAAATCTAGGAAGCTGAGAAAAGTACTTGTGATAATGGTATCAAGGTTATGTACTAGGGATCAAAACTGTTTGTTTTTGAGGTATTAGTGATGGTTAAAAAGAGATCTTATAATTTTGGTGAGTAAAAACTTGTCGAGATTATTATTTACAGTCAGTACACGACAAGAATATAGTACTGGTATGCATAATTGAGGTTTGCAGTCCTATTTGCAAAACAATTGTCAAATTTAAATCGACTTAATGTGTTGTTGTGTTTGTTTTTATACCGAGAGAGTTGCACACTGAAGTCGATGGATGCTGGATGCATTTTGAATGTAGCCGTGCTCCTTCAATTGTAATGGGAGTCAGTATGATCGAGCGGTTTCTGGAGGATTCTGCTGGTACTGGATGCGAGCCCGTCGTATTGAGGAGCTGGGATGTTCTTTAACATTGGAAATGTATGCATTGTTGGTACCAGTGCCGAGACGGAGTAAGATAAAAACAAATATTTTTAAGGTTTCTGATTGATAATTATAAATCATGGTTGAAATAGTGAAATACCTAAATGGTTTGTGTTTTATAATTACGCAATTGATTGTTTTACGTAATGAGTTTATGTAATTACTGAAACATTTAGAAATGAAAGTACTTTTGCTGAGACTATTGCAATTGGTGAATTTCGAGAGCTTACGCTTGTATTTCATATCTAGAAATATGACGGTGCTTTTTCCTGGCGTGTTATAAATGGAAAATCTTTGCTGTTTTGTAATTTCATCATGCTATTGGAAGTTATTATAGTTTGTGTTTCATAACTTAAGAATAGTAAGGTTATGTTTCTAATCATAATTTGAGAATTGAAGGTTTATGTTCTTGATGAGTTGTAAATTGAGGATTGAAGTATTTTATGCCGTGTGGCTAATTTGCGAATTGAAAGTTGATGATTGTCGTGATCATTATCTGAGAATTTGAAGTTTATATGTGTTTCGTTATAACAGTTAGAGGTTTGAAAGTTCTTGGTGTGTTATAATTAGAGAGTTGAGAGCTTTACGTTCTGTGGTTCATGGTTGATAATCGAAAAGTTCATGTGCTTCGTGTATTATAATTAGAGGATGGGAAGTCCTTATGATTTCTCTATCATAGTTTGAGGACTGAATGTTTATGTTATTCATATTCCTATTGTAAATTGAGGATTGGAATACCTTGTGCCGTGTGTGGCTAGATGTGAGAGCAGAAGTGAAAGTTTATGCATTTTGAGTATCATAATAACAGAATTGAAAGTCCTGAATGTTGTGTATTCAAATTTTGGAATTAAAAGAGAGTGTGTATGCTTTGCGCATAATTTGAGAATTAAAATTGATTGCTCTGCGTATGATAATTTGACAATTGCGTTGAGGTTTATAACTAGAAAAATGAAATCCTATTGTACTGTGTTCATGCATTAATGAAAGGAAGTAGACTGTTTTAACGCTTTGCATTTAAAGGTTGTATTTTTTTTGGTAAGCATTGTTATGAGATCTATCGTATGTGGCCGTCAGATTGAAATGAACACTGAATTAATGCTATCAAATCTAGAAATTAATTGACTGAAACGTAAAAGGCGGTGCAATTGTAATTGCTATATTTAAAGGGTTTATTTAGTGTTCTTCTTCAAGGGTTTCCGTAAACCAATAGAGATACAGAACAGTTATTGTTATTATTTATGCTATCGGATTTGATTGGGCGACTTGGTCTCTGTCCTGTTAGTGGTAGAGTCAAGGTGTTGACAGAGGTTCATCAGTTTTGTGACTTGGTCTCTGTTCCGTTAGTGGTAGAGTAGAGGTGTTGACTGAGGTCTCATCGATGTGATGTTTTGGTCCCATCAGTGGTAGAACCAATGTGGAGACTGCGATCTCACCATTAATATTATTTTGTCTTTTTCATAGAATCTAGACTTAGTACTCTTACGAGCCGACATGTGACTGATTTGATGCAGTATTGTGTTAATATTTAAGCGTTTTGGAAATACGTTGCTAATATTGTATTCGCTTGGAGTTGATTGTGCTAAATCTAGCAGTCATGTGGAAAGCAGTGCGCTTGTATAAAACTTATTGTTTGTTTGATATGTTGGAAATCATGCGCTTTACATAAGGTTTTAATGTTTTGGTATGTTTAAAGCCTGGCGCTTTGCATACTTGAGGTGTGTTGTAAGTTTCGCACTTTGCATACGCTCAAAATGTTTTGGTGTGTTTAAAGCCTGGCGCTTTGCATACTTGAGGTATGTTGTAAGTTTAGCACTTTGCATACGCTCAAAATGTTTTGGTGTGTTTAAAGCCTGGCGCTTTGCATACTTGAGGTATGTTGTAAGTTTAGCACGTTGCATAAGCTCAAAATGGTTTGGTGTGTTTAAAGCTTGGCGCTTTGCATACTTGAGGTATGTTGTAAGTTTAGCACTTTGCATACGCTCAAAATGTTTTAGTGTGTTTAAAGCCTGGCGCTTTGCATACTTGAGGTATGTTGTAACTTTAGCACTTTGCATACGCTCAAAATGTTTTTAAGGTTTTAAAGTTTCTAAACTAGTTTTGTTTTACATGATTTGAGGTATGTTGTAAGTTTCGCAGTTTGTATACGCTCAAAATGTTTTTGAAGGTTTTAAAGTTTCTAAACCAGCTTTGTTTTACATGATTTGAGGTATGTTGTAAGTTTCGCACTTTGCATATGCTCAAAATGTTTTTGAAGGTTTTAAAGTTTCTAAACCCAATTTTTGATTTTATGTTTTTGAGGTAGTGTTGTAAGTTTCACACTTTGCATACGCTCAAGATGGTTTTGATGGTTATAAAGTTTTAAACCCAATTTTTGTTTTCATGGTTTGAGGTAGTGTTGTAAGTTTTGCATCTTGCCTACACTTAAAATATATAGTGGTTCCAAATTTTTAAATCCGTTTCTTTACATGTTTTGAGCGGCCTGAGGACAGCCCGCGGAGCAGGATGGACGAGTATAAGAAATGGACCGGTCAGGTGCCTGAATCACCATGCAGGCGATATGACCTGGGAACTGGCCCCGCACAGTCTTATCAGTACGAGCGTACCATGCAGACGTGTTACTGGATATTGATTGTTATAGAGATTCTTATGACAAGAGTTTACTTATTAAAGCTCTATTTATATTAAACAGTGGATTATAATTTATATTCAACGGCTATTCTAACAACCGCAAACCTACACACACTGATATAGTAATTCCTATAACGTCATATAATTCGATAATAACAAACACGCAGCCTTCCGCTACTTATTTCATAGAGCCCTCACTGTCCCACTAGGAACGGAACAAATCAAAAAAAGAAATAACCACCATTGTCCAAATAGGAACGAATAATGGAGATAGTGTAGGAGAGTCACAGGCCATCTTTGACAATATACATTCAAATTATTACTACAGTTTTCAGACCTAAATCTAAAATAGGCAACCAAATGGTTAACACAAAGCCCAAAACTGCCATACTACAAAAAGCTGGCATACATAAAATAATCTGTGAATGCAACTGTTTCTATATTGTCCAATGTGGCCGTAGTCTCTTACAACGTTATAAAGAACATACCAAAGACCAGAACTCCAGTGTTTTTAAACATCTCAACGAACACCACCACCACATAACTACTAACAGTATCCCCCTGATCCACGGCGTCACCAAATCTAGGAAAATGAACATTTTAGAGGATATAGCGAACTACCGACATCATAAAAAGTACCCAGACCTGCTTCTTAACGAAATTACCGACATTAACAAAAATCATAATATGTTTGTAGATATAATTTAAAAAATCGCGCTAAAAGATTTGAATGTAAGGACACCAGAACCACCAACATAAATAAAGAGATCACTGCTCGCTTCATTCCATTGCTTTGCAGTATTACATTGAACACGTGAATTGTGGTATCCAGGTAATTGATACACATTTATAATTATCTCGGTTGTAATTCATCACTTTCAGGTCCCCTATTACATAACGGACATTGACATAGGTTTTATAATTGTAAGAACTGCCGATTTCTATCGAAAATGAGTATAAGAGGTGAATATAACCTCAAAGTTGTTTGCTTCATTCGATCAAATAGGCTGTAATTTGACGGTCATTAGTGAACTCTTAATAGATTGGATCGATTTTTATGTTATGTGTCTCATTGTAGCACGGCCCGAAGACGAATTGGTTTAGATTCGAAACCTGGTTGCCGTAAGATCTTAATAAAAATAACATCGGAACACACTAGTGTTTTTATCC
Organism: Aphodius sticticus; assembly: GCA_963966075.1. Lineage (NCBI taxonomy): Eukaryota > Metazoa > Arthropoda > Insecta > Coleoptera > Scarabaeidae > Aphodius > Aphodius sticticus. The sequence goes on along the minus strand of OZ014512.1, from coordinate 1,751,318 downwards.
CCTTAATTTAAACCTGCCGATGACGGAGAGATTTATTACTGATATACAGTACGATCGATCTCGATGAAATAGAATTTGCTCATGCAGCTAAACTATTGATTGTACCAAAAAATGTCATAGTCATAAATTATTCAGAATTTCCTCTACTTTAATTTATTATTTAACTATTTCGACGAAATTCCAGAAATGGCGGCTTATTGGCAAAATCTTTCAAAAATGCTAAGACTAATTTGGCTATGAATATCTCCATGTCATCAGTTGATGTAAATTTATATCAAAGAATAAAAACTCCAAAAGTCCGATGAAAGTTATGTATTTTGATTTCTTACAATATCCGGATTTCGAGAGACATTCTCGTCATCAGTTGCAAACTACAAAATAACAAGTATAAGATACAGAATATAACATATCGGGATCCTCATTTCCCACAAGAATTACACATACCGTCTATAAAAAGCGCTATATTTCAAAGTACATCAGAAACACCTCGTATTCTGTCGCATGCATTGGATGTATAAAGTTCGTTTGATCTATCAGATATGCTGCACAAACAATATCCATATAAATAAAGAGTTTATTATACATTACAGGCACAGCTGTTCTATTATTATTCTTAAAATGGTAGGTACTGACTAAGACTAAAGCTCCAGTTCCTTTGGACGAAGTTTGATCATAAAACTTCTAAATATGAAGTTTCGTCCCCATACCTTTAATAGTTTCACTGGAATATACCCACACACACAGACATTTTTTTGTAAATTGGTCAAAAATGTTCAGGGGACCCAAAAAGACATATTTCCGCTAAAATCTCAACATTTTTTTTGGCACGATTACAATACTTTACATACTACGTAAAGTAAAGTAAAAATCCAGAGGATTCAAGTCTGGGGAACTACTTGGCCACCGTCTTGGTCCATTAATCGCTATCCACTTTTCACCAAATGTTTCACTTAAATGTTGCACTACAATGCGGCTCTTATGTGCAGGAGCACCGTCGTGCATAAACCACATTTCACGGCGAACATCAAGCGGCACATTTTCTGACAAACCTAGTAATGTGTTTTGTAAAAAATTCAAGTATTCTTCACCATTAAGACAGGGCGGCAATTCCACTAAACAATTGCCAATAATATTCCGGCCCAGATATTAATGGCAAATCGGTGCTGAAAATTGGTACGTCGTATAATTCGCGGATTTTCATAGGTCCAGTGGCACATGTTCCGGCTGTTAAAAATTCCGTTTCGGGTAAATGTCGCTTCATCAGTGGAAAGTACCAAATTAGGAAAGTTTTTATTAGTTTGACATTGACCACGAAAGCACTCACAAAAGATGACCCTCTGTAAATAATCCTGTGGGAGCAAATCTTGTACACGCGTTTCCCGATATACCCGAAGTAAGTTTTCACGTAGTGTTCTGTGCACTATCCCGTAGGAAACTCCGACTTGTCGAGCAATTGTTCTAGTGCTTCGTCGATCATCTTCGTGGCCCATGTGCAAGATTTGTTCTTCGGTATTTACCATATTGATCGCGTGGACGGCCTCTTCCTCCATGGTTAGGCAAAAATACCCGAGCAGGACTATCTCTTAACCGTTGAACCACGGAAACAAAAGTTCTATTATTAGGGACGCGCCGGTTTGTTAATCGTTGCGAATAAAGTCTTTGAGCGGCCACTGCATTTTTTCTGCATTCACCATAAACAACTAACATGTCCACGTACTCACCACTACTAAAATTGTAAAATAACTACCAAGAAACCCGATAAACAGAAGCAACTGCAGAGCGTAAACTAAAGCACGCACGGGACTTCCCATCGCTCAGCTGATTCGCCACACGCTCTAGGCAGTGTTGCCAAATCCAACGGATGCTTATCCACTAGAACGCCTACCTTTTTCCACTAAAATTCCACTAGATTATCATTACTTCTACTAAAATGTTCTACTAGATTTTGGTAGTGGACAAAAACTTCATATTTCATTATTTAATAATTCAAAATATTTTTTTTATTTGTGATTTTAATATTTCAGTTTGTTTTTATACTTTCACTCGACTGAATTCAGCTCGGTTCTTTTTATTATTAGCAATTTAGTTTGAATGCAAAAACTTAAACGTTCAGGACAGCCGATTGAAAATATGAATCGCACTTGTAGACGTAGACGAAAATGCACTTAACCTTAAAGATTTTATACAGGGTTTCTCAAAATTACCGGAACATCTAAAGAATTCTCCAACCGCTAAAAAATTCAAACTAATTTTTAAACAATTTTTTTTTGTTTAAAAAAGCTATCGTTTCAATATATTTTTAAATAGTATATATAACATGGAAATTTGGTAACCTTTCCTTTTTCTAATAAAATAACCTGTATATTTTTACATTTTTTATTCTATTAATTCTAAGAATTTTTTGTAGGAATAATTTTTTTACAAAATAAATTGTGTTTTAGTTATAAGGAATTAATCAAAACTCATGAACTTTTATTTTAACCAAACGGATAGAAAATAAAAAAGCAATAAAAAAGCAAAGGTATTAAATGAAATTAAATTCAATGTTCCAACTGGATCTAAAAAATATATAAATGTGTGTATGTATGTGTGTGTGTATTAATTACAGTTCACGAGTTTTGATTAATTGCTTATAACTCAAAAATGACGCGTTAAAAAGAAATTACTTAATTAATACAAAAAATTCTTAGATTAATTTTATAATAAACAAATAAAAAAATATAGTGTTCTATTAGAAAAGGGAAAGGTTATTAAATTTCCATAATAAAATCAAAAAATATATTTAAAATATATTTAAACGAAAGAGTGTTTAAACCCAAAAACTTTTGTTTGAATTTTTTTTATCGTTGGAGGATAAAATTATTTAGGTGTTCCGGTAGTTTTGACTAATTTTGATTAATTGCTTATAAAAAAAATGAAACATTTTATAAAAAAAAATAATTAATACAAAAAATTCTTAGAATTAATCTTAGAATTGAAAAATTAAACATATTAAACATACATATGTTTTATTGCAAAAAGCAAAGGTTACCAAATTTCCATGAAAAAATGAAGACCCGGTATATTAAAAATAAATTTAAACGATAGCTTGTCTAAATACAAAACTCTTTTGTTTGAACATTTTTTGAAATTGTTAATGATTGGAGAATTATTTAGTTGTTCCAATAATTTTGACTAACCCTGCATAATCTTAACCAAAAATTTAACAATAATCGACACGACTATCTATTAGAAATTCCACTAGCGACTAGTTTTGTCGCCTAGGTTTACATAAATGCTACTTAAATCTACCAACATTACAATCACCTATGCATATCCTAGAATGCGGTATAATGTATATACCTACGTAGTATAAAATAAATATTTGTCGTAGAAATACAAAAGATGGTATAGAACAGAACATTAGTCAGAAATTCTGTACCTACTTATATTAGTTTAAGTTAAGTAATATAACTATAGAACAAAAAACTACTAAACAAAGTATGTCAATCTACCAGATTTTCCACTATCTACTAGATTCAAAATTTGACCACCAGATCAATGTTTCATTCTACCAGATTTAGTAGAAATTCTACTAAATTGGCAACCCTGGCTCTAGGTCAAGTCGCTATAACCCTTTCTAAAAACGTGCGGTGTCAAATTCTGCATTTTCAATCATTAATTACTCAATACTGGTGTCACTTAGAGAAAAAACGTATTTGAATTTTGTACTCCAATTATGAAGATTTATAACCCCTAGAAATTTTGCACTCATTTAAGATACACCTGTATATGGAAGAAACGTGTAATTCGCTTTCTTAAGGCCATTAATGTACTTTGTTTCTAGCGTGGAACATCCTGTATAATGATTTCCGATTATTCAGGAAGATCTACTAGAAAATTTAGTTGTGATGTGAAGTCGGTCTAGAACCCTTAGTTTAATTTAGTCGTAAATTTCATAGATTTTTTATGGGATTTAATAGATACCTGGTCATGCCTCTGGAGAAATACATATTGAAATATTGACACATTTAAATAATATCACGTTAGCGATAAATTCGCTCACCCATTCGGTGTTGTTGGTGAGTTGTTGCAATTCATCATTGTTCATCCTTCAATTTTACTTTAGTTGGAAGGCAGGGTAAATTCTTTTACAGGACGCGAACAAAAAAGAACCTCCCCGCCATTGTATGTTAATTGGGAATTTATTTGAGAAAGTTTGCCGTGCTTTGCACCGAGCGTATTACAAGGAACTCAATAAAAAACTTCATCCCGCTCATGCTCCGGCCCTTAATTAAATCTTACTGCAGCATCGCTCCGAACTTCTCTGTCAATAGGTATGCATTACAATGCCTCTTCCGCTTCGGTTCCGCTGCTCGAGAAATAGATTTGCCATTATTTAAAAATTCATTAGACCTCCACGGACTGACGACGCGGAGCAGTAATGGTTCTGGTTAAGACCTAGGAGAGAGGTCGACACAAAATAGAGAACTTGCGCACAAATAAGGCTCAGCTCGGTGCAATTTTATTGTGTCCTCATTGGTTATTGATGCTTAGAAACTGCGCTACTAATGAACGTTGAATATTTGCAGGCATCTCCAGGACGGAAAGGAAATAATCTAGTCAATTTAGATGTGGGTAGACATAAAACGACTGCCTGGGAAGAATGTCCTGCACATCATATCGAAATGTTTGATGATATTATTTATTAATTAATTAAAAACAATCAGTGACTTCAGGCCAACGTTAATAACATTGAAAAGTTCACTAAGCGAAAGCTATTTTACTACTCAAATAGATATTAAGTCTACATTGTAATTTTGATGACTATTTGCCTAGGCAAATGTATTTGCCAAAACTGTTGTTAGGCAAATAGCAATTTATTTTCAACCGAAGTTGTAATAACATTATGCGAGGTTATGTGCAATGTTTGTTTCTAAATACGTGAAATGTAGTCGTTTATTACTTGTGGCTAATATATTCTAATCATCATTATTCTAATGAAGTTACGCTATATTTATGTGACAAGCATCAATACTCATGAGTGCACAGTAGGGTGGTTCAAAAACGCATTGCAAACATTTTTGTGATGATAGAAAGCAACGATCTCAAATCGTTTCCAAATCCAAAAAAAGTGGACACGTATTTATTTTTTCTTCGAAATTTTGATTTTTCTATCGGATGCATCAAATTTACATAAGAAAATGCATGGGAAAAAGACATCTTTTGGTATTTTTCGAATAATTCTTCGGAGTTTGGGAAAACTTAAGATTTAAGTTATAGGACTTGTAGAGGACTTTCCAATGAAGAATTTGAACAAATTCCATTTGTTTAAATAATTCGCTTTTCTCGAAACTCCGTCGGACATCTGTTTTCTGAGTTCGAAATGACAGTTTATTATCTTAGAGTAACATTATTCATTAAATAAATTCTTCCTATTGTTTAAACTATCAATCATTATTAATTTTCAACTGTTGTTCTAATTATGGTAGAAGTCAGGTGTTTTTGTGAAATTAATTTATAAATTTCATGTTCGAGGTATCTTGCCTATGTTATTAGCTAATAAACCCATATTTGTTTAAACAAATTCCATTTGTTTAAACAATTTTTTTGCAATTCTCCTAACATTCATTTTTTTTAGATCGGTCTGGTCAACTGTTATTTTCAAGTGACATCATTTAAATTTTGGGATAATTTCCATTGTTTAAATAATAAAATATTATTCAAATGCATAATGGTGATATACCTACAGGTGGTATGTAAATTTTAAACTAAATTAAAAATTACAGCCAGAACCTGGATTTGAACCAGGGACCTGTGACCTGGTTCTAATCATTATTAAGTAAAATATTATTCTTTCTCTATTGATATTTCATTTGATCGAAAAAATTTAATTTATTTAAAATCCTCTTTTCGGGAAATTGGGGAGTTACATTTCTTTTAAAAATATTAAATTTTCTACCATAATTAGAAAAATGTTGACAATGAATAATAATTTATTGTTTAAACAATAGGAGGAATTTTTTTAAATAATAATGTCACTCTAAGGTAATAAACTGTTATTTCGAACTCAGAAAACAGAATTCAGACGGATTTTCGAGAAAAACGACTTATTTAAACACCTAAAAATTTGTTTAAACAAATGGAAATTAACTGACAAATGTTTATAGGCATCGCACTAGACTTATAATAATGACTTCTATGAGAAAAAAAGAGAATGAAATAATTAGAAGGGTCAATTTTCTGAAGAATCTAAATTTTTTCATTTAAGGGTAGTTTTCAGGGCACTGTGGGGTGGGTTGGGGGCATCAAATCCATATGTATGACAGGTCAAATTCTTCCTTGGAAAGTCCTCTACAAGTCCTATAACTTTAGTCTTAAGTTTTCCCAAACCTCGAACAATTATTCGAAAAATACCAAAAATTGTCTTTTTCCCATGCATTTTCTTATGTAAATTTGAGGCCTCGACAGGCACCATCAAGAATCAAAATTTCGAAGAAAAAAAAATACGTGTCCACTTTTTTTGGATTTGGAAACGATTTGGGGGGATCGTTGCTTTCTAAATAAAAATAACCAATTTTAACCACCCTAGTGCACAGATACGATTCATCTAAAATAAGACTTGTAGGTTTTGAATGTTTAGTTTCCCTTTTACAAGGAAACAAAGTTATGCTTGGAAGACAGCAGACTTCTGAATTATTATCGACTAAGCGATTCGACGTATAGATGCAGATGATATCATCTAACTCCTACTTGGCATTAAAAAACTATGCACAACCAATGTACAACTCATTAATCATTTGATGTGTTGAATCTTTCTACATGTCTTCGTAATGGTTCAACCATATTCCTTCGGACGTCAGTGTGATGTTCCAAACACAGTATCCGAAGCGCATTGTAATAAGGAACAGAGATGAAGTTAATAACACTGACAATGAATATGTACAAGGTAAGGTAACATTTACCTATTCTTCACATAATACATAAGAATCAATTATTTTAGTAGATCCATTACGGGTGGGATTACAGTGACATTAGAAGAACAGAAAAGAATGGCTGGAAAATGATTTCTTTCATAGTGGTTTTCCAATTGATCAAAGCTGGATATAAAAAGTGTTACTTTGTACTGTATACATTGTTATAACAATGTACTTTATACATTGTTATATTTTGGAAAAGAAATAATTTTAAATACATTTTCCTCGGAAAATAGGTTTAAAATATTAATGAAGTATCTATTTGACCAGGCAAATAGCTTTTGCCTAGGCAAAAGCCTTTTGCCAAAAATAATTATTTGCCTACGACATATGCAAATATCGCTAAACGTCGCACTAATGCCCTACGGCCAGACCCTTTCTGCGCGCGCAGACAAATCAAAGACGCGCAATGCACAGTAACTGACGCTTTTATCCGTGAAATTTTTATGACGGATTTTCAATTTTATAACTACATATACAGAGTGTCTTAACAGTGCGATCTCGGAAGATTGTGCCTCTGTTAATGAAGATATTTTAAAACTGATTTCACTCATATATACAGAACGCCGAGGCGCACATTTTAAAATTATTAGCGTGTATACAGGGTGGTCCATATGGCAGTACCAACCCAAACTTATGTTTTTTTAAATGGAACAACCTATATTTCGGCGCAATTTTGAATTCCACGCAAAATTTTACGACAATGAAAATAACATTACCTACCCTAAACTTTATACTTTTTGATTTATTGGCATTTTCATGGAAAAACAGCAGTCTAAGAAAAAATGTATATCTCAATACCTGTTTTTAATTTTATTGCGCAAGCTTAGATTATGATTAAGTAAGAAGTGTTCTATTAGTGTGATTACCTATCATATCCAAATTGTGTACAGGATGGTCATAATCTGCAACAAAATATAGCAAACAGTTTTTCCTAAGAAAGTTAATTTTTTTAAATGGAACACCATGTATCTAATTAATTTTTTTAATTCTACGCATCGTTCTGCACAAAAAGTACTAGCACACACCAGTGCTAAAATAAACAATTCCAGAGATAACTAGTCTTCTTCATAAGAAAATCGACTTTTCGATCAATAAGTGCTTCTACACCTACATTAACCATTAAACCAGCTAAGTATTTACCTAAATTACTGCTTTCTCGCATGTTTTCATTTTTTTTTTTTAATAAATCAAAACATTTGATCACATCGGAAACTTAATATTATAATTTGAAATAAAATTTTACTTATACCCCGTAGGCTATGAAAAACTGTGTTACTAGGTTCTTCACAATTTTGTCAGGTTGACAAGTTTTTATCTTGATTGTTCTTGTATGAGTGCCAAATGTGGTCGCCTTTTCTCAGTATATCTGTCACTGTTTTGTATATCTGTCACCATCACGTAAACGTTGAGGCCATCCAGCTCCTCGACAACACCCCATTAATCTTAACACTCAAGAGAAAGAAGCCAACAAAATCAGAGTAAGTGCTGGTTGTAGCTGTTAGTTCTAAAAACAGAGTCCTAAAGCAGACTGCTAAAACGTCCCCAGTATACCAGGACTAACTGGGAGACATCGATGGGTGTCTGTTAGGTTAAGTTATACTAGTAAAATAAGTTACAATTAAGTTACTCATTAGTCAATTATGACTAGATAGTAATGCTCTTATTAAATAAAAAAAATAATAATTTTGCATCTAAATTGAAGTGCTAAATGTAGTGCAGAGATAAGTGAATTCCAAATGGTTTCCGACATATTTTGAAAAAAAACAAAAGCGTATTTTTTTTGCATTGTCATAACATTTTTAGTTGTGGTCCGATCAAGATGCTGATTTGACATCTTTAAGACATTTTTTTATTTACCATTAGATTATTACTGTTTCCATTTTTTTGCCAATAAATTGATATCTTATTGTATCCTACGAATAATCTCTTTGATGTTTGCCTAATCATACGCAAATATTATTTCTTTCACTAATAAAGAAAAATATTTTTTTTTTGTTTCAGGATACCCAAAAATTGCCCGCCGTCTTTCGGAAGAGACGAAAAACCGTGGGTCCCAGCAAACAGTTGAACACCTTTGATAGTCGATATGACAGTATAGTAGTGAGGGAAAAGCACAAAGGGCTAAATATAGCCTAGGTACTGCCTAGAAAAAGAAACGCAACTCATATTTACATTACAGTACTTTTAAGTAAGTACTTAAAGTAAGTACTTAAAAGGTCTATATTTTCTTCGATTTAGTAGTTTGCAATAAATAAAAATCAGTAAATAATGCAGTAAATCCAATAAAAATATAACCGAATTTTAGAAAACAGGCTTTTGGGTTGTGTGGAAATTGTCATATGTATCGTTGTTTGCGTATACATAGTTCCACCAGAACTGCGCCAAAATGTGTTCAAATCAGAGTATTTCATAAACCATTTATTCCACGAAGAAATATTTCTGACAAGATTTGTAGAAAATTTAAGTCTCTATAATGTGTTGGAAAACATAACTTGTCAAACAAAATTTCCTCCACAATGTGTAGTTACTTTTATTACTATATGGTTGCCATCCTTCTCACAGTTATCATGTGATTTATGTAACATAATTGGCTAACATAAATTTATAAGCTAACCTTAACAATGGTTGCCGACAGTTTTCATCATCTAAAACACCGTGTTCATTATGAAACCAAAGTATAAAAATAGCTATATTATCCGCATTTTAACTAATCTAAGTGAACTGTAGCAATAATTCTGAATCGTAAATAATACTGGATTCATGTCAACATACTCGTATAGACGGATTGTTGGCAGGCACTACATTTTCCCCACACAAAATTTAATTATGCAACACATGTTAACGAAAATTCTAATTAATTTACTGCTTACAATAGCTTCAATTATGTCTATATAATCAGTTCGTAGTATAGAATGAATAATATGCGGTGCGGCGTCACACATTAAGTATGTTTTGTAGCTAATTATAGCAGCTATTTCTTAATTACGTGTTGCATAATTACAAAGATTATTGTATGACATCATTTACGATATGTTTGACAATTATACATTTTTGCGACAGTTTTTAATGGGCAGTGCAAACTATTAATTAAAATAACTCGAAAACGAATCATAGCTGAGGAAAATGTTTGAAACTATATAAATTAGTTTGAATTAAAACATATTTTACATATAGGGTATATACTAATTAAGTGCAATAATTTGGAGAGGTAATGTAACGCAATATGAGGAACCGAACATCTAAATAATTTTGTTCAAAATTTTGCAATTGAAAATTCTATTGTCGCTACCCATATGTTTTTAGAATGTGTAGTATGAAATACGTATAAATAATGATATGTTCAAAACAGTCAACTTACTAAAAAATTGAAAGAAATTGCTTCAAATGATCACCAATTTCGACATAAAGGGTCCAATTGGGAAAGTTTTCATTGGTTTAATACTGACCACGAAAACACTCACAAAAGATGAGTGTTAGTTGTTGCATCTGTCATCTTCGAGAAACATGTGCAAAATTTGCTGTTTTTGCTTTCACCATATCATTATCAGGTGGACGGTCTCTTCATCTATGGTTAGGCAAAAATATCCGGGCAGGGCTAACCATTAATCGCTGGATCACGGACACAAAAGTCCTACTTTTAAGGACACGCCGGTTCCAAAATCGCTGCATATAAAGTCCTTTTTCTACTTTGCGTTCGCTATAAACTCATAACGAAACCGCTTTCGGTGTCGTTATAAAAACACTAGATCACAAACTTTTAGTAACTTTTAGTTTTCCACGATTGATGATATTAACGTCAAGTGTCAATGCTGACATCTCAATGGCTATTGGCTCGCGTCAATCGTATTTGTAAATTTTACCACAAGCACCAACTGTTAAATATAAAATTACGTTAGATTGTAAGATGACAACCACAATATTCGAAATTTATGCAAAATTAACGTCGCAAAGTAGAAAAAATAATATATAACACTCGTTTTATAAGACGTATTGGCGCACTCGTTCCATTTGGGCACTCCTCGCTACGCTCGTCGTGCCCAAAACAACTCGTGCGCCAATTTTTGTCTTATAAAACTTGTATTATAATATACTATTACCGGCCGCTGCATTTTGCCTACATTCACCGCAAATAATATCAACGTGTCCACGTACACTCTACTTGTAAATCCATTTTGACAACACTGTTCAGTTTTTACTTTATCATACGTAGTATGACAAAGTATTATAATCCTTTGTAATTGTTTGGGTCCCCTGAAGGCTCAAATAATGTATGTGTGCGTACCTGTATTTTTGTGGACGATTCCGGACAAACTTCTAAAGGTATCTGGACGAAATTTTCATATTTACTAATTTCACTACCAAACTTAGAGCTGAAAAGCTTTTTGTTCAAAAGGGTCCAAAAAAGCTGGATGTTTACTCTTATCATTTTTCAACGATTTTGCAAATGAGCCGCAATTTCTGTAATTTCGTCAAAATAGTTAAGCAATAAATTAAAGTAGACGAAATGTGGAATAATTTTTGTCTATGCCATTTTTTGGTAAAATTAATAGTTTAGCTGCATAAACAAATTCTATTTCAAGGAGATCGCTCGTACTGTATTACAACTAGCCAGGATTTGACAGATATTTTCATTCTATTGACAGTATTGTCAGCTCATCAGCTCAAAAGCAGATTTTTTTAACATTTATTCGTTGTTTCTCGCTAACGCGGTAAATTATAAATATTATTTTTTCATTTACTTTTAATGATTATAAATTTGTTATTAATACCTTTTATAGGATGCTCGATTGATATGATTACAGAATTGTCAATTTGGTTCATGTTGTGCCTGTATTTTCGGCAGCAATTTCTCGACAACTGAGTGAATTATGTTCTCCCATCGTTTATTAATTTCCTCTAAGAATTGTTGGGTCGTGTACATCGAGAATAGTAGAAGGGCGACAACATTAGTCAGTATTCACTGGTGTTAGTGAGAGATAATGTTTAAAACAGATAATTTAGAGAAAATGGACAACATTGAAAAGTCTATAATCGTGTTTATTGAAATGTGACAATTGTTTAGGGTAAATCCAATTTGAATTTAACGAACAATATGGACTGTTTTTTACATAATTATATACCTTTTTTATTTTCATGCTTGTTATGACTCATTTGAGAATAGTAACTACATAATAAATAATAATATGGACTCTCTGTCTCTTATACTCTTATCTATGTCATTTATAACAAATAACACGACGTAAATGCTACAAAATAGCTAATAACATAGTCATTACTACTATGGCACCCTATAATACTAAATGCAATCTTGCTCACCCACCACCCCCTGGAACATGAAGTCAATATGTAGTAAGTGTATGACTAAGTTTAATTCCTTTTTCTTTGTCTAGACCTGAGTATGACCAAAAGCTGATTTCTGCATTGCAAACAGATTTTTAGTTTGTTTTCTTTTCTTATCTTATCTTTTTCAACAATGTATATGGTGCATCCATCTCATTCTCCAATCATCCATCATTCAGTGGGCATCATCTGCTTGTATGCTTCTGTTTCAATCCCCATTTCATGATTTTTGTGTCTACCAATCTTCAGTCTTCACTGTGATTTACTACTATGCCCCAGTCAATAAAAGTGGTTATTAAAAACACTTAAGGGTCGGCACCAAACGAGAAAAATTCTCTAAAACGGTAAAATAAAAGTGCTATTTGGGTTGCATACACGATGCAGTAATATCCGAATTTAGTGGTAAAGAATTGAAACCGTACGCGTACATAGCATGAACTTTGAATCACGTGAGTAGACAAAGACGAATGGCACAAAGTGGGATAGATAGCAGACACATTTCTACTACGAAAACTACTACATATTGTTTACATCTGTTGAATATCCTGATATCCGTCCAGGGATGTTTTTTCTTGCGAGCGCCGGCCACACGTCTGATTTGAACCATTTTGCACAAAGTGTAATTATATATCGTGATTAATAAAATGAAGTGAGCAAAAAAGTTACATTTAGTACGTGTGCATAGGTATTTAGTTTACTTTATTGACTAATTACGGTACCGATCGGTTGATTATTAGTGTTATTACTTAGGCTGTATACCTATACCTAGTTTTGTAATAGTTACAACTTTTTGTGTAAGTTATTACAACTTTTTGCAAAGTAATAAAACACATATACATAAGTATAAATTTTTGTCTAGTGTTCATGTCGGTGCAATACGTAGGATAATATCGCTTTTTCAAAAAATTTCGTGATATACAATGACATACAATTTGGCATGGGCCAGATTTATGTTTTTAAAATTTTTTTTGGTGCTATATAGGTTATGTATGAGAATTTATACTATAATTTATACTATATTTATATAGTGAGTACAAATATTATATGTATTCTATATACATATGTATAATACATACATACTGTATAGCTTGAATAAATCCGCCAATTTCGAAACTTGGTTTGCAAATGTGAAAATAATACTAATCAATAAAATGTACTTGCTGGTGCTAACTTTATTGTGTAATTGTTTCATGCTCGGGATTGTACTCAACTCAATCACACCCATGCTAACTAGAATTCAGTATTTTTATAAATTCTTTTCGAAGAAGCATAGAATGGTGTTATGTAACATTCGAAACTTGGTACATTCAAATGCGAAAATAATAATAAACTATGAAGCATACATACTGCAGCTAATTTCATTGTGTGATTTTATATTTTCGGGGTTGTACAGAAGTAGTCAGGTTTGCAGCGAATCAATCGATACGTGCCATTCTTTCCATGTATATTTACTTGTAATTCGTGACAGAAAAATCCTGAAGCTTCTGTTGACTAACAAATTTTTGATTTCCATTCATATAACGCCAATTCATAGAGGGTAACACTTGTTACGCTACTAATAATCCATTATACATCGGTTCAACCTTTACGATAAATACTTCACATTTCATTAATTTTATAACCATTATTCACTTATTCAAATAAACACAACTTGATTACACATGATTTCGCAGCTTATAAAAAAAGCAAGCAGTACAGTTTCAAGAATAATATTCAGAAACATAACCTCAATAATGCCATTGCAGCTTTGACACTATTTACGAATTAGATAGAATCCGTATGAATGAAAGCAAAAATCAATACATATCTTCGTTTGAATTGCCTACATCAAGGGGTTAAACAAGAGCGACATCTCTACAGACCAATGAATGTCTCAATTTATTTTACACGATCAGTTTTTTTTTAATAAAGTACAAGACGACTAAATTACAATTTATTTTATTAAGGTTGTATATACCATTCGGTTGAGAAGAACATGATTTTTATCTGTATTTTATCTCCGTTAAATGTTCTTCCTGCGGCCATTTGAGCATAAAAATAATAAATTTATAGAGACCATTAAACTGAGATGTCTATTTATAATCTTGCAAATTCAGACATTCAATTAATCGTCTCTAACAAATGTCTTGTATACGTTTCAGTTGCGAGCAAGATTTCTGCATCGTATGTGGTAAGCTTCTCTGTGACACCGACCGTTAATTGAGTTTTGTCTTAATGAACTCAATTGAATTCAATTTTACGTTATACAACTTATTTAACGAATATTTAAAGAAGTAATTAGGATTGCGATTTGTACAAGATGGGGTGTACTCACAATTTCTTGCAAGATCAAGTAAAGGCAGTAATTATTGCTCAATGGCAGCTGGATACCCGATCGACAGACTTGACCCTCAAGAGAAATTAAGTTAACTTCGACGGCGAGTCGGTTCTCCGTTAATTACATCATCATGTTACCGCCAAGGATGGTAGCGATAGATAAATAAGACGAACTGGATGCAACGACGTGGCCAGCACGTCTGAAGCGGGGTCGCTCGTGTTGCCAGAACAGTGGGCTGGCAAACTGTAATAAACATTCTGTCGGTGAAACGCAATCTAACTTACTGTTGCCATACACACAGTTGCTATAAATTAATGCTATTCGATATCCACTACGACGGACACTCCCCAAACTATCTATCAATACTAAGTGTGACGTTTAGCTGGATTTGATGCCCATTTCGTGTTATGCTTCGGACTGACAGCGGAGCTAGCACTGGCAGCGCCAGTGTAAGCCAAAGCATTTTTCTATTTTCCCTTTACTGCAATTCAATGATGTGAAACAGTGGTGTCAAACTCATATATGGGCGCGGGCCACTAAATTCTGACGTGAACTTCGATGGGCCGCAGACAAAAAAACTTAACCCAGAAATGCCTAGTTTTTTTGAATGTTTAAAATTTAAGTGAAAAAATAGTATATTATTTGACGATCACATATCTAAGGATATAAATCGTGAGCATGAAGTTTATACGCGAGCCGTAGGCGAGCGATTTATATCCGTTGTGTGCGAGTCGAATACGACGTTATATCTACGACTCATAAATTCCATTTTATATCAAATATTTTAAATGTATTCCTCAATGACAGCGAGGCAAACTGTCATTCACGTAGGTTTTGACAGACTTTGACAGTAGCGCTGTATAATGATGACAGTTCGTTCAAATAATGAAGCCATTATTTGAACGAACTGGCATTCGTATACAACGCTAGAGTCATTATAATCATTAGCGTGTATCATGAAGCGGATTATATAGTCATAGATACGTATGCAATGAACTTATTATATGTGAGTCGTAGATAATAGTATATTATTTGACGAGCACATAACTAAGGACATAAATCGCGAGCATGAAGTTTATACGCGAGCCGTAGGCGAGCGTATAAACATTCGAGCGATTTATATCAGTTGTGCGCGAGTCGAATACGACGTTTTATCTACGACTCATAAATTCCACTTTACATCACATCTTTTAAATGTATTTGTCAATGGTGGCGAGGCGAAATGTCAAATAACTGTCATCCACGTAGGTTTAGACTGCCTTTTTGATATTGCCGATTTGTATAATGATGACAGTTCCTTCAAATAATGAAGTCATTATTTGAACGAACTGTCATTATTATACAACGCTAGTGTCATTATAATCATTGGCGCGTATGTTGATGAGTATTATATAGTCATAGATACGTATGCAATGAACTTATTATATGTGAGTCGTACATAAATTATATTACGCATTTTTATAAGTAGCTAGCAGCTAGCGAGTGAATTAAAAGTGTATTTTCTTTTTTCAATGAATATAATGTACCAATCTATAAATGTTGGAGATATACAACATTGCGCGTTATGATATATAATAATTATAGATACTACTGTTCTATATGAAACATTTTAAAATAATTATTTTTCTTATCACAGTACAAGTTTAGCCCGCATGTTTGTCCCAATTGACCTAACCGTATATCTTTCAGAGTTACATGTTGAGATGGACCACCCTTCTTCTTTATCATCATTTCTTCTAGGGATCATCTTTTTACACTGATCGATTGTCTAACTCGACACAGGCATATTGCAATTTCTCTAAGAATGTCAAAGATTGTTATTTTGTATCAAGAGAGGACTTTGAAGTGACTATTCCGATGTAATATGCATGCGTTTCCCTTGTCAAAAAATACTAACAGTTCTCAATTGGGTTGAGATCTAGTGAATGTAGCTGTTTGGGTACGCAGTAAAGTAACCAATCACGAACAATCGCAATAGGATGCTCGGGATGTTGATTTTGTTGAAATCCTCTGCTTTGCCGAGACAGGAAATTAGCAGAAAAGAAATACTGCCAGGAATTTGTCCAAAAACTGGTAAATTAAGTAACGCTCAAATGATAACTGTGTGTACTATTTGACAAGGAAAATGGCGAGGAGAGGCAATTAGCAGCAAAGAAACGCTGACCTTATAAGAAAAGTAGATGTAACGCCGCTTACAAGTAGTTCTTGAATTCAAGGGTCGAACAACAAAATTATTTTTGTAATGACATATTATGTTCTTTACTGTACAAAGCATTTGTGAGATTATTCATAGGAATTACGAATTTGGTAATAATTTAGTTGACATTCGTAAAAAGCTATTTCTTTTGTAAGTAAACATGTTTGTAAACAGATTGGTACAATAAATATATTTTGTTGTAATTTGATATTGTATATTCTTGAATTCCTCATTTTCGTGTGGTGTTCGAAGACTTTTGGGACTGACGGTTGTTGTTTTGTTGCAATGTAGACCGATTATTGTGTTTGTGTTTTTTAATAAAATATTTTTTGTTTTGTTGCAATCTTATGTTATTTATGTATTATTTTTGTTTCTTCAATACATTTTCTTTTTACTTCCGCTTCCGCGGAAGTCGACCATTTGGCTTTCGCATCCGCATCCGCTTCCGCAACGGTCACTTTCGTTACAACTCCCGTTCTCAGCTTACCACATACGACGCAGAAATCTTGCTCGCAACTGAAACGTATACAAGACATTTGTTAGAGACGATTAATTGAATATCTGAATTTGCAAGATTATAAATAGACATCGCAGTTTAATTGTCTCTATAAATTTATTATTTGTTATGCTCAAATGGCCGCAATAAGAACATTTAACGGAGATAAAATAGAGATAAAAATCACCATGTTCTTCTGATCCGAATGGTATATACAACCATAATAGAATAAATTGTAATTTAGTCGTCT
Source organism: Aphodius sticticus (assembly GCA_963966075.1). Taxonomy (NCBI): domain Eukaryota; kingdom Metazoa; phylum Arthropoda; class Insecta; order Coleoptera; family Scarabaeidae; genus Aphodius; species Aphodius sticticus. The sequence goes on along the minus strand of OZ014512.1, from coordinate 1,733,759 downwards.
TGTACTTTATTCAAAAAAACTGATCGTGTAAAATAATTGACACATTATTGATTCTCTCGCGCCTGTTTAACCCCTTGATGTAGCCAACCTAAATGAAAATATGTATTGATTTTTGCTTTCATTCATACGGATTCAATCTAATTCATAAATAGTGTCAAAACTGCAATGGCATTAAGTTTCTGAAAATTATTCTTGAAACTGTACTGTGCTTTTTTTATAAGCTGCGAAATCATGTGTAATCAAACTGTGTTTATTTGAATAAATGAATAATGTTTATACAATTAATGAAAAGTGAAGTATTTATCGTAAAGGTTTAACCCGTGTAACCGATGTATAACGGATTATTAGTAGCGTAGCAAGTGTTACCCATGTGTTAGCCTCTATGAATTGGGGTTATATGAACGGAAATCAAAAATTTGTTAGTCAACAGAAGCTTCAGGATTTTTCTGTCACTAATTACAAGTAAATATACAAGTAAATGGCACGTATCGATTGATTCGCTGCAGACCTGATAGCATCAATCGCATCTGCATTTGCGTTTTGACTACTTCTGTACAACTCCAAAAATATAAAATCACACAATGAAATTCGCTGCAGTATATGTCTCATAGTTTATTATTATTATTTTCGCATTTGAAACTTTTTGATAGTGGTATATTTGAAATGTACCAAGTTTCGAATGTCACATAACACAATTTTTTGCTTTTTCGAAAGGAATTTATAAAAATAATGAATGCTATTTAGCATGGGTGTGCTTGAGTTGAGTACAATCCCGAGCATGAAACAATTACACAATGAAGTTAGCACCAGCAAATACATTTTATTGGTTATTATCATTTTCACATTTGCAAACCAAGTTTCGAAATTGGCGGATTTATTCAAGCTATACAGTACGTATGTATAATAGATATGTAAGTAGAATACATATAATATTTGTAATTACCTATAAATTCTCATACATAACCTAGCACCAAAAAACAAATATTAAAAACATAAATCTGGCCCATGCCAAATTGTATGTCATTGTATATCACGAAATTCTTTGAGAAAGCAATATTTATCCTACGTATTGCACAGACACAGACACTAGACGAAAATTATTACTTATGTATATGTAGTTTATTAGTTTGCAAAAAATTGTAATAACTTACACAAAAAGTTGTAACTATTACATACTTATTCTAAAGTAATAAGTATACCTGTAGACAAAACTAGGTGTAGGTATACAGCCTAAGTAATAACACTAATAACCAACCGATCGGTACCGTAATTAGTCAATAAAATAAACTAAATACCTATGCGCACATACTAAATGTAACTTTTTTGCTCACTTCATTTTATTACTCACGATATGTAATTACACTTTGTGCAAAATGGTTCAAAACAGACGTGTGGCCGGAGCTCGGCAAGAAAAAAACATCGCTGGACGGATATCAGGATATTCAAAAGATGTAAACAATGTAGTAGTTTCCGTAGTAGAAATGTGTCTGCTTTCCATCCCACTTTGTGCCATTCGTCTTTGTCTAGTCACGTGATCCAACGTTCATATGTACGGTTTCAATAATTCTTTACCACATAATTCTGATATTACTGCATCGTGTATGCAACCCAAATAGCACTTTTTTTACCAGTTTAGGAAATTTCTTTCGCTTGGTGCCGACCCTTAACTTAGTTTTATTGGTGTTAAATATGGCTTATAAAAATAACTATTTTAAAGATCGTCATAAATTCGGCTATCGGTTTTACTGCCTTCCTCCAATATTAATAAAATTTTAGTGAGCCTACAAATGTTTGGCCGTCATATTCGTATGAATAAGACGTTTTCGCCGCAGTAATCGTTCCCGGTTACCTTAGATAAGTTTCTAACGTTGCTAATACGTGATAATCGCGTTTTCACGCTACCTCAGGTCCGTTCGGGAGCATGTGGCGCCCCACTTTTATGAAATCTAATTCCGTTACTGGTGCGTCCGTCGTAGCAATTGCAGATGTAAAATAATACCGGGCCGGGCCTCCGTCTATGATTGTAGGCCATTCGTGTTGGACGTGACGTACGTACGAGATGTGGACCTGGGATGCTCTGGACCACCCTCCTCCATAAGGCGGAAAATATAATTACCGGACCAGACCAACAGGTCGGATTAACGGTATAAACGGACGACGTAATCCAACGTGAACCATTTTTATATCATACTTGCTAGACTAACAACATTACATTGTTTTACATAGTTGTTAAATAATATGTAGCATTCAGTCCATATACAGACGCATAGAGGTTCTATTTATCTTTGTGAAAGGTGTCACATATTGAGTTTAAGAATATATTGTTGCTATTACCTTGCTGATGGAAGCGTTTTAAAACGTTTTTTTATTGCACTGTGCAACAAAAAAATTCCTCCTGGGAAATTTTAGCTAATATGATTCTTTATGATCCCCTGAACACTTCCACAAAGGCGTTTTTCTAGGTTAGCTCGAATAAGCGAGATATTTGCAAATTTATTTTTAATTTTATTCATAATTTTAGTCCAGTCCAATGGTGTTTTGGCCAGGAAAAAAATACAGAAGTTTTTATCTATCACTATATGTTTTTTGGGGAGCTGAATCCTAATTTCAACTTTGCTACTTCTCACGGATATGGCTTTACAACGAAAATCGCAAAACCCTCCAAATTTTCGACTTTTCTTCATTTTATTGCCAAAAAGTCATAAAACTATGCACTATAACCGACAGAGCCAAAAGGATCTTAATGACAACCAAACAGGCACTCGGAAAGACATGGGGACTCAAACCGGAAATGATGCTATGGCTTTATAACGCGGTAGTAAAACCCATGATCACCTACGGATGCACCGTCTCGTGGCCAAAAGTAGAACAGAATACTGCCCAGACAGCTCTCTCGAGAGTACAGCGGCTAGCATGCCTATGCATAACTGGCGCCATGGGCAGTACACCGACGGCCTCTATGGAAACCCTGCTAAACCTCCAACCACTGGACATCATCATTAAAGTGGAAGCGAGGCTAGGGGCTTATAGGCTACAACTGAACGGTAACTGGCACCCTAATGGGAAACACTCCAGAATTGTTCAAACAATCGCAAAACCAACATTAAACATGGGAAGCGATTGCATGACACCACAATACTCCCTGGATAAGACCTTCCAAATAAAAATTGGAAGGGAACTAGGAGAAAACACAAAAAAGCCAGGAACCCTGACCTGGTACACAGACGGGTCCAAAAGGGTAGATGGATCGGGCGCAGGGATATACAGTCTATCCCCCAGATGTGAGATAAGTCTCTCCTTGGGGGCGCTGGCAACAGCATACCAGACCGAGATCTTTGCGATAAACCAATGCGCATTGGAAAACTTACAAAGGAGGTACAAAAGGCAAAACATCCTAATATACTCCGACAGCCAAGCAGCCCTTACGGCGCTGAATAGCTACAAAATCCAATCCAGAATCACCTGGGAATGCCTCCCAAACCTAACAAGACTGGCAGAAGCAAACACTGTAACCCTACAGTGGATGCCAGGACATAAAGGGAGAGAGGCAATGAAAAAGCCGACAAACTGGCTAAAAAGGGATCAAGTAGACCATGCATTGGACCGGAACCAATGATAGGCATATCAAAGTGTGTGATCAAATCAGACGTGCGAGAGTGGGCTATCAGGAAACACATCGAACGCTGGGAAAACTTGACAGGGCACAGACATAGTAAGATACTGTTGAAAAAACCCTTAAGACATATAGCCGCTGAAGTGATCAAACTCAGTAGGAATAACCTAAGGATGGTGACTGGACTTATAACCGGACACTGCAGCCTCAGGAAGCACCTGCACACCCTACAAATTCTGAAAGAAGAACCTGTGTGCAGACTCCGCAACGAAGAGGAGGAAGACGCCTCTCATGTTCTATTCGAATGCTTAGCATTGACCTCCTGGAGGGAAGCAAACCTTGGAAGAGGAAACTCCTCAACCAACTTCCCAAAAGAAAATTTAATCGGAAGACTCCTCAGCCTTATTAACTGGACGAAGATCTCGATTAACTACCTGGGCGGCGGCAGTACAACAAGCCACATGGCTGCAGTGCTAGGGCACCCCAACCCTCAGCCAACGCTCACGGCAACAAAAAAAAATGCACTTTTCGAAGTAGACCACTATATACAAAAATAAAGTACACAAAATTTTCTATAAAAAGCACCTTCAAGTGAATTTTTTGGTTGATTGGTTAGGCCGCTCGAGCGCGCTGAAAGAAGGCCAAATTTTCCTACTTTCTGTGATGTACATACGTGTAATTACAAAAAAGCTTAGATTCTGATAAAACTACATTAAATTCTCTACAAATTGCATAACTTAATCAGTTATTTTGGTCAGACTGTGTAGCCGCTAGAGCGCGTTGAAATGCGCGTTACATTACGCGAAACCGCGATAACAAGAGCCCTTCACAAAAAATCCAGTAGAGACCTATATTATTAGGACATATAAGTGTTATAGAAAAATATCTTTATTTGTGCACTAAAAATGACTCATTCTTATTCTTAAATACTCTAATTTTAATTATCTTTGGCTGATACGTCCCATGCGTCTTAAATCTCCGTTATTGTTTAGTACTATCTACGGTGTCCCACTTTATTCCCGCAGAACTTCTCTTCAGATAGTAAATGTGCATACTGAGTAAAAAGTTTGATATGGACTTATAAGTTTTTGCAATTCATTAAAAAGTTACAGCCGTTTGAAATATTAACAAATGGATATTTTAAACGGCTCTAACTTCTTAATTCGGTCGGTTAAATGATTTAAATCTGTAATACCTGTTTTTGTGCACCGGTCATCGGCTCCAACCAATAGACAAGGAAAACAAAAAAAGAACATTTTTGACGTCACACTTACAAATCCACTCATTTTTGCTGTAAACATCCGCATTATATGTCCTTGTAAATGACCGAGATTTTGTCGACACGCATTGTTTTATCACTAAATTAAGGGTAGGCCTCCTAAGCCTTTTATTTCGCTCTTGTGATGCAATTTAGACTGCTAAATGGTTGAGCTAATAAACTCTGCACTGAATTCATTATTTGTTTTTAATTTCGTGTAATAAGCGCTTCACGGGCAACCAAACTACACAGCGTACGAGTGTCAAGAGTCAACTGTCTACAACCAGAATGCAATAATGCACGTCGCCAGTCGCGTAAGCATGACGTCACTTCGCTTCTAAACACCACTGGGGGCGTGGTCCACTAGTTCTGGTGTACTGGATACTTGCAACTATTTCAGAGTAAACCAACCAATCGACGCGGCCCAATTCGCTCGCTCGCGGGCTATAATTCAGGCGTCGATACGCAGTGTAGCGGTAGCAGACGGTTGCGGCCTTGCTGCGGCCCTAGGCCGTATTGCCGACTTGCGCTTGCAATTCTCGAGAAAATGCTCGATATTTTATTAAATTATATGTTTTAGATCGTTGCGTATTGACTATTGCACCATTATTTACATACAATTAAACTCTTTTTGTTTCCTTGTTATTTTTGGGGGTTGCGCAAACCTGCAATCCAATCCACGAGCCGCCACTGACATACCAACAATTTGTCCAATATTTTGAATTCATTCAACAAATATACCGGGTGACCCACGCCATAGGTACTCGCGTTTAGCTTTTTTGTTTATAAAGCTGGACGTATGAAATTTGGGAAAGTGTTAATAGACAAAAAATGGCATTCTTTGGGATACTCTCGAGGTTAATATGACTTCCGGTTTTTCCGGAAATGACGTCATCATTGAAATTTTAAATGGCACCTTTGTGTGATATTATCAATCAACATGACATTTTGAATACAAAAACATATCGATCGTCAATTTTTATGACCAAGGCAACGCAAAAAAAACTTTTTGTGTATTAATCTAGGTGGCTATGAATTGGTGAAAATAGTCGAAAATTGTCAAATAAACACTAACTAAATCGACTTTGGCCGACATTGCATTACTGTCGTCCTCTAGCGTGATTTAATTGTTTTTTGGCCAGTGAGTCTTTTTTTCACGGGTACCCAATGGCCACACCCTGATTATCCTTGATATAATACTTGATATTTTGTTGAAATTCGTAACGTACAAATGTTGTTAGAAGCAAGGAAATCGAAAAAAAATATTGACCTAATGATCAAAATTTGCGTACAAGTCAAAGTCACTCAATGGACTACTCGAAGGAAGTACCCTTAAACGTCAGTTTCGCGCTACTATTATCAGCAAAATATCAAGCCTGTGGTATCATTGTGTCGGAAAAATGTTTTTCCTCGAATAATCAATGTACTTCCTTCGAGTACTTACTACCTTAAAGTTTGATAACTTTACACCTTGAACCGAAATTGATAATTTTTTTTCGGCACATGAACAAATTCATCAAAAGTGTCACATCCCGTTGTATTTAACAAAATATATAGAGATTTTAAATTGTTACTGCGATTGTGAAATAGGACCATTTATTTAAGGTTGGCTTCGGATTGAGTAGGCAACCAAATGTACATCATAATATTGTAATCAGATTTACACCGAAATGATTAGGTATTCCCATTAAAATTATATGTTAAAGTGAACTTGGAACATTTGCCGACAATATAAAAAATATCCGGATCAATTCTGTCGAGTGTAGGTGACGGATTTTCAGATTATTGGTGGCTATCTATATCGTAGTCTTCTTGCGATTGACTAAAAAACACCGACATTCGCATAATTCGTCACAAACTAGTTCACAATTATGTGCTATCTAATGAGAAAACAGTTGAATTTCTAATGATTTCAGAGATATTTTGAAAAATAAAAAAGCGCCCTGTTTTTCTTCGCCAACAAATTCGCTGGAAACAAATAAAATTTTGCCGGAGTCGGAGTTGGAGTCGGAGTAGGTCTACGAAAATAATCTGGAGTCGGAGTCGGGTCGGAGTCGGAGTCGAAAGTTTTTTTACCGACTCTACAGCCCTGGTTGTGGGTACAGTCCCTTTCTGTTGAGCCTCTATTTGGATGTACGTATTTATTCACAGTTCTAGTTTCACAAAAGCCAACACAGCATTGGCGTACATCCGCATGCCGCTCACAACCGAATACCTATACCCAGGGATAAATTACCGTTGAAATTAAAATTATTAATTTCAAATATTAAATTACCACGTAATTAAAAAATTAAAAATGGTAAATTACGATGGCATAAATTACCGAGTAATTAAAAATTCAAAATGGTAAATTACGCTGGTTTAAATTACCGGGTAATTAAAAATTAAAAATAGTAAATTACGCCTGTTTAAATTACCGGGTAATTAAATATTAAAAATGGTAAATTACGCTGGTTTAAATTACCGGGTAATTAAAAATTCAAACTGGTAAATTACGCCTGTTTAAATTACCGGGTAATTAAAAATTCAAAATGTAAAATTACGCTGATTTAAATTACCGGGTGATTAAAAATTCAAAATGTTAAATTAAACAGAACACACTGTAAGTTATGATTACTACTAATGTTAATAAAAATGTTTGGTAAAACTTTAAATCATTATTTTGTGGATAACTAGCTATCTTTGATCTTTTGCCTGATTTGATAGTACTAAAACCAAAGCAAAGACTACATAGAAATACTATTTATGCACTACTACAAAAAACAGGAAAATCAAACAGAATAATAATAGTAGAAAATAAACAATTTAATTCTGTCCATATTCACAAAATAACTCTCCGGTTCACAGAGGGTTTTTTGTCATTTGTCATTTTTCTAACACTGGCATATTTATTAAAAAGTCTGATAATAAACTAAAATTTCTGCTAATAAATGGCTTCTGATTTTAGAGCTGCATTATCAGATTTGTTGGATTGGTCGCCATTGGCGAAGGGGATTTCCACTTCTCTATTCATTAAATACAAAATATTAGTTCTGTATTTTCTCAAGTAATGTCGGATGATTTGGAATAGTAAAAATATAACGTTTACGGGCAATGGGACTGTCATTGGATGTGTTAACTTTACCCATTGACCCATTTGCATTGGCTAAATGACACCTTGAATAACATTATCACGCACGAGTCCCACCATGCACCACGCGGATTGTTAAGTACTTCCCAGGCAAACGCAAACAACAGTGCACTTGTCGACTGCTTAGGAGGGGTGGGGCGCATTCATGCGTCTACTGATGTCTACTGATAAATTTGTCGGTAAATTACTAACGGTAATTTAAATTGACGATAAATTACCATCGATAATTTACGCCGTAAATTACGGTAATTAAAAATCGGTAAATTACCATTAATTACGGTAATTAATTCGATAATTTACGCGGTAAATTACGCTTTTACATCCCTGCCTATACCATACCAAATGACTGTGAGAAGCACTAATAAGAAATTTTTACTAGAAAACCCGGGGTTGAATTCTCAGGTTAAGCATTTGGATTTTTCATATACTCTGTCTCTCTACTGTCGCACACCAAAGCTTGGCGGAAAAGACACAAAACTTTTGGCTTTGTACACATGGCAACATATCCCACAAAAAGAAGTATTTTTTATGTTTGAACGGAATTCATCAGACAAAAATAAGGCCGTCTCTGGAGCATATTCTGAGCGGGGCGCGGAAAGCGTCTGGTCGCGCTCCTCCTGCATACGTCTGCAAATATAATTACCGGACCAAACCAACAGGTCGGATTAACGCAATAAGCGGGACGTTGTCGACCGGCGAGAACGTTAATTTTATTAAAATGCCTCGGCGCGGCGCGCGGCCGCCGCCGTATTGACGTCGTAATGAAAATTTAATTTGCCGCGCACGAAAAATCGTGCTCAGTCTCGCGCCTGATATGGAAATTGCCCGACATCAAAGGAGCGAGTGCGACGAGCGGCCCTCGCTTTTTGATCAAAAACGGTTGTTTAATTGGCCCGGTACGACAAAACGCCACCGCCGCTGCCGCCGCCGCTGCACTGCGACCGGTTGACAGTTTTCAATTTGCGACCACTTGATTTTTAGACCGGTTTCGCCGACGACGCTGTCCATCGCGTTTCGACGATATTGTGATGTTCCTGCGAGACCTCAGATAATTGTACGGGCGGGGATGGTATGTGGGGTGGCGTAGCACAGACAACAACTACATCGTCTTAAATGGTTTTATTCGTATATCGACAGTGTATCTATAATACGTGACTTGGTACGTACGTCTTAATTGATAGTCGTAATCGTAATCTAATAATGTTCGCGTCCGATGCGGTGACCGTTGGCGGTTCCCCCCCGGTCCCCGCACCAAACAGCTTGATCAGCAGTTACGGCTGTCGCTTCGGCGTCTCCCGTGTTCGTCCTCGGTTTACTATACTGGGTGAGTCCATAGGCTCTTGGTATACAGGGTGAGTCTGTAGGCGTCCCTTCACACTCCCCCTTGTTAAAAACATCGGACCCCGATGTAGAGGATCAGCAACACCAGAGGTCCCTCAGCGGCATCCGTTCGTGCATCCTGCAAATTCAAAACAAAACCAGTATCCTTTCTTTACACATTAACCTTACATCTAGAATTAACAAAACTGAATTTCTATCCCTAATCCAACTTATACTCATGATACGTATTTACGTATGTACTTATATTTAAAAAACTTGCGACCCTCAGCATCTAGTGCTGGAAACAAAAGGTCATTCTTATAGTAAAAAATGCAATCTAAACTTTCGTAAAATTCTAAAACATTTGACATTAAACCTTAAACATACAACATTAAAATATTAAACTATTAAACCATGGTTTCTAAAATTATTTGAGCACTCCTCCTCTAACAATTTCTTTATCATTCACAAAACTTACACATGTCTGCAGACGAATTTATACAATACTAATACTTCAGTTATAACACTTATACTCTCTCTTTTTTTCTGCAATAATTCTTTCCTACAAAATAGGGAATTCTAAGTTATCTTTCTATCTTAATTCTTTGCTGCGTTACGCGTAACTTTACACTTTCGCTCTTTGACCTCTATGGTCGGTATCTCATCTTGTGAAGACTGAGCTTCCACGGATTCTAACTTTATTTCTATTTCTTTCTTTACTCGACTTTTCTTAATACATTGGTATACTAACCAAAAGACAAAAACACTCGCCAAACCTATAATGATGACATTACTGAAACAATTGATCGAATCGGACACACTGAGTGCTCTTACTGCATGTACGACACCTAGTCCAATCAGTGCTGGGTTTCGAAATAATATAATTAAAACATAACTTGTCGTAAGAATATTGATACACCGAAAAAGATTGATTGAATGTTGACTGTAATGATGTATAAACGAATAAGATTGCTCCTCATTTGAATCAGGTTGCTCATTAAACTTAGGAATGAAATTAAAGTGCGGAACGCTGACGTTCCATTTTAGGTTTAAGCATTCTGATGCGTTCCTATAGGACAGCTGGTTTAAATGATTAATCGGCGGGACATACAGTGTTTGTAATTTCGACCATAAAGCTGGAAGAATGTGGTAGATTTGAAATGCTTTGCTGCCTGCAAAATCACATGGAAACACTTTATGAATCAACGTAACTGACAATTGCTTTAAAGAACAGGAACAGGGAACTTGGAGTTGTAACGCTCCGTGTAATCCAAACTCTTGCGTGTCGATTACTCGGCCAGGGTAATTGGCACATTCGAGTGTCAGATTACCTCTTGCTTGAACTATAACAAATTTTTCGGGAGCCACTTGTTGGACCAGTGTTTTATTATTTTGATAACAGGACATTATACAGGAAGCTACCAGGTCTGAAACGGATGCACCCAAAGCTAACTTTGTAAAACAATCTACATTGCTAATCTCTACGTCACTTACTCTCGGTAATAAACAAAAGTTTTGGTTATCAATTATTAAATACTTAATTCAAAATATTTTCCTTTATGTGTGCCTATCGTTCAATTTACCTTATTCAGCATGATTTGTTTCTATAACCTACTTACAAAGCGCGAGCGTGGTATTTCTTCATGCGACTTACGTGCACTGTATCTAAAACATTTTTGTTGGCTTTTTTCATTTTTATTTCGTAATTCACCTCATTAATTTTTCTATTGACTTTATAAGGCCCATGCCATCTCGTTAATAATTTCTCTGATTTGCCTACTTTACGAAACGGTGTAAAAATGAGTACTTCTTCGTTTTCCTCATAATCCACTGACTTACGGCCCTGATCGTATCGTCCCTTTTGTATAAGTTGTTCATTATTTATTCTTACTAATGCGGTAGTCCTAACATTTTCTATTCTTTCTAAAAATTCTCTTACAGTTTCATCCTTACACACATCAATACCTAAAGCAGCATCGAATGGTAACTTAGCTTCTCGACCGTACATAAGCATGAAGGGTGACTCTTTAGTAGTGGCTTGTTTAGATGTATTGTATGCGAACGTAACTAAGGGTACATAGGAATCCCAATTTTTCTGATCAGTTCTCGTATACATGGCAAGCATAGTTGCTAATGTACCATTAAAATGTTCTGTTAAACCGTTGGTCTGTGGATGATACGCGGTAGTGAATGTTGAGCGCGTACCTAAACTTCTAGTAAGTTCAGTAACCAAGTTAGCCATAAAACATTTACCTCGATCGCTTAGGAGTTCAATCGGACATCCATGACGACAAATTATATTTTCTACCAAAAAATCACTCACACACTTAGCGGTGCCTGTTGGAATCGCTTTTGTTTCGGCCCACTTTGTCGCGTAATCTAGAGCGGCTATAATGAATGTATTTCCACTTTCCGATTTTGGGAAAGGACCTAGAAGATCTATACCAATTCGGTCGAACGGTTTTCCTACTTTTAACGGCTGCATTAGACCTGAAGGGCCTTGATGCGGATGTTTTCTTTGCTGACAAGAAAGACATGTCTTTACATAAGTTTCAATTTCGTTATTCATATTTTCCCAGAAATACCTAACTTTAATTTTTCCCATCGTTTTTGCAAGACCTAAGTGACCTCCGCTTAATGGGTCATCGTGAGCTCCAAATAAGATTTCTGATTTCAAATTTTCTGGTATTACCAATAGTTTATTTTGTCCGGACGGTGTAAAATTCTTTTTGTATAAAATGTTATTCTCAATTAAATAGCTACGTGATTTTTTGCAAGTTCTATTATCAGCGGAATCAGGAGTTTGTATGGCTTCTAATAATTCTAACAGGTTGGGATCTTGTCTCTGTAAATCCGCAATGTCCATCGGAATCATACTTAACACAGAAATTTCATGAGTATCTGAGTCACTCGGATCCAGAATAGGATTACGTGATAAACTATCCGCGTCAGTATGATGTTTACCACTCTTATGCACAATGTCATAGTCAAAATCCTGTAACTTAATAACCCAACGTCCTAACCTCGATGTCATATTTTGTTGTTTATGGAGCCAGCACAGCGCGTGGTGGTCAGTCACTACCCGAAATTTTCTACCCCAAAGGTAATTTCTATAATGGGCCATTGCCCAAACCAGTGAAAGACATTCTTTTTCTGTTGTATTGTATTTCATTTCCGCGTCAGATAATCGTTTAGAGGCGTATGCGATCGGATACGTTTCCGTACCATCGGTCTGCAATAAAACAGCCCCCAAACCATATCCACTCGCATCAGTATGCAATTCTGTAGGTAAGTCCAGTTTAAAATGACGTAACACGGGATAATTAATTAAGCGTTCTTTTAGGTTGTCAAAAGCTTCTTGCTCTGTTTCGTTCCAACAAAATTTAATATTTTTTCGAGTCAATTGAGTCAATGGTCGCGCGATGTTGGCAAAATCTTTAATGAATTTTCTGTAGTAATTAGCTAGTCCTAAAAATGATTGTATATCTTTTACGCTTTTTGGTGTAGGGAAGTTTGATACTGCTACTATCTTGTCAGGGTCTGGTGACAGTCCCTTACACGAAGCCACATAACCTAATATTTTTATTTCTTGGTATCCAAACGTACACTTTGATGGTTTTAATTTTAAACTTGCCTGCCTTAATCTATTAAAAACTTCCTCTAAATTTTTACAATGTGTCTCAAAATTATCAGCTTTAACTACTACGTCGTCCAAATAAACTAAGCACGATATCCACTTTAATCCCGCTAGGACTTCGTCCATACACCTCTGAAAACAAGCCGGACTTGAGGCCAAGCCAAATGGTAAGACATTAAATTCAAATAGTCCGTCTGATGTCACAAAAGCCGTCTTATGTCTATGTTTTTCAGCAATATTAATTTGCCAATATCCTGAAAATAAATCTAGGGTTGAAAAGAAATGCGCCCCTTCTAAATAAAACAAAATGTCGTCAATTACTGGTAACGGATATGCATCTAATTTAATAATTTTATTTAATTTTCTATAATCCACACAAAATCTCCACTCGCCTGTCTTCTTTTTTACTAATACTACCGGACTACAGAATGGGCTATAAGAGTGTCTAATTATACCTGCATCCAACATTTCACGTACTTGGTCCCGAACTATTTGTCTTTCTTTATGCGCCACCCTGTATGGTGGTTGGTGAACTGGTTTCGCGTCTCCCGTTTCTATTGTTTGTTCACAAACGTTTGTTCTACCTAACTCATAATTACTACGCGCAAAAATGTCTTTGTAATTTCGTAATAAAGTTTGCAATTGCTTTTGCTGCTCTCTATCTAACCTAGGATTTACATTTAGATCCGACTCGAACTCTTTTATTGATAATGATTTTGATACACAGTTATCCTGATCGTTGCCAACCGAAAGGTGGGCAGAAAGGCCTATTTTATCTAACTGTAAGTATGGTTTATCACAAATCTCTATCATGGTTCCTAATTTGGCAAAAATCTCTACTATAATTGTTCTATCGCTCATATTCGTTACATAAATATAGGGAATTGGTGTCAAGTAAAAACGTTCGTTGATCTTAATGGCATTGCATTTAAATAAATTCGTATTGGGTTCAAAATAACAGTGCGCTGGCAATTTCGCAGAATACTGTACTTCTATTTTTTGAGTCGTCATAGGTTGTAGCATGATACGTTCTCGTGGTGTGACACGACTTGAAATTGTTGTGTCTGCAACACTTTCCACACACGTATTTTCCTTTGTGTCAAAATGCAGAATTGCAGTTTCACCGTTAACAAGTAGCTGAAGACTACGTGTTAAGAAATTAATATTGACGCCATAACGACTGTTGAAATCATTTCCAAGAATTGCTTCGAGTTCAAAATTTTTTATAACTAAAAACGTATGCGAAAATTCTAAAGAATCTACAGTGAAATTAACATTAACTTTACCTAAAATCCATAAGCAATGACCAGAAGCAGATTTTATTTGCATATAATTTGATGGAACAATCGAATTTTTATTTGTTATGAACTTAGAATGAATTAAACTAATACCTGCTCCTGTATCTATCAAAAAATTTACTTCTCTATCGTTCACTTTTCCTTTTATTTTGACTAATTCTATCGACGTAACTGTTGCACAACTATTTGGTCCCAAATTTTTCAGTATTCTTTTTCTAACTCTACAATTTATTTTCTTATGAGTACTACTTTTACAAAAATAACAATGCTTTCTCTGCCTAACCCTATTTTTCTGTAACGTTTTTACTGTGGACCGTTTTTTGACCAACAGTCCCGAGCATAATGTCCTGGTTTACGACAATGATAGCAAATTACGCGACCGTCAGGTGTCCTACTCGGTAAATTGTTCCTCTGTCTATTTGAATTATTTATAGGTTGAGACCTACCTTTTTGCTGGAGTTGCCATTGGAGGTCCTCGATTCTTCGTCTCAGCTCCTCCATTTCCTCCTGTTCGGTGTTCCTCCTCTTATTCCTCGGTTGGGCACCACTATGTCCTGCTGACTGGTCCTCCGAACTGCCTCCTCTTCGTTCCGCTAACAGGTATGACGTGGCCTCACCTTGTCGTAGGTTTCTTCTGAGCTCCTCCACGGTATCGTTTTTTAGCATGTTAACCCTCTCAATGATGTTTGGTTTGAGTCCTCTTAAAATGTACCTTACTTTCTCCGCTTCCGCCATGTCAGGTTTGACCTGGTGACACAAGTTGAGAACGGCATGAAAATAATTCCACACCTCCTCCGTCTGTCCTTGGGTCCTCGTTGAAAGTTCGTACTGCAGTTGGGAATTGATGATTGGATTCTTAAACGCGTCCTTCAGCTTTTGGGACACCTGGACGTAGTCGTCCATACCTTGATTGTCTTCATTTGTATCGTACCAATTCAGGGCTGCTCCCTCCAGATAGCATGGTAATTGGAGTGCCTTTGTATTTTCTGTCCATTTATTTGCCTTTGCCGCTCTTGAATAAATCTTCAAAAACTGCTCTACATTTTCTTTTGCTCCGCCCGCAAATTTCGTTGGCCTCACCATCGGGATTTTTTCGTCTTCCGTATCACTTGTGTCGCTCATGTTTTTCGCTGTATTCTTCGGTTCTTCTGCTTCTCTTACTTGACTCCTTGTCTTCACCATAGACCTTTTTACTCGGAATACGCGGCGTGCCTCCACCAATTGTGATGTTCCTGCGAGACCTCAGATAATTGTACGGGCGGGGATGGTATGTGGGGTGGCGTAGCACAGACAACAACTACATCGTCTTAAATGGTTTTATTCGTATATCGACAGTGTATCTATAATACGTGACTTGGTACGTACGTCTTAATTGATAGTCGTAATCGTAATCTAATAATGTTCGCGTCCGATGCGGTGACCGTTGGCGGTTCCCCCCCGGTCCCCGCACCAAACAGCTTGATCAGCAGTTACGGCTGTCGCTTCGGCGTCTCCCGTGTTCGTCCTCGGTTTACTATACTGGGTGAGTCCATAGGCTCTTGGTATACAGGGTGAGTCTGTAGGCGTCCCTTCACAATATAGCACGACTCGCAAAACATTGCGCTTTAATTTGTTCTAGTTTTAATTACGATGTCTCTACATGTTTATGTGTATATGTAATTTGCAACATTCCTGGACTAGTGTATTACATTTTATAGGTTATAATGAAATATATTCAATAAGTGCAAAGGCTTTCACGCTCAAAATAATTGGTTTCAGGTTATAGCGTAAAAATTCTCATTTGCTGAATTTCCCAATCTATGTTTGTTTGTTTCTTCAGATCTAACTGCATACTGAGGAACCCAAAAAACATTAAATAATCGAGGAAAAATCTTGATTTTTTTCTATAAAATCGCCCTTGTTTGAAAGGTGGTCGAAAATTGCTAGTGGTGTAATTATGGTTTCTTGCACTCGACACCCTCTCTCTGTTATACATTTGAAATAGATACGTTATTATTCCTGAAAGCGCAGCACATTTTTAAGAAAGTTTAGGAAAGTTTATTTAGTAGTAATTATTTATGATTGAAAATATTTTACCCTCATTTTTCAATTTTACATATGTGTATCTGGGGTGGCTATAAAAACGCTAGTGGGCAACAATTCATCCTAATTTGTCTAATATTCGGAAAGAAAAATCCCACCAAATTTGTTCAATTTCCGGAAAAAGAAATCACCCAAATTTTAGAAAAATCGGATAACGTTAACTCGTGCCACCGAACACATGAAATTTTCCATTGAACATGAAATGTTCCAAATTTCCCATAACAAAAAATTTAAAAACATTGGAAAAATGCATTTGTTTAAACTTTGGTTTTCACGTATCGGATTTAGAAAAAAAGTTGCGGGAGATTATCAGAAATTGTTCAAAACACCTCAAAGAACAAATCCACAACCACAACTTTTTATTTCACAACCAGCCCCCTCCGCCGAAGTGGCTCAACTATGCGGCAAATATTACCCAAAATGTACAATTTTACAATGCTATTTTTTATTCTTTTCGTTGAAATTATTATTATTGGATTTGTGGCAAGTTTGCCACAAAACTGCCATTAGTAAACTGCCATTTATTAATAATTTGTAATTGTTTAAAGTTTGTATACAATGTAATTGTTTAAACAAGTGTATAGAATGTTGCGTACACACTTTTAGTAATATGTACTAAAACTAGCAATTTTTTTAGGAAAAGGAACAGAGTCGTTGCCCTCCAGCAAAATAGATTTTTGTTTTCAATGATAAATCTGCGTCACCCTAATGTTTGGCTTTTATCAAAATCGGCCACCTTATTTTTTGTCAAGCACTCCAGCAAAACTAGGAAACTGGAAAAGCTTGTCGCACGTGGCGACGCGACACTTAATTTTTAGATAAGATTAGAAAAATTAAAACAAAACAAAATGTGTTAATTTTTGTTGTCGATTCATTTATTTTTTATCATATATTTTTTATAATGATTTTGCACCCAGAAAATTCCAAGTAAAAATTGTATTTGTTGCCGGTTTGCAATAAATGAATTGGCTGGCACACTTGTAATAAGTGTGACACATTTATTAATGAAACAACAAATGCGTATCTTGTTTTTATTAATATACAATTTCTTTTTTATTAATATATTTTCGAAAGTAAATGTCATTTTGAGTAAAACTTTTCACATAAACTTGTTTATTAATTTCAGAAATACCCGAAGGTGTTGAACATGTCAAAATAAACAATGAAATATAACAGAAAAAAGCATTGGGCTACTAAAAGACTACAACATCAAATAATTCTTCTATGCCATATAAAACATTCAATATCAGTACATTTGAAATCTTTCTTCGAAATTTTTTAAGTGGCAATATCTTATACGAAGTAGTTATGTGATTGAAGATTTTGATCATCTGTGGACTAAATTGTTTTGCAAATGCTTAAAATAAAACAACAAAGAAAAATATGAAATAAAATACATATCAAACAATGCGAAAACTAAGAAAGAACACAATCAATACCCACAAAAACAATAAAAGTAAATAAATGTAAATAAAAATTTAAAACATTAAAACCAAATTAAATAAACAAATGAAGAAAGAAACTAAATAAATTTGAAAATTTTTAGGCATTTTCAAATTGACTTATTGGGTTTTTCAATTCATTAAGAAGCTAATAACCGTTGAAAGTTCACTTTTGCTATTATTTCAAACTGCTGTAACTTTTTAAGGAATAAAGAAAATAAATAAGTCCTTACGAAACTTTTTACTCATTGTAACATTTACTATCTGGAAAAAGTATGGCGGGGAAAAATTAGGACACTTGTACATATTGTAAAATGTCTAAAAATAAAAAAATTAATATTTCGGATAAATTTGGTATTTGGACTTTCTTTACAATTTGCAATAACATTTGTAAATGTTCATATTATTCCCAGATATGACTTTACTTAAAACAGTACTTTAATTTTTGTTACCAGATTTTGTTTGCCAGATTTGTATCAGAAATATTCTACTTCAACAGAAGTTCCTACATTACTAAAGAAAATTTGATTGCTTGATGTATCGAAACTGTAACATATTGAATATTTGAATGTAAATGCTACGGTATGTCCGTAGAATCAGTTTTAGGAATACTGAATATCAATTATTATTTTTGGCTCCAATTTACATTATTGGTGTGCCCCTAACTCCATTTTTCTTTAAAAAGTTTGAGTTTATTTTAAGAAACTAATATATTTCTTGGATTTTTTTTTGTCTGGTATTGATAACCTATCACATATTATAACTTGAGTTTAAGAGTTTTTCCTGATTTATGCAATCTTAGCAAAAGTGATTTTGATACTAGAGGATTTAAGTAACATTATTGCCGCTTATTTTGTTGTAATTTAAAAAGACGTCGTTGATGTAAGTGGTAAAACAAGTTAAAGTCGAAAATTTAATTTGATTATGCTGTAGGATTCTGCAATGTAACAACCAGGTTCAGGTTTAATAAATTTGTACCTGTAGCCCTTACAGTTGAGTGTACGAACCTCTACAAATTTATCTAAAAAAAAAATTAATAATGCATTTGAAATATCAAGTTAACTATGTGTCTGATGTACGGTGGGTTCTTGCCTTATATATGCTCTAATATGACAAAAGCACGATATGTTGACCTAAAACTATAACTGGCATGATGGCTAAGTTCTGATTGGTAAACCAGGTGAAAAAATATATTAAAAACGCATAGTCACGGCTCAGTCACAAAATTGTCGTGTGTTAAACCTGTCCGGCGCCTCCACCATTATGTAAACAATAGTTTTTTAATATAAAACGCTGTATTCTTTATCAAATTTAATCAAATTGACCGTATTTGAGCACATCCCATATAATGTATGTTAAATCCTATTACAGATTTGCCACCTGTATCCGCAAATGAGATTTATTAGATCAGTTCGGCGATGTACCGTATTATAGTAATACAGAGATCGGATACGTCAAATCGGTGAGCCCGTAACTTATCTATTAATTACAGTAGTGGAGACAAAGGCTCAGCGTTTGGCGATACGGCGCACATATTTATCGTATCTCCATCTTACGGCTTAGCTCAGTTATGTCACATTGTAGCTCGATTAAGCGAACTGTTCCCAAGTTCGTCCCGTCCGCCGGATTTATAGGAAGATTATAGTTCTTGGCAGAACTGTTTAATGCCATTGGGAAACCGCACCATCGGCAGATGGCACTCTCTCCACTTGCAACACATTCAGTTGGCATATTCAAATGTACTTTGTCGTTTCCATGCTCTGTATCCATTACACAGGGTGTACCAATAGTGCGATTGCGGAAGGTTGTAAAACTTTCAATAAAAATATATTTGTGTTAGATAGTTTCCTGGTATCCTAGGTATTTTTTCAATATATGCAGAATACCTGGTAACAAATTTTAAAATTATTTTTTATGTACTATCGTGGCCATATAGGTATTATGTCCGCTCTTTTGACGTCGATTTTCCCGCAAACCTAGGGGCGAAATTTTTTTTAAAAATTCTGGTCCTGTCCTTGATTAATATGCTACACCTCATAAAAATTAGAAAGCTGTATGCAGTGTATCCACGAAAGTCCACACCATATGTAATTTTTTTTATTGTGTATTTCTCAGAAAATTTTATTCTTTATAAAAGTTGGCGGCTCATATGAAACCAAAACTGCAACCATCAAATATGCAAATTTCGGTGCCATATACCGAGCGATTCAGAATATATGAATTAGTAATAAGAGTAAAGTACCTGTATTTTCATTATTATCGATAAAGTTTATTTGGAAGTGTTGTTTAAAAGTAAAAATTATATTCAAATATGAAGTCAGAGCCACCTACCTTGAAAAAAAATGTTTTCAGTTTTTTTCTCAATTATTACTTTTGTGACAAATTCTAGTAAATGCCAGTGATACTAAAAGGTTCTTTTTAATTAATTTTTTTGGAAATTTGAATACATTTTTTATATTTTTTGTTATTTTGGTATGATAACTAATGTTTATTTAGAACTAGTGCAAAATTACTTATTTTGTTGGTGCGAAGTTGATATTTCACCCTGTAGATATTAATATATCATACAATAACTAACAATAACTAATTCAGGAGCGTGACTTACCTTTTATTCAGTTAGTATTATTGACTGTGGATAAGTTTATAATAGTAGTTATCTATCTACAGCGAGCGAATCTCAAGTGGTGGTCCGCACGGTACTACCACTTATGAAATTTTATTTTCACTGATAATATCTTAATTAACATAACTGAAACCTCAATCAATTCTGTCTTGAATCAATTATTTTATGCAAGAATGCATCTTCCTATGTAGAGCAGCACAAAACGCACCAATAACCACCTAAGTATAGGTTCTTGTATAGGCAACCCAATGATACAAAAAAGAAAGAATACGAAACAGACAGTTTATTTTCTTCATGCAACATTGTTTAAATTTTAAAATAAGCATACACCAGTTATCACAGGTGGATATGAAAAACAAAAGCATTATCTATTTAGTCATACCCACTGCAGTTTACGTTAGTTTATGTGCTGTAACTTTTAAAACCATGCTTACACTCCAACAAAAAGTTGAAATTGGTTTAATACATGGAAAAAATAGACCGCACCGAAATGTTGATGCTATTTTCAAGACATCCACACAACCAAATTGCTCATTCAACCATTTCCAGGATAATAAGATAATAAGAAAATTCAAAGAGACTGGGTCTGTTGAAAATAGCAAGTTTGCCAGTGTTGCAAGAAGTAATCGAGCATAAAACGACTTCTGTTCAACAAATTGCTTCACACAGCCAATGCAGTAAATCAACAGCACATAAAATACTAAAACTAAACAAGTATCACTCTTATAAGCCAAAATTTATAAGTACACTAAAAGAAAGAGACTTCGACATCAGATACGACTTTACCATCTGGTTTAGGTGAAAATGGAAGAGAACAGGGTTTCTTTTTTTAATATTCTTTGGACAGACGAGGCAACATTTACGTCAAATGGGACGGTTTCTTCAGAAAATTGCCGGTGCTGGGCACATGAAAACCCGAACGTTACAGTAGAATGCCGAGATCAGTACCATTTTAATCTAATGTGCTGTAAGGTATTTTGAATAATCAAATATTTCGGCCATTTTTTTCGTCAAAATTTACATGGGGATTATATCTTCAGTTCCTGAACAGAGAGTTGTCACCCTTTTTGGACAATTTGCCGTTAATTCAACGGGCGTCAATTTGGTTCCAGCTTGATGGTGCGCCCATATGCAAAATATAAACTCTATCAAGAACTTTTTAAATCATAAACTTGGCCATCGCTGGATAGGCAGAAATTCGGAATCAAGATCCTGGCCACCTAGATCCCCCGACTTTACCGCGTTAGATTTGTTTTTGTGGGGTTACGTACAAAATAAAGTATACAAACACCGACCATTTAGAGATATAAATCATTTAGAGGAAACTATACAACATTTTACGTAGTAGAAATAAAATAAGTTCATAGATAATAAATTAGCATTATTAACATATTCATAATAGTTATTAACTTAATAACGGGTAAGTCACTCATAATTAATTCAAGAAACAATAGATGTTTGATGCTTTAGTTATTTTTATTAAAATGTTATCACTGAAAATAGAATTTCATAAGTGGTAGTACCGCGCGTCCCACCACTTGCTCGCTGTAGATGAATAACTACTATTATAACGCTATCCACAGTTATTAATATTAACTGAATAAAAGCTATGTCACGCTGCTGAATTAGTTATTGTATAATTCTTTATTTCAGCAGTATTGCCATATACAAATAATAATAATGATAATGATAACAAACCAAAATATTGAAATTCAAAATAATATCACAAATAAAGTTAATATTGAAAGAGAAAAACAAAATATATTCCTCAAAGAAGGCGTAATGTGGATGCCCAGTGTCGTCTAATTGGACTTCTGTAGTGCAGATCAGAGCGTAGTACAACTTCGACGAGGTGATTATTGGAATAATCGAGTCTTGATCTGAAGTTCGCAATTCGGTGCCGTAACAAGGCATCGAAGGTGGGGAGACCGGCGTCTGCAAACATTCCCCGGGCACTGCAATCTGGTGAAAAATTATGTAATTTTCGAAATGACTTATTGTATATGATACTTAAGCGCCTAATTTCTCCCAGATTGTAGGTCGTCCACAGCTCGCTGGTGTATAGACAAGTGAGATACGAGTTGAAAAGCCGACACTTAACGTCACATGAGCAGGACCCGAAGTTCCTGGCCACCATATTTCCGCGGATGCACTGCGCCCTACACTCCCGTGCAATGTCCTCATTGTCCTTTCTGTCTTCCGTTAATATATGACCCAAATATTTTACTCTCCGTGCCAATCTTACGGGCTGTCCATCCAGGGTGAGCTCTGGAATCACAAGTTTATTGTATTTGCGTGGTTTAATTACCATACGCTCTGTTTTCTTGAAATTGTACTTGAGACCTCGTTGCTGCGCAAATCCTTCGCAGACATGAACCAACTGCCGCAATGCCTTCATAGATGGAGCTAACAGAACCATGTCATCTGCATAGCTGATGTTATTTATAAAATGTCCTCCAATATTACATCCAGTCTGCGTAGCCAGCAATTTTTGCGACAGTTCATCCATGTATTTGTTAAATAGGACTGGCGACATGAGTCCGCCTTGTCTAACCCCACATTTAATGAGAAAACAATCCGAGACAGAGTTGCTCCATTTCACGTAAGCGTTGGTGTTTTGATTCCACGTATTTATGAACCTGGTCAGCATATCCGAGATATTTGTCTTCAGCAGCACTTCATGTAGGATATTTAGCTGTACTCTGTCGAAGGCTTTGCTTAGGTCTAGGAAGCAAAGGTATACTGGGGTATCTCGAGTGTTGTAAGCGTTGACTACCTCCTTCAAAACATATATAGCAGTGTCGGTTCCCACTTTACTTTTAAAACCGAACTGATGTGAGCTTGAGGAAAGGTGATGCTTGTATTGAGCTAGAAGGATTTTTTCAAGGATTTTTGAAAATGTTGTACCTAACGCAATTGGTCTGTAGTTTGAGTCGTCTGTTAAATTACCTGTTCTATTTTTTGGAATCGGTATTATACATATTTTTGAAAAGTTTCGAGGTACAAAGTTATGCTTTATCATAGCGTTGAAAACAAGCGACAGAAGAACCCATAGTCTACGATTTGCGTATTCTACATGCTCTATACATATTTTGTCCCAACCAGGAGATTTCTTACGCTTGGATGATGTCTTCAACCGTTATTGAATAGTTGCATTTGTTCTGGTTTGTTATGTCCGGTTTATTTGTATTTATCAGGTAATCATTCTGATTTTGCTGATAATGCGTTTTCCAAAAGTTTGCTATGTTTTGTTCTCCTTGGACGTTGTTTATGTTAGTTGTGAATAGCGGTTTATGCTTTTTAAAATAGCTCACTCTTTTCCAAAAGTCTTTCATGTTCTTTGTGTCGAGTGCTTCGGATATAAGATTTGCTTGGACTAGCTTTTCTGACCTTCTGTGTCTTCGTAAAGCAGATTTAAACACTCTTCGACTATCTGCCATCATTTGCCATAATTCGTCTGCTCTAGGACGACCACTTCTGACCCAATTCTTGAAATGCCTTCGAGATATATCATAGAGGTTCGAGATTTCGTTTGTCCAGCCGACTGTACGGTGAAAGGGTGTTTCTGGGTGTCTGGTGAACACATGAATCGATGAACTTATCGCATTTACGATGTCGTTGTACAGCTTGTCTATGTCGGGTTGGTGAATCGTGCAATTGGTCTCATTACAACAAACCAAATCCCTGTTTAAGTGAATACCTTCAAGGTGGAGGCGACTCACCGATTCGTATACTGCGATATACTTAACATGCTTAACCTTCCAGCAGTAAGATGGTTCAGGCTTTGATGGCACCATGTAGGATAAGGTGACATTTGTTATGTTAAAGCTCAAAGGAAACTGATCCGAGACCAGGACATCGTAATGTATTTTTGGGCATAGAAAATTGTCTTTGATTGACGCTGAAATGAGCACATGGTCCAACCAGGATGTACTTCCATGTGCTTTGCTTAGGAAGGTGAAACTGTCTTGAGGGAGTGAGATTACGTCCGCGATGTGCAGTTTTAGTGATTCAGTGAATGCGACAAGTTCGTTCCACCTATCTGTATTTGGCTTGGCATTCAGATCCCCTGCAACAATTATATCCGTCGGCGAGTTTTCTGTTATGATGGTTTCCAAATCACTCAGTACATCAATGAAATCGACGGCAAAATCAGGATTATCTACCGGGATATAAACGTTACAAACTAGCAGACAGCGATTATTTATATTAATGGTCATTGCATCCAACCTGTTATTTGTTCCTGTGTCTACGTTTCGAATGTGATGTGCTATTTTCTTTCTCCACATTATGGCGATGCCTCCGTGAGGTCTTCCCTTGAGAATTTTTTCGTCATTTTTTATGCTGGATTTACCTTTGCACATAAAATCTGTATGAATATTTTGTAAGTATGTGAGTTCGTCATTACATAGCCAAGTTTCTTGCAGCAAGCATACGTCAAAGTTGTTACAAAGCTTGTGAACAGCCACTAAGTTACTCTTAATTGACTGACAGTTGAAAGTTGCAAAGCGGATTGTATTCATTACTGTTGTGTTGAGCTATTAGATGCTCCTCCATCATCTATAGTCTTTGAATTGAAACTGTTCTTTGTAGCGGATATGCTGGTTTTATATGAGAGCCCGTTGGCCAAGCACTATTCGTAAAAATTTTGTCAAATTCAGCCTCGAGAACACCGATTTTGAAAGCGTGGAACTCGCCTGATCATGCTATGATCAGTTCGCTAGTGTGGTTCTCGATTTTTAGTGTATCTTTCACGTGTTTGTCTATATCATTTACGGTAGTATCCTTAGTTAGCCGAGATACAATCATGTATTTACGTTTAAGAACCGATTTGAAAGAAGAAATATTCCCATTTATTCCCACTATTTTATTTGTTATGTTGTGTTGCTTGTTTTTGTGGGAATTTAATGTTGTGGTCTTAGATTTTATGTGTGCGGGTGTCTGTTGTTTATGAAGTTCTAGGGCCGGTATTTGTGAAGCATTTGACTGATTTTGTGCGTTTTGTAGCTTTCGTGAATGTTGGGCACTTCGTGTATTTTGAGTAGTTTGTCTATTTTGGATAACTGGCGTTTCGGTTGAATTGGAATTGTCATTTGTAGATGCAACCTTGGGAATGGCACGGTTTGTGTTTAATATTTGGGAAAATGATTGTTTCGAAGCGGGATTTAGATGTAGCTTGATCTCATTTAAATCTGAGGCGAGCTTGTGGATGTTGCCAGGATATCCAATATCATTTTTAATTCTCAATTGTTCTTGTTTAAGTATATTGATTTCTTTTAGAAGCGTAGTTACGTCTATGTAATCAAAAGTAACCGGGGGTAGTTTACTTAAATTTACAGCAGCAAAAATAGGGATATTTTTGGGGTCGTGTTCTCGGAGAACTTTAATAATGTCCCCTAAATCTTTACGTTTTCTGCCTTCGCCTTTACGTAACTGAATTGTTGTTATACCAGCATGGTGAAGAATTAGTTTCTTGGCATCTTCAACGTCTTTTTCAGTAAAAGTGCTGTCGCATAATTGCAGAATGGAAACTTCGTCCATCGTGTTAAGCTTCTGTTGCATAAAGCACAGGAGCTCGTTTACAAGAGCTTTTTCTTCCATCGTTAGGTTAGGTATGTTTATTTACATGTTGTTATATTTCGCTCTAGACCTGACGGCACCGCCGGAAAAACGTGTTAGAAAACGGGTTTCAAGCTGAAAACTCGCTCGCAAATTCCCGCGCTATCTGCTAGTACACAACTCGGTATGTCGCTTAAAATAATTTAATAAACGGGTGCTTGCTGTGTGTAATGCACTTCTTGGACTGTATCCTGGTTTAATGTATCTTCAGGAATCTTTAGGGTGACTTCTTTGTCCTCGCAGGCGGTTGTTTCCATGTGAAAAATGGGTATTTGCACAGAGCACACATTCGCGCGTGTGTACTCCTAGACCAGAAGAATTCCCAATGTATGATATATTAATATCTACAGGGTGAGATATCAACTTCGCACCAAGAAAATGAGTAATTTTGCGCTAGTTCTAAATAAACGTTAGTTATCATACCAAAATAACAAAAAATATAAAAAATGTATTCAAATTTCCAAAAAGTAGATTAAAAAGAACCTTTTAGTATCACTGGCATTTACTAATATTTGTCACGAAAGTAGTAATTAAGAGAAAAAATGAAAATATTTTTTTTTAGGGTAGGTGGCTCTGACTTCATATTTAAATATAATTTTTACTGCTAAACAACATTTCTAAATAAAGTTTATCGATAATAATGAAAATAAAGGTACCTTACTATTATCACAAATTCATATATTCTGAATCGCTCGGTATATGGCACCGAAATTTATATATTTGATGGTTGCAGTTTTGGTTTCATACGAGCAGCCAACTTTTATAAAGAATACAATTTTCTGAGAAATACACAGTGAAATTTTTTTCCATATGGTGCGGACTTTCGTGGGCACACTGTATGTTGGCGTTACCCGATTTTTCCAAATTTAAAAGGATTGGCGCTGTTTTTGTCCCGTAAATTTCATTAGTTTAACTTTAGAAATTAATTACTTTTGAAATAATGCAAAGATTTCAAAGAATTAAAAATTAAACTCACCTGCGGAATGCTAGCTTTCAATGAGCATCTTTTTAAAAAATGATCGGATTAGTGGTTGACCCACAAAAAGCTATATGCAATGCCAGCAATTCCTTTATTAGAAGAGCTAGGGTGATGAAGTATCGATCATAGGCTACCTAATAAATCATATATTTTAAGTTTACTACAGAATCATTGTTTCTTGCATTTACCCTACAAAAGATCGTGTTGAAGCATCTCATGATCGCCGCAATTCACGCGGTGCTCTTCGGTCTTTGGTGTAGTGAGGGGGAAGGGATCGACAGCGACGCTGCCGTTAGTGGGGGATCGCACAATTCATTAGTGAATACGAGAACAGCGTTTACGATATAACGAAATTGTTATAATAGTTTCAATATTTATATAAAAATATCGGGCATACTTTTAAAATATTTTTCCAGTTTATCAAGCAAACTTAATTTAGTATTCACCACTAATCGGAAAATCTGCTAACTCCAAATTTTTCAAGTTCACAAAAACGGACACAGGCGGATTCACTGACCTGCGCAAAATATTGTTCATGTTTATTTTGGTCTTAAAAATCAACAAATAGTCGGAATGCTATTAAATTCACGGGATATGTATCGCTGTAAGTAAGGATTATATGCATGCTAACTGCATTGTCCTGTTAACATTCGTTACTGATTATCCGCTTCCATCAAAATCTTGTTTACAACCTTATTACATAAAAACTGAAGAAAAAAAAACGCCAATCGATAGAAGAGACTCTAAGTGCAACCTGAACAAAAATTAAAGTTTTTGTGGTAAGCGGTTTAGGAGGGAAAAAATCGGAACTTTAATAAAAATTAAAATTTTTGTGGTAAGCGGTTTAGGAGGAAAAAAATCGGAAAGACCGTTAATTTAGAAATGCTAAAATCGCGTATTTTTTTTACTTCTCTCGCGCCCATGTTTACACCGAGAGGCAAAAAAAATTGATAATCATATAACTTATGTAGAAATGATTGAGGAGTATGATACACTTTATTTCAATTTTTTCTGTTCAGTAGTTTTAGAGTTATGAGCCGCCAAACACAGGAGTCAATACTATTGAAACGAAAGTTGGTAGTTAAGGCATTTCTCTCGTACCGGGACCATATCATAATAAAAATTTGGCAAAAATTAAGAATTTAATTCTGTAAGTTGAAATTACAACCTTGACAAGTCCACCTCCATTTGCGCTGTATTCGATAACAATATCTCCGATCATCGAACAATTCTCTTTGAGTCTGAGCTAGGTGCGCAGCATGATGACGTCTCTGGCAAGCATATCTTTCGACGGCGGTTCTCCGAGCGTAATATTATTCATTTTGAGAATGATCTCTCTCGAGAGGACTGGGTAAATTGCGCAAATGGCGCCAGCATTGACGAGGCGTTCGACAGTTTTTGCAACGTGTTCATGTTTTATTTCGACAAGCATTTCCCCAAGACAAAAAGCCGTAAGACATCAGACGTGTTTAGTAAGAGTTGGGTCACTGATGCGGTGAGGAGGTCTAGCTCTAGTCTGAGGGATCTGTTTCATCTTCAGATGCGTTTTCCTGTGCTCCGCGCAATGTATCGCGCTCGTCGGCAACTACACCTTAACCTGATTACAGAAACAAAACGGGCGTACTATCAGAGAATCATATTGGACTCGGACAATCCGGCTCGGGCTTCCTGGCGATTAATATCTCGATTGTCAGGTCAGACCGGGTCCTTCAAGGACCTCGAGGTTAACATTGATGGTCATTTAACAGCGGACCCATCCAAAGTTGCAGAGTCTTTTAACGAATTTTTCGTACAATCTCCTATTGACATTGTGACAGCCATACCACCGGTTACTCGTATCCTTTCAGCATTGCCTCGCTCTACTGAGGTGAATTGCTCCATGTTTTTGCTGCCGTTTACAATTGACGAATTGTGTAGTCTTATCAAAACTAAGATAAAAAATAAGAAATCGAGCGGGGTGGATGAGGTTCCTGCTTTTCTGATTCGCAGACTGGCTAGTGTCCTTGCGGAACCACTGCTTCATCTGATAAATCTGTCGTTCAGGGAGGGTAAATTTCCTGAAAAGTTAAAGATGAACAAGGTTTTCCCGGTGTATAAGAAAGCCGATGCCCACCTAATGGAAAATTATCGACCGGTGTCCATTCCTCCCGCATTCTCCGGAGTTTTTGAGCATTGTTTTTTGGACCGCTTGGGGAAATTTTTGACTCGCCACAACATCATATCTGCATGTCAACATGGCTTCCTGAGAAATAAATCTACCTCAACCGCGGTGCACTCGTTTACGGACAGAGTTCTCGATCTGGTCGATGCTGGGGAGGTCCCGGCTGGAATCTTTTGCGATCTCAGTCGGGCCTTCGACTGTGTCGACCATAATCTTCTGGAGGGAAAGCTGCTACGGTGTGGGGTGCGAGGTCTTCCTCTGGATTGGGTGATGTCCTACCTCAGGCACCGGAAGCAGTGCGTAACAATAAGCCACAGAACTCAAGGGGTTGTTACTCAACACGCTTCCTCTTACAGGATGGTCGATTTGGGTGTCCCACAGGGCTCCGTCCTTGGTTCCATATTATTTTTAATTTTTATCAATGACGTCCCGCTAGTCCGTGACAGTGCCCATTTCACTCTGTACGCGGACGACACAACAGTAGTCGTTAGAGGATCAACTCTGGAAGAGGTTGCTACATCGAGTCAACGCGTTCTTGAATCTTTGAGCGACTGGTTTTCTGTGAATCGTCTTTTTCTGAACGTTAGTAAAACCCACCTCGTGCAATTTCATTGTCCCCAACGGTACGTTGATACTTTCGACCTGTACTACCACAAGAAAAGAATTGATTCCACTAAAAAGATCAAATTTCTGGGCCTACATATAGACAGCGCGCTGAGCTGGAACGAACATTGCTCGATGCTATCCTCAAAGCTGGGTTCAATTGCGTTCCAGTTTCGGGTGTTAAAGCGATATTTATCTCGGTCCCAACTAACACAGTTTTACCACGCGCAGGTGGGATCTCGACTTTCATATGGAATTTGCTTTTGGGGTGGGTCGTCTTCTGTACAGGATGTTTTTGTTGGACAAAAACGAATTCTTCGTATCATGGCTGGTGTAGACACTACAACTTCCTGTAGAGCTATTTTTAAAGATTTTAATATTTTGACTCTGTGTTCTGTGTATATTTATGAAACGTGTATTTTTGTTTTCAAAAATGAAGGCCTTTTTTTAAAGCGGTCAGACATCCATAATGTAAATACCCGTCATAAAGATGACCTGCACGTACCATATGCCAGACTGGGCATCAAAGCTAAATCTCCCAACTGTTTGGGTCCGAAGCTCTTCAACATGTTGCCTGCCAAACTAAAAGAGGAACAGTCTCTGAGTAGCTTCAAACGGCAACTGAAGTCGCTCCTTCTGGAGAGAAGTTTTTATTCGCTTCACGAATACCAGACATGCACTTTAGATTGAATGCTTTATTTTAAGTTTGGCTAATTGTTGTCCTATTGTCTACATTTTTATTCATGTACCAACTTTTGTATATATTTGTTGTTTTGTACATATTATTGTGCAATTCTGAATGTACATTTACTGCCGACTTATCCTATGTAACAATGTTGCCTTAAGGAAATAAACGATATTATTATTATTATTATTGTAAGTTATCGAAAAGTTATAGAACCGCAGGCGGTTCTCTCAATATCGACAGCACCGCTAACGAAACGCTTCCCCGCACCACATCAAAGACCGAAGAGCGTCGGAATTCACGCGGCACTTCAGCATGATCTTTTGAAAGGAAAATTCAAGATAAACAATGGTTATGTAAAGAACTTTAAACATATGAATTATTGGGTAGCCTACTTCATTTTCGGAATTGCCCGACAAATTACCTTTCTCCTCGTATATATATATATATATATATATATATATATACAGTGTGTCCACGAAAGTCCGCACCATATGGAAAAATTTTTTATTGTGTATTTCTCGGAAAATTTTATTCTTTATAAAAGTTGGCGGCTCGTATGAAACGAAAACTGCAACCGTCAAATATGTTAATTTCGGTGCCATATACCAAGCGATTCAGAATATATGAATTTGTGATAAGAGTAAAGTACCCGTATTTTAATTATTATCGATAAACTTTATTTGGAAATGTTGTTTAGAAGTAAAAATTATATTCAAATATGAAGTCAGAACCACCTACCTTGAAAAAAAATATTTTCAGTTTTTTTCTTAATTATTACTTTTGTGACAAATATTAGTAAATGCCAGTGATACTAAAAGGTTTTTTTTAATCTACTTTTTGGAAATTTTAATACATTTTTTATATTTTTTGTTATTTTGGTATGATAACTAATGTTTATTTAGAACTAACGCAAAATTACTTATTTTCTTGGTGCGAAGTTGATATTTCACCCTGTAGATATTAATATATCATACAATAACTAATTCAGGAGCGTGACTTACCTTTTATTCAGTTAATATTTATGACTGTGGATAGGTTTATAATAGTAGTTATCCATCTACACCGAGCGATTCTCAAGTGGTGGTACGCGCCGTACTACCACTTATGAAATTTTATTTTCACTGATAATATCTTAATAAACATAACTGAAACCTCAATCAATTGTGTCTTGAATCAATTATTTTATGCAAGAATGTATCTTCTTATGTACAGCAGCACAAAACGCACCAATAACCACCTTAGTATAGGTTCTTGTATAGGCTACCCAATGATACAAAAAAGAAAGAATATGAAACAAACAGTTTATTTTCTTTATGCAACATTGTTTAAATTTTAAAATAAGCATACACCAGTTATCACCGGTGGATATGAAAAACAAAAGCATTATCCAGACATTATCCATTTAGTCGTACTCACTGCAGTTTACGTTAGTTTATGTGCTGTAACTTTTAAAACCATGCTTACACTCCAACAAAAAGTTGAAATTCTTTTAATGCATGGAAAAAATAGACCGCACCGAGATGTCGCTGCTATTTTCAAGACATCCACACAACCAAATTGCCCATTCAACCATTTCCAGGATAATGAGAAAATTCAAACAGACTGGGTCTGTTGAAAATAGCTTCAAGGAACCCCACAAAAATATGTTGCCAAAATGAGGAAACAAGTTTGCCAGTGTTGCAAGAAGTAATCGAGCATAAAACGACTTCTGTTCGACAAATTGCTTCACACAGCCAATGCAGTAAATCAACAGTACATAAAATAATAAAACTAAACGAGTATCACCCTTATAAACCAAAATTTATAAGTACACTAAAAGAAAGAGACTTCGACATCAGGTATGACTATACCATCTGGTTTGAGGTGAAAATGAAAGAGAACATAGTTTTTTTTTAATATTCTTTGGACAGATGCGGCAACATTTACGTCAAATGGGACTGTTTCTTCAGAAAATTGCCGGTGGTGGGCACATGAAAACCCGAACTTTACAGTAGAATGCCGAGATCAGTACCATTTTAAGACTAATGTGTTGCGGTATTTTGAATAATCAGATATTTGGACCTTTTTTTTCGTCAAAATTTAAATGGGGAATTATATCTTCAGTTCCTGAACAGAGAGTTGTCACCGTTTTTGCCGTTAATTCAACGGGCGTTAATTTGGTTCCTGCTTGATGGTGCACCCATATACACAATATAAACTCTGTCTAGAACTTTTTAAATCATAAATTTGGCCATCGCTGGATAGGCAGAAATTCGGAATCAAGATCCTGGCCACCTAGATCCCCCGACTTTACCCCGTTAAATTTGTTTTTGTGGATTTACGTAAAAACTAACGTATACAAACACCGACCAGTTAGAGATATAAATCATTTAGAGGAAACTATACAACGTTTTAAGTAGTAGAAATAAAATAAGTTCATAGATAATAAATTAGCATTATTAACATATTCATAATACTTATTAACTTAATAACGGGTAAATCAGTCATAATTAATTCAAGAAACAATAGGTGTTTGATGCTTTAGTTATTTTTATTAAAATATTATCAGTGAAAATAAAATTTCATAAGTGGTAGTACCGCGCGTCTCACCACTTGAGAATCGCTCGCTGTAGATGGATCACTACTATTATAAACGTATCCACAGTCATTAATATTAACTGACAAAAAGCTAAGACACGCTCCTGAATTAGTTATTGTATGATATATTAATATCTACAGGGTGAAATATCAACTTCGCACCAAGAAAATGAGTAATTTTGTGCTAGTTCTAAATAAACATAAGTTATCTTACCAAAATAACAAAAAATATAAAAAATTTATTCAAATTTCCAAAAAATAGATTAAAAAGAACCTTTTAGTACCCTTGGCATTTACTAATATTTGTCACAAGAGTAATAATTAAGGAAAAAAGTGAAAATATTCTTTTTCATGGTAGGTGACTCTGATTTCATATTTGAATATATTTTTTACTTCTAACCAACATTTCTAAATAAAGTTTATCGATAATAATGAAAATAAAGGTACTTTACTCTTATCACAAATTCATATATTCTGAATCGCTCGGTATATGGCACGGAAATTTACATATTTGATAGTTGCAGTTTTGGTTTCATATGAGCCGCCAACTTTTATAAAGAATAAAATTTTCTGAGAAATACACAATAAAATTTTTTTCCATATGGTGCGCACTTTCGTGGACACACTGTATATATATATATAATGGAAAGCTGGTTAATCGACGGTGAGATAGATAAGGAAAAGGGTATTTGTCGGGCAATTCCGTCATACGAAAATCGAAGGAGCAACCGTAGACACGTGTTCCGGACTGTTAGTCCTCATAAGTACGGTATAGCCAAGGAGTAAGATGGACACTCAATGGAAAAAACACTCAAATGGAGACCTAAAGGGAGTGACCATTCGAAGACAAGAAGTGACGTCGCGCCGGAGGTGACTGGTACACCCCAGGTACACCATAGCCCATGGGAATAAGATGGAAAGCTGGTTAATCGACGGTGAGATACACCATCTTATTCCCATGGGCTATGGTGTACCTGGGGTGTACCAGTCACCTCCGGCGCGATGTCACTTCTTGTCTTGGAATCCTGATGTTGGGACTAAAGCACCAAATTGGCGACAATGGTCACCCCCTTTAGGTCTTCATTTGAGTGTTTTTTCCATTGAGTGTCCATCTTACTCCTTGGCTATACCGTACTGATGAGGACTAACAGTCCGAAACACGTGTCTACGGTTGCTTCTTCGATTTTCGTATGACGGAATTGCCCGACAAATACCTTTTTCCTTATATATACAGGGTCCTGCAGCTCAGCTCCCGTCTGCTGTAGCTCAGTTACTAATTAAGCTAAGAGTTTGACATTACTTCAAATTGCGCTGCAGTCGCTCAACTGATTTCAATAAAATTTTTGTGGTATGTAGGCAACCATAACAGGCTTCCAAATGTGTAAAAAAATATATAGCAAGCAATTTAAAAAAATATATCACGTTGGCGTTGCCCATTTTTGGGAGACCCTGTATAATCAAAAATAATTTCTTGAAATGTACCTTGAAGTACAGGGTAAGCTTGCAAAATGTCA
The DNA here is from genome assembly GCA_963966075.1 of Aphodius sticticus. Classification (NCBI taxonomy): domain Eukaryota; kingdom Metazoa; phylum Arthropoda; class Insecta; order Coleoptera; family Scarabaeidae; genus Aphodius; species Aphodius sticticus. The sequence continues at coordinate 1,699,215 of OZ014512.1, read as the reverse complement.
AACTCTTAGCTTAATTAGTAACTGAGCTACAGAAGACGGGAGCTGAGCTGCAGGACCTGTATATATGTTATGGGCCAAGTGATTAATAGGGCAATATGAAAAATGCCCGGGCAATATGAAAAGTGCCCAAAAAAATCGGGCTAGATGATTAAAATAATTGAAATTATTACATTGCCCGGGCATTATTCATAATGCCCTGTATCTATTGGGCAGGATGATTAAAACATGTTTCTTTTTATTAATTTTTGTATTTCAGTATTTTTACAATAATAAAATAAAGTTGTACTCCAGTAATATATTCAACATATGTTACAAATTAGCAAAACTCATATTTTGTCTGAATAAACCTTCAAAAATATACAAAAATCAAACTCTATACTCAAGCAATATGCGTATAAGTTAAAATAAAACAAATCTCATATCCTAAATAAATAAATATTCAGAAATAAAATAAAAAGACAACTTGATACTGTCAAGTAACGTAATAAAACATCGAAAATTAACAAAACTCATACAAAAACTAAGCAAGCAAGCAAAAATATATTAAAGCAATATTTTTTATTTATTGGAGCTTTAGTGGCTTTAGTGGACTTTAGTGGCACTTCGAATTACAGATTTTTATACCCCCCCCCCACATTTAATGTGGTGAGGATATATTGAGTTTAATTCAACATTTGTAACACCCTTAAGGAGGCGTGGCAGATATAGACATATTGAAAAGTGAATCGATTTAGCTATGTCCGTCTGTCTGTCCGTCTGTCAGTCTGTCCGTCTGTGTACACGATATCTGCCGTAATTTTGAAGCAATTGATCTGAAGTTTGGTATACAAGTTTATCTCTTAAAAAGTAGAGAAAAGTTCGGGAATGGGCAAAATCGGTTTACTTTTTTTTGTACGGTGGGGGGTATTTTAACTTCAGCACGGCTGAAGATAATTTTCTTGATATATTGATTTCCGGGTGGAAACCGCGTTGACGACTTTGAAGCAGTCAACGTTTCGCGCTCTGTTGCAAGAGGCATCTTCAGGACTAAGTTATCAAACCAAGTGCTAAGAAGATACGACGTATCTCATATCTATATCATTGACTCAGACCGCGGAAGTCTACAATCTAGATAATTTTCTTACTAGTTTTTTCTTGACGACACTTACACCTGTCCGATTTGCAACCACCTTGGCCTCCACAGTTAGATGACATTCTTGCGCATTTTCTCAATGAAACCTATGACTCCGGAACTTGTTCGGCCGAAATAAACGATTCTTTGCATGTTGTAAATTCGTTTCTTGAATACAATTGGTTTAATATGCCTTGTATCGTGCCTAATTTACAAAGGTTGGTATCTGTTAGCTCAACTACAGTTGCTAAAATATTCCTTCCAACACTACGAGCTCGGAACTTTAGAAGAGGGAAATTTGGTACTTGAAGTATTAAATATTGTTGTTTTAGATTATATAAAGCCATTGCTCTAGTATTTTTTACATGGCTCTTTTCTAAAATCGGATCTACGGAATTGTTGTTATGTACCAGCTGTTCTGTTCTTGTTATGCTTTTCTTAACTTGATGACCAGGTCCAGGATCTGCATTAATATTAACATCTGAAATAGGACCCAACTCTTCAGACTGAATACTGTCAGTTACATCCACGCAAGGTGAGACATCGTTTGGGTCATGTAATGCTATTGAGGAGTCTGCATTGATATGATTATTGTGGACCATATACACTTCTTCAGACTGCACACCACTCTGAGTTGTTAAAACTGATTCTAAATCTTCCTGAGACGTGATAGTAACACATTTTAGTTTGCATGTACATAAACATAAGGCACTAGCAATTTTCTATCAAAAATACTATAATGGCGTCTACTACCACTGCCATTGCCAGATTGCCAATTACCACTAATCTAAACGCACCTTTAAGCTGGCCGCAAACGTTCTTCTAAGTTTTATGTTTCAGAATTTGTTTTTGGAAGCGGATGAACAAAACCTATACTAAAGTTATAGATGACAGACAAGTTTGTTTTATTTCCGAACAGAATAGCAATACTCGCTTTGGATAATGAATTTAAAAACCGAATTCGGAAAACGATTGTTTGTGGCCGCCCTTACAGCGATCGTGGTCGGTTTGAATTCATCGTCGCTCTGACGACATTGGTAGGCCGTCTACTACTTACTCACCACAACACTGCTTGTAATATTTATCAAAGTGCCCAACACAATTTAGCAGTATTCATAGTGCCCGGGCAATGTGATTATATATCATGCATCAATACAAATTGATTAAATTGCCCTATCTTTCAGGGCAATATTCATAATGCCCGGGCATTATGAATATTGCCCGGATTAATCACTTGGTCCATAACATATATACCACTCGTTTCCATGACAATCATCCCACTAATTTTCAACGTTGTAGTGTTTTTATTCCTTCACTCTACATTGTAAATGCATTATTTTTCGTAATTATTTCTTCAACATTTCATAAAAATTAGCGTTAAAAATTGAATCACAGAGAGTCCCGCCAAAACGATTCTTTCTGTTGTCCGTAGATCACGTCATTCTTGTGACGTCACACGATACTAGATGTCAAATCGGCCCATTCGGTCTGTAAGCATCGGCATCGTCGCCGTTTGGTAATTGTGTTGTATGATGGGTTGTTTTCACAATTTCTACATAAAATGGCTTATAAATGGTGTTTAAATCCACAATGCAGAAATACGTCAATAAAAACTCCGGATAAACTATTTGTAGCTGTTCCGCAAGATTTGAAACTGGGAAGAAAGTGGTTGGCTCGTAGAAATGCAAATGAAATAAATAGCGGTCAATACAAGTATTTTTAGTAAACTACAAAATTGTGCTTACATGACACCTTTTACACGTTGCTTACTTCCGGAGTGTAAAAATAAAGAAAATGTTTAAAGAAGAATCCCACCATCAAAGAGTTAACCTTCGGAAGATTACCAGTAACCGCTTTAACAAAGATGTTTTCTATTGTTTGTAAATTAATGTAGCAAATTAAAACAGGAGAAGCATAAGATCGCGTTCGGATGATCGGGTAGGGTACGGCCGGTACGGCGAGAGTGACGCGCTGCATAATAGGCGGACTAACGTCATACGGCGTTTATCTGCATATAAGAGAGAGACAGCCGACCCAGGTTATCTGAGCATTGCTCTCCCCTAACCCTACCCTGACAAACAGAACGCGCTCTAAGCGTACTAACGAATTACGTCACTGGAGACTGAGCCAATTACAGAGCGTTTTCAATCACGTGATAGGACGTGCCGGGGTGCCCAGGTAAACATATTACCCTATAAATTTTGCAAATTTATAAACAAAAACAAAAATATTAGACCAACAAAAATAAAATTAGAAAGTTTTGGTGGATTTAAAATAGAGCCGATAGGTAGTGTTAAGTTCAATTGTTTAACTAAAAGTAAGTTACAATTATTAGTTGAGTTTTTAGTTGTTAAAGAGACAGTAACACCAATTTTGGGATTATTTGCGTGCTAGTTGCATGGATTTAAAATTTATAAAGCGAGTAGATTTATTGAAAATTACCAAAGAAAAGTTAGTGACAGAATACAAAGATGTTTTTGAAGGCTTGGGTACTTTTAATGAATTATGTAAGATAGAAATTAATGATAAAGCTCAGCCAGTTGTGAACCCACCCAGAAGGGTTCCCATCGCAATTAAAGATCGGTTGCGACAAACTTAGAATGACTTGGAAAAGAGAAACATAATTTCAAAAGTGGAAAAACCTCTTGGTTGGGTTAATAACTTGGTGATAGTAGAGAAACCAAATAAATCTTTAAGATTGTGTCTTGACCCAAGAAATTTAAATTTGGAAATTAAAAGAATGCATAATGCTCTAATACCAACTATTGAAGACATAAATTCCAAAATTTGTGGAAAATCTGTATTTACTGTGTTTGATCTAAAAGATGGATTTTGGCAGATCCGATTGGATAAGAGTTCAAGTGATTTATGTACTTTCAGTACACCTTTTGGTTGCTACAAAAGCTTCCATTTGGTTTAAGTATGGCTCCAGAATATTTTCAATATTTAAATGAAAAAAATTTTGCTGATATATCGGGTGTCCTAGTATACTTTGATGATATTTTAATAGCAGCAAGTACATATGAAGAACGTGATGAAATAGTTAAAAAGAGTATTAAATAGAGCACGAGAAAAAGGGGTTAAGTTTAACAAAAATAAGATACAGTATAGAACAGAACAGGTAAAATATTTAGGTCATAAATTTTCTAAGGACGGTTGATGAAAATAGAATAAAATCAATACAAAATTTGAAAATTCCAGCAAATAAAAAAGAATTGCAAAGTATTTTAGGCATGGTAAATAATTTGAGGCCTTCCATTTCAAATATATCAGAGCTTACAAAAGACTTGAGAGAATTATTAAAAGAGAAGATTCATTTCCAATGGTTAGACATACACACAAAAGCATTAAATGAAATCAAAAATAAGATAACAAAGGCTTCTGTTTTAACAAACTTTGACACGAATAAAGAAATAACTATTCAAGCAGATGCCTCACAAAGTGGTTTAGGTTGCTGTTTGATGCAAGAAGGCAGACCAGTATCGTTTGCTTCAAGAAGCTTAAGTAGTTCTGAAAAGAATTTTGCTCAGATTGAAAAAGAGCTATTAAGTATAGTTTTTGCAATTACAAAATTTCATAACTACATATATGGAAGAACCATAAATGTAATTACAGGTCACAAACCTCTGATTAATCTGTTAAAGAATAAGATATCAGATATAACCTCTTCAAGGTTAAAGAGAGTAGTACTTCTTTCAGCTAAAGAGAATGAAAATCAAACTTCTAAAATACAATTTAAATGTATCTTATACTCCAGGAAGTATATGTTCATTGCTGACTTACTATCTAGATCCTATTTAAAAGAGTGTCAAGGATGTGATGATAAATGGATTAATGAGGAAATGCATTCAATTAGTATGAGTTTAAACATAACTGATTCAAAACGACAGGAATTTCAAATTGCGACAAAAAAAATGATGAAACACTGACAACAATTAAATATTACTATCTTAAAGGATGGCCGAAAACAAAAGATCATGTTCCTGAGACAGTAAAACATTACTTTAAAATAAAAGATGATATTGAAGACTACCTGGTGTTTTTTAAATACAGACTTATTGTGCCTTTGTCTTTAAGAAAGTATATTTTGACACTATTACATGAGACGCATTTGGGAATGCAAAAAACCAAAGGTAGTGCAAGAGAAATTGTCTATTGGCCTGGACTAACAACTGATATTGAAAATTTAATTTCCAAATGCACAATATGCGAAAGATATCAAAATTCAACAAATATCAGATATACCTTTAAACAAATTGGCATGTGACATTTTAACGTTTGGGAACACAGATTATCTTGTAGTTCAAGATTACTATTCAAAATGGCTTGAGATTATTCCTCTAACTAGAAAAAATTCACCAGAAATAATAGCTAAATTTAAAACATTATTCTCTGTTCATGGTATTCCGAAGCAAGTATACAGTGATAATATGCCATTTAGTTCTTATGAAATGAGAAAATTTGCACAAACTTGGAATTTTGAAATCGTAACAAGTTCTCCGAGGTATCCAAGAAGTAATGGACAAGCTGAGCGAGCTGTCCAAACGGCAAAGCAAATGCTAAAGAAATGTTATGACAACAATTCTGATTTGGAACTTGTACTTTTGGACTTTCGAAATAGCCCAGTTTCAGGCTTAAATGTATCACCATCTGAAATTTTGTTTAACAGAAGAACCAGAACAAAACTTCCAGTTCACTCAAAATTATTAAAACCAGAATTTAAGTATGACACACATATGCAGATAACAAATAACCAAAAAATATATAAGTATTATCATGACAGGCATGTTAAAGGTCGAAGAGATTTCAGAGAGGGAGATAATGCTTTGATTAAAAAAGAAAGAACATGGGAACCAGCTACTGCCTATATTCATGTATGCAGAGAAGTGTAGCAAGGTTCAGACTAGAGTCGGTCACGTAGGCACGACATGCGATCATCAGTGTACAATAAGTGTTACAGAGATATTATTAATAAGGAAACTAAACTACAGTGAAGTGGTCTTCATTATTACATCTATAGTAGATGTTACAACGTCGACAGATATCAAAATTAACTAATTTTAATAACGTTATTTCTTTCAATTTAGAGGCATGATTGCACAAAACGCTATACAGCACCCGTGAGAAACCACTTCACTCACTTGTATGTCTTTCCGGAAATCCGACATACGCGTGAGTAAAAACACGTGGTTTCTTTAGTTGTACTGTAATATTACCCAACTTGATCATTTGGACGAATTATTACTTAAACAATAAACATGTCGACTTATTCGTTATTACTGCAATTAGGCATGTTATCCTTAGATCATGTAACAATACTACCAGCTACTATCAGTAACAGATACTGTCCCTTAAAGTGTGTCATACAAATTTCATACAATTTTCAAACCTAGTTTTATGAAAAAGACAGCGGAAAAAGTCTCAACAAGTTAACTATTATTATTTCATTCCATTATTTTAAAGGTAAACGAATAGCTATAACTTTTATGTTTATAAATTTTCCTTCATTTTAAACTGAACATTGTATTAAATAACAATCAGGTATCTTTAATTTAAATTTATAACGTCACTAACTAGCATAGTGTGTAAAAATGTTCATTAATACCGGGTGATCTACGGCATAGGTACTCCCGTTTATTTTTTTTTGTTTATCAAGCTGGACGAATGAAATTTGGGAAAGTGTTAATAGACAAAAAAATGCTATTATTTCGGATACTCTTGAGGTTAATATGATTTCCGGTTTTACCAGAAATGACGTCATCATTGAAATTTTAAATGGCACCCTATATTCTTTGTGTGATATTTTCAATCAGGATGACATTCTGAACACAAAGACATATCGATCGTCAATTTTTATCATGTATTAATCTAGGTGGCTATGAATTGGTGAAAAAAGTCGAAAATTGTCAAATAAACACTAACTAAATCGATTTTGGCCGCGATTTAATTAGTTTTTGGCCAGTGAGTCATTTTTTCATGGGTACCCAATGGCGACACCCTGATTATTCGATAGGAAACATCATTCCGATTACAATGATACCAAATACTTCATATTTTGTTGAAATTAGTAGCGTATAAATGTTGTTAGAAGCAAGGAAATCGAAAAAAATATTGACATAATGATCAAAGTCAGCGTACAAGTCAAAGTCACTCAATGGACTACTTGAAGGAAGTACCCTGATTATTCGAGGAAAAACATTTTTCCGACACAAAGATATTCTTAATATTTTGCTGATAATCGTAGCGTGAAAATGACGTTTAAGGGTACTTCCTTCGAGTAGTCCATTGAGTGTCTTTGACTTGTACGCTGACTTTGATCATTAGGTCAATATTTCTTTTCGATTTTCTTGCGTTTAACAACATTTGTAACTTTGTGTAACTTCCTAGTTTATGTGGTTAGGGCAATAGTTTACATCTATTTTGATCTTCTCTTGCTACTCCTCCGAACTCATTACGTTATGACTCACCCTGTTTATTCAATTACGTTACATTCGCGGTCTTTGCTTTGCGTCCATTATGTGAACATTATCTTCTTTCGTTCTATTAATTTTATCATAATGCATTCACCCTCTACACTTTTCGTCTCAAGAATCTTAACGAGAGAATGAAAAATGTCGATTATCAAGCACAAATATACAACCCCTTTGCAGTGGTGGTTTTGGGGAGGACGTGGGGTATGTTGCACTCTCCCGGCACCCTATCTCGCTGGTGGCGACTGCAAAAGCACTTGTGAGATTATATTACCTACTCAAGATGAAATTTAGTCGCATTAAGGCGCAGCAATTAATTTCTCGGAGCTGGAAGGGGGTTGTTTAATTTATTATTTCTAACCTGGGAGGGTGGGATGAGTGCTATCATAAGATTCGCGCTCTCCCTAACAGGAGGAGTTGTGTAGGCATTTATTATTACAATTAGGGCATCGGTGTCTGTTTTACTGTTTAGCATTGTGATACACTGATGTTGTTAGAACCCAGTAAAGTTCTTCAATTTTTAGACCAATTTTGCGGTTTTCTAGCGTTTGTTGTTGTTATAGACCAGGCAATAGAGATTTTTGCGTGACAAAAATACTAGCATGAAGCCGACTATCCCAGGTTACGTGGAACAGTCCGTAGATGTATTGTGATGTGTTTCCTACTCGTAAATATCATTTATTAATTTGTTATAAACAAGAAACCTCAAAAAATCGTGTTTATTTTCTTTTTTCGCTTGTAAAAACTGAACCGATGGAGCAATCTTGATGCTTTCAACAGACGCATTGTAGAGAATAAACCCTGCACGGACTCGATGGAATTAATATTAATGGAGGAAATTCGGAAAAACCGGAAAAATCTGAGATTTTTCAAAAATTCATAACTCCGCCATTTTCAAAGTTGTAGCGGAGGCTTTTCGCGTGAAAGTAGCGATTGATGGGTACTTTGAGTGTGGATAACCCAGGCGTTGTCCGATGATTAGTTTTTGCACAATTTCGATTTGAATATTTGTATGCAATATGATTCGGCGAGCCTGGATGCGTCGGAGGTAGTTCGATTTTAATTTTCTTTACGTATTTTGAAAGTAGAAGTATTGTGCTACAAAACGTCTATCTGATTTTGCGTTAAAATGTTGCGTAATAGGTGAGAAATGCTTGCAAACATGACCGAAAACTGCCGCGCGCTCCAAAGCGGTCGAGTAGAGGGGGCAGGCGGTCGACGCGGGGAAGCGCTTTTCTATCCATCATTTCCACGTTTGACAGAAACAGAGACGGCGTGACATATTTCATCTCTCTTTAGTTTCGTTGGGGGCCAAACAAAGCAAACGCGCCATAAGAGATCATGTATTTCTGGCTTTCTAAATCAGCTTCAAATAAACCATTTGGTGCGAAAATGCTTCAGCTTGGATTTTTTGCTGGGTGTGTGAACCTTATTGGATAAGTTTTGAAGCCAATTTTTGAATATTTCACGGTGAATGGATGTTAAAACGTTACTTCAGAAAGTGAGGTTATGTTTCAAACGCGTTCTTTTTGCAGGTTTATTATGGAAAGTATTTAATTTAGTGGGTATTTTAAACAACTAGGACATGATTATTGTTATCAAATTCAAATGCACATCACACATCGCCAATATTGACTGTGTTGTATGGTCCAAAAACAATTTTTTTCTGCATCGATTTTTTAGAGACGATCCATTCTAGGATTTTAATATTCAAATTTATTTGCAGTACCACAAAACAATTGTCTTACCTGAAATTTTATGTAGCTTATACTAAACCTGAAGGCAAGAGAGTAGTCGAAGTAGATGAATAAATCAATAAAACAATGATTGTAAATTAATAGATTTATTATTTAAAAAATCTGAAATGTATGTAGCATATGACTACAATATTGAGGTAAGTACAATATTACACTTTATTTCCTGATTTTTTTGACAGTTTTTGCCCTATCATGTAGGGCACTAGGGCTATTCGAGCATTCGCTTTTTTTCGTACCGAACACAGGCCGTTTTGAACTGTCATTTTGTCACACTAAAATTTTGTTTCTATCATACCACTTCTTGGATACAACCAATGCTTTGACGTTTATTCAAGCCAATATGCTCAATTACAAGCAAGCGTTCGCTTTTGATATTGAGATTCGAATTTGAACCGAACAAATGCGAGCCAACTCGAAAAATCGAGTGTTCGGTTAGGAAGGAAACGAGATTTACTCAGCTCGAAATTCTAGACTTTAAGTTTTAGATTACTCGAACAGCCCTACATGGCACCCAATCGGGATGGTCATCATCTTCGAGCTGGTTTACCTTAAAATGACACATTATAAACTAATATTTCACATCTATATTTCATATAACGCTTACCTGTAATAAAATGCATACTGCAAACCCTCCAATTTGGTAGTTGGCCTTTAGAAAAGTTTGGATCTCTCTTAAGGGCAATCGTTCCCTTCTAAAATGCGACAACAATCTGTTGGGATAATTTGGCTTGAGGGCTTTTGGTAAGAATATGAAAGGAAATTTCCTTATCTCGACGGCTTTCCGACCTGCAGTTAACCACGCAACAAATTTTGCCCGTTTTAAAACAAGCAAAAAGACTCGTTTGAAACATAACCTCACTTTCTGAAGTCCAAATGGTTTATTTTAAGCTGATTTAGAAAGCCAGACATATATTATATGATTTCTTATGGCGCTTTTGCTTTGTTTGCCCCCCAACGAAACTAAAGAGAGATAAAAGATGTCACCACGTCCCTGTTTCTGTCAAACGTGGAAATGATGGATAGTAGTAATTTCCCCTCTAAGGGCACACTTCCCCCATCACTCGACCACTCAAGCGGGCGCGGGCGTTTTCGCTCATGTTCTCAGTAGTTTATTACCCACTTAAACGGGTCTTATCGAAAAATCAGAATAGACTTTTGTTGCTGTTCACGTCTGGTTTCCAAATACGTTTTTTAAATCATCGGACGACCTCATACGCATCCAGCTCTCCGCAAAAATAACGCCAGAAAAAAATTCAAATGAGGCTTGTGCGAAAAATAATAATCCGACCGAATCTAGGGTTTGCACACTTAAAGTATATGTGAATAGCTACCACTGTGCAAAGTTTCAGCTGTTAATAATGCGGAGTTCTGAGTTCAAGAAGCAAGCAAAGTTTTCAGGATTTTCCAGCTTTTCTCCGGTGCCACCATTAAGATTGTTTGAATAGTTTTCCTTTTACAATAAAAAAAGTAAAAAGAAAGCGATTCTTTGTTGATAATTATTTTAAATAAATAAAAATTGGCATTTTCGAGTAGGAAACATAGTGGGAATATACTACGAACTGTCCTGCACAGGATGGCACAGGCGGCTTCCTGCTAGTCTTTATGTCAAAAAAGCAATCATTTGTAGCTCTATTGCTTTACCTATTATCAATGCACACTTTTGTACATCAAAAGTATTAAGAAAAACAGTCGTTTACGTCACAAACGAGTGACGACAAAGGATCACAACGAGATTAGTATTACGTATCTGACATTTATGAACCATGGTTTGTTTATCATGAACGAATATAGCAAGGGCACATTTTTTTATTGACCAGTTGTTATTGACCAGTTATTGACCAGTTGTTATATTGACCAGCTTTACAACTTACCTACACTACTTCTCGTAAAAAGTGTATTTTGTTTATTTTTTTCGTAATACAGTGTTATTTAAGAATATACAATAAAAGTGGTAAGTGGTGGAGTATTTGTGTATCCGTATAGATACATTTTGTTGTAAATTTCATCGTTTCAAGCATCAATCAGTTCAGTGTGATCAGGCGTACACCCTTTGAAAATAATGACGGTGTGGAAATTTTAATAAAAGCTCGGTGATCTTGCATGTTTTTATTTCGCACGTCCGCACTGGTGAGTTGAATGGGGGTGCCGTGCGATTCTCCCCTGTAATGTCGGTTTTAATGGCACGGGATGTTTGATAAAAATCGAATGGAGCAGCGTGAAAAGAGGCGCTTTTTGAACTCAACCATTCATCGAATTTCGCATGATCCCCTGAAACAATGGCTGGAATGAGTATTCGTACTAGTACTATCGCCATAAGCTGAAATAACAGCTAAAAGAACAAAGCGCACGATATGTGAACAGCAAAATGTGCATAAAAAGTGTCAATAAAACAAATCACCACTCACCAATTAGTGATCTTTATGATTTCAATTCCTAAACAATACAAAACTGGAGGCAGGGCCGGTCCGAGGCGGGTTCAGCGCGTTCCCCGGAACCCAGCTCCGAGTTTTGGACGGCCCCGCACTTTATATAGTTCCGCTAACTGCCTCGCAAGGTTACAAGTTAAGGGGTAATGGCACTCTAGATTTTTGAAAAATCATATTTTTTTTTTGCTTAAATGATGTCTTGAGATCTTGGAAATAAGGTTTCATATTGGAAAAAAAATTTTAAATGCTTAGTTGAGGGGCTAACGACTGTGTGAAGTGTTGAGGAGGTTACAATGAAAAGCTTGTCAGTCTTTGATATTTTATTCTCTGGGCTATTTAATATTTTAAATGCTTATTTGATGAACATACGGCCAAGCGTCTAGCCGAGCGTACATGCAAAAAGTTTAGCGTGAGAGGTTACAGCCTAGAGACCTATACGCTCTTATCTTATTTGGAGGAATTACATGCGTGGTGTGAAATATAACATAAAATATTATAAAACACAAAGATTTTGTGGAAATATCTTCGGTACGTTCGTTGGACTGACGCTAGCCGCACAATGTTACAGCTGTCTGATGTAACGTGTGTTATTCTTGATTAGTTGGTAAAAAAGTAGCAGAAATAATTAGTGACATTCTTGGAGTATATCGTGATCGAAATGAAGCAACAGATTTTCAAATAGAACTAACATGGCAAGCATTGAATCGTTTGGAGTCGCCTCTGCCTGATAACGTATCCACAGTCCACACCGGTAAAAAAGTAATGTCGGTTGAAGATTATTACAACGTTGGACTGGATGACGTTTATTATCATCGTTTGAACTTTGTTGTTGTGTTTTCTTCTATTTCACAAGCTGTAGTGTGTAAAACGTGCAAATCAAATGCGAAATTGGCCGAAAGTGGCAACCGTGACTTAGGATTTCAAATCGTGGTTTCTTGTGAGAATTTTGAACAAACTTTCATTCCAAGTTGCCAATTTGTTCAAAGATGATATGAAATTAATAGCGGAATTATCCTTGTCATGCGCATAAGAATAGGTGTAGATGTAATTGAAAAGTTTTGCACATTTAAGGACATTCCTCGTCAGTTTTTTCACTCTTTTTACAATAAAGTTGTTCGCATCATTTTTGTGGAAACAGAAGCATTGTCAACAAAGTATGCAGAAACCAGCAGAAGAAGGGAGGGCTAAAAGTCAATTGAAAATAGTAAAAAAATAATGGCGTAACTCTCTCGGACGATGGAACAGAGAAAACATAGCTTTTCTTCTCTGTATGATTGGTGGCGCTTATCAGCTGGAGAAATGTTGTTGATATTCTCATAAAATCTAAATACTTACTGCAAAGCTTGCAAATTTTGGAATAAGAAAAGAAAATAAGAAAAGGACTGCCTAGATCACGTGAAAAAACTAATGGCACTCGTCCCCGCCATTTGACAAAAACCAGTTAGGGCCTCGAAGAGAAAGGGAAGTTAACCCAGGAGCCTATAAATGAGCTTTCAATTTATGATGGACTCGTCATAATCATGATTCAATTGATAACATGAAGAAAATAAATCTGGGCGACACTGTATCATAAATTCTGACTGATGAAATGCCACCTGGTGATTTCATTTTCATTTTCTCTTTCAAGTGGCAAAGTAATTGTGGATATTGCAGCAATTATAGCTATATGTGTTGACAATGATGCATTATCCAGCCTTATGAAGATTATGAAGGTATTATGTATGAGCATCTAGCCAAATTGCAGTAATATCTGCGCGAAGGCTGACGCACGGCGCATCATGTTTTCAGAGCCATCCCTGACTGATGCTGCAAAAAAGGCCCGTTTGTCGTCATAATCAAACAGAAAGAAACAAGAGGAGGAAAATGTTAATTTGAAAAAATAATTATATGGTCCAGGCTTCGCCGACTAAAGTAAAATATAACAATTCTATACATCAAAGTTACACAATATTTTAAACGATGTTTTCACTTGAAATTTTATATGCAGCTTCAGAACAATATTATCTAGAGAAGTACGTACGGATTTTACGATAAGTTCGAAACTTTTTTTGTTGTAAACAATTTTTGACCTAATTTTTTACCTAAAAGTGATAATTTGTGTTCAAACGTGCGCCATTTTGTTTTAAAGCGGAATTTTCTAATTTCCGTACGTACTTCCCGAGATAATCTTATATAGAATCAAATCTTTTTTTGTTTTTATGGCTAAGTGAAAAACTGCGTGCAAAATCTTTCCGGCCGTGCAACCCTGTCCGCCGGAAGAGGTTTTCTTTGATGTCTTTTAACGCTACTAGTTTTTATTTATTTTAGTTTTTTTTTTATTGTGAATATTCCTCAAAATATGAACAATAAGGGGCTCTAGAGAAATTTTGTAATTCATTTACTATATTGCAAAAAATAGACCTACAAAATCGGCTATTTTCTCTCGCGCTAGAGTGGAATTACCCCTTAAGCTACGCCCAGACCAGAGCGAATTCGGCGCCGCGTTGGACGCAGCGAATCTTTCGCACCGCGCTTGCAAAACCTAAGCGATTTCGCCGGATAGCCTGTTTCATTACAACATTTGGGTGTTAGAGTGGAACAGTCTATCGGTTCCGTTAGGTCCCGCTCGGCCAGCTGGTTTATTTATGTTTACAAATTTTACGTATAGCATATTGCCGTACATAATTGTGAGAAATGTACAGACTTTTTTATACATAAAAGCACTACTTGAAATAACTTTTTAATAAAGTATTCTTATTGCGTTTTTCTTGCACATTTTTAATTAATAATAAACTGTAATGACAATTCACTATGGGTTCACTATGGGCCAAAAATTGGCTAAATTTATCTCCTTGGGCTAAAAAAATTCATTTAATATGATGATAAAGCGTTTTTGGGTTCGCTGATACTAAATATGTAATCATTTATTGTAAATTCAAAATGGAGGAATACATATGGCGGCACAAAAAATAAAAACTGTTGGATTCGCACAAAACTCACTCATACTGGCTTCGTGATTCCAAATCTGATGCCAAATTTTCAGAATTCGTGGTGGACTATGGCGATCCTAAATGAATTAAACTTATTTGTTATGATATTGCAAGTCTCATGTGCATTTGATTCAATATGGCACCCAAAATCCATATTGCATATCTGATTTTATATGGCAATTATATATGGCAATCCTTTTTTTTTTTTTTTTTTTTTTAAAAAGGGCGGAAGGGATTGAAGATCCCACCTCCTGTCGGGTATCACCGAAGCATTCAGCCGACAGCGACATCTTCTTTAATCTGATTTTTAATCAATTGAAAAAGCAAGTTTTCCCTTTCGCTCTTTTGGGTTTGGGTAAAAACCTTTAATCACAACAAAAACCAAACTAAAAACAATCACCTACGCTAACTACATGCCTTACAACTACTCACTAACTACTAAACATGCATTTTATTAATTATTATCTAACATGCTCTTAAGTGCTAAACTACCAAACTACACATGCAGCACATATTCATGTGTCCTCTACATTGCGTTCACGCGCACTATGCACCGCCCGCGCACCCGCGCACCAGTCGCGAAAAACGAAACGCGCACAGCGCGACGCGGGGAATGCTTTATACGCGCTCACGCGTTACCACCAGGACTTGTTTGACGATTACGTCCACTATTTTCGGGGACACTCACTCCGTTCTTTATTATTCTGGGACTGCGGTACTCCAGCTGTCCCTCCCTGACTTCGGACTTCCTTAAGTCTTGATAGTCCGGGTTTCCTGGACTCTTATCCTTCTCTCGCTCCGGTCTTTCCTGGAGCTCTCCTGCGCCGGCTATCCAGGCGCTATCTCAGCTTTGTTCCATCTTTTCTGTTCTGGCCCCAGGCCCATCTCGGTCCCTTATGCACTAAGGGGCGGGAGGTCCTGTTGCTTCGCGACGTTTGTCATCCTTGTCCTTTTCTTGGAGGATTCTTCTTATGGTTTCGGAGATGTGTTTCCATTGATCTGGACCCTTCAGCATTTCCTCCACCATCTTCTCTTCTGTCAGTCCTTCTTCGTACGGGCACGCCCTTCTCAGTTGTTCCTATTGATTGCATTCAAAGAGCGTATGGCCTGGTGTGTCCATTCCTCCGCAATACGCACATTCCGGACGCTCTCTCCTCTTGTACTTGTGGAGGTACGTCCCGAAACAACCATGTCCAGTGAGCGCCTGTGTGAGCTCGTATGTAACCTCACCATGCTTTCTGTTTACCCAGTCTGCCACTCTGGGTATTAGGCGGTGGGTCCAGCGGCCGACTTCCGCGTTGTCCCACTCCGTCTGCCATCTTTCGAGCGTCGTGTTTCTGTGTTCCCTTCTTGTGTTCCCTTCGCTGCACTTTAAGCAGCCTCTCCCTTCTATTAGCATACGCTAGGTCTTCCACCCAGACCGGGGCAGCGTACAGCATTATTGACTCCGCCACCGATGCTAGGATTCTCCTCTTACTCGCTCGGGGTCCATTTACTTTAGGCATGAGCCTGAGTAGCGCCCCGGTCGTCCTTTCTGCTCTTGCGGCCGATTCGTCTATGTGCTTCTTGTACCTGAGATTCTGTTCAATGTGCACTCCCAGGTATTTTACACTTCGCAGGGGCTTGATTTGCCTGGTTTGCCCTCTTTGCTGCTTCCGTGACAACCTTCACTGCATCGACTGTTGATCGTCTCTCTGTGAAGCCGAACTGATTGTCTGCTAGTGGAGCTTTGCTATCTAGTTCACGTTTGAGTCTGTCAACCAGAAGCTGCTCCAGTAGTTTCCCCACACTGTCGAGCAGGCAAATTGGCCTGTCCTTGGCTGACGTTGACTTTCCCTTTGTCAACAGAAGCAATTTGGCAGTCTTCCACTGGTCGGGATATGTTCCTTCGGTTAGAATCCCGTTCATTACTTCGGTGACGTATTCTCCCGCTCGTGCCACCATGGTTTTGACCGCCTCTGGAGGAATTCCATCGGGACCGGGAGCCTTATTCCCTTTTATTCTGGCGGCTGCTTGTCTCGTTTCGTCAACCGTGAAAAGCTCTATGTTAATGTCCTCACCCGCGTTCAGCCATCTTTGGGTGTGCCGCATGGGGTGCTCGGCTCCTTGGCGGTTTCTCTACTTGCGTCTAGTGTCAGGTTTGGTGGGGGGGGCTCTGGCTTTCAGCCTTTTTGTTACTATTTTGTAACCTTCTCCCCACACATTCTGCTCCACTTCTTCTAGTATGCTAGCCCATTGATTCTCCTTTGATTGAAGGATTGCGGCTTTTAGCATTTTTCTCGCATCCTTGTAGGTTTCTAGGAGCTGCGTTCTTCTTACTTCGTCGTGCCTCTCCTTTTGGGACCTTCTTCTGGCTTTGTTGCAGGCCCTCCTGAGATCCGCTATCTCCTCGGTCCACCAGTAAACCGACCTTCTCCCGGGCCCCTTTCTCTTAGGCATTGACGCATCGCATGCTTTCTCAAGTGCCGACAGGCATCTCCGGACGTCAGGGGCGCCGCCACTTATTTCGTTCAGGAATGCCTCGGCGAAACTTGCCTCATCCAGCTTCCTGGCATTATAACCAGTGTCGGAAGGCGTCACGTCGTCCTGGTTTGCGTTAGTCGTCAGCCGGTACGAGATGTACATATGATCGCTCAACGACTCCTCCTCTACCACGTGCCAACTACCGACCTCGCGCGCGATGCTCTCCGAAGCAAAAGTGACGTCAATGACCGAACCTCCTCCGCCTCTTCTGAACGTATTGCTCGTTCCCTCGTTCACCGGCATCATGCCGTTCCTTGCCGCCCATTCGCCAAGAGCTTCTCCTTTGGGGTCCGTACGAACCGACCCCCATTGATGGGATTTTGCGTTGAAATCTCCCGCAACCACACATCTTTTATTTCCTGACTTCATGCTGTCCTCCAACTCTTCCAGAAACTGATCGAACTCCGCGCGAGTCATAGCTGGGGACGCATAGCAGCTGTAGAACGTTGCCTCCTCGACATCTACCCATACGAAACCTCTGCCGGCACCGTGTTTCTTGACAGACGCACGGGTTCCTCTTACGCCGATAGCAGCCCCTCCTCTGTCGTCGGTCCACCAACCTAGGTTCTCTGTGATAGCGTTGTTTTGCTCGGAGACCAGCATAATATCGACGTCTCTCCTTGCCGCTGTTGCAACTAGCAGCTCCTGGGCGGCTCTGCGTCTGCCTAGGTTTACTTGCAGGATTTTGACCATGTTGTTGGTGTCATATATCTCCTGTCGCTCTCCCTGATGGACTCCAGTCTCATCCGCCTAGTGGACCCAAGGTGCCACCCCACTTTTTCAAGATCTTCCGATGCTTTGTTCTCGCTGATGCCATAGCTGACGAGGAAACGGAGATACAGTTTTCTCAGGTCGTTCCCGAGCGGCATGCCCTCAGACATTATCTTAGCTTCAGCGGAGACCTTGCTTTCTCCTCCTACGATTTCTCCATACTCAGTTTTCTCAAAGTATCCCAGGTAGTTTCTGACCATGTCAAAAAGTGTCCTGTCTCGTAGTCTCTGCTGGGCGTAACTTGCGCTCGTCAGGGTCATCCTTACTATGGGTGGGACCTCCGAGTAGCATATATATGGCAATCCAAAATCTAAAAACTGTCAGATTCGCTTGAAATCAATTTTCTGGGATATTTTCGGCTTTGTGATTCCAAATTCGCTGTAAAATTTTCAGCTAAATCTACAGATGCACTTACGGCGCAGTAACCTTTCAAAATGATATTATTGGGACATGAGAAAAAAATTTTGTAAATAAATAAAATCCAGTATTTTTCTTGTTCAGAATTACTGGAAGAATACTGGATTTTATTTATTTATATATAGATAACTTGTTCACTTGCGTATCCTTTTCATAAAAAAATATTTGGTTTTGTTATTTTATTTGCTTATGCCACCTGATAATATATTATTGCTACTGTTGATTCAAAAGGCGTTAAAAACAAAAAAATAACTTACAGCTCTTCGTTGTACACTTGAAACCTATTCTTTCATTAAACAAAGAGTCCACCGTTTCTAACCTTCAAGTTCAATGCTGGTTACAATAATAAATATGTACGAAGTTTCTTTTATTTCTAAGTACGGGCCTGTGATACATGCTGTAGTCGACCTCAAACCCGAGCCGATGACGACTGCGTTGAACGACGTGACTTACTTGCGCGCTGTACCAAAATTATATCGAATATTTATGTCGCTTTATAAAATTAATGAACATCTGAAATGTGTTTCTATTTCAATAGTCTCATTCGTTGCCGAGATATCCGCTACCATGAAAATCTTGTTTATAGCCTTTATTGCAAAGAAAATTAGTAAAATACAAAAGCGAATCTGTTGACAAGATCTTGAGTTATACTCTGTCTAAATTTGAATTTTTTTTTTGTGCAAGCGGTTTAGCAGATAATAATTTGGAAAGACGAGCGTTTATTGAAAAGTGCTAAAATCGGGTACATTTTTACACTTGTCTCGCGCTTCTGTCCAAACTTAGGGACAGAAAATTTTGATAGTGAATCATGTTATGTGGAAATGATTCAAGAGTATAACACACTTTATTTCAATATTTTTTGTGCAGTCCTTGAAGAGTTACGAACCTTCAAACACAGGGCTCAATACATTTGCAACCGATAGTAGGTAGTGTACCTTTTTCGCTTTTATTTATTTGCGGTTGTTTCTTGTGGTGGTATTAATTACGTAGAAAGTCGTTGTTACCATTAGAACAAATTAAAAGATAAAAATTAGTAAAGAAAATATCTGGTTGCCAATTTTTAAAAAATGACGGTGCCTTCATAGGGAAAGAACAATATGTATATTACAACACTATATAGTGTGTCTCACGGAATGTTGGATTGTATGGGTACTTTTGCTATTATTAAAGATAGAAAGTCGGTTAAATGGACAAAGTAGTGCATATTTATGTGCTCTTTCATAATCCGTTCAGAAAGCAATTGAATTCCAAATGGTTTCCAAGCTATTTTGAAAAACCCAAAAATCTCATTTTTTTAATTATGGTCATAACTTCTTTATTTGTGATCCCATCAAAACAGCGTTTTGACATTATGAAGGCACTTTTTTGTCTACAATTTGATTATGTCAGTCTAAAATTTTTTTCGCCAATGAATTCGTCAGAAACAAACGAAACTTTTGTTTTTGTTATGGACGCCATATTGGTTTTATACATGTTTGGATTCAGAATTTTTTTCTGAGTAATTTGGTATACCACATGCCATATTTAGAACACAATAAGCCGACAAAATTGTTTTTTTTTTAATATTTGAAAATCGCATGGTGCCATGAAAAGCACATTTGAGTGATACAGTATTTATGTGTCCATAGTCAAGTTACAGTAAAATTTTGGAATGTATTTATTTGTACTAACTACATAACATAAAAAAGTACCAACATTTTAACAAACTAAATAATGTTTTCAAAAATCTCGCCATTTTCGTGGAGGCATTTTTCACAGTATTCCGTAATACGGTGACCTTACCGAGGGTTCTTCTGTCAATCGAATTGAAAGCGGCGATGACGGTGTCACCTAACTCCCCAACGTTTCCAAAATTATAAACACCATACACTTTATTTTTTAAGTCACTCCATAGATAAACATCACAAGGGGTAAGATCTGGCAATCTTGGTGGACACAGTAATTCTGAATAGGTAGCAATTACTCTCCGTTTATGTCTTATATCTAAATAGTTCTTCACAAATTATGTTCAACAGATGGGTACAGATGGGTAGATATCACATTGTTTCACAAAATGTCTTCCGTGGCACCATGCGATTTTCAGCAATTTTCGATGTGTACAATGTTCAGTCAATTCTATTATCGTATTGTATTATAAACATGGCATGTGGCATACCAAATTACTCAGAAATAAATTATGAATCCAAACATGTATAAAATCAATGTGGCGTCCATAAGAAAAACAAAAGTTTCGTTTGTTTCTGACGAATTTATTAACGAAAAAAATTTTAAACTGACATAATCAAATTGTAGACAAAAAAGTGCCCTTATAATGTCAAAACGCTTTTTTGATTTGATCACAAATAAAGAAGTTATGACCATAATTTAAAAATGACATTTTTTGGTTTTTTCAAAATAGCTTGGGAACCGTATGGAAATCAACTGTTTTCTGAACCGATTATAAAAGAGCACATAAATAAGCACTACTTTGTCCATTTAACCGACTTTCTATCTCTAATAATAACAAAAGTACCCATACAATCCAACGTCCCGTGACACACACTGTATGTATGCATAGAGGATTTTGGGTATAATGCATAATTTATATTTTTTACGCAAAATAAAACAGATATTCACGAAGTTGTACATTTCTCGAATTTTAAAGAACATTTCTATAAACAAAATATCAAAAAGATACTTAGTAATCCCGAAACTCATTGCAGCATATTCTAGTGATTGTATCAAAACTTTAGGCTGAACAGATTCCACTAATCTCGTAACAAGTATAATAATGGTACCTAACCTTTTAATTAGAGTATGGAATGAAAGTTTACGATATTAACGTAAGCTAATTGCAAGAACTTTTCTTCTTCCTGTTTTATCGAGGAAAATTTTTCCCTTGTATTATCCGCGATGGTGGTACAGTCTCAAGTTCGATATTACCATCTTCGGGAACTATATAAGAATATCGGATATAAGTTTAATAAGTCCCCTCTTCTTCCGCTATGCGATAAAACTTAATGCTAGCCGCCCACGCCGCTTCGAGTCCGCAGACTCGGACGATTTCAGTAGATTTCAGTCGCTCGGAGCCGGGTTAGAATTTTCTTAATCGGTTTAAAATTGGGTATAAGAGGCATTAACGCTGCAGTATACCTCTTTCTTACCTTTAACGCGGAGGT
Organism: Aphodius sticticus; assembly: GCA_963966075.1. Classification (NCBI taxonomy): domain Eukaryota; kingdom Metazoa; phylum Arthropoda; class Insecta; order Coleoptera; family Scarabaeidae; genus Aphodius; species Aphodius sticticus. Next base: position 1,677,613 of record OZ014512.1, on the reverse strand, counting down.
GGAGCACCTCTCCCTTCCAGGACCAAGTTTAATTAAATTTTAGCTCTCCCTGATTATATGCGCGAGGAGACGGCACCGTGAGGCGATTACAGACAAATATTACTTGATTAAATCCAATCTGCCTTATTTTTCGATCCTAGTCTCGACTAGAGAGGAGAGTAAAAGGAGGAAGACTTTAATTCATCAAGCCGATATTGCCTGGGGTATTTGCTCTTGGTACGATAGAGGATTTTGGGTATAATTGCTGATTAAAAAAGTAAGTAATGAAAGCTCTACTTTATAAATTATTATAGATTGTGATTCTCATTCCTACTATTGGTTGCAGAAGTATTGAGCCCTGTATTTTAGGGTGACCAACCGTCGCGATTTGGGTGGGACAGTCCCGAATTCTGAGCACTTGTCCCTCCTGATGAAGCGTCCCGAATTTTGTCCCGATTTTTAAAAATGTTATTCCAATGTCCAGAATTTCCCAGACACCAGCCATCAAAGTAATGATTTTGTTAGCATATTAAAGTAACAAAATGACCCAGCCGAATCTAAGAGAAATGTAGGTAATTGAGATATTTTCTAGCCAATTTTGAAAACCGTATTACCGTATTTAGTTAAGAGGAATGATTAGAGCTAGTGCGTCCTATAGAAGAAGCATCCATAGTGACCTAATTTTGTATCAATGATCTTATGTAATACCTCAAATTACAGATACGTATTACTTGTTGTAGTAATGTATATGTATTAATTGTTATTGTTGTATCCATGCCATGTGATAAAATATGTCTGACGCATGTACTCAAAGAAGTGAAATTTTATAGGAAGGTGTAACTGAGAGATATTATGTGAGACTTTTTTCAATTTTAAGTTGTGTTCTCTGTACAAAAAATTGCAGTCACGCAATTTTATGTCAGATTCAGTAACTTTTTGTCAAAAAGAATCAATTTCAAAAATCTATCACTAGACGGAAAATTATATACCTTTTATGTTTAATTTGGTGTATAGCTTATATGATTCTGTGAACTAATAACGAAGAAAACCCTTCCGAACATCTACGTGTTTTGTGAGTAGAATGTAGGAGTTACGGATTCACCTTGTGTTTAAAGAATCGACTGTTTATTCTGTAAAAGAACAGATCTGGTGTATAGAAATTTGAGTCAGGATTGACAAATTCTATATTAAATATTGCTGACGGACAACGTACTACTTTAAACTCCTGATTTGGTGAATGAATGGCATTTAATAGTCATAGAAATGCAACACTTTCACAATAATAATAACTAACTTATTCAAAAGATTTATTTATTTGTGTATTGTGTTTGTAATTTAGTTAAACTGATTTTGATTAATTTTAAATTTTAATCGATATGTATTTGTAATAAAGAAATATATTGTGACATTAACAAGTGTGGCTACCCCTTTGTGGGTAATCACATTAACGTCTTTGCATCTTCTTATGGGGCTGTAGCGGAGATGGTAGCTTCCCCGAAGGGATAAAGACTCTTCACGACGGTTTAACAATCGATTTATTTGTAGTCTTACAAATGTGTGCTTCTTAATAACTACTTCTTAATAACTAGTAACAATACAAAATGGTTTCATCTTTTGTAGTGGTTCTGCAAGGTACCCGGCGCTAGCCGACCTTCCTGGTGCCGGTTTATGTTTGTTGTTTTATCGTTGCACATTCCTAGAACAAGGTTCCCAAAACACAAACTAACCTCGCGACTGATTATGTTTTATGCTCTGAATAACCGTATGTGACAATATTATTATCAAATTTCGGCTCAAATAACATAATCATTACTTTATTGTCCATAAAATTTCTTTCAAAATTCAAGTTTAAATGACCTTGTAATTAACATCACATATTTTTATAGATATCTTTCATTAATCAAAAAATAATCACAATCTGGATAAATAGTCAAGAAACAAAATTTAAGAACATTTCAGAAAATAAACTCCGTTATTGGAAATCACTTGGAAACAAATTACGTGGTTTGGTGTAGTTTTCTAGCGGCGAAGACAGTGAAATACAACATATTGCGTCTAATAAGTACAAATAATGCCTTAAGTTAGTTAAGTTAGAAGGTTAGAAGGAAAATTGGTGATCTGGCGGTGGAGGTGAAACTGTTGGAAGAAAAAATATTTTCCAGGTATATTTCTAATCATTATCTATGTCAGTATCATTGGTTAGCAAACTTTTTAAAAAAATGTAAAGAGCAATTGATGACACATGGGCAGCACGTAAACTTCAAATTAAATAGAATTAATAATAATTAAAGCCAAAACCTGAATTTAAACCAGGCATATTTTGGTATCTAGAACAATGCACAAATATCTGTGCTATCGGGGCCTATGACATGCTTTTTTTAGTTCTTTATTAGGTAAAGTACACATGCAATCTTTGGCACTCCAAAACGTTGGCACCCAAGTAATTCAATGCTAATCAAATACGAGCGTCAACCACTTTTGCGTTTACACTACTTATTTCAATTGGTCATTACGGAATGTACGTACAATGTTTTCAATTGTATTCTTAGAAAAATGTAAAAAGAAACAAAAAAATTAATTTAATGAAGAACAAAGACCTAGCTTTAACTTTATTTCTATTTATTATCTCCCGCTAATCAAAATGCCTAGCAATACTTATGATAAGAATATGTTTCAGTTATTGGCAATATGTTAGCGTCCCGATTTGGAGTTTTAAAAAGTTTGTCAGCCTACTGTATTTGATCGTAACTCTGGAACGACTGAACAAAAAATTGAAATAAAGTGTGTTTACACCTAAATCATTTCTACATAAGATGGGTGACTGTTGAATTTCTAGATAATATATTTTAAATTTTTTTGACATGTGTTGTTCTTGTATACATGTACATATATAATTATGTCAAAAAAAATTGATTTTGATGCAAGGTCTCAAGGAAAGGCTCCAAGGACTAGCAAAAATATACATGATCTTCATAATTGGAGTAACAAGTACAAATACTGGGTTTCTCTAGCTTGTACCAGTATTGAGTAATTAATTATTGAAGCAGAATTTGACGCCGCACGTTTTTAGAAAGACTAGTAGACTTGACCTAGTCCGCTCCGCGAGACCAGCTGTTTGCGCTCCGGAGTTTTGTCTATTTGTCGGTTTTTTTGGTAGTTATTTTGTGTTTTAATATGAATAATTTGACTAGTAATGAATACGTGGACATGTTGCTTGCTTATGGTGAACGCATATAAAATGCAGCTGCCGCTCGAAGACTTTATGCGCAGCGATTTAGAAAACGGCGTGTCCCTAATACATAGACAACCTCATGTTTCCATGATTCAACGGTTAAGAGGGGAGTCCAACAGCTGATCGACAGCAGTTCGGCTGTTTTTGATGAGTTTGGAAAATCAGTCGAAAATTGGTCTTTGCAAGATAGACTTTGCCGACGTGCGGTCAACATTATACGGTCTAACGTCTTTAACCCTGTTTCAATTTATTTTTGCACACGTAATCTGGCTGTCCGCTGTATAGTGATTCTTTACAATGCTTACAATGCTTACGTAGCATTGTATGTGTGAAGAAATACGTGTGATCTATCGCAAAACCCGTACCAATGCCTTTGGTCACAGATTACTTTCTCTTGGTACAATATATTATGCACTCATTTCTCAGCTGATAATACACTTATGCCTAGCTAATGAAAAACACACAAGTATGCATTATACACATACGAATGTACATCAACAGCACAGGGATTTGATAACGTATAAGAAAAACAAAACACTTAACAAGTTATTCTTTATTTACCAATTTGTAATTCATATATTATTTATAAAAGACTATTAGACAACATAAGCTTTATAATATTGTTTCTACTTTGCATGCACAATGCACTCATTGTAACACTGTTTTCGGTGTTACAATTAACACATTGTAACATCGCTGTTAGTAACATTTTTGTCTAAGATTGGTACACATTGATATCAAATGCTATATGTCAAACGTACTACACATAACCACAAACTGCCTTTTTAGAATCCATTGCAATCGCATAAGCGCGATACATATTTAAACATGCGTGTAGCATGCTATAGTATTGCCAAAAGGTTGGGGCTTTCGTAGTTTTGCTCTGTTCATCAAAATACGCCAGCATGACATTTTTGGTGTTTTGCGACTCTGGTAAGTCATAGTGCATCATTTTCCTCAACTAAACATCAAATCCCATTTTCAGATACAATACAAGGAGCACATTTACCTGAATGCGAAGATCAAACCTATATCGTAGATATGATCGGGTTCAAATACTGCTGCGGGACTGATTATGCACAATAAATAGTTTATTAACCATTGGCATGCACGTAGCAAGCTATAGTACCTACATCTAAAGTATTGAGAATTTCCTAGTTTATGTAAAGTATATGTTTTCGGTAACATTTTCGACGGGTACCTTCTTATTTGTCCGTCGCCAATACCGCATTCTTTATTTGTCCGTCGCATCCAACTTCGTCTTAGTTCTAGTAGTGTGCAACTATTTGTACATGACATCGCATGTAATTTTACTTAGTAAGATTTACTCTAATAAACTACTTCACCGAAATTAGTATTTTGTTTCAATTATAAGTGAGTGTAAATGTCTAAGCCTCAACGGCAACCTAGCGGAATTAGGTAGACACCGCTATTAAACGTTAAGCGTTACACTAAGGGCCGATATATTCACCTATCGTGAAACTGTTCGTCATCTAAACGACAAGATAAATGGTAAAAATGTGTCTATTCACCTGTCGTTAACGTTACCGACCGGATAAATACGTTTACCTACGACCGTATGTGTAAATGTCCCTTACGTCACGGACTACATAGCTCGTATATCGCTTATAACATACGTGTGCCTTTGGGTGTGCGTTTGTGTTTTTAACGCACGACCTAATGTCATAATGACAGATGTCGCGCGAATATTTTGATTATTTATTTGTCATTTCTGATACAATTTATATTTATTGAAATTTTCGGTCGTAAGTAAGTGCAATACTCGAGCTGTAACATATTATTACTAGCACGTGATAATTTATGTTGAATTTGTACTGGAATTTTTGATCGACACTCAGACAAAGTTCTCCGTAGTTGCAATAGATGTCGCGCGAATACATTGATTGGTTAACCGTCAAATATTCTTACCTGTATTTGTTTGTCATTTTTGATACAATTTATTGAAATTGTCCGTCGTAGGTAAAATTATGTACAATACTCGAGCTGTCACGCATATTACATACTCGTGGAAAATAACAAAACTCGCCGCTTCGCGGCTCGTATGTTAAATTTCCACTCGTACGTAATATGCTAGTTACAGCTCTTGTAATGTAATATACTATTACCTACGACCGTATGTGTAAATGTCCCTTACGTCACGGACTACTTAGCTCGTATATCGCTTGTAACATACGTGTGCCTTTGGTTGTGCGTTTGTGTTTTTAACGCACGACCTAATGTCATAATGACAGATGTCGCGCGAATATTTTGATTATTTATTTGCCATTTTTGATACAATTTATATTTATTGAAATTTTCGGTCGCAAGTAAGGGCAATACACGAGCTGTAACATATTATTACTAGCACGTGATAATTTATGTTGAATTTGTACTGGAATTTTCGATCGACACTTCAGACAAAGTTCTCCGTAGTTGCAATAGATGTCGCGCGAATACATTGATTGGTTAACCGTCAAATATTCTTACCTGTTTTTGTTTGTCATTTTTGATACAATTTATTGAAATTGTCGGTCGTAGGTAAAATTATGTACAATACTCGAGCTGTAACGCATATTACATACTCGTGGAAAATAACAAAACTCGCCGCTTCGCGGCTCGTATGTTAAATTTCCACTCGTACGTAATATGCTAGTTACAGCTCTTGTAATGTAATATACTATTAACGATCAAATTTACTTAGCGATCGAATGAACCTGCCGTAAACTAATGACGAACACTTTGATTGGTCGCAGAGCATGTGCTGAATGTCAAACAAAAAGTCAAACTGACAAATATTTACGTTCGTACGTGGTACTGTATTAATTGAAGTCATTATTTAGTTAATATGGCCGAATTTGCTGAATTCGTCTTTCATACCATTTTTCTTTTACTTTTGGTCGTCTTTTTTAATTGATGCGGTTAGAAATGGGTTCGAATGAATTTTGGTTACGTTTTGTCAATGTCTATCAATGTCATTTACGGCGCTACATCGGCAATTAGTCCAAGTTATTATCCAAGTGTTGATTTAGTACACCTTTTTTACCGACATTTGATACTATACTGCCGAAAAACATTCGTTCGCGATGTTTACGTCCTCGTTGCCTGACGATAACTTACAGATCGGTGAAAAGACAGAATCATTTTTAATACGAACGTTAGCGTAATCTGTTCGTTGGCTAACGACAACTTTGACGATAGGTGAATATATCGGCCCTAAGTCTTTAGCAAGTTCTTGTTCTTTGAAGTAGCTAACTAATCAGTCACCGCCAAGCACTTTTATTGTGACTATTATAATTATTAGACATCATTTTTAAGTTAACTTTTAGGGTTATATTCCTATATCCCTACTCAAAGGTTGTCATACGTTTTTATCACAGTAGCTGTTGCGAGTTAATAGTGTTGCCCCAAGCTCTATTGTGATCATAGTTGCGCCCCGTTAATTATTTATTAAAATTTGTAGGCTAAAGTAGAGTAAAATTATCCACAATAAGATTTTGTGATGATCTTATCCCATTACGAAGTTGACAGTTTGGTTTACTACTCTACAATACCAACAATACTACAACCCCACAACCGGTACCCGCAAAATACCCTAGATTCTAGATATAGTAACCACAATTTCTTAATTTATATAAAATTAATGACGCAAAGTAGAAAAAATCGTATATTACACTTGTTTTATAAGACGTATTGACGCACACTAATATATCTTTATTAATGTTATATAATAACGTCAACATAAAATCACAAAAATGTTAATCCTCGCTAGCATCATTCACGCATATGGGTGGGTCGTAAGGCTTGTTCGGTTCTTCAGGGGTAATTTCAATAGAATCTGCGGTTTGTTGTGCACTTGAGAAGAAAAACATCTGGAATCAGTGGTTGACAAGTCGACTATGTCGCATTATACAACATTTCTCATATAACAATATTATAGACGTCTTCCAGTAATATTACCAAGAAATTTGATAAAAAATCGGTAATCGTCAGCGTACCTCGGTGATTTTATTGTCAGTTCGTGAAAATTGTGAAAATTAGTGATCACATCACTTGTCTAGAAATCCTCTTCGATCAACAAATGAGTACGTCAGAGTTTTGATTCTCCGTATTGTAATTTGAATCCAATTACAAAACCCGTAATGAGCTTCTGCATTATAGGTACCATACTTGAAGCTTGAATTCTCTGGTAGTAGAATGGATAAAACAGCACTGTTTATATGTATATTCTGCTAGCTAACCTAACAATTGACATAGTGTTTTTAATAAAATAATAGTATACTTCTTTAGGCACAAACCTGATTGATGACTGATACAATAGTATAGTTTTTATGTAATCTGCTAATTTCAATTGAAATACTGATTTGTGGGGTGTTTGCTTTATTTTCAGATTACCTGATTTGTAGGTTAGAACTCTCGAAATCTGTCCAGCAAATATACATGTGAATTTTAGCCAGTTACAGACGTTTTTTTGTGGTATATGGTAGATACAGATAGACCCATTACTATCTTCGTCTAATGACGTCTAGTTCTCGAGAACATCGTTGACGGTCACACTGTCTAGACTCGAACATGGATGGAAAAATTGGGAAAATACGACGCCAATTCTTCAAAGGCGTGACTTTATTTCTTTTCATTTATTGGATTTTTCTCAAATATTACATTGACGTAAAGTGGCTATGGCGGACTTGACACAAAAAACAATTGAAATGTTATTCCTGAAATCATGACATCCAATTATACGTCTATTTTGAGCAGCAATTGTTTAAAATTGGGCATGGGTATAATAAATATCGAGCAGGTCCGACCAAGAAGAGCTAATTTAGATTGTTGTAATCTCATAAGATGCTATCATTATTCAATAATAAACCCACACGAGCACTGTATAGTTTGAATAATTGGACCAATAGGGTCCCACCAGAACAGTCCTGAAGTTAGGCTGAACCAGCCTCTTAAGGAATAGTGCTGCTGGGGTATTTTTGCCTAACCATGGTGGAAGAGGCCGTCCACGCGATCGTAATATGGTAAATGCCGAAGAGCAAATCTTGCACATGGTCCACGAAGATGACCGACGTAGCACTAGAACAATTGCTCGACAAGTCGGAGTTTCCCATGGGACAGTGCACAGAACACTACATGAAAACTTACTTCGGGTATATCGGGAAACGCGCGTACAAGATTTACTCCCACAGGATTATGTACACAGAGTCACCTTTTGTGAGTGGTTTCGTGGTCAATGTCAAACCAATGAAAACTTTCCAAGTTTGGTACTTTCAACGGATGAAGTGCGAAACGGAATTTTCAACAGCCGGAACATATGCCACTGGACCTTCGTTGATAATTAATATGTTGAGTAATGTTGTACCTACATTACGTGTGATCGTTCTTGGTGCACAGGAAATTACCTTATGTAGCGTGGCCGTACATTACCTTTAGTTTAACATTATGTCGCTGTTTTTATTATAGGATGCAGAAGTTTGGAATTAATCTTTAATATTTCCATAAAAAAATGTTTAACTAAGTAAAACATTTATTTGAAAGGGTAGCATAAAAGAGTTGATGTAGCCAGGTAGCCAACTTTACCATACTATATACAAAATTAATAGTTTAGCTGCATAAGATTCTATTTAATCGCGATCGGTCGTGACTACATTAAAATAAAACTAGTTAGCCAGGATTGGACAGATATTTGGATTCTATTGACAGAAAGTATTGGTATTGTCTAAACATCAGTGTTTGACACTACCAACTGTCATTAGCATGAAAATATCTGTCAAATCCTAGCTAACTAGTTTTATAGACACGACCGATCTCGATGAAATAGAATTCGCTTACGCAGCTAAACTATTAATTTTAGCAAAAAAATGTCAGAAACATCAATTATACAAGATTTCCTCTACTTTAAATTATTATTAACTATTTTGACGTAATGACCCTTTTGAACAAAAACCTTTTCAGCTCTAAGTTTGGTAATAAAACTTCTAAATATGAACTTTCGTCCCGATAGCTTTAGTAGTTTCTCCGGAATCGTCGCCACAAAAAACTGGCACACACACATACACACCCACGCGCAGACATTTTTTTGTACGTTGGTCAAAAATGTCCAGGGGACCCAATTGGACATATTTCCGCTAAAATCACAATTTTCTTTTTCGATACGATTACAGTACTTTGTCATACTACGAATGATAAAGTAAAAATCTGATGTGGCCAGGCACATAACTTTATCATACTATATATAAAATTACTAGTTTAGCTGCATGAGATTCTATTTTATCGAGATCGGCCATGTCTACATTAAAATAATAATAAATATATATAATAAATAATAATAAAACTAGTAGAACTAGACTAGTTGATTAAAGCTGAGTTCGGATATTGTCTCCGTTGACACCGGGTACACCGTCCAAATGACACGTGTTATTGGGTGAAAAAGTGTAACGGTGTACAATATCCGAACGCAGCTTATACAGTAGGTATTGTCAAAACATTAGCGTTTGACACTACCTACTGTCATTAGAATCAAAATATCTGACATATCCTGGCTACTAGTTTTAATGCAGTACGACCGATCTCGATGAAACAGAATTTGCTCATGCAGCTAAACTATTGATTGTACCAAAAAATTTCATAGTCATAAATTATTCAGAATGTACGTATGATAAAGTAAAAATCGATAGGATCCAAGTAATCCAAAAATTATTTAATTACATTGTTGTTTTGCTGAAGTACAATTTGTGCCGAACATTCAACTAATTTTATATATGTATATATATATATATATATATATATATATATATATATATATATATATTTATATATACAAAATACAAATCATATTTTGATTGGTATTTTGGCGGAACTTTCAAAAGACGTAGTGAATGGCATTTCTTCCGGGTATTACCGAAGGGTGTGGTATAGCAAAAGCCGAAGTCAATATTACGAAATACAGGGGTGATTTTAGGTCAACCAGAAAAGAAGTTAATGCCGGCTCATTGTTGTCGACCCCAGGCGATATTTCACGAGATAAAACCGGGCGGAAATGAAGCGAACAAAAAATGGAGGCTATGCATAAATGTAAAGGAATAATAACGAGATCTAATCTGCGTCGGAGGTGTTGATGAAAAGATTTCCAGCTTAAATCCGAAGTGGTAATACGTCAAACGCAATTAAAATAAAGGGGAAGGATATTTTAAATCTTGCGTGGTTGGACGAATTTTCCTTATTGCCAGTTTTATTATATATTTTTACTTACGTTGGTGTAATATCTCACTAATGGGGAGCTTCTATGTAATGTATGTATATTACAAGAACATAAAAAGTGTCCGCAGAAGTATGAAAGAATTATCATTAAACTGTTAAATTTGCAGTATTTCAGTATATCTCAATTAGATTAGATTACATAAAAATGTATTACAAAAAAGAACTTTAAATGTAATTGTGCTTATATGTAAAATTTAATGGCAAATCTCACACATCGGTTTGCAGACTTGAGATTTAGTTAAAAAAAAGTAATAAAACAATCAACAGTTGTTGTTAATAATTATATATTTGGAAAAGGTCCATGATGCAAAGGATAAATGTAGAATGTTGAAGAAGAAAACGCTTTGCAGATTAATTTAATTTACATTGGTACTGGTTTCGGCAATGCTGCCATCTTCAGCGAAACTCTACAGAACAAAAGGGAATAAGTAAAATCACATGTAAAGGGAAATCAATCAACAGAACTCACTGTCAAACAATTATCTCCAGCTGCAGGAAATCAAAATTCTTACGTCAAGAAAGCGGTTTGACATCTAAATACAAATACATATAACACACTAAGAAACCGTCAGACAGACAGTTTTCCGGAAACCGACAGAAAGAAATTAAAAAAAATATTGTTGCTTTTACCTGTCCACATAAACGCAATGTTATTTTTTTCCAAGAAAAACGTACACCACAAACAGAGTGTATCCTAAGTTGATGCTTTTCTATGAACAATAAAGATTTTTAAAATATAACATTTTTATTAAATAAAAGAAGCTACACAAATTTGTCTCTACTATTAAAGTATTTTTAATCGTTTTCGTTTCTCTTCAAGTAATAAACAATATTTTATAGACAGCATGTCTATAATAGTATATTATTCTATGAGCAAGTAATGTAAGCAATTACTCACGAGAACGAAGTTTGCAGCACGAGCCTTAGGCGAGTGCTGCAAAACGTTCGAGTGAGTAATTGCCATTACTTGCAAATGTAATACTATACTTTTTCTACGACTATACAACATTTTTTTTAAATTAATTTAGTGCGTATTGGGATGGCGGTGACGCGGCGGTACATACAGGTATTCTGTTTATGTATGACACTATGTCGGTAGTACCGTGGTATGAATATAAAGGTATGATTAATTTTTGGACGAATTTACTACCGCTACTGCGCAGGTGATATGTAGACAACCAACATTGCATATGTCAAACTTAGGGGTTATGCCACTAACAATTTATACAATATAACAGACAAATGTACTTGTATAAAAAGAAAACTTTCAAGCATTTGCATTATGTACGCAGAAATAAGCATAAATAAACAATAATTGGTTTGGTACTAGTTATGTTTACGTTATTAGGGGTTATGCCACTAACAATTTATAAAACATAACAGACAAACGTACTTGTATAAAAAGAAAACTTTCCAGCATTGGCATTATGTACGCAGAAATAAGCATAAATAAACAAAAATTGGATTGGTACTAGTTATGTTTATGTTATTATTCTTCAACCATGCAGCGCGCCCAGCGGATATTAACGTAACGAAGATTCTCGCCACTCCACATGAGTATGAGCATACCTCTAATAATAATACCACGGGTAGTACAGATTTTTTTTCTAAAAGTGTCAAGTATTGACATCGAAGAAAAGATAACAAGGTATCTAACCTACAAAATGACATAATTATTATCCCTTGTGCGTATTGATGTATTAAATAAGTCACATTATAACACTTTTTTGGACGTCTTAAATTTGTCGGCAAGCTCACCAAAATAGGCTATCAAAACATTTTCGGAAAATGAGCTTACATTTTTTTCTGATTCGCCAATCCATAAACGCTTGGTATGTTTTTTCGTATTTTGTCCTTGATTTTTCGGGCAATAAATTTAATGTGCGGATTTGCGCGGCTTGTATTACATCAGGTGGAGTACACATTTCTTCGTGTTCGCTATCAGAATCCATTTTTTTATAATTATGATTAACGAATTACAGTAATTACTGTACACTGTACGTGTATTTCGTTAAAATGTCTGACAGGTTAACATTGTTTGCAGCGCTCGTTTAGCGACGTTGTCAACGCCATGACAACGTCGCTAAGCAGCCTCTCTAAACACGATGGAAATGAAAATCCGCGCTATGATTGGTTCTACAGCCGTGAGAAATTAAATATTGCCGTGAGAAATGAAATATTTCTCACGGCTCGCGGGGTATGAGGAACCAGGAATGAAATGTTTGTCATGTGTGTGGGGAATGGTTAGTATTACTTATCATAAATTGCCATGATAATGAATGCATTCATCAATAGGAGTAGAAAAAATAATTTATTTGGAAAATTATACTTTATTTGCTTGTATTTATAAATTTGTCGATTTTTATGATGTTTATTATTTAAAGAAAATCGAAAGCGGTTAAGAATATTTTAATAGTAGAGACAATTTTGTGTAGCTTAATTCAACAAACAGGTGTTTTATTTTGAAAGCGTATTTGTTTAAATTATTTAAATTTTCTAAATTAGGACATATTTATACAACGAATCTAGTAGAACTTTAAAGATGACGAAGAAACCATATTTAACATTCCTTTTATGGGCAATATCTTCCTAATTTAAATAACAAAATATATATTTTTTCTCATTAAAATAGTAATTTATTTAAACTAGTTCATATAAAATGACCAATTGTATTGCTTTACAGTCTGTTAAAATTAGATGCTGCGAATAAATAATACAGCAAGCTGATGAATTAAACAAAAAATCATTAAAATGAAACAAACAGTTTCGTCAAGATTTGTTTTATAAATTTCCCCAAGAATGCCCTTGTTAGTACGCAGTGAATTCTGCACTTATGTAGTTAAAAATATGTCGGCATTATAAAATAAAACCTTGCTTGTTCGTAATCAAATTATCAGTTTGATTTGAAAAAGCTAATGTGCAAATAAGGCAAACTAATCAAAAAATAGCTAGTGCCCATTCGGTACGCACATGTAGCAAGTCCTCAAAGAAGATTTTCACGTATAAGAAAATGCTATGTGGCGATGCATCAATGTCCGATGCATTTACTGTTGCAGTGCAACTCTGACGAATATTGTACAAATTTGTTTTTAGAGTTTTATATAAATCTGCCGGTAATCAAGGATGGATGAAAAATATTCGGTGAACGAACTTAAAAGGAAAAATAAATCACTCATGGCATCGTTTAGATCAATCAATAACAAAAATTTTCGATTTGCGTGGCAAATATATTTGCCAAATATTTAACATGTGACAAATATTTGATATTTGGCAAGTATACGAATATGTAGCCCGGCTTAATACAGACAGCCGATAGAAGCAGTCGAATAAAACAGATTAAAAGAAAAACGGAAGCATAAACAAAAAAATAATCCTACGTTTTGTTGTCAAAATTCCGGTTAGAGCAGTAATTCCAGTATAAGAAAATTCGCGAGGAAAGGAAACGGAAACCGTTGCTCCGTTTGATTGGGTGCTAACCGGGGTTCTATTCAAATTTTATGTTGGCGGTACTGCGTCCCCGTGTTCCCGGAAACCCGCGCCGGAAACTAGAAATATAACTTCTTTCCGTTTAGTTTTCAGCTTCCCCTTCGCGCATTTGAATAATAATTTAATTCAAAACTTGGCCGACCGGTTGCCTTAAGGAGGCAGCTCCGCTGAAGCGTGCGGAGGCCGCATCTCATCCGTTTGTGCCGCCACCGACGGTACAGAGGGAGCCACCAACGCCGCCGCCACCGCCCCCTATAAAAGTATAATTTTATCGGTTCCACCAGCGGAATTCTGATATTAAACGGTAAAAATTCTCACCTCTCTTTGTGATTTATGGGTCGTGGTGCGTTCGGAGTTACACTCTAGAACTCTTGCGATCCAAAATTAAAACGTGTTATTAAAATGAGGGGCGCCACCGTACATAAGATAAAACCCTCGCCATGTGGGCAGATATTGTACAAATAGTAGTCGCTGTTCATAAGCGATGGGTGATCCAAAACTCAAAATATACAGTGTGTCCCCCGATGGACCTAAGTATACCTATTATCAGTGGTGTATTGCAGTATGGAAGTATGGCGTGTTTTCGCTCATACTATACAAGTCAAAAACTCCCCCTTAAAAAATACAAGTACATACAAAATCGACAAAATCGAGCACGTACCTTATACCTAAGGCGACCAGGTTTTTTTTGTAGGAAAGCAGGACAGTAGCATATAAGCATTATAAGCATTCTGTTAACCGCCACGGCACCACGTAAATTGACTCCGCCTACAGCGTGTAGCGGTTGGACTGTAAGCGGGCTGCCTTAAGGGTCGGCAACCGATTAAGCACACAGAAATCAAGTAAAATCAATATGTACAAGGCGTTGGTTAGAGACAATTAAATTAATATCTGAATTGGCAAGATTGTTAATGAACATGTCATTTTAATTACCTCTATTTATTGATGATTTTTAAGTATCTAATAACCGCATAAAATACATACAATGGAGATAAAATAGACATTTTAACATCTATGCTCTCTAAACCGAATGGTATATAGAACCATACTAAAATATATTGTCATTAACACATTTTGTACATTAATCACTTAAATAATGTACTGTAATCGTGTTTGTTGACACTTGGTGCCATCTCGTCGTGCAAATTATCACTAGAAATTGGTTCTGTATTTACAGTTTAGAAAGGCTCTGTTGTGATCTTTGTTCGTTTTCGTTTCATTACGTGAATGCGAAATATTTGAAAATAAACGATTACAATGAACGGTAAAAAGTGATAAAAATCGTCGCAAGGTTACCGTGGATAGTACAGTTGGTAGTATCGTGTAGTATATCACCAACTTCTTGAAATCGGGTATCTTTTTGTTTTGCACCGACCCTAAAATGTTTCGGCACTTAAGCGTAAAAACTGCTCTCGCGTTGGTCCGAATATCGCGGGTGTGGTCGACTTCGGTGCTTTGCTGGAGGCTCGTATTAATTCTTACTAGTTTTGGTTTATTTTAATAATTAATTCGTTTTAATTATCTAAAAGTTCTATATAAACTTACGATTTTTAAACTAGTGTTATAAAAAATAAATTAAAATGTTAAATAAATATAATAATAATATGATGAACATTATAATCGTTACGATTGTCGAGAATAAACAACGTCACGGATGAAACAATGCCTTAAATAAGTTAAAATAAAGTAATAAATTAAAAATGTATTAATATTGTAATTTCCAGATTTTTTTACATTATATGGTATATTAATAGTAGCAGTAAATATTGGGATATCGGCAACAATAACTTCTTCAGGTTTCTATAGTTTTTTCAATTTTCAATATTTTACCTTAATTAAAGACATCACCAGAAAATTAAATAAACTCTAAAAATACTATACTAAGTGAACACATGAACTTTTGTTTAACTTTTACTTAGTTAGGATTTTTATAGTTTATTTAATTTCCTGATGAAGTCTTTGATTAAGGCGCTAGTGATTAAAACTAAATATTAGCGTTCTTGCAAAATTTGTCAAAAATCGACAAATTTAAGGATTTTGATAAATATTGAACACAAAAGCCATTATTAATATGTTTTTCGATTTGTTTGATTTGGTATTTCGTACAGACTTTCTCTTTTAAGAAACATTATCACGTATACTTATTTACTTCTAAATTTCCCCACAAAACCTATTGTGTTGTATTTCAGGAGAAAGCTCATGGAAAAAGCTTTAGAATGGCACCTATGCCACCTCTCTAGATTAATTAGGTGAGCGACAATCGGCCTTGTTGAAAATTTTATCGAAATCCAAGTGGTGAAGAATAAAAAAACTGTGTTGATTTGACATGAGAATCAAAAGAACACCTTCAATCTTATTTTGTATTCTGAAATCTTACCTTATCATCCTGCTTCTAGCCATGAACTGTTGTCCATATACTGTCCCATGTTGTCCCACGTTGTTCCATGTTGCTATATGTTGTCTCAGGATATCCCAGGTTATCCCCTGTTGTCCCATGTTGTCCCAGGTCGTCCCATGTTGTCCCATGTTGTCCCATAGCATACCATAATATTTGCACCATTGTGCTATAAAGTCTCTAGTTGACTTTTTGAAAAGAGATATTCGTTAATATACTAGGTTACCATAAATTTTTCATTTCGAGCAAATCTCTTGAGGTCATAGGCGGTCATTCGATAACCAGCCGAAGCTAGTGACGTTTTCCCCTGTTCTGCCAACTAAACGAAGGCAAGACGACTAGTACTCCTTCGTAGTATCCTTTCGTAGTACACAATCGCCGAGGTTGTAAGTCGGTCTTAGGTATGCCAGGATTGAAGCATATCCGTGTAGGAAAAGGTCGTCCGTCCGTTTTGTACTGCGAACAGGACCACATCAGTACCAAAATGAAAAGTCCGATGCTAATCTAGTATATAAACGAATATCTAAAATTTTTGATTATTGATTTGATTGACGGTGAAAATACCATGATATTGCTTGCGAAGGAACGTCGCACTAACCGTCCTGCAACAAAAAGAATCTGAATTTACTACATGATTCCGAACATTCAATTTCTCTCATCAATATTTTCGCCAAGATCTTCCTGACACGTACGGTTTTTGAAAAAAAAAAGCGTGGTAAAAATACCAAAAACGTGACGTTTAAACAAAATTTTCTCGGTGCAGCTGTACTCCAGCTGATATTTTACGATATTCATTCAAATAAGTCACCCTACATATTTAGTTATTACCTGTTATGAATTTAATATATTTATGATTATGTTTGGTATATTGATTAAAAATGTGATCTGATCGTTCGTAGTAAATTATTATTGTCCACTATATGCTGTTCTTGCAGTTATTACCAAGGTTATGTATCAATTTTGAAATTTTATTTTTATGCCCATCGTTCTATTTATTCGTTACTGGCTGTTATCCCAAATTAATTAATTACAGCCGTCAAAAGCAACAGTCACCGTTTTGTACACATAAATAATCCATACAAATACATCAAAACCAAAAGCTCACCTTTGTACAACACGGCATTCACACATGTCGATATTCTCCGTAATACCGCAAAAAATCACTTAAAACGACGCGAAAACATTACCAATCGCGTTCTACCCACTTTTATAAACATTTCGCACGATAGTTCATCGTTCTTGTCCCGTGCAGATCCGATACAGATGTTTACTCTACACAGCAAATTTGTTAAAATGGCATCGAGAAAAAATTCGTATTGTTGACATTGCTAGGCAACACGTACCGGCTACTATGATTTCTACGTTTTACTCGTATGGTTGCAAAGCGCCTTAGCATCTTGCGACTACTTGATCTTGCGTTTATTGATTTATAATGAGCGAGTATTGAGACTTTTAGGTGTGTTTTATGTGTGTAATCGTTGAATTATGATTTAGATGACGGATGTATAGCTAAAGATAGATTTTTTTTTGTATTTCTCATGTATAATTTGTATATAGCCAGTTGGGGGGGGGGGGGGGGGGGGGGCACGGGGGGTACTGATCGTTCGTAGTAAATTATTATTGTCCACTATATGCTGTTCTTGCAGTTATTACCAAGGTTATGTATCAATTTTGAAACTTTATTTTTATGCCCATCGTTCTATTTATTCATTACTGGCTGTTATCACAAATTAATTAATTACAGCCGTCAAAAACAACAGTCACCGATTTGTACACATAAATAATCCATACAAATACATCAAAACCAAAAACTCACCTTTATACAACACGGCATTCACACATGTCCGTAATACCGCAAAAAATCACTTAAAACGACGCGAAAACATAACCAATCGCGTTCTACACACCTTTATAAACATTTCGCACGATAGTTCACCGTTTTTGTCCCGTGCAGATCCGATACAAATGTTTACTCTACACGGCAAATTTGTTAAAATGATTTCGAGAAAAAATTCGTATTGTTTAAATTGCTACGCAACGCGCACTGGCTACTATGATTTCTACGTTATACTCGTATGGTTGCAAAGCGCCTTAGCATCTTGGGACTACTTGATCTTACGTTTTATTGATTTATAATGAGCAAGTATTGAGACTTTTAGTTGTGTTTTATGTGTGTATTCGTTGAATTGTGATTTAGATGACGGATGTATTATAGCTAAAGATAGATGTTCTTTTTTTGTATTTATCATGTATAATTTGTATATAGCAAGTGAGCCCCCCCCCCCCCGGCGCTCAAAATAAAAATGCACAAAATTGTATTAGGAATATAATAAATTTACAAAAACACCTAACATGTACTGTAAATGCTATTTGTGCTTATTTTATGATCAAATATAATTTAATAGTGAACCGTTGAGTATGCAACTCAAATACCACTATCTCCAAATCTCAATACAGGGTGAGGTATTTATTGTTAAGTTTAGTATGGGGTTATTGGTAATTACTAGAGGAATTGTTTAAGCAACGGACAAGTAAGTTGAAGATTAAATTTGAGATTGCTTTAATACAAATAACATTATATTATTCGTTTGGCAACCAAAACCACATATCAGCCTATTGACTTTGTATATTACTGGAGTCTGTGTGATGTGTAGTTACTGAACGCTGTAATAAAGCAGTGTTCTTTTGCAATGGATATAAGAAACTATTTTAGTAAGTATTATTTATTATGTGGCAACCAGTGTCATATAGTTGTATGATTGGGTGATGACGATTACTGGTCCTAAAAGTAGAAGAGTATTTCAGTTATATGATTATAGTCGATATCACGAGTGATGCAAATTACTCATCGCTTATAAGTGTATGAACCAGATTTTTGCATATCGCGCTGCTTGATTGTTGTGCATAGGCAACCTAACATAGATAACTGTAAATACGTTGCCTACCGAGGCGGATATTATTGAAATTAAATTAATATTGCTATTATCTTTACTAATTAAATAACCTTTAAATAACCATCACCATAGATTTTTTATTAAGCGGCTTACCTTTCAACGAAAACATTTTTGCTAACATACGGTCACGTTCAATATTTACGTTCAGTATTAGAGGTTAGAAACGTTAGAACTGTCATTCTAAGAAAAGACGTACTTTTTCGCTGGGCGGATTTAATTTGTACAGCAGATGTATCATAATCATTCTATTGCGTTCTAACACACGGCAATGTATAGGAATGAAATGTAGCGTATGAGGAAACAGCAGAAATCCACGATTACAGTGTTATCACTGTTACCATAACACTGTACCCGCTAAACAAAAACATATTGCCGCAACATTTCTATAATATATGTGATTTTGTAATATTGGTTTTATGTATTATTTAATATAACTGTTATATCTAGGCAACCTCTTATGTCCTACCGCGGATACATAACAGTCAATGTTACTGAAACATCAAAGTTACATATTACATACATTATTTGTAATATTTAAACAACGTTATAACGTTGTTGGAATGTTGCAAATAATGTTGTGAACTTGTATTTATAGCGTTGTTGAAATATTATAAAAAAACATTATTTCAACATCACAGTGATAAGTCGGTAACGTCTTTTGTAATACCTATTTAAATAACATTTTAATTTCAAGCTATAGTTTTTCTTTGTAATATTTTAACCACGTTATGTTTAAATGTAGTATCATTTTGTGCAATATTTGATGAAGAACCCTATTAGGTATTACAAGGAATGCAACATTTTTTTAATAATTTAGCATACTTCCCTATTACGCAAGGCGTATGACGTAGCCGGCAGGCGGCAACAAACACCAACAGACTATTTCAGCCAGCGCAGTGGTGGTGTCAGGACGAACGTCGCATGCAATACGTAAATGTCCTACTCGTACAGCGGAGAGTTTCCATCCAGTATGACAGCACTGATTTCACCACACGTTCATCTACAGTACTTAAACTGTAGGATAAGGTGAATTGAGATTAGCACTTACCAGCGCCATCTAACGGTCGTTAGGCGTACTACCTAACTGATGCACTTATGTAGATAAAATATTGTCAATAAAATGTTGTCTAGAGATTGTACAAACATGATGCATTTAGGGTGGGCGCACATATATCAGTCATGTAGGAACAAAACATGTTTGGACAAACACGTTTTCGTCTAAACGTTTTATGTACATATGACCATAGTTTTTATGTATGCGTTTAGTCACGTCAGACACGGTTAGTCGAAATAAGGCGTTTTGGCGTGTTTTGTGGTATTTGTTTAATGCAATGAATGCTATACACCAGTTTATGGGCCAACATAAAGGTATGAGAAGAGGTTTTGCGGAAACGTCATTAAAAAACAATATCCATGAGCAAGAAGACATAGATCTCTCCATCGCCACGTCCTCGAAAATTAAAGACCGTTGTACTGTCGCTTTTCAATGAATTGTTGGATGAAGAGGAAGAAGATGGAAGCCGAAGCTTAGTCCGTCATGCAGAGTAAAAGAGTTTTGATGGGATGGTTGTGTGTTCGCAAAAATAATACAAATGTTAAATTTGTTGATTTGTTCCTTATTATAATTATAGTATTTAATAAACATTATTACATCTAAGTAATCAATAGCTTTTCTTCTGAAGATATGCTTCATCTCCAGTCACAAATTATTCAGAATTTCCTATACTTTAATTTATTATTTAACTATTTCGACGAAATTCCAGAAATGGCGGGTTATTTGCAAAATCTGTCAAAAATGCTAAGACTAAACCTCCAGTTTCATTGGACCCTTTTCAACAGAAAGATTTTCAGCTCTAAGTTTCGTCATGAAACTTAAATATGAAGTTTCGTTCCGATACCTTTAGTAGTTTCTCCGGAATCGTCGCCACAAAAATCGGGTACACACACACACACACACACACACATATACACACACACACCCATACACACACACACACACACATCAGAAATGTTGAGGGGACCCAAAAGGGCATATTTCCGTTAAAATCTCAATATTTCTTTTCGTCACGATTTCAATACTTTATCATACTATGTATGATAAAGTAAAAAGGTCGAAAATTTTGAGATTTTTTTACGATTTTCGTTGTGTAGCCATATCCGTGGGAAGTAGCAAAGTTGAATTTCGGATTCAGCACCCCAAAAAACATATAGAATGACCATATAGAATGACCTGGCCAAAACACCATTTGACTAGACTACACTGAAGCCTCGTTTACATCCAGTTAACTTAACTTAACGTACGAAAACTTAAACATTAGAGATACTTGAACACCATTGAATTATATGTGTTCGTTTACTTAGAGCTGAAAAGTTTTTGTTCAAAAGGGTCCAAAGGAACGGGATGTTTACTCTAAGCCTTTCTCAAGGATGTAGCAAATAAGCCGCCATTTCTGAAATTTCGTCGAAATAGTTAAATAATAGTATTTTCTAGCTAAATAATAAATGAAAGTAGAGGAAATTCTGAATAATTTATGACTATGACATTTTTTGTAAAATTAATAGTTTAGCTGCATGAGCAAATATTATTTCATCGAGATCGGTCGTACAGCATTAAAACTAGTTAGCCAAGATTTGTCTGATATTTTGAATCTAATGACAGTAGGTAGTGTCAAATGCTGATGTTTTGACAATACCTACTGTCTATATAATCTAAATATCTGTCTAGTTCTAGTAGTTTTATTTTAATGCAGACTTGGCCGATCTCGATCAAATGGAATCTCATGCATCTAAACTATTAATTTTACATAGGTATGATAAAGTCATGTGCCTGGCCACATCAGATTTTTTTTGTTAAATCCCGAAATCCCGAAATCGGGACCACGATCCCGCAAATTGGAAACCCTATTCTGGACTACAAGTATTGTAGCGATAATACTGTCAGGCCGATAAATTTGTATTAATTCAGAAAATACCGATAAATTTTTTTTTATGTAATCATAAGAGGGATCAAAAGCGGTTTCCCTACATTTCATGATTATCTTCTATAACTATTTAAACGTTTGTTGTTAAATTTCCAGTATACTCCAAAGAACCACTTCCCGATATAATTTCCGGATAATTACTAAGAGACACCCGGTAAAACACATCGTGGGAGTTTTTTTACTTCATCATACGCAGTATTATACAGTATTGTAATCATGCCGAAAAAAAATTTTGAGTTTTTAGCGGAAATATGTCCTTTTGGGTCCCTGAACATATTTGATTGATGTGTGTACCCGATTTTTGTGGCGACGATTCCGGAGAAACTACTAAAGGTATCGGCACGAAACTTCATATTTAGCAGTTTCATGACCAAACTTAGAGCTGAAAAGCTTTTGGCTCAAAAGGGTCCAAAGGAACTGGATGTTTCCTCCAAGCACTTTTCAAGGATTTTGCAAATGACCAAATGACCATTTCTGTAATTTCGTCAAAATAGTTAAATAATAAATTAAACTCGAGGAAATTTTGTATAATTTATGTCTGACATTTTTTGGTAAAATTAAGAGTTTGGCTGCGGGAGCAGATTCCAATTGAGATCGGTCGTGTCGGCATTAATACTATTATAGGTAGCCAGGATTTTGATTCTAATGACAGTGGCTAGTGTCAAACGGTATGTTTTGAAAATTCCTACTGTCAATAGTATCGAAATATCCGCAAGATGTTGCAGCGCCGGAACCACCTGACCAGCCTGGGGGCGAGCACGAAAGCGATGCGGATGCAGGACCTCTGAAACTAGATGCTGGGCGATGAAGATGACGTTGAGCCCGATCAACGAAGGAGACGGCGAGGGCGGTGGCGGTAGCTGCGTGTGCGTGCTGTGTGTGTTCGTGTTTTATTCAATAATTTTTAGATCAAAACGTTTCTTTTAAATATTTTTGTAAAGCATTTTTATCGTTTTATCGTCGTATGTTTTTAAAAATTTACCCGCCAAGCTGTGCACTCACTGGCGGGTGAATCCTAAAGACTTAAAATTTGTAAATACAATTTCGGATAAGCGCTCACGGCGCAAGGCACCGTTTGTTTTATATCATTTGAAATTATATTAATTCATAATGTGTATTTTTTTAATTAATATATTTGTGTTAATGGTTAATGGTTTCTGATGCAGATAAAATACTAATTTTATATATAGTATGATAAAGTCATATGCCTGGCCACATCAGATTTTTTATTTCATTGATGTTGTTGCGCGAGCTCAAACTGAATCAGCAGCAGTGGCGTAAGTAGCAGGTGTGCGAGGTGTGCGACGCACACGGGCCCACGAGCCAGGGGGCTCTTTGGAGCCGGCCAGGTGGTTGGGAGGTCTCGCGAAAAAAATAAGATAGTTGGCTTAAAGGTAAAAGTCACTAACCAATATCTAATAATTACGCAAACCTGACTTTAAGAAGGAATTCCAATACATATGATGCTATATTATTTAGAGGTTTTATGGATTTTTGACGACTTAGAACACTTATTGATGGTCTCCTCGAATAAGATTCGCATTTATAAGCATTTGTAACAAATATTAGTTGGTTACTTTTACCTTTAAGCCGACAATATGTTGGTATTTCTCAAAATTGTATTAAGAAAATTAACTGAGGACTCCTCTGAGCGCGGGATACGGTTTTGGGCTAAAAGAAGAATCTGAGCAGTTTCTGGGGCCCTGGGCTGCAATAAGATGCAAGTATAACGTCATTAAATGAAGTCGAGCATTTTAAAAAGTAGGGACTTCCTCAGGCCTCCACGGATACCATTCTAAACTCGATACCATATATTTATTGTTACATGAAAGCAGAGCTGTGATACATAGCTGTGCTTATTTCTGAATCCATAGTACACAAGACAGAATATTCAATTAATAACAATTGGGCAAAGTTATATACAGCATCTATGTTTTTTATTTCGTTTTTGAACGCATTCCTAAATGTTAGTAACTGTAAATGGAGATTTGCATATAAATCGTCTGCATACGTCTCTATTAACTTCTGGCCTAAGTTTCCGGAAAAATTGATTTGAATAAATTAGTAACATTTTCTAAGCTGTTGAATGTATCTTTTAATTGTGTAATATTATAATATCTAATGTTGAATTATAGTATATTCAATACAAGTTTTATAAGACAACAATTGTCGCACGAGTTGTTTTGGGCACGACGAGCGTAGCGAGGAGTAACCAAATGGAACGAGTGCGCCAATACCTCTTATAAAACGAGTGTCATATACTATAAGAATTTGGTTCATCCGGTATATTAAGCCCAATCGGAAAGGTTGAAAATTAAGGTGTTGGTTTTTTCCTTCTTAAAGCATTTATTCAATTATGTCGAGCGCTTTCATATACTATTTTTCGACTTTGCGATATTAATTTTACATACATTTCGAAAATTGCGACTGTGATCTTACAATCTAGAGTAGTTTTATATTCAACAGTTGGTAGTTGTGGTAAAACTGCGAAATACGATTGAGGCGAGCCAATAGCGATTGAGATGTCAGCATCATTTGACATTTGACATCAATGTCATCAATCTTGGAAGACTGTAAGTTACTAAAAGTTAGTGCTCTAGTGTTTACATAACGACACCGAAAGCGGTTTACTTATGAGTTTATAACGAACGCAAAGTAGAAAAAAATATATTAATTCGCAAGATATCCTGACCATTATTTAACCTTTGGTCATCACACAATTCATCAAACTGACGTTTTACTTTCCTTACCCTTTTATTTTGAAATTTAATCTCTATATTCCACAATTTTATTAAATTTGCTGCTGTCGTTGACGCAGATTCGTTTCTCAACTTGACCACATTGTCATACGCTGTGTGTAACAAATGAGCGGCCTTTTGTAACTCGTAATTTTTGGATTGTAATAATTTTGAATGCATTCCATTTTCTTTTTAAGGGGTAGTGCCAACCTAGATTTTTTGAAAAATCAAAAAAAAATTTTTTTTGCATAAATGATGTCTTGAGATCTTAGAAATAAGGTACAATACGTTTCATATTGGAAAAAAATGTTTAAATGCTTATTTGATGAACATACGGCCAAGCGTCTAGCCGAGCGTACATGCAAAAAGTTTAGCGTGAGAGGTTACGGCCTAGAGACCTATACGCTCTTACCTTATTTGGAGGAATTACATGCGTGGTGTGAAATATAACATAAAATATTATAAAACACACAGATTTTGTGGAAATATCCTCGGTACGTTCGTTGAACTGGCGCTAGCCGCACAATGTTACAGCTGTCTGATGTAACGTGTGTTGTTCTTGATTAGTTGGTAAAACAATAGCAGAAATAATTAGTGACATTCTTGGAGTATATCGTGTTCGAAAGGAGTCGAAAGGAAGCAGCATATTTTCAAATAGAACTAATATGACAAGCATTGAATCGTTTGGAACTAGAGTCGCCTCTGCCTGATAACGTATCCACAGTCCACACCGGTAAAAAAGTAATGTCGGTTGAAGATTATTACAACGCAAAGTGAAGCGCAAAGTGGATGACGTTTAGTTATCATCTTTTGAACATTGTTGTTGTGTTTTCTGCTATTTCACAAGTTGTAGTGTGTAAAACGTGCAAATCAAATGCGAAATTGGCCGAAAGTGGCAACCGTGACATAGGATTTCAAATCGTGAAGTTGACGTTGAGCCCGATCAACGAAGGAGACGGCGAAGGCGGTGCAGGTAGCTGCGTGTGCGCTGCGTTCTTGTGAAAATTTTGAACAAACTTTCATTCCGAGTTGCCGATTTGTTCAAAAAGGATATGAAATGAATAGCGGAATTATCCTTGTCATGAGCATAAGAATAGGTGTAGATGTAATTGAAAAGTTTTGCGCATTCAAGGACCTTCCTCGTCAGATTTTTCACTCATTTTACGATAAAGTTGTTCGCACCGTTTTTGTGGAAACAGAAGCATTGTCAACAAAGTATGCAGAAAGCAGCAGAAGAAGGGAGGACTAAAAGTCAATTAAAAATAGTAAAAAAAAGAATGGCGTAACTGTCTCCGACGATGGAGCATAGAGAAAACATATTTTTTCTTCTCTGTATGATTGGTGGCGCTTATCAGCTGGAGAAATGTTGTTGACATTCTCATAAAATCTAAATACTTACTTCAAAGCTTGCACATTTTGGAATAAGAAAAGGAAATAAGAAAAGGAATGCATAGATCACGTGAAAAAACTAATGGCATTCGTCCCCGCTATTTGACAAAAATTAGTTAGGGCCTCGAAGAAAAAGGGAAGTTAACCCAGAAGCCTATAAATGAGCTTTCAATTTATGATGGACTAGCCATAATCATGATTCAATTGATAAAATGAAGAAAATACGTCTGGGCGACACTGTATCATAAATTCTGACCGATGAAATGCCACCTGGTGATTTCATTTTCTTTTTCCCTTTCAAGTGGGAAAGTAATTGTGGATATTGCAGCAAGTATAGCTATATGTGTTGTCAATGATGCATTATCCAGCCTTATGAAGTGTATGGAGGTATTATGGATGTGCATCTAGCCAAACTGCAATAATATCTGCGCGAAGGCTGACGCACGGCGCATCATGTTTTCAGAGTCATCCCTGACTGATGCTGCAAAACAGGCCCGTCTGTCGTCAAAATCAATAAGAAAGAAACAAGAGGAGGAAAATGTTAATTTGAAAAGATAATTATACGGCCCAGGCTTCGCCGACTATAGTAAAATATAACAATTCTATACATCAAAGTTACACAATATTTTAAACGGTGTTTTCTCAAAACCGCATTTTTCAACCTGGCCGGAAAGATAACTTCAACTGATCTTCGTCAATTCCCTTTAAATTTTATATGCAGCTTTAGAACAATATTATCTAGAGAAGTACGTACGGATTTTACGATAAGTTCGAAACTTTTTTTGTTATAAACAATTTTTAACCTAATTTTGTACCTAAAAGTGATATTTTGTGTTCAAACATCCGCCATTTTGTTTTAAAGCGGAATTTTCTAATTTCCGTACGTACATCCCGAGATAATCTTATATAGAATCAATCATTTTTTTGCTTTTATGGCTAAGTGAAAAGCTGCGTGCAAAATCTTTCCGGCCGTGAAACCCTGTCCGCCGGAAGAGGTTTCCTTTGATGTCCTCTAACGCTGCTATTTTTTATTTATTTTAGTTTTTTTTTTATTGTGAATATTCCTCAAAATATGAACAATAAGGGGCTTTAAAGTGATTTTGTAATTCATTTACTATATTGTAAAAAATCTGATGTGGCCAGGCACATGACTTTATCATACTAGATAAGAGAGATAAGAGAGATATGTCGATTAAAGCTGCGTTCCGATATTGTACTCCGTTGATACCGGGTACACCATCCAAATGACACTTACGTGTTATTGGGTGTAAATATTGATGCTTATATTAACAGTAGGTATTGTCAAAACATTAGCGTTTGACACTACCTACTGTCATGAGAATCAAAAAATTTGACAAATCCTGGCTACTAGCTGTAATGCAGTACGACCGATCTCGATGAAATAGAGTTTGCTCATGCAGCTAAACTATTGATTGTACCAAAAAATTTCATAGTCATCAATTATTCAGAATTTCCTCTACTTTAATTTATTATTTAACTGTTTCGACGATATTCCAGAAATGGCGGCTTATTTGCAAAATCTTTCAAAAATGCTAAGACTAAACCTCCAGTTCCTTTGGACCCTTTTCAACAGAAAGCTTTTCAGCTCTAAGTTTGGTTATGAATCTTCTAAATATGAAGTTTCGTCCCGATACCTTTAGTAGTTTCTCTGGAATCGTCGCCACAAAAAACGGGTACACACACACATCCATACACACACACATACACACACACATACACACACACACACACACACACACACACTGACATTTTTTTGTACCTTGGTAAAAAATGTTCAGGGGACCCAAAACGACATATTTCCGCTAAAATCTCAAAAAATTTTTTTGGCATGATTACAATACTTTACATACTGCGTATGATAAAGTAAAAAAAAATCTAAAAAACGCTTGTTGACCAAACTTAGGATAGGCTCCATGTGAGTGGGGGGGCTATTGTCTCTGTTGGCACACGGGCCCACTCTCACTCACTCTTAGCTACGCCACTGATCAGCAGTATACGATATAAAGCTTGAAATCGCTTGTTGTGGCTCACGCCTTTGAAGTGCGACAATTCCATTTTTCTTTGACCACCGACCGGCGTAATACACCGATACCGGACGTTATCATTGTGTTTCAAAGGCGTCGCAGAGTTGAACGATAATCTCCGAGAAGGTATTTTCCTCCAGTGCGGTTACTATAACGTTTCGGGGAGGTCGCCGCGCCGCGCCAGTACGTTTAGTATTCTGCACGTGAAGTCCGGTCATCCGGGTTGGTATACGGAATGGTCTATCAAGGCCCTTCTTGTTATGTGGCGGATGATGAGCGTCGGTCTCGGGGCAGTCGTGCGTGGTGCTCTGTTGCCTCTCTTCCCCAGCCTCAGGAACGGCTCGGCCCGACCGACTACCGACGTAACCGTGCCAGAAATCTAAATATAAATTGCCGACGGCGCCCGGTCAAATATTTGCCCTTTTGTGCGCCGCTCTCTTCTCTCCGATCGCTCGGTTCGATGGGTCCTCTCGTACCACCCCAGATGCACTTTACATGTACCGGAAGCGCGCCGTCGAATTGCAAATTTGGAGCGTCTACGCCGAGAACGGTTACGCGAAACTCCTAAGATTCGAACGCTAATCTTTACACATTCCGTAAGAGGGCAGCAGCGCTGCGACGGAAACTCTTGGAGCGCCACCTGGATGGGTAGTGTGTTTCTATTTCTGACTACAGGAAGCATATGGGGAGACGACACCGCAAAGATTTAAAGTTTTGGAAAAGCTCACCCTGAGTCTATGGTGATTTTCTGTAGGAAAGCAACGTCTACTGTTTGAATATTCAAATTTATCTTTCTGGCGGTTACCTATCATAACAAAATTAAGAACAAATACAGTTATGAATTAGATTTTATTGGATAAATTGACTATTCTGAGTTAGAAAATTGGGCATTCGGCAGTGTGTAAATCATTCTACAGGTTGTAACAGACCAACCGTACCATGCCTTTTCACTTTATCATTCGTAGTATGACAAAGTATTGTAATCGTGCTGAAAAGAAGAGAAGAAATATATCCTTTTGGGTCTCCTGAACATTTTGGACCGAGGTAAAAAAAATGTCGTTGTGTGTGTGTAAACCAGGGCTGCGGAGTCGGTAAAAAAATTTCAACTCCAACTCCGACTCCAGATATTTTTCGTAGACCGACGAAAAATTGCATACAAAAATATGATCAAATAATTATGTGTAATAAAAATCTTACATGTAAACAACCATAAATTTGACGCAGAGTAATACAACCGAGCAACATTTGCTATGAAAACAAAAGCACTACCAGGAAAAAAGCAACAAATTTAATAAATTAAGTTTATATTCTAGTATTGTATCTGATTGCATTAATCATATGGCTTGTGCATATCAAATTACTCCAAACATATGCTGAAACCATAAGCAAAACAGAAGTTTTATTTGTGTCCAGCGAATTTGTTGGCAAACATATTTATACTGACAATCTAATTTTAAATACAAAATGGCCTATAAGATGCAAAAAGGATTACTGATTGGACCACAAATAAACTTTGATCATTAGGTCAATACTTTTTTCGATTTCCTTGCTTCTAACAACATTTGTACGCTACAAATTTCAACAAAATGTCAAGTATTTGGTATCATTGTAATCGGAACGATCGTTTCTAGCGAATAATGAGGGTGTGGCCGTGGGTAGTATAGAATAACATAAGCTTTCCCGAAAGTATTAATGATGCAAGTGAGACTACAAGTGTTAGTCTTGATGGCCAATTTTCATCGTCATAGTAAATTTATTCTATGAAAACCTCTTCGAAAAATTGATTTGATCTTGACGATGACCTTTCAATACATATTAACAAACAGTGACCGGCAAAATAATGAAATTATAGTTGAATCAATTTACATTGACATCTTTGCGTGTTGTCAGAAGTGACATGCGGTAGTTACGATATGATTAAATGCATTCCCACTCTTTCTATGGCATGCTAAACTATTGACACTAATGTTGGACGTATGTCTCGGCTGGCTAAGACACACGATCTCGGATGCTGATATGTATACTTAGTGCGCAGAAGAAAGACAGAACTACAGTATGTCGGTCATTGGGTAGTTCGGATCTCCAGCGGCGTCGCTAACAGGAGATTCAGGGTAACTGTCAGTTGTGCTGGTATCACACATTAAAATGCCGGGAAAATATTTAAATCCTCAAACAAAATAGTTTGTGGCCAATCTTATAGACTATTTTACAGCGGAAAAGGAAAATATGGATCCACTAATTCCCCTTAATGCAATTCGGCAGGTATTAATTATTGTCCATTCTTCCTATTGCGAACATTCTTACATTATTTCTTAGACAGTATCTAAGGACAGTATCTAATATTAAGAATGCCAGGGTGGCAAACGAGTCATTTTGTACCAGAAGAAAATCTCGAACTCGGAGGAAACCAAAAACCTAAGACGTTGATGAGGGTGCAAAAATGCAAGTTCGCAACACATTGTATAACCTTTACGCTGAAGTGCGTTATTGCATTACCATATTCTTCTTGTAGACAACATATAGCAATATTTAATACTAGGAAAGCATGTTACCATTACATCCTTAAAGGAAGATCTGCGTGAAAAGTCGTTTTCGAATTTTAGTTATGGCTCCCTACGATGACCTGTATATGCAGACGTATGCTTTTCCTTTGGCAAAATTTATTCGACTACGCCACTGGCCGAAAGACAACAGTCGATTGCACCAGACGACTGTCGCTTTTGACAACACGCAAAGTAAAATTGATTCAACTATATACTGTTTGCACTTGGAAACGCATTAGAACACTATCAATTTTATTGTTTTTTATTTATGACACAATCAATATTTTTAAATAACAATCCCTACTTTTCGTATTCATTTTATAATGAATTGATTTCGTACCACTGCTGCCCATCTCTGCAAAGAAATGTCAGTTCATGGGACAAAGATGTGACCAAACCGAGGAGGTACGCACGTAAAAGACCAAAATTCAGACTTAATGTTGAGATTTTTTTCAGTGTTCTAGCACTTGAGGCTCATATATTCTCAAATGGTACCAAGATCATGAATTTTGACACTTTGATCTAATTTTTTTCAAAAACTTAACGTTATTGCCAAATTCTAATTCCGGATTTAGCATAAAAGTCGAAAACACATAGTCACATCTTAGTCACAAAATTGCTGTTTCCGTGTTAAATCTATCCAGCGCCTCCACCATTATGTAAATGAATATTTTAATAGTATAGAACGGTATTCCCCAATGTAATCTATGGAAGAAACTTTCTCCCAAACCTACATATTTCAATATTTTTAAGCAGTGCTTTTCTGTGACATATCCTCATCCTTCGTCTTTATTATGTTGTAAGGTTTGTATGATGTTTAAGTTTTTATATTTTATCTAGTGATGGGCATAATCGGATTATTTCAAGAATCGATTATCAGTATTCCAGTGATTTGTATAATCGTATGATTTGGTTCTCGAGTTATTCTACATTAATAATTAATTATTAGATTAATTATTAATCGATTATTCATACGATTTTAGATTGGCGATTTGTTGGGTTTATATAGGCGGCGAAGTTTCAAGACGGAGGACTTATGTAAATGCATGTAAAAACCACTATTAAAAATAAATTATTAATATACGATGGGGTGGGTTAGTGTTTTGTTGCGTTTATAGGGCAACAGACTATCAAACAGGAAGATATGCAACTCTTCAAAACCTATTCAACTTTTATTAAAAATCGATTATTAACAATCGTTTATTACAAAATAATAATGGAGTTCACTCGATTGTTTCAAGAATCGATTATAATCGATTATGTAATCCGAATGTTCTAATTTTTTCTTTGTTTCGTGTTTGAACTCAAATCGAAAGCCTTTAGATAGGTAAATATTGAGCTAACAATTCTCCTCTCGTCTAGGTTTGATTTTATGTTTTGTACCAAATCTGTTGCCGCTGATGTTGTGCCGGAGTTCATCTAATATTCTAATAGTATAGAAGAACATAAGCTTTACCGAAAATATTAATGATGCAAGTGAAACTCCAAGTGTTAGTCTTGATAGCCAATTTTCAAAGTCGTCATAGTACATTTATTCGATGAAAATCTCTTCGAAAAATGTATTTGATCTTGACGATGGGCTATCAATACAGTAGAGCGTCGATAATCCGAACCCCGGTAATCCGAACGTTCGCTATTCCGAACGCCGAAAAACAAATAATAACAAAATAAATCACAACGTTATGGCCAAAATCTAATTCCGGATTTAGCATAAAAGTAAAAAACGCATAGTCACATCTTAGTCACAAAATTGCTGTTTCCGTGTTAAATCTATCCAGCGCCTCCACCATTATGTAAATGAATATTTTAATAATATATAACGGTATTCCCCAATGTAATCTATGTAAGAAACTTTTTCCCAAACCTACATATTTCAATATCTTTAAGCAGTGCTTTGTTTGTCATGTATCCCCATCCTTCGTCTTTATTATGTTGTAAGGTTTGTTTTGCTAAGCTAAATACTTTCGGAGAAACTGATGCAAACATCGGTGGACAACATTGTCTGATAATTTCTTTTTTTTTTCGTACGGACGTTACACGTCAAACTGATCATTAAGAAGGTAGTGCTGTGTAGCATAGGCCAACCGTCCCGATTTGGGCGAGACAGTCCCGAATTCTGAGCACTTGTCCCGCCTGACGAAGCGTCCCGAATTTTCTCCCGATTTTTAAAAATATTCTAATGTCCAGAATTTCCCAGACACCAGCCATCAAAGTAATGATTTTGTTAGCATATTAAAGTGTACCAGACTTTTTTCAACAAAATGACCCAGCAGTATCTAAGAGAAATGTAGGTAATTGAGATATTTTCTAGCCAATTTTGAAAACATTAGCGTATTTTGTTGAGAGGAATCATTAGAGCTATACCTATAGAAGAAGCATCCATAGTGAGCTTAATTTTGTATCAATGATCTTATATAATACCTAAAACTATAGATAAATGTGTATTACTTATTATAGTAATGTATATGTATTACTTGTTATTGTTGTATCCATGTCATATGATATAATATAGCTGACTCATGTACTCAAAGAAGTGAAATTTTGATATATGGGATATTTATATTTCTACGCGATATTTTGTACACTTATACAGGAAGGTGTACCTGAGAGATATTGTGATACTTTTTGTGTTTTTTATGTGATGCTTAAGTTGTGTTCTCCGTACAAAAAATCGCAAAGTCAGGCAATTTTATGTCAGATTCAGTGACTTCTTGTCAAAAGCGATCAAAAATGTATCACTAGACGAAAAATTGTATACTTTTTATCTTTGCTTTGGTGTATAGCTTTTATGATTCTGTGAAGTAATAGCGAAGAAAACCCCTCCGAACTTTTACGTGTTTTGTGAGTAGAATGTAGGGGATACGGATTCACCTTGTGTTTAGAGAATCGACTGTTTATTCTGTAAAAGAACAGATCTGGTGTATAGAAATTTCAGTCAGTCAGGATTGACAAATTCTATATTAAATATTGCTGACGAACAACGTACTTTGAGCTCCTGATTGGGTGAATGAATTGCATTTTATAGTCATAGAAATGCACCACCTTCACAAAAATTGGCGCACGAGTTGTTTTTGGCACGACGAGCGTAGCGAGGAGTGCCCAAATGGAATGAGTGCGCCAATACGTCTTATAAAACGAGTGTTATATACTATTTTTTCTGCTTTGCGACATTAATTTTACAAATTTCAAAAATTGCGGTTGTCATCTTACAATCTAGAGTAGTTTTATATTCAACAGTTGGTGGTTGTAGTGAAATTCACAAATACGATGGACGCGAGCCAATAGCGATTGAGATGTCAGCCTTATTTGACACTTGACGTCAATATCATCAATCTTGGAAAACCAAAAGTTACTAAAAGTTTGTGATCTAGTGTTTTCATAACGACACCGAAAGCGGTTTCGTTATGAGTTTATAACGAACGCAAAGTAGAAAAAAATAATAATTAACTTATTCAAACGATTTTTAAACGTGTATTGTGTTTGTAATTTAGTCAAACTGATTTTGATTAATTTTAAATTTTAATCGATATTTATTTGTAATAAAAAAAAATCTGATGTGGCCAGGCACATGACTTTATCATACTATATATATAATTAATAGTTTAGCTGCATGAGATTCTATTTGATCGAGATTGGCTATGTCTGCATTAAAATAAAACTAGTAGAACTAGACAGATATCTCGATTAAAGCTGCGTTCGGATATTGTACTCCGTTGACACCGGGTACACCGTCCAAATGACACTTACGTGTTAGTGGGTATAAAAAGTGTAACGATGTTCAATATCCGCACGCAGCCTATATTGACAGTAGTATTTTCAAAA
This sequence comes from Aphodius sticticus, assembly GCA_963966075.1. Taxonomy (NCBI): domain Eukaryota; kingdom Metazoa; phylum Arthropoda; class Insecta; order Coleoptera; family Scarabaeidae; genus Aphodius; species Aphodius sticticus. The sequence goes on along the minus strand of OZ014512.1, from coordinate 1,642,789 downwards.
CATTAGCGTTTGACACTAGCTACTGTCATTAGAATCAAAAAATCTGACATATCCTGGCTACTAGTTTTAAAGCAGTACGACCGATGTCGATGAAATAGAATTTGCCCATGCAGCTAAACTATAAATTCTACCAAAAAATGTCATATACATAAATTATAGAAAATTTCCTCTCCTTTAATTTATTATTTAACTATTTTGACGACATGACACAAATAGCGGCTCATTTACAAAATCTTCGAAAAATGCTAAGAGTAAACCACCAGTTCCTTTGGACCCTTTTCAACAGAAAGCTTTTCAGCTCTAAGTTTGGTTATGAAACTTCTAAATATGAAGTTTTGTCCCGATACCTTTGGTAGTTTCTCCGGAATCGTCGCCACAAAAACGGGTACACACACACATACACACACACATACACACACACAGACATTTTTGTACCTTGGTCAAAAATGTTCAGGGGACCCAAAAAAACATATTTCCGCTAAAATCTCAAAAGAATTTTTTGGCATGATTACAATACTTTACATACTGCGTATGATAAAGTAAAAAATCTGATGTGGCCAGGCACATGACTTTATCATACTATATATAAAATTAATAGTTTAGCTGCATGAGATATTATTTGTCTGCATTAAAATAAAACTAGTAGAACTAGACAGATATGTCGATTAAAGCTGCGTTCGGATATTCTACTCCGTTTATACCGGGTACACCGTCCAAATGACACGTGTTATTGGGTGTAGAAAGTGTGAAGGTGCGTTCCGATTGGTGGCAATGGTAATGGCGGTGGTAGCAGACGAAATTATAGTGTTTCTCACATGTCGTGATGGTCACACATATTAGTTTGCATGTACATAAACTTGAGTCGCTAGCAAATTCTATTAGAAATACTATAATGGCGTCTACTACCACTGCCATTAGCACTAATGAAAACGCACCTTAACGGTGCACAATATCCGAACGCAGCTTGTATTGACAGTAGTATTGTCAAAGCATTAGCGTTTGACACTATCTACACCGTCATTAAAATCACATCTGACATATCCTGGCTACTAGTTTTAATGAAGTACGACCGATCTCGATGAAATAGAATTTGCTCATGCAGCTAAACTATTGATTGTACCAAAAAATGTCATAGTCATAAATTATTCAGAATTTCCTCTAGTTTAATTTATTATTTAACTATTTCGACGAAATTCCAGAAATGCCGGCTTATTTACAAGATCTTTCAAAAATGCTAAGACTAAACCTTCAGTTCCTTTGGACCCCTTTTAACAGAAAGCTTTTCAGCTCTAAGTTTGGCCATGAAACTTCTAAATATGAAGTTTCGTCCCGATACCTTTAGTAGTTTATCCGGAATCGTTGCCACAAAAAATGGGTACACACACACACAGACATTTTTTGTACCTTGGTCAAAAATGTTCAGGGGACCCAAAAAGACATATTTGCGAAAAAATCTCATAAAATTTTTTTGGTACGATTACAATACTTTACATACTGCGTATGATAAAGTAAAAATATTATTATCAGATTTCGGCTCAAATGAAAATATCATTACTTTCCTGTTCATACATTTTTTTTCAAATTTAAATTAAAATGACCTTATGATTAACATCACATATTTTTACAGATATTTTTCATTATTCTAAAAATAATCTGGATAAATAGTCAAGAAACGAAAATTTAAGAGCATTTCAGAAAAGAAACTCCTTTATTGGAAATCAGTTGGAAACAAATCATGTGCTTTGGTGTCTAGCGGGTTCTAGCGGCGAAGACAGTAAAATATAATAAACATATTGCGTCTAATAAGTACAAATAATGCTTTAAAGTTACAAGGTCTTGAAAATTGATAATATTCTGGCGGTGGGGGTGAAACTGTTGGAAGAAAAAATATTTTCCATGTCCATTTTAATCATTATCTATGTCAGAATCATTGGTTAGCTAATCAAGCTTCTTAAAAAAATATAAAGAGCAAATGATGACACATAGTAAGGACGTAAATAGTAAATTACATTGAATTAATAATAGTTAAAGCCAAAATCTGGATTTGGGTATCCAGAACAATGCACAAAAAACTATGCTATCGGGGCATATGACATGCTTTTATTTAGTTCTTTATAGGGTAACGTACACATGCACTCGTACTCATTGGCACTCCAAAATGTTAGCACCTAAGTAATTCGATGCTAATAAAATTCGAGTGTCAACCACTTTTGCGTTTACACTACTTATTTCAAGTGGTCATTACGGAATGTCCGCACAATCTTTGCAATTGTATTCTTAGAAAAATGTAAAAAGAAACTTACAAAAAAATTATAGAAGAACAAAGACTTGCACTGAAAAAAGATTTGATGTGAATTTACAGTAGGAAGTGTTTTTTTGCCCTGCTACAATCAGTGTAATTTCACATCTCAATTGTATTTTTACATTGTCATTGTATATTTACACTGTGATTTTCCAAGATTTTGGCTGAAATATTACACAGATTTTAATGTAATTTTAAGTGATATATGGGGCAATGCGTAATATTTGAACATTAATTTAAATGTAATTTTAAATGAAATATGAGGTAATGCGTAATAATTTTACATCTATTTCAGTGTAATATTCAATGAAATATGCAGTATTTATGATTTGTATAATTTTATTCTGATCTTGAGTAGATATTAACATTATCTACCATATAATACAAAAAACAGTAACATCATGCACACAGTCAAACGTTACAATAGTACGGTCAAACAAAATGGTATAGATAAAATTACTTGTAAAAAAGTAAATATGTAGACGTACATACAAGTATAAAATAGTTTGAGGGACATAAAAATACATTAAAACTACAGAGAAGCAATTAATAAATACTTAGCGTACGTAAATACTTAAACATAGAAAACAAACGGATAAATATACAGGGTCCTGCAGCTCAGCTCCCGTCTTCTGTAGCTCAGGTACTAATTAAGCTAAGAGTTTGACATTTTGCAAGCTTACCCTGTACTTTAAGGTACATTGCAAGAAATTATTTTTGATTACACAGGATGTTCCAAAAATGTGCAACGCCAACGTGATATATTTTTTTAAATTGCATGCTATATATTTTTTTACACATTTGGAAGCCTGTTATGGTTGCCTACATACCACCAAAATTTTATTGAAATCGGTTGAGTGACTGCAGCGCAAGAAAATAAAAACAAAGAAACATTGATTTTGCATCGTTGGCTTTAAAAATCAATAAAAACCACAAATTGCACCTCGTTAATAAAATTTTGCGACGTCCTTATTAAGTTAGATCTAGTAGTCTCGTTAACCAAGTGTCATTGATCCAAATTATACAGGATGTCGAAAATCTAGTGTCAAACTTGTCAAACTTCAAAGCGTGTTATTTTTCTTATTTTAAACTGGAGCCCATACATTCTTTTAGGTTAAACGATGTAGAATTAAAAAATAAACATTGTTTCTAAATACAACCCCATCACAATTCCAAATATTTTAAAAGTTATTCGCCAAAAACTCATTTTTCAACGTTTCCAACGGCAATTGTAAGTAATAAATATCACACGTGGCGTTGAAAAACAATTTATTTCATAAAATATAACGCAGAGAAATATTTTAGATTTGAGTGTATGTACTTAATTAAGTAGTTGTTCAATTGCCAAATTTACTTAGAAATTTACCTATAGCGGTAAGGGTGGAAATGTGGCTGCAACATGATGGAGCTCCAGCACATTACTCGTTACATGTCAGGCACCAGCTCAACGAAATCTTCCCAAATCGGTGGATTGGAAGAGGAGGACCAGTTGCGTGGCCTCCTCGATCACCGGACTTAACGAAACTGGATTTCTTCCTGTGGGGCTACGTTAAGGACATCGTTTATGCTGTACCTCCAACAACACCAGAAAACATGCAAGAAAGATGCATTTCTAACTATTACGCCCACCTATTAAGAGCAGTGGCGAAGTCATTTCATACTCGTCTTCGTTTGTGCCTCGAAGAGCACGGAAGACATTTCGAACAACAACTTAATTAAGTACACTCAAATCTAAAATACTTCTCTGTGTTATATTTTATGAAATAAATTGTTTTTCAACGCCACGTACGATATTTATTACCTACAATTGCCGTTGGAAAAGTTGAAAAATGAGTTTTTGGCGAATAACTTTTAAAATATTGGGAATTATGATCGGGTTGTATTTAGAAACAATGTTTATTTTTTAATTCTGCATCGTTTCACCTAAAAAAATGTATCGGTTCCAATTTAAAATAAGAACAATAACACGCTTTGAAGTTTGACAAGTTTGACACTAGATTTTGGTCACTCTGTGTAATTTGGTTCAATGACACTTGGTTAACGAGACTACTAGATATAACTTGATAAGGACGTCGCAAAATTTTATTAACGAGGTGCAATTTGTGGTTTTTATTGATTTTTAAAGCCAACGATGCAAAATCAATTTTTTTGTTTTTATTTTTTTTGCGCTGCAGTCACTTAACCGATTTCAATAAAATTTTTGGTGGTATGTAGGCAACCATAACAGGCTTCCAAATGTGTAAAAAAATATATAGCATGCAATTTAAAAAAATATATCACGTTGGCGTTGGACATTTTTGGGTCAGCCTGTACATTGAAGTAGAGGGTAAGCTTGCAAAATGTCAAACTCTTAGCTTAGTTAGTAACTGAGCTACAGAAGACGGGAGCTGAGCTGCAGGACCCTGTATAAATGCACTTCGGTCAACATTGAACACACATACTTGGTGCAACTTCACTCTTTTCCTGACAAACACACTTGATGCAAGATGTTCCGCATCTGTATCTGTAAGAACAAGAAAACATATTAGACAGACACAAAAAAGTTAACCTAAAAAGAAGATTGCACATTATCTTTCTGTTGGTATAAAACCCTTCAATCTTAAAGCAAATTTTCACAAACAAACGTAGAAGACTCAAGACTGTACTTACAGCTTTCATCTAGGTATGGCGTTAACGTTAAGACATCAATTTGTAATGGCTAATTGTCGTCGTTGGTGATCTACAAAGGCAATACAAATTATTGTTCTGCAGTGTGACATGGTATTTTAAGCTACACCTACATACATGGTATCGAGATAAGTTTTAGTTCACTGCATCATTCTTACTTACCGGAGGCAGAAATACAACGCGCCCAACTACATATTGCACTCGATGGTATGCGTGCCGGCGTTCGTTTGCAAAACAGCTGATCAAACGTAGCGCATGCGTCTGGGCGTTACAATATCAACAAACCCGCTATTATAATAGTAAAATCACAACATACGTTGTAATTTTACGAATTTAAGGTATATTTCCATTGTATTTTTACTAAAAGATCGTTGTAATTGAAATGAAGCAGCAATATCGCTGTAATAGTACACAGACTTGTAAAAAATAATAGAAATTACGTGCAATTTTTATACTTACCACATTTCTAGTGTAATTTTCACAATGGTTTATGTGTAATGTTACAGCCTTTTTTCTCACTGTAGCTTAGAAACATAGCTTTAACTATATTTCCATTTATCTCTCGCTAATCAAAAAGCCTTGCAATACTTACGATTAAAATATGTTTTTAGTTATTGGCAATATGTTAGCGTCCCGATTTGGAGTTTTAAAAAGTTGGCCACCCTAGTGTAGCATCAATCAGAGACCATTAAATTAGCTACGGAAACACATCAAGGATTGGAGGTGAAAACAATGAACGTGTTGTGTGCGCATCAGCCGTTTTAATAACCGTATAAATAATCAGTTTTGTGCGAATCCGTCGTGGGAACGGGACGGCTTAACCATGTGTATACATGCCAATGCATTCTTGTTTCGTGGATGGTTGTAGGGGGAACGGAGGGGCTTTTGAGATGTCGAAGGCGGGTGCACTCACCCTGGGTGTGTGTAATCCGCGGGCCCGATCTCCGTGAAGCACCGGAGGAGCACTTGTCATTTCTCAGTTTTAGGGTTGGCGCGACCCCGTCTCTCAGTTACGGGGTGCGTGATCCGCGACCTCTCTATTATGTATCGCCCGACGCGAACATCTGAATAAATTTATAAATTTCGGGAACCGTGAATTATTCAATAATCGTGGTGAGCGATGGGGATTAGAAAGGGGGCAGAGAAAGGAAGTTCAAGGTTCATGTATAGTACTACAACATACCGTACGTTTCCCCGAACGCTAGGCATAGCATTTACGGAAGAACGGCAACATCGCTCTCCCCACCCGGCGTATTTGTCAGCGGCTAAGCGGTTCCCCGGTGCGCGCTTCGTGTGCTAGTAGCTAGTAGTTTGTTGTTCGCAGGACTGTGTGCGCTCGCTTTTGTGCTTCTTTTAAAAATGCATGTACATGGTGCATACATAATTTCTAAATTCTCTTTTATTGTCAGAAAATAATATGCAAAAATAAAAACGCTATTCTCAAAAATAAAATATATAAGTTAACTAATATTCTACTACGAATAAACAATTAAGTATTATTATGACATTATTTTATCTCGGGCTCAAAGATTCCGCCTTGCGCTGCATGACAGTATCCGTTTGTAGAAGTTGTCCCTCACGCCAGAGAGCGTTTCGGCTGTTACAGTGTTGACCGCTTCTGTAATTGTTGCTCTCAACTCCTGTAAATTATGTGCCCTATTGACTTCATCAACATAAATGGTATTTTTAAGATAACCCCACAAGAAAAAATCGTTCGGAACAGATCAGGTGATCTTGGGGGCCAACGAATGTCGCCTGTCCCACTAATAAGACGGTGAGGAAATGCGGTTGTTAAAAACTCTCGCACCCTGGCCGCGTTATGAGCAGGACAGCCGTCTTGCTGAAACCAAACATCATCCTGATCTACTCCGGGAAGGTTATAAATGGCGGGAAGTACTTGCTCTTGCAGCAAAGTAAGGTACTTCTGGGCGTTAAGAGATCCTTCGATAAAAAATGGACCAACTAAATGATTGCCTGGAATACCAGCCCAAACATTTAGTTTTTCGGGATATTGAGTACGGTAAGCATAACTTTGGTGCTAATTTGTTGAGCGCAATGTCGAAGAATTGAAGGATTATGTTTATCATGTAACGGAAAACTCGATTCATCAGTAAAAATAATATTTTGTATAAAATTTTCATCTGCGTTCGCCTTTTCCATTACAGTTTCACAAAACTTCCATCTACGAATACTGTGCTCTGCGAAGGTTTCCTGAGTCTTTGAGTACTTATAACTAATGAAATCACCCTTCTTCAGAGCCTTATCAACGGTTTTGTTACCAATACCCAATTCCTCGCCAATCCATCGAGTGGATTTCTTATCGTCCAGTACTACAGAACCGCAGATTAGTACATCCCGTCGTTCTTTTGCCTTAATTGCTTGTGGACCTATCTCCCTTGGATGACAAGTACTGCAGCTCTTTAGACAAAAAATCTTTTTCAAATTGATGCACAATATTGAAAATGGTTTGTCTGCACGGAATAGGTCTGCCTTCAAAAGTGATTCCAAACAAATCCACGCACTGTTGCGCCGAATTGCCACCGTAATACCACTTGATGATCTGAAGCTGTTCTAGCGGAGGGTACATCGCGGTTGCAAAGATATGAATGTTATGAAGCGTTGTTAGATCTGCGATAGTTCTGCCGTTACGTGCATGTGCTCCGAAACGCAAAACCAGACTGACCTGACCAGACCTGCTCACCCACCAGTCGGCAGTCCCACTATAATTGGCTGCCCCACTCAACCGACGTTGGCAGTGTTGTCGCGTGATACGCTAGTTTCTATAGACCTATGCCTAATTTTTGCGGACACAATCTGTTACAGGATTACTTGTAATTTGATGTTGTCATTATATGACACAATACTAGAGAAAGATTTATTACAAGCAGCTTCAAATCCTTATGAGACCCTTAACGATGTAGTCTACCGGAAGTGTACCGTAGGTTCGAAATCCTAGCGTTAATACGCATTCTAGAGATATGAAATTTTTACAGTGGTTTTCTGATGTAGTATTGCATATTGGAAAGTATATAAAAGTATTAAAATATTAAATAACGACATTCATTTTTTTATACATTATTATTTTATGAAAATGACTTTCCAAAATAGAACATAAAAAATAGAAAGGTTTTACCTATGAACTTAGTTTGAATTATTTATCGTTTTTACGTGATTTCGAAACCGCGATTTAGAAAAAAATTGGTTTTTCTAAGACAGCCTTGACGTTAGCGTTTGTTTCATGCGTTTTTCTACGTCCTATATCACCTGTGGTTAGTTTCCATTGCAAATAGTTTTTCTCAAAACACTTGGCGCAATTGTTATCTTGCTTAATTTGTTGATTTTCCTTTTTACTTTATCATACGCAGTATGTAAAGTATTGTAATCACGCCAAACAAATTTTTTGAGATTTTAGCGGAAATATGTCTTTTTGGGTCCCCTGGACATTTTTGACCAAGGTACAAAAAATGTCTGTGTGTGTGTGTGTGTGTGTACCCGGCGACGATTCCGGAGAAACTACTAAAGGTATCGGGACGAAACTTCATATTTAGAAGTTTCATAACCAAACTTAGAGCTGAAAAGCTTTCTGTTGAAAAGGGTCCAAAGGAACTGGAGGTTTAGTCTTAGCATTTTTGAAAGATTTTGCAAATAAGCCGCCATTTCTGGAATTTCGTCGAAATAGGTAAATAATAAATTAAAGATGAGGAAATTCTGAATAATGTATGACTATGAAAGTTTTGGTACAATCAATAGTTTAGCTGCATGAGCAAATTCTATTTCATCGAGATCGGTCGTACTACATTAAAACTAGTAGCCAGGATTTCTCAGATTTTTTGATTCTAATGACAGTAGGTAGTGTCATGGTAGTGTCAAACGCTAATGTTTTGACAATAACTTCTGTCAATATAAGCTGCGGTCAGATATTGTATTACACTTTTTACACCCAATAACACGTGTCATTTGGACGGTGTACCCGGTGTCAACGGGGTACAATATCCGAACGCAGCTTTAATCGACATATCTGCCTAGTTCTACTAGTTTTATTTTAATGCAGACATGGCCGATTTCGATCAAATAGAACCTCATGCAGCTAAACTATTAATTTTATATATATAGTATGATAATTAAATTGATAAAATACTCCATTGTTTTAGTCCAAATGTATAGATGAAGGATTGAATAAAACGTCTATTGCTCTTGCTGGTTCCTCAGTGAGGAACCAGCAAGAGCAATAGACGTGTGATGCTAAGCAAACTTTTAACATACCATGACGGACACCACATACTATGACCCAACAATTGTTATCTTAATCTAAATTTTATCTATCTGACGTTTTACGCCTGAGGATGGCATTAAGCCGAAATCGATCACGTGCAAATATAATAATTAATTAAACTTAGTCCACAATAGAACAGTCCTGTTTTATTCAATCCATAGTATGATAAAGTCATGTGCCTGGCCACATCAGATTTTTTTATGTACCTACAGGTAGTATAACTAGTGAGATAATTATCATCAGCCGTGCTGAAGTTAAAATACACCCCAACGTAAAATATTTTTTAAAAAATGTGTAGTTTGCCCATTCACGAACTTGTCCTTACTTTTTAAGAGATAAGCTTGTATACCAAATTTCAGATCAATTACTTCAAAATTACGGCAGTTATCGTGTACACAGACGGACAGACGGACAGACAGACGGGCACTGCTAAATCCAGTCCGTTTTCAATGCTGATCAAATACATATATTAGATATTTTTAATAACAAGGATGTTCATTTTATTATGGAAATTTCCTATACTTTTTTTTTCAAATGGAACCTTGTATATTTTTATATTTGGTAATTTTAAGACTAATTCTATTTTATGCTCAATTTTCCAATAAAACCAGAAGAAATCACTGAAGAGACAATAGTTAATGTGGTAAGCTGTTCCACATTGCATCCTTCAAACCAATTCATAATTTGAAGGTCAGGAGTTTTGACTAATTACTTATAAATTCTAAAAAATGACGAAATTTATAAAAAAATTATTCCAATAAAAAATGTTTAGAATTAGTCTTAGAATTATAAAATGTAAAAATATACAGGGTATTCCATTTGAAAAAGAAAAGTTTACCAAATTTCCCTAATAAAATGAACATCCTGTATATTGAAAATATATTTGTACGAGGGATTGTTTAATGTCAAAAAACTTTTGTTTTAATTTCTTACCGTTGGAGAATTATTTAAGTGTTCCGGTAATTTTTGCTAACCCTGTATATATGTATTATATATGTACTATATTACTATATTATAAGTATAATTTTCGTCAAAATATCAACATTTTTTTAATGTTCATGAAACTTTATAAATAGAATTTTTAGGTAATTCTAAATTTCAAATGAAAAGTATTTGATTAAGCAATCTTTAATATGTATTTTAGTTATTTTATTATCTCTGAACTTGTGTTTTCGAATCCGCACGCATAGATAAATGCAATATATTGATGTGAGTAAGTCAGTCATCAAACATATCAAAAATTAACATCCTAATGAAATTGATCTAACACCGTATTAACAACATGGTAAAAGAAACATATTATAAACTTGCTATTCTAGATTTTCATATCTAATTTCAGCAAATGTTACTTAAATGCTTAGTGCGGGTTTGTGGAATTTTTTCTAGACTGAATTTTTTAAAATATCATAATCGCATTATAAAAAATCTGATGTGGCCAGGCACATGACTTTATCATACTATATATAAAACTAATAGTTTAGCTGCATGAGACTCTATTTGATCGAGATCGGCCATGCCTGCATTAAAATAAAACTACTAGAACTAGACAGATATGTCGATTAAAGCTGCGTTCGGATATTGTACTCCGTTGACACCGGGTACACCGTCCAAATGACACTTACGTGTTATTGGGTGTAAAAAGTGTAATGCAATATGCGAACGCAGCGTATATTGATAGATGTTATTGTCAAA